>OZ007594.1:325456496-327956496 GCA_963931845.1 Maratus michaelseni
TGGTAACATAATAATGTATGGTAGGTACTTGCCATACTTGCAAGTGTCAAGCTTTTATGTTTAAAAATAAGTCCGTCAATGTGTCAGAAAGTCTCGCGTTATTGAGCGGATATACATTTTTTTCTTTTGAGAAGTTTTAATAAAAATATTCATAGAGAATATGAAGAGGTTCAAAAGTCTTAGCAGAAATGTTTTACTCATCGTATAACGCATCTAAATAATCAGTATTCTAACTCTTTACTAAATATAAAATGAAGAAATGCTAACCCTTGCATCTTTTCACTCATTCATGCATTTTAACCATGGTGATATATCTTCATGATTTTAACTCACAAATCCCGAAATAGACTGGTGACTTAACTCTGAAATAAATTACTTCTCTCTTTAGCTAATTAAAATAGTTTGAGAAGAAATACGTCACTGCGTTAGTAAGGATACTTAGTGTCTCATGAGTCAATTACGACAGTAGTTTACAGATAAAGTGGAGTAAATAATCAGTACTATTTCGTTTAATGAACTCATAAAATTGAAATATAAATTAATGTTGGGTATGAATTTAAGTACAGAAACAATTTAAAAAATGTTCTCTTTTTGTATTTTAGAACAATTTAAATTGGTAACGACACACGAAATCCTATAAAACACAACTGATACTGATGAACCTCTTTCTCGATAACTATTGAAGCGATTTGAACAATTTTTTTAAATAGTTTTGTAGCTAAACTATAAATTGATTGTTCGACAAGAAATAAAATTACACTAATTATGCGATTTTATATAAAAAAAAAATCTTGTTTATTATTATTGTTGTTGTTGTTGTTGTTATTATTGTTATTGTTATTATTACCACTATTATTATTATTATTATTACTTTTAGTATTGTTGTGATCATTAAAAAAATTAATAATGTGTATGAGTTCAGTCGTTAGCAAGAAAAAAATACGTCAATATAAACTGTTTTTCATTGGATTTTTTACTGTTATTGCTATTTAAATCTATATAGAAATCGCATTGGATTGTTTATAATGATGGTTTATAATAAATCATGTTTTGCATTTTTTTTTATTATTATTATTCAAAAGGAGAAGAAAAGCTACTTTTTTCATTGAATCGATTGGTATTCGACTTTCTAAAGTATACTAAACCTTTAGGATAGCTATTTTATTTATAGATCACAAGGCCTACTCAAACTGCAAAATACCAATTCATACCTATTATCCAAGTGAAATAGCATGAAATGTGGTCCGTATTTGGGAAATAACTACCTGGAAATACTGCATGTCTATGTCATGAACGGGATCGTAAAATTTGTGGTTAATAATGTCTTCTTCTTGTGTGGTTGTTACACTGCACAAAAAACTCTTGATTTTACAGTATTATACTGGCATCCCCAGCTGCCAGTATTATACCGTACAATTAACAGTAATAAACAGTAAAATAAGCAGTAATACGCCCATGATTCATAAGGATTCTAGGTTGTCATGGTGATTACGTCCTATTTAAGACGGAGTCATATTATTTCCGTATTACTGAATTTAAAAACCGAATTTGGATACTAAAATTGTTTAATTATATAGCAATCATATAATCTACCGACATTTTTTTTGCATAGATATTTCCGAAGAACTAGATACTAAATGAAAAAAAGTCTAAATATGGATTTCAATTTCTGAAAATTTTAAAGCTAGGCTTAAGTTTCCCATTGGAATTTTCAATAAATGTCTACAAAAGGTAAAATGTTGCCAACTTAAAATGTGCTTATTTTATTACGGAAATTAATCATATCATAATAACAAACGATATAATTTATTTCACTGAAATAATAACAGTACCTCATTTGTCACGTTTGACGTGCAATTTCCAACTTTTTTTTTCTTTGCAGTGCATGTTTTTAGTCCAACATCGGACTTTCTTTACCGATATAGCATAAAATACTTATTTTGAAAAAAATATTAATTATGAATAAAAGCTTCAACAGAAAAAGTTGAAAATAATGTAATTGATAATGATTTATTTAAAAGAATTATTTTACTAGTCGCTTTAGCCTTATATAAATAATAACTCTTTATTAAATACAAAGCAGCGAAAAGTAAATATTATATACTTTCATTCTTCCACTCATTTTAACAGACAAATCGGAAATAACTAACTCCGGAGACTTAACTTCCAAATAAATGACTTTTCTCTTTAGCTAATTAAAATAGTTTGGAGAAGAAATACTTCACTGCATCAGACTGAATATTTCATTTCTCATAAGTCAATTACGACAATAGTTTACAGAAATCGTGAAATAAATAATTAGTCTCTATTTCGTTTAATGAACCTATAAAATTGTGATGGAAATTAATATTGAGCATAGGAACAAGTTTAAAGAATGTTCTCTTTTAGGATTTAATAACAGTTTGAAAGTTTGCTATTAAACGTTGTAAGTTAAGAACATTAAAATGGATTTTTATAATACTGATGTTTGATATGTTTTTGTTAATGAAAAGGCTATTTTTGCCTATTACATCAGTTGCTGACTGAATTTCTAAAAACAAAATAAATTTAATGATTTTTATTTCTTAAAAGATGATAAATTGTTAGAAAAATGTTAAACTTACATTAATGTTATTCAATGTCAATTAAACCAAGCACTTTCAGCCCATAGCCATCATCAGGGATAAGACACAAACTGTTATAATGGCTATATGAATAGCTGGGTGTGCTTGGAGTAATTGACATTGAATAATATATTTATGTAATTCATTATGTTTTTTATAATTTTATTATCATTTAAGCATTAAAACACATTAAGTGTAATTTTAATTTTTGACTTTAAAGATGAAGAATTTTAGCATTCCACTCATTTACTTGCTTAACATAATCAACATTTAAGGAAATGTGAATGCATTTACATTGTAAAAAAAAATGTTCCTTGATCTACAAAAATATAATATAACCATGAACGAAAGTATACGTTAATATAGCTGGAAGTGCTTGGAGTAATTGACATTGAATAATATTTATGTAATTTATTATGTTTTTTATAATTTTATTATCATTCAAGCAATAAAACACATTAAGTACAATTTTAATTTTTTAGTTTAAAAATGAAGAATTTTTGCATTCTACTCATTTATTGGCTTAACATAATCAACATTTAAGAAAATGTAAATGCATTTACATTGTTAAAGAAAAAAAAAATTGTTTTTTGATCTACAAAAATATAATATAACCATGAACGAAAGTATACGTTAATATAGCTGGAAGTGCTTGGAGTAATTGACTTTTGAATAATATTTATGTAATTTATTATGTTTTTTATAATTTTATTATCATTTAAGAAATAAAACACATTAAGTGTAATTTTAATTTTTGAGTTTTTAAAGACGAAGAATTTTAGCATTCTACTCATTTATTTGCTAAACATAATCAACATTTAAGAAAAAGTGAATGCATTTACACTGAAAAAAAAATTGTTCCTTGATCTACGAAAATATAATATAACCATGAACGAAAGTATACGTTAATCTCTTTCGAGTTACTCGTGATTCTGAAAAGTATTTTTTATCTTTAGGAACCTCCAAAACCAATACGTTTTCGAGATTTAAAGAAACATTTATTAAAACAAAATTTCTTTTGCTAGCACGGATTTTCGGAAATTTTTCAGAGTAGTTTTAGGTAGCTTCCATTAGAAAAAGTATAAAGATTGCAGCCATCAGGAGGAAAGCAATCCCGGTATGTTTTCACCAATCAGGACCCACAGATCCCAAATCCACCCCCCATTGGAATGTTGATTTTTATATATATCTGATTTTTGTTGTGCTGTAACACTCGTATTTATGAACCGATTTGGATGTGACTTAGAATGTGTACAGGACTTATCAAGGTCAAGAAAAAGTTCGTTGGGCAGCTTCATCCGCCATCTTGTTTCAAAATGGCGGCCAATTAAAAATTTGAAATTTTAAAAAATGTACAAAAAATTTTAAATTGAAAAAGTATTTTAAGTGTTCGCCCTTGATACACGAATTCCGAAGCATTTTCTGCTTCCCTCTGTCTTTAAAAATGGCCCTTTGATTTTCTAAGGTGGCAGATTTTTCCATAATTAAATTGATTTTGACAATTTGAAACAAGACAATGAACTCGGTTGAGATCTTGGTAAGTTCTTACACATGCTCAGTCACATCGAATCGATTCATAAGTAGGAGTGCTATTGCAAGACAAAAATCATATATATATATATATATATATATATATATATATATATGCATGTTACGGTCAATATGACTAATCTGGTCACTATTAATAATAACCGGTTATTATTAATAATGACCGGATTAATCATATTGACCGTAACATATATATATATATATAATTGTAATACTTTGAATTTCAAAATGCATTAACACGTTCTTGCAATAATTCAAACCTAATAGCTAAATGTAGACAGAATACCAAATAAGTTAATAAAAATTAACAATTGTAAATATATATATATAATATGGAATATATATATACAGGGTGTAACTGAAATGCTTCAACAAACTTTGAGGGATGATAGTACTCATGAAGATGAACAAAAAATGCAATAGAACACGGGGTCGCAAATGACATTTAACCCTTTCAAGGACAGTGGTATGTCTAAAAAACCACTTAATTTTAATTCCAAAACGCCACAATGGCACCAGAATTTTGCTAAAATCTTTTCCATTTAATATGTATGTGAAATATAGCCTTTTTCTTATTTACAAACAATTTTTTTTCGTAAATTCCGGTGCCAGTCGATTTTCAGACGCATTTTCTCTATTTTTATCCTTTAAGCCTTTTAGGGGCAAACTACTTTTAGTACTAAAATGTTGAAATAAATGACTGTCACCGGAATTTATAAAAAATATTGTTTGTAAATAAGAAAAAGGCTATATTTCACATACATATTAAATGGAAAAGATTTTAGCAAAATTCTGGTGCCATTATGGCGTTTTGGAATTAAAATTAAGCGCTTTCATAAACATACCACTGCCCCTGAAGGGGTTAAACGTCATTTGCGACCCCATGTTCCATTGCATTTTTTTTTCGTCTTCATGAGTACTATCATCCCTCAAAGTTTGTTGAAGCATTTCAGTTACACCCTGTATATATATATATGTAATATGGAATATATATATATATATAATATGGAATATATATAAATTCAATATTGCCGAAAACTGCGAATCTTCTATAATATTGTTCCACGAATTTTAACTCGTGTGTTTAAGTAAAATTAGATGAATCCTTAAAAAACGGAATAGGGTAACAACTTTTTCCTCCCAGAACAGGCCGGAAGGACTTTTTAAAGCGTATTAATTTGTTTTCTCTTTAGCATGCTATCCATTCTGAATTAAACATTTTCAGCTGCGTAATTGACTTTATACATGCAAGAGTAACAAAATAATGCGTGTTAATGATGTTAATTTATTACGTTTGTCTGTAAAACATGTTTTTTGAACATGAAAATGTTTACTTGAGAATTGATAGCATCCGAAAAACCTGTATTCCAGTTTAAGAAAACTAATTAACACACTATGAAACCTACTCGGAAATGTTTTCGAAAATCAGTAACAGCAAAAGGAAATTTGTTTTTATAAATGTTTCTTTAAATCTCAAAAATATATTGGTTTCTGAGGTTTCTGAAGATAAAGTACACTTTTTGGAATCATGAGTAACTCGGAAGAAATTATTGTTTATTTACAGAATTGTTTATACTACATTTTCCTGGATAAGAAACATCTGTCCTTTTTATAGTGAAGTAATGATCAGATGTACTTTCTAGAATAAAACCTGTGAAAACGGAAACTTTAACAATTGGGACAAATTTTGTTTTAGAAAATTTTCCATCTTAGTGTTTTCTTTGTGTTGAGACTTCGACTTTTTTTTCTTTTAAGACAGGATCCGTTATAAACAGATTCTGTTTTCACAAATTTTTGTGTATTAAAAAACGAATCTTCCTAAAAGTTGATATGGAAATGTGCAAGCATTTAAAACAAATTACTACTTATTAGATTAATTTTAACACAATTATTCAAATTAGTAAAGAAATCATATGAATTGTAATTTTCCAACTGGACGAAAAATGTCCGGGCCAGGATTCGAACCTGGGATATCTTGGCTGAAGCTGCCATGCGTTTATTCTGTTGAGCTGATTCAGATATCAGACCAGATGCTATGATCAATAAGATTAACTGGATGAATTAGGTCCTCCAGATTCGACCGGGATGGCTCAGTTGGCAGAGCATGGCAGCTTCCACCAAGATATCCCAGGTTCGAATCCTGGCCCGGACATTTTTTGTCCAGTTAGAAAATTACAACTCATATTACTTACTAGTTACAATTTTAAAAAGTGATAAAATGAACGAAGCATATTTTTTCACTAATCAATTTTTAACCTATATAAATATACTATATGCTCTTTATTAAGCATAAAATAGAGCAACACATAACTTGCATCTTTTCCCTCATATATTCATTTCTACAAGCAAACATAGCTTTTATATTTATTATCTTTCTCATTAGCTAATTAAAATAGTTTTAAAACACACATTTTAGTGAATGTAAATTATTCATTTATCGTGAGTCAATTGAAATAGTTACATTTCATATTTTATAATATTTAGAAAGTGTACACTGTTAGAAACGGTAGATAAATAACATTTGAATGAATGCTTGTAACAATGGTGTTTCACGTAATCTTGTTACAAGAAAGTTTTATTTGTTGATCTTTATACATCTTTAGGAAGTTAGTTTAAAAAAAATAAAAAATCCGAAAAAGATTATGTACTTTGAATTAAATTCAATGACTGAAATACATCATAGCAGTAGTATTGATTTTTTCATTGTTTCTTCTTCTTATTTTTTTTTAAAAAATAAAAATTGACCTAAGAAAGGAACACAAATAGCATTTTAACTCGCCCCTCCTCATCTCAAATATAAATACGGAGATATTTTATACGGAGGCGTATAAAAATGAAATGTAACGGAGACGTCTGTTTGAAAGTCAGCACAATGTCGTTCTTTTGTACTGACATTAAGTTATATAAAGCTTTTTTATTGTTTTAACATTTGGTTTATAAATAGTTTATAATTTATTTATAGAAGGAAATCTGCGAATTCAACGTGAATGAAAGAAGTTAAACCCTGTTTTGCTAAAAATGATGTTGAAAATTAATATATGTCTCTAACGGACAGATAATTTTTTGGTACTTTTCCGTTATATCAACACCATGCCCAAACGCATGCTAAAGTGCCATTTATTTCAACCTAAACCGTACAAAGGTGGTTTTTTTTTTTTTTTTTTTTTTTTTTTTTTTTGCAAACCGGTGAAAACATTGTGCTTGCTATTTATTAAACATTAATCATTTTATTATATAATTATTATTATTTAATCGTAACTACGCAAAATATCTAAATTTGCTATTTTTTGAATAGATTTTTTTTAAAAATAATTATTAAGTTATAACTTCCATTTTTCGTTGACCATTACATGGATTTTACCATTTTGCAGTTACCTGTGATGATGAAGATAAGCTGCAATAAAATTGTTTCAGGGTTATGGAAATGTTTTTTTGCAAGATTTTTCTACGAGCATTTCACAGAAAATCGCAAATATAATTTCTTTGACACCAAAACTGGATGTCATACCCAATCTGTTGCGAGATTATGTGGCGTCATAAAAGACAGTGCTTACAATCGAGCTCATCAGTGCTTACAGTGTAATCAGTGCTTACAAGCTCATTACTTACAATCCTATCTCATAGAGTTCATGTAGCGATCGACGTCTTTATTAAAAAATTAAATGTTTAATGCAATGGTAAAAAACATTTACAATTTCATGCATGCAATTTAAATTGAGTTTTATTTTATTATTTTATTGTATATTTATTTATTCTTTTATTTTAAGTATATATTTATAGTGATATAAAAAATAGGTCGTGAAAGTCCGTAATTTTCAAATGTTCTATTTTTTAAATGATCACTTTCGCATCAACAATGTTATTTTTATTTTAAATGTTTCATTTGGTGCCAACTTTTGCGCTTGATGCCAATGGTGTTGGTACAACGGAAAAGTACTTTTTTTTCTTTTTTACATCAGAGTAGCTTAATTTTGTAGAGTTTATAATGAATTTGAAATAACATAACCACACAATATTAGTCTCCAGAACATACTAATAATAAGTGTACTAATCCTTCATTCTATATTAGTAATAAGAGACATTTTTGTGCTGGCTCAGATCAGTTCATTAAATTAATCTGTACATTGGTGTGACACATTGAAAACGCTATAATCTTCAGTCGCTTGGGCTATCGTCTCTTACATTAATATATTTAATGATTACGTCACATCCTAAGCAAATGAAGTTTAGCTTTAAAAAAAACTAAGAAATCGCCTGCTTTATTTAGCAAGATGATCTGGCGAAGTCTTACATTCTCAACAACATAAATTCTTGATGTTTACGTCAGACATATGTATGAGTAACATAACATATAATTAGCAACGCTGTTTCATTTATTTCCAAGTATTAATTACTAGATGACAATCAGTGAAATTATTTGAAAGTGAATTAATATCCTGGATAATACCAAAATACTTTGACAGAACTTTGACTGTAAATTAAAAAATAATTCAGTTAATAATTATTAAACAGGTAATCTTTCTGTAGGAGAAAGTAGTATATAACCGCATACCTTATTATGAGTTGTGTCTTAAAGTCAGAATTTCCACAAAAAAAATTGTAACTTTGCGTACAGACTTATCCTTGTACCAGGATAAAATTTTAAATATATGAATAATTCATCACATTTTTTTTATGAATAAGTAATTGTTTACAAAAAGTCAAATCATTCGCTCTTACCCCGTCCTACCATGGATATGTTAATCTACCAGGAAATGAAAAGTTTAGACATTTTTTAAAGGATTATTTTTTCAGTTTCAGATAAGGAACTAAACTAATATTTCAATTATAAGTTTGATGAATTAATATTTAAAGACAAAAGGATAATTATCTTCATTACAATTTGAGATATTACAGAAAAGAAGTTCACTTCTTTATAAGCTTTTTAAAAATCATAATCACTCTTGTCCATGTACTTTTTGACTGCTTAAGACATTGTTTAAGGCTTCTTCAAGTATCATTTTCTAATATATTTTTATATCCCTCGTAAGCTTTCCAGTTTTACCCTAAGAGAATGTGGATCGGAAAGCAAGCCGTAAAAATACCCATTTAAATGCTAGCAACAGTTTTATTGTGAGAAATAAATTCATATTAGATGTTCTGTGCATAAAATATAAAAAGTTTCAGTAACCTCAAATGTGTTCATATTTAGGAATTCTGAAAACAGAAAAGAAAAATATTATTATTATAAAATAAATTTTTAAACACATACACTTCATAAATGCCAATATCGAGTAATGGCTGCATCACCTTCTGGCCTGACTCCAGGTATGTCCGTTAGAGGGCTATTCAAATTGAGTCAAAACTGAGATATCCGTTATCACCCGACTACACGGTTTCACACGACTATACGGTTTTACCCTACTTTCACATATTTTAGCAATTAGATTAAATGTCTTTTATATCACAGAAAGCAATATAAAATTTTCAAATCATCCAATATTTGGATAATAATAGTGAAAATAAATTAATTTCACAACAGGTGTAAATTCTAGCATCTAATAAAAATAACTAACATCAATATTTATTGTAATACCAGGTATGACATAAAAATTGGTGAATATTTCATAAACAAAAAAAATCTTAGCTAAATAAAAAAAGCGCTTTATAGTATTTCGAACTAATGCCTCTTGTTTACGATGCATTTTGGGCAAGAACTGTACAGGTCATGAAAATTGTGGGCAAGGTCCACTTTCTGTATCACACTATTGGAAAACACTCATGACTTTGATTTTGCTCAACTACATTCCACCATGGTCGTGAAACAGTTTATGGTCCCTAACCCATTTTCCTCCACCATACTCACCTGATATTGCTCCAGAATACTTCTTTTTTCTGCACCTGAAATGAGCTTTTAAAGGGGTGTGATTTTCAGTCCAGACATTCAAACCCATGTGAGAAGAATTCCCCGCAGAATACCAAAAGAGGACTTTGGCACCTGTTTTCGTGAACTGTAAAGTCATTGTCTAAAGTGCATTGGACACTTTATTTCAAAGATATATAAAGCATTATTTTTCTGATTTAGGTAAGAATATTTTGTTTATAAAGAAATTCAACGAACTTTATTGTCGAATGCTATATATATATTATCCTTTTTCAGTTTGTGGTTAACAAAATCAATTTTACGATCTTTGATATATCATACCCCAATCCATGTTTCCATATCTTTTCACGTCAATATTTTTAAAGAAAATTAAAATGGAATGTATATGAAAATTATAATTCTATTATAAAATTTAAATATTAAAATGTTTCTCATCAACTTCAGTATGGAGAATATTAAGAGAAGGCGGGATTTTGTTAAACATCGGCCAGTTTTGGCCATATTGCTATAAAAAACATGCTTTGAGGGAGTGGATTTTGAAGGGAAAGTGACTCTAATTATCATTTTAGCTTAAGAAAAACCCTGAAAACTTGCACAGTGCGCTGGTTTCAAACCTGCGAGTATAGGCCCATTCTCCTCATTTTGTGGCCAACATGCTAATCACGGGAGTTGGCCTATCTAAGCGGTCTCATGTAAAGTTTCGCAATTAATTTAAAACTACTCGGAAATTTTAATGATTGTGTATTTATATGCAATTATGTATAAATCAACGACTAATGTTTATGGTCAATAATGTTAAAAGTTATAATTACGCACAAGTTGGAATTTAAAAACTTGATTTTTATGCAAATTCAGGAAGGGTGCCCTTTACAATGACGCTTTTGACTGAACGTCTGATACGAGCATCAGATGAAATACAGTCAAATGACTGACTTCTTACATACATTGAAGGATGTGTGTTATACAAGTACTGTAAAAGATACTTTCAGAAATTGCTAAAGTTAATTCTTTTGATTGCTTTGTAGCCCATTAAGAAAGAAGAAACAATGTTCTGGTACAATTACTTAAAAAGGACTTTACACTGTATTTTATATGAGTAAAAGACGAAAAAAGCTCGTCGGTGTATAAATAGAAGATATTAAAGAATTTCAAAAAAATACTTACATTAAAAGCACAGTGCACAAAGACCGTGCTAACTCTCCAATTGCTACCCGCCTGAAGATGACGGGCAAGTTTTTTCTCGACCCGAAACTGACGGGATATATTTATATCCCGTCATGTTTGTAAGTAATTTATGTAATTTTTGAGAATTTTTAATATATCTACTATTTATACACTGGTCAGCTTTCTTCGTCTTTTACTCGTACTGGTACAATTTCAAATGAACTTTTCGGAAAATATGTTGTGTTTGATCAACTGGCAAAAATTACTCAATGGTAAGTGAATTTCAATGGAAATTGGACGACTTTAAAAACATGCTATTTAACACTTTCCAACCTAGTTGAAAAGTGTTTATGACTTCGGTTTGTCTGCCGTATGGCCGTCTGGCCGTGCTCTGACTCCCGTAAATAGGCTCGGATTGCCCTGCATTTTTTATATGTTATTGTTGTTATGTATAGCATGTTCCCTATTTCAACTGAAGTGTGTAGCACTTATAATTCTTTTACCGGGACACTCAAAAGAATTCCGTTACATTACGGTCTATGGGGGAAAAATCATTTGCGGTTTATTTTAATGATGTTACACAATTTCAAACACATTGTATTTGATATATATCATTAAGGTGCACTACAAGAAGCTTAATATGAAATAGGGTGTGCATAGCACTTACAGTTACTTTACAGGGACAGTCAAAAGAATTCCGTTACGTTACGTCTATGGAGAAAAATCGTTTGTGGTTTAATTAAATAATGTTTCACTATTTTAAACGCATTGAAATTTATATATATATATCACTAAGGTGCATTACAAGAGGCTTACTGCAGAATATTGTGTGTATAGCAGTCATCGTTCCTTTACAGGGACACACAAAAGAATTCTCTACTGTCTGTTAACAAAAATTCCTGGAAGTGCGTTTTAAGTTGCTGAACGCGATTTTAAATTTCTCACTTTTTGTCTATTACTTGGCGTGCATAAATTCTGTAGATCACATACAGGGCAGCACAAAAGTTTGCGAACACATTTCCGTTTATTGACAGAAACTCCAGAAGGAGAATTTTAAATTGTGCTACGCGTTTCCTAACTGAACTAAAATTTAGCATCCTATGTAGTATATATACAAATCTATAGATCATATACAGGGCTGATTAAAAGTATTCGGATATTTTTCCGAATAGTGTATATGTTGGAAATTCCTGAAATTACGTTTTTAAATATGTTATGCGTTTTCCAAATTGTTTACTTAGATGTTATTTTTCAGCTTATTAAACGGTAATGATTTGTAAAATTATTTTGGAAGCTTTGGAAAGTGTTACATAATCTATGCTTGACGCATGATTTTTCGTTCTTGTTTCTTTCAAAAATTTCACAATTCTACAGAACAAAACAGTACGGAAAACTGAAATAGAAGACAAGTTGGGATTGATGAAGTAATGTTTGTCCATGGAGCCCGATGGAGAAAAAAACACTTGAGAAATCGCTAATAAAATAGACTGAAATGTCATATAAGATGTGTGTGAAATTTATGAATAAATCTAGTTTCCTGTAAAATGACGTAGAAATAGTCTTTCCCAACGAATCCGATTATAGTTTTTCACAAAACATATCCTGTAGGCTGTAAAATAACTTTCGAGCTGTAGTTTCGAAATTATCAAAAATAATTTTATTTAGATAGACAGGTATTATTGAAATAATTATAAAACGAGAAACATATTTCGCTTCACAGGCAAAATAATGGCAATTGTATCAAAGTGTGGAGTTGTTTTAGCTACACTGTACAGGTTAATTTTGTCTTCATAAAGGAATATGTAAGCTCTGAAAACTGTTAGGGCATTTTTGGAGAACATTTGTGAATAAATCTAGTTTGCTGTAAAATAGTCAAGAAATAGTCTTTCACAATAAAGTCCAGCGAATTCGATTATAGTTTTTCACAAAACACATCATGTAGGCTGTAAAACGACTTTGAACCTGTAGTTTCTAAATTATGAAAAATAATTTTACTTTAGATACACAGGTATTATTAAAATAATTTATAAAACAAGAAACATATTTTGCCTCATAAGCAGCACAACGGCAATTATATCAAACCGTGGAGTTCTTTTAGCTACAATGTACTGGTTAATTTTGTCTTCATCAAGGAATATATAAGCTCTGAAAACTATCAGAGTATCTTTGGAGAACATTTGATACTGATGAACGAAAAACGATTCCTTTCAGAAGAACAACGTGTGATGTATCCCTCTTAATCCACAAATCGAAGGTAGTTGTTACTTTAGTGAATTTGTAACTTTAGGTTTACCAGCATAAAATCTGGATGTGAACTTTATGGATAAAATCTGTTGGCATATTTAGCCTGAATTATTTTCTCAGATTATCAGCAATATAATACGCTGAATTTCTTTAAAAAAAATCCATTTAAAAAATAATCCAGCACATGAAAATGTTCTCCAACGACTTGTTGACTGAATGCCATATCGTATTTACGGTGTTGTACATGCTTACACACAGTCATGCTAAACGAATTTGCATTAATTTATTTTGACTAGTATCTAAAATGTGTTGAACTCGTTATTTTTCATGTTATTTTCTGTGCAAAGGTTTCTGTTTTGCATTACAGTAAATGTTATTTCTTATCAAAACCATTGGATTAGACAGTTGATTTGAACATTATTAATTAAATATATTGAAAGCACATAATGGCTGTAAACGTTTATCGTTCACTGTAATTCTATAATGCATTTCTGGAAAAGCTTCTTTAATATAAAGCTTTTAAATCTCCTTGTAAAAACTATTTTGGCGAAAAGAAGCTTATTTTAGATAAAATAACTTCCTTTCGCTGAAATAATAAAAAGTAAGTGACAGAAACGTGTGAAAAAAAGTAAAGTAAAAGAAAACGTTCAACTGAATCAACTTCACATAAACCCCTAAAAGACAAAGACGCTGTGTGTGTAGAACAAACACGTGTTATAAACATCGATACAGTTTTCTAAGAAAGTGACTGGTACTGTCTGGGGTTAGTTACTTTTTCCTCAATAAAACGATTCACTTAAAAAATTAATTTCATGGAAAATCTACACAATTCAATTCGATGTAAAAAGAATATAGTAACAAATTTCCCTAAAATTAAATTCCTGTAAGCTTATTATATCAGGTTATATTGTAAAGAATTTAAATTTTAGTTTCTTATCTATAAAGGTTAGAACATACAGTCTTATATAGTGTACAGTCTGATATAGGGTACAGTCTGATATAGGGTACAGTCTGTTTGAGGTACAGTCTGCCAAAAAAAGAAAAAAAGAGAGACATACATTTTAATCACTAAATTGTCGCGAAAAAAAAAAAACAAGAATAGTCATCCGGTTGGCTGTTGTGTCTTCTTTCAATTTATCTTTTAAAATATTCTTAGGGGGACTGTAACAAACTTTAAAAAATTCAATCCGAATACCTAATTTTGACATCATACAAAAAAAGTGCGTCCCAAAATATCTCGAATTGAATCTATAAACAAAAAATTAAGAACTGAAATTAACATTTTGACCTTTGGTTTTTCGAAATAATTCCCGTTGGACTCAACACACTTTTTACAACGACTGTAATAGTCATCCAAACACTTTTGAAGTACACCTTTGCAATGTGCGTCAAATAACCGATCGCAGTCGCTTAAAGTGATTCCCTTTAGGTGCAATTTCAACTTGGGGAATAGGAAATACACAGTCATAGGGAGATAAATCTGGGGAGTAAGGGGGATGGTTGAGCACGACGACCCTTTTAGAAGTGTGTGCTGGTGTATTGTCGTGAAAGAACGACCTTGCTGTCGGTAACGAGGACGAACTCTGTGTACTCAGGCCATGAAACGCTTTAACACTTCCAAATAGCAACGTCCAGTAACAGTTGTACCTTCAATTTTATGTTCGTTCGCTGTTCGACCTTCGCGAGCTCCGACGTGATTACGTTACACTGTTACAACAAAGTGGATGCACTTAGCATCACACAACAGATAGCAACGTGGAATTATACCGCTTTACAAGACGAAGTCTAATCGTGCTTTCGATATCACCTGCGGACTCACAGTGCCATCTATTGGCCGGTAATTTAACCAGTATAAAAGATTTTGGGATGAACTGTATATATGGATATTTTGGAAAAAGTTATCCAAGGATACCAAACATTAGGTGAGGTAGTTTAGGATTTATGCAGATTTAAAGTTTTGAACTCCTAATGTTAAATTTATTTTTAATAAATGTAAAACCAACTGCAATGCTTGAAGTTATATAAGCATAACTCAAAAACTACCTGGCGGAATGAGCTGTAATTTAGAATTCGCATATTGACGCTTTTAGAAATCGATTTTTGTCATACTTTTTATAGGTTACAGTACATTTTTTAAAATATTAATTTAAAAATATATAAAATATGAAATAACTATTTGAAAACACATATATAGTGTAACCTATAAAAAGTTTAACAAGAATCTATTTCTAGAAGCTTCAAATATGCAAATGATAAATTATAGCTCATTCTGCAAGGAGGTGTTTGACTTATATATTAAAAAATACAAGGATTGCAGCTCGTTTAACAACTAAAATTTCCAAACATTAAACATGCATAATTCCTAAACTATTTGACCGAATGACTTCCCGTTTGGTATCCTAAGAAAATATTGTCCTAATACGATGTCAAAATTAGATTTTAATTTTAAAGTTTTTTACAATTTCTTCATGAAGACGGCCCCATGATCCTTTTATAAAAAATATAAAGTGAAGAAGAGATAATTCCCAATCGAACGGCTATTTTGTTTTTCTCCACGACAATTTAGTGATCAAATTGTATGAGGTGTTTTTTGCAGTTTGTACATAAAATTGTTTAACCTAATAAATATAATACTAATAACAAATCTTTTACAGATTTTAAAAAATTGAATTAAGTTAAAATAGTATTTATAGTAAAGTAATTAAGAAATTTTACTCTTGCTGACGTGAAAGAAAATTCTGAATTTTAAGTCATGTGCTAATTTTCAAAGAATGTCTGATAGAGGATTATTCTTGATGGATATAGTCTTAAAGCCATTTTAAGGTAATCTGGTGCATATTTACAAATTTTTTGAGGTAAAAGATGTGTAATCATTCGACAAAATACAGAATGCGTACGTAAAATGTGCTAGGAATTGATGAAGCACTAACTAAACTGCTTAATAAATCACGAAAACAAAAATTTTAAATTCACTATTATCCTTTTACTTTCCAACATAGTTGAGAAGTGTTTATGAATTCTGTTTGTTTGTCTGTCCGCCTGTCTGTCTATGCTCGGACATATTCGGATTGTCATAAAATTTTTATACATTATTGAATTTCACTATAGAATTTTCGGTATTAAAAAAAACGAAGTGTGTAGAGTTAATAGTTCATTTACAGGAGCACTTAAAAGAATTATATTACATTATTTATTGTCTATGGGGGAAAAATCGTTTGCGGCATATTTTATTGATGTTACGATATTTCTAACATAATGAAATTAATATGCATTGCTGATGTGAACTACAGAATGCTTTCACCGGAGTATACAACTAGTAGCATTTATAGTTCAATGACAGGGACGTACAAAATAATTCCTTTACATTATTATCTATGGGGGAAAATCGTTTGCGGTGCATTTTGAACATGCTATAATACATGAATCATAATGAAATTTAAAATGATCACTAACTTTCACTACAACTTATTTTCTATACATTATTTAGTGCATAGGATTTATCGTTCATATACAGAGACGCTCAAAAGAATTCGATTAAAGTACTGAGTATGATCGCTAATAGCTGGAAGTGCTTTTTCCACTGTGGTATGCAATTTTATGTAATTTTTAGTTTATAACGTATTGTTTACAAATTCTATATATCAAATACAGGGCTGCACGAAAGATTTCTAACATGGGAAGCAATTGTTGAAAATGGGTTTTTACTGAGTTATGTATTTTTTTAATTGCTTATTTAGATTTCTCGTTTCATCGTATGAAAAAACTATACTTTTTAATAGTATTCTGTTAGTGTCTGAAAGTGTTTCATAATCTATGCCAGATGCATGATTTTCTGTTCTTGTTAATTTTGTTTTCGGAGAACCATGTAAAGCAATATCCAACATATAGTTTTAATTGTAATTTGGTATAGGATCGGTTGAGGAAAATTATTTTATTTATACGAGAGCATTTTTAAATTTTTTGGCATAAGAAAATAATTTTCTTTTTTATCTTTTTTTTTCAGAAAGTGCTTTAAAAGATATAAGCCACCATACCTGACTTTTTTCTTAATTGTTAAACCTTTGAGCCTCATCATGTAAGACACTTTTAAATTGATCCTTCGTTTCTATCTTGTCTAGATTATAGCTTCTTCCAGCTTCAACCATTGAAGTTGTACTCATATAATGTTCTACCATCAAAAGTATTTTCTTCCTTAAAATTTTAAAACTGGATGGTTTAACTAATATTGAAACAACATTTATATTTTATTTTAGATTGTTATTCAAAATAAACATTGTATCGTTATTTTTTATTTATAAACACTCATATAGGATAAGGATCATTCTCACTCTCAGCAAATGGTATTTCCAACTCCATATTCTCCCATAATGGTTTAAACAGGACACTTCTGTATATCCTAAACTAAATAATTGAGATCCTTTAGTTCCAAAAGTGCTGACTTCAGTATAATTTGAAGCAGCCAGAAAGCTTTTAGCCTTGTGAAACAGAAATTACCATACATCAGCAGTGTATATTAATTAATATTTATTATAGCTCGAATATTATTAATATCCCCTGAATATTATCATTTTGACAACCATATTGTTAATACGTCTATAATATTCATTGCAAACTAATTAACTAACAACTTCTGAAAAAAGATTTGTTAAACAAGACAACAGAATAACGTTAATGCACTCATTTTTTTATAAAATTAATATAGCTCGAATATTTTTAATAGGCATTGGATTGAATTATTTTGACAAATATACGGGCAATACATTTATATTATACATTTCAGATTAATTCGTTCACCATTTCGGATAAATTATTGGTCTTGGCTGACAACAAAATTTTGTTATATGAGCACTTATTTTTATGACAATTAAGATGATACTTGGCGCAGTACAATTTCGGCTAGATAAGAAAAAAAAAAAAAGAAAGAAAGAAAAACAAGCACTTGAACTTTTTAACTAATTGCAGGCTAGTTTCGGTAGCATTTAGAGTACCGTCATCAGAATAATGAATGATTGAATATTATATTGCCAATATATTACAAAAGATAAGCGGATTCGAAGAGTTGGTATATTGGTCAATATAATTGCAGGAAAATACACGGAACAGATTTATAAGTTTGTTGGTAGGGATGAAAGTTATTTTTGTCATACTGTTTTAGAATTTTAGCAATGAGAAAGCTGCATTTGGGAAAGTAGGATAAAACAATGCTAATGTTGGAAAAGGAAAAAGATTGGGGTGAACATGAGGAACGAGAATGTTGTAGTTTAAATAAAGCAGTATCAGTGACGGAAGGATTGTAGCCTCTGTCAATAGAAATGACTTTTAAGGTATTGAATTTCAGAATTAAGTGATTGGGAATCAGAGCAAACCTGTTTAGCGCGATTTATAAAGGTATAAAAAGTGGCTATTTTTTGGCTAGTTGGAAGCCTGTATTATTTGGATTTTCTTGCAACCCTAGTTGCCAAGAAACCTATTCCTCGAATCCTCTTCTCCTCCCTATATATGGGAAATATTCCATCATTCTTTGCACTGTGGAATATCGGTATTCAAGGAGGATCGGAGTAGTGAAGTAGCGTGAAAATACCGAGCACAGATTAATAAGTAATGAAATTTATTAAAGTTGATTTACAACCAGGAGAATTTCATATGTAGAAGAATAAAAGAACACTTTTCTTAGAGTTCGATGAGCAGTTTTAATTAAAGAGGTGGCAGGAATCAATTGACGTAGTTTCCGTTAGACAGTTTATCGCTGTCTCAGACATCTCTCTTAGATAAATATTCTATTCTCGATGTACGAGAATCACTTAAAATATAGTCCTGAGTCTGAAAAGTATTGAAAACGCTATAGCACTCAGGACGGTACGCTGAATGCTACCGAAAATAATCTACAATTAATTAAAAAGTTCTGGTGCTTAAAACGTTGTTCTATCGACCTACGTGGCCAGTCGAGTGGATACGATTGGATGTGAATGATTGACGCACACACCACGTGATGGAAACCGGTTCAGATTTTAGTGCGGGCTGTGTCAGTGTAAGTGTGATCAGTGCAAAAGTGAAAATCAGGGTGGCTAGTGGTCAGGGAAAAATACAGTAAAAAAAAGTGATAAACACCAGTATATTCTTGTGGGAAAATTCATGTAGATTATTTGATCGATTAAAAAGTCAAATTTGTTTTTCCCTGATCACTCGCCACATAGCGAACTAGTATTTCCTTTCCTTTGCTCTTTTCTTTGTAACCTGGAACTCTGTTCTCCGGGCCACTTTTATTTGCCCCACACTGTACTATACATATAGCTCGACTGTTGATAATACCCACTGTATTGAATGTTTTTGACAACCATACCCTCAATACATTTCTATATACTGTGCCCTGTAGATTAATATACTTAGCACTTTTGATAAATGACTTATTTTGGGCAACGTTATATAAGCATTCTCCCGTAACAGGTGCGCGTAATAATCATTCCTCTTCTTCATCTCTGATTGCAGTAGAAAAGCGATACACCTTCCTATGTTTGCTTAGGGGGAGAAAGCTCCTTCTCCTAATTCTTAGTCGATTAACAATAAAGGAGTCGCATGTCTTACCGATCACTGAGAGCGTAAAAATTTTATTATCCACTTAAAAGTGATAATTTATCACGCAGAGGATACTGCGATAAAGGCAAAGAAGCAATTAAGGATTAGGGGGAAAAAACTTTATTTCTTAATTTTACTTTTTGGAATATTTAAAACTTGCGATTATTGTCGTCATATGATATCTTCAGTTTTAGATAACTTAATTAACTATAATCACCACTTTACTTGTCGTTCTGGAAATATTAGGGATTTTTTTTTTTTTTTTCATGATTAATGTTCATGGAGAGAGACGTAGTATAGAAGATAAATAGAAAAATAATTTTCTAAAGAAGACGATAACAATTTAGAAATTATGCTATAAAAAATATTAGAATACTCAGTGGAAGATGTAATTATTTTGTACAAAAGATGTTTTTAAGTTACAAAATAAATAAAATTAAAAAAAATGAAATTGTAACATTAATTACTATAAAGAAAGCACTTTCTATTAACAGATCCATTACAAATGTGGTCTTAATTTTAATGACGTCAAAGAAAAAAAATTAATTAAAAATAATTTACATTTCGTTATGAAGAGAGTAGAAAAGTACTCGTATATGAAGGTTCGAATTTCCTAATATTTGTAAAAAATGAGTATTCGACTTAATGACTTTTGAACATTACGATTTTTGTTTGTTACGGTTGAAGAAATGCGGAAGAAATTCCATGTACGCAGTCTTTTCAATTTAACAGTAACATAAATACAAAAAGTAATTTTTCAAAAGACAACCAACAAACAAGTATTTAATAACAGACACTTATCAATGCAGCTTTAATAAAAAAAATATATAATTATAATATAATTATAATTTAACACTTACAATCATTGTCGTAATACATCTTCAATTTTAGACAACTTAATTAGTTATAATCACCACTTTACTCGTCGTCCTCGGAATATGCGAGATTTTTTTCACTTGAGTAATATTCGTGGAGGGAAGCGCAACGCAAAACATAAATAGAAAAATAATTTTATAACAAACCTATTCCTTAATAAAAATTACGTTAAGGAATTTTAGAATAATATAGTTTAAAAGATGATTATTTTGTTCAAAAGAGATTTTTAATTCTTCAGTGAGTGTGTTGTCGCAAATTTTGCGACAAAAAGGATTTTTTCAAAATTTTGTTCTCAGAAATGGCTTCAAAATAAAAATTCGATTTTTACTATTTATATGTATATTCGCTGTTTTAACATGTTTCTTATTAGTTTTATGAAATATTTTCCATCTATAAAAGAGTAACTAACTGCGCGTAACAAAAAAATACGTCACGCGTCTAGTCATGCAAAAAATTTAAGCTCTCCAGCAAAAAGGTTAAGTTACAAAATAAATAAATAATTATACTTAAAAAAAATGTAACAGTATTTAATTTAATATATATAGAAAGCAATATCTGTTAACAGCTTATTTTCAAGTATGATTGTAATTTAAGTATTTTAATTTAACATAAATGAATGTATTAACTTGTTTCCAAAAGTCAAATCTTTGTGTGCAATTAGCATGACGTTTAACGAATATGCTGCTTAAATAATCCATGTCAAAGAATTTTGTGCTGTTGTCATTTTAGAACACTTAAAACACACACACACACACACACAAAAAAGCAATTTGGTTCACGTTTGGACAAACTATTTCGACTTAATTTGCCACATTTTTGAGAAGTTGCGTTGAATGTAAATGGTTGTAAGGTCTCAGAAATAATTGATTTTGAAAAGTTTATCAAAACATTAACATCAAATATCAAGAAAGTTTGTAAGGATCAAGTTTCGAAGATGTGATTTGAGGTGACAACCTTGCTAATGAAAGTTGACTGGAAAACCTTCCATTTTTTAAATGATTTTATCAGGCATCCAGTCTAATTTTTGAAAAGTTCCAATGTACATTGAACTTGTATGCTGCTATAATATTTTTCATGAACATCATTTCCAGCTTTAGTGAATGAGCAAGTTTGTTTACAGTACACTGTTAAAAATTTTCTGCAAACTGTTCAGTCATTTGATCGTTTTCATAGAAAGCGTTTACATAACTGTTATTTAGCGCTAATCTAGAGCGCTAATTAAGAGTTAAATTACGGTTATGTAATCGTTTTTTACAAAAACGGTCAAATGACTGGACAGTTTGCTGCAAATTTTTAACAGTGTACATTGGTTTTCCGTGAAAAAAGCTTGAGAATATAAAATATACATAGGATGTATTTGGAAAATTACGGCCAAATGATCTCTGTATGGCCTTTATATTATATATGTTGCTAATTGCTATTATAGTTATATATTGCTAATTACAATTTCAGTATAAGTTGTTATAATGTTATTTCTGTAAAATTCTATATGATATATCAAGAGAAGAAGCTTTTTAAGAAATGTTATTAGAGTAAGCGTTAAAGCTATTCAGTTTTAACTGGTGGCTTTTATCTTGCATGCGATACGACATTTTGGGGACTAAGTAACAATTGGATTTATTATAAAAATATTAGTAGTTAGAAGAATCCTTGTGCTTTACCAGTTTATCGCTCATCAGATCCTGAAACAATGTGCACATATTCTAATATTTTTCCCAGCATTTTCAAAGTAAGAATTATTTACATGCTTTAAAAAAAAAATACATAGGTGCCAACTTCTCATTAATATTCCATAATATGCGGGTTAATTTGATCCAGTTTAACAACGCTTCAAACCAGAAAAATTATTGGATGAATCTTTATTTATTTAATTTCAGGTTTCTATGTGAATTTCTTTAAAAAATTTCTGGTACGAAACGTGTTAAACCTGGGTCAAATTAACCCGCATATTACGGAATATTAATGAGAGGTTGGCAGCTATATAAATACAATGTTTCAAAATCCTGCTTGGATATAAGTATTGTAATAAAATTAATCTGACTCTCCATAATGTAACAAAACATCCTGTTGCATTATATACAGGAAAATGATAAAATGAATATTAGCGTAATATCTAACTATATCGAAAATATAATACTGTTTTGATCAGACTAATTTGATATTTCATCCATAATGTTAAAAAATAAATGTATTACTGTCAGATAAGTCACTTTTCAAACCTTTAACAATAATATTTCTCAAAATAAAACAGAATTGAATATGGTACTATAAACATCTCTCAATTTCTTATCATTGTTAAAAGCTAAAAAGCTAGCGATATAGAACTGAGTATTCCATTCATAATAGAATTATTTCCATTCATAATACCTAATTGTAACTGCAACGCAATATTTCTAACACAAAATATTAATTTAATTATCAAATTGGAAATTATCTGTCACTTCTATACTTATTCGAGATTTATTATTATTTACAGAATCTACTTCTTAAAGAAAATTTTCCAAAATGCACTGTGACCTAAATATGACAAAAATGTAATTGCACTGAGACCAAAATGCAACTCTTATTATCACCATTGTCGTCAAGTGACGTGGAAGCTGAATCTGATCCAAATCACTGTAATGTCGATATATTCAATTTTGTGGAGTTTCAAATAACTAAAATGTCGGTTGCGATGACCTCACAATGGAATTATAAAGTGACGATCACCAGCATATGTGACGAACTTAAAAAGTCAGACTGTGACTGTGACCACTTGCGACAATTGTGATGCCACATCTCCGACTAGCTGTGCTAATAAAGATACTTTATAAATATTCTTTATACACTCAATTTTTTCTTTATACACTCAACATACTACATTGTTACGAAGAAATATGATTTAATGAAGGATAAAGTTTCTTTTTAACTAAAACTATTTCTTATATAATTAACATACAACGAAGAGAATACATCAACACCCAACATTTTTTTATTTCCATTTCAACTATTTCGTTCTTCATATTATAATGACTCGGTAAGATAATGATGCACATTACGTCATCTACTTTCTACTAATTTCCTGTTTTATTCAAAGAAAAGTAGTATTAGTTACGTTACCTTTTCGGTCGTTGTTCCGCGTTCATTCATAATGTTGACTAGTTACTGCAAAAGGAATACATCGCTTTTATCAATGATATGATGCCAACAGTTCCAAAGATTAAAATTTCTTGCGTTGAAAAAGGTATGCAAAATCTATTTAATGCACAAAGTAATGAATCTTCTTTGTTTAAAGTATTATTCCGTTTTATCAGCACAAAAGTAATTAATTATTTATTTTTAAACTTACTGTATAGGGCGTCCCAAAAACATTGATCTCGACTTTTATTCCTTAAACATTGATTAGGCATATTATAAATTCCAAAGTTACGTAAAAAAGGATACAGAATTTTATGAAATCGATTAAAATTTTCAAGGGATTAAATTGGAAGAGATACAAAATTTAAATTTTTATACGGCCCCCTTAAAAAATTTCCTGGTGAGTAAAATGTACCCCATACACTAATAATGTTATGTTCAAAATTTCAGCATTTTATCATAAAGTGTCACAAAGTTGGTGAGGGGTTAATCATAACTACATCATCACAATTATTATTTATTTATGCAATCATTGTTTTCTTTCGTAATTTGTGTACGACCCCTGAAACGCGATCATCCTACGTGATTTTTCCCCTTTGGGAACATCGAAAAATGGTTTAAGTCAGCATTTATGTATTTTCGTATCTTTGCGACTTTTTAGGTGCAAAATGCTGCAATTTTGTACATGACCTTATTAGTTTACGGGGCACATTTTACTCATGGGGAAATTTTTTGTATGGGACCGTATGAAAATTTTAATTTTGTATTTCTTCAACTTTAATCCCCTGAAAATTTTAATCGATTTCATAAAATTCTGTACCTTTTTTTACGTATCTTTGTAATTTATAATAAGTTTATGACAAATATTTAAAGAATAAAAGCCGAAGTCAAATGTTTTTGGGACACCCTGTATAGTGACTTTGATTTGAAGTGTGAATTTGTGATGTGTGTATTAGTTTATATAATGATAAATCAAATCGTAGCTAGTATTGACAAATACTTTTATTTCAAATGAGCAGAAACGTGAAAATTTCTTTGTACTGTCTTGATTATATGAAAGCATTAAAAGTTAATTTGAAGGCATGGCTCCATAAAACTCAAGCAATACTATCGCATGACAATATAATACTTTAATGTATAATTTTTAGCTTAGCAGGTGACAGTAGCTTTTATTTTACTTACCCCTAACTTAAATCTAATTCAGATATGCTCTCTGGACCTATACATTAACTAAAAAACTTTTTTTTTAGTTCTAGCGTTCCTTTCAGCTTTTATCCTTTGTAATATTATTTTGGTTTCTAACTGTCACCCCCCCCCCATTTTTGAGTATTTTAAATTAATTTATCTCACTTTTTCATTCATTAATTAATTATGAATTATTATATTTACTTGTTTATTTCTTTTCTTCTCTCTCCATTGTTTCTATTATTTATTTTCTTCTTCAGATTCATATTCCTCTTTCTTACAGCACTTGCAGAGTCAGTTTCTGATTGGTTGTTGTCTTATAATTAACGGTTCCTTTAATATTTTTCTTCTCCCCCTTTCTCTTCCTTCAGTCTTGCTCCTGCTCTCAAAGGTGTAGTACGGCTTTTCGTACATGATGAAGGAAGACTAACTTTTTTTAAACCGTTGTGCTTTTCTCATTTATTATGCATTTGTAAGAAGTGATTTCGTTCGTATATTTTTAAACATCAACACCAACTTCCCTTTTGAATTATACACTCAATTATATAATGTACGTTTACAAATTTTAATAATTTAATCTAAGGTGTCATATTTTGATGAACAGTGACTTCAAAAACTATTCAATAAATATTACAACAAATTATACCCCCCCCCCCTTTTAAATTAAAATCCTGCGTCCAGCCATTTATTCTAATGATAAAGTCGGAGCAGACGAAATTGAACAATAACCATATATTTCTAAAACTTTTCTCTACTTCAGCATTATATTATGTATCTTTAAATTATCCTTATGCAGCAAATAATTCATGACATTTTGTGTAACTTTATGCTAAATATCGGGATATTTCAATAACTAATATATATATTTTTTATTTTTTTAACTTTGTTACTTTTTAGACAGAATTCTTTTGTTTAAATTTTACATGGTTGAAAATATTCTTCCAATAAATAGCTTTAGTAAAGCTATGCTTCGAATTATACTTGACTGTTTGAAAGAAAGAATACAAATCGTTGTATATAAATATCTCAGCAACAAAATTCTTGTTGAAAAAACCATTCCCTTAAAATTTTCAGTTAATACATCAAATAACCTTTATAACTTCATAGTCAAAAAATATTTCTATTAAAATTTCACAGACGTTTACATGTTAGCATATGATTTTAGTTATGCGATTATATAGGGTGTCCCATCAAGACCATCCAAATTCTGCACATCCAGATACCTCGCTTTTAGTGCATAAAAAATGCCCAAAGAACTATGCCTCTACGACTCATAGTTTTCGAAAAAAAAAGTATAACGTCATATCCTGTGCAAGAAAAAAAAAATTCCTTATTGGAAACATGAACATCAATTTACATATGTTTACGTAGGAAGATGTTCAAAATGTCCACCGCGCATATCGTAAGGCATTATCATTGCATTGACCAAACATAAAGTACATGTCACAGTTTTCACGAACGGAATACATTATCACCATGCGAAGATTATCGGTAGCTACTTGAAGCTTTTTAAATGCGATTCAAACGCGGCGACTTCACTTCACGTCAGTCCACGGCGTGCGCACATATGTCTTGATATGCGTGGTGGCTATTTTGCGCATATTCGTCTCCAAACATGTGCAAATATCGATGTTCATTTTCCAATAAAGGGTTTTTCTCTTGTAACAGATATGACGTCATACTTTTCTTTCGTATTTTTCTCGAAAACTATGGGTCATAGAGTAATAGTTTTTTGGACATTTTTTATGTACTCCAAGCGAGAAATCTGTGCGGAGTTTGGGTGGTTTTGATGGAACACCCTGTATTAAATTAATCACTTTAAAAATAAATATCGGTGAATAACAGGTATAGATTGGCACCAATTTATATATAAAGATTATGTTTGGGAAAACATATATGACACAATTTAGATCTTCATTGGTGAAATACTGTACAATTAAAATCTGAACGAATGGTGCTCATATTTTTCTAATTCCTATTTTTGATCATCCTATATTTATACAAAAGAAAAAAAAATATTTCAAAGATTCACAAAGTATCATGGCCCGTAGTAGTAGACCTTTAAGTCAATTTTTCGCTGCAATATTTATCAATTAAGCTTATAAAAATAAGCTAAGTTTTAAAGATTTTTCTCAACAAAATAATTCATCCGAGGAAAGAATGACAAAATCTAAAGTGTAAAAAATTATTTTTGATTACATATGCAGTCTTACATACATATGCTTTACAACACAAAATAATTTAGAATACACATTAATGCATTTAAATTACATTATTTTGTAATCATAAAATATCCCGGCAAAAATCAGTTTTTTGCTCAATTACGTACCTTTTTTGGAAGAATTATAACTTCACAAAAATGTGTAAATTATGACTTTTCTTTGCTTTTTTCTTTAAAAAAAAAAAAAAAAAAAAAAAAAAAAAGATTATAACTTCACATAAATATAAAAATACATAAATTGGTGTATTGTATTGGTTTATTGTATCTTAGCAATTTTATTACATTTGTTTGTTTATATACAGTAAACACTGTTTAAGGAGGATTCTGAGTAAGACGGAAATCTGTCTAACGTGGAAAGATTTTAGACCCGCAAAACGATTTCCAATACTGTAAATTCTGTCTAAGACGGAACACTATCTACGACGGAAAAAGTTTTCAGTCTCGATCGATTCCACCTTAGACAGAGTTTACTGCATAGATACCGTGCGTATAACGCGCACTTAAACTTTCAGACTTCGTTTTTTTATTTTAGGTACATTCGCCATATAATGTGTACATTCTTTTAAAAAATCTTTCATGAGATGCACATAAAAAAATAAAATAAAAATTATTGTAATGTATAATAATTATTACTTCTCAAGCTTCTCAAACTTCTCAAACTTCTTAAACTGATAATGAAAATAGTATTTTTGTAAATAAATGGCACATACATTACATTAGACATCTTAGTTCTGATGATCATCCTTTTTTAGCTCACAGGCTAACAATGCCTGAGAGCTAATGTACCCGCAGGTTCTGTATGTACGTACGTAACGCTATAACTCTTTATAGAAATATCTGATTTGCTCAAATTTTATATATAAGTTCATTTTGATAAGGTGCTTCCCTGATTAGTTTTGAGGGTTCATTGGTTAAGTATAAAGGGGAGGTAGCGGAGGGTTAATCCCCCCCCCTTAATTTAGATAAATTGGTTTTTCATGCAGAATTATCCGATTTCCTTCAAATTTTGTATGTAGGTTCATTCTGATAAGGCGCTTACTTCATTAGTTTTGGTGGTTCCTTGGTTAGGCATAAAGCGGGGGGGGGGGCTAATCTCCCCCCCTTAATTTAGACAAATGCTTTTTTCATGCAGAATTGTCCGCTTTGCTTCAAATTTTGTATATAGGTTCATTGTGATAAAGCGCTTTCCTGATTAGTTTTGGAGGTTGATATGTTAAGTATAAAGGGGGGAACAGTTGGCTAACCCTCCCTTAATTTATTGTCGATTTCTTTATTTTTCGAGGGGCTTTATTCTTTGAAATAGGAGTATAATATATAATTAGTGTGAATAGCCTGTGATCACAATGCCATCAGTTTAATTAGGCACTTTTCTTCTTCTTCTTAAAAAAAAAAAAAAATAATAATAATAATTTAGATTCGTCGTAAAACGTTCATCTGTAAATTTCGATCAAATCTTGTATCAAAAGTGCGTGTTATACGCCAGAATTATCTATGTGTGTGATATTTACGAGTTATTTTTTAACACTTTCCAACCTAGTTGAAAAGTGTTTATGACTTCGGTT
Source organism: Maratus michaelseni (assembly GCA_963931845.1). Taxonomy (NCBI): domain Eukaryota; kingdom Metazoa; phylum Arthropoda; class Arachnida; order Araneae; family Salticidae; genus Maratus; species Maratus michaelseni. The sequence goes on from OZ007594.1 coordinate 325,485,453, forward strand.
TGTCTGGCCGTATGGCCGTCTGCCGTCTGCCATATGGCCGTATGGCCGACTGTCTGTGCTCTAACTCCCGTAAATATGCTTGGATTGCTCTGCAATTTTTATATGTTATTGTCGCTATCTATAGCATGCTCCCTATTTCAACGAAAGTGCGTAGCACTTATAGTTATTTTACAGAGACACTCAAAAGAATTCCGTTACATTGCGGTCTATGGGGGAAAATCATTTGCGGTTTATTTAAATAATGTTACACTATTTTAAACGCATTGAAATTTATATATATCACTAAGGTGCATTACAAGAAGCTTAATATGGAATAGGGTGTGCATAACACTTATAGTTACTTTACAGGGATAGTCAAAAGAATTCCGTTACATTACGTCTATGGAGAAAAATCGTTTGCGGTTTATTTAAATAATGTTTCACTATTTCAAACGCATTGAAATTTATAGATATCACTAAGGTGCATTACAAGAGGCTTACTACAGAATAGTGTGTGTATAGCAGTCATCGTTCATTTACAGGGACAGACAAAAGAATTTTCTACTGTCTGTTAACAATAATTCCTGGAAGTTACTGAACGCGATTTTAAATTTAACTCGCTTTTTGTCTATTACGTGGTGTGTATAAATTCTGTAGATCATATACAGGGAAGCACAAAAGTTCGCGAACACATTTCCGTTTATTGACAGAAACTCCAGAAGGAAAATTTTAAACTGTGCTACGCGTTTCCTAACTGAACTAAAATTTAGCATCCTATGTAGTATATATACAAATCTATAGATCCTATACAGGGCTGAATAAAAGTATTCGGATATTTTTCCGAATATTGTATATGTTGGAAATTCCTGAAATTATGCTTTTAAATATGTTATGCGTTTTCCAAATTATTTACTTAGATGTTATCATTCAGCTTATTAAACGGTATGATTTGTAAAATTATTTTGGAAGCGTTGGAAAGTGTTACATAATCTATGCTTGGCGCATGATTTTTGTTCTTGTTAATTTTTTTCTCTTTCATCTCGCCTTCTCTATTATGAAAAAGGATAGGAAAAAACACATATTGAATAACAGAGGGTAGAAAAGGGGTATCTTCCCACAGACACAGAGACAATATACTGCGAGGTCATCGCCATCGGAAAATCGTTGTATGTTCGCCCGCGACCTGGTGCCTCAATTTAAAAGAAAAGTCGACCATAAAGCGTGCCTTTGTTGGCACTCTAATACGTAATCTTCACCCTTTTAGAAGAAGGGTTGAGAAAAAAAAAAAAAAGACTCAAAATGTGTGTGTCGATTATTAATCTAGGCTAGACAGAATATCGTGTTTCGTCTCTAAAATAATAAGTAAATAGTGAAAAGACAAGCTCTTAAGGGGAAGTGAGAGTATCCGATTAACAGAATAATTATATCTTACATGTAAAGTCTTCTGAGTCAGTGATACAGTGAATGAGGGCGATATGACTTTTTATTTTTAAAGGCTTAAAATGCTAAGATATTTGCGTTATTAGTAGTTTGTACAATATTACGACACAGTGGCATATGTCGTATGTTGTCAATAAATGAAGAAATATAATTAAATTTTAATTTAATTGAATGTGTAATCAATCACTTTAGTTAAATAAAGAAATATATATCAGAAATAAATATATGAAAATATTTTTATATAATATTCGTTGTAAAATAACATAACTCGTTATTTACTTTTATTAGAAAAATTGTAAAAAATTGGTCAGACAATTGTTTATTAAACTTATAGATTATATATAATATGTTACGGTCAATATGATTAATCCGGTTATTATTAAGAATGACCGGATTAATCATATTGACCGTAACATATGTATATAGTAATTTTTTTTTTAAGAATTTTACTGTAACGCAATTTTTCTCTTTTTAATTGAACGTCTTATGACTGTAACAGTATTCCTAACCTTTGGACCTAATTTTAGGAATGGACAAAACTATCAAATGAAAATGGTAATTCAAAATTTATTTGTGATGTTTATTTACCTAAAAATTAAACATCATAAGTATGCACATTTTAATACTCTGTTTTGTTTCGTTACTGAAAACTGGTGCTAAGGACACAACTCATCAACGCGATTGCTACGTCATGTGATCCCTTTGGTCAATCAGATATACACTTTTCAGCTTTAGGTTGACTAATCCGAGGTCGACTAACCACGGCTCTGCAGTTAACGATGAATTTCAAAAATTAACCGATGGTTAGATTTGCTAACCTATGGTTTCTCAACTGGGAGTTGAACCGCGAGTTGAAGGTTAGTGGTGAATTGACCGGTAATATGTAATCTTCACCCTTTTAGAAGAATGATTAAAAAAATAAGAAAAATGAATTCGAAATATGTGTGTCAATTATTAATCTATGCTAGATTTATAGGTTTTAGCAGAATTCAATGCCAAAACAGAAAATTAAAATATATATATACAGGTGAAATTGAAGAAGAAAATTTTTCATTAAATTTGTAGAAACTTTTATAGCACTTAAACGTGGATTTTTTTACAATTTTTCGAATTATCTCTGATCGCGTTGCGTTAACTTTGACGAACGACTTTTTCTCACCTTGTTTTCGATCCGATTTTCTTCTTTAAAGCGTTTTATCACACACTGCACCGTAGAATGGGGAAATCAACTAATTTAGCAATATACCGAACTGATTTACCACTACTATGATAAAAGATATAATCAATTTTCGAATAACATTAGTTGTTTATTTACGACTACGAGCCATTTAAAAATAATAAATAGAATATTACGGAGAAAGCAAGTAAAAATTAAAGCCAAACCATTTTTTTAAATGTCACCACAATGCAAAAATAAAAATAAAGCGACAGACGAAAATTTTAATTATGAATTTATCCGAGCATGTTTCAGTGTACGAAGACTTTTGTGGCGTGTTCTTTTTCTTTTGTTTTTATATTTAAAAAATCCAGTCACTATTTTAAAAATAATATTGGGTGTTATTCAGAATAACATAGATATGATGTGGAAAAATATTGACTTCATATTCGATCATATTCAATTCCAGATACTTCCTTTTTACTACAAATTTTTAAAGTGTAAGAACACTTTTGGAAGCCACTATATATGTTAAAAAAATGTGACATCATTTTCTTTCACAATACATTCCATTTATAGTATTCAAGTTGTATGATATATTTTTATACGGTTGCTAAGGTAAAATGTTATTAAAGATTTTTTTTCAATATACCTAGACTTTAATTCATACAGAAAAGTAATCTCATACTATTACTAAGTTTAATATTTATAATACATTTTACATGTTTCTTTAGGGTAATATATATATTAGATTAATTTTAACACAATTATTTCAAATTGGTAAAGAAATCCTACGAGTTGTAATTTTCGAACTGGACAAAAATTGTCCGGGGCAAGTATTCGAACCTGGGATCTCTTGGCTGAAGCTGCCAAACACTACCAACTGAGCTATCCCGGTCGAATCTGGAGGGCATAATTCATCCAGTTAACCTTAATGATCAAAGCATCTGGTCTGATATTTTAGTCAGCTCAACAGAATAGATAAGGTTAACTGGATGAATTATGCCCTCCAGATTCGACCGGGATAGCTCAGTTGGTAGAGTTTGGCGGCTTCAGCCAATAGATCCCAGGTTCGAATCCTGGCCCGGACATTTTTCGTCCAGTTCGAAAATTACAACTCGTATAATATATATATATATATATATATATATATATTTGGTTTATCTCGATTATAACTGATTTTAGTCTGTCGTAAAAAAAATATTATTACACCAATTTGATAGATAATCGTTAAGTTATGTAATACACATTTATACAATGATAAATAACACAAAATATTTATCAATCTTTATTCGAAATATATTTGTATTTTAATCTGTCCCAAAGTTAGCCTTATATTCTTATGTTTCTAGCATCAAATTATACCATATATTTTTATACGATTTTTAGCGTATAACCTATAATAAGACTTATTTCGAAAATATGTGGTATTTAGTCCATCATAGAAACATATTATCAAAGCCAAGACGAAAATAGCGGAATAATATGGCTTAAAGAAAAGCTATCACAAAAAATTAAAAAAAATACCTCATTCATACATCTTTTTATGTACTTTGATATGTATATCAGTACCTACAAACCAAACATAATGTCAGTTACAATATTAGAAAAGAAACCTCACAAGTGTTGCAATACGTAACTGGAGTATGGGGAAATGTGACACGTTGTAATGGCAGTTTAGACAGACAGATGACGTTAAAGTTCGTGTGGGATTTAGACGGCAGTCGAATGAAAAAAAAAGAATAAAAAATCTCTTTCACTATTTTTAATCTGGTCCATTCAGATGAACTGAGATGGATTTACAACAGCGTGCTGAAAGGATATTGAATTCATCACGTCACCAGCCTACAAGTTTAATCTAGAAGTTTAATATTGGGAAGCGTTTCGTATTTGCAGTTCTCGTTTTTATTTCTTGTGATAGTTTTAATTTACGAAAGTGTTTACTTAACTATAAATTTTAAATTTAACAAAAATAAATTGTTATAGATTTTAAATGCTGTTATATATATATATATATAATGGTTTATAAATACAGAAATCTTATACAATAAGAAATGAAGAAAATATATTTTTAATCATAAAACGCATAAACTACTATGCATGTAATATGTGTGTCTTAAAAAATTTGGGGGTTTGATTTTCAAAACAATTTTAACACTATATTCACAGCTATTATACCTATGTTAAAATCAAGATTAATTTTAAAAGGATTTTGTATGTAGAAACTTCAAAGTAGAAATGTCTATTATGTTAAATTTTACCAATGAAATGCTGAATTTTGTGTTTCAATTTACGTTTATATTGTATTTGCTCTTATTTTTCTCATTAAGTATAATACATAATAAAAGCAGATATTGTATGCTTAAAATCCATACGCTCGAATATTTTAAAGTTTCATCTCACTCATCCTGAGATTCCAACTAAATTATCATGTAGTAATCTAAATGTGTTTTTTGCGTGCACAAAAGAGTTAACACAGTTATATGAGGAATAATAAATATACGCCATTTCTCGTCCACAAAAACATATTCCTACAGTAAAACAAACAAAAACATACGTAATACTTCATTGGAAGCTCTTTTTAACGCCAGTATCATCCATTCTCTGCGATTTTCATGCTGGCTTTTTTTAATCACTGATGATTTTTTATATCTCGATTTGATTGTTCAATATTTTAACAACATTCATTGAACGAATTTGCATTAGTAAATAAAAATACACCATTTCCTTTCAGCAAGGACAGGATTCTGAAACAAAATAAGCAAAATAAGCAGTATATCACTTGTGAAATCTTTTAACTTCAGTATCATCCATTTTCTGCCAATTTAATGCCGACTCATCTTATTCTCTAGACGTTTATTTCATAGCTCAATAAAACTGCGCAGTCATGTAAAAACTAATTGTCGAACGATTTTGTATTAGTAAATAAAAATAAGCCGCTTTTCTTACACAAAATTTCGAGAAATGTGTCCTTTCAAAGCACTTTTTAACTTTTTTATAATCCATTCTCTGTTACTTTTATGCTGAGCCATTTTATTTTCTAGCAGATGTTTATTTTATAGCTCAATTTAACTACGCCATGAAAATGCGCGTTTTTTCTTCCAGAAAAATATACAGGGTGTATTTAGATTGATGGTCGGAACTGTGACAGATGATAATACATGTCAAAACAAGCAAATTTTTTATAGGAAGGGTCGCAATCCACTTATTAAATGGTATTTCGTGTCTGAAGATTGAGGTAAAATATGTTTCTGATAGTAAGTGAAGTTGATCATAATATTTTTCTCCACTATATCTTTTTTTTATTTGTCATTATATGCAAAGCCAGTAACAATCATAAACCCTTTGCTTAAACTTTCTTTAGATGCATTGAATCATGTTTTGGGATTGTTTTTCTCCTCTTTGATGATAATAAATGGATCTCTTTTTATTACAATCATTTAAATAGACCCAAGCTTCATCTATTATAACAACATTTTTCCATTTTTCAAAGGATAAATGCTTCACATAAAGAAATCTGCTCTACGTTCGGCGATATGTTGTGGAGAAAAACGATGACTGTTTTGTTTTTTGGGCTTTTAAAAATTAAAATCAACGTTAGTAATTTTTGTTAACAGTTGACACTGAGCATTTTAACTATTTAGCAACAGTCTTTAGAATCGGAGGATTTTCTTTAAACCATAAAAGATATTACTTTTGCAATATTCGAAGAATTCCTTTTTGTTCTTAGGTACATATTTGGAACAATTTTTTCACTTGAAGACAGTCATGCACGTTTTTTCCCTTTCTTATTGACACTATTGTCTACTGTGGCTTCAGATATAGATAAACCACGCCTTTCACAGCATTTTTTAATAATCTAATACGAATAATCTCTTCGGAAAGTGCAGAAATATAGCGTTCCATCCAACGGTGCTTTAAAAGCGCCATTTCGCATGGAAACGAAAATTTCAATTGTCAGACGACAATTTATACTTTTAAAAACATATTAGCTGTGAAAAATAATTTCGCTATGCAGACGATTTTTTTTTTTTTTACAGCAAAACAAACTCGTCTTAAACAACTGAGAACAACAGCTTTTGTAGTAAATAAAAGTACGTAATTTCTATTACACAAAACAAACAAAAAGTCGTCAAAATATATTACTTGACTGAATGTTTTAACTTCAAAACCATCCATTTTCTGCAAACTTCATGCTGACGTCTTATTCTCTGAATGTTTATTTTATAGCTTGATTTAATTGCGCAGTCATTTCAACAATAATTGTTGAATGATTTTGTATTAGTGATTAAAAATACGATCTTTATTCATTTCTATTCCATGAAACAATAAAAACTCTCCAAAATATATCACTTGAGTGCTATTTTTAACTTCAGCATAATCTACTCTCAGCCCATTTCATCCCGACTCATCTGATTCTCTGGTTGTTTATTTTATAGCTCAATTTAATTGCGCAATCATTTCAACAATTATTGTTAAACGATTTTGTATTAGTCTCTCATCCCTAAAATTCATGAAAGCGCGGAGTTTTCTCAAGTCGCAAATTCAGCAGTGGCCTCGGGAGGATAATCGAAAATCGATAGCCACCAATTTTTTTTTTTTCGTTTTGTTTTCCCCTTTACAAACTCAACTCGGAATTTATTAAAGCCGCCCCTTGTTAAAGTCGATTGGGGATCTGGAGGATATACGCGAATGAAAATGCGGTTATGTTTCATTGAGCGTGTTGCGTTTGGCAGAACGTATACTATCTGCTCCGCTTTCTTTTATATAAAGTTTCTTTTTCTGTATTGGAAAATGTAATTTTTAAAGTTTATATTTTCTGTATATAAATTTGGAAGTTTCTGAATAAAAAAAAAAAGAAGAGTTTTATCGATTTGAAAACTTGGAATAATATCTTTCTGTACAATCTGTGGCATATCCATAAAATATAAAATGATGTATTTTTATTACTGTGATAAATCTCTTAAGTATACAAGAGATTTTTACGATAAGGCGTTATTAGTAGAATCCGTATTATATGCAATTCCATATGAGCCTATGCCTTTGTTTAATCTGGCTATATTTTATAACGCATTTAAGTGCATGTGTTTGGGGGGTTTCATTATTATTGCACATTTTGGTTATTTTTTTCTTTTTTTAAAACTTAAACTTTAGTACTTGTATAAAAATTCAATGAATAATGACAGTAAAAATATCTTATTTTTTAACGAATTTTAAAATGCTTAAAAAATATTTATAGTCTTAGTTTTAGCCTTTATACCAACAGGAAGGCATGTGAATCAGTTTCCGGTCTAATATATAACAGTTAATCACAAGAAATTTAAAAAATCATAATTGAATCTTGAATTGTATAGTTTTCAACCAAAGCTTTTCAAGAAATGAGATTAATTGCAAATAGTAAATGGGAAGATTCGATTTCCATTTTTCGAATCATAAGATGCCACTCTCAGAAAACGAACGAATTTTTGTCGTTGAACATATTTCATTAAAACAAGAAACTTTCCACTTTGTTTTACCCATATTTCCCCAAAATACCGAAAATTTCCCAATCAAACGTAAAATATTACGTGAAATCCTCCAATATAAAGCTGTATTTTTTGTCAAATCACAAGAATGTTCCGACGTGTTAGAAATGGAATGTTTGCATAGGTGCTTTTTCCTTCAAAACACGAAAAATTAAACAAACCTAACCTTAAAATTTTCCAGTCAAAAGACGAAAATATCTTCAAATACAGTGGACTCTGAGAGTCCACTGTATTTGAAGATCTTAGAGTCCACTGTATTTGAAGATCTTTTCGTAATTTGAAGATATTTTCGTCTTTTGACTGGAAAATTTCAGAAAATTTTAAGCTTAGGTTTGTTTAATTTTTCGTGTTTTGAAGGAAAAAGGAAAAATGCAAACATTCCGTTTCTAACACGTCGGAACATTCTTGTGATTTGACAAAAAATACAGCTTTATATTGGATGATTTCAGGTAATATTTTACGTTTGATTGGGATATTTTCGGTATTTTGCGTCCCCACTTAATACGTATCTCCAGTTATTGAGGACAATTTCGTTTTCTCCCCCATGTATACTATTTGCAATTAATGTTAAGGCCATCGCTCAATACATACTACTCATAGGATAATACGGACACATATTTTACAAACTGATTAGGTAGAATCAAAAATAGTTTTGTACATTATTTTTTAAAAAAGGTATTTGGTGTAACGTTGGTTATAAGAGATCAAGAAATTTCCAGTGACAGTGATGAAGTGAAAGAAAACATTCCACCACCAAAAATGCAATAGGTTTGTAATAAATATAATAAACGTAAATAACGTAACAAACATTGCTAATGACTTCACCCATGGTACCAATTAAAATGTGTGGTACAGACCAATATTTTTCAGTGTGTCGGAAAACTGGAAAGTGGTGTTGTGAAAAAATCACTTTCGCAAACAAACGTGAAAGATTACTTTAATTAATTAAAGTAAAATTATGTATTGTTTGTCCTGAATAAAGTATTCCTTTATTTTAGCAATTTGCTATTAACTTGCTTGACTAAAATTATAAATTAAAGAAAAAGTTGCTTCATTTAGTATAAAATATGTAATCCATTTAATTTCTATTAAAAATTGAATTCAATTTATTTAATGCAAGAAATTATTTTACATCATTCAAATTCTTACATCGTTTATTGCGACTTCGGTTAGTGCGAACAAAAAATGAACTCCCTTAGACATCCGCACTAACGGGACGCACTCACTATTGCAAAAAAAAATCTCTTTTAATCACAAGAATATTCCGGCAACTTGATGCCTGTATTTTTTTACGTTTTGGATGAATTGTCTGTTAATAAATGTGTGCTTATAAATACTCCCTTATTTCCTATATCACTCCTGATTTCATGAATGACTGACAAAAATATGTCTGTGTAACATTTTGGGGAAATGATCCGATCTTGAATAGATTGGTTAAAACAATATTTTTTAAAGAAAAAAATAGGATTTGTTAGTTTAAAAAAAAAATTTTTTTTTCTATCATTACTTGATACAAACCCAATGAAAAGTCATTTTTCTTTATAGAAATAATATTCTTCATAACTAGCAATAATTAGGATTTAAAATGTTTTAACCGACTAATGTCTGCTTTTAACCTGCTACATAATTCGCAATTTTTAAGTCATTGTCAAATTGAAATTTTCTTTCATTAGAAATATTCTTCTCAAATATAACAAAATGTATTATTTCAATACAATGTATGACAATGTATGTACATGTTAAAGAAATAATTTAAGAAAACGTTCAGTTTTATTTATAGAACTAATGACAGGTAAATTATTTCTCTGCCAGTATTCATTTGTCCTTACATATTATATTCGAGAATAACATTCGACATATATCAAAATGGCAAGATTAAAAAACTAAAACATATTTTACTTGTTTCTGGCAACACGTAGAGAAATACTTCAGTGACAAATTCTTCTCCATGTTATCTAACAGAATTTTAGTCATCAATCACAAAACTCTTTAAATATCATCCAATCATATCAGTTGATATTGAAAACCTTGTGACATAATAGTGATGGTTCGAAAAGATTTTTACTATCATGAATAAAATTTGGAAATATCTATATCATGGACAGTAAAAAACTAGTCGTTGGGGGCACCATAATACTTACCCATCATGGATATGCATAATATAAAATATGAATATAAAACATGTGTAAACTATTTATAAAATGCATTACAATTCGAAAAATAGTGGCTTGATGATGTCATAAACTTTAAATGCTCTATTACTGAATGGCGTAAAAGAAACATCTCCAAAATTGATATGGGTTTACTGCGTCGGATTAAACGTCTCATTTCCAATTAAAATATATCTTTGGATTGCAATTTGAATGAAACACACGGTCACGAAAAATCGAAGAGTGTGGGAAATAGGATTCCAAATATCTCAGCAACTAATTATTCGATCGACTTCGTTCTTTATGCTAAATTTGTTTTTTTATTGTCTTTTATATTCACTTCTTAAAGGGTAAGTAATATTACCGATAGTTGCATTGACCTTCATTCTTGATAATCATTTACACAGACAATCGTTAATAGAAACAAGTTGGAAATTGTACGTCAAACGTGACAAATGAGGCACGTTCGTACTATAGTTAGTTTTATAAATATTTAGATCTTGGTGCAATAGTTGTTGCACTCTTAAGCAAAAGTGCATGAATACAAAATTTATTTAATATACAGATTTTCATATTATAGATATTAATTTTATTTTATGAAATTAAGTTTCAATACACTTTTACAAACAATTAATTACAATTCTGTTACTTTAAAATTATACTATGCGCAAATATCCAATACAAGACAATGTAAAAATATCATCGTTATTATTTCACTGAAAAAAGGAATTATATCGTCTGTTATTATGATATGATTAATTTCCTTAATAAAATAAGTACATTTTAAGTTGACAACATCTTATCTTTTGTTGACATTTACTGAAAATTCCAATGGAAAATTTAATCCTAGTTTTGAAGATTTCAGAATTTGAAATCCATATTTAGATTTTTTTTTCCGTTTAATATCTATCTCTCCGGAAACATCTATCCAAAAAACTGTTGATAGATTATAGGATTGCTATAACTAAACAATTTTAGTATACAAATTCCGCTTTTAAATTCAGTAATACGGAAATAATATAACTCCATCTTAAATAGGACGCAATCAGCATGACGACCTAGAATCATTACCTATCATTGAATTAATTACGTGTGATAGGATTTAATAGAATGAATATCTTCTCTTTTATTAATATCTTCCTAAGTTTTGACTCGATTTTCATAAAATTTGAAATGACTCGACAAAATTGTGCAACGATTATATATATATATATATATATAAATTCAAACCATTCGGTTGCATAGTTTTTGCGCTGTTATATGCGGACAGACGACTATAGGTGCTACGTATTTATATAATTGCGAACGCACCTAAAAATGGATGACTTTCGGTGAACTCATGCTATCTAGACTCAAATGCCTCGCTCTAACCATTCAACCACCAAGCACACAGCCGTTCAGCAACAAAACCTTAAAATAAGTAGCAAAATCTGTGATCCGAAGGCAGGAATCTAGAAATGGTCACGCGATATTAGCCGCCGGACACTAGTTATATTTTTGTACATATTTTAAAAGTTTTTGTGCAAGTAATCCGGATGCTTATTAAATACGTTATTAATCCCCCCAAAATCGTTAATGAAACGGAAGATTCTGCGATTAGAAAGATTTCTGTTCAAATTGCACCCTGTATGGCCCGTATAATTGTCGCGAAATGTTAAATGCATGTCACAATTTAAAGCATTATGCCTTTTTGGAGGTTTTTTTTTTATTATTAGCTATAAATTGGTTTTAACATCTTTTCAAAAATCTTAGTAGAGTATTTTAAGTTGAATAAAATAATTTATTTAATTGTGTAGCAACACGAAACTACAAAGAAAGGAATTGAATCATTATTATATATTTTTTAATAAATCATCTCTTTTGTTTTATTTATAATACAAAAAAGTAACAATAAAAAAACTGAAAATGAAAAGATATTGAACACGGTTATAACTGCAGAACTACGTTATCTAAAATAAACTGGAAAATCTAACCTGGAAAACAAAAGCAAACAAGCTTGTTTAAGGTCAATGGTTGAGTTGAGTTACTCAATTAACCTATCTTTGTCATTTTATCTAATCTGATTTTTTAGCCAGTATCTCTAAATGTTGCAAACCTGTAATACATATATATATACCGGGTGCGTCATAAATTCGTTAACACTTTAAAAATTCCATATTTCTTTTAAATGCTAAAAGGTTGTAAATTAACAACATAATAAATACATAGTAAAAACACTTTTATTAGGTTGTTTGACAAGTTTCGGCTCACTCCGAGCCATTTTCAAAAACAAATGAGAATAGTTTTATAATAGTTAGAGTAATGTGTTTGAAAATGGCTCGGAGTGAACCGAAACTTGTCAAACAACCTAATAAAAGTGTTTTAACTATGTATTTATTATGTTGTTAATTTACAACCTTTTAGAATTTAAAAGAAATATATTATTACGAGGTGCTATAATTTATTATATTGTTTAAATATTCATTATAAAAATATATAAAAGATGCTAAAAAATTGCGGTTTGCTGGAATGGGATTACAAAGAGATCGGATTTTTTTTTAATAACAAAAAATGTTTGGTTAAAAAATTATCGATAGATGGCGCTACACACCGAATATGAAGCAGATTTATGCAAATCAGGCTGTCAATAAAACTTCTCAATGCACACAGATTCTTCAATCGATGCCAGTTGTATGCTACCGTTACCAGATCAAGTGTTGTTGGTTAAACTCTTTTACAAGAACGGGGAATCAGCAACTGGTGCATTGCGAAAATTCCACACGGCAAAATGGCTGAAAACGAGAAAAGTACCTGTTTCATGTACTTGGATACTGAAGCTTGTCAGACGTTCGCAGAAATGGGCATTTTACTACAAACCTAACTTATATACACCTATTTCATATTATGCATGCCAACGCCATCTATAGGTAACTTTTTAACCACAACTTTTTTGTTTTTAAACAATTCCGATCTTCCTCTAATCCCATTCCTCCAAACTGCAATTTTTTAGCATCATTTGTTTCTTTTTAATGATATTTTAAAGTTTTAACGAACTTATGACGCATTCGGTATATATATGTTTGCACTCAAATGTAGATAATTGTAGTTAGTATTTTTATAATTGTAGTATAATATGGAATTGTGCACCGTTCTATTATAAAAATAATAATCTAGAGTTAAGAAATATTAGCAGTTATAAATTTAAATAATAGAAATTTTACATTGTAATGTTAATTTATGGCTTTAGAGATTTTGATCCACATGCTTTGTAAAAAAAAAAAAAAAAAAAAAAAATGATTAGTTTTTGTTTTAAAATTATGTAATATATGTTCTAAAATTATATTATATAAATCGTGAATTATGAACATTTAAGATCGGCTTCTGGTACGTAAAAAAGTTTAATGAGTGTTTCCTTAAACAAAAGATAAATTCTTTTTATAAGCAAATAAAATTATGTCAAATGTCACCATCTGTGGAAAATGTTGAATTTAAACGTAATTATTCATTACAAATGTTAATAAATTGAGAAACTATCCCAACTGTTTAAAACGGCAAAAAAATAAAAGAATAAAAGTTACATGTTAAAAAACAATTTGTAGAAATAGCCTTTTGTTTTATTTATAGAACTAATAACAAGTAAATTATTTCTCTACCAATATGCATTTGACCTTACATATACTATATTTCCAATGATGACCGGTCACTTGCGATTTTAGACGTTTTGTTAAATATCTGGAAAGATACATGAGGAATTATCCTGAAACTTCAGGAGTGTAAACAAGATGATAGACGTCATATATTTCCGCGAAGATTTTTTCCCGAAACCCCATAAGGGGCCGTCAACAAATTGAAGAAAAACGAATATATTTTGGATAACCCTGTAAAAACCAATATTGCAAAAACATTCAAACTGTAGATTATGATTAAGTGGCTTATTGTAATAATTTGAGTTCATTTTTATGAAGATAGCATGTATACTCGAAGAGAAATTCAGGTTTTTATAAAAACAGTCACAAATTTTACCAAGTTTTTTGCTTATAATTTGCAGAGTTTTTAATATAAAAACAAGTTATTTTCAGAAAATATGACAAATAAAGTTGTACACAACACCCTGAAATCAGAATTAAAAAATAATAAAAATTGTAGGAAAAATGAGCAGGTTTACTAAATATTGTTTCACTGCGCATGCGCGAATTCAATCAAAATATACTGTGCATAATACATTAGTTAAATGTATAGACCAACTTTTATGAAAGTCTCAAAAACATAGCTTGAAAATTCTAATAGTAATCGTCGATAGAATAAGCTCGAATTTCGCTGTTCCCAAAAGGAAGCAAAAAGATGAGGGGTTGTATCCAAATATACTAGCTTATGAAAGTTGACATAATAAGAATGAAGTGTGTCTCATTCTATATTTGATACAACCCCTCATCTTTTTGCTTCCTTTTGGGAACAGCGAATTTCGAGCTTATTCTATCGACGATTACTATCAGAATTTTCAAGCTATATTTTTGAGACTTTCATAAAAGTTGGTCTATATATTCAGCTAATATATTATGCGCAGTATATTTTGATTGAATTCGCGCATGCGCAGTGAAACAATATTTAGTAAACCTGCTCATTTTTCATACAATTTTTATTATCTTTTAATTCTGATTGCAGGGTGCTGTGTACAATTTTGTTTGTCATATTTTCTGAAAAAACTTGTTTTTATATTAAAAACTCTGCAAATTATAAGCAAAAAACTTGGTAAAATTTGGGACTGTTTTTATAAAAACCTGAATGTCTCTTCGAGTATACATACTATCTTCATAAAAATGAACCCAAATTATTACAATAAGCCACTTATTCATAATCTGCAGTTTGAATGCTTTTGCAATATTAGTTTTTACAGAGTTATCCAAAATATATTCGTTTTTCTTCAGTTTGTTGACGGCCCCTTACGGGGTTTCGGAAAAAAATCTTCGAGGAAATATATGACGTTTATCATTTTGTTTACACTCCTGAAGTTTCAGGATAATTCCTCATGCATCTTTCCAGATATTTAACAAAACGTCTAAAATCGCAAGTGACCGGTCATCATTGGAAATATAGTGTATTATATTCGAGGATAACATTCGACATATCAAAATGGTACGACTAAAAAACAAAAACATTTTACTTGTTTCTGAAAACACGTAAGAGAAATACTTTCGTAATAATAATGATTAATTATGTTTTAAATGAATCCATTCTATTCTGTTAGTTAAAAAATATTCTTCAAATATAATAAGAAAAGAAAGCGCTAAAGGTGAAATCATCTTAGTAATTTATTTTTGCGAAATACGTAAATGTATTTCAATTTTTATTTTGTAGTAAACGCTCTTGAAAATAATACGACTGTCATACATTTATCATCTGGAATTCGGTTTATTTAATAGTTTTAATTACTTGTCAATAACTTTATTTGGCAAAGAATTGCTATTTTATAAAATAAATTCTATGAGATATATAATAAATTTTATATGATAAAAAATATTTTATATTATTATTATTATTCAAAACTATAAAACATGTTTTCAATTTATTCTATACTTTCATTCCCAGTAACAGTTTAAAAAAAATAAATAAAGCTATTTATAAAGATACTATATGATTTTATGATAATATGTATATGAAGATGATATATAACAAGGGTTCACAAGGTGAGATGCATTTCTCAAACCACTATTCGATTTTCGTCATCATATTTTATTAATTAATCGATATAACGCTGATACAACGTATTATTTGTCATTGCAAATTTATATTTCATATTTGAACTCGTAAACCTGTGTTGTATCTGTATTTCGGTGATCTTTTAAACTTGTGTTGCATTAAAACTGCGTTATATTTTTTATCTCATATTTTATTTTAGTTATTTACTTTCAAAGGGCCCCAGCTCCCTCTAGCGGTCACACATTGAGTTTGCGATCACATATTTCCATGTAAAAAATGAGTTATGTTTGTGTACCTGATTTGCACTTAAAGTTTATTCTAAGAGTTTTTACTCACTTTATATAATAATTCTTTAATACTAATGATGCGGGTTTGAATTGAATGAATTTTTGTTTGTATCCTTTCCAGTCCTTTTGTCTTAAGAAGCTGTGCTATTTATTGGATGCAGTAAATAGTATAAGGAACCTAGTTTAATTTTAAAATTTTAAATGTATGGATAACCATTTAGTAGGCTTCAGTAACAGACAACTGCTTTATTTTATTTCTTAAGTTTTTGTTAGAGTTAACGAGATATAAAAAGGTTAACAAACAATTTTGAGCTTTTTAAATTGGCTTTAGAGTCCTGCACGGGTCGGGTTGTATCCAAACAAAACGCGAAATTTCGGCTTAAATCCAACCCAAACCCGACAAAAGAAATTGTCAACCAGAAACCCGACTCGAACCCGATTACTTAAACCCGAACCCAAAATGAAAGAAAATTAATCTTTATTTTAATACAATTATTTAAAAGTAGTCTACAATTACATTTCTAATATTATTTTAAAATTTTTTTTTCAATGAATACATATGGAGCCATTAATACTCAAATATGTAGTTTTGTCATTTGAAAAACATTCCGGACTTTCATTAAAAGTCAACCCAACCCGAAACCGATACGCAACGAAAAAAATTGGCTTCAACCCAACCCGGCCAGAATCGCGGGTCCGGTCGGGTTCGGGTATCGGGTTATCCAGCAAGATGCAGGACTTTACTTGGCTTTTCCTGATTAGAAACTGTTTTTGTAACATTTTTTCAACAGTTCCTTAGCTTGTAGTTTCTTTTGTTTTTACTTGCCATTTCATTGAATCTGTGTTTTGGAACTTTTGTGTGTGTGTGTGTGTGTGTTATTACTGAAGCTTGACGTTTGTGTTCTCATTTCAGAGGTGACGACAAGTAATAAGGAGAAAAAAACGTCCCGCATCCAGAAACTCCGAAAACATCTCAGCTGCGGCTTCGGAAGGCTCTGTAAGTTCAGAAAATATTTTGTTTTTCTTTCCATATTTTATATTTATTCATAGAAGGCTTCGGCCGTTACGCTGGTCGGCTACTTCGAACGAACTTTGAATCAAACGAAAATAGTCGGTGAGTTTGACCCTGTGTTTTAAAGCAATGTGGAGTTTTACCTGGAATGACCTACTGCATTGTTTAAAACGATACAAATGCCATTGCGCTAGTATATTTTGTAATGTGTCAGATAAAATTTCGACTGTTAAGGACCAACTATTTTAGTCGAACATTTGCAGCTAGATTTGTTAAAGATACGCAATATGCTAAAACCATCCCTGAAAAGTTATCTAACCAACAATGCAAGTTCCATCGAAATACATTCTTTTATAATCGGATTTGCCTGATTATAGAACTTTTCCCAATAATGACTAAGCAATGTTGAATAGTATGGAATGTACTAAAACCACCCGTGGAAAATTATCTAACTAACAGAGCAAGTCTCCTCAAAATCTGCCTAGTAAGAATTTTTATAAAGGCTATTTTTTAATAATCGGGTTCCCTCTATTATAAAACTTTCTCCCATAATTCTATAATTGATCAACGTAGAACGTTATGCAATATACTAAAACCCTCCCTGAAAAATTATATAGGTAACAATGCAAATCACATCAAAATCCTTTCTGCAGAACGCGAGTTATAAGCAGCCAGAACGAAATTCTCATTTGTATTTTATATATATAGTAGACAGAAGATGATTTTATAAATAGCAACCTTACTAAAATTGTCATCGTATTTTTCTTTTTTTTATCTTGAGTATTGCAACAATGGGTTAGAAAAAAGAGAGAAGATTATTACAATATTAATTTAAAAAGAATTAGAAATAATCAAAAAACTAATATAAGGTGGTCATAAAGTATTTCCCTGATTACAATGATTCGTTGCAGAAAAACTATTATAATGAGGCATATGCTTGTTTCAATGTATTGTAAAGACATTTATGGAGTTTTTAATACAAGTACTTACGTCAGTAAATTCCGATATGAGCACCCTCGGTAGCTCGAAGAATGTCAAGGCGGTATTTCATTTCTTGCCCATGAATTGCTCAACATTTGGGCTGTCGCACTAGACACAGCATCTGTGATCCTGACCTTGAGTGTTTCAATATCTTTTACAGGTTTTGAAAACACTGTGTCCTTTATGTATCCCCAAAAGAAAAAATCTGTGGGAGTTGGTCCATCCCGTCCGATTCATCTTCTAGTAAATTTGTCATCAAGGAACTCACGAACGACGGTAGAGACTGGACTAAAAAAAAACTTAAGAACATCACTTTTTCATAATAAAAATTTTACAGCATTACATTCAGTATTTATTTCGTAATAATTTTTTGTAATCAGGGAAAGTCTTTATGACCACCCTATATTTACTATGATAATTTATCTCATCAGTTTAATCTAGTACAACAAAGCATACCGTTTATATTACACGTGGAATACCACTGCTTCGATCGATTGACGGTGTATTTTTGTCAAATGAGATAATATATAATAGTAAGTGAGGCGTTCAGAATCGAAGTGGATCATTTTCGTATAAAACATTGTCCAGAAGTATTTGGATGTAAAGTTAACGGGCTCTTATGCATTTCAATCAGAATCATAAAGGACTAGTGACATCCTGTTGCTCATATTTTCAATCTAGGACTTGTTTTGTTAACTCCTTCTTCCCGAGTGTGAGTTATATCCCTTTTAATTTTTTGGCACCACCATGTATTAAAAGATAAATCTAGGAAAATATAATATAACCAAGACCGGAAATATAAAATTACCTCTTCCGAGTTACCCTCGATATCGGAAAGCTTTCTTTATCTTTAGAAGCTTCAGACACCAATCTATTATCGAGATTTAAAGAAGCATTTATATATTTTAAAAAAGTTTATTTTGCTTCCACAGATTTTCTGAATAGTTTTTATAGTGCATTAATTTTTTTTTCAAACTTTGAATACCAATTTTTATGTTGCTATCAATTCTCAACTAAACATTTTCAGCTGCGTAATGGAATTTATGCACGCAAGAGTAACAAAATAATGTGTTAATGCTGTTAATTTATCATGTTTTGTTTGTTCGTAAAATATACTTGTTGAACATGAAAATGTTTAATTCAGAATTGATAGCATCCGTAAAACCAATATTCCTGGTACAAAAAACTGATTAATGTACTATAAAAACTATTCGGAACTGTTTCCAAAAATCAGTGCCGGTAAAAGAAACTGATTAATGTACTATAAAAACTATTTGGAATTGTTTCCGAAAATCAGTACCGGCAAAATAAAATAACTGTTTTTGGAGATAACCTTGACAAAGAAATTCGAGACAGCGTTTACCTATCTCACTCTTAAAACGTCTTAAGCGGAATAGATGGGAAAATGGTGATGCAGTAAGCGGTGTACAATCAAGGTCACCTTGATTGTACCTTGATTCACCACCTTGATTGAGATAGGCCTGGTACAATACGTAAAAAAGCGTACGAGAATGGTCGGTACTTCTGAAACATGCTACTAATATGCGGAGTGACGTTTTATCCAGGTGACTTACTAACGAGGTTTGACTGTGTATGAATTTTGGCCAATGCTTATATACCTATTCATTTTTAGATGTAACAAAATAGTCCAAAAATAATATTAGGGTGGGTTTTTTTAAGAGGGTATTCAACTAATTTCATGGCAAGAACTCTTAAACGAAAGAATTCCAGCGTCATTTTCGTGCCACCAAGATAAATGGAAGAAGAGTAGATTACATGCATTATACGCATCGGACCGGAATTCAGCCGAAAGCGACGCAATCATCTGAAAATATTCTTATCGAACCTTTCTGCGATGTGCGGTGCCTTACTTTTCCTCTTTTCCTTTTTCTCTGGACCTGGTAAGAGGTCATTATGGCTTTTCCGGAGGAGCTTCCGATTCGATTAACAGCTGAGCAAACAGAATCTGGATTCCCTCTTCCAAGGTACTTATAATTATAGATGAAATCTTGGGAAAGAACTCAATGGCGATATCTTTGTCTTTTTCTTCAGATAAGTTTGTACATATTTATGCACAAATATATAAGTGGATGGTAAAAAAAAAGGAAAAAAAAAATATTTAGAATATACCGGAATAGAAATGTGCAACTATACAAGGTGTCCCATAAATCCATTCATGTTTCAAAAATTCATAACAAAATAAAAGAAAACTGCCCAGTTAAACTGACGGCATTGAGCACACAGGCTATTCACACTAACTGTAAATTATATTCTTATTTCAAAGAATTTGAAATAAGCCCCCGAAAAATGAAGAAATCGACAATATATTAAGGGGGGGACCATCCCCCGTTTCTCTCCCTTATAATTAAACAATGAACCCCTAAAACTAATCAGAGAAGCGCCTTACCACAATGAACCTATATACAAATTTTGAATAAAATCGGATAATTCTGCATGAAAAATCCATTTATCTAAATTAAGGGAGGTTAGCCCACCGTCTCCTCCCTTATACTTAACCAATGAACCCCTAAACTAATCAGGGAAGCGCCTTATCACAATGAACATATATATATAAAATTTTAAGAAAATCGGATAATTCTGCTTGAAAAATCCATTTATCTAAATTAAGGAGGAGGATTAGCCCCCCTCCCCCCGCGTTAGCCCCTTTATACTTAACCTATGAACCCCCAAATCTAATCAGGAAAGAAACTTATCACAATGAACCTATATACAAAATTTGAAGAAAATTGGATAATTCTGCAGGAAAAAAACCTTTATCTAAATTAAGGGGGGTTAGACCCCCGTTCCCCCTTTATACTTAACCAATGAACAGAACACCCAAAACTAATCAGGGAAGTGCCTTACCACAATGAGCCTATATACAAAATTTGAAGTAAATCGGTTAATTCTGCATGAAAAACCCATTTATCTAAATTAAGGGGGGGGGGGGGTTACCCCCCATTCCCCTTCTTTACACTTCACCAATGAACCCCCAAAACTAATCAGGGAAGCCCCTTACCACAATGAGCCCATATACAAAATTTGAAGAAAATCGGATGACTCTGCATGAAAAATTCATTTATCTAAATTAAGGGGGAAGAATAGCCCCCCCTCCCGCGTTAGCTCCTTTATACTTAACTTATGAACCCCCAAAACTAATAAGGAAAGAAACTTATCACAATGAACCTACATACAAAATTTGGAGAAAATTGGATAATTCTGCAGGAAAAAACCATTTATCTAAATTAAAGGGGGTTAGCCCCCCGTTCCTCCCCTTTACAGTTAACCAATCAACCCCAAAAACTAATCAGGGAAGCGCCTTATCACAAGGAACCTATAAACAGAATTTGAAGCAAAACGGTTATTTCTGTCAAGAGTTATCGCGTTACGTACATACGTACATATATACAGAACGGGCGGGCACATTAGCTCTCAGGCTTTGATAGCCTGTGAGCTAAAAAGAAAGAAAAATTGCCATATCGAGATTCGATTTGCAGTTTGCACCACAAAGCTTATTAAAGTGTTAAATTTTTTTAGTGGCAAAAATAAAAAAAAAATGTTTAAATATATGCAAAAGTAAATTCAGATTTCAAATATACATTTTAAAGGGACCTAGGACTCTTAAACTTCTCAAAAATTCAATTTTTGGAAAAATATTTATATTAAAGAGAACATTTCTGAAAACTGGTGAATGGGATTTTTAAATGAATGGCATTTTTAATAGTTGTTTAAATATGGAATATTTTCAATGAGAGAACTTTAAAGTAATCTTTTAAATTAACCTTTCAAAAATTCAATTTTTGAAAAAATATTTATATTAAAGATAACATTTCTGAAAACTGATGAATGGCATTTTTAAATGAACAAAATTTTTTTACAGTTGTTAAATATGGAATATTTTTACTGATAGAACTTTAAAGTAATGTAAACCTTCCAAAAGTTCAATTTTTGAAAAAAAATATTTATATTAAAGAGAACATTTCTGAAGACTGATGAATGCCATTTTTAAATAAATGGCATTTTTAAGCGTTGTTAAACATGGAATATTTTCAATAAGGGAACTTTAAAGTAATAAAAACCTTCCAAAAATTCAATTTTTTAAAAAATAATTATATTAAAGAGATCATTTCTGAAAACTGGTGAATAGCATTTTTAATAGTTGTTAAATATGGAATATTTTCAATAAGAGAACTTTAAAGCATTTTTCTCAAAATGTGATTTTGGGTCATCTCGCGCAAGGTAGTTAGAAAACTTTTCAATATTCTTACTTTCAGAATGTATAGTGTATGGTAGGTTCCATAGAAAAAAAAAATCTTGATGTTATATAGTGCTATTTTTTTTTTTAATTTTATGTAAGCAAGATACAGTTTTGTTTTTAAAACGTAAAAATAATATAAATAAACAATTTTTGGGGTTCAATGTAAGCGCAAGACTCTTAAGTATGATTAAATACAAAAAAAAAAAAAAAAAAAAAAAAAAGAAAAAAAAAATATGTTTCACATTGTTGGGGCACTCTTTATCCCTATTCCTTAAATTTACGATTTCTCTATATAAATTATTAATTATCATGAAAGAATTTCACTTTATTCCTATGACATGATTTCTCAAAAAACATTGCTATAAATTAAGCTTACAAAATATTAACACAAAGATCGGCCGTCGTATGTTGCATTAAGCTTTCTAATAAAACATGCTAAACTAAATTATGACAAGATGTTTTGAATTTTTAAAACATTTATTCAATTAGAAAGCAATCATTAACAGATACACATGAAATCAATAGAACAGAATTTTGTGGAAAACGAATACGTTATCCAATTATTTATAAACATTCATTAACTTCCTTAATTCATAATAATTTTATGGTCATCAGGAACATTCCCTAAATACAAATTTTGAACTTAATATATGTCACTTTCCCTATAATTCTTTAAATAAACACCTTCAATTACTTAAAATCAATGACTTTAAAATACGATTTAAATAATTTATTCATGCTGAAGCAGAAAGGATGCATAAAACTTGCTTACCCAAAATCCATAGTGTTGAGAGGGGCTGCCTGGCATTCATCACAACTATAGAGGACCTATGCGTTCAAGAGTCTCACTTGTTCACTAGAAAATCGTGCACAACTCTAAAATATAGCTCACCACTCACTACCAAAATAACAATTGTAATGTGATACTTTTTTCTCTTCGCCTCTCCTTTTCTTTTTTTTTCTGATTTCCCTCCAATCTTTCCCCCAAATTCCCTTAAACCAATCTTAAAACGAATTTTAACATATCTCAATCCTGATGATGCTATTGGATTTTTTTAATACAAAAACTATTCCGCGATTGGTTATACAATATTTTTTTGTTATTTCTTTTCTGTCATGCAATGACGCTTACCTGGACTCACGATTTTTCTTATTATTTTCTTCCTGCATTTTTATAGTTTCCCCTTTGAACGGGCAAAATATTATCTCCTTTACCCTCCTTAAACTGCACAACTTTCCAATTATTTTCCACAAAAAACCTCTGCTCTTCTCATCCCAGGAGTTTTGCTTTGTTATTACACGACCACCCAAATATGAGCAAAAACAGCTGTGATTTTGTACACATGAGTATTTTAACGAGATGGTATAACTAAACATATATTCAGGTGCTTCTAATGTCCCTTTCACTTAGCTCATCTTGCGTTTTGTGCGAGTTTTCTTTTTATTGTTTAACATACACATGGGGAAGTCTTGTGTAGAAAGAAAATCCCTTGTTACGTTCTGCTAAACACAAATCACCCAAGACCCCTTATTTTGCTGTGACCAGTCCTTTTTCAAAATGCTCCTATTTTTTCATTATATTTGGTGTATATTAGGGAAAGCGCCGGAGGGTTGTCCAACAACATGTAGAATTTTTTTTTTTTGTAATCATGCGCGAAACCTAATATTCCAGTTTTCTCCTCGACAAGCTAAAAAATTCCTATAAAACTAATTTTTCCCAATGACAAAAATGGTCAATTCTTTTTTTTTTTTTTTTATTTTTAGAGTTTTAACAATCTTAAGCCTTTTTAACAAACTGTTGTATAAGGTATGGATTGTGTCATAAAATTTGTCGAAAATGGAATTTTTCGTGGCAAAAGAAAAATATATTCAAAAGGTCCCTTAAGTCCATTCACATTTCAAACACTCATAAAAATTTGACAAATTGTCGTATCGTAGTACGATTTGCATCAAAATACTTAGCAAATAGTCAGAATTTCTGTAGCAAAAATTAATTCACAAATCTTTTTAAAATGCCGTATTTACTCGTGTATGCTGCGCCTTCGTGTAACAAGTGCATCTCGAGTTTTAGTACCGTATTTGGAGAAAAAATATATTTCATAAAAATTGAAAGAGATTTCAAACAGATTTTATGGTATTAAAATCTAACAATTATACTTAATACTGCACAAAATTTACAAGATATTATTTCATGATACCGTATATTCAAATGGAAAATACAGGTTGTTTATAAAGTCCCGGACCCATTTTGATGTTTAATAACTCATAAAATAATAAAGATAGATTAAAATTAATAACATAAATGGTTAGATAGACTCAAAAAGTTTCATGACCGTTGTCAATGAACTTCCACGTGTGCCCCCTTCGTCTCACGGAGAATATCAAGTCGATTCAAGTCGAATTCTAGTCAATTTCACGCCAGGTAGCGGCAAGCATGTCGGCATCCACAGAGTCTATTGCGGTTGTAATTCTGGCTTTTAAGTCATCAATGTTCGACATTCTCCTCCTGTAAACATTGTCCTTTACAAATCCCCAAAGGAAAAAGTCCAGCGGCGTTATATCAGGTGATCTGGGTGGGCAAGGAATTGGACCTCTTAGCCCAATCCATCTTCCTGGAAAATGGTCATTCAAAGAAGTACGAACGATGGTACCCTAATGAGGTGGTGCACCATCTTGTTGCAAAAAGACATGTGTCTGAAGCTCTTCTAGTTGTGGAAATGCGAAGTTTTCCAGCATATCTAACAAGATGGTGCACCACCTCATTGGGGTACCATCGTTCGTACTTCTTTGAATGACCATTTTCCAGGAAGATGGATTGGGCGAGGAGGTCCAATTCCTTGGCCACCCAGATCACCTGATATAACGCCGCTGGACTTTTTCCTTTGGGGATTTGTAAAGGACAATGTTTACAGGAGGAGAGTGTCGAACATTGATGACTTAAAAGCCAGAATTACAACCACAATAGCCTCTGTGGATGCCGACATGCTTGCCGCTACCTGGCGTGAAATTGACTATCGACTTGATATTCTCCGTGCGACAAAGGGGGCACACGTGGAAATTCATTGACAAGGGTCATGAAACTTTTTGAGTCTATCTAACCATTTATGTTATTAATTTTAATCTATCTTTATTATTTTATGAGTTATTAAACATCGAAATGTGTCCGGGACTTTATAAACACCCTGTATTTGCCCAACTATCCTATATAAAGAGACCAATGCAGTGTTTTCGTTTAACCTTTGACTAACCATAGCAATTTGGCTAATTATCAAAGAAAAATTACAGCCATATTAAAATAATGCTAGCAATATATTCAACGTAAAACTCTTATTCTAAAATCTTTCTCGATACTACCTACCGTACCATTTTTTTCTTTTACCATATGTGTTCCAATTTTTCGTAATTCTTTTTACAGCAGTTACTAATTTAAATTAAACTGTCAATTATGGGAACTAATAAAATAAGTGTATAGTAGATGCTTTGTAAAATCGAGAAAAAAAAATCTAGCGCGTCTTTACTCGGGATTCGGGATAGCATATTAGTGGGTTAACTGAAAACAAATAAATGAATATTTAAAAAAGAAATTTAATGAGTTTTGGAGAAGAAAAAATTAAGTTACACAGAAAACTTTCAATCGTTCGATAACATCATTCAGAATGTCGCCGGAAGAATTAAAGAATTTTAGTTTTCGCAATTAGACGATATCAGTCTTTCATTTTCACGCCAAATGAAATTTTCTCCTCAATTCGCCTCAATTTGGTCGTAATTTGACGCAATGGCGATCGGCAGCGAGAACCCTGGACCAGTGATGATGTAATAGAATGAGAAGCTCCACAGATAAACCTGAAGTTTAACGTTACCAAATATTAGGCGGAAAAAAAACATGCAAATAATACGAGTATTTCTAAAACTTATTTGTATTTTCAACTTAAAATATTTTTTATTTATTATTATTATTATTATTATTATTATTATTATTATTATTATTATTATTATTATGTGGCTGTTGCTCTCTCCTGCGACGTTTTTTAAATACCATTGCCGCCTGTATCCCACACAACTCCGAGTTTTAAATAAATTTTTGGTATAAAAACGGCGCGACATACACGAGTAAATAATTTTTTTTGGCGGGGTTAGGAGGCACAAAAAATACCACTGTTTGACAAGTTTTATGGTGCAAACCGCACTCACGTACGACAGTTTGTTGTTTTTATAAATATTTGAAACGCGAATGGGCTTATGGGTCACCCTGTATGTTAAAAATTTGTGTTACTGTTTGGATTAAAATAAAAGATACACTAATAAAAGTAAAAATAATATTAGAAAATGGCTTCACTTACATACACACATACACACACACACACACAAATCATTATTACAATGCTGTTCAATGTAACTTAGAATATATATCAATCAGTTGTTTAGTTAATGCTTATTAGTTTGTTAGATAACAGATGGCGCCACTGTGCATCTCTAAAATATTTTTTTTTTTTTTTTTTTTTTTTTTTTTTTTTTTTTTTTTTTTTTAATGCTTCATTGAATCAGTTTAGTTTTGAGTAAGGCTCCTACAATCCGGGCTGACTCACGCCGCCATTTAATTACCCATAGGAGAAGAACGATTAGCCATGCCACGTGGGCAACAATCGCTGATTGGTCTAAGAGGGCAACAAAATGTGTGTGAGTGTGAGAATTTTCAGGAATCACAAGAAGGTGCTCCTGTCTCTTTATGTTGTTGGCTGAGGATATTATTATATTTTTTAATTCATGTAATATGAAGTTATTTTGCCAGAAGTTTGTTATATTTAAATGCATTGGCATTATAATATGCTACTTCTAAAACAAAACTTTGATCAGCTTAATGTTTTATTGACTGTCAAGTTTATATTGTCGAGATTGTATTGGGAATGTGAAAATAAAGAAGAAAGACATCAAGATATAGATTCTTATTTTTAAAAATTCTCTACAAATACTTTTCTTGCACTATGTGTCCGGAAAGTAAAAAGTTTAAAACATGATTTTGCTTTAAAAAAGAACGGTATCGTGCTCAGCATATATTATTTTATTGTTAAAAATTTATACAATAGTCATAAAATACAAAGAAAGCAAAAAGATAAATTCGGTTAAAAATTAATCAATAAAATAAACGAACCTCATGAAATTTAGTCTCTGTAACTAACATGGGGTGTGGGGGGTTGTTTTTGAAACTACCAGCATTTCCTTACTCTTCACATTTAGCGTGAAACAAGAATGAAAATTAATACCATTGTCTTTCTTCCATACACTGTAATTAATGTAATAAATTATGAGAGAAGATTGTTTTAAAAAAATTAGCTGGAGCAGTCTTTTGTACATGATAATTAATATAATAAATTACAAATAAAAGTCTTTTTATAAGACATTTCTTTTTAACTTTTGAATGCAGACTCAAAATTATATGATAATTAATGAAAAGTACAATTTTTAAAATGTCATAAATTGTAAAGAATTTACATTTAATTTTAAATTTATTATAAAAGCTTTACACTAAACCAATATTTAAAACAATGCCAGATTTCTTCAAAACACATACACACACAAAAATACAATTTGTATAATAAATAAAAAAAATTGAAAATAAATTAAATTAAACTAACCCGGTATTCTTGAAGCTCTTCTTTTGAAAATTTCTTTAGAAAAAGATTTGAAAACTGACATTATTGAAAAAAAAAATGAATAAACTTTCGGGAAGTAGCAAATTTTACAAGATGTCGCAAGATTAAGAACAATTTCATTCACTTTGGAATATTTAAATACCTTTTTTGTAAACACATTAGCACTAAGCATAGCATTTGCTTTGAATTTCAAAAAATAATTTTATCCTAGTGCAATAAGAAAGAACGCATTTTTTTTTTAAACTAGAAAACGTTTCATGTTATTCAGTACAACTAACGTGCTCTTTAAAAGTAAATTAAGCTTTAATTATACCAGTTGCATTCTAATTTAGTGGTGACAAATGTAATTTTAAATAGGAGGAATACAATTAAAAAATGCAAAGTCAGTTTTGTCATACCATAAATGCTAATAGTTTCAAATAATATAATACAATCACTAGATAACTTTAAATTAAAGTGTAATTACTGCTTAAAACATAACACAAAAGACTTAAAAATACCTTTTAATATATAGATGACATAATGTATTTCATGCACTCTAACGGCGACTTCTTCAAGATCAAAATGATAAATATACTATTTGACGGAAATTGCTTTGAGACCTATAAGCTACAATGCTGTTGTCTCGAATGATCCATATTTTTTATTCACAGAAATACATACAGGACTTTGGCAAATTACATAAATCTTCTTCTTGGGGACGGGATAGACACAAGGAAGTAGACATGAATTGAAGACACACACACAATGACATCCATGCCTTACCGGGATTCGAACCACGGGCCCTCGCCGTGGCTGTCGCCTTCGCTACCAACCACGCTGCCGGACCGGCTAAATATACTATTTTCGCAAAGTTTTGGAAAATGATAAACATAAATCACGAGATCACATTATCTAATGTAAGCAAGTTCTTTAATTGGTCAAACTGGAAAACGTGAAAATTATTTTTTTTATTGCTTTTTTAATTTGTAAATCATCGCGTGCCAAATTTTAGGTTCAACCTAAAATTTGGCAATGTATTTAGCTGGTATCACGGAATGTGATATAGGTTTTGATGACATTAATTGAGTAGCTTTTTCTATATTAAATATAGAATTTCGTTCACAGTTTAACTTTCTAGAAAATATAAATATAAATAATGTAATCTCAAAATTTTTTTTTAGTTTTTTAAATTCACATTCATAAATAATGAAAGATCTGGAAAAGCGGCTGCATATCTTGCTAAAGCACTATGCTAATTTCAGCGTGACTACTGCTATTCTGTTAACCCCTTGCAGGCCAGTGGTACATTCTTGGACCTTTTAATTTCTAAATGCCACATTGGCACCAGAATTTTGGAATGAAATTTTTCCTTTTATTAAGTTTATGGAGAATTTTTATTTAGCCGTAAGCCTACGGGTTAGCTCTCCGATTGGGTGTTCAAGTACATGGAGAAATTTTTTTTATGTAGTTTCAAATAAATTTGTTTGTAAATTCTAATGTCATTCAATCGTTTCAGCATTTTACAAATAGAAGTACTTTGCCGCTGAAAGGGTTAAAATTAAAGTATGACTCAGATATGGCAGTGCTACTAGCTGTAGCACATCCATGGTTTCAGAGGATCGGCATTCGAATATTGTGCTCGAATTTTTCATAAAATATCTGGTGACGTTAATAGCTTATAAATTCACAAACCAAAAGTGAAAAGGGTGAGCTAGGTGTTCACCACACTGCTAAAAAAAATGGGTCGATCTACTAAAAAATTTTTAGTTTTTCTCATTGATCCTTGCAATTACTTTTTTTTTTTTTTTTTTTTTTTTCTTTTGTATTCTTACTCAGTTACAAAGAAAATCTGTAGGAATTATTAGAAAACAGCTAGCAACGATTCCGGTTTATAAAACCGCTTACTAAAAAAATCTGTGGAATACAAATCTACTAAAAAAATTTTAGTAACCTAGGATTTTTTTTTTTTTTACAGTGCAGAATATCGCAGAAATCTGCCTAGAAAGATCATTCAGGAGGGATGGGGTTAGACTTAAAAATGAATGAATAGCATCCTCGATAGCAAGTTAAAATGTCTTGCTATTTATGAAATTTTGTAAAACTGTGAGTCAATTTTGAGTTATAAATAACATTAAAGTAAGTCACAAACACACTTCAAACAATAACCATCTAATATTATTGCATAAGAAATCCTTTTGTACTTTAGTAAAAATATATAAGAGTAAATTATAAACATTTAAAATGAAACAGTTTTCCAAATTTTCAATAACATATTTATATTTTGTAGCGATTTGATCGTTTCTCAAAAACAAGAATGTGGATGTAGAAGTGGAAAAATATGCGCAAGGCTCACTCTGTTGCTACTATTTCCGAAAGTAAATTTCGCCTTATTGAATGACAGAAATTTCTGCGATTTAATAAAGAGAATGTCTACGGCACTACGAAGGAAGGGGCCATTATTGGAAATCGTGGTGCTCAAAAGCAAGAACGTACCTTACACATATTTTCCACCTCCGGAAAACCTACATTCCAAATATAGGTTTTTAGGTAGACTAACAAAATGAACTAAAAATCCAATTTAAAATTGGAAAATAAAATTTTGTTATGTTGAAAATATATATTGAAATAGGCATGCTAAAATAAAACTGAAAAGAAATCACCAATGTGATCATACACAGAAGAGACATACAGGGTAATTATAAACAAAACTATTCCGATATATGAGATCCTAACTATCATACAGTTCACAGAAACTGGATGAAATTTTGGTTTAAAGTATTTTGAGGTATGCGCTAAAGAATCATATGAAAAACAACAGTTAAAGTCTAACAGTTACGGTTACAGTGACAAAATTTCGAAAATTTCAAATGGCAACACCTACTTTTATTTACTGAAATGTGATCTTTACAGTGAAAAACTATAAAAACGTTGGAACGGTACCTGTAGCACGAAAATTGCCTGCGCTAGACAGACTACGATGAAAAGGGAAAACAACCAATAAAGGCAAGAGAAGCAACAGAAAATAAAAAAATTTAATGTTCAATGGTTATCCACAATCTGCCGCATGCAAAGTGGAAAATTTGTGAAACACAATACAATGTTTTATTTTCTGTTGCTTCTCTGTCCTTACTGGTTATTTTTACTTTCCTTCTTAGTCTGTCTAGCACCGATGATTTTCGTGCTACAGGTACCGTTCCAACGCTTTTATGGTTTTTTACTATGAATATCACTTTCCAATATAAAAAAAGGAGATGTTGCCATTTGAAAATTTCGAAATTTTCTCACTGTAACCGTAACTGTTAGAATTTAACTGTTGTTTTTCATATGATTCTTGAGCGCATACCTCAAAATACTTTAAACCCAAATTTCAATCAGTTTCTGAGAACGGTATGATATAGTTAAGGGCTCATATATCGGGATAGTTTTTAGGGTTTCGTTCATCTCACGAAACCCTATTACTCCCGCTCCGTTGTCTGTCCGTCACAGAGCCGTTCTCAGAACCTATATAACTTACAGAGCTGAAACTTTGTGTATATATAACTGAATAACTCCTTTGAAGCTCAAAATATTAAAATTTGAAAAAATCGTATTATTTCAATAAATAGAGATAAAAAACCAAAATTCTAACAGTCTTTTCCTATTAAATTTAAACATTTTTCGTTATAGCCATTTTCGTTATAGTTGCCAACAATTAAAAATCCACAACAAAATTCTTTCTACAATAATTAATTTTCTACTGAAAGAATTCCACGTGAAAAATGAAACTAAAATAAAAAGTTTCACCAACTGAAAAAAAGATTAATATGAAATAAATATGATTGACGCACATTGGTAATAAAACAGAAATTTTCAACGATTTCTCAACAATACAAGGAGTATGAGTATGTATATGTACACAAATCAGATTAATATCACGTCATTAGAGAATTAAAAAGAAAATTAATCTGACGTCATATCGGAAGTTTAGCGGATTTCTCAAATGTTTGAGAGTAATATAAAGCTAGTATCAATATGAGTAATAGAGAATAGTAAATATATGAGTTTGAGGAACATATTGAATCATGATAAAAACCCGATTATGGAAATATTCGCCTATTTTAACATTTTGAAGGTGTACAACATGTTTAATTTTGAAATTATTATTTTTTAAATATCACATTTAGTTCACATGACAGATATTATTATGACAGAGTATAATAGCGGGCTTCGCCCACTATCGGGCTGGTTTTAGATATTCGAAAAAACAAAAAAATAGACGGGTAAACTTTTAATTATAAAAAAAAAATGACCTTTTTTTTTTGTTGTTGCTAAATGAAATTTATTTGGATTTATTAAAGAAAGTATAAAGTGTTTTGAAAGGAATATTAAACGAAACCCTTTGTGTGATCTTTGATCACACTTACCCACTTGTTTTTATAATTGGTCTGTACATAGAAAATATGACTTCAAGATCACATTAGCTTATAAATAAATGGTGAAACTTCGATATCCGTATCTTTATCTTCAAATCTAGATGGAAAATTTCCATATAAGTAGCCCTATCCGTTCGACGATCCAGCACATCTCTAGAATAACTATGCTAATAAATACGTGTTGATGATCTGACCACAAAATTCATTTTCTGTACATCAAATGGGCCTTTGAGGTTCAAATTGGCTAAACTATTTCGTGACCTCGCTTGCTACGAATCTGGGAAATCTGTAGGGACATAATATAATCAAATACCACAGATATTTGACGTCATATTATAAGTCAATAGAATATGTAATTTATTCAGAGAGTTGGTTATGACTGAGTCATTTATCGGTATATTCCTAAATAATATAAGCTTTTATTATATTTATTTTCTACGCATTGTTGTTCATAAAATGCACTTATTAATATTGAGAACAATATCAAAATGCATTAATTGGATGTTTTAAGTTACATTGTTTTGAAAACCATGTTGTAAATTTTAAATATTTTTATACTGTCTTCATTTCCAACTTTGTTATATGTTTTAAAAAAGTTTTGTAATTGCAGTAAATTTTTAGAATAGTTCGGAATATTTTTTAATACTTTCCAACATAGTTGAAAAGTGTTTATGAGCTTGATTTGTCCCTCTGTCTGCCGTCTGTACGTGCTCTAACTCGCGTAAATACACTCATGATTACCATGAAATTGATATGTATATTATTGGGGTTTACTATGGCAGGTTTGGTATTGAAAATGAAGTGTGTAGTATTTATGATTCATTTAAAGGGACACTCAAAATAATTCTGTTACATTACGGTCTATTGGAGAAAATTGTTTGCGGCGTAATTTAATGATGTTACATTATTTTAAACATATTCAAATTGCTACATATTAATGAGGTGCAGATATAGAATATGATGTACACTCAAACGAATTTGGTTGCAGTACTTATGAACAATAATTGATGGTAGCTCGTTTTTAGTTGTGGTAAGCGTTATAAATGTAACTAATATATACAGTGTTATTCTAAATGATGGACCCATTTTCAAAAAATTGTATTTATTAAAGGACAAATCCAAAATGAACAATCTTTATACCAATGAAAAGAGGAAGTTTCAATTGTGCTATGTATTTCCTAACTGAAGTAAATTTTAGCATACTGTGCAGCATACATACAATTTTATAGATTATGTACAGGGCTGCACAAAAGAACTCGGATATTTTGTTCGATTTTTTTTTTTTTTTTTTTTTTTTTTTTTTTTTTACAATTTGCCACAAAAACAAATCGAAGCAAAAAAATAATTTGTTTAAGATATGAATATATAATAACAAATCACCAACAGCTGATGTTGAAAAAAAAAGGAAAAAAAGTGCAACCTTCAGCAAAATTAAAAAATATATAATTAGCCGTTAAGGCATAAAATTGAAACTCGGCAAACAAGTCATTTGAGGTAGCAATATTTAGCAACTTAATGATCACAAACGCGAAACCAAATTATATATCCCGACCTTTTGTTTTAATTCTAAGAGTAAAATTTTTGTAACGTGTTAAACAAATTGTTCAGTACACTGAATGTTTTAATCATTCTTGTATTTTTCAACATTACATTTGAATGTATTGTTTTTTTTTTTAATATTAGAAACGTTTCAAGTTTTTTCAAAAGTTTTGAATTATTTAACTGATATAATTTTATATACATTGTAAATAAACGGTTAACTGACCTTCCGTTGAAATTCTAAGAGTAAAAATTTTGTAACGTTTTAAACAAAATGTACAGTACACTGAATGTGTTAATCTATTTTGTATTTTTCAACGTTACATTTGAATGTATGAATGTATTGTTTTGTTTATAATATTAAAAAAAAAAGCTTAAAGTTTTTTCAAAAAAGTTTGAATTATATAACTGATATAATTTTATTATATATATGTTTTTCTTTTTACTAAAACATGTTACGAAAAAGCTTCAACGAACGTTTTTTAGCTCACAGGCTATCAAAGCCTGAGAGCTAATGTGCCCGAAGGTTCTGTATGTACGTATGTATGTATGTACGTAACGC
The DNA here is from genome assembly GCA_963931845.1 of Maratus michaelseni. NCBI lineage: Eukaryota > Metazoa > Arthropoda > Arachnida > Araneae > Salticidae > Maratus > Maratus michaelseni. Next base: position 325,520,063 of record OZ007594.1, read on the forward strand.
GATAACTGTGGATAGAAATATCCGATTTGCTTCAAATTTTGTATATAGGTTCATTCTGATAAGGCACTCCCTGATTAGTTTTGGGGGTTCAATGGTTAAATATAAAGGGGGGGGAACGCTGGGCTAATCCCCCCTTTAATTTAGATAAAAGAGTTTTCCCTGCTGAATTTTCCGATATACTTCAAATTTTGTATATAGGTTCATTCTGATAAGGGGCTTCCCTGATTAGTTTTGGAGGTTCATTGGTTAAGGGGTGAACGGGGGGGGATAATCCACCCCCTTAATTTAGATAAATGGGTTTTTCATGCAGAATTATCCGATTTGCTTTTTGTATAAGTTCATTGTGATAAAGAGTTTCCCTGATTAGTTTTGAAGGTTCATTGGTTAAGTATAAAAGGGGGAACGGGAGGCTAATCCCTTTTTAATTTAGATAAATGGGTTTTTCATGCAGAATTATCCGATTTGCTTCAAATTTTGTATATAGCAAAATTGTGATAACGCGCTTCCCTGATTAGTTTTGGGTGTTCATTGGTTAAGTATAAAGCGGGGAACTGAAGGCTAATCCCCCTTACTTTATTGTCGATTTCTTTATTTTTCGAGGGGCATTATTCTTTGAAATAAAAGTATAATATATTCAATTAGTGTGAATAGCCTGTGAGCTCAATGCCACCCGTTTAACTGGACAATTTTCTTTTTCTTTTTATTACTGTGTACAAATTATGTAATAAAACTTTAAAAAGTTATTTGTTAACTGGTAAAAAGTAATAGCTATCTCTAAACATAGTGAAACATTGTTTTAAAATCAACTTTTTATAGAAAATTAAGGTGTTTTCAGAATACCGAATGCCGTTTGAAATCAATAACTTCAAAATGGCCATAAGTATATGTGTGTATATACATAGTCTCTGTAAAGCCCCTTCGGCTCATTAGCTTTTACTGAAATAAAATGATAACAGAATTTTGATTCAGCAGAATGTTTCTAATTAAAACACAAGGTAAAAATTTGAAATAGTAATTAACTTTTAATTAGTGAAAAAGCATGTCGCCTTAAAGAAACAAAAGAAAACCTACTCCCACTGATTAAATAAGAAAAAAAAAATAATTGAGATATTCCGTCGAGCACTTAGGTGAAAAAAAAACCTAACTTGACATGAAACAAAAGAAATTTAAGACTAATTAAAATTAATTAAATGTCAAGGATGTTTAACCTTACTTAAAGGAGCGTTGTGCATTGCATATTTAAAATGCAATTTGTGTTATTTTAGTATTCATTGATTATAGATTAATATAATATATCTTTTATGTTCCTAATTAGTAAAGCTGAGGGCATTTATTTTTCCCTCTGAATATTTAAATTTAAAAAAAAATACCATTTTGAAATGTCAATTAGCAAATGCTAAGTACGGTACAAAGTCTTTTTGATTTAGTCTTGAGGTTTTTTTTTCCCCTTCCTTGATTTACGTGTACCAAAAAAAGGGGCTATGTCTTATTTTATTGCGATGCATTTGTTGGTATGATAACTTTGTTGTTTTGACAAGCAAAGTATCACTAAATTCATTTGGACACTTCAGCGACATAAATTTTTTTTTAATATTGTCACGTAATAAAAAATTTAATATTTTCCATACAAGAAGAGAACAAGTGAAAGAAAATAATATTTTCCGTTTAATCCTGCCGCGATGAATAACAAACAAAAAGGTATGCCTCCCCTTTTCACTCAGGATCCTAAAATTATAAAATATATTTAGCTTTAAATCAAACTCCGATATGCAAGATGGTTTTAAACTTTTGTGCTAACTAATTTATGACAGCACAAAGTAATAAAAATAATTAACAATATATTGTAACTAACAAAGTAATATATATATATATATATATATATATAATTTTTTATTTTAAGAGTAACATATTATGTATTATGGTATTTTTTTAAACTACATATTTTATTTCTTAACTACATTTAAACACTTCGTTATAAGTTTGTCATGTTTAAAGACAGTCATACTTTTTTAAAATATTTAAAATGTATAATGATAGTAATTTAATTGTATTACAATGAAATTACAGTTCAGTAAACAATGATGCAATTTATTATATTATCGGTTAGTCGAAAAATATGTATTTAAGTTGACTTTAGATATCTAACGTCTATTTCATATACAGCCATTTTCTTCTAAGAAAATTTTAATAGTGGAGCTATCCCGGTCGAATCTGGAGCCAGCCATCCCGGTCAGCCAAGCGATCCCAGGTTCGAATCCTGGCCCGGCCATTTTTCGTCCAGTTGGAAAATTACTACTCGTATGATTTATTTACCAATTTGAAATAATTGTGTTAAAATTAATCTAGTGTAATCACGTATCCATCGTTTACTGGAGTTCCTTTACCTGCGATCTTTTCTGTTGAGCTGATTAAAATATCAGACCAGATTCTCTGATCAATAAGGTTAACTGGATGAATTATGGCCTCCAGATTCGACCGGGATAGCTCAGTGGTAGAGCGTGGCAGCTTCAGCCAAGCGATTCCAGGTTCGAATCCTGGCCCGGACATTTTTCGTCCAGTTGGAAAATTACTACTCGTATGATTTATTTACCAATTTGAAATAATTGTGTTAAAATTAATCTAATGGATATTTATGTTAATATTTCCACTTCGTGCTTATTTTTTAAATATCAGTGCAGCATAGCTTATATGAGTCCCGAGAAATTTTTTTTCCTTCAAATGCCCCCCGAGAAATCGAAAAATATGGACATCCCTAAAATTGACCTTAACATGAAATTAAGTTTAAAAAATAATTTTTTTTAAAGAAAAATGTTCTAATATTCACAATGAAAGACATTATATTCAATTCCAAGACATTTTAAGTAAACACACTAGGATACATATTTCAGAATATAGATTTTTTTTTAATTCTTTGATGACATTGTGTTAATCGTACATAAAAATTTATTCTTTGTATTTTCAGTACCATTAACGATAGAAAAGAAACACGCGTAAAATCCCTGAAAAAAAAAAAAAAAAAAAAACTTTGTGGTGAAATTTGATGTTTAACATTACGAAACACCTCAACCAATTTAATAATCATAAAACAATCTAAACGCGTCGTTTAAAGGTAAGTAATGCCGTTAATAACGAAAGAAACATGATCTCAGTAACATTTGAAAATCAAGTCAATAAAATAGAAGATTAAATTTTTTTGTTAATATTTTTACCTCGTACTTAATTTTTGAAAACTAGATTAGCGTACTTTATACTAGACCAGAGCTATTTCCCTCCAAATGCGACCCCAGAAAGCCAAAAAGATGTACATCCTTAAGCAAGCTATAATTTAAAGCGTCTTATATTTTGAAAGATATTTTATGTTAAAGCTTGCTTTTGAGAATTTTTTTTTTTTTTTTTTTTTTTTTTTTTTTTAAGAAAAATGTCCTAATTTTCACAATTGAAGCGATTATCTTCAATTCCGCAATTCATTTGAAGAACACATGCTCGAGTATAAATTTCAAAAGATTTTTCTAATACTTTGATAAGATTGTCTTAATCGTTCATAAAAATTTATTCCTCTGTATACTTACCCATCATACGTAATATATGGTAAGTCTTGTAATCGTTTTGAAAATCGAAAAAAAAAATTTGACGGATTTACACGTTTCAGACACTGGAGATTCCGTAAAACATATTTTTAGAAAAAAAAATTGCCGTCCGTCTGTCTGTGTGTGTGTCTGTAAACGCTCTATCTCCCGAACAAATTGAGATAGAGAAACTTGAAATTTGGTATGTTCTTAGTATATAATAATGGAAAGGAGGTTATTGAATTTCAGTAACCTCGATTAACCGGGACTATTTTTTCGGACTCTCGAAATATTCGTCTGATCAAAGGTATATAAAAATTTTCTAATTTTTTTTTCAAGGAGTGAATATAAAAGACAATAAAAAAACATACGTTTTGCATAAAGAATGAAGTCGATCGGATTATGAGTTGCCGAGATATTTATAATCCTATTCTCCACACTCTTCAATTTTTCATGACCCTATATTTCATTCAAATTTCAATTCAATGATATATTTTAATTGGAAATGAGACGCTTAATACGCGACGCAGTAAACAGCTATTTAATATGATTATCAATTTTGGAGTTATAAGAATGTTTCTTGTACGCAATTCAGTAATAGAACATTTAAAGTTTATGACGTCATCAAGCCATGATTTTATTCGAATTGCAATGCATTTTATAAATAGTTTACACATGTTTCAATTTAATATTTTATATTATGCATATCCATGATGGGTAAGTATTACGTTGACCCCCAACGACTAGTTTTCAATAACTTTAAAAATAGAAAAGTATTGCGCGTAAAATCCATTAAAAAAAATCTTTCTAATGAAACTCGATGTTTTCCATTATGAAACACGTCATCCAATTTAATCAAGAAACTATCTAAACGGTATAACGATTAAAAGGTTAGTAACTAAAGAAATGTGATCTAAGTAACTTTTGAAAATAAAGTCAATAAAATGGAAGTTCGAATTTATATGTTAATATTTCCACTTCGTTTTTAATTTTTGAAAACTAGATTAGCACTCTTTATATGCTGCAAAAGACATTTTCCTCCTAGTGAGACCCGACAAAGCCAAAGAAATGTACATCCCTAAAACAAGATTAAACATAAAATCTCATTTTAAAATATATTTTCTAAAGATTGGCTTTGTGTTCAGGCTTGTTTTTGAAAAAAAAAAAAAAACTAGTCGTTGGGGGCTACCGTAATACTTTCCCATCATGGATAAGCATAATGTAAAATATGAAAATAAAAAATGTGTAAACTACTTATAAAATGCATTGCAATTCAAATAAAATCGAGGCTTGATGACGTTACAAATTTTAAAGGCTCGATTACTGAATTTCTTGAAAGAAACCTCCTTATAACTCCAAAAATAATAATCCTATTAACTAGCGGTTTATTGCATCTGATTATGTGTCAAATTTCCAATTAAAATATATCTTTGAAGTGAAATTTGGATGAAATACAGGGTCGTGAAAAATCGAAGAGTGTGGGAAATAGGATTCCAAATATCTCCGCAACTAATTATCCGATCGACTTCATGCTTTATGCAAAATTTATGTTTTTTTATTGTCTTTTATATTCATTTCTTAAAATAACCAATTTCGAAAAATTTTATATACCTTTTATCAGAACGAATATTTCGAGAGTCCGAAAAAAATAGTTCCGGTTAATCGATGTTATTGAAATGAAATTGGCTTCTTCCCATTGTTACATACTAAGTATATACCAAATTGCAAGTCTCTACCTCAATTTTTTCGGGAGATAGAGCGTTTACAGACACACAGACGAACGCCAAATTTTTTTTTTCTAAAAATATGTTTTTCGGAATCTCCAGTGTCTGAAACGTGTAAATCCGTCAAAAATTTTTTTTAGATTTTCAAAATGATTACAAGACTTACCCTATACTACGTATGATGGGTAAGTAAAAATTGTAAAGAAAAATGTCCTAATTTTCACAATTGAAGAGATTATCTTCAATTCCAATTCATTTGAAATACGCATCCTCGAGTATAAATTTCAAAATATAGATTTTTCTAATACTTTGATGACATTGTGTTAATAGTACACAGAAATTTATTCCTCTGAATTTTCAATAGCATTAACAATACCAAAAAAAAAAAAAAAAAAAAAAAACACATAACATTCCTTTGAAAAAAAAAAAAAATCTCTTTGGTGAAACTTGATGTTTTCTATTATGAAACACGTCAATCACTTTAACCCTCTGACCAATTATCCTTCGATTTCCCCGGGCAAGACATTTGTAGACAAAATTATACAATACACAATTTTTGAAAAAAATTCCAGAGTCAAAGGGTGAAAATGCAAATGATAAATTTACCACACATATTTCAAATGTATGATGATTTGAAATATGTAATAATAGGGGAGATACTGGTCGATTACATATTGGTCGAAAGGATTTAAAAAAAAAAAAAAAAAAAAAAAAATTAAGTGGTCAGAGGGTTACTCATGAAAAGATCTAAACGGTTTAAAAAGTAAGAGCTATGTTAGTAACAAAAGAAACATCTAAGTAACATTTGAAAATAAAGTCAATAAAATAGAAGTTTGAAATTTTATATTAATATAAATGCTGGACGATTACACCATGAAACTACACTAATGTTGTAACAAATGGTTTGAAAAATATTGAAATTTTATGTTTATATTTCCACTTTGTCCTTTATTTTTGAAAACTAGATTAGTGCTCTTTATATGCGGCCAGAGACATTTTTGTCCAAGAAAGCCAAAAGGATGTACCTATAACAAGCTTTAACATAAAGCGCCTTTATATATATATTTATTTATTTATTTATTTATTTATTTAAAAGAAAAAAGAGACAATATGTTAAGGCTTGTTTTGGATTTAAAAAACACATTTTTAAAAAAGGGAATAGAAGGTCCTAATTTTCACAACCGAAGAGATTATTTTCAATTCCAATTCATTTGAAGGAAACACCCTCGAGTATAAATTTCGAAATATAGATCTTCCTAATTCTTTGATGGCATTGTGTTAATCGTGCATAAAAATTTATCCTTCTGTATCTTCAATAGCATCAACAATAGAAAAGAAACATGCGTAAAATCCCTTATTAAAAAAATCCCTGCGGTGAAACTCGATGTTTTCCATTATGATATACCTCAACCAATTTAATCATGGAGAGATCTAAGCGCATCGTTTAAAAGGGTTTTTTTTTTTTTTTTTTTTTTTTTTTTTAAAGAAGAAGTAACGAAAGAAACGTGATCTAAGTAACATTTGAAAATCAAGTCAATAAAATGGAAACCTGGAACACAGCCAGAAGAAGAGTTTTAAGAGAGTTTTTTTTTTTTTTCTTCAGAATTATGTGCTGTTCATTCGGTTTTACAATAAGAATTATTCCCAAGTTAATCTTTTGTGCTAGGATCGCACTTTCCTTCAGATATCTGGAAAAGATGAGAAATGAATTAATAAATGGTTATTGTAATAACTATAGTGCTACATTTAAATAAAAATAAACAAAATGAAATTCACAAATGTTTGATTTTAATTTTTACTTTGTTTAATAAATTGATAAAGAAAAGTTATATACCTGAAATCTAATTGAAACACATTTTCTTAAATAATTATTTAATTAATGTTCACTCAATCGAGTTCTAACCGACTTATAAAAAAAAAAATTCTTATTAAGAATCTTGGTTTTTTGAAGTACATTGTTATTCAGGGTCATTATTATAAATCCATTTAAATCCTTATAAATAATTTTCACTACTTACTACATAATGTTGTGAAATTTGGAAATGAAGTCAAGAAAATTAAAACCTAGGACACAGCTTGAGGAAGAGTTGTAATGAAGTGTTTTCAGAATTATGTACTGTTCGTTTGGGTTTCCGAAAGAAGTTACTGTTTTGTGCTATGATTTTCCTTTAGAAAGGAAAATATGGAAAAGATGGAAAATGGCTTTCATGGGAATTATTCCACCATTGTTTTATTTTATTTTCTTGTTGTTTTGATGTATAAATCCATAACGAAAGTTTATGTACAATCGAAAAAAAATCTTTCTATACATTTTAATCTCCGAATTGTAACAGAAAAAAAAACTGAAATGGCTAATCAACTCGAAATTATGTCTTTTTTAATTTAATGTTTTAAAAAAAAATCTTAGGTGTGTCGCTTTCATACTGAAATTGTGCCAAATTTTGAAAGTTTCTATACTCATACCTAATTTTGACATCATATATGGATTTCTCGGTAAATTTTACTTTAGGATACCCAACGTGAAGTCAGTCAGTCAAGTAGCTATGGAGGTTTAAAGCTTGGTATTCCCTAATGTTAAATTCATTTTTAATCGTTCCAAAATAAATTGCAATGTTGGTAGTTTTTTAAGTAAAACTAAAAAACAATTGAGGGAAAGAGCCGTAACTTCGGATTCACTTATTTGAAGCTTCTAGTAAACAATTTATTTTAAAAATTTTATAATTTATAATTCATTTTTTTTCGAAAATTAATTAAAAAATAGATATATCTTGGAATTAAATTTTTGAACAAATTACGAATTATAACGTATAATTTTTTTAAAAAGAAATCGATTTCTAGATGCTCCAAATTTGCGAATCGAAAATTACAGCTCATTCTACCAAGTAGTTATGCCAAAAAAAAAAAAAAAAAAAAAAAAAACTACCTACATTGAAATCTACTTTGCAACATATAAAAATGAATTTAACATTAGGGATTTCCAAATTTTAAAGCTTCATAATTCCAAAATTGATTGACCGAAGAACTTTCCGTTTGGCATCCTAGGGTAACATTTACCGAAAAATCAAAATATTATATCAATGTCTCTTTTTTTTTTTTTTTGGCCTGCTGTACCTGAAATTTATTTTAAACAGATTTTTAAAATAATGTTCCAACAATGTGTATCAAAATAAAAAAAATGAATTCCATCAATATTTTGACCGAAAAATCAAGATATCATATCAACATTAGGTATTCGTAATGAATAGTTCAATGTTTGATACAATTTCAGTATGAAGACATACTCCTAAGCTTACTTCTGCAGCACAAATTGAAAGAAGGCATAATTTTCAGTCGAATAGATATTTCCTTTTTTTTCGGTGGGGGGGACAATTTGGTGATTGAAATATCTGGGCTGGTCTATCTCTATTTTTGGCTGGCTGTACCTGAAATTTATTTTAAACGCATTTTTAAAATAATGGTTCAACAATGTATACCAAAATAAGCAAAATTAATTCCTTCAATATTTTGATTTATTTTACTTTTAGCTTTGTTGTTAAATTTATGTACAGTTTTTTAAATAATTATTTAATTAGCGACATTAATTCATTCGAGCTGTAGATGACTTAGAGAATAAATGAGTAATTTATTACTAAGAATCCTAACATTTTTGCCGTACATTTATTCAGCGATTATAAATTATTTCCACTACTTACTATATAATGTTCTGAAATTTGAAAATCAAGTAAATAAAATAGAAACCTGGAACATAGCCACAAAATGAATTGTAGTGGAGTTTTCCAGAATTTTGTGCCGTTCTTTCGGTTTTGTGAAAGAATTCTTTCAAAGTTATTCTTTTGTGCCCGGATCGCATTTTTCTTTAGATATCTGTAAAGGATGAGAAACGAATAAAAAAAAAACTATCGATTATGGTGCTACATTTTATATCATAAATGAATCCCACAATTATTTTACTTTACTTTATTTTTATTTGTTTTATGACATAATAATGAAAACTGGCGAACCTAAAATATGAACCTTCCATTTTTTCAGAAACGCAGAAAAAGAAATAGAGAATTATTTAATTACAGTTATTAATTCTACATGCTGTATCTAACTCATAGAAGAAAATGCTAGTTAATAATAGGAGTGTTTTTTTTTTTATTACACTGTTATTCTGCAATTATAAAACCATCGTCTTATATATTATATGCATTACTTGTTACATAATTGTAATACAACATAAAAATGTAAATCCAAGATTGTAAAATACACGAATTGAAAATAAATAAATAAAAAATAATAATATAAGTATGTGGAGAAAATATCCCACGAGCAGAATGAAAATATTACAAAAAGCAAATGGAAACTTATATTGCGATAAACATTATCGAGGGCAATATTTCACAATATAAGTAAATCGTAATTGATTTCTGTTTGAGCAAACACAAGCCGTTAAGTATAATTTACTTTACACAAATTGCCCGATCTTCAAAGATACTAAAGATTGAAGAATTTGAAGTAAGAATGGATGAATCGAGGCTAACGAAAAAGAAAGGCTACCGCGGTGCTTTACGCGTATCTTTTTTTTTACAGACCGCCAGAGTCACGTGATGCTCGAATGCACCAATGCAGGTGTTCGAAAAGAACATCACGTCACTCTAGCGGTCTGTAAAAAAAGATAAGTGAAATGCACCGCGGTAGCCTGTCTTTTTCGTTAGCCTCGGGATGAATACTAAAAATCAAAACAATAGAGATGCAAAATCAATTACAAGGAAATATAAACAAATTACAAACTATTCTAATGAAAAGATTATAAGCGAAAATAATAATCGAGATACTTAATGAAGCATTTCAATGTCAACATCGCAGACATCCTAACAATTTTGACAATCTCATGGAATGATTGTATAGTTATAATTACAGTTAAATAAGGCAAAATTGTTTTAAAAAATTGTAAAATAATCAAAAAGTATCAATAAATTTATTCCATTTTAAAACTTGTAAATGTAATAAAATATTATCGCCCATTATAATAACTCAATTACGAACAAAAAGACATAGAATAAATAATAATTTTTTAATTCGTGATACTCATTCGCAAAACAATACTACATCCATGGATAATATTCAATGCATATTAATAACATCAGTGTGGCCTTCTATGAACAAAAGGGATGCTTAAAAACACTTAATATTTTAATTTAATGTGACTAAAAGATGAAAAGATTTATAATTGGAAAAAGAGAGTAAATCCGAGCGGATTGATAAAAAATATAAGTAATTAATAATAATAAAAATAAATACGTTTAATCCTATATAAGAACCGAATCTGCACAAGTAAAAGCATGAAAAAAAATAGACATTAAAAAAGTTTATTTTTAACTTAAAGATACAAAACATTCATTAAAAAAAAATTTAATTTATTTCACCTTTTGTTATTTCATTAATATATCTGGTTAGATTGAAACTTTGCATAATATGTAAATAATATGTGAATATAAAATATAAAATGAACTCAAATCAATCAATAATATATTACTCTTTGAGACAACATAGGGCGCGGCCAGATTGTAAAATATGAAATGTAGATTTCAGTGATGACCGAAATTAAAACTTGTGATTAATTTAACACTAGATTGTTGTTGTTAAATTTAATCAGCAAATACTGCACTTCAAAGCTGAGTTTTCTCTGATCTTCGTTGAATAACGGATGCGTATCAACATTATTGGTATAAGGAAATATGAGGCTTCTTTAGTGCGTAAATATTATAAATAATATAAATAGACAATGTGGTGAGATAGTAGGAAAATGAAGTCAAATTAGGCACTAAGCATTATTTACAGTACTTTTTTCCACGCAGTTCCTTAAAAAGATATTGAGAAGCATTTAAAACAAATATGTATCTGAGAGAAAAAGTTGATAGAAAATCTGCATGATAAATAGTAATTTACAGTAGAAAGTATAAGTAAAAACAAAAGAGTTTTTACATATTTTCTCTTTATATATATTAGGGAAGCTAAACCGAGCTTCCCGGGTGAAATCATTGAATTAAATGAAATCATTTTTAACACTTTCAAACCTAGTTGAAAAGTGTTTATGATTTCGGTTTGTCTGTCCGTCCGTCCATGCTCTAACTCTCGTAAATTTACTCGGATTGTCCTGTAATTTTCATATGCTATTGACGTTTGTTATAGCACGATCTATGCCTATTGAAAATGAAGTGTGTAGCATTTATAGTTTCTTTACAGGGACCATCAAAAGTACGCCGCTACATTACAGTCAATTGGAAGAAAATCGTTTCAAGTGCATTTTGATGATGCTACGCCATTTCAAACAAAATGAAATTGATATGCAATTATGACGCGTGCAATAAAACATGCTTTTTGTAGAATAGGGGTGCAAAGCAATTATTTTTCGTTTACAGGATCACAGAAAATAATTCAGTTATACAAAGTTCTACAGGGGAAAACCGCTCGCTGTGTAATTTAATAGTGTTACACTATTTCAAACATAATGAAATTTATATGCATCACTGAGGTGCACTATAAATTACTCACCAAAAAGTAGGGTGTGCATTGCGTTTATCGTTCATTTATCGGACACACAACAAAATTCGATTACAGTGTGATAAGTGCGTTTTCAACTTTGGTTTGCGTTTTTAAGTTTAACTAAATTTTTGCATAGTACGTGATGTGCATAAATTCTGTTGATCATATACAGTGCTACACAAAGGAATACAATTGATAAAACTAGATTTTTGTATGTGTTATATGTTTCCTAAACTGCTTATTTACATATATTATTTCACGTTATTTAACGGCGAAGTTTCGTTACAGTTTTCTGGATGTGTTGGAAAGTGTTTTATAATCTATGCTTCAAGCATGATTTTTCGTTCGTGTTTTAATTGATTAACTTTACAGTTAATATATTATTTTTTTTATATTTAATATATATTTTTGGATTGGCTACTGACAACTAGAGATGAGTTCGGGCTCTCTTTTCGGAGCCCAGGCCCGCCCGTGCGAGAAAAATTGTGTATCATCAAAGCCCGAGCCCGTCTGAGCCCGATATCGAAAAATAAAATGCATAATATTTTAAAAAAAATTAAGTAATATCTCATTTTTAAAAAAAACTTCTTACATGGAAATAACTGTTAATCTCCAGCATGTAATTAATTTTATGGGAATTTACATCCAATCTTTTCAAAAGAGAAGTTTGGTATGAAATAAAAATATACTTCCTTAAAAGATTCTCATAATTTTCTCTCCCAACAGGCAAACCTGATGAACACATTGACGAAGTGCGTTTTATGAATAAATGCATAAAATTTGCAGAAATTACTATTCCTATGCCATTTTTCTATTTACTATAAAAAGTGTATTTCATAAATTATAATTGATTAATTAAAACATTATTTCGTGTTACGGAAAATCAGCTTAAATTTAAATTTTGACACCGTTATATGAAAGATTCTATGCTTTTATAGGCAATGTGGAAACAGTTTTCGATTGCTTTCTATTGGAATAACAATACATGACAATTATTATGAATTACGAATGACATTGACTTCGTAAATGTTCAGAGCAGAACTTTAACATGAGCTGAGCAGAGTTCATGATCAAAAATAGAATCACTAACGTTATTTTCATATGAAGAGCCATTATAACTCGCACACAACAGAAGACTAAAAATCTCCAAACCTTAAGCTAATGCTGATTAACTACAAAAAAAAAAGGTATTCACTTCGCTTTAGATATCTAAAAATAAATAAATAAATAAATAAATAAACGTTCCAATTGAAAAATATCCTACTTTTACAAACGAAAATCGAAATTATTCGCGCCTTTTTCCATTGGTGCCATATCATCCAGTCGTTGCGTCAATGCCGCATATAAATCTGCAAATATCGCAAATTTTCTTTTAAAGTAGCAGTCTAAAACTTGAAAAGAAAAATAAGATTTCTGCTTCCCCTTTTATTCATTCTGATCAAAATAGCATTAAAATGATTTAGAATGAAATATGTAATTTTTTAGGGGAAAAAAAGTTATTTTTATTTTTTCTATATGAGAATAAATAAAATTGTCAGTTTCAGAAAGAATGAGCCCCATAATTAATTTTATGGGAACATTATAGGGCTCCGAGCCCATGTTGGACCCGGGTTCGGCCTCTGGCTTTCGGGCTCTGACTGCGCCCGTCTCATCTCTACTGACAACATCAAACAGCAGTTGTATATGAAAAATATCAATAATGTATTCAAATAAAGTTTTTTAATTTATTAAAAGTGACACTTTCGCATTACTCGAACTCGCTAATTAACTTAATTTACAGAAACTCTCTTATTTATTAATTCAAAAGATTCAAAATTTCTCTTATCATTAAAATTAATAATACTGATACTTAACTTGACTGGTGTAACTAGCAATATACGTACAATGAGAATACATATACTAGTTTGTGATAACGATTTCCCCCATAAATTTACTTCGAATCATTCTTTAAAACAATGAAGCATAAAATGTATTTTATTCGGTGGCTTTTCATAATATACGGCTAGCCATAAAAAAGAGGGGGGTCTGGGGGCACTTCTTATATATGAAAATTGTATGATTTATTTCTTCTAGAAAGCCGCGCTTTAGTTGAATTTCCTCAATGGTAATTCAATTTGACGTGTCATATATTTTCCATCCAAGTATTTTATTCACAATCCATTATGCAGGAAATGGTATAAAAATATTTGAACCTAGCGGCAATTGAAGGAAAGTAGTACAAAACGCAACAAGTTCTGTTTCATTTTCTTTGGATAAAAATGCATAACTTTGAACAATAAATATACTTCATTTATTTATTGCTTTATAAAGTTTATGCACTTTTCAACATTTGTTGAAATAATTCAAATTCAAGTATATATTTAATCAAAACAATGACATATTTGAAAGATACTGTTTTTATCTCTAAGATAAATTTTAAGTCCATAGTAACTTTTAAATTCTTGTACGAACAGATTTTCATATGTATTAATATGAAAAATATGAAAATAAACAGAAAATGTTTTCAATGTCAAAAACTTTATCATGAATTAAATTGAACAAATTTATTATCATTATTTATTTATTATTATTATTGCAATTATTATTATTACAAACTAAATTGAACAAATTTATAATCATTATTTATTTATTATTATTATTATTATTATTATTATTATTTTTATTAAAATAGTAAATTTTATTTTAAAGGAAAATTAAGCCAATAATTGAAATAATATTACAAACTTTTTTTATTTCACTTTAGTTTCTACGTTGGTTATTTAGACGATATCTATATTCCAAAATCATGCGTACCAGATTTATATCTGGTCTTTCTAAGTATCATTTATATGATACTTAGAAATTTTCTAACCAAGGATTTTATTTATTTTTCATAACCTGTCAGAACATATCTATTTGGTTTTGCTGAGTGACTAACTTTTCAGCATTATTCAGTCAAAAATCAATTTTAAAATTACGACTTCTTAAACAGATTTCAAGAAAAGTAATTTCCACATACACATGGTTTATTAATTGTAAACAATTAGATAATTTAACCCTTTGTATCACTGCGTTGCATATCTGCAACATACACAAAAGTGAATGTTATTTATACAGTGGACTTAAAAAGACGATTTTATTGATTGCTGTTATCTCCCAACACTGCACTTAATATAAATTGTTCGCAGAATTCTCAACAGACGGCGATACATTAGTTAATTTTTCATGCCAAAATTTTATTTATCATTTGAGCAGTTTCACATCATTATTGCTAAAACGAACCTCGTAAATTTTGTAAAATTGAGATGTCCAAATATATATATATTTTTTTTACAAAGGTATGTTCGTATTACTTTATAATTTTGTATTAGAACATTGATAATATTTATGAGAAGTGTGTAACTTTCTGTTTATTGCAGATGTGCAAAAAGTACCTTTTAGTCAATAAATTTTAACTCATTAACGCCGGTTGGTAAGAAAACTTGCCACTTAGGCGCACGAAACATTTAAATTTGGAAACAAGTATTTTAGCACGAAAATGTTCCCCTTATCTAATCTGAAATTTGACAGATTAAATAAGTCAAAATTACAGCATGGAAAAACTGGTGTCAAGTGGTGTCTAAGAATTTAAGAAGTGTAAAAGATTCTCGTCGTGAATGGGTTAATTTTTAAGTTCTAATTTTTTTTTTTTTTTTTTTTTTTTTTTTTTTACATTGTTAAAAGGATGTATTCTAACATCTAAGTAAATATATTTTCAAATCGTAATTGTTTAATCACAAAGACTTATAGGCGGAATATGAAATTTGAATACTCTTTTTTAATTTTTTTCTAAATTTGCTTTTTGTAAATTTTTACGCAGTTTATATTCATGTCCGCATTGAATATAACTCATTTTTTCAGTGTCTACATTTCTGTCTCCACAAAAATTCGGGAAAAAAACGGGATGTAGCGTAAAATCTGTCGTGTGTAATAAATCTTTGAAAAACACGAAATACAACTCAGTTCACGCACACGTATGAATGGCCTTCAAAGGATTTTTATTATTATTATTTTTTTTATCGTATCGGTTTCTTTTATTTTTTCAGTGGCCAAGGTACATGACAGAGGGGGATATCCTGCCAAATCCTACCACAGGATCGATAGACCACCGGTCAGTGACCTCTGCATAAAAAAAAGCGCAAATATCCTGGTGAATAATCCTGTGGAGTAGGGAAAAAATATCCCCTTTATCTGGACCATCCCTAAGATAAAAAATAAAACATGAGAACGGAGAAGTTACACATACGAGAACTAGAATATTGTATTATCGATCTTACACACCAATTCATTCTGACGGAGAAATGGATCTTCTTTGTAGCGGAGAATACAGAACTTGCGAACTAGTTGATTTATATACAAAGAGAGAAGAAGGAACTGTTCCAATTATCGTATAAATAAAATATACCCCTTTCAAAGGAAATCGGTGGAAATTACCGAATATAAAATACCTAAGGAGAAAAAGGCAATAATATAATACATATATATATATATATATTAAATTATATTTATAAAATAAAATTATAAATTCAATGGTTGGAGTATCATAGTTGAGATTTTTCCAACAGAGCGAAAATATGCCGGGACGAGGACTCGAACCTGGGTATTTCCGCTCTGTTGGAAAAATCTCAAATATGATACTCTAACCATTGGATATAATTTACCTAGTTGAATATACTTTCCTCTGTTCATTGTAAAATTATTAAGTTCATTTAAATTTTAAGAAAATGCCATTTGCGCGTATCGTGATTGATACATCTGGTCAAATACAGTGCTTTAAGATGCCAAGGGAATGTTAAACCTTCAAAAAATTCTATCTTTCGGGGGAAAAAATGAACTGGTGTTTTGAACAATGCTTTTTGGACATAAAAATCGTATAAAGAAATTCATATAATTGCGCTAGTTATGACTTAAAATATGTCAGCTGTTCTCTATGTAAACAATGATTACAAGAATAATTTAAACAAGATTTTCTCGTAAAAACGTTTTTATATCGGTCAAGTTGTAATTTTACAACTGATGGAAAATGTGCCCAGGCTAGGAATTGAAACAGGGGACTTTGGCTTAAGCTGCCAACTCTCTAACAACTGATCTATCCTGGACAAATTTGGAGGACGCAATGCAATCCCACAACTTTCTGATAATGACATCTGTTCTGTTATCTGAAACAGAATAAATCACAGGTAATGAAACTTCAAGTAAATGTTGGATACGTAATTACACTTCATTAATTTTAACACAATTAGAGCGTTGGAAGCTTAAGCCAAAGGTGCCTGGTTCAAGTCCTGGACACTTTTCCATTCAGTTGGAAAATTACTTATGTGATTTACAAATAATATAATAAAATCACTGGTTAACTTTAAATTAAAGTCTAATTAATGCTTAAAGTGATAAAAACATAACACGAAATGTTGAAAAATACCTTTTAATATAGATTACATGTGTTTCATTCGCTCTACCGGCGACATCTTCAAATCTAAATGATAAATAAAATATTCTCGCATAGTTTTTTGAAAATGGTAAACATAAACCACGAGATCGCATGTCCAATGCAAGCAGGTACTTAAATTGGCCAAACTGGAAAACGTGAAAATTATTATTTATTTTTATTTTTATTGCTTTTTCAATCTGTAAATCATCGCGTGCCAAAGTTTAGGTAATTCAAAAGAAGCGGCTTCGTTGCAAATGTTATCTTTTCGCAAATATATTTCTATTGATTCACGGATTATGGATGGGAAATAAGCTCTTGATTGAAAAATTATTTAACTATTCTTGAAATCAATCTGCATTGGCTCTATTCTATATTGTCTAGTTAAGGCAGTGGTTCTTCTGTCACATTTGATATCTGTCATATGTTCTTTTATTCTTGTTTTAAATTTTCTGTTTGTCATTCCTATATAGTATTGTACTGTTCCATCTGCCTTGGTGAATGGGATTTCATAAACACCGGAAAGTTGATCAGAAAAACAGATCCAATAGAACCTGATCAACTTTCCGGTGTTTATGAAATCCCATTCACCAAGGCACATGGAACAGTACAATACTATATAGGAATGACAAACAGAAAATTTAAAACAAGAATAAAAGAACATATGACAGATATCAAATGTGACAGAAGAACCACTGCCTTAGCTAGACAATATAGAATAGAGCCAATGCAGATTGATTTCAAGAATAGTTAAATAATTTTTCAATCAAGAGCTTATTTCCCATCCATAATCCGTGAATCAATAGAAATATATTTGCGAAAAGATAACATTTGCAACGAAGCCGCTTCTTTTGAATTACCTAAACTTTGGCACGCGATGATTTACAGATTGAAAAAGCAATAAAAATAAAAATAAATAATAATTTTCACGTTTTCCAGTTTGGCCAATTTAAGCACCCGGTTGGCTTGGACATGCGATCTCGTGGTTTATGTTTACCATTTTTAAAAAACTATGCGAGAATATTTTATTTATCATTTAAATCTGAAGATGTCGCCGGTAGAGCAAATGAAACATATGTAATCTGAATTAAAAGGTATTTTTAAACATTTCGTGTTACGTATTTATCACTTTAAGCTATATTCTAATGAGCTGTTTCAGATAACAGACCAGATGTCATTATCAAAAGGTTGTCTGAGGATATTGTGTCCACCGGATTTGTCCAGGATAGATCCGTTAGTAGAGCATTGTCAACTTAAGCCAAAGATCTCTGGTTCATGTCCTGGCCTGAACGTTTTTTTCAATCAGTTAGAAAATTAAAACTCGTATGATTTATTTACCAACTAGAAAAACTGTGTTAAAATTAATGAAGTTTTATATTGGTAGCAAAACGATCTTTACAACGGATAAACCTATTTCCTATTTTTATTTTTAACGAAAGTTTGTATGTTTCTCTATTCTTTGACCCCTGCTTTTTCTAACTTTTTTCCGTGTTCGTTTTTTATAAACAAAACAAAATCAGACTTTTATTGAAAACTGATACATTAAATTTCAAGTCCAGCAGTTTGCTATTGCTTAAAAACTCAGTCCTCCAGTTAATTCAATCTGCAAAACTTCAAAAAATCGTCGGTTAAGGAGTAAACAGGTACATATATATACTAGGGGATCCAGCCCGAGCATATCGGGTTACACAATATAGGTGAAAACCATTTTTAGGTGAATATAGGTGAAAACCTAATAGATCCTTTTACATTTGATATACATTTGTTAGATTGACCACTAACACCACCAAAAACAAAATTTATATAAAATATATAAATTTTATATTAAAATAAAGTATTTAAATTCATTAAAAGCGTAACTTTTGTATTAGCTGAATGAAAGGAGTTAATAGACGAAGAAATCGCCAAAGATTTCGCTACTTATAGCAGCGTTTTTGATTGGTTGAAACGAGTAATTCCAACCAATCTTGTCTGTTAACATGTCTGTTAAATTTGTGTTTTCTTTATATTATTTTCTTTATTTATTTATAAAGTTTTAATATTATTGGTGAAACAAATGCTGTACTATTTATATTCTTTTAAATGCAAGCGGGTTAAGCTTTCGTAATCGGGCTGCACGTGATAGAGATGGACTTAAAAAATATTTATGCTTGAAATGTATTTTTAAAAAAATAGTAAATTGAGATACTGTTTCTAAAACAAATTGCATTTGAAAGATTTTTTTAAATGTTTGACAGTGTAAAAATTAAAATTGCGCGATGTTTAGAATTTTAAAAAAATTGCAGTAAAAGCGACATTTATTGGTCAGGTGTTAAACACCGTCAATATAACGTCAGCCGTTATTCACGAGCATGTTTTTGCTTTACAGTATAGCTTTTAATGCACTTTTTCTTTTATTGGTTTCAGGTGAAACCATTCGAAAAAATTCTGCTACTGTAGAACGATACACGCCGAGCAATATCGAATGAAAAACAAGTCCCAAAAGAACAATTTTCAATAAAAATCAATACAAAATTGGTTTTGAAAGTTCTCAATATATGAGTTCTTAATACGAAAGTTCTTAATCTTATACCAAAACATACATATTTCTACCTCGTTCCTAGACGTCATGAACTCATCATAAAATATTTTTATTTTTCAAGCCGGAAAATGCCTTTGTCCCGTAATTTAACTTCTGTAAACGAATTAATGTTTTTTAGGACGTCAGCCGTTATTCACGGGCATATTTTTGCTTTACAGTATAGCTTTTAATGCACTTTTTCTTTTATTGGTTTCAGGTGAAACCATTCGAAAAAATTCTGCTACTGTAGAACGATACACGCCGAGCAATATCGAATGAAAAACAAGTCCCAAAAGAACATTTTTCAATAAAAATCAATACAAAATTGGTTTTGAAAGTTCTCTATATATGAGTTCTTAATACGAAAGTTCTTAATCTTATACCAAAACATACATATTTCTACCTCGTTCCTAGACGTCATAAACTCTTCATAAAATATTCTTATTTTTCAAGCCGGAAAATGCCTTTGTCCCGTAATTTAACTTCTGTAAACGAATTAATGTTTTTTAGGACGTCAGCCGTTATTCATGGGCATATTTTTGCTTTACAATATAGATTTTAATGTACTTTTTGTTTTATTGGTTTCATGTGAAACCATTCGAAAAAATTCTGCTACTGTGGAACGCTAAGACGCAAGGATAGAAATCAGGTTTTAAATCCTACATAAGGATCGAATCTGAATGTATCACTAACTTTTAAAACGCTACGAGTATCTCTTACACGGATTTTTTATAGATATTTTGGAATGTGGGTTCAGTAGAAATATAAATCATAATTAAAGAAGTTGTAACATAAAATGTTACAGCTTTTGGTGACAGAATTTCAACTATACTAAGCAACTGAAGTTAAAGGACTACAAAATGAGAAAAAGTACAATTCTACGAATTAAAACTCACGGATGACCTCTATAATTTATCTGAGGAGTTTATTTTTATTAAAATTATCATGTAGATATTTTCTAATAAAAATTATATAAAATACAATTTCAATCGTTTACTTATAGATGGAAAACATTTGGTGATCAACTTATTTTCTTCGTAATACTTTAAATAATGTGTAATTTAATCTAAAGGGCTTGCTTTTATTAAAATTCCTTCAATTTACTCGGTGAGCTCTGAACTATCTCCTTGAACATTCACTGATGAAAAAATTATATTTTCTGTGTAAATAAAGTACATTGCTGGTTGTTTAGGCAAAAACAAAAAAGGTCCGATAATAAAATTAGTTTTCCCATAAATATTTTTAATTGGTTTTTGGTGATTAATACCCTACGCAAAAATTAAAAAGATGAGCTAAAATATGTCTGTTAAAATTATAAATTCATTCAAAAATCATCTAATGGTAGATTTTTAAAGTTAGCTTCAAACAGAATTACTATTATCTACCATAATTAATCACGTAATTTTTATTTTTTTTTGTTAAGTCGTAACTGATGGTTGTAATGGCTCTTTTTTTTTCTTTCATTTTTATCTTAAGTGACATAAATTTTAGAATAGTATAGCGAAAATAAATAAAAACATTATTCTTACCGATATGACCTTTATATTTTGTAATTTTTTCACTCAAATTGCTGATAATGAGGAAAAGATGCTTCCAGCACAAAGAAAAGAAAATTTCCTTAATAAATAAAGACGTAAATGATGTTTTTACTTGGGAAATATCTATTGTGATAAATATTAAAAACTACAGTATGGTTAAACCATAAAAAAGGCCTATGCCTTAAAATAGTTTTCATTATATTTTCAGAGTTTACATAATAGCCTCGAGTGATTCATTAAAAGTTATCTTTAACAAAAATGTGATTAGCCGGGCAAACAAAGACCGCCAGCTTTTATTAACAAAATAAATTCATTAACACAGATGTGCCTCTTTCACATTTCTTCAACTATATAAACAGAATAAAAGGAAACTACAGAAGCGTAACATAGAAGAATTATACTTTTTGCCGTAAAAGAAATCAATAGGAAAGTATGACGTCAAAATTATTTTTAGCTTCGTCCCATATGTTCGTCTATTACTTTTTATTTTTCTAGATTTTTTTTTAAGATATTTTCTATGGAAACTGGCAAGCTTGCCTTCTAAAATTTCGTAATGCACAAATAAGAAACTTTGAAAGTAGCTTACGCAGTGCATTCTGTTATGAAACATAAGTGACCCGTCTAGATGTGCAAGTATCATTTAAAATTATTATTGTTATAATGATGACTGAGTTTCAATCGAGTAAAGAAAATGGTAATTATTTTTATTATTTATGAATGTCACTTACCCGTAAATATTCATGTGTAAAAATTTTTCTTGTGTACTTCATATATATTAGTCTTTATCAAAGAAAAAAATATAAATTTATAACATAAATTTTTATGACGATATTTTCATACTGTTATAAAATTTCGAGGCAATTTCAGGCAATTTTTTTTAACAAAATTTTTAGGACGATACTTTTACACTATTTTAATATTTTCACACACATTTCACGTACATTTGTTTTAATCATCATTGAAACATCATTGTACACTGGCAAAATCGTGTGAATTTTGCAGAGTTAGAACTGTTTTATGACAAAAAAAAATTAAATTGTTTTTTTTTTTTTTTTTTTTTTTTTTTTTACAACAATTGTCATCTGCATAATTTAATTTAATTTTTATCAAAATTCTTAAATTTTCATTTACTTTACAAATCTATGTAAATGAAGTTTAAATTAAAATTCCATGACCTATTTGATTTACTTGTATGTAATTTTTCCTTCAAATTTCTTTTCCTTTCTATGGTTGGAGTATCATAGTTGAGATTTATTCCAATATGCGAAAAATGCCGGTATCAGGACTCGAACCTGGGTACTTTGGCTTTTCCTGCAAACTTTCTTCCTACTGAGCTATCCCAACGATATCTTTGATGGCATATTTCACTTCTTATTTGTTGGATAAAGCAGCGAACTTCAGCGCTAATTTCATGCATTCGAGCTATAACTAAAATCTTACACGATGAATCTGAAATATCACGGAAACTCCTGTGTACCATGTAATTTGGTCATAATGAACAGAGAAAAGTTTTTTTAAACTAGATAAATTATATTCTATGGTTGGGGTATCATAGTTGAGATTTATTCCAACAGAGTGAAAAATGCCGGGACCAGGACTCGAACCTGGGTAGTTTGGCTTGTCGCTCTTCCTACTGAGCTATCCTAAAGCTATCCTGGCTGGCATATTTCATTTCTTATTTGTTGGACAAGGCTGCGAACTGCAACGCTAATTTCATTCATCCGATCTGTAACTACAGCATTTTACACGATGAATCTGAAATATCACGGAAATTTCTATATACCAACACCTGCTTTGTCCAACAACTAAGAAGTGAAATATGCCAGCCAGGATGTCGTTAGGAAAACGCAGTAAGAAGATCGTTGGCACGGTAAGACAAACCATACTGTAAAAAATGACCAATGTTTCTTATTTTATGAAAATATACTATAACCATGAACGATAATATAATATAATCTTCTGAGTTATCTGAAATTCCGAATAGCGTTTTTCATTGTCTTTTGAATCCCCAAAAACCAATACATTTCCAAAATTTAAAGAATTATTTATAAAAACAAAGTATTTTTCGCTGCCCGTATTTTCCAGAAACGTTTCCGAAGGGTTTTTATAGTGTATTATTTTGTGTCCTCAGCCTGCAATACCTGTTTTTCGAATGCTATCAATTCTCAAGTAAACATTTTCATGCTAAAAAAATATGTTTAACAGACAAACATGCAAAATTAACAGCGTTAACAATAACATGAAAATTAAGATTATTTCTTTACTCTTTCATGTATAAGTTAACTTATGCGGCTGAAAACTTTTACTTGAGAATGGATGACATTCGAAAAACAGGTATTCCAAGCTGAGGACACTAATTAATACACTATAAAAACCCTTCGGAAACGTTTCTGAAAAATACGGGCAGCGAAAAAGACTGTTTTTATAAATAATTCTTTAAATTTTGGAAATGTATTGGTTTCTGGGGATTCAAAAGATAATAGATCACGCTATTCGGAATTTAGGATAACTCATAAGATTATATTATATTTTCGTTCGTGGTTATAGTATATTTTCATAAAATAAGAAACATTGGTCATTTTTTACAGTGTACCCTGGTTCCTGCATTTTCCGCTCTGTTGAAATCAATCTCAACTATAATACTCCAACCATAAAATATAATTTACTTAGTTGAAAATACTTTCCTCTGTTCATTATATATTAATTTTTATTTAACAGCTTTGGCAACTAATTTCATATTTAGTTTAATAATAATTCATTTTGACACACATGCATTAAAATTATGACATTCCATATGTTTTCGATTCCCGTGGGTCTTTTTTATAGATTTATAATGAAGTATAACACTAAGGTTACAATTTACTTAATTGAATCTCAATTTTTGTTTCTTTTCTGAGTAACATAATATAAAAAAGTTATTACTGATAAATTCTGCAAACTGTCATTGATGCGTCTGTCTTTTTTTTTTTTTTTATCATTTTTTTCTACTGACAGTCATAATTCTATAACTCCTTCAGTCTCAACAATAATAATTCTCTTTCATCGGAAGCAAATTGAAAGAGTCATTGTTTCGTACAGATTCTCGCATATCCTTCCAGGAAGTGAATGAAATCTCCACTATTTCATACAGGAAACGGAAAAAATATTAATTAAATTTGTGGTGTTTCACTTTTATTATTTTTCTAGCTTAAATCTGAAAGTTTTAAAAAAAAGGAGAAGTCTACAAACCATTATCAATCTCATTCATTTAAATTATATTGTACTTTCTATGCAAAAAGTTGTTTGAATAACACCAAAGTAATTTTTTATCCTTCTCTAAAATTAATCAGTTTGATTATATATAATAAGATATTCATTGAAGCATTCACCTTCACGCTTTCAGTTATTTGAGCAGTTGGGAAGTTCACTATTTTATGCAAGACTGGATAAAATTTGAACTTAGAAATTCACTAGAGCTGCATTAATTTAAATCTCTTTTTTATATCTAGTAAAATTTAAACTTCCATAATGTGTAAATACTCAGTAGACCCTCAACAAATAAAAACCATCTTGCAATGTAAATATAGAATTTAGCAGATTTATTTAAAATATGAAAGAAAAATAATAATGTAAATACCCAATTAAAAAATATGATGTAATGTATGGATATGTGTATTTTCCTTTCAAAGTATTTAAATTGATGTTATTCATAAAAGTGCAGTTAAGTAATGATATAAGTAGGCCAACAGAGCAACAACATTCCGTATTATTTAATCTCTAAATTGTCCAATAGCAACTAAATAGAGAGTACTGGTTTGAAATTCGACGATCTATACATTTTTATGAACAAAATAAGCAAAGGGAACTATGTTTATATCGAATCAGAAACAAAATTTCAAAGTATTCAAATTCAAAGTATGAGGGCTACCCTCTGCCCTCACATTTATTAATTTTACGTTCGCAATTTCCAATAATTGTGCCATTTCAGTTTTGGTGCATATATACGGGGGGATTTTGCGTTGTGATTTATTTAGCATAAGTACCCATTGTATGGGAGATTTTGTCCTTTATACTTACATACCTGTCAACCACGAAACATCTGCATCTGTTACAAAAACTATATAAAATCTCGTGTAACAAAGATACTTATAGAAATGTAAATTACTCTTAAGATGTATAATTTATAAGTTTTTTATAATTTCAATTTGGAAAAACAGTTTTCGTGGTCATTCCATAATATTTAAAAGAGAGCTCCCATATAAATAAACCGTAATATTTTTCGACAGAAGAAACATAACCACAATAAACCCAAAATAGGCTTTCTTTGTTAATAAAATTGTAAATGAAAATAGTAATTGTAATTTTTGTTTAAATGTAACAAAATAGCTTTATTTAAAATAATTTTCTTTATTTTCACACGATATGAAATGTAATTGCTAGGCGACTGTTAAAGAAAACGGTAAAAGAAAAGAAATACGTATAATGGCAGAAACGAAAAACTTTGAAAATAACTTTTTTTATATTTTTTTCCAACAAATGTAGAAAATTTTTCATCAAAAGTTAATTTCGAATTTCTGATAAATATATTGACAAAATTACAAACCTATCAGACTAGTTTAAGACCTGCAAAATGAAAATATAACAGAAAAAAATTAATCTTTAAGTCGCTTATACAAATGTGCCATTAACTTTCCAATAAATACCATAATTTTAGAATCGTCTTATTACCCAGATAAAAGCATTATGACATGATAGAAGATGTTCTATATACTTGTATGAATAAATCAAATTGAACTAAAATCTATACTGCTATATCCAAATACCTCATCAACATTATCCACCCACATAGCTAATCGGTTGCTTTTTGCTACAGTTATCCCGAGACATACAATACAAAAAAAAAAAAAAAAAAAAAAAAAAAAATTGCGCGGCAGCGTACACTGCAAAGAAAAAAAGAATTGTTGATTTTACAGCGCGGTAGCGTATTACTGCTTATTTTACTGTTTATTACTATTAATTTTACTGTATAATTCTGGCAGCTGGGATGCCAGTATTATACTGTAAAATCAAGACTTTTTTTTGCAGTATATTTCTTTTCCGCTCTTCCTGATAAAAATACTTTATCAAAATAATCTTAGAAAATAACAGTTTAAAAATGTATTACTAAAAAGCTGCTTTCTAGCAATTTTACATGATTTGTAACCCAACATTCTGTTATAACATATCATCATATGTATTAATTAACATTTTCAATATAATTATTTCCCATAACTACACTGAAAAAAAAAGTGTTGATTTTACAGTATAATTAGCACTTTTTTTTTTTTTTTTTTTTTTTTTTTTTTTGCAATGTACGATGAATAAAATCAGTGTTGTTTCATTTAATATCTTAAAATTTATTTTCCTTTTTCCTCAGCACTACACCAACAATTCTTCTGGTCGCAACACAAAAAAATACAATTATTAAAAGTTTGTTTCTGCAGTATTTATGTTTCGTATTATCCATGAATCACTTGTTTTTATATGAAAATTAGTTGGTATAAAATACCTTTAATGTAAATTTTAAAAAGTTCATTTTATAATCAATAAACAAACACTGAATTTGCGGATATTTTAATTTAATGGTCTTCTATTTTAAATAAAGGCTTTCTTTTCGTCTGTTTTATGGAAAAGATTATTTTAATTAAAGTTTTAAAATGTATAAATAAATACCAAAACTAAATTAAATACTCTCGCATTTAAAGCTACTCATTTACACTTGAATGGTACATTTAATCAATTTTTACGTAGGAAAATATCTTCAATTCAAAGTCATTGGTTATTTATATGCAAAAATACATTTAACTCATAGTTATTCAACTTTTAAATAGAAAAATAATTTCAAATGCTGCTTTTGTCATTTAAAAATCAATAAATAAATATTGAATTTAATTATATTTTTATTTAATCTTCTTGTATTTAAAACAAAAATCTTTCATTCCATCTGTTTTATGGAAAAAGCATATTCTAATTAAAGTTTTAGAAAATATAAATAAATCTACTTTAAATAATTAATGGCATTGAAAATTATTCATTTGAATTCCAGTGGTACATCTGTTCAATATTTATATACAAAAATACGTCCAAGTTCTATTTTTATCATTTCATAACAAATAAATATCAAGATATGAAAATCAAGCCAGAGGATATTCCGCTTATTAAAGAAAAGTCACACATCGTTGCCAAAGGAAACAACCTAATTTAACGATGAAGTTATTTTCATGCCAAACGATTCCCATTTTGTAGAGGAAGACATTTTTTTCAATCTTTCAAATTCTTTTCTGGTATTTTTCAGATATTTTGAAAAGCTTAGTAATTTTTTAATCAAGTTTACAAAGATTTTCAAAAATATTTTAAAGAAATTCAAAATCATTATGTCTTGTGTAAAAAAGAAATTATTTTATTTCATTTGGAAATTTTTTCCGTAAATGGTTGAAATCAACAAGAATCTTTGGCGGAGTATAAAGTAAAAAAAAGAGGAAAAGAGTTGTCATTAAGCTCGCTTATGTTGTTACTTGAGGAAAGCCATTAAAATATACTTTCTTTTTAATTGTTAGAAAATAACATAAGAAAAGATATAATAATCCCGATTATTTCTCTTTTCTTTGCCACAATGGAAGTAAAGTGGTTGCCACCATTTTATACAAATTTTATTAAAAACCTTTAAAGTTAAAAATAAAACATAAAAATGCAAATATTTTGAAGAAAAAAAAAGCTAAAGCAGAGTCATCTACAAATGAACAGCTTTCATTTAAAATATATTAAAATTGGTTCTTTAGAAAGCACAGAGCGGATAACATATATGTATCATATATGTAAACATACATATATGTAACATATATATGTAACATATATATGTTACATAAAAATTTTATTTCGCAATATTCCTTTAAATTAATCTAAATTCTGACATAGTCATTATTTCTTTAATTCTTAATAATATATATTCCTATTTAATGTCATTTTAAAAGTAATAAAACGTATATTAATAATTATCTTATTCCAAATCTTAATCTAAAACTTTAAGTTCATTCGTAACTTTTATCAATTGCCCAATCTATAATATTCTGAGAGACGCTTGTTGTCATTTCGAATGTTTTTAAAAGCCTTTTTTTAAAAAAAAAAAAAGAAAACGTTTTTTTTTTATCTTTCCATGCTTCGCTTCGCGCGCTGGGTATTTTTCATGTCAAAATCAATGCGCAGCTGGGATCGGAATTATTTCTTGTTAAATCTTCTCCATCGCACCTCATTCGCTTAGCTTAATTTCATCTCTCACCCATTGGTTCGTGCATACGTTACGTAGCTTCTGTAACTTTACGCGCAGTTTAACAAAACTCGCCTGCAAGCATTTGGAGTGCAGATTTTTGTCGTGTTTGGAAGTACTGACAAAAGCGTTATCTGATGTTCGGTGACTTAGAATTTTTAACAGCACTGTAAGATCATTAAATAATGTAGTGAGTTACCGTCAAGCCTGAGGGCTATATGATTACACATTGATGCTGTGGGAACTGTTACTGGCATCGCTCCTGTTGGTTAATAAACAATTTATCTGGAAATTGGCTGCCTATTATTGGATAAATTCTCATGGTGTTCCATCATTGCCTAACCTCCTCGCCATGATTTTTCATAGTGACTGCAATAATTCATGATCTGTAACCAACTGTCATTTTCTCTTGAAATATTAAATCATCTTCATAAGAAACTAACATATATATATGTAAGTAAATGATATATAAACAGTCACTTTACTGAACCAATATGACAAATAATCGATGAACAACAGAATACTAACTTTAATTTCAACTAATACACTTTTAGCAGAAACTATATAACAACAATTTAGCTTACAGCAATCCGGCGAGGCCTAATAATACCTTTCTCCGGCTATATTCCTTTTATATCTCGCTTCATAATAAAAATTAGAACACTGGCTCTTAGCCAAATCTCGCAATTCAAACTTTTACAACTCGCGCATCAAAGTCATGGATAATAATAGAGTCTCAGTTCAGTGTCAGTTCATTTGATGATCATTTACGTGAAGTGTTTCAACTGAAATCCTACAAATCGGTCATCCTGACGTGATGGCGTCTCGACATCAGCATCTTGATTTGTTATGTTTTTTTCATGCCTAACAGTTATTTTTTAGAGATTTTTATTTCTTTCTGAGTATTCTCTCTGTATTTAGAAACTACATAACTATTGCTTCTAGAATGATAAGAATTTGAATAAGCATCTCGTCCACTATAAGCTCCTTTAAATCCATGATGAGAATTATTCTTATGTGATGGTTGTGAATATCTTTGTTCATTATAACTAGCCTTGCACGATCGTCGGCCACCATAATTATAATTATTTCGACTATGATAGTAGCCTCTATTCATGTATCTACACTGTAAAAAATGGGTACTCAAAATTGAGTAAAAAGTACTCAATTTTGAATACGTCACATACTCAAAATAGCTCCGATCCAAATGTACTCAAAATTGAGAAACACATGTACTCATTTTTGATCCCATGGATGTATTCAAATATGAACTGCTATGTACTCATTTTTGATCCCATAGATGTATTCAAATTTTAAAATTTTTATGTCGTTAAAATAAAATTTATAGAATAAAAAAAAAAGTTACTGCGCGAGGACAACTTTATAAGGGATACATACATTTCTGCTCATTTTTTTTTTCATTCCTGCGTGAGTTTATAGTAATTAACCAACACTTGCCCATGACAGGAATCGAACCCGTGATGTCCTGTGTACAAACCTGACGACTCAAACCAACGCGCCATGAGTGGTCACGCCTTCTTCTCAAATGTTAGTTATCTTGCAAAACTTGCAAAAACTTGAGTTTTCATCTGTAGATGGATTTTTGCAGTTTCAATGTTTTTAATATTCTCTTTTCATAATGTTCAATATTTTGCTGTATGATTTGGTGCCTTATAACAGATAAATTTCAATTTATTATGTATTATATCCGTAAAACATTGCAAATTGTTTCTTTTTTGCAACAGTACCAACAATTTCTTTATTCGAACATATACTTATTTTTAATTATTTGCCTGATTATCTATTTATTAATTCTAATAAAAACAACAATTATCTTAATTAGACGTGTTTATTCATGCTATTAAAATATTTTTTTAATGTCTTATTTAAAAAAAATTATGTAAATAAATTTTTTATAATAAATTAAATTATTATATTTCAGCTATGCTGAGAGCTTTTGCGTACGGTTCGGTTAAACTAAATAGTTAAAAAAAATGATTTTTAGAGACAAATTTGAAATTAATGACCTTGGGATAGGTAGGTTTAAATCTGGACTTATTGATTTTATTTAAATTAAATTAGTTTAATTTATAAAAATATAAGTTAAAGAAATAAATTAAAAACGTTATAAAGTTAAAAACTTTATTTTTATAAAAGTAAAGAAAAAATATTAACTAATTTAATAAATTTAAGGAAGAAATTATAAATTTTGTAAAATTATAATTTATAAAATAATAAATTTTAGCGTAATTAATAAATTTGTAAGCCAAATCAGCGTAGTGTAATACCAATTTGCATAGCTATAATTTGCAAAGATATTATGTTATGAAACTTTTAAATAACACAATATTGCCCACGTTAAAAAAGTTAAAATAAATTTTTAAAAAATTAGTGGGGAAAAAAAATCATAATTTTGAAGAACTATCAAGAAAAAAAAGAGTAGATGTGTAAAATGTGAGGGGAAAAAAAAAAAGAGTAAATGTGTTGTAGTGGATCCACTTTGATGAAAATCCCGAACAACCAGATCCACTTTTCATTTCTCTTATTCTTCGTTTTTCCTTCAAATAATAGCTTTTTAGGCTCCGAAATTTCGTCATTACACATTCTGAAATATACAAGTATATGTTGGGTTTGATCATATGTTCATTTTTTATCCAAAAATACTCATTTCGAAATGAGTACATGAATTTACTCATTTTAGAGAATACATATGTTCATTTTTTATCCAAAAATACTTATTTCGATATGAGTACATGAACTTACTCATTTTTGAGAATGCACATGTTCAGTTTTGATCCAAAAATACTCATTTCGATATGCGTACATGGACTTACTCATTTTTGAGAATACACATGTTCATTTTTGATCCAAAAATACTCATTTCGATATGAGTATATGGACTTACTCATTTATGAGTACTTCATTTTTTACAGTGTAGAGGAAAATTTTGGATTATATCTTGCTTTTAAATTAGGTGAAGCATTTTCTGTTATGTCTTGAGGTATCAAAGAATTTTTAGTTACAAAGTTTCCAGGAATCTCAGATTTATTTTGGTAAGAATTCTCGGAACTCTGTTTCCCATATCCATATTTATTGTAATTTCCATGGTTAAATGACTGTTTAAAATATCTCTGGCCATCTCTATTATTGCTTCTGTTATCAAATGGTCTATTAAAATTTCTGTTCTTTTCCTTATGATCAAAAATCCTATTGCGATCTTTCACATAGTCTTTTTTACCATGTGCAGGACTACTACTTTCATAATTTTCTTCTGGAGATGGATAGTCAACATTCCATTCATCGGATAATCCTGTATCTTTTGTCCTATTCGGCTTATATGGTTTTATTAATTTTCTTATTTTCTCTCTGTTTGCTAAATTTATAACATGAGACAAATTCATTCCGTCATTTACGCAGTCGATTTTAACCATATCTTCCCAACCTCGATTATCGTTGTTTATACTTGCTTCATCAATTTTTGTCGGTACTTCGTTAGTTTTAATGTATCCTACTCGAACTTTGTTGCCGCTTATTATTCTAACACCATCTTCCGTTACTATAACATCATGCCTTCTACTGCTTCTCTACCTATTATTAAATCGCAGTCCGTCTCTTGTACCACGTAAAATTTATCCTGGATTTCTGTTTCGTCCACGTAGACTTTATGCCAGAAAAAACCTGTTGGCTTAATTTCTTCACCACCTATGCCTGATATGTATATATTGTCGCTGGTTAGTTTTGGCGCATTTATTGCAGTATGATATCTTGAACTGGCGATTGAAATATCGCTTCCTGTATCGATTATTACGTTTGTTTTTATTCCGCTATAATATCTAAGATTCTTCCTTTTTTACCATTTAACCTGCCCATATTAACTATTTTTTTTTTTGCGGGTTTTGGGTCTCATCTTGGTATTTTGTTTCTCGCCAATTTTGATTATGTTGCGGGTAAAAATTTGAATATTCTTGTTCTGTATTTTTCGCCATGGCACATTTCGCACTCACGTGACCAGGGTTGCCACACGCAAAACAGATTATATGCGACTCTTTGCTTCCATGATTCATACTGTGTCTATTGTCAATTTGGCGTCTTTTCAAATTGGCGTAATCAGCCACTCGCGATCTTCTGTCTTCAAAATGTCCGCTTGTATTCCTAACTGTTTGTTTATTGTAAACCCTTTGTGCTGTTTCGTAATTATCTAATTTATCAACTAATTCATCAATTTTCTTTATTACTAATAATTCTTCTATGAAATGAGTCTTTGTTTCCGTAGGTAAATTATGTCTGATTTGATTAACAACAATTAATTCTGCTAAATCTTCAAAGTTATTTACTTGAAGACCTTCAATCCATTGTTGAAAATACATCTTTATTTCATAAGCGAAATCTCGCCAATTGGCTGATGATTCTTTTTTAGATGAGAAAAATTTCAGCATAAACTCCTCTGGTGATAGCTTGTAGCGTTATAGTAGTATATTTTTTATGTAATCGTAATCGTGAATTTCAGGTTCGTTTTCCCTTATTATTATATTAATCACATCTAACGGCATTAGATTAATTAAATAATTTACCCATTCTTTTTAATCAATGCCCGTTTGCGCTATTTGCCTTTCGTACACAGCTAAATATAAACTGATATCATTCGAGCTATCATATTTAGTTAATAATCTAAGCAATTCAAATTGTTTACCTGGATTTGTCCTTGGGTCTTCATTAATGTGTTCTCTTGAATTTTCTTGTATCTGCAATTTCTGAATTTCAAAATTTTGCTCCGATTCTATTTTCCATTTTCTCTCTTCCATTTCCATTTTCAATTTATTTTCTTCTGCTTGTAATTTCTTCTCTTCCAGTTCTGCTTGTAATTTCTTCTGTTTCTCTTCTCTTTCTTCTTCTGTTTTTTTCATTTCTTGCTGCTATCACTACTTCTAATCGATCTCTTATAAATTCTTCTTCGTAACTCTCCCAACTCTTTATCAGCTTTATTAGGACGGGTATTGTCGGTTTTTCTGGTGCTTCAATTCCGCATTCTTCGCAGAGGTTTATTAGATCAATTCTCTTAGCTTTATTGAGAGTTCCCATGCTTATCTTTCGAAAATTGTACTTGAAGTGATACGATTACGGTTTCACCTTGCTAATTCGTAACCCAACTTTTGATACTGGCGTTTTACAACACTTTACGTTTGGTTTCCATTTCACTACTAGTGGCTTTTACTTTTAATAATCTTGGCATCCGAGCCCCTAAACTGTGAGAAGATTATGTATAAATAGTCACTTTACTGGACCAATATGACAAATAATCGATGAACAACAGAATACTAACTTTAATTTCAACTAATACACTTTTGGCAAAAACTATATAACAACAATTTAGCTTACAATAATCCGGCGAGGCCTAATAATACCTTTACTGGCTATATTCCCTTTATATCTCGCTTCATAATAAAAATTAGAACACTGGCTCTTAGCCAAATGTCGCAATTCAAACTTTTACAACTCGCCCATCAAAGTCATGGATAATAATAGAGTGTCAGTTCAGTGTCAGTTCATTTGATGATCATTTACGTGAAGTGTTTCAACTGAAATCCTACACATATATATATATATATATATATATATATATATATATATATATAAACTTGTTAGCATTTTAAATATATAGATTGAATTTAATGACCCTTTAATTTACTTTTCTTGAACCTAAAAAAAAGATTTTCTTTTCATCATCTGTTTTGTGGGAAAAAAATCTAATTAAAGTTTCTAAAAGTATATGTAAATTTACGGAAACATGTAATTACCCATACTGATTTTTTTCCTTCTAAGTGGCTCAATGAATCCATATTTATATACAAAAATTCATTTAATACACAGTTAACCGCTTACTCAGGATTAGAGAAAGGTTTCTTGGAAATATAGAGTAGCAAACACAACTTGCCTGTAAAAGTACTTTTTCTTTTACAGGAGTACTTTTGCAGATGAAAAAAATATATATATCTTTTAAATAAAGGTCATCAACCTTTTACTCTTACGGCACATCTGTATATATATATATATCTGTATATATTTCTCTTTTGCCGATGGCTGCAAGTGATTTGTTTAGAAAATCAAACCTGCTAAACCTAACTTTAGCCAATTTCATTATTTGTTGTGGTGCGAAATATTTTGCCTATTTCTCTCAAAAAAAAATGAGCTACTTATGATTACAATATTTTGATGCGTTAAGACGCTAAGGTACGTGGTGGGGGAAAAAGCGATTATTTCGTCAGTTGTGCGTGGGTCTTTCAAGGGTTAGATACTTTGATTCAGCTACCGTAATATCTCCCAGCTCTGAAATTTACAATTGTGTATATAAAGAAATTTTCGGTGCTTAAAATTGAAAAAAAAAAGAAAAAAGAAGAAAGAAAGAAAAGAAAAGAAAAGAAAAAGACATAAATATTTAGATAATTGTGAATGGTGTAGATATTTTCAATATCATATGTATAACTTTTCTTTTTTAACAATTGAATCCATTTGGACACTACACTGTTAACTAGTATTTTAAAAACACAAATTGCACAATTTGTGCTTATTAGTTGCTAAAATCAGTGTAAAAATTGCTTTAAACTCATAAAAGAGCTAAAATCCTACATGTTTCGGCTTTAAACTTAAAGCCATCATCGGGGAAGAGGAACAACACAAACGACTACTGATCTTTTAATTTTCGACACGAGAAAATTGAAATCAACAGTATGAAAAAATTTAAATAAAATAAGCGGGCGCTCTCTGTTGCCAAAGAGCGAAAAACAAAACAATGAATTAACAAGGGGTTAAAAATGTATCCCATAAACTAGGTATGTTGAAAGAAAAGTTATCATTACAAATACAATCTTTTCTAATTTTAATTTCCAATGATTCCCTAATGGCGGCTTTAAATGGGTTATTGAACATACGGATAATTCTTGCTTTATCGAAATTAATTACAGTATCATTATTTTTAGCGTAAAACCGGGAGAGTGCAGTGGATAACTTAAAATTTGGAAAGTTATCCACTGCACTCTCCCGGTTTTACGCTAAAAATAATGATACTGTAATTAATTTCGATAAAGCAAGAATTATCCATAGGTTCAATAACCCATTTAAAGCCGCCATTAGGGAATCATTGGAAATTAAAATTAGAAAAGATTGTATTTGTAATGATAACTTTTCTTTCAACATACCTAGTTTATGGGATACATTTTTAACCCCTTGTTAATTCATTGTTTTGTTTTTCGCTCTTTGGCAACAGAGAGCGCCCGCTTATTTTATTTAAATTTTTCCATACTGTTGATTTCAATTTTCTCGTGTCGAAAATTAAAAGATCACACCCAGAAAAAGAAATTGATTAAAACTACAAAACATGTTTTGTTGAGTACATTTTGGTTGTTTTAGCAAAATTCAAGTAAAATTGAACCATTTTACTTGAATTAACAAAATATTTTTGGCTGACGACACAAAAAAATTTTTTGGAATTGCAAAAAAAAATTTTTTTTGTTGATTCAAACAAAATTTCTATTGACCTATATTTAAACAAAAAGTTTTGTTGGGTCAACCAAATTTTTGTGAATTCAACAAAACTTTTTTCTGGGTGCAGTAGTCGTTTGTGTTGTTCCTCTTCCCCGATGATGGCTTTAAGTTTAAAGCCGAAACATGTAGGATTTCAGCTCTTTTATGAGTTTAAAACAATTTTTACACTGATTTTAGCAACTAATAAGCACAAATTGTGCAATTTGTGTTTTTAAATTTTTTTTTAAATTTTAAAGAGTATTCAGTACCTATTGTGTGCATGCAAAAATTTTTATATGCATGATGCTGAAAAAATACCTCTGTTTTCATATTTCTGAAAGGTGTCCATATCGTATTATGTGTATAGATATTTATTTTTATTTCAAAATATCCAGTTCTACGTGGAGAAGTTTTTATGCATAGTATTTACACACATAATGCTGACATTCGTGTATTCTAATATGTATATATTTCAAAAAGTAAACACTAGAGCGCAGAAGCTCTGCGCAGGATCAGCTAGTTTGAATTTTAAAACCCTCAACATAGGAGCACTCTTCTCTTACACCTACACACATACATACACACGCTGTTATTTATGTCTGTGCGCATGAGGTATTACATATTAGTCAAGTATACACAATCTCTAAAAGGTGGATTAAAACTTTGTGCCGTTATATTAAAAATAAATGTGCAACGTTAAATTAGCACAAATTAAAATCATTTCCAATGGCAAACAGCTGTTTCAGAGCCCTTAAGCTCCATCTTCAGTGCCAACTCAAAAGGTAAAAACGAATTAAAAACTCCTAGGCCATGACCGCTTGCCTGCCATCTCTCGCCCCGCGGCCAGATGAAATGGCGTTGAATTTTTCAAAACAACAGCGGAGACGAAGAAACACACGTGACAGAGAGACCAATAGGAACACTCCGCCGACCGGGAAAGTTTAAGTGTGGAGGCGAATAAAGGAGGGGGGACGAAGAGAATGAACTAAGTGAAACGCAGCCAGACGTTTGAAACGCTTTGTAAGGCAGAGAAAAAACCCGAAAGGGGGGGGCAATGAGGATGAATTAAATGAAAGGTAGCCAGACATGGAGGGGGGACGAAGAGAATGAACTAAGCGAAACGCAGCCAGACGTTTGAAACGCTTTGTAAGGCAGAGAAAAAACCCGAAAGGGGGGGGGGGGGCAATGAGGATGAATTAAATGAAAGGTAGCCAGACATTACTGTCAATGTCTGGCTACCTTTCATTTAATTCATCCTCATTGCCCCCCCCCCTTTCGGGTTTTTTCTCTGCCTTACAAAGCGTTTCAAACGTCTGGCTGCGTTTCGCTTAGTTCATTCTCTTAGTCCTCCCTCCTTTATTCGCCTCCACACTTAAACTTTCCCGGTCGGCGGAGTGTTCCTATTGGTCTCTCTGTCACGTGTGTTTCCTCGTCTCCGCTGTTGTTTTGAAAAATTCAACGCCATTTCATCTGGCCGCGGGGCGAGAGATGGCAGGCAAGCGGTCATGGCCTAGGAGTTTTTAATTCGTTTTTACCTTTTGAGTTGGCACCTCAGAGGAATAATCTACTAGAGGCCACATCTCTTTGTTATATTGTTGAAAATCCGGTTTCAGGATCAGCTCAGATTGGCGCTTTAAAAAATGTCTGTTTTGGCGGTGATCGCTTTCTTGGCAACTTCGATTTCATTCTCGCAATAAAAATAAACGTAAACAAACCAAAACGAAACTGTTGCTCCTTCTAGGATTTAATGTCAAAGAGGAAGGATAGAAATAAGTTATGAGAGTCTCACCCATGGTGAAAAAAGGATTGTTTAATCTTCTGGATGGATTTTCTTTTTCTGTTTGTGCTGCTGTATTTTATTTTAATGTTATAAAATGGCTTTGTCTTTGTAATAAATGTTACTTAAATTATATTTTTTTTTATTAGTGATATAAGATATTAAGTACGATAACACAGATTATTTCGAGATTTCTGCTTGGAAAACTTCAATCTGACACAATCATTTCACGAAATGTAACAAATTAATGTCAAATTTTTTTTAATTCTAAAAATGCATTAAATTTAGCAGGCATTATTAAAATAACAGAAAATCGAACAGTATTTACAGTATCTTTTTTTTTTCTTACAAAAGTGAAGAATTTGTGGAAAGTTAGCAGTGGCATGTTATAAAATATTATTTGATTTGATAATGTATTTTATAGGTTTTGAAAACTTGAAATCACATACTGTCTTTATGTAACAATATATTCTATAGAACATATTTTTGCTGCAATCCAGAATTTTTGTTTTGCTTTTGATGTTCCAATTTAAAGGCATATTTTTGGCAATCTTTCATATATACATATATATATATATATTTAATTGAAAGTATAAATGTACTACAATATTTTTAATCAAAAGGAAAACATTGATAGATAACATTATACACATGTATAGAAAAAAAATACAAATGCACAGTATTATTTTTTTTATTTTTTTTTTATTATTTTATTTTTTTTTTTTTTGTATGAAAAATAAAAATTCCAGGATATTTCATATCTACTAAGTTAGAACTTGTGTAATTTTTTCTCTGTTAAAATAACTATTATTTTGCATAAGTTTCTCAGAAGAAATAATTTGCAACTTTTGGATGCTATAAAAAATTAAGTTTAACTCTCAAGTGTTTTTTTTTTCTTTACAATTATTGAAAATAATAACCACCGGCAACTATTGAAGATGTTGACTTCTAAACAATACTTGCTGTCATAATTAGATGCTATAAAACCTTCTCAAATACAAAATGGCTACTTTATGATTTAGGTAGATTTCGTAAGAAATACTACCTATTACATTCTCCCCTATGTTGGACTTTCTGAAAAGTTTTTGCAGATCTACGCCGATCATCACTTCCAGAACCCAAAACCACCCCCAATTCAAAACTTTTATCTATCTATCCATCTAGATCACTTTTTTATGGACACGATAACTTCAATAATTCTGCACAAATCTCTTCCAAACTGATACACAAAATTAAAGTGCATAATATCTTGGTCAAGTTCGATAATGGGCAAAATCGAACCAAAGGGAGGGGGGGGGTGAAAACAGAAAAATCCCCATAGCTTCTTAATTATGATACGTATCGAATCCGTTTAAAGTTATTAATACTTCTAGAAAAAGGGCCGAAAATTTATGTATGACAGATTTTTGATGTCATTAAAAATGACCTCAAGGGGGGGGGGGGGGATAGTGTTTAAGAAGAAAAGAATTCAAAACTTCGTCAATTCACAAGATATCAAATCTGCTTAAATTTATTATAAATCCTCTTAATAGTATCTACAACTTTTACTTTGACAAGTTTTTTTATAAGACCAACTCTTATAGCCAGAAAGAAAAAAAAATCCTGTCTACAGACACAGGTAGATTTTGAAGTGGGTGGTCTAAACTGCCGAATCATGGCAAAAATGTCATTTCTTATGCAATTCCCAATAAACAGGTGCCCCACTATCTGTATTTTCAAAATCTTCCTGTGCCTGTAAGCCGATCCGTCAGGAAATTGTTTCATTAATTTGTGATCGGAAATGTATGAAATTGGCAGGTGTTCTTATTTAGTTTGCTATCAAAAGAGGCTTTCAATAAATGCGGAAGATATTTCAGAAAAGTCCGTCAGTATTTTGAACCGAATTTCCGATGCCGCAGCACTTGAAAGAAGAAAAATGTTGTCACATGACAGAAATCACTTATTGTACTGTCCTCTTAAAAAAATAAATTTTGAAATTTTCTTTATATAAAGTATAATAAAGAATTTTAAAAATTAAACATAGCTAAATTGTTACAGCTTGTTCGATGATTTTAATATATTGAGTATTTTACATTTTATCACTTTATTACAAAATGGCAGACAATTAAGCTCTTGCTTAATCACAAATTCTTATTTAAAAAAAAAACACTTTTCTAAAAAGTAACACATGTTATCAAAAAAAAAAAAAAAAAAAAAAAAAAAAAAAAAAAACTGATGTAATCAGCTGAAAATGATGCATTTTATTACCTATTAATGGTCTAACCTAAAAACAATTAAAAAATTATGTAGATATTCTAAAATTTTATTATAATAAGAAAATCTGTAAAAATGAAGCTCATGCTTTTGCCAGGTACAATATCAATGGGTTTAAAAAAAATGTATAAATAATCAATATTTAGGTAATAAACTCAATTTCACATGAGAAATCTTACAAAAAGAATAATCCCCCCCCCCCCCCTCTCCCAAGAAAACATTCCAAATTATTTCGAAAATTAACCAACTATAAACACAGCTGTAGACTCTCAACCTTAATTATAGTTATTCTGTTCTTTTATAGCTTGGAACACTGTTGCAAGATATTTTAAAATGAACTGTTTTGAATTTAAAATATTAGTCAATCTCTAGAAAAACAACAACAGCACAGACAGGCACAGACACAATATAAAGTTTCGGCGGGAAATTCGGGGAAATTCCACGTAGATTTTGGCGGGAGAAAAACCAGTTTGGCGGAATAAATCTACCACCACCACCACTGATGTCTGTCAACGAAAAGGTTACCAATGTGGGGTCTAGTATATTGTAAGGTCTATGGTTGGCACTGAAGATGGAGCTTAAGGGCTCTGAAACAGCTGTTTGCCATTGGAAATGATTTTAATTTGTGCTAATTTAACGTTGCACATTTATTTTTAATATACACAATCTCACATGTTACATGCTAGATGGATGTATATTATGAAAACTAGAGGATCCAACCTGGGCTTCTGTGGGTTCCAAAATATATGTAGAAACCATTTTTTTAATTCTAATAGTTTTTTTACATTTAATATATTTTCTTAGATTGCCCAGAACAACACAAACAAGAATTTTAAAATGAAAAATAATAATCATGTATTCAAATGTAGTTTTTGAAATTGATTAAAAGACATATTTTCGTATTCGCCGCATGCCAGGAGTTAATAACCGAAGAATCACCAATGATTTCGCTACTTATAGTAAACTTTTTTATCCTCATTATTTCAGTGGTTTAAACGCGGGGTTCGATTACGTTTTTCAGAGAAACAAAAGAAAATCAGATTTTTTCTTGAAAACTGATACATTAAATTTCAGATCCAACAGTTCGTCATTTGTTAAAAATGCAAAACTTCAAAAAAATCGTTGGTCAAAGGCTCAATAATTATATATACTAGAGGTCAAATCTAGGCTTCCCGGGATACAGAATATGGGTGAAAACCATTTTTTAAATTAAAAACTCTAGTAGATTTTTTACATTATATATATATATATTAAAAGAAGACATATCGAATGGCTATTTTCATTTTTCTTTGCAACAATTTGGCAATTAACTTTCATGGGGTCTATCGATTTTCTTTTGTACTGACAGCTAAAATAACCATAAAAATACCATAAAAAATCGTGACTCTACTTTTAATAAACTGAAAACTTATTTTCTATACAAATATCACTTTATAATAAAAATTTATTTTAACTAAGGTAAAGCCAGGAGAGATGGCGCGGTCGGAGAGATTGCGCACTTAGAGGTTCGGGGGGAAGGAGTAGAGTGAGCTCGCAGCGACTCCAGGTAGTTGTACAACAGCAGTAGTGGAGTGTCTACATGAAAGTTCACGTTGATTGTTTTGAGCTTCTAAGATGAAGCATTGCTATTTTGTTTTGTTTTCCCAAAGTAAGTGCTTGAATTTTCATAGCTATTCATCAGAATTTCTATACAATGTCAGTAGTACAAAATATTTTTAACTTAAACGATTTCTCATAAGTTACTAATCTAGAATAACAACGTGAACATCAACGGTTCGTTTTAGTAGCAGCCATGTTTATATAAAAGGTCGCGCAATCTTTCCTACCGAAAATGGAGAGTTTGCGCATCTGCTACTTAGGAGAGATGACGCATTGTTTCCATTAGTTTCCATGCTAGGAGAGATTACGCCGCTTATTGGTAAATTTGCATAAAAAATGAAAAATTAAAATGGACTAATTTTAAGTTAAACGTGTTATCAAGTAACATAATGTTATTTTGTAATCTTATCTGGACTTGCTTTTTCTGATTCTTTAATTTTTTTCCCTTTAATTAAAATTTTTTAATCGTTTTTAAAATGATTTCCTTTTTCTGATTCTTTAATCATTAGGTTGAAGTATTCACTCCTAATACAATAATATTTGTTCACAAAAACCTTACAACAATGTCAATTAAGTGTAATTATTATTGTTAACAATTTAATTGTATTTATTATTAGTAACAATCTCTCCTAACCATATCCGCAATCACACCAACCCTGTAAGGACAGATTGCGCAAAATAACTTTCTTGGTTTTATTACAACTGTTCTATTAAATTATAACATAACAACAAAATAGCAATGGAAATGCATAAAAAACAAATGAAGTAAAAATTATTCATGGATAGTTTAACAAAAAATTAATATTTAGAATTTTTATTGTTATTCTTTTGAATTGTGCGCAGACTCTCCTAGCTTTACCTTATTAAAATTATCTCCACAAATAATATCGAACTTAATCATATTTTAACTTAAGTTTCTTATATTTATATCAAATTTTTTGTTTTTCACTTATTTTGTGCGAAAGCACTTTCAAGTTAAAATTCGAAAAGGTATAAATTTAATCCAGAATAAAATGATTAACAGCATTAAAAACTACTCATTTGCATTTTAAAGGCACAATCATTCAATACGAAAATACATCCAATTCACATTTGTAATCCGCTTAGTTCAAATCGAAGAAGGATTTCTCGAGTACGTGCAAAGAGAACCATAATTTGTCTGTAAAACTGTTTTTTCCTTTACCGTTGCATTTCTGCAGGTAAAAGAAATTCTCTTGTAATGGGCGTGTAAAGAGTGTTTTTCGAAGCAGTTTAATTTTCCTATAAAAATTGTTTTTGCGTAATGAGTGAGAAAATTTATTCAGACTTGTACTATCAAACCTTCAAAATATAAATGAAAACTTTTTTTAATATATTAAAATAGTAATAAAATAAAAATCGTGACATCATGTAGTCATAAATTATTTTCGATAAATTTTTTTCTATTTCATATATATATTTAAAAATGGAAACACATGTAAAAATAAAGGATAAAACATATATATATATATAATACAATTAATTAAGGAATTAATAATGTATATAATTAATATTTAATTATTCGATAAATATTATTTAATATGTGTAATGTTGTAATTGCAAAACAGATGTTTCTTAATCCAGGAAAATATAACATAACCACGAACGAAAATATAGAATAACCTCTTTCGAGTTACCCATGATTCCGAAAAGCGGTTTTTATCTTTAAAAACCTCGGAAACCAGTATTATTTTCGATATTTAAAGAAGCATTTATAAAAACAAAGGGTTTTTTTCTGTATGGCTGATTTTCAGAAATGTTTTCAAGTTAGTGTATTAATTAATTTTCTCAACCCGGAATATAGGTTTGACGGATGTTATCAACGCTCAAGTAAACATTTTCATACTCAACAAGCATGTTTTACATATGAACATGATAAATAACCAGCATTAACATCAATATTAAAATTATTTTATTACTCTTTCATGTATAAATTGAATTACGCAGCTGAAAATGTTTAGTTGAAAATTAATAACACTCGAAAAAACGATTTTCCGGTTTGAGAAAGCTGATTAATACGCTATAAATCTACTCGGAAACGTTTCCGAAAATCAGTTGTAGCACCAGATGCTTTGTTTTTATAAATAATACTTTAAATTTTGAAAATATATTGGTATCTGAGGTTTGTAATGATAAAGAACGTTTTTTTTTTTTTTTTTTTTTGGAATCCTGGGTAACTTAGACGAGGTTTTGCTATATTTACAACATCTTAGAGTAAATAGAAAACCATATGTTTGACGATTATTTCATTTTAATTCAAATATACTTTATATATTCCCTATGTCTGCAAACCAGAAAGTTTAATTTTAACATTTCTTAAATGTAGACTTCAGTTACGGATGTTATAACACATTTTTCTCATTTTTTTAGGAAATTTCTAAATAATCTTAAAGATATGATGCATTACTTTTTCATATTTAATATTTTTATTTAACAATTTAAGCAATATTAATAATTTTAATGTTTAAAAACTAAAAGCTAATAAATCTCTCTGAGAGGGTTTAATAATTTCCTTTAACATTTTTAAAACATTCTCTTAGGGGGAAAAATCAATAAAACTTTCACTTCAGATTTCTAGAGATTTAATTTTCGCTAAAAAACATATTTTCCCCTTTATGCCTTTAATTATTTTAAATTCTTTTTTTAAACCATCCATAATTAATTATACATGGATTACTTTCCACCAACAATTATATTATATATATATGAAATAATAATAATTTCCTACGAAAATAATTTACTTTACGATAGTCACGATTTTTATCTTATTATTACGTTAATATACTAAAAAAATATTTTATTCATATTTTTATTGTTTTATAGTATAAGTCTGAGTATGTTTTCTCACTCATTAGGCTAAAGTAATTTTCATATGAGAATTGA
This sequence comes from Maratus michaelseni, assembly GCA_963931845.1. Taxonomy (NCBI): domain Eukaryota; kingdom Metazoa; phylum Arthropoda; class Arachnida; order Araneae; family Salticidae; genus Maratus; species Maratus michaelseni. Next base: position 325,564,752 of record OZ007594.1, read on the forward strand.
AAAACCTTCTTTACTCGTTTATTACATGAGAATTTCCTTTACCTGCAGCTATACATCTGTAAAAGAAAAAATACTTTTACAGACATGTTATGTTTAAGCTTCTGTTTCCATGTGCTCGGAAATCTTTCTATGATTTGCAATTTCAAATGTGTATTGGATGTATTTTCTTATTTACATATTGAATGACTGTCCGTGTGCACATACTGTATTACATATTGAATGTATGTGAACACATTGTGTTACACATTAAATGACTGTGAACATACTGTGTTTCATATCGAATGACTCTAAAGACAATGTGTTACATATGACTGCATTACATATTGAAGGTATAGTGTTTTGCTTAGCCTCTGTAATTTCATACGCATCTTTCTAAGTTATACTTTTTATTATTAAATGTTTTCGTGCTTTCCCCCTTAAACTTATGGAATGCATAATTTGGTATGAAATTTAAAATAATCGTAAATCTATATTGAATTATTTCTTTTTTTTAATGCTATTTTTGCTAAAAGTACTTGTCTGAGCAAAAATGTATTGTTTTATTTGGGAGAGGAGAAATGTATCGTTCTGCTTCTAAGAAATGAATTACATTTATAAAATGCAAAAATTTATCCTAATAGCACAATGATCCGAATGTGACCAAAATGTAACTCATATTATCCGAATTATAGTCACAGGATGTGGAAAATTAATCGTATAAACGGCACTTTAAAGTCGATATGTCTCATTTTGTGACGAGACGTAAATGACTCAAAAATCGGTTATGGTGATTTAACAATGGAATTATGTGCGCGTATCACTTTGAAGTCGAAATGTCCCATTTTGTGACGAGTCACAAATTACTCAAAAATCGGTTATGGTGATTTAACAATGGAATTATGTGCGCGTATCACTTTGAAGTCGAAATGTCCCATTTTGTGACGAGTCACAAATTACTCAAAAATCGGTTATGGTGATTTAACAATGGAATTATATGCGCGTATCACTTTGAAGTCGAAATGTCCCATTTTGTGACGAGTCACAAATTACTCAAAAATCGGTTATGGTGATTTAACAATGGAATTATGTGCGCGTATCACTTTGAAGTCGAAATGTCCCATTTTGTGACGAGTCACAAATTACTCAAAAATCGGTTGCTGTGATTTAACAATCGCACATTAATAATGTCTTGAGAGTACAAAATAAAGATGTCAGTTCTCGGTCATCGTTGTAACTGTAATCATTTGTGATAATTGCGACGTTACACCAACTGCTTGTGATATCCGGGTATTTCAACATGATTAATAAACTGATAAATGTTTAAACAACTTAACATGAATAAAAAAAATAAAATTGTGTGACATAACATAGTATGCATTTAATGTGATATATTTTTTTAATGCTATTATAATGATAATATGTCATCAAAAAATTGCAATGCTCTATTTCATAACTATAAACTATTTTCTCTGTACTAAATATCACTCATAATTATATTTGCAAAATGAAAGACTTACTTCAACATGTCTAATAAATGTAGAATTGTTTTGTTCATTTAATAATAATTCAAAAAGAAATGCTTGACGTAAAATGACGCATTTCACGTGACGTGAAACTTCTTCAATGTTGGTGTAAGTAATGCTGCATTTCATAACTGTATGCTATTTTTCTGTGCTAAACACCTCTGTTATAAAAATTTCCAATTACTATTAAAATTTATCTTAACTTGTACATTTTCATGTTCAAATTACGATTGGCTGCTCACCAACATACTCAATATTTCTCTATATCTATACTCTTAAACATGCAAAATGCGTACTTTATAATGCCTGTTTTAAAATATGGGGTACGTCAAAAATATAGAACTAGTATATCTGCAGTTCAGGGGCCTCAATATTAGCTCTAAAAGTCATTGTTCATTAATCTCACTTTGCACAATATTTAACAGCCTAGAATCCGAAAGGTCAATCTATTTTTTAAGGTTTTTTTATAAGCATATATATTCCTCGAAGCTTCTGGAAATTTTAGAAGTGTCGCATTAAACACGGTGTTATGCAATTATATTATGATGAACTGGTTATTATTGAAGCTTTTTCAGAACGAAAAGTACTTTTCTTCAGTGGGAAAGAGTCCCCCTGAAGTTACCCCCCACCCCCAATGTCACTTTAATTTTATATTCTCAATTTCCAGTAATTGTGATATTTCAGGATTCGAGGATATATATGAATGCGTTTCCTACTGTAATTTCATTAGATTAACTATTTTTTTGTACAAAATATTTATCTTATCATTAAAATAACACTTACTTTTCAACCACAAAACATCCGCATTCGTTACAAATTGTCCTGTAACTAGTATAGAAATGTAAACTCCTCTATCAAGACTTTCAATTGATTTGCAAGTCTAGCGTTTAAATAATTTTTGTTTGGAAAAACCGTTTTGATGTTCATTCCATAATAGTAAAATGAAGGCCTTTATCAAATTAAATGCTACAAAAAACATACTAAAATTATCTGAAAATAAAGTATTTTGATAGTAAAATATTGCGTCAAAAGAGTACAATTTACTTCAGTTTTCTTTTTTATGTAAGCTTTGAAATACGGTTGCTAAGCAACAATTAAATAAAAGAGGAGAATAGAAATAAATGCATTTTAAAATTTGTAAAAAAATGCGAAAGTAAAATTTCTTATATTTTTCGAACAGATGCATACAATTTCCCCAAAAGTTATGCAATGAATTTCAAACTTTTAGAAATGTATTGGTAAAGCGATCCGATTAATTTAAGATCTCCATAACGAAAATTTACCATAATTTAACGTTTAAGTCTGTTATTAAATGGTGCCATTTTTTTCGTGAATAATAAAATTTTAAAATAGCCTGAATTCTCCTTGGAAAATAGTATGGCATGAAAAGAAAAATTCTATATTTTTCGAACTAATCAACCAAATTTAACCAGACACTATACAACTACTGCTGGGTATTTCATCCCCATAAGTCTTACAAACTTATATACCTAAGAAACAACCAAAAACTTTTCCTTAACAGGCGTTTCGACAATGAATATTACAACATTCGATTGTTATGTGAAAACTTTTCATAATTATGAAATTTGTACCAAGAAAGAATCCCAATATAAAATAATAACTCCAAAATGTATAAATCCTAATTTATTCAATTTTTAACACTTTGTAACATAGTTGACAAGTGTTTATGAATTCGGTGTGTCTGGCAGTCTGTGTCTCCGACCTCTAACTCGCGTACATGTTCTCCGATTGTTATGTAATTGATGTTTACTATGTCATGTTCGGTATTGAAAATTAACTGTGTAGCAATCATAGTTCGTTTATAGGGGTACTCAAATAAATTCCGTTGCATTATGGTCTATTTGAAAAAAATGTTTGCAATGTATTTTGATTATGTTAAGCTATTTCAAACATATTAAAATTTATAGACATCACTGAGATGCATTACAAGAAGCTTGCTGTAGAATATGATGCGTAGAGTATTTTATCGTTCATTTACAGGAACACGCAAAATAATTAGGTTACAGTACTGTCTATGAGCGATAATTGCTAGAAGTGCGTTTTCAATTATGGTGATTTCAACTGTGTGGAGTTTTTAAATTTAACTAATTTGTTGTATATTACTTAATGTGTATGCATTGCAAAAAAAAAAAAAAAAATCTTGATTTTACAGTATAATACTGACACCCCAGCTGCCATTATTATACCGTAAAATTAACAGTAATAAACAGTAAAGTAAGCAGTAAAATAAGCAGCTGCCGCGCATGTGCGTATTACTGCTTATTTTACTGTTTATTACTGTTAATTTTACGGTATAATACTGGCAGCTGGGATGTCAGTAATATGCTGTAAAATCAACATTTTTTTTTTTTTTTTTTGTAGTGTAAATTATTTAGATCATATACGGGACTGCACAAAAGAATTCAAGTACATTTCCGGTTATTGAGAGAAATTCCTGAAAGGAAATTTTCAACTGTATTATGCGTTTCCTAAATGAATTAAATTTTAGCATGCTATGCAATATGTATCTAAATCTATAGATAATATATAGGTATTCACAAAAGCATTTCAATATTTTTCCGACTGTATAAGTTGATAGATGAAATTGGGTTTACAACTGTGTTATGCGTTTTCAAAATTATTTTTTTTTTCACCTTATTAAACGAAGAAGTTTCATTATAGTATTCTGAATATGTTAGAAAGTGTTACGTAATCTATGCTTGAAGCTTGATTTTTCTTTCTTGTTAAACTTTAATTCGTAGTTGTTCAATCACGTAGCATCAACTTTGAATTAAAATATAACACGATTCTAGATTTTACTACATCATTTTGTTTCCGGTACGTATGTACCATGTCGTAAGCGTCTCTGAGTAGAAATTGAGAAATCGATATCAGTGACGTCACAAATGACGTAAAGAAAGTTCAAAACTGCGAGGAAAAGATTTTGGATGTGTTCTCTCCAGACTCCCCGTCTGCTCGTCCAATTGTAGATACCCACGCAAGGAGGATGAGTCATCGAAGCGAAAAATGACTGTGTTCTGGACTAAATCTTCAAAATGAATAGCTAGTTCTGATTGAAAAAGAGAACAAAAAGGCTGAGTATTGCGTAACATTTATCGTAACAGAAATGCAAGATTTTTTATTAATACTTTAAAAAAGAATCTTTGATAATTCGTTTTTTTTTTTTTTTTTTTTTTTTTTATTGATTTTAAGAAGCTATTGTTTTTTTTAATTGAAATGCCATTATGACATACATACGCTTGCAATATTGTATCAGTTACAAAACTTTATTTAATACGGTTGTTTTGTTTATTAATATAACAAAAGGAATTCCAGTTAATTTTAATTGTTTAGTGTAATACATCTTTAAATTAAAATAAATTAAAAAATTATTAGATAAAAGAGAAATACAGGATGTTGAAAATCCTTTTCCTGATTACAAAATTTATTCATATCTGAAATATATAAAATAGATAGGTGAAACTGGTGCCAAAGTGTTGTAAAGCTGACCAAGTTTTTTCTGTCGCAGGTTTCCGTAACGTGACTGTAGAGTAGCAGTGTCAGGTGTCAGGGTCCAGGAAACCAGAAATGTTCACAAATCAGGAAAAAAGTCAATCTGTTCTTTGATATCATGAAACCCTTTCGTCATCTGTAATTCACATGAGGCCATGCCGTACGCCCTGATTTCATAAGACTTCACACAAAAATGTCTTACTTTATCTACCCTTTTAGCCGAGAATGATGGTCGGCCAGTTCTCGGAACGTGGTCCAGTTTTCTGGACACTGACACTGCTACACTCACGGCCTACTCCATTATCCTGGAGTAGGCCGTGCTACACTACAGTCACGTTACAGAAACTTGCAACAGAAGAACTTGGTCAGCTTTACAACACTTTGGCACCAGTTTCACTTGTCTATTTTATATATTTCAGATATGAATAAATTTTGTAATCAGGCAGGGAAAGACTTTTCGAATATCCTGTAGAATATATTAAAACATTTTTTTAATATGTTATCTTTTATTTAAAATATTTTAAGTTATAGCCATCGAAAGAAACTGCTATAAACCATTATAAATGTACACACACAAAAAAATTCGTCAAAAGACTTAAAAAGTACAGGCAGGAATTTACCTGAACATCACTGTGACTGGTATAAATTTTTCTGTTATTTGAAGAAATTTCTGTCTTTTGACTGGATAATTTCAGGAAATGTTGAGCTTAGGTTAGCGAATTTTTCGTATTTTGTGGGGAAAAAGACATACATAAAAATTCATTTTCTAATACGGAAAATGTATTGGGCTGTATTGCCGGAGCATTCCTGTGATTTGTCGTAAAAACAGCGTTAGATTGCACGATTTTGGGTTATTTTGTACGTTAGATTTTTGTGTTATCTGTACTTTGGAGAGGAAATGGGCAAATAAAAGTGGAAATTTTCGTATTTTAATAAAATATAGCCAACGGAAATATCCGTTCATCTCACGGATTTATTTATATTATTATAAGAGTGTCTTACAGTGTAATTGCTTCCTAAACTTCATATTATACATCGCAGAAAAGCAAAGTAATAATCTAAGTATTTATCTACAGCTATCTTCGTTTACTCTGTCCAATGATAAAAATACACATAAAGAGTTAAAAGCGAACAAATATTTTCTTTTGCCAAAAAACGCAATTTTAATGATTGAAAACGCTGAAAATTCATAAAATTCTAGTATCATAACTCGATAAATTTTGGTGATACAAAACTTCAATTTTTACTGCTTTATTTCTTAGACTAGAGCATGGCAAAAGTTTTACTAAATATTATTTATAAAGTATAAAACGTAATTAAACAGATGAAAATTTCAATTTCGTAACTTTTTGAAAACTACCTTATTTTGACCTAAATGGATTTTAATATGACGACGAACAGCACTTAAAAACATTTTTGAAGTTGGAACCATACTTCTAAAATTAACGGTTTATGAATCAGCTATTATTCAACGATAAGAAGGGACACTTTGTACACTAGGGAGAAGAAAAATTTATAAACATATAATTAAACATAACTATGTTCGGAAAACATTTATTAAAACATATAGCTTAGAAATTTTGTTCTAAAAACTCTAATTTACAAAATATATATTATTTCTTATATTTTCGATATACGCTCCTGTGCTTTCTTTTCACACCGAAGAAAGGACTTCAAAGGTCCCAAAGGACTCCAAAGGATACATGTTATCTAAAATATCCACAACAATGAGTTTTCCATTCCATACTAACGGTTGCTTCGTCTCTAGAAAGAGTTGTATTTACTGATAACTCGCTATATTTTAATTTGACTGAAGTTTGGACAGTTTAAAGGCCAATAAATTATCGAAATTCATTATTCTCAAGAAAGTTTAGTGTTTGGTACTTTTCGGAGGGCCCATTCGAGATTTTACTGAATAGCAGTGGTATTCAGTGGACCCAGGTTTTTAAATTTCGCTGAATAACAGCGATATTGTTTAAATATATCTAATCTCTGTCAAATTTGAACAAGCATAAGAAATCCAATTTTAAAATAAATCCTTTTAAAGCATTTATACCAGCATTGGCAGAATTTTTAAACAATCAAAAGACTAAAGAATTAAGTTTGCATTTTCATCCTTTGCAATAATTTTCAGACTGTGTTTCGAAGGAAAAACGTCAAATTGTACTAGACGAAGTCGATCATTACAGCGAAAAGTATTATTTTGTCGTGATCCAGACTTTAAATACATGCCTTCATCCTAATCAAAAATTTTCATCACAACGTTACTTGTTCCAAAGGATTTTTGTATGAAAGTTATTTTGCCAAATTTTTTGCTTCCTAATACATTATAATAACAAAAGTTTTTTTTTTTTTTTTTTTTTTTTTTTTTAATTATTATTATTATTATTAAGTAGTTAATTCTTTTTAGTAAAAAATGAAAATTTTGCCGTAGAAAATTCTCGCAAATTATGCATTGGAACTTTTAGATACAGGAAAGCCTGGATTCTGGATAAATAGAATAAAAGCTTAGATAATGAGGAATGCAACAATTTTATGCTAAATCGCGTTTGAGCTTTTTAACGGGCTTTTTTATCTGTTTACTGAAATTTCCTGCGAACGAATATGACAGAAACGAATATGAACGAGAATGACATATTATAGTATTGAAATAATTCTAATTTTTATTTACTAGTCACTGAAATTTTTATATGTTTATTTTTATATAAGTTTATTTTTATGTATGTTTATTTTTATATCTGTTTATGCATAACCTGTTTATTCATATTCACTTATGAAATGTTAGAAATTTATAATAAAAAGTTTTCTTTAAATATAAATTGGTGAAACCAGTTTTGAAAAAAAATTTCAACATATCATTTGCTTTTTAAAAAAAAAAGATTTTACTGACTAACTGCGATATCGTTTAAATATGTATGTAATCTCTATAAATTTGAAATGCATGAAAAAATTCAATTTAAAATTAATATAAAGCCCTTTAAAGTTGTATTTGGAGTAAATATGTAAAAATATTGTAAGAGAGATTAAATTTTTCATCTTCAATAATTCTATACCAATAAATAAATTTACTGTTTATATAAGCTTTATTACCTACTGCTATAAAATTTGAAAGGTAATTTTATCAAAGATAAAAAAATTTTACACTTATCTTTGTAAAAATGTTTCAATCTGAAATTTGAGTAACAGAAGTTACAAAGAAAAATTACACAACTTACTTCAAAACCTGAAGATATCGATTTATATTCGAAAGAGATGATGGATAAAATCAAAATAACGCCAGATTTCCTTTTTAAGAAATGTTTTCTGTAATATAATATATTAGTATTGATTTCTGGGGACACAATTCTTATTATTTCTTCTACTAAATGGGAATGCAATAATAGAGATTATATATTTCCAAGAAAAATATTAAATTACGATGTTAATTAATGTTTACTTACATAAAATTAAAAAATAAATATTTTAATTAAATAGAACAGATTTATTAAACAATTTAACAACAATTTTCTAAACATCACGAGTAATATAATCTTTAAATGTGGATTGTTTTACATTATTTTTAGAAATATAATCTTTTGAAAGCTGTGCCTAGAGTCATTTGAACAGCTTAATTTGATAGTTGAAAAGGGGAAATGGTATTTATTAGAAAAAAAAAGGGGGGGGGGGAATTGCGTAGCGAATGTTTATTTAAACTAAAGCGTTATTATTTCTTTTAAAGACATGACAGAATGAAAATGTCAATGCTCTTTATATTAAAGCAACAAAAATGTGGTTCGGACGGGAAAAGCTGAAATAAAATTAATTTACATAATCCCAAACGGCGTTGTTATATCTATCACATTACTTTTTAAAGTGATATGAACGAAGTTTCTTAATTTATTTATCTGTCATCAATTCTCTCCAATATCTCTCCTAATTTATTTATCTCTCACCAAATGATTTTTTACTACTAAGTAAAGATAGTTTCATACGTAGTATGTAAAAATTCATTTAAATAAATTTATACATTTATACTTTTTATTTTTGCGTTTTCTAAGTATTTGTTATTTTCTTTTAGCCATATCCAAAGAAGAGATCATTCCCGAGTACGCACAAGACAACGAGGTAAATCTAGATAGTTTTATAAACTTAAATGACTCCAATGTATGTTATGTTCTCTTGTTTCCATTCAATAAATTTTATCAAGAATAAAACAACAATATTCATATGATTTTTTTTTTACTACCTTCAAAAAATTGTATAAATTAAACAGTTTTTAACAATTAGTTATTATATTGAGAAATTTGATTTATTTTAAATGACATACGAAACTCATTTTCTCTAACTTTGTTAGATTTAAAAGGATGGGAAAAAAGATTTAATACCTAACCATTAGAAGGGTTTTACCTAACCGTTAGAAGCGTAAACATTTCAACTATTTCAGAATCACTTATTTTAAATGTAAAGTTCCAATTTCGTAAATGTATATTTTTTACTTAGCTTATCCACAGAAATGACTTAAGAAAAGCTTTGCATTAACATACAATTTGGAAACACCCATTTTATAAACATCAGATAGTTGTTATTATTATTATTATTATTATTATTAGTAGTAGTAGTAGTCTTATAATCAGTATGATCGTTAGAAACTTCATACTTATTTATTTAGATATTATTATATATTTTCAATAATTTAAACAATTTCTTCATTCATTTACGTAGTAATACTATGTGTCAAAAGTTTCCGTCTGCAGTAGCCGAACATTTTAAAATTTGGTGTCATAAACCAAGAACAAGCTCAATACTTCAAAGATGAAACATTGTAAAATGTATGTGATAGACGTGCACGTTAAATTTATGGCATACGCGTACTCTCGCTGAATGTTCGCTTGGTGGGACAGAGCACAGTGTCAAGTGAATTTACATTAATAAATGAATAAAATGTATGTATTTAAAATACGTACATTTAATATACATATATTACATACATTTAAAAAATACACTTAAAAAATAATAAAAAATAATTACTGTGAAACAAAACATTTTATTTCAGCATCAAAACATTTTTTTCTAATTGACACATGCAGAAAATAAGATCTGCAATTAGCGAGAAAAAGAAATAGTATTGGTGGGATTTACGCCCGGCTAACATAAAAGTACCTTTTACCAAGCTTGTCTTGGGAAATCCACAATGTCAAATTTCATCTTTAAAACCACTTATTAGCTACTTTCGAAAAAAAAAAATCATGATAATATCGCTAAATACTTTGGGAAAAGATTTCCGCAGAGTATCGCATAACATTTTAAAACAAAGATAAATAGATCATACTCTAGCATAATAACATTTATGTTATTACTCAGTTTTCTGCACTGTACCTTAGATCGATCTCTGAAGAAGCGAAATGGAAAAATTCCGATCACAGACGATACGTTTGGCTTTCCTTTTCACCCCATGCCATTAGGGTCCGAGCAAGGAAGTACATGCAGACACTATCCCCCAGGACACCGAAAAGAAAATCATCGCGAATAAGGAATTTTCGTCGTTATGCTGATTGTCGAAAACCATGGTTCTCCATTGATGTAATGTGTTCCCCCCATCTGGGGAGCCATCTGGTAGAAATAACAATATGCGGAATGGATGAAGATTATTACATAAGTTTTTCAAGTCGAATATTTTCGGTATTGATTTTGTAATGGCATTCACTTAAGAAAACCGTTTCTTTGAATCAATGATAAGTTTATAATGCGAAAGCAATATATCTGAAACGGTGAACCGCTTGATATATTATAGCAATCCTATTGTAAGCCCTCATTTTATAACAATTCTTTTTATTCCCGACATTTTAAAATAAATAATTTATAGATATTTAGACTTTCCATTGTTTAGAAATAATTTTATGTAAAAAAAGGAACTTTAAAAATATGTTTAAGTATTGACTTAATTTATAATAGGAAAAAAAAAACTGCGAAATTTCTTTTTAGCACCCTAAACAACAACATCTAAGTCAAAAGCAGATATGACAACTCTTTTTGTAAGAAGATGAAAGCAGCAGTGTTTAATGAGGAATATTTCTATAACCTTAATCCACAATAATCTCTAGAACAATGTTTTCTTTTTTTTTTCTTATTCGGCAGAACTGTGACGCGAGAAAATCATTTATATGGTAATTTGTTACTAAGCTTTAATATATTTAAGCCCATTCCTTAAAAAAAGTGCTGTAGATTTTCGATAACAGAGATTGCGTGAATTTAAAACAGATTAAAATGTTTTTGAAAATGTCTAATTTTAACTAGATTCATTCCTGTGAAAGAGTGCAAGAGTAGAAATGTAAAAACAACACACACACATACACACACAGATATACAAGGTGACCATAATTAAACTGACGGTACTCATAGTGTTCTGTAGCGCGATCTAATTGCGAGAATGGCGCCAAATTTTGTAGGAAGATTAAACAAGATGGGGGATGACGGATTCCGCGAAAAAAAATTTAGTTCCAAAAGTCACCGCCAGGGTAATATGTGGTGTTGTGTATTCAAAATAGAGTTTCAAAAAATGAAGAATCAATACTGAAATAAAATTACAGTTTATTTAACGAATTTAGCAATTTAATCCAAGCTCAAAGTGGTAACAATTTATAAAAAGCTAAAAATTTACATAAACACTGCTAAAGTTTCTTTAACTGCAATTTCAGTTACAGAGCCCCAAAGAAAGCAACAGCAGAAGAAGAAGTTCTTTACTCAAATTTCACGTTACATCTTTTGGCCCAGTGCCAGCGATGGAGTTGGATGATGCTGGGCCCTGCAAAATCTTATGGGGAGACGAGGCCCACTTTTACCTGAATGGAACTGTAAATGCCCCGAACTGCCGAATTCGGGATAACAAGTCGCCAAGAGCATTCAAGGAAATTCCTTTGCATTTACCAAAGATATTTGTTTGGTGTGGTTTCACAGCAGATATGATCATAGGTCCATTCTTCTATGAGAACATTACTCCGACAGGACCTGTAACTCGTTCTGTTACCGGAGACAAATATCGCCAAATGCTAAACAACTTTGTTATTCCGGCACTTCAGCAAAGACAGTGCCTGGAGAAAATCATTTTCATGCAAGATGGAGCCCCTCCACATATTGCTTTACGGGTACAGTAGCTGCTACGACAGAAATTCACAACAGAAAGAGTCATTAGCCGCCGTTTTCCAATTGCATGGCCACCTCGGTCCTCTAATGTTTCACCCTGTGACTTTTAGCTATGGGGTTACGTAAAGTCCAAAGTCTATCACGGGTCTACACTGCTAAATTTTCTTTATCTGCAATTTCAGTTATAGAGCCCCAAAGAAAGCAACAGCAGAAGAAGAAGTTCTTTATTCAAATTTCACGTTACATCTTTTGGCCCACTGCCAGCTTGTTCGGCTTTAAAAGGTAATGTGTAATTGTTAGAAGCAATTTCATTGAAAGTTTTCTTTCATAATGTCTCCTTTTTTAGTCGAGCGAGCTGTACTAGTCAAATTCTTTTACCTCAACCAGTGCAATGCGCCAGCCGCTCTTCGTGCTTTTAGAAACCACAAAAAATGCGTAAAGGTAACGGTCCTTTGTCAGTTAATGGTTTAAAAGCAATGGTTGAGAAGTTTGAGAAAACAGGTTCTCTAAATGTTCAGTCAGGCAGAGGACGAAAACCCGTATCACAGGATACAATCGAAGAAGTGGCAACGACGATTGTCGACGGAGCACCAGACAATATTGCTACCACTTCCAGTGCTCGTGGGATAGCTCGAAATCTGGATATGTTTTATTGTACGGTATGGAAAAACCTACGAAAGATTATCCACTTCTATCCGTACAAGATCAGTCGTGTACAAGAGTTACGTCACACCGACCATGATAAGCGATTGACTTTTGCTCTCACTTTTCTTGCCAGAATGGAGTTGGATGATGCTTGGCCGTGGAAAATCTTATGGGGAGAGGAGGCCCACTTTTACCTGAATGGAACTGTAAATACCCAGAACTGCCGAATTCGGGATAACAAGTCACCAAGAGCATTCAAGGAAATTCCTTTGCATTTACCAAAGATAACTGTTTGGTGTGGTTTCACAGCAGATATGATCATAGGTCCATTCTTCTATGGGAACATTACTCCGACAGGACCTGTAACTCGTTCTGTTACCGGAGACAAATATCGCCCAATGCTAACTTTGTTATTCCGGCACTTCAGCAAAGACAGTGCCTGGAGAAAATCATTTTCATGCAAGCTAGAGCCCCTCCACATATTGCTTTACGGGTACAGTAGCTGCTACGACAGAAATTCACAACAGAAAGAGTCATTAGCCACCGTTTTCTAATTGCATGGCAACCTCGGTCCTCTGATCTTACACCCTGCGACTTTTGACTATGGGGTTACCTAAAGTCCAAGGTCTATCACGGAGGTGTCCAGGACCTGGCTACGTTGAAGGATAACATATCGCGAACTGTACGGGAGATTCCTGCAGACATGTTATTCTCTGCTGTTGTAAAATGCTGTGCACAGAATGCAATATGTGGTCCACAAAAACGGCGGCCACATCGAACCTGAGTTGGATGTGCTAAATAAACGGTAATTTTATTTCAGTATTGATTCTTCTTTTTTGAAACTCTCTTTTTCGAATACACAGCACCACATATTCCCCTGGCGGTGACTTTTGGAACTATTTTTTTCACGGAATCCTTCGTCCCCCGTCTTGTTTAATCTTCCTACAAAATTTGGCGTAATTCTCGCAATTATATGGCGCTACAGAACACTCTGAGTACCGTCAGTTTAATCATGGCCACCTTGTATATATATATTTATATATATGAAATGGATATTTCAGAGTTTAAAATGTCCCTACATCGCGATATATCAGAACGACATTGCCCTAAACCAATGTCTGTATTTATAATGAAAGTACGGATTGACCATAAAAAAAAAAGAATCGCTGGATTATTTTCAATTTTTCAAAATAAAAGTTTGGCTTCTCGAAAACTTGGCCAAAATATTTTTTTTTCTGAGTTCTTGTCGGAAACAAGCTAAGAGTCCTAGTGGCAATTGCGTTACTAAATAACTGAGGTGCCTGTATTGTTTTAAATGTAAAGTTCACAGTTAGTACACTGTAAAAAATAGCTGTTGATTTTACAGAAAAAAAAACTGTCATTCAGGACGTCAACAAAAAAATTGTTAATTTTAGGTAAATAATATGTATTTATTACGACATTACGGACAAAATTTGTTAAAATAACCGAAAGTTCGTAATAAATACAGATTATTTTTGTAAAATAAACAGTTTTTTACTGGAAATCAGGCTGATAATTTTTTTTTTTTCCGTAAAATCAATAGATTTTTTTTTTTTTTTTTTTTTTTTTTTGTGAATTTCAGTGCGAAGTTCAAGTCACTTCGTGCACTTATTCAGGGAAATAATTAAATAGTAAAACAGTCTTTTTTAAATGTAACAAAAAGCAGCGATTCAAATTAATCATACTGTAAAAGTAAGATTACAAATTATTTCTCCCTTTTATAAATTCTACTGGGTTCAATTGAATCTCGATTTTTTTTTTTTTTTATGAAGATATTTATAAGGAATTATGTATTGCTCATTCTGTGGTGACTTTTTCAAAAATTTGTGCATTTGATATTTCGTACATTTACTAAAGTTACTTATTTTCCGTCAAAAAAAAAGAAAAAATCCTTAGTCTAGGAAAATTTAATATAACCACAAACGGAAATATACAATAATCTCTTCCGAGTTACCCACGGTTTCGAAAAGTGTTTTTTATCTATGGAAACCTCATAAACTCATGTATTTTCGAGATTTAAAGAAGCATTTATAAAAAACAAAGTTCATTTTACCGGCACTGGTCTTCGGAAAGGTTTCCAAGTACTTTTTCTAGATTAATTTTGACACATTTATTCAAATTGGTAAATAAATCATATGAGTTGTAATTTTTCCAACTTATCGAAAAATGTCCGGGACAGATTTTCTAGTATATTAATCAAAATTATTACAATTATATCAGTTTTCGCAACCTAGAATATATGTTTTTTGGATGCTATCAATTCTCAAGTAAACTTTTTCATGTTGAACAAACATGTTTTACAGACAAAAATCATAAATTAACAGTATTAAAATTAAAGATATTTTGTTACTATTGCATGTATAAATTCAATTGCGCAGTTGAAAATGTTTAACTGAGAATTGATAGCATCCTATAATAACTGATATTCCAGTTTGAGAAAATGGATTAATACACAATAAAACTACAGTCGGAAACGTTTTCGGAAATCAGTGTTATCAAAAGAAATTTTGTTTTTATAAATGCTTCTTAAAATCTCAAAATTATGTTGGATTATGAGTTTTTTAAAGATAAAGAGCGCTTTTTGGAATCGGAGGTAACTCGGAGGAAGATATTATATATTTTCGTACGTGGTTATATTATGTTTTCGAGGATTAAGAAGCATTTGTATTTTTTGTTTTGTTTTTTTACAGTTTTTTTCACACAATTCTCCATTATGACTATTGGCTTATTTTCGGAGAAAAAACTCGGAAAAGCAGAAAGCTCTATCGAGTGTTGTCAAAGGTTTCGGGAAAATACGTTACTGTGCGCCCATCCGATGTGGGGAGTTTTGCCATTAGTTTACTTAATATTACTAATGTAGTGCCACCATACGTAAACCACTTATGTTTCAACAGCATTTGCATTAAAAAGTGTAACATACTGCTTACTAAGTATCAGGACTGCTTACTAAGTATCATCCCCCATGCACAATGATCTTCAGTGGGATTTCTAAGTCCTGAATATTGATGAGTTTCTGTTCCAGGGATTACGGAGAGAGGTACTTTCTCATTCGTCACTCTTTGATTTACTCTTCCCACGTCTTTTTTTATACTTCAGGGCGGAAAAATTAATGGACATATCATCTAAGGGTAGATGCAATCTATGTTACACACGTCATCAGTTCGTTAGAATTTCTTATCTTTACCTGATATTATCTCCTAGTGTTCAAAAAGTGTTAAATAATTCTTAATTACTGTATATTAAGCCTATTCTATCTCTTTGTTTCTGTAACATTTCATAAAAAATTTCAGATTACTCTTTTCTAGTTTTAGAATTATCAGTTCCGTTTGCATTTAAAGGGAGACAAATCCATGTTAGATTTTGGTAATACATTATTCCATAATAAATCCATATTAGATTAAGGTATAATATGTTATTCCATATGATGTAATCTATTTTACACACATCATCAGTTCATAAGAATTTATTATTTTTAACAGATATTTTCTAATACTGTCCAAAAAGTGTTAAAAAAATCTTATTTACTGTTTAATAAGCCTGTTATATGTGAAAGAAATTCTTTGTTTCTGTAACATCTCATAAAATTTTTCAGATTACTTTTTTTCAAGTTTCAGAATTATCAGTTCAGTTTAGATGTAATCTAATTTACACATGTCAGCAGTTCATCAGAATTTCTTACCTTTACCTGATATATCTAATACTCAGTTTACATTTAAAGTTCGGAAAATCCATATGTACTTTCTATCACATCTATTCTATATAAATGAAAGTTCTTTGTTATTGTAACATTTCATTAAAAGGAAATCTGTTTAATCTTTTAAAGTTTTTTGTATTTCATTTCAGTTTACATTTAAAGAAACGAAAAATTGTTATGTACTTTCTGTTACTTCTGTTCTATCTAAATGAAAGTTCTTTGTTACTGTATCATTTCAAACAAAAAAAATTGTTCAATCTCTTCAAATTCCAGAATTATCATTTCAGTTTGCATTTAAAATCCATGTTAGAGTTTGGTATACTATATTATTCCGTAATAAATATTTATGAAATAATATATTATTTCATAATAAATCCATGTTAGATTACGAATGATATATTATTCCACATGATGCACACTATTTTGCACACATCATGATTTCATCAGAATTTCTTATCTTATCCTAATATTATCTCGCATTGTCCAAAAAGTGTTAAATAAATCTTATTTACTGTTTGATAAGCCTGTTATATTTAAATGAAATTCTTTGTTTTTGTAACATTTCATAAAAATTTTCAGATTACTTTTTTTCAAGTTTCAGAATTATCAGTTCAGTTTAGATGTAATCTAATTTACACATGTCATCAGTTCATCAGAATTTCTTACCTTTACCTGATATATCTAATACTCAGTTTACATTTAAAGTGCGCATAATCCATATGTACTTTCTATCACATCTGTTATATAAAAATGAAAGTTCTTTGTTATTATAACATTTCAGAAAAAAAAAATCTGCTTAATCTTTTAATGTTTTTAAATTTCATTTGAGTTTACATTTAAAGAACCGAAAAATTGTTATGTACTTTCTGTTACTGTTCTTTCTAAATGAAAGTTCTTTGTTACTGTATCATTTCAAACAAAAAAAATGTTTAATCTCTTCAAGTTCCAGAATTATCAGTTCAGTTTGCATTTAAAGTGCTCAAAATCCATGTTAGATTTTGGTATAATACATTATTCCATAATAAATCAATATTAGATTATGGTATTATATATTATTCCATATGATTGTAATCTATTTTACACACATCATCAGTTCATAAGAATTTCTTATTTTTAACAGATATTATCTCATATTGTCCAAAAAGTGTTAAATAAATCTTATATAAATCTTTAATAAGCCTGTTATTTCTAAATGAAATTGTTTCTGTAACACCTCATAAAAAAATTCATATTACTTTTTTCAAGTTTCATAATTATCAGTTCTATTTATATGTAATATACTATATTAGTCCGTAATAAATATTTGTGGAATAATATATTATTCCTTAATAAATCCAGGTTAGATTATGGAATAATATATTATTTCATATGATATAATCTATTTTACACACATCATCAGTTCATCAGAAATTCTTATCTTATCCTGATATTATCTCACACTGTCCAAAAAGTATTAAATAAATCTTATTTACTGTTTAATAAACCTGTTATATTTAAATGAAATTCTTTGTTTCTGTAATATTTCATTAAAAAAATTCAGGTTACTTTTTTCAAGTTTCAGAATTATCAGTTCAATTTAAATGTAATCTATTTTAGAAACGTCATCAGTTCGTCAGAATTTCTTATATTTACCTGAAATTATCTCCTAGTGTCCAAAAAGTGTTAAATAAATCTTATTTACTGTTTTGGCTTTAGCCTGTTCTATCTGAATGAAAGCTCTTTGCTGCTGTAACATTTCACGCACACACACACACGCACAAAAAAATCAGATTACTCTTTTCTAGTTTTAAAATTATTAGTTCAGTTTACATTTAAAAAGCATAAAATCCGTATGTGCTTTCTATCGCATCTATTCCACCTAAATAATTCTTTGTTATTGTAACATTTCATTAAAAAAAATCAGATTACTTTTTTAAAGTTTCTGAGTTATCATTTCAGTTTACATTTAAAGTTCCCAAAAATTGTAATGTACTTTCTGTTGTATCTGTTCTATCTAAATGAAAGTTCTTTGTTACTCTATTATGCCATAAGAAATTCAGATAACCCTTTTCAAATTTCATAATCACCAGTTCGGTTACATTTAAAGCTCCCAAAATCTATATGTACTTTCTATCACATTTATTCTATGTAAATGAAAGTTCTTTGTTATCGAAACATTTTATTAAATAGAAAAAAAATTACTTTGCTAAAGTTTCTGAATTACCATTTCAGTTTACATTTAAAGTTTCCAAACATCTCTATGTATTTTCTGTTACATTTGTTCTATCTAAAAGAAAATTCTTTGTTACTGTATCGTATCATAAGAAATTCAGATTACCCTTTTCAAAATTCGGAATCATCAGTTCGGTTTACATTTAAAGTTCGCAAAATCCATATGTACTTTCTATCACATTTATTCTATCGAAATGAAAGTAATTTCCTATTGTAACATTTCATAATAATAATTTTAAAAAAGATTACTTTCAAAGTTGTTGAATTATTATTTCAGTTTACATTTAAGATCCCCAAAAATTGTAATGTACTTTCTATCACATCTATTCTATCTAAATAAAAGTTATTTGTTACTGTATCATAAAAAATTCAAATTACCCTTTTCCAATTTCAGAATCATCATTTTAGTTTACATTTAAAGTTCGCAAAATTCTTATGTACTACATACTATTTGTTGTGTCTATTATTTTAAATGAAAGTCCTTTATTACTGTAAGATTCATTAAAATATCAGATTCTTTTTTTTTTTCAAGTTTCAGAACTATCGTTTTAGTTTACGTTTCAAGTTCCCGAAATTCTTATGTATTATTCATTACGTCAACCCCTCTGGGTGAAAGTCCTTTGTTTCTCTAACATTTATAAATAAAAATTAAATTATTCTTTTCAATTTCTAAAATTATCATTTTAATTTACATTTAAAGGTCTCAGAAATCTTAAAACAACAATTTATAGGATTTTAGGTGCATATTTTCACGTTATACATAATCTTTGATAATCCCGGTTTTTATTTATAAATAGAGTTATAACAGAACCGCTACGGATAAGGGAATGTAAATAACAGTATTTCTGAATGCTAATTTTTGTCTTATTTAATTGTAGAATTCTGCTATTTAATAATGCGTACATTACTATTAAAAAAAAACTGCGATCAAATTCCCTTACCCGTAGCAAAAGCCTATGTGAGCTTTAGCAAAAATATACACATTAACTTCATTCAATAGGGTTATAAGTTAACTATGAACAAAAAATTTAATTACAATATGATATAAACTTAAATTCGATGTTTATTAAGTGCTGTTTATACTTATATATCTTTTTCATAAAGAAATATTTTATTTTCCTTATTGTCTGTTAAGATACATAACTCTTAATTTGTTAAAGCATATGACTTAAAAAATAGCTATTAATTACATTGAAAACATTTTAAATCAATTACAATTAAACAGATTTCAACGTTAGGCATACGAAAACAAATAAAAATTACATCGCAATAAAGTGACAGAATTTGATTATTCAGTAAAAAATACAGGGAATCTCATTCAAAGTTAATCCACATTTTCGTTGAGAGTTTTGACAATAAAGAAGACATTTTAATATTTTCAGATTTTCTTTGCTTTATGATGATATCACAAGAAGTGCTATACATGTATATTAATTCAGTCAGTGACACAATCTGTACTGTCAGCTACAATTTGAAATAATGCGAATCAGGCTCAAAGGTGCTTGGACATGAATGGCGGCCATTTCCAAAATTTATCAGTCAGAAATCAGACTTCTTATGTTTAATAAATAAATGAAACACATATAGTAATTACAGAGAATACAGAAAATTACAGAGAATATTTGTTCTTTAAATCACAAGATGCAATAATATTCGATGTAGCTAATTCAGTTTACTTGTTGCATGTAAATATGTATATCTGAAAAAAAATAATGTGGGTGAACATTTAACAGTTTTTTAACATGCTAATGAAATAAACCAAATTTTCGAAAACGAACTTCCTATTTTCTTTTATTTCCTTCACAGCAAAACATTCCTTAATAGTTTAAAATAATAAATAATAACAAAGATATACCACATTACAAAAAAATAAAAGCACTATTTCTTCGGCTTGAGCTATTTATTTTGGTCATATCTCAATTTTTCATGTATGAATAAAGTTAAACTTGATACTTTTGAGGATAAAGTTTTGAGTTTATTTGGAAAAATACTCGTCTCTCTTTGTAAAAAGAAGTCAAACTAAAGAAGGCAGAAACAGGCGAAGATGACACTGATGTTAGTCAATTTATACAATCGTAACTGTTTTTTGCCGTTGCGCTTCCCTTGTGTTCAACTAAATTTTAGAGAATCTTGAATTTTCTTCTGAAGTTCATATTTGTCTATGTGTTTTATCTCTCTCTCTCTCTCTCTCTCTCTCTCTCTCTCTCTATATATATATATATATATATATATATATATATATATATATATATATATATATATATGTATATGTATATATGTAATAATAAAAAAATTTCGCCCTATTTCTTTAGTTAAATTATTCCAAATTCTTCAATTCTTTTTTCCCTCTCTTTTTAAAATATCTCTTAAATCTATTTTGTATTTTATTCCATAACTTAATCAAAATATTCTTTTATTTATCATTCTAAAAATCTTAATCTGTTAAAAGCTACACGTATTTATTAAAACCTTATTCTCTTAAATTGCAACACTGCCTCTAAACGCACCTGCCTAATTTCTTCTTTTGAGACATTTAATTTTTATTCTTTGGAACTTTTATAATACCATTTTTATTTCTATTTAATTCATTCGGCATCCCATGATTCCAAGCGGTTTTCGCGCCCAAAGGCCTTTTTACCTTTTTAATTTGCCGCTTCTGTTAAAGAGTTTTAATCATACGTCAGAGACACGTCTTCGTGGCCTCATTTTTTCATCCATTAGCGAGAAAGCTCCGCCTTCTTTATCCCCCTAGCGCCCTCCGAACATGGATGCGAGTGGACCAGCTTGTTCGCGCGTTTTGTACCTTTGGGCCAAATTTTGAAGTATTTATACGGTTACACTGGCTTCGGAGACAGAATTTACACGAATTAGTGGTTGTCATCTAATTGCCGTCACTGGGGAGTCTACACTAATGCATCGGTATTATGTTCTTCAAGCTCTGCTAATTCTTCAAGATCTTCAAATGTGTTCAGTTTTAATGAAGCGAAGGTTGGTGGAGTTGCTTTCATCTCTGTGATCACAATAAAGCCACTGCTCATCTATTAAGTTATTAAGTCTTCTTTTTAATGTTTTTGGGAAATTTCTTCTGGATTTCACTGCCTCTGCTCAATTTTTACGACTGCAAATACACTAAGATTTCCGATGTGATATACTTCGAGATTTGTCTTCATGGTGAGTGACTCGAAGTGATGCCCTGTCCGGGTGTCATGACTACATTACAACGATCTCGACTGCGGCTACCTCGATATGATTATCAGGTAATTTTAGTTGTTTCGGACTGAGATGTTCCGATTGTCTGGTGGAAAGAACGTTCAAGTCGACAGCAATAGCGATCGTCTATAATGTGCCAATTTTCGACAGGAATGTATCATATATACATAATGAAATCAGACGTGTGAAAAACTAAGGAAGAGATATTATAAAAAGCAATGGAAAATATACTACATGTCTTAAACTTAATAAAAAGAAAAATCAAGAATGGAATACTATTAATATCTTATGGATTCTTCAGAAGAACATCATAAAAATAATTTGTAGTAAATATCTGTTATTTCCTCAAATATTGTCTGCATTAAGCCTACAAAATGACAATATTATGCCCCTTATAACATATAGAGAAACCAATACGAGATAGATTTGTATAAAAAATAAAAAATGAGACCCAAAGATCAAATAAATAAATAAATAAGTAAGTAAACCATGATAGAACATTGATATATAATATACAATAAAGCAATAGATAGAGCTCACTATAAAAACAAAGTACGTCTCTCATGAAACTTGATTGAAAATGCTTAGAATCTCAGGAGCTCTTCACATCTCCATGGACACCGAAGAACTGATATATATATATATATATATATATATATATATATAATTGTAATACCTTTGAATTTCAAAATACATTAAACAAGTTCTTGTATCAAATCTTAACCAAATATTCCATTTAAAGATAGGTAGTTATAAAATGTATACAGAATACAATTACGTTAATATATAATTAACAAGTTCAAACATCAAATTAAGATGCGCCATTTCAGTGACGGCACGCAGCCAAACGTACTTAAAAGTTTTCAAGAAAATTTAAAAAATAAATAATGATATAAGATGTCATATCATGTAAGAAAAAATGAAATTTGGATATCAAATGAAATTAAAAATGGAATTCGAAATAAATAAAGACATGTGCAATATTTAATCGTCAGAACACTACACATGTCTAAAAAATAATGCAATATTTCTTAAAATATACTATATTTCTGCCAGAAATATTGCATTAATGAATGGAGAGAAAAAAAATACCCATGAAAGATAGATAATAAAAATTTATTTTACTCACAAATTTATGTAGCACAATTCTAATTCAGCATAATGACTGACATCATTTGAATTGAGCAAATGATAATGCATAAATCTATGACCAAATTTACAGTATATATATGTGTGTGTGTGTGCATGTGGCTAATAAAACTTTTTGCAAATAATATCTAATAAATCACAGGAAAATCGACAGTACAAAAATGAACTAAAAATTATAATACAGTATAAAAATTTATATACCATAATGCAAAATACACAAATTTAAAAAAAAAAAAAGTATGAGGAGAAAAAATCGAACGAGCAGAAAATGAAAATATTTCAAGAAGGAAATGGAAACTTAGATTGCGAACCACGTTATCAAAGGCAATATTCCACAATGTAAGTAAATCGCAATTGATTTCTGTTTGAGCAAAATAAGTTGTGAAGCATAAATTACTTTACTCAAATTGCCTGATAAATTAAAATACTACATGTGGAAGAATTTGAATTAAGAAAGGATAAAATCTGAAAATCAAAACATGAGAGATGCAATTGCAATTACAAGGGAACAATAAAAAATCCCATATTGTAATGAACAGATTTTAAAAGAATAGAAAAACTGCACTAGCCATCGCAATGTCAACCTGATGACCGTTCTAACAACTTTGACACACACATGGAAAATATATATATATATATATATATATATATGGAAGAGAAGGATATTGGGAGGGGGGAGGACAAAGAGACAAACACAGAGAGAAAGAGATAAATATATATATTTATATATTTATATATACATATAACAATAAGAAACACTGACAACCCTTTATACATGCTTCTGTTTGTTTAAAACGAAAAATTGTTAAAACTTCGATATAACCTAAAACTTTAACAAGTATTATTTTTTAAATGTTCAGACCGATTAAATTTCCTTGAACGGAATGTGAATTACAGTTCTTTAGAAACAGACATTTATCCCTCATTTTATTGTAAAAATGTTTAAAATGTTTATTTATTGACTAAACTTGCTTTCGTATCTATAATATTAATACTTTATTTCGTAAATAAAAAAAAATAAAGATAATAAAGGTACATTAAACTAAAATAGTCGATACACACGTGTTTAAGAACATAGATAAATCGATGCACACACGTACTTACGTACATACACGTGTGTGCAAATATAAACCATTTCTATTATACTGAATAAGATATTCATATTTTCTAAAAACAAATTTTCTTAATAATTTTTTTATGTAGCAAAACACTCCTTAATAGTTTAAAATGATAAATCAGAATTTAATATACCACATTACAGAAAAATAAAAGAATCAGTTTTCCTTCTGCCTGTGGGCTATTTATTTTGATTTAATCTCAGTTTTTCATGTACGAATAAAGTAAAACGCGATACTTTTGCAAAGACATTTTGAGTTTGTTTTGAAAAATACTCGTCTTTCTTTGTAAAAAGAAGTGAAACTAAAGGAGGCCGAAACGGGCGAAGATGACACTGATGTAGTCAATTTATACAACACTGGGGCGCAACTGTTTTTTGCCGTTACGCTCCCCTTGTGGCCAACTAACTTATAGCGAATCTTGAATCTTCTTCTGAAGTTTCTCTTTACTATGTGCATATAAATATATACAGATGGCAGCAAGAAATGCGTGGTCGTTTCAGTGATATCTCGGTAGGCCATTTTCAAAGTGCTGTTTTGCTCGAAAAATAAACATACTGCATGAATTGCAGGAAAAACTCTCGCATATGATTTAAAAAACAAACATTCTAAACAATTTAGAATATGTATGCGATATATTTATTAAACATAAGAAGTCTAAATTTTTTTACGAATATTCAATCCCAAGTAAATTTCATGCATTTGTTTTTCAACTAATTATTAAACTACAAAACTGCTTCTTGCTTTCAATGGCCTTTAAAAAGTTGTCTCATCTACTAATGTATATAAAATGTAAATGGGAATTTCGTCCCGGCCGCTTATATCTTGAGTTCTGCTGAATGGATTTTGATGGAACTTGCACTGTTAGTTGGATAATTTTATATAATTATTGAGGGAATTGCTATAATTAGGTGAGACCGATTAGGAAAGATTAGCCTTTTTAAAAAGTTCTACTGGGATGGATTTTAATGAAACTCGCATTGTTATTTAGATAGTTTTTCAGGGATAGTTTAAGGATATTGCATATCGTTCTATTGTTCTTTACCAAATCCTACTGTAAATACTTACCTAAAAGACTTGGTCCTTAACAGCCCAAATTTTGTTTGACACATTAGAAAATATAATAGCGCAATTGACGTTTGCATCGTTTTCAGCAATTAGGAAGGACATTCTAGGTTTCTTTTCTTTAATTTTTTTCTTTTTTTTTCTTCTTTTTCTTTTCTTTAATTTTTTTGTTTTTTTTTCTTCTTTTTCTTTTCTTTAAAAATCATATTTTTTCTTTCTCAAATAGTTTCTTTTTCTTTTTCTTTTTCCATATTGTTTTAAAACACAAGGTCAAACTCACCAATCTATTTAATTTGATTCAATGTTCGTTTGGAGAAACTGACCAGTGTAGTGGGCGAAGCCTGCTAGTTTATGATAAAAACACTCCAATCGTATATTTTATATGTAATAAATACCGATCACGGGAAAAGTAATCTAAATTATTACTTTACGCGTTTCAAAGGTTATTGTACTGTTAGATATTTAAAGGAAGTTGGGGTCAATGTGAGCTGGTCAGTGTATGTGCAGTGTAATTCAGTGTGTGTTCTGTTTAGGTACAGAAATACGTCGATATTTGTGAGGCATGTCATACAAAAATCACGCAAACGACATATCAACAATTGACAATGGCAGATGTATTAACTTCTAGACCTATCCTTAACCACTGGTTTTAAAATCATGTAATTTGGAGGATAGGTACCTTTTATAAGATAGGGTCCCCAAAAAGAATAATTTTGAGCAATATGTGAAATAAATGTCATTTAAAATTAAATTTGTTTTTATTTGTCCCCTTACAACACATTGAAATCTTCAAAACATACAGTGGATATAATATTTCGGGTAACCGATATTATCTAGCTGATTGAAATTGTCCTGTAAACAGTCCCAGGGTAGTCTCTGGTTGTCAAAATGTCACACCTATAGACGTACAGCGGATGACTTTTTAAGACGTTTTTTGGACAATTATAGAATGAAGGAAGGCAGAAAGAAATTGAGGAAAAAGGCTAATGTGCATGCGTGTCCTATAAGAGAATACACGGGATTTTCTAAGGAGAATGTCACTGGATTAAAATTAATATAATTTTGTTACTCTTACATGTATAAACTCACCTAAGCAGCTGAAAATTTTATTTGAGAATTGATAGCTTTCTAAAAATATTTTATCTCACGAAATGTTGTATGCTTAAATTACTTTTCATCAATTAATAATTAAGCTTTTGGAAAAGGATAAAAAGTTAAAAGGAAAATTTTAGTACTAATAATTACACTCTTCAAAAATTGGTGAATTGAATGAATTTTTCCATTGACTGTGTTTCGTTAAAACACGAAAATTTTCACTTTGATTTGTTTATTTTAATAGGTCATTCCGGTTTGAGAAAACTTATTAATGCACTATAAAAACTATTTGGAAACGTGTCCAAAAATCAGTAGTATCAAAGAAAACTTTATTTTTATAAATGCTTCTTTCAAATCTCGAAAATATATTAGTTTTTTAGGTTTCTAAAGATAAAGAATGGTTTTCGGAATCGTGGGTAACTCTGAAGACATTAACGTGTATTTTCGTTCGTGGTGATATTATAGTTAAGTAGATTAAGAAACAGTTGTCTTTTTTTTTCAGTGTACACAGGCACATTGTATTGAAGTATTTTATTTCATAAATAAAATAAAAAGTTTCATAAATTCTAATAAATAAATACTTTATGCACTTTTAAAATGTATTAATAAATTCTAATATATATTTAATAAATAGCACAATCCATGCCTTTTATATGCATGGCTGAGTTGTATGCTCATTACAATATATAACATAGTTAATAAGAAAATAAACTCATGAAAAAATGCTCTATTGTGATAACTGTTAAAATTTTCGATATAAAATTGTATTCACCTTGTTTCTTATCTTAAGGTAGAATTTTTTGCTTAATATTGCAATACTAAGTAAATACTCAAACATATTTCGAATATATTTAAGCATAAATACTTTCAGATGCATAGAAGATCTAGTTTTATTTTGTTTTATTTTTAAAGAATGCTAGAATTGCCGAAATTAAAAGATTTATGAAATAAATACATTTTATTGGCCGATTTTATTTGGTAACATACATATGACTTACACATTTACATCTATCTTATATACACTCTCAAAAGAAATTTTGTCAAAAAACGTAAAAATTAGAGACAGCAAGGTACCCGAACATCCCGCTGACTGGAAGAGATTATTTTCTGTTATTTGAAGAAATTCCCGTCTTTTGACTAGAGAATTTCAGGAAATTTTGAACTAAGGTTTGCGAAAATTTTGTGTTTTGAGAGGGAAAAGAACATCTGTAAAAATTCCGTTTCTAATACGAAAAAGTACTAAGCAGCACATTTGCCGGAACACCCTTGTGATTTGGTGAAAATACAGCTTTAGATTGGATGATTTCAGATAATTTTTACGTTACATTAGTTCAGTTTCTCTATTTCCGTGAAAAAATAAGCAAATCAAAGTAAAAAGTTTGGTGTTTTAACAAAATACAGTCAACGGGAAAATTCGTTTAATTCACGGATTGTTGGAGAGTATAATTATTAGTACTAAAATTTTTCTTTTAACTTTTTTATCCTTTTCCGAAACTCATTTATTCACTAATGATAAGTAATTTAAGCATACGACATTTCTTGAAATAAAATATTTCTCTTTATATTTATTGTATCTTTCCTCAATTCCTCCTGTTTCTTAACATTTTAAGTATTAAGTTATTTTTACTAAGATTCCTTTTTAGATTTTCAGAAACTTCGTTTAAAATATAAAACATGTTCCCAAAAAATATCTTAAGAGTACTTGAAGAATGAAAATACAAACCAAGGTTTTATAAAAACAAATAAACAAATAAATGTCATTTACTGTAATACGGGATCCGAATGTTATATTAATCCCTGGATATATGTCCTCTATTCATATTTATAAGAACGTTTTCCGGAACTTTCTGGGATTTGGTTTCAACCTTGTTACGGGTTTCGGAGGGATGTGTTTTCGGATATGACTTGAAATCCAGTCATTTTCCTCTAAGAACCTCTTTTTCAACGATATTAAAAGATCTTTTCCCTTCTTCTCAAAAGATATTTTCCTAGAGTTTTGTATTTCATTGTGATATAAAAAACATTCTGTTCTTCTGTTATGTTTATGATGTGGATCATTTAAATGAATAACAAATTGGAAATTGTACGTCAAACGTGACAAAAGAGGTGCGTTTGTACTAAGTAGTTTTATAAATGTTCAGATCTAGGTGCAATAGCTGTTGCATTCTTATGCAAAAATGTATGAATACAAAATTTATTTTATGCGCAGATTTTCCTATTATAGATATTAATTTTATTTTATGAAATTAAGTTTCAATACACTTTTACAAACAATTAATTACAATTCTGTTACATTAAAATTATACTATGCACAAATATTCAATATAAAACTATGTTTAAAAAAAATAAACATAAAAAAACATAGTTTTTAGTTTACTGAAAAAATGAATTATATCGTCTGTTATTAGGATATGATTAATTTCCGTAATAAAATAAATACATTTGAGATTGGCAACATTTTATCTTTTGTTGACATTTACTAAAAATTACAGCTTTGAAAATGTCAGAACTTGAAATCGTTATTTATTTTTCTTATTTATTTTAATCCTTATTTATTTAAATCCTTATTTCTCGTTATTTTTTCCATTTAATATTTATTTCTCCGGAAACAGCTATCAAAAAAACTGTCGGCAGATTATACAATTGCTATAATTAAACAATTTTAGTATACAAATTGGGCTTTTAAATTCAGTAATAAGGAAATAATATGACTCCATCTTAAATATGACGTAATCACCATGGCAACCTACAATCATTACCTATCATGGGATATCATTGAATTAATTACGTATGATAGGATATAATAGAAGGAAGAAAAGTTTATTAATATCTTTTTAATTTTGATTTGATTTTCATAAAATTTGAAATGACTCGACAAAATTCTGCAACGATTATATATATTAAATTTCAAACCTTTCGGTTGGGTAGTTTTTGCGCTGTTATATGCGGAGGAGACGGATGGATCAGACGACGACTATAGGTACTACGTATTTATATAATTACGAACGCACCTGAAAACGTTTATCGTTATTACTTTTACAATAAAAATGACATGATCAAAAAAAAATTTTTTGAAAACTTTTATTAATTATACTACATTAATTCAAAATCTATCATATGACATCCCCATCAATTACGATGTCAAGATTAAGTACATATGCATTTTCAAGACTGTTGCAGAATATAATTAACCCTTTCGGCTCTCTTGGGTGGTTCTGGTAGATTTCTTCCCAGATAAATATAAAAAAATTATTTACAAATTCCTTTGGTGTTAAAATGGATAACACAATTTAAAGGTTTTACTTCTCCTTCCCACATCTACATAACAGGAGCACACTCCGCCAATGTCTATTTGCTTTTCCGAGAGGAATTAAAAAACTTTCCAATTTTCACGAATTAGAAATTTTGTGTTTTTCAAGCATTATAAAGATTTTTTTTTTTATAAGAGATAACTTTTTTTCTGTTGGAAACGTTTAGTAATTAATAATAATTTGAATTTTTTACAATTATAGTAATTTTAAAATAAATTTGCAATGACATTTCTTTTGCTTGCATATTGAAATGATGCGCAAAAGCTTTGATGAAAATAAATTATTTTCGCCATCGCCAGCCTGAAGGGTGGATTTTTAAACTATATAGTACGATTTCAGATTGTCCCTTAATCACCGTTGTAGTGTGCATATTTTCAAAATTTTAATAATCCGGTGTCTCAAAGGGTTAAACATCAAGTTTGAGAAAACTCTGCTTTAATCACCATCTAGATTATTTACATCATATGAGTTATTCAAATAATAATTTTTAAAAAGTTGTATTTTTCTTTTAATGTTTTGAAAATGATTTATCTATTCTATTGTAATCATAAATTATGTTTATGTTAAATTTTTTCATTTCAAATTTATAACTTTTTACTTACTGACTTTTTAAAGACCATTCTATTTTACATGGCAGCACCAATTTTAATGATAATATTCTTGTTAAATCATTGTGTCAAGAAATATAAATAAATCGATACACATATACCTAGTGACGCATAGAATCGATGCATCCACCAAAAGATATAATTTGTTAGGTTTGAAGTGTGTGAATTGTATTCTTCAAACTATTTGGCAAAGTGTTTCAGAACTGTATATGCACATTTATGATACAATTTCTCTTTAAATTTAGATTATGTAAAATGGAGAAATGCGAAATTATATTTATATTTATTGACAAAGTTATATTTAAGTGCGTACGGTTTTTCTATACCTGAAAATGGCTTACGTTCATAATGAAAACATTAAATATATATATATTAGGTTCAAGTATTGATTTTTTAATAGTTTTTTGTTTTTTTTAACAGTGTTTTGATTTGTTTTTAGGTAACTACAAATTTCCTCTAGATTTCCACTAATATAATCTGAATCATTAAAATCATGGAAACCACTTACATGTCAGTTATGATCATAAGGAATAACTGTTATAACCTTCAGAGTCATTATTAACCTCGTTATTGTACTCAATAAATAACCCTCTAAGAATGTTTAGTATAAATCCTGAATGATACACTGATGTACTTATTCCCTTCTGTATTTGAGTTATATCAATGAAATGGGAAATTGCTTGTGGCATAAACTAGAAGCACAGGGCTGTGATGTAATATAATTGACTTATTGCTTGGAATGAACTCATTTTGTTTCAATTGTATGGATGAATTATTTTTTAAAGACATAAAGGGTATTGTAAATTGTTCCATAAAAGCCAATACTTTACGACTCATAAACTTAAAACTTTCAGTTTCACTTCTTTTGAGAATTTCAAAATGGCAAAAGCATTTTTAAAAAATGGCAATGACAGACTGTTTTCTGTTACAAAATTGCTGGTGTCGTTATTACGGCAAAGCTATTCATATCATAAGTAAACCAAGAAATATAATTTTTATGCACGATAATTGGTAATTAAAATGTACATGCAAATCTAAACCAAAGTTTCATGCTTGACAGGATTATCCGGATCCTGCTATTATATGTGTTACAATATTATTGACCTTGATGTTATGGTAAAAACATTTGTTATTCAAAATGTATTTTTTATTCATAAAAATTGGTAATTAAAATGCACATATAGGAATAAACCAAAGTGTTTCAAATGAAAGGATTTCCCGTATCTGAGAACAACTTTTCGTTGCTCTTGCACAAGAAGAAAAATAAGAAAATAATAATAACTTTCTATTACTACCCATTATCTAATAAATTTCGGGGCAGAAACCTTTGTACAAGAGAATTATGTTTCTCATTACATTTCCAATCGCAATTTTGTTCTAAAAAAAGATAAAATTAAGCATTTTTTGGCCTTTAGAAATCATTAAAAAACATAAACTTTTATTTTTGTTAAAAAACAGCAGTGTAATAAGTCAAAGCATTAGAATTTCAAAGAAAAATTTGATATGGCTAATATGCACATATGTATACAAATTATCTGGTAATATATAATTCTAAATTTTATATATTTACTTAAGTTTTTCACAAAATTTCGCTAAAAGGTTTGAAACCATTGCTCCAAAAATAATTTTTGTGCAATTTTAAGAAAGTTTTGCAAATGAAACAGCCAAAATCTTATAATGGAAGGTACGAGATTTTATCAATAAATTGCTTTAATATGCATATACCTGTTGATAAAAAAACTGGCAATGTTCATTGTAGGTTATTGCTTTCTTTTTGTTAGAAGTATATTTTTTTTGTTTGCTTTTGTAATGTATGAAACATGTTTAAACCTTATAAGTTAATTAAAAAAATTAAGATATAATAATAAAACAATTTGGATGGCAGATTTTGTTAAAGAAATACCAGAGTAGCTGATACTGTAAAACCTTTAAATGTTAATTAATTTTACAATCTGTAATCAAAAACCACACTGAATTGATTTAATTTAACGGAGAAGCTTTGAAAGTATAAAATTACTGTTTAATAACCAAATGTGGTTTTTTTGTGGTGGATATGCTTTACTGGATAAGCAATTTTTACCTTAGTCAAGCATTTAATTAATCATTCATTGTAGTATTGTAGCAACCAGAGGCACTATATTTGATACATACCCTTAGCCTTGATCTTATAACAGATTAAATAGTTTTTTTTTTTAAACTCTGTATTTAAATAGTATTTTAAAAAGTATTAATTAATAGTATTAATTAATTCATAATTAATTAATAGTACTTAATTAATAGTAATTAATTAATAGTATTTAAAAACTATAAATAAAAAAAAGTGCCCAGTTAAACTGATGGCATTGAGCTCACAGGCTATTCACACTAATTTTATATTATACTCTTATTTTAAATAATAATGCTACTCGAAAAATAAAAAAATCGACAATAAATTAAGGGGAGATTTGCCCCGCGTTGCTATCTTTTATACTTAACCAATGAATCCCCAAAACTAATCAAGGAATTGCCTTATCAGAATGAACCTATGTACAAAATTTGAAGCAAATCAGATAATTCTGCGTGAAAAACCCATTTATTTAAATTAAGAGGGGATTAGCCCCCCGTTTGCCACCCTTTATTCTTAATCAATGAACTCCCAAAACTAATCAGGGAAGAAGCGCTTTATCACAGTGAACCTATATCCAAAATTTGAAGCAAATAGGATAATTCCATCGAGAGTTATCGCGTTACGTACATACATACGTACATACAGACAAACAAAACTTGCGGGAACATTAGCTCTCTGGCTTTGATAGCCTGTGAGCTAAAAAAACTCTGCAACTGGACACTATATAAAGTTGTTCAACGCACCAAAAACTTTCTCGAAATATTTTCAAACATTGAAAATACAGTTTAAAAACGTTTACTAGATGTAAAGTTATATGTTAAGCATTATTTTCAAAGGTAAGTGTTTCTTTCAATGATCGAGGTACTTTCATCATAAATTACAATACTTTTTGCGGTGATTAAAGCAAGTGCAGTAAGTCAAAAAAAAAAAGCACCCTCCCTTACCACATGTATTTTATCGCCAAATAGACTCAGATAAATACGAAAAGAACCACTGGATTATGAATTGATAATACAATCTGAAACTTGTCTTTAAATATGTGTTTTAAAAAAGCTTGCAGGGGGAGATCTTTATATTAAAATTGTAACAAATTTGAAATTTTCAATACAAACAACAATTTGACACCATATTTGGATTCTTTGGTAAGTTTTATCTTTGTATACCCACTGGCAAGTAATTCAGTGAAGTAGTTTACGAATTATACAGATGTAAAGTGTGAAACGCCTAATGTTAAATTCCTTTTTAATAGTTGCAAAATAAACTGCAATGCGAGTAGATTTTTAAATTAAAAAATTTCTTGGCGGAATGAGCTATAATTTAAGATTCGCATATTTAAAACTACTAAATATTTATTTCTGTTAAAATTTGTATAGTTTACAACAATTTTTTAAAATATTAATTGCAAAATATATAAGTAATGAAATTAATATTTAAAAAAGGTGGATTTAACTTTGTTCCGTTATATTAAAAATAGATGAACAACGTGAAATAGCACAAATAATAATATACAAAATGGCAAACAGCTCTTTCGGAGCCCCTAAAGCTCTCGTACGTGTGCGAGAGACGCAAGCATATGGCTTAAACTGGCTTAAACTTTTGAATCGGTTTTAATCTTTTGACTTGCCACTGATGATGGAGCTTTAGGGGCTATGAAACAGCTGTTTGACATTTTGTATATTTCTATTTGTGGCTATTTCACATTGTTCGTTTATTTTTAATGAAACTGATATTCTAAAATAATATGTATTATAACCTACAAAAAATTTAACAGAAATCAATTTCTAAAAACTTTAAATATTCGAATCGAAAATTACAGCTCATTTCGTCATAGTAGTTTTAAAACATATTCAGCATAATTCTTAAACTATTTCATCTGATAACTTCCGTTTGATACCCGATGATAAACCGAAGAATTCAAATATGGTGTCAAAACTTGGTGGTATTGAAAATTTCAAAGTTTGTTACAATTTTTATACGAAAACGACCCCTAAGCTTATTTTGTTTATATTATTTCTGTTTAAATGGCTATTTTCGTCTTTACATGCGTCTTTTTGGCAATAAAGTCTTCTGGGTTTTTTTTAACCAACTGTACTTTGCAATTTAAAAGAGTTAAAAGATTGGCATAAATAATTTAGAAAACATCTGAACCCATCCCATTTTACTACATTTTACATTAACTAATTACAAAAGAAAATCTGTTTTCTAAAAATCATTCAAATATTTCCTTTTAAAATTCAGCAGCTCGTAAATTTTATGTAAAATGATGAAAAACAATATTCAAAAAGTTTCAAACTATGATGAGCTTCAAGAAATTAAGGAAAGTATCTCCCAAAAGCGTCGGCATGCATATTTTTAGAAGAGTTTTCACTTCCGGCAAGGGAACATTACACATTGTATAATCAAAACTTGATATATTTCTCACAAAAAAAAAAGAGAGAAAAAGAGAAAAAAAAGATATAGGGGAGGGAAGACAATATTACGCCTGGTACATTTTTCTTTGAACCCCTCCCTCTTTTATTTTCAAAAACCTGCGACGTAGTGGGGTTGGAAAGGTGAATTAATTTTCTACTAGCCATCTGGGATACTCGGATCCAAAAAGAGGTTCTTTTTTTTTTGTTTCTGTATAAAAAAGGGGGGAGAAAGAATAAAACAAAAGAAAATACGAAACATTTAAATGAGAAGGGATGGATATGCTGATAATCTTTGAAAATAATTCCTCATGCACAGGAGAATTATGTATCTTTTTAAAGATAAACATGCGAGTAATTTTATCATAGACACATATATTTTAGAAAATGTATTTTCAATGCAGTTATTATTCAAATTAACACTCTGTAATTTGTCATAAAAAGTATGAATTAATTCAAGTAAAAATGTTTATTTTTTATTTATTTTTTTCTTTTTGTGTGTGTGTGCGTATATGTGAGTGTAAACATCTTTGATTCAAGATTTCTTTAAAGATTTTTTAAGATTTAAGACTAGACTTAATAAGATTTAACATATAATTTTGAATTGCAGGTATTTAAATTTCTCATTAGTGACGTAGTAGCGTCCAAGGATTGACAGACGTGGTCGCGAGGTCGCCCACTGGCGACTAAGTTATTTAATCCGGCAGGTTTTTTTTTTTATTTTTTTTTTAATTATTATTTTTTTTTTTTTTTTAATTTTTAATTGAACTAAGAAATGAGCAGAAACTGACTTCGACAGGAAAACAGGCAAAAGATTGTTTTCTTTCTACACTGTTTCATCGATGCCCCCCTCATCAGATATACATTTTGTAGTACACAATTATTTGGACATTTGAAACATTCGGCAATCAGCATTTTCCAAAACTGCAAGTTAATTCAGCCTTTACAGTATTTATTTTATATATAAGTTTCATTAAAAAACGTAGTTTACATTATCTTTCTAAATTATGTACTATTATTCTAAACCATGCAACTAATAATTCTAAACTATATTTGTCATTATTTTTTTCTCAATTAATTCATTAAAAAAAAACTTTTATGCTTTTTTAAAATAAAGAAGAGGGGTGATATTTTATACTGGTGACTAGAATTTTTTTATGGCTACCAAATTTTTATCAAAATTGTAAAGACCTGGTAGCGGCTATTGCTTTCATTTGCAATTTTCAACAATCAATGGAAAGGCACTCGAAATCTTTTGTACAGTTCTGTATACTATCTAAAGACTTTTGTACACACAACATATTAAGCTAAAATTTAATTCAGGTAAAAAACGCATAAGGCGACTTAAAACTCACTTCCAGCAATTACTATAAATTGACATGTATCTTGTTCATTGCGTAGCCCTGTATATGAATTTATTTATATTCCACAAACTTACATTAGTCTACTGAATATAGTTCAACAGGAAAATGCGTAACACAATTAAAAATTTCCTTAAGCTATTGACTCTCATAGTCAGTAATATTACGAATTATTTTGTGTAGCCCTGTATATGATCAACAGAATTTATACCCACCCACGTAGTATGCAAAAATGTAGTTAAACTTAAAAACACAAACCCTAGTTGAAAACGCACTTATCACACATTAGACTTATCGCACTAAGACTATAACTCTTGTGTGTATCCCTGTAAATGAACGATAAAAGCAATGCACACCATACTTTTCAGCAATTTATACTGAACCTCATTAATGCATATAAATTTCATTAAGTTTGAAATAGTGAAATATCATTAAATTACACTGCCGTAAAACACACCGTAAAACAGTGTGTAACATATTTCTTTTGTGTGACCCGGTTAAATGTATAATAAATGTTTTGCACCTCATATTTTACAAAAAAGCACGTTTTAGGGCTTTTTATAATTGTGTATCAATTTCATCATGTTTCAAATGGCTTAACATAATCAAAATGCACTTGAAGCGATTTTTTTTTCTCATTGACTGTAATGTAACAGAATACTTTTGACTGTCCCACCAAACTATAAATGCTACACACTTAATTTTCAATAGGGATCATGTATAGTAAACGCCAATAACATACAAAATAAAAAATTCTACAAAAAAATTCAGGACAATCCGAATATATTTACGGGAGTTAGAGCACGGACGGAAGGAAAGACAAACCTAGGTCATAAATAATTTTCAACTAGGTTGGAAAGTGATAAAAACGACCCACATTGCAATTTGGCCCCACCAGTGGCTGAGAGGTTGTACTCTCGAAGCTGGTAGACGGGAGGTGCTGGGTTCGATCCCAATCGCGCCCGTCGGCCTAATCGTTCGGAGTTTTCGTGGTTTTCTTCGAGCCGTGGATTTATCCATGCGTAAATACGGATTAGGTTCCCTTAGAAAGACCCCCACGAAGGGCACTCCCCCCGGGCCTATATCCCTAGTGTAGATAATTGGCCGTCAATAATCAACCCAACCCAACCCATTGCAATTTGCTAAGAATTCCAAAGTTTAGATTACCATAATTACTAAATTACTTGACTGAATAACTTGCTGTCTGATATCCGAAGGTAAAATTTACCGAAATATTCAAATAAGGTGTCAAAACTTGGCGTCCGTATTTAACATTCGAAAGTTTGATACACTTTAATATAAAAACGCCCCCTAAGTTGTTGTTGTTTTAACATTATTTTCTTTCAAGTGGCTAATTTTGTTTTTATCTGCGTCTTTTTCGGCAATAAAATTGATGGCGGGGAGGGGGGTCCTTTTTTATTTATTTATTTTTGACGGATTGTACTCCGCTATTTAAAAGAGTTAAAAAATTGGCATACATAATTTTGAAAGCCTGTGGGTGTCTGGAATTACACTTATACAATAACATCATTATAAATTTATTATTTGTTTATAAAGTTTTTATTAAAAAAAACTTTTCTAGAAAAATTCAAATCATCCGGTTTTACTTCGCCAGTGTGGTAAATTCTCATAGATATGTTAGTTTTACAAGAAATGAAAAAGCTTTCTTTTGAAAAGGAGGGAACAAAATTGTAATTTCATTTTACAACGTTAACTAAGTAACTTAGCTAAAAATATTAGAATTTTAAGTCTAATGATTTAATTTTTAAAAACAAAAGGATAATTATATTAATTAAAATTTGTAAAATTGCAGAAAAGAAGTTCACTTTTTTATTAGCTTCAAAACAATCATAATCGCTCGTTTCCATGTAGTTTTGACCTGATTTTCTCCAAAACAGTGTTTGCTAGCTCTTCAATCTTTATTATTTTTTTTCAATATCTGGATTTTTCCCACATACGATATCCGATTTTACCCCTAGAAAATGAGGATCGGAAAGTAAGCCGTAAAAATCCATCTATAAATGCTAGCAATAATTTAATTGTACGAAATAAATCCTTTTAAATATTATATATACAATAAAATAAACAGTTTCAGCAACTTTAAATGTGTTCATATTTAAGAATTTTGAAAACTAACAAATATTAAACAAATTTTAAAAATAAACTATCCAACATAGAAACTACACAACTGCCAGTATAGAGATACCGTAATGACCACTTCTTCTTGCCTAGAGCTAAGTATTTCAACCATTACTACCTGCTAGAGAACTGATCAAATTGAGTCCAAAGTGCAATATCCGTTTACACCCGACTATACAGTTTTTGCCCTACTGCCCCTATAAATTGTTTACTGTTTAGAAATATTCCCTCAACATGAAAACGAGATATTTCGGCAAATGCAGTCAATAAGTTAGGTTAATAGATGTAAAATTTTGTTAATGAACAGCTTTATTAATATCCCTTTTAAATAAAGGTATACAAATGCATAATAAGTAACGTAACATTCTTCTGTTGTTTAAATACATGCACTATACCGTATCTTTTTACGAGTTTTTACGAGTTATAATTCAAGGAAAAAATGTGTACGGATGTATGTATAAGCTGGGAAATGTTACTCTAGATAAAGTAACTGGTCTTATGAGGTTTCCAATGATGATGTAATATCTCGCAAAAATATCTCCCTTCAGCTGCCTCTTGAAGCCATACATAGCACAGGATCACATGTCACTAGAGTTGTGAAACTTGTAAAACCGTAAAATAAAAAATAATAATGTCACTATAATGCGAGGGCACCATTTTTTTTTTGCCGGCTGTCAGAGGTCGTTAAAGTCACTATTTCAAACAGATTAGCTCTGAACTGCTTAATAAACAAATAATTTTATAAAATACTGTAATATCATGAAGGCGGAGGCGCTCCGGGAGAGAAAATGTAACTTTTTTAATTGATAAATATTTTCTTTCTCGAAATGCATATTTATTTATGCGGTCCTTTTCAAATGTAAATTCATAATTTTTTTAATTAAAAAGTAATAATAATAAGTTTTAGCCTTGTTTAAAATTTATTATACCTTCTAAAACAACAACTCTTTTTACATATTTCTATCATTTTTCAGTGCATAAAAAAAACTGGATGAATTATGCCCTCCAGATTCGACCGGGATAGCTCAGTTGGTAGAGCGTGGCAGCTTCAGCCAAGAGATCCCAGGTTCGAATCCTGGACCGGACATTTTTCGTCCAGTTGGAAAATTACAACTCATAAAAAAATGTTAATTTGTTTTTAGGATTTACAAAAATATTTATTTTAAAACAATTAATAATTTTTAAATATAAACAAATGATTTTATAAATACTTTTTACTAAGAGAATCATATTTATATATTTTTTTCTGTAAACAAAAAGACGACTTTTAAAATATATAACTGAAATTCATTGTACTAAGTTTCATTATCTTTCAAAATTTTCTCTCTAAACGAAAAGACGACTTTAAGAATGTATAACTGAGATTCATTGTATAAAATTTCATTACCTTATCTTACAAGATTTTATCTGTCAACGGAAATACAACTTTAAGAATATATAACTGAAATTCATTGTTCAAAGTTTCATTACTTTATCTTTCAAAATTTTCTCTCTAAACGAAAAACCGACTTTAAGAATATATATCTGAAATACATTATACAAAGTCTGACTTTATCTTTCAAAATTTACTCTCTAAACGAAAAGACAATTTTAAGAATATATAATTAAAATTCATTGTTCAAATTTTCATCACTTTATCTTCCAGAGAAATTTAGATACATCAATTTAAATTTCATAAATGATGAAAAAATACATTCTGAGTTAAATGTATTTAAATTCATGTCAACCACAGACTGTACATCAAAAAAACCGTTATATATTTTTATCTAATTATCGTATTTATATGAGGTTTTCGTCATTTTATTCGTATAACTCTATAGTATTTTTTTAAGCCAAAAATATAAAAATAAGATTTTATTCAATATTTTTGTGTCACGGACTACTTAAATTAAGAGGAACTTATATAAGTTTTAAGACTCAAGTTATAGGAATAGTTTGTCGTTGTTTTTGTCAGTTAAGTACTTGATATATTTCCAACAGTTATCCTACTTTAAATTGAAAAGTTTTTAAAAATTTTTAAATTTGATATTCTGTAAATATTTTTTCTCTCTACTCAAGTGCGTTTTAGTGCATTAAAAATATGAATATATAAATAAACTGACTTATTAGCAACTTTTGAATGCATGCCAGAATGGTGAAGAAGAATAAATAGTCTTTTATTTTTTAAAATTAACTTCATACTTAATACATTAATTTCATTATTAAATTCGTTTCTTATTTACGTGCTTACATATTACATACTTACAATTATTACACACACTTACATACATTTTATAATACACATATACACATAAATACTTACATGCAACAATTTACATTACGTATTACAGATATAACAACGTTTTTTCTCAAATAAAAGTAAAATGACTAATAAGGAATTTTTCATAATACTGAATGAGCTAAACTTTAATAAATCCATTGGGTTGATGCAACAATTTACATTACATATTATAGCTATAACAACGTTCTTTCTCAAATAAAAGTAAAATTACTAATAAGGAAATTTCCATAATACTGAATGAGCTAAACTTTAATAAATCCATGGGGCTGATGCAAAAATCAATAGCATTT
This sequence comes from Maratus michaelseni, assembly GCA_963931845.1. Taxonomy (NCBI): domain Eukaryota; kingdom Metazoa; phylum Arthropoda; class Arachnida; order Araneae; family Salticidae; genus Maratus; species Maratus michaelseni. Next base: position 325,605,596 of record OZ007594.1, read on the forward strand.
GATTTTTATTTGATACATAACACACATAAATTAATCAGTAACAGATTCTTCTCCATAGTGAAACAATGATTTCTTTACATAATCGCGCTGCTTCTATTATAAATGATGCGGAGTTTATCTGGCGATTGAATCAATAAGTAAATGTGCCGTTTGATAATTAGCTATTTTATGATGAAATATTTATTGGAAGTAAAATCGAATTATTCCAGTTCTTCTCTCCTCTCTTTATTCCCCTCCCTTCTATCACAGTTTTCCTCCATTATGAAAAGATTATCTATGTAAATAGATTGAATTCTTAACATCTATGTTGCTTTAATTCTTTTAAGAATTTTCAGTAAACAGTAATATATTATTTACAAAATTCATTTCTGAGAAAATTATAATTCTACTCTGCAAAGCGGAAGATGTAAGTGATAAAAATTTTATTCTTTCAACTTTAGAACTGAGAAATATATGCCTTTATTCTGTTATAATCAGATAGCATTCATCTTGATCGGTAATGGATCTTTTAAGAGCGATGTGGAGAATAACTAAGCCATTGCTTTAATTCAAAACCGTATGTTCACTTTCAAATATGCAAGACCTGTATTTAATTATCATTCAATCCACGAATTTAAAGATTTGATATTCATTTACATTGGAGGGTAATGATAATAAAAAGATCGGTAAAAGGTTGGTTGATTGGTTGGTTGATTCTTGACGGCCGACCATCCACTCCTGGGATATAGGCCCCAGAGGGAGTGTCCTCCGTGAGAGTCTTTCTAAGGGATTCTAACCCGTATTTACGGCAATGTTCGAAGAAAACAACGGAAAACTCCGAACGGTTAGGTCGACGAGCGCGACAGGGGGTTGAACCCAGCACCTCCCGTCTACCAGCTTTGACAGCAAAACCTCTCAGCCACTGGTGGGACGATCGGTAAAAAGGAATAAAAAAATTCAAAATTTACTTACTGCAACAGATGAGCGAGTATTAACGCATTACAAAGTAGCATACAGGTTACATTTTCTGAATCTTACTGTATTACCAATTTTTGTTACACATGTTAAAACTGAGCTCTAATCTCAGGTTTCAGAAAGTATTTATCACAAATATACAGGGTGATTCGGAACTGCTGAGCAAAACTTTAAGGGGTGATAGAACACGCCTAGAAGAACCCAAAACACAATACAATGGAACAAATGATTGCTGATTTTATTTATGCGGAATTGTGTTACTAATTAGGATACTAATATGGATGAAAATTAGAAGCAGAAATAAAGAAATTGCAAAGTAAGTAGCTCAAGAGAATGAGGGGGGGGGGGGCTGTCACTTATTGTACCAAATTTCTTTCAGAGAGGTTGAGGGTGAAGATGGGCACAGCTTTAAGTGGTGAATAGAAAACGCATCTAAGAAAGCTATTTTCACCATACAATGCATGAGCGTATCGCAAGCGGCGAACCGCTAGATATACGAATACAAAATTACAACTCATTCCGCCAAGTTGTTTTTGAGTTATGTTTAGAAAACTTCTCACATTGCTGTTTGTTTCCAATTATTGAAAAGGAATTTAATTGGAAGTTGCAAACTTTACATATGCATAATTCCTAAATTACTCTATCGAATTATTTCCCCTTTGGTATCCGAAGGTACGATTTACCAAGGAATCGAAATATGCATGTGAAAATTTGTGCTCATATGTAATTTTTAAAGTTTGTAACAGTTTCAATATAGAGACGGCCCCCTAAGCTCATGGTCGTATAACAAAAGTGTGATGCGTGATGGAGGAAAAATGATTTCATTTTCAGATTCAGCGTCAATAAAAGCAAAATTCAATTAATGCAGTTTTAATTCCGAAAATTATTTTTTTCAATTTGTAGAGTTGTGTTATTTTACTTAACAGAGTTTTATCACGTATCAAAAATAACTGTTCTGTTTCGTCTCCATTTTGAAAAGCTGTTACTGAAACGACAAATAAATTAAGTAGAAATTTTTAAAAATACCGGCTTGTGTTTTAAAAGGTACTTAAATATAAGCTAAAAATCTATACTGCTTTCTACGAGGTGTATAATTACCTATAGTTTGTCTCTTAGATAACAGAAATATTAATACTCAGTGCTTTTAAATAAATTATTTTCCTAAAATTTAGATCTTTTTTTTTTTTTGTAAGGAAACATAAGCATCTTTTAAAAGTTTTTATTATGATAAAAATAATTCAGTGGTATATCTTAGAAAAAGGCAGTGCATAAAACAGTAACGTCGACTTAGAAAATCCCGTTATCATGCTTTATGTTTCCTGTAATCGGTGATGATAAATTTCTCTTAAATGCGAAAAAGGGAGATGCAGCGAGGATCTTATGTAATATATAATTTTTTTCCTCTATCCCTGCCCTTCAGTGTTAAAAAAACACTAGCGGAAAAGAAATAACTGAAAAATTGTAAAGTTGCAAATTATTATTTTTTTCAACACAGCAAAATGCCGTGAAAGAGCTTAGAGTTCAAATATGAATAAATGGTTTTGGAAATAAAAAGTTGGAACAAAAAGAGTAACGATGCGAAAGGTGAAAAAATAGTTTAATATGCATAGCATTATTTATTAGTTCACCCTTTATTTGTTATTTTAAATGAAGTTCTTTACTTTCTGTTTCATGATTTTTTTTAAACCTAATCTGAAATATTTCTCCCAATTAAATAATTTTTTGAAGTATTAAATGTGATAATATAAAAAATAATGAGCTAAAAATGCATTAAAAAAATTATAAAAAAGTGAACACCTACAGCTCCACACCTCCACCTATGCATATACAAATCTACATATTTAAATATACATCTACACTTCTACTCATCTATATATACATATCTACACCTATGTATCTACATTTACATCAGCACATCTGCATCAGTACTTCTAGACATATAAATATACGACACTTAGAAAAGTTGGTTTAACATGTTTTATATTTACTTTAAACAGTGATTGTCGGGAATCATCAAGGAAGAGGGAGGGGCAAAAGGATAAGTCTAAATGCAAAAAGGAAAATTACAACGAGGATTTCACCTTTTTAGGGTTTCTTACTTAAAAAGTAAAAACGGAACCATTATAAAATCATTCGTGTGTGTGTCTGTCCGTCTGTCACAGTCGTTTTTTTTTTTTTTTTCGTAAACTATGGAACGTGGAATGTTCAAACTTGGGAGAGTTATAAAGCCTATTGACACACATATTTATATTAGACATTCACAAATATTTTTAGAAAAATTTAGGGGTCTAATTAACCCATTTTAGGCCAAGCATAGAGATTTTATAAAATGTGGTATTATTTGCATTGAAATTTGCTTAAATTACATTCATTAAGACACCAAAAAAGTTTCGTGCATGAAAAATAATATTTTATTTAATTTGACGTTACCATTATTACCATTAATAATTTACCATTAAATTTAAATAAAATATTTTAAGTTTTCCTATGGCATTTGTTTTATTTTTATTTCATTTACAGAACTTGCAACTTTAATCCATTATAAAAACATATAATTAATCTCAAGTGGAATAATTATACATTTTCAAAAAGTCGAATTTGTCAATAACCGTTTCAAGTAAAAAAACAGCGTATTTTGAAAATTTCTCAACAGAAAGTGATTACTTCAATTGAATTACTAATATTTTATAGATGTCTCCAGAACCTTTAAAAATAGCAGAAAAATAAAATTAGTGAAAAATATACGTCACAGTGTTAATAAAAATATATTTATTGAAATGGTGCATTTACGCACCTTTGGCCGAAAATGGGTTAAGTTACTTGAAAAAACAAAATTTTCTTTTTATATATCGATATATCATGTGAAAGATCTCGCAACACAGAACTCAAAAATATATATTTTTTTAATTTTAGGTATTATATTTTCAGAGATATCGTCGAAAATGCACTGCCAAAATATGCACGCCCCTCCCCCCCCCCCTCTCTCCCTCCTATTTCCGAATCTACTGAAACTAAAATTATGAAAAAATTAAATGTAGAAGGAGTTTTAATAAATAGTAATTAATAAATTTAAAGTGTGGAACACTTTGAGCGCGAGTTACACTCGCACTTGACCTATTTATTTATTTCTTCTTCATTCTATATCCTTTTCTACATTAAAAAATGGCCAACAGAAAAAAAATCTGTAAAGCAGCAATTTTTTTTTTTTAACACTGTAAGTTTCCATGATAGAACCGAGAACTCAAATATGAATAACAGATTTATGACACAAAATTTTGAAAAAAAAAAAATTTACATACACAGAATTATTTATTAGCTCACCGTTTATTTGATATCTTAAAGAGTTTTTTTTTTTTTTTTTCTTATTTCTTTGTCTCTATTTCGCGAATTTTTAAAACATCCTCCGAAATTTTTCTACCAATTTGATAAGGGATTTTAAGTTGTAGATTTACAATATAAGGTACTCAAAATCTTCATAGAAAAAATCTAATTAATAAAAATTATCTTTATATTCAGAAAACGTGAACAGATTTAAATAAATTTTTTACACAAAAAGTTCAGAATTAAAAAACTCTAATTTATAGACACATGGGATTTTTTTTTAAACTTATTTAGTGAGATGGGAATTTAAAAAAAAATCTTAAAAACTCACGTATATGGTCCTATATGGCTTTCTATAGACTGAAAATAAGTGAAATATGCAAATGAGATTGTAAATTCATTCGAAAAATATGCAATTAAATTACCAATCATTTTCATGGCTGATTGTATCATTGTAGACATCTTATACATCCTCGAGTGTAAGTTTTGAAAAGAATTGTTTTACAAAGTATTATTTTTAATTCGCTTTAAAAATAATTAACAAATAAAAGGACGTTTTTATATGGACAAGTGCATATTTTGAAGTCGGATCATAAAAAGATTTGGCAAGGGTGCGCCAATTTTGATAATTCTTTTAAAAGCGCACATACTCCAGATAAACATAATTTTTTATTCTAAAAAAAAAAAATTAAATTAAATTAAATTAAAAAAATGTAAAAAACTTTAAAAAAAGAAAAGAAAAGAAACTACAGGGCTCTGCTTACTACGAACTATACGCTCTCCATACCCGTCCAGACTCCATAGGCTCTAAAAACACGCTAATTTGCTCTGTTTTATAAAGATTTCCCAATTATGGAAGATTGAATGATATTATCACGCCCCATTATCTGCTTCCCTTTTCTATAATCATGTTGTTATTCATTTCCCTGTAATTTGGGGTTTTTTGATCCTAAGACCGCATCCACCACTGTCGCTACAGCTGCTGACTGTTTCGTAATTTATTAAGTAAGATCAATAACACATCTGAAATTCAGCTGTTATAAAATCGTTAAGTAAAAAATGTCGGATCCTCTTGGACCTTTATAACAGCTAGAAGAAAAGTTTTCTTTTAGAGACGCTATAGGCAAAATCATTTTAAATATGACGCTTGAAATGTATTTGTTTTTCATTTGACGTAATTTTTACAATTAAATGCTTTTTCCACGTAATAATTTAACTATCTTAAAGTTTTCCTTTTTTTTAATAATCATATGTAAATATATTTTTCAATTGAAAAATGTTTTGAAATATTATTATTTGAGCTTTTTAAAATCTGACAACAGCAGATAAAAAACGGCTTTTGCAAAATAAGAATCAAATCTCAATTCAGGTAAGGTAATTTTGAAAAAAAAAAAAAAAAAAAGAAAAGAAAAGTAAAGAATAAGAAAAAAATTTAAAAATGATTGGATACTGTACACCAAAATCTAGTCATGTATATGCCTGCAAAAGATGGGTAAATTTCTATGCATAATTTTTTATCCTATAAAATTTATGTAACGGAACTATCTTGACCGAATTCAACATTAAATTAGCACTTAAAATAATTCTTCGATTTAAAACTGTTTACTTCAGCGTATTTATCGTACATTTCTCTATAAAACTACCATTTTTCATGCTTTTATATGCAATAGATTTTCACAATAAACCGAGAACGTGGAAAAGTCACAATAAATTCGATTATTGCAGCAGCAACAACATTAATTAACCTTTTTGTAGAATAGAAGGATATAATAATGTCTTTCATGTCTCTGTATGCCCATTTGAGTTCCGATTTTCAGAAAACTGGGTTCCTATGGCAAATGGATAGTGTTTTTAAAAAGAATACACTACATTCCACTTTGAAAATGATCAAAAAACTTGCACAGGATATTCAAGAAAGCATTATAGAATATTCAATGGTTGGAGTGTCAGAGTTGAAGTTTATTCCAACAGAGCGAAAAATGTCCGGGCCAGGACTCGAACCAGGTACTCGAACCTTGGGTTCGCGCGGACATTGTTCGCTCTGTTGAAATAAAACTCAACTATGATACTCCAACCATTGGATATGATTTACCTAGTTGAGAAAACTTTTCTCTCTTCATTATAGATTAATTTTAATATTATATAGATAAACTGCTGTGGGATATTATGTAACTTCACCAAAACAGAGATTCTACAAACACAAATATAAACGATACGGTTTAATAAACAACGAATTATACAACTGGAGATTCAACATATAACTAAATTATTATTAATGAACAATAACAACTTTCCGTGTTTCAGTAAATACATACTTCGCAAGCTTTTCTAAGCCTTACGTCAAAAACCACCAACTGCTTTGGCTAAAATCTTTAGAACTCTCGCTCATCTTCATGAACTCATATTCGTTCTTGCATTTATCGCAAGTCGTGGTTATTATTATTTCGTTGAGTTCAAACAATTGATTGTTGCTGTTATTTCTCATTGTAACCTTTCATTCCCACATATATGATAAAATTCTCCGGAGATACAAAGCATCACATTGATTCAACACAGTGGAATAGTCCATTGGAAAATCAAACTGTCGTAATTACAACGTAATTTCTGGCGTAATAATTGCAGGGAATAACAAAAAATTAATTAATTAATTAATTAATTAATTAATTAATTTTAAAAATAATAAATAAAAACAGTGTTCACTCTAAGAAGTATGAGATTAGAGATGGTATTTCGTATGAGATTATATAGACAATTTTAAATAAAGAGTGAGCCAGTCAAAATGTGTAAATTCAGTTTACATATTGTACAATGATAAAATATGTTTAATGATGCTCTAAAAGAGTGGGTACGTGATTTTCTGTCAATGTCCGTTTCTTATGGCAACGTGTAGAGAAAATTATCTCTCTGCTAAAAAATAATTTAACTACTGAAAATAAAGTCTAATTAATGCTTAAAGTTATAAAAACATAACACGAAATGTTTAAAAATACCTTTTAATACAGATTACACATGTTTCATTCGCTCTACCGGCGACATCTTCAAATCTAAATGATAAATAAAATATTCTCGCATTGTTTTTATGAAAATGGTAAACATAAACCACGAGATCGCATGTCCAAGGCAAAACGTGAAAAAACGTGAAAAACGTGGAAAACGTGAAAATTATTATTATTATTATTATTATTGCTTTTTTCAATTGATTTACAGATTGAAAAAGCAATAAAAATAAAAATACATAATAATTTTCACGTTTTCCAGTTTGACCAATTTAAGCACCTGCGTTAACAAGTGATTTTATTATATTATTTGTTACTGGAAAATGATTTCATATGAAAAAATCCATTAGGATAAAATAATCTGAAATGGATGAAATCAGAATTGTAATATATTAACCCTAAAATTTATACTATAATTTTGAGAAATGTTTTATTTACTATACACATACAACCAATATATCGATTTATGAACTTCCAACTCAGAAACAATAAATTCATACACTGCAAAAAAAAGTGTTGATTTTACAGTATAATACTAGCATCCCAGCTATACTGGTAGCTGGGATGCCAGTATTATACTGTATACAACACTTATTTTTTGCAGTGTACCTATTAACCCTAAAATTTATGCTACTAATTTATAATTTGGAGAAAATTTTTATTTACTATACACATACAACCAATATACCTATTTATGAACTTACGACTCAGAAACATTATATTCATACTTTGCAATATAGGAAAATCTATATTAAAAGAACAATTTCTACAGTCTGCTATCTAAATAATTCTCTAAAAATGTCAGTGAAGTGCCACCACGTATTTCAATCTCCCAAATTACTCACTAAACAATAGTTTAAATTCTCGGTATTTTGTCTGAATATTTATTCTCATAAGCATACAGTTCACGGATGAAAGAGACGCATATTTCCCTAGAGATGCTGGGGTGAGAGCGCTTATATTCATTACATCTTTCAAAATATTCACGCCATTGTCTGATGCCAGCAAATAGGCAGGGAAATGTGTAAATTAATGCCGGCAGTGTATCTTACAATAGAAACAAGAGCATTTTGTGCATTATAACTCCCTTTTAATTTATTGCTTTTATTTAATACACGTCAAAGTTTAATCCACGTTCGTGTTTTAATAGTAGCGATCGAATACACACATTGAAACTAAGTTGGATTTGTAGGGTTTTATTGAAGATATGCATGTATGAATTACAGTTAATAATTATTCACAAGCAAATTTATATAGACATGACTTAATTTAATATGAAATACTTTCTTATTTTTATGCTTATTTTAGTATCAAATTTTATTTTATGAAAATATACTTTAATACTTTTAGATTCGCAGCAGTTTTATAAATTTTATTTCGTATTTTAATAGTCACATAGTTACATGCATATTTGAAGGCTTTTAGGATGTTGTTGCAGATATGCATATATAAATAATGTTGTATGAATACAAGCAAATGTATTTAGATTAGGATTTAATTTAATTAAATCAATTTTATTTCTTTTATATTTCATTTTTGTATGAAATTTTTGTTGTAAAAATAGTGTAACATTTTTATATTCGCGGTATTTTATAAATTTTATTTGTAAAAATCTGATTTGAAATGCCAGCAGTAATCTCACAACAGAAACGAGTGGATTGTGCATTATAACTCTCTTTTATTTTATTGCTATTATTTAATACACATCAAAGAATCCACGGTCGTGTATTAATTGTAGTGATCAAATATACACATTCATACTCGAAGAACTTTCAGGATATTATTGAAGATATGCATACAAAGAATAACGTTAATATTTATCCACAAACAAATTAATTTAAACAGGATTTCATTCAATATAAAATATTTTCTTATTTTTTATATTTCTTTTATTATGAGATATTTTTCTTGAAACACTACCAAGTTTACTTCACAGCAATTTTTAAGTGATGAAAATATATTATTATTTTCAATCTCCGAAAAAAATGTTGTGTCATCTATAATAATATCACGCCACCTTTCAAAGAAACCTTATTGTACCATTACCTTGTATAGGAAAATATAATGCAGATACATCTATCTATACTATTTATCTCAAATAAAAATTAAGTTCTACCAACTTTAGCATCATCCTAATAGATTTATTGGGAATTTTATTAAATCAGGATTACCAAAGATTCCTTATTACTCATTATTACTTTCATTTGTTAAAAAAGAGATTTATTACATCTATTGTACGTATTGAAAGTTGTTGTATGTAAGTATGCACGCATTTTTGTTGTATGTGTATCTAAGTACACTGCTCAAAACAATTAAAGGATATTGCAGTTTTAGGTGGATTTTGTATCTGGGAAACTTTTTAGCTGATTGATACATGGTCGACAGACATAGTAGGTTATATGAGAATAAATTACACATGTTTGGCAGAAAAAAATGCATTTTATTGCGCATTTGTGTACAAAAGGAAAAAAATACAATTTGTGCATATGAGAAAAAAAGAATAAGAAAAGGTTTTTTCTTCAAAGAAAATCATTTTCAGTAGGGGGTATGGTTTCCACGGGCGGCCAGCAACGTTGAACACCTTTGAGGCATGGACTCAATGAGGCTATTAATGACGAGTTGGGGTATTCTGCCCCACTCTTCCAGAAGAGCTCTTTCCAGTTCTTGGAGAGTTTGTGGGGGTTGTTGGCGGCCAGAAACTCGTCTTCCTAGAGCGTCCCAAACGTGCTCGTTTGGATTCATGTCTGGAGAACACGCTGGCCATTCCATTCGAACGATTCCTTCCTCGAAAAGGAAATCCTCCACCAGGTTTGCACGATGTGGCCTGCAGTTATCGTCCATTAAAATGAAGTTATCTCCGATTGCTGCAGCGTAAGGGACTACAATAGGTCTGAGGATCTCATCCCTATATCGGCGACCAGTCAGAGCTCCATCTCGAATGATGTAGAGGTCAGTGCGCCCGTCAATGGAGATGCCACCATACACCAACACTCCTCCACCGCCAAATCTGACACTTTCGTGCACGAACGCAGGATTATTCCTACTGCCACGGTCCCTCCAGATGAAAATACGCCTATTATCCGGATGCACAGAAAAACGGGACTCGTCAGAAAACAGAATATTGCTCCATTCATTTCTCCTCCAGTTGACATGCTCGGTTACCCACTCCCTGCGGTCGCGACGATGCCTTGATGTTAATCTAACACATACCATCGGTCGGCGAGCATACAGACCTACAGCATGGAGCCGGTTTCGGACAGTCTGAGTTGAAATCGTGGTGCCTGTAGCCGAGCGAAGGTGTTGTTGGAGAAGAGTAGCGTTCATGTTTCGGTGTCTCCGAGCTGTTAACGCTAAATACTGATCTTCATTGGGCGTTGTTGCCCGTTTACGACCTTGCCCTGGTCTTCGGCCTGCACATCCACTCTCCAAAAAACGGTTCCAGATCCTGGAAATGACACTTTGTGACACTCCAATGGCTTGCGCTACTTCGGCTTGAGATTGGCCCCCTTCTAACCTACCAACAATTCTCCAAGCTTCTGAATCTGTCAAATGACTTCGCTGAGACATCGTACTCATCGAAACAAAGCAATCACTGAATGCCGATCATCCTTGTCTTCATTCTCTTTTATCCAGTTGAAAGTCAAATTTCATTCGCTGCCGCTGAAGCGACGTTTTTGACGTCGAACTCAAAATTTGCATACTCCACAGTTTGAAAACCAGAAAAATTTGCATTTGTGATTCTCTTCTTCTATTTTCGGCAAAAAAAATTTCGTTTATATCTTTATTTTATATAAAACTTCAAATATCCTTTAATTGTTTTGAGCAGTGTATATAATTTTGATACAAGTATGAAAAATGGGTGTAAGTGTGTATGTCTGTTGTAAGATGTATGAACGTAAGTTGTATCTAAGTCGCAGGCAATGGAAGAGTCAATCCGTGGTACTCCACTTATTTAGCTGTTTTCAGTCTACCTTGCTCACATGGCATTTCGACAATTGGTAGACACCAGTCAATCTTGATCACATGACAATTAAGATGGGTGGAAGTATCGTGGCCTGTCTCTTTCGTCTGGTGCAATGTAAGTATGTAAGATATAGTAATATATAATGATATGAAGATGAAAGGTATTAAAGTACTAAAATGCGATTTTAAATCTAAAATTTAAATTAATTTCCAGTTAAATATTTTCTAACTTTTAATGTCTAATTCTGAGGCTGCCACTTTTAAGTTTTTTTCTTAGCTTAATAAATGTTACTTTCAGAAATTAAATTGAAACCATCTCTATGATTAAAAGTGCAAATGTTAGTGCAATTTGCAGTTGATTGTGGTTGAATCCTGGAGAAGCTTGTGCCCGGGAATTGTATGAGCATTGACCACACATCAATCAAAAGTTAATTAACCGTTCAAGTTAAATGTTTTATCCCAATTTGACATCTTTCTGCTCCCTGCTTGAAAATATTGCAACTTCTTAACAAAATGACATAACTTGCACAAAAAAGGCAGATTTTGTGGTTTTGAGCTCGTCTACAAATCTTAGGACCATATAGGTCGCTAAATTCATATTTACGGCTCCAAGGGACTCCTCCGAACTCACACCGTTATGTTTGTATTATGGAACTCTTAATAAACGATGTTCGGTCAATGAAGATGTCCCGATCCCAAGTCCAATTATTTCCAGCATCTCAAAGCATGCTTCATCCTATCAACACCTGCTACATTCTTTACAAAGATATATGTATACATATGTAAGATGTTTAATGATATAAAGATATATGTATAATGATTATATATATGAAGTTAATTTAAAATTTAAAAAATATTTGTTAATGTTAAACCATTTTGGCGTGCAAATAAAATCTGTCATTAAAACAGTATTTTTTTTTTCAGATTCTTTTTTCAATTTCGCTTTTAAAAGTCTGAACTGAAATTATTTTTGTTTTATTATACAACATGCATATACGTGCTTATACGTGAAATATTAGCTCATTCAAATGTACGTAGGTGTTAGCTCTTATTTAGCATGTTACTTTCCTAACAATGGGTAATATCCAGTCGTATGGCTTTAATAAAAGAGCTATTGTTTCTATATTCATTGTTGGGTGTCATCTTGGGCAAAACGCTGCTTGGTTCATTTGATCTTCTCGTAAAAATAAATCACAATAAAAGGTAATATTTATGAATATTTTTTTTTAAATATTGTTTAGAATCGAAAAAAAGTAATTTTAACCGAATTTCTGTACATTCTTTTTAAGCCGGATTCTGTGTAAAACAGAAATATGTCTTTAGCTGAAAGATTTTCAAGTCCCGGCAAATCCATAAAATTTAACATTAATTCGTGCTGCCTAAATGGAAATGAGAAGTTTTTTAATGTCCCACCGAAACCAAAGTTTTACAAAGGCTTCTAATAAAGAAATATCTGAATATTTTCCTCGAAATTTCATATTACAGGATGTCTGGTTTTGTTTGAATGACTTCAGTTCAGTACAGGTTTACAATTTTAGGAAGCTGTATATTTTTTAAAAATAAAAATAGGGGCCTTCGTGGCCAAGTGGTTAAGACACCATTCCGCTAATCGCTTGAGAGCGTAGGCGTCAGGGCGGTGGGTTCGACTCCCGCCAGCTCCATTGCACACACTTTGTGGAGCTCTCGGATGTAACTCTCTGGTGTTGTAAATTTCCTTGTGGCTATCTCGCCCCTGTATATTGACGATGACTTATAAGCGGGCACTTGATGTCAAGCTCACAAGTCAGATGTATGTTCTCAAAAATAAAAATATTTTACAGCATGATATTTTGGTGACTTTATGAAGGAGATACTTTTCAATTGATTCTGAAAATATAGCTAGTGTTTTAGATGTTTTTTTAACGTTATAATTTTCGTTTTTAATTTACTTTTTAATTAAGAATTCCCCTGTATTAAATCAACTTTCTATGCAGGAAAACCTTGGATGAAGGATATTTTACATGAGTTTATGCAGCATGCAAGTTTACCTTAACACGTTCACTACAGAGGACGCATACGTGGCGTCGCTTGGTCACTCATTTGAAAATCACCCATTTTAAATCTAAAATTACGAATTCATACCGGAAATTTTAACATAAGAATTTTCATTTAATGTAATCACGAAATGTCTGTCCTTTAAATAAAGCAAATATAGCTCTTAGTATTATCTGGTGTGAATTTGAAATTGCTGAATAAAATAAAATTCCGTTACTTTTAACCCGGTAGTGAACGTGTTAACACACTAGATGATACCGGAGACGCCTTTTTTGCCCATTCATATCCAATGTGATTTGATGTTGTTGACTATGAATAAAAATCACCATATGACGTCTCTGGCAACTGAATGTACTTCATTAGTTTAATTACGTTCAATTAATTTAAACACAATTAAATTGTGTACAGTTTAATTGTCACTTTTCTCGATTCATCTTTTGCAATTATGAAACGATATTTTTCGTTGAACGTATAGTTTGATATGTTATAGAATAACAGAATAATATATATATATATATATATATATATATATATATATATATATATATAATATAAACACCACACTCGTTCCTACGATAGCTGTCCGTCAAGAATGCGTTAATTATTCATTTCATAACAACGCAACTTTCTAAAATAGTTTGCTTAAAATAACTTAAATCATTTGATTATTAAATTTAGTGATAAATTCCAAAAACTCATAACAAGTACTTGAAGAAAACGTAACCTTAACACTATTTTTCAAAACTAAATATTTTCTTTAAGCATTATACATATTTGTCATCTTTCTTAACATTAACTGTAACTTTAAAATTTCCACTGAAGCATTTTACTGCTTTAATAAATAAAATATTTTAAAAATTTTTAGTTTACTTTTACTGCTGTTAAACAGACAAGTACTGTCGACTGTATAATAACTTCTTTTTTTTTCCTACGATGTAGTTTCCCTTTCCTTCTTAATACTTCTTAAAACTTATTCATTTACTTCCCATATATGCTGATATAGAACTTGGGAAAATTGTTTCTTAGCATCAAGGGATTACATCTACACGTTATCCATCCAATCTTGAATCCTGCTAGAAGGGAATGGAATCCCCTCCATATTTATAAACACGTGTTCCAGGGGATTAAGGGAATCCTACCCAGCGTATAGGGGAACGTTTATATTCTTGAAGTCCATATTTCTTCTTATCACTTTGCTTCCTCCAGACTCTGCGAGTGAAGAAAGTGATGATGCAATGCCGCAAGTAATATCAGTAGTACAGTAGATGAAATATGCAAACATGTCAACAGACTGAATGTTGCCATTTATAAAAGAGTTTCTGGAGAAACAGTATGACATATGCAGGGCTCCCAAATGGTCCGCTTTTTTAATACCAGTATTTTCTGAGGAAAAATTTCTTTCTAGATTTTTCTTGCAAATTTTGTAGAAACCTACCCTGTAGGATATTTCTATAAATGTTGTAGAAACCAACCACGAAATTTTTTTCTTAGAATATACTGGTATTCAAAACGCGGACCATTTGGGAGCCCTGCATATGATACTTAATTTTGTTGTTGTTGCTGTTGTTGCTACGTATCAGGTTCAATATAATTTAAAGGAAGAAATTACGTACATTTCGAAAAGAAAATTCTTTTAAAAGTTAATTATTCTGATTTTTCAAGCACAAGAAATGTACTAAGTTATTCGGAAAATAAATTCTCCCAATGATATTTACATTATATAAATATTTTATGGTACTTCTCTATTATCCCGTCAACCACTTTTCATAACAAAAACCTATCGCCAAACTGAAACGCCAAATAAACGGGAGAACGTTGCCATTGGAACATCAAAATAAAGAAATGAAAAAACATATAAGAATTTAAGGACACAATAATTAAGGAAATAACTAATAAATCAGTAAAACATAATGAAAAATACACGCAAATGTCGAATTAAAAACCACTTGATGACATAACAAACACGTATAATGCTTCTGACATCAAGTAAATGGGACTGCATTTTTGGCGTTTAATCTTACAGTTTACCGATAGTTTTTTATTATGAAAAGTGATCGACGGAATAATAGAGAAGTACCTATTTTATTTAATTGTATAGTGGTCCTTTGTGTTTCATTACATTTCGTCATTATTTTGTTATTCGACGGTTTGTTTTATACCTTCAGTGACACAACCAACGGGTAAATTTCACCCAAGCTAATTTTCATCAGTCAATACATCCGTCATTTAACACCAAATGTTTAGATTTTATTATAGTTATTTTATATCTTTTGAACTGTACTTTATGATCGTTTCATTAATTTTAACCTGGGAATTAATTTTAACACCGAAAAATTCGTTTAAACAGGACTATGTTTTCAAAACTGTCGGTTTCACTTAAAACTTGTATTAAAAATTTAATTTTTTTCGTAAATTAAAATCTCAAAAGCAATTTCAAAGTTCAAT
This sequence comes from Maratus michaelseni, assembly GCA_963931845.1. Classification (NCBI taxonomy): domain Eukaryota; kingdom Metazoa; phylum Arthropoda; class Arachnida; order Araneae; family Salticidae; genus Maratus; species Maratus michaelseni. The sequence continues at coordinate 325,621,309 of OZ007594.1, forward strand.
CGTGATACCAAAAAAATTGGCTAAAAATGGTGAATTGTAAATGCTAAGAAGATGAAAAGGTGCTAATACTAAAATAGGTAATGAAAATCTACTGGTCAAAATGACCCGGTGTTCTGTCGAAGGGTTAACAAATATCTTTATTTTGTCTTTATCAGCTTCCCGGAATGTAGTGTATATTTAATATGAAAATTATCAGAATGAAATTTTGCAAACCAGATTCAGTTCTGGCATTGTATTAGCATATATTCTTCGTGCATTTCACATTAAAAAAAATCTCAACAGCATTAAACTGGCCTATTTATGGCAGAATTGGATATAGTTTGGATCTATTCTGCCCAATGTCATTTTTATAGTGCTGCTACAACCGTCATTTTTAAAGTGTTGTTACTACCATCATTTTTATAGTTATTTCATTGAAACTGTAACTAATGTATTTACATAAATCTGTATATTAATGATATGCTTATTTTGTTACAGAACCTCGAGGCTCTAGTATTGACAAGCAGCAGATCGGAGGTATTAGTGGAACCTGTAGACAACCTTCGGCAGCTGCTAGAACCAAATGGAAACGTAGTCGGTCTCCATGGAAACACATTTGTTAGGCCATTCCTACCCCGAACCAGTTCTAGTCATAGTCACCTCGACAAGTACCTCAAAAAGTTCGGAAAGTCCGGTAAGATAAATATAAATCAACCGTCGTCAGTAACGCTTATTTATTTACATTCTTAACCCTTTCGCATTACTTGATAACTAGGGGTTGCATGCAATTTTTTTAAATCTGAAAATCATATGACAAATATATGATATCGCATTATTCCAAGTATAAGGGTGAAAATAAATTACACTTGGCATTAGTTGACAACGTTGGAAATTCGTCCAGCAAGAATGAAGGATATGCTTAAGCACTTCGAAAAGAAAGCGTGTTATTTGTGTTGTTCCTACGTTCAAGTTTTATGAGTGATCCGTAATGATGCGTCGTCAGTCAGATTTGTACTCCAGATTGGGAGTCAAAGATTCAAAGATCATGAATTCCAGAAATGCCTACGTGGGGCGTAATGCCCACGTTTACCTCGTATCGAGGCAGAGAAGATCTATACAGGAATCATCAGGATTATAGATCCAATTATACAGTTCATCTCGCAGCGGGCAGCGATGGAGTGGAGCTCAGGTGGACAGAATTTTTCATGATGATGTGCTTTCACGATTCACTGCATTAAGGTAAATGGATGGAGAGAAGTGTCTCTAAACCGGGCCATACAATGTTTTTTTTTTCTAGCATAGGATGCAAACAGTTATCAGATACTAAAATTAGATACTTAAGAGTACAATATAAAATGCAATTTTTTTTCTAACAATAACAAAATAATGAAATTAAATAGGAAAATTAACGGGACCTGATGCCAAATGTAAAGCGGGAAGACGTCAAAAGATGAATTTAGTGGAAGTATGTCAAATGAAAATTCCAATGAAAATGCATTTAAATTTAAAATTTGGAAGTCCACAACGATGCGTTTAGGCGGGTGGCTCTATCCTCTTTCTCTTGGAAGGTGATGCAAAGCCGTCATTTCTGCTCAAGATGGGAAGCGGTCTTTTCTTACCTCGAGAGCTATCTGCTCTGAAAGGTTTGATGAGCCACAACGCTTCATTCGATATCAAAAGTCGATCTCTGTGAAAATTTTGCGAAAGTTTTTTTATAACTTCCGAAATAGGTCTAATATTGAGATCGTCATGTATGACATCATTCCGGACAAACGTTATCCTCTTACAAAAAGAGTTCTGAAAATTTTGTAGTTTCTTCATTTGAGTTTCACAGACCTAATCCTAGACAACAGACCCGTAGGTTTTAGTTGATCTGATGAAGGATTTAAATAGTAATAATCCAGATTGGGAGTTCGGAGAACTGTACGCTGGACGAAATGCTTAAATAGCACAAACATTTATCTTGAAATTGTCACTATTTACGGATATCTTGCAATTGCTTTTCTCTTGCCAATTGTCAAAGTGTAAGTTACTTTTTGATTCCCACTCGTGCATGCATAATAGTTCAGTTATTTTTTTTATATTTTTTGCACATAGTTTGACAGTTGATTTCATTTGCATGTACTCCGAAGTGAAATGTTAATAATTTGTATTAAATATTGATAATAACAGTTAGTTTTTTTTTCAAGATTAGAGTTAAAACAGTTATTAATGATAACAAATCTATTTCTATACTAATATTATACAGAAGTAACGTCTGTTTTGTTTGTTTGTTTGTAGGGATAATCTCTGGAACTACCGAATCGATTTCAAAAGTGATGGTTGCAAATTGATGGTGCCAATCCCTGCTCCAACATAGGCTATATATTATGTCGGTGCCACTTACTCCCAGGGAGCTTTAGGAGCGAAAAACGTTCTAAAATTGCGATTTTTCTGATACTGAAGGAGCTAGAAGCTTGAAATTTAGCATAGTAATTACTTATAAGATGTAAATGCTCTCTAAGAGCAGTTTCTAAAAAATTCGAAATTTAAAAGGGTGAAGTGAGCGAAAAGCGTTCTATAAAAATTACAATTTCTATAGAATCTTTGAAACTAGCGAACCGATTTCAAAAGTAATGGGGCAAATTGACGGTGACAGTCCCTTGTCTAACATAGACTATATTTTATGTCGGTGTACCCTAGGGCGTTGCAGGAGCGAAAAACTTTCTAAAATTGCGATTTTTGTGATGGTGTTAGAAACTTCAAATTTGGGAAGGTAGATATTTATAAGACGTATATGCTCTCTAAGACCAGTTTCTAAAAAATTCGAAATTTAAAAGGGTGATACGAGGTAAAAGTGTTCTAAAAACGTTCTAAATTACGATTTCTATAGAATTTTTAAGGACAGAAACTTGAAATTTGACATGGCTGCTATACTTTTTAAGACACAAGTGCACAGATAGAACTGTTTTTAAAAAAAAATTTCAAATTTTAAAAGGTTGAAGGAAAAAAATAAACATTCTCAATCACAAGTTTTATGATACTGAAAGTACTAGAAACTTTAAATTTGGCATGGAAATTACTTTTAAGATACAAATGCTCGCTAACAATGATTTGCAAAGAAATTCAAAATTTAAAAGGGTGAAGTGGAAAACGGAAAGCGTTCTGAAAACGTTCTAAATTACGATTTCTATGGAATTGTTAGCGATTGAAACCTGAAATTTGACATGGCTGTTACTTTTAAGCCATAAATGGTCGCACAGAACAGTTTTAAAAAATCGAAAATTAAGATAATGAAATGCGCGAAAAACGTTCAAAACGTTCTAAATTACGATTTCTATGGACTTTTTAAGGATAGATACTTGAAGTTTGACATGGTCGTTGCTTTTAAGACGTAAATGGTCGCAAAGAAGTTTTTTTAAAAAAATTAAAAGTGTGAAAGCGCGAAAAGCGTTTTTAAAGAGTTCTAATTTACGATATATTTCGAAGTGTAAAGAATATAAACATCAAATTTGACATGGCTGTAACTCTAGATACATAAATGCTCGCCCAGAACAATTTTCTAAGAATGCGAAATTTACAAGGGTGCAGGAGGAAGAAAAGTTGTAAAATTGCGATTTATGTGGTGCAGTTGGCATAGAAGCTTGGTATTTGGCATGGCGGTTACTTTTAAGATACAAATGCTCGCTAACAATGGTTTGTAAAGAAATTCAAAATTTAAAGGGGTGAAGCGGAAAACGTTCTAAAAACGTTTTAAATTATCTTTTAAATGGATTTATTCGGGTTAGAAACTTGAAATTTAGTATAGTGGTAACTTTTATGATACAGACGCTCGGTATGAACAGTTTATTAAAATTTCGAAATTTAAAAGTGTAAAATCATTGAAAAACTTTCTAAATTAAGGTTTCTTCAGAATTGTTAGGGATAGAAACTTAAAATTGGACATGCCTGTTATTTTTTAGACGTAAATACTCGCACAGAACAATTTTTACAAAATTCGAAATTTAAAAAGGTGCAGAAGCGAAAAACGTTCTAAAATTATGATTTTTCTGATGCTGGTGAGCTAGAAACTTGAAATTTAGCATGGTCGTTATTTTTTAAGATGTAACTGCAGGCGAAAAACGAATTCAAAAGGATGTTGTAGTAGCGAAATCTTCGGTGATTAACCTCTGGTATACAGCTAATACCAAAGTACCGTTTTTTAATAAACTTCTAAAGTTTATTTAAAATATTTCAAATTTTAATTGCTTAAAAGGCGTATAGCCAACAGAGTGAAAAAGCATCCAAGCCGGGACTCGAACCCGGGTCATCAGTATAGCGCACTGACGTTCCACCAACTGAACCACTTGGAACGATACTCAGCCTGGCACTTTTCACTATCACATATTTGGCAAGGCTGCAATCGCAGCACAAGATGGAATATTCGATGGAATCCAGCTTCGATGATCGAATAAATCTATTTAATACTTGAAAATTTTTCCATAGAAAATTTCTTACGCCTCGCATTCATAATATTTCAAATTCTAATTGCTTAAAAGGCGTATAGCCAACAGAGTGAAAAAGTATCCAAGTCGGGACTCGAATCTGGGTAATCAGTATAGCGCATAGAATTTCTATGGAAAAATTTCCAAGTATTAAATAGATGTATTCAATCATCGATGCTGGAATCTCTTTAGTTTCGTGTTTGCCCCAGGATTGGTGACTCACGGAAAATATTCCATCTTGTGCTGGGATTGTAGCCTTGCCAAAATGTGATAGTGAAAAGTGCCAAGCTGGGTATCGTTCCAAGTGGCTCAGTTGGTAGAACGTCAGTACGTTATATTGATGACCCGGGTTCGAGCTCCGGCTTGGATACTTTTTCACTCTGTTGGCTATACGCCTTTTAAGCAATCAAAATTTGAAATATTATGAATGCAAGGCGTGAGAAATTTTCTATGGAAAAATTTCCAAGTATTAAATAGATTTATTCAAAAGTGTTTTTGAATACATAATTGATATTTTTCATATAACAATGCTTTTGGTGTTAAATGAAAAGTTAGTTGGTGTTAGTGAACAATTTAAAAAAAAACATATTAAATGTAAAAAAATTGTTATAGTTTTCAATTAAAAAAAAAGGTTTTTACCTATATATTCTGAAACCTAAAGCCCGAGTTGGCTGCCCTAGTTCTTGTAATGTCTAATGCATTTTCTAAGCAGTTACAGAGAGGTTCAAAAAGAGATCACCACACAGTTTGCATGTCAGAAAATGTGCTACAGCTGCAAGCGATCATCGTGAATGCTTTCGAGAGATTTACAGAAATTTGGCGCCCTAACGTGTTTGATATAAGAATGCTCATTTTTAAGAGGCTATACTCTAAGAGTACTAGCATATTGAATGCGTTATTTATGCAAACTAATAATATCTACTTAAAGGAATGACTTTTTATTATTATTCATAGATTATTTTATATAATATTTTATAATCTATTTACAGTTTGTTATATTTCTTGCGACTCTTTATATATAGATATGAAATGGCACTATTATAGGAATAGTATTACCGAGAAAATGGCGAAATATTTTTTGCTAATATTAGTGCAAATTGTTGAAACGTAAACAGCTCAATGTTAGGGCAATATTTCATGCTTATATCGCCAATATTGACCAAGATATAGCTAATCAAAATGATATTGGCCCAATATCAATATCCTCCTAGCGTAAAAAATTTAAAAATGATTTTTTTTTTTAATGCACTCACATATATACTTTTTTTCATTCCTTAGTGGGAGGACTCCGGTCTCCAGTCAAACGTCAGTGGTCAGCTGGCGAGTCCAATCTAACTCGTGATCTTTCTCGTGACCTCTCCCGGACTAGTGATTTAGATGTCCGGCCGCGCTTACCACCCAGACCAAAGTCAGAATTCTTCAATGTCGGCGATGCCAACAAATGTAGTAAAAGCTCAACGTATGAGGTAAGTCGTAAAATATTTTCAAATTATCTAAACTCTATAAGAAATACAAAAATAAATGCGGGGAAAATTATATCAATTATATTAAGAAAAGTCTATTAGTTATATGCAGTTTATATGGACGAATTTTCCTATATGCTTATTATGCATGAAAATATACATCACCTACATCAATATATCTGATATATATACAGGGTGTTGCCGAATTCGACCGACAAATTCAGAGAGGTGAAAGTAGGTATCAAGAGGATGAAAATTTGCAATAGACGTGGTGCAATAGTGGGTGAAAATCGCAAAAATAGTTATGAAGGGTGTGACGTCGAGTGGAACAGAAAGGGCCAATAATAAGTAGAAAAACATTTATTTGATGTAAATCAGGATTACAATGCATTACAGTAGATAGGAACGACGAGACAGATTTATAGGAATAGTGTTTGTTGGATACCGGGTATGTTTAAACCCGTCCGGCAATCCTTCGTCCGTCAGTGCCGGCTGTGCAATGACCATTGCGGCCGTAACTTTGAACAACTCCTATAAAAATGTCTCGTCGTCTCCTTTCTGACGTTGAACTTCAATGCATTGTATAATCCTGATTTACATCAAATAAATGTTTTTCTACTTATTATTGGCCCTTTCTGTTCTACTCGACGTCACACCCTTCATAACTATTTTTGCGATTTTCACCCACTAAATGTCGTTTGCGACCCCATGTTCTGTGGCAAATTTTCATTCTGTTGATACCTACTTTCACCTCTCTGAATTTGCCTGTCGAATTCAGCAACACCCTGTATAATGTTGGATTTACGAATGTAGCTTAAGCTATAATTAAAGCGGACTGTAAATTAAGCATTAAATTCGACTTCAACAAGGATTTTTTAAATATTTCAGCTAAACGTCTGACTTTCCTCAGAGCTATATATATATATATAACGAATATAAAATAAAAGCTTTTGCTTAAAAAGCGTGTGTTTCAAATACATTTTCGTGTGATGTGATAAAAAATGTGCTTAAGAATCCTTTCAAATATCCAACAGAGCTCTAATATTGTTTGTCCGTCTTAAATTGAAATACAAGTGACTTACAAAGTTCTTTTACTTTTTTAAACCATATCAGGATGAAACCTTGCAACTGAAATGCTGTGTGAATCAACGATTATGTACATTGAACTGTTAAATACAAGAATAATTTTATACTGCAATAACCCGACACCTCCTTTAACATTTAATATATTTTCGTAAAAAATTTAATGGTGACAGTAAAATTTCAAATTTTATAAATTTACCCCATTGCAAGCAAGTAATTAGCTTACTTAAGTACGTAATAATAATTATACAATCAACAGAGTGAAAAAATGTCCAGACCAGGGACATCGATTTCAGTCTGTTGGTTGTACGATGTGTAGTAAGGGATAACTCATATACTTTGTTATATTCATTAATTTCCAGCGTAATTTCAGCTCTGCTGAAAAAATAATAATAATTAGTAATAATAATTATTTGCATTTTTTCACTGGTATTTTAAAAGTATTTATTTCAAAGCCTGGCAGAAAGTAATAGGTGAAGTTTAGTACAAAAAGGATAGGTACATATAATCTGCAGCTTTTCCTTAGAGTCCTTGTGTCATTCTCGACATACGATATCGAAACGTTAATTTCCTATATTTCGATTATCTATCCGCAATCCATGTAGCGGAGAAGACATCTCTTTGTTTAGGATGTAGTCTCCAAGGCAACTGATCTCTCTCCTTTTGTCTACGTCCCATTCTTTTGTCCTTCCTTTGTTCGAGCACGAGTGCCATTCCTTCAGTAAAAACAACGGTTATACTTATTTTTGTGGTCGAATAGATGGGGACCTTATACAAGTGTATATAGTTAAATAACTTTACATAAGCTATGATAATATCTTAAAATAAGCGTCATTAATATCTGATAGGCAGAATTTTTAACTTAATCCTTTACTTTTTAGTGTATCATATTTGATATATACCAGTAAATGTTACATATTTATACAAATGTCACAGATTTACTCAAAACTGACTTTGTACTAGGTCAAGAGTAAATAGTCGTATCAAATGTCATGAGTTAAGCCTGTTTAGTGGCTCATTATTTTGTTTTATAAAACTTAATTAGTAGCAATATTTGTTTTCTACTGTTGTATTATAAATAAAAAAATACATAGAAAAAATATTTTGCTTATATATGATTTAATAGATAAACTGCGTTTTGTGCCACATATGTCATGAATGATAAATTTCCAAATTTCGACTTTAAAATTTAGATATTACATTTTTTTTATTTTTTTTCACTTTTTTACACTACTTAAACGTAACAGTACAGAAAAAATGCAGTAAAGAGTTAGAAAAATTGAATAATCTCTATATGCCTTTCGAGCATGTTCTTCAAAAGAGTAGATGCCAAAGCACAAAATTTAGGTGATGAAACTACTAACTGCTACAAGTAAACTAAAAAAAATAAGTATATAAAATCTACTTATTCACATAATTAAATGTTCTATATCGAAAACAGAAAATTTATAATTTTTATGCTTGAAATCCTGTTTGACAAAATTTAAGTTCGTTCTCTAGATTCACCAATACACAATTTGAAGAGAGTGCTACACCTCAGCATGGCTTGGAACTTTGGCAGTGACTGCCAATGTTAAATGACTGAGAATGGATTAAAATAAAAACTACTTGGGTCATTAATACTTATAAGCAGGGCTTTACAAATCTGATAAAATCTGGTAGCCAGCAGAAAAGTCTAGTTTCCAGCATAAATATCCCACCATTTCCACCTCCAATTCCATCATTGCGACATCACTGCTCATATAGTACTTTTTTTTATGAATTATTTCTGAAAAAATAATTGCAAGCATAGTTTAGAAATATTAGTTACATAGTTTAGAATAGTACATAATTTAGAAAGATAATATAAGCTAATTTTTATATTGAAAATTATCAAAATTATATCTGGAAAAAAATACTGTAAAGGCTGAATAGCTGAATTAACCAGCATGTTCGGGAAATGATTATTGTTAAAATTTTCAATGTCCAAGTAGTTGGGTGCTACAAAATATCTATATCTGATTATGTGCATTTTTTCTCATTGTATCCAATTTCAGGTGCCGCAAAGGCTCGATTTTTACACTATTTCAATTAAACACCCTGTATAAAGTACAATCGACTGTAAGAGATCCGTATTTCGAAAGTGTTTTTATGTTAGTAGGACTGTGAGTTTTTATTACAATGCAGTTAAAGCTAGGATCTTCCAAAGCATGTCTAAACTTTCATTATTTAAATCTGGTCTGCCACTAAAGAAGATATATATATTATATTAAATTGCAGAACTGCGTAATGTGTACACATTTTGTTTTAGTTTGTGGATATAGCTTTTATAATTCGAATTACGTTTTTGCATATTTGTCAATTCTCCCAATTTTTGAGTACCACTAGTTCTGAATAATCTTTGTCTTATTTAATCACAAATTTCTGTCATTAATTAAAGCGAATATTTATTTCTCTTTGGGAATAGTGATATTTAAAAATTGGGAAGTTTGAAACCTATGTTTTCTATATAGTTTTAAAGATTTTTCATTTGATCAAAATTTCTTCATCTTCTTCTTAAATTGAAGAAAAATGGAAACAATTGATGAAACTAATAGTGTAATTTTTTTTAATGAAAAATTTGATTGTACTGTATGACTTTGTCCACTTGAAATTTTTAATCTTTCTAATTTATTTTTTATGCATCATCAAAGTCCCGATCACATCGAATAACAAAATATAGGTCAAGTTTGGTATCAGTTATTTCTAAAAAAGAGCTTTCGTTAAGTATTCCAGCATCTTTAGTTTCAACCCTTATACAATTAAAGTGTTCTTCACGATGCAAAGAAGGACAGTCTATTGTTTAGATTAAGTTACCATGGTAACCTCAACCTTCACATAACATTCCATAAAACAATACTGTATCATTCAACCACTTTTTTAGCCAATAGATCAATAGGATTACATCATTGAAAGAAAAAGGTGATTTTTTATAAGGAGAAAAAGGTGATTTATCTTATTCCAAGGTGGTTTTATCTTATTCCAAGCAATGTTTTATATAACTTTTGTTTCTATAAATGTTATAATTAAAAAATAAAATGAACGATTCCTAAAGATTTATAAGACGGTATTTTTACGTATTTTACGATAAAAATTCTTCAGATAGCAATTTTGGAATCCAAATGTTAGTTTTAAAAAATTTATTTATTAAGTATGGTATTTATTTTCATGTTAACCGTTTATTTTTTTTAAACATTTGATAAAAATGCATACCGATGAGGAAAAAAGAACACTAATGGAAATAATATTTTAAATGCTTATGTTTGAGTTAACCTCAAGTATATTTTAATAGATCAGTATGTCGAAATTAGATTATACATATTTAGATACAAATAAGACATATACACACAGATCACACACACACACATGTATATATATATATATATATATATACACACCAATTAACCATTATATTGCATAGTTTCCATATTATAAATAAGTGAGCCCTGACTTATAAAACTTGATGATCGAACGAAAGAACTAATAAATATCATACATCTGAATATGTAAAACCCACGGACGTATATATCTCTATATACGTCCATGTTAAAATGATTGGGGAAGTCCGATTTTTTAAGTAGAGTTTTCAAGAACAATGATAGAATCTTCAAATTTATTTAACTTTCACGGAGGACATTTCAGTATTTCAATTTCAGAAAAATAATTATCAGGCGTGGTTACACGGTTTGTTCGTAACGGTCAATCACCCGGTTGTATATCTTGTACGATAATTAACTTCGAGGGTGATCGAAGATTGCCTCACATTTTTCGCAATGAAGCCCATTTTGGTAAATTAGTGACCGTTACCATAGTAATCAACGTGCTTTTGAAGGAGGTTGGCTTTGAGACCTATAGCTACAAGGCTGTCGTCTCGAATGATCCATAAACATTTTATTTTTTTAATCACAGAAACACATACACGACTTCAACAATTACATAAATCTTGACGAGACAGTACAAGGAAATTTTACAACACCAAGAGTTACATCCGGGAGCTCCACAAAGTGTGTGCAATGGAGCTGGCGGGAGTCGAACACCGCCGGCCTTGCTTCCTACGCTATGAAGCGATTAGCGGAGTGGTGCCTTAACCACTCGGCCACGGAGGCCCCTAATCAACGTGACAATAGTAATAAATGCATCATAAATATTCTACCAGTTATATTATGAAGCACACAAAGTCGAATTCAGTAAAATACAAAACATTAATTGCACTTATGATCAAAGAGTTTGGTTCTTGAATGACAGTAAAAGAAAAGTATTATTAGGAGAATCACGATTTGAGTCCAGGGTTGTTGTAGGTACAATATGAGAACGTATGAAATAGAATACAGCACTTAGTCGCAGCTATTTGACAAATACAAAGAAAAGAGTTGCAATACATTTCAACAATATAATGTCTCAGTATGGGATATATTTTTTTTTCTATTTTATTTATTAATTTCTTTCTTTCTTTTTTTTTATTTTAACGTATTTTATTTTAACGTATTTTTATTTAGCGATGTTAAAATTTAAAATTTACATGTTTCGATTTGTTCATCAAATCGTCATCAGAATATACACAAACCACAAATACAATGTACATAAAAACCAGAGATTAAATTAATTAAAAACCAGAAAATCTGAACAGTCACTATGTGAAAGAAGGTACAACGCCCTGTATACTTTTAATTTTAACACCGCTCTTAGATCCATCTACAGACCGCATCCCATTATTATTCCACCACTCAACCCAAATCTTCGGAATATTAAATGACAACGTATCATTATATGCTTAATTAATTTAATCTCTGGTTTTTATGTACATTGTATTTGTGGTTTGTGTTTATTCTGATGACGATTTGATGAACAAATCGAAACATGTAAATTTTAAATTTTAACATCTTTAATGTTTATATTGATATGTTGACGTCTTTTTAGCAAAATAAAAAGTGTTTTAGTGTACATTTTAAAGTTAATTCTAATGGACGTATTTTGACTCTCCACTTTATTTGAAATATAATAACATTTGAAACATTACTTTGTAAATATTTTTAACGGATCGCATCACATTCAATTACATTGAAATTCTAATCAAGCTTAAAAAGAAGAAAAGAAGACGACACAAAACGTATCGAAATTTGTAGCAAATTCACAAATTCAGATCCATGCTTTCCTCCATTCATGGCACCGATAGATAAATGTGATGACGATACATCATGAGCTCGGAACAATATTAAAGAAAATATCTGACATTTCATCCGCAAGACCAGTGTATTCGCGGTCCCCTTTTCTTCGGAAGATCGTCTATTGTTTGGATGCAGTTTCCATGGAGACCCAAACATCTTTCATTGTTCGCTGCTTTCCTTCTTTGTCCTAAACTCCGTGTCCATTCACCTGGAGAATAACTGGTATTGAAAATGACTGAAAATGAGCGATTAGAAGAAAGCAAACTATCAAGCAATTCATTCAGGAGTAAACAGAATGACACAAAATTCTTACTTTTTTTCTATTAAAAAGAAATGAAAGTTTTTATATTCCCTATAAACAATATTAGGCTTTATTTTTACTTTCATCATGAAGTACAGCGATTTTTCTTTGTCAATCATTCGAACGTAAGAAGAATAGAATGTTTTTCTTTAGTTAGATATATTTTCTCAAGTAAAAAATAAAATGAAACTCCACAGAAAATTAAATTTCGGTTACACGTGTAATATAAATAGTTAAAAGAGTTTTAATAACCTATAAAATACTAACTTACGTAGTTATACAGAAATTGTTTAAACCTAAAGTTCAGTACCGAAAATGTATATATCCAAATTTCCGTATAGACCCAAACATCTTTCACTGTTCGTTGGTCTCCTTCTTTTTCCTACACTCCATGTCCATTTACCTGGAGAATAACTATAGTTGAAAATGACTGAAAATGAACGATTAGAGAAAAGCAAACCACCAAGCAATACATTCAAGAGTAAACAGAAAGACAAACTTCTTGCCTTTTTTTCTATTAAAAAAGAAATTAAAGTTTTTATATTCCCTATAAACAATATTAGGCTTTATTATTACCTTCACCATGAAGCACGGCAATTTTTCTTTGTCAATTATTCGAACGTAAGAAGAATAGAATGTTTTTCATTAGTTAGATATATTTTCTCAAGTAAACAATACAGGGTGACAAGAAATAACTTGGACACGCATGATACATTATAACTTTAATGCTAATGAAAATATTACGACCAAACTTCAAAATAAATATGAATACATTATTTCGTCTAATATATTTAGAAATTTTCAATGTGGCTACCTTTAGCCTTAATACAGAGCTTTAAACGTGTCACAAAATTTTCGGCTATGGGCCACAAGATATTTTATTCCTTTCCTTGCATAAATATTTCTTTAGGGATGCAAAGTTTTATGAGGTTTAGCACACACCCTTGTCTCCAAGACGGACAAAACAGAATAATCCATTCGATTCAAATCTGGGGAATACGGTGGCTATTCTTGAGCTCCAATAAAGTCAGGAAAATGTTTCTTGCACAAATCTTGAGTACCTTTAGCTCTGTGTGCAGGTCCTGTTGGAAGGTCCATCTTTTGTTTCCAAAGAATTTTGGTGACCAAGGTAAGACAACATCTTCCAAAATGAGTTTGCGATATGTTTGTTGATTAATCTTTATCCCTTGATCAACAAAAAAAAGTGGTGTTTTCCAACTAGCACATATCCTACCCCAAACCATTACAGATTGGAGTCGTTGACGCCGTTCAACAATGCAAGAAGGTCCAGGTGCTTCTGCTGACCAACCTCTATCATTATGGCTATTGTGAGCTTGTTCAATCGAAAACAGTTTCTCATCTGTGAAGACAAATGTTTGCCATCGATCACCTGCGGCTCGCTTTAACAGTTATTTACACCTTTGAAGTCTTGTGCGTTTATTCTCTGCTGTTAGCTTTTGAGCCTCTTTAATTTTGTAAGGGTGAAGACCAAACTCTACTCTTGGATATCAAACGTGCGGTTTCTCTGTTGATCTTCATCTCTCTAGCAACCTTTCTCATTGAAATCCTAGGATTTCGTTGAACTCGCTTTTTGATAACTACCCGGTTTCTTGATGTGTTAACTGTACACTTTCTTAGTCTCCCTGGCCTGTCACCATCATGTCCGAGTTCTTTAAACCTTTTGATTGTGTATGAAACCGTCTGCTTAGGCACTTTCAATCGTTGAACAATTTCACATTGTTTCATTCCTTGCTTATGCAATTCAAGTATGGCAGATCGTTTGTTAACTATAATGGTTATCACAACTAACTTACTTGCACCTGTTTAGTAGCTTTCTAGAATCAATTCCCTATGACAATAACTTTATAACTTTAGTGGTAGTTACAGATTTTTGGTTTGAAACTTCGTCCAAGTTATTTCTTGTCACCCTGTAAAATGAAACTCTACAGAAAATTAAATTTTGGTTACACGTGTAATCGAAATATTTAAAAGAGTTTTAATAAACTATAAAATACTAACTTACGTGGTTATACATAAATTGTTTAAACCTAAAGGTCAGTACCGAAAATGTATGTATTCAAATTTTCGTATAGACCCAAACATCTTTCATAGTTCGTTGGTCTCCTTCTTTTTAATACACTCCATGTCCATTTATCTGGAGAATAACTGAGGTTGAAATTGACTAAAAATGAACGATTAGAGGAAAGCAAACCACCAAGCAATACATTCAAGAGTAAACAGAAATACATAAGCTTCTTGCCTTTTTTTCTATTAAGAAAATAAATGAAAGTTTTTATAAGGGATGTAGGCAGTATTAGGCTTTATTTTTATTTTCACCATGAACTACAGCAGATTTTATATTTGTCAATCATTCGAATATAAGAAGAATGTATTGCTTCTCTCAGTAATCGGAAGTAACGTACTACAAGTAGGGCTACTAGATTCTAGAGGCTGTAGCTGCAAGTAGTGAAACTCCAATAGACTTTGCCTAGGTGTTTGTAAGTGTAACGCGCTTCATTTTGAAAAATGTAATGCAGCTAGTAGCGCAATGCAAAATATGAGTAGTTTGTAGCTAGAATTGAACTGACGCTACTTTAGAAAAAGAAAATGAGCCATTCATCAAATTACGTAATCGTAACTGGTAACTGGCCTCTTTTGTGCAAAATGTGTTCTGTGCAAAATTTTGCAAAAATCACCGATAAATTTCTGAAAGAAAAGTAAATAAAATGTATGCAGTGTATGTTTATGGATAAATATGATATGTGCAATAGTAAGTCCTATTTTTATCGGTTTTCAGATCTCTGGCTTTGAACGTACGCAATTGTCGTCATGTTTAGAGATGCGTTGTGAAATACCGTAAAATAAGTCACAACAATATATGCCAAATTGGCGCTCTTTCCACAGTTTGGCGAAATCCCTATACAAACAGGATTATTACAGTAAAAATCTTTGTTCACTCCTAACTTATAGTCTATATCCAAAGTATTTCAGTAGCAAAATTTTATAATTTGCGTTTTAAAGAAGCAAACATGCAGTTCAAATTATTACGATAAAAATGGTGTATTCTACAATTTTTTTTCATTATTAAAGTATGATTTAATATTTTAAACAAAAAATAACAAACATAAGTATATTATTTACAAATTTCTTAATAATTCCCATAAGCAAACATTTAAACGCACACACATACACTTAAACACATACAGATAAGCTTACGTTTTATACGCACACAAAACAATTATATTGAAATAAAAAATGGAAATACAATTAATATATACATACATGGGTATATATAAGCATTTATTTCAAATGGTATCACTAATTGGCATGGTGTCAATATGCACAAAGAACAAAAGTTTTTGCTTGATATGACGTTTAATCATATAAGCAACACTGGTAAAAAATGATAATTTCAGGAAATTACCCAAGTAATAAATCTTTTTTTCATCGTCATACTTTGACCGGTTTTCAACTAGTATTATTATAAATTATTTTGCATACATGTAAATATAATGAATATAGTACTGAATATAATGCACTGACATTAAACAAAAATTCTTTCAAAATTTCCAATTTTTACAAATTTAAAATCGATTATTGAAAAAAATCTCTTCACGCAGATATACACTGCTTCCACCTTGGTGCCAAACTTTGTAGCGTTTGGGCCTACCCACCACATCGCGAGATTGTATCCAGGCAGACTTTCGGATAAACAGAATATTCACAGCGTACAGAAAGAGTCCTACTAGAAATTGATTGAAACAAGCATTTTAAATTATATATTTAATATAAATTTTGTTTAACATTTTGAAATTATCAGATGAATTAAATGCGAAAGAAACTGGACATATAAAACAAACTATACGTGACTTATTTACTACAAAACGAAAGTACATACTAATAACAAAGTAAATAAAGACAAATTATTTTAAATTCATGTTTACTTCACATCTTTCCTCCATTTTTTAAGTGTGGAGATTTATTTGAATGCGTATAAACAAAAATTTTATTGCAGGAGCTGTACGGTTTGCACGTTTTCTAGCGATCGGTTGTCAAAAAAATGTACCTTACAGAAAACCCATAATATAAAATTCCTTAATATACTTCAATACGCAAATACACAGTAAACGTCGTAATATACTGATAAAATTCTGATAACATATTTTAATAATGTTAAGTACCTTTTAGTCTATAAGATAATTTTTAAATGATTTTTTTTAATTTACCAAAATTTAAATTTATACGGTAAAGAAATTTATCACTGTACATGATATCTTATTATTGTAAAAAGAAAGAAATCTCCAAAAAAAAAATAAATAAAGACGAAGGATTTCATCAATATCTTAAATTTATCAGATGCACTACATGCAACAGAAACTTTTCATGTAAACTGTGTACATTAAATACTTGCTGCGAACCGAAAGTATACGCTAAAATAAATTAAATAGAGAGGAACGATTCTAAATTCATGTTTACTTCGCCCCTTTTCATCCTTCAAAGTCTTTCATATCTCCACTTGTAGTCGATTTCGTTTTGACTTGAAAGAACTGCATTTAAAAAAATTTCTACAACAAGCATCACAAATTTAAAAGACTGGCAAGCAAAAATGTAAAAAGCGATATTGACATTTTCCCTTAAAAGCTTTTCGTAAAGAGAAACTTTTTCTTATTGTCAGAGCATTGCATGAAACCTAAACCCAGCCGCTCCGAATGCAAAAGTGCTTTTTGAATCGAACAATCCGGAAACGTGATGTTCGATTGGAGAGATGAGGAGGTGGACGCAGCAAAAATTTTTCTATTGTCGTTCTGATCTATTTGCCAGTTTTGACGATTTCCCCCCACTTTATTAGATTATGGTAAGTGTGCGCGCCGTGTAAGGATATACTCGCATGGAAACCATAAAAGTCTTGAAGAGTGTTGAATTCACAATGCTTCACGGCCAGAAAATGTTCAGCGGGTAGAGAGAGAGGGTGGAAATAAAAGTGAAATCGCAAGCTTGCAAAAGGCAATTTTAATTTTTAAATTTATGTTTATGGATGTGATAATCATGTATATTATGTCTGTTCTCCGCATCCCTTTTTCGATGCAACAATGAATGGGGTATATATCACTTGAAACGTTTTTGAACCAGCTTCTGACATAGTACAATCATATTTCGTTAAAATGTGTTTTTTGTTTAAAAATGTAGTTAATTAAAAATAAAATAAGTATTGTTTTCATAAATGAAATTAAAGGTTTTTTTCAAATCAGTGTTGCCACAAAAATGAAATACCTCATTATATCATGCTCAACAATGACTGTAAAAAAATAGTACAAAAAAGATGAAGTGTATGAGTTTATTTTATATTTGTAATTAAAAAGAAAAATTGAAATTGAAATGTTCAGAAAAAAAAGGCACTGTCGATCGATTTCAACACTAGTATTTCACATGTAGCTTAAAAGTTTCTTTGTTATATTAGATTTAACTGTATTTTACATGTATTTATTTTATTTTTCTTTGTCCCAAGTTTTTCCCGAGGCGAATGACATCGTCCTCTAATGCACTTGAAATACGATTGTTAATATTTTTCTCGCGAGTGCCTTTTGCTATCTTCGATCAGTTTTTACTGTAAATTTAATGGAATAAATGAAATGATATTCTGGCTTGACTAATGTTGTTTGCAGATATTTTGATCCTTAATTTTTCTTTAGAAGTTTACACCTGCACATCTAAAAATTATTTGCTAAAAATTAGATTTTTCTAAAAAAAGTTAGACTGCAGTGCGAAATCCTCACACGGATCCAGTGGTTTTGTTTAATGTCATATTTTGCATGTGTTAGCATTTATAACATAACGATGTATTTTAGAACCGAAAATCGCATTAGAAATGGCGGTACATTTAATGTTAGCCAGGCGCAAATATCGCCAGTAGCATTTTTTCCCCCTCTAACCAACATTTTTAATTAAATTAGAAACAATGCTTTGATGTGGAAATAAAATGTTTTGGTTTATGTCATTATTTCTTAGACATTTTAAACGAAATGAACAAAAGTCATGTATTTAAA
Organism: Maratus michaelseni; assembly: GCA_963931845.1. NCBI lineage: Eukaryota > Metazoa > Arthropoda > Arachnida > Araneae > Salticidae > Maratus > Maratus michaelseni. Next base: position 325,639,825 of record OZ007594.1, read on the forward strand.
ATATATGTAATATATGAATTTTAAATGTATGTATTTTAAATGAAATGATTGAAAGGGTTATATTTTAAATGAAATGAGTGAAAGGTTTATATTTTAAATGAAATGAATGCGATATAAATCACGGTTATGGGAACAATATTTGGCAATTTATCACATGCGCCCGGCTAACATAAATGTACCGAAATTAAATTTATTAGCAGAGTTGAAATTAAAACTTTATTTCGGAAACAGCAACAATATCTGAAGACACGCCGATTCTGAGGCTGAAAGAAATCTACATTTAAATCACTTTAAATTACTTGCTAGTAGATAATTTACGCAATAAGTATAAATTGGATTAATTTAAATGGAATTAAATTTATAAAACAAATTCACCTGAATTACTAGATTAGGAAATACTTAATATGTCTTTCTTATTTCAAGTAATCGTCTCCGACTATACAAAGCTTTTTCTTGACATTTTTCGTTTGAACCTTGCTTAAATCTTCCAATAAATTTTAATCCATAGTGACAATTCATACCATTTCTGAAATCGCGCTGACAATTTCCGAAAGATTTTCTAATTACAAGCGGCATCAAGCTATATATATATATATATATATATATATATATATATATATATATATATATATATATATATATATGTTTATTTATTCTGTTCTGTCTTTATCGAAGACAGCTGTTATTCTTAATTGGTTTTAATGGGATAAATTAAATCATTTCTGGTACATCATTCTTTTAGCAAAGTATAATTTCCAAATTATCTGTGTAACATCGTCAGAACTCCAAACAGTTCCTTTTTCAGTTAAACCCACAGTCATTAAACTGAAATTATATTTACCTGGGTGAACAATGTCACTAATCTGTATGCGATACTCTCTAATGTCTAATTTATCTCCTAACAGAATTATCCCTAATAGTCAGTATTGTAACCGAATGTTTTCTGTATCTCTGTAAATGAACGATATATGCTATACGTAATCAAAACAGAAAGTAGGCTGTAGTAGAGCATCTCAATGATGCATGTAAATTTTATGTGCTTAAAGAAATATAACATGATTGAAAAACAATGTAAACAATTGTTCCCTATACAGCATAATGAAACAGCATTTTCTTGTATACCTTATTAGCGGACAATAAATACTACTTATTTCATATTCTTTTGAAGACGTGTTGTAGTCTACCTCAGCGATATTAATTTCATTACGTTTGAAATAGCCTAAAATTCTTAAAATATACTGCAAACAATTTTTTCACATAGATCATAATCTAACGGAATTAGTTTGTGTGTCCCTGTAAACGAATTATAACAGCTACATATTTCCTCTTTAATAAGGAACATGGTATAGTAAAGCTTAATAACAAAAAAAGAGATCATCGTGAAAATCCAAGTTTATTTACGAGAGTTAGAGCGCATACAGGCAGACAGACAAACACGCAGAAAGACATACGAATCGACGCCATAAACACTATTTAACTACATTGGAAAATGATAAAAATAGAAAATGCACAACTCTGAAATTGTTGACTATTATTTATGACTATCAAAAGCTTTCAGTTACTTACAAAATCTCTAAAGATGTTCAAAATCCTTGCACCAGCGACATGAAGAATATCACAGCCATACTCAAATTCATCCAAAGCTCTGGTAAGACAAAACTTATGCCTTTTCTTGTGGGCGTACATTAAGGGAAACTTCTACTTACCACCAGTACCACATGAGCTTTAAAATATTTTAAAAACAGTATCACTACTGCTGTCGTGTCAGTCATGATGGATATTCTTTACCAAATTTAGGATGAATTTGAGTACCTCTATGATGGTAATCAAATAGTGATGTTCAGGACACCCGTAAAGGATACATTGAACGTCTTTTCAGATATTCGTAAGTAAGTGCAAAAATTTTAAATATCTTACTTATAATAAAATCCAAAGGCGAGAAAGTGTCTGTAACGGTACCGGGTTGTACCACTCTGCGATTCGACCGTAGTTAAACGCCATGTTAGGCTTACTGAAAAAGAAGTTATATTATCTACTTTCGTCGTTTAAATATTTGTCAAAGCATATTCAAGCTTTTAAATCTTTTAATTTTGTTTAAAACCTTAAAACACTATTTCATAAAAAAAAAATGTATATTAACATTTCTGTAAAAAAAAAATTCTGTAAGCACTTTTTTTTTTCAGAATGCGGTGATTTATTCCCTTGGGAGATATTTGAGATTGATTCAGTATAGTGTCGCCATCTACTGGTGGATTTTGAAATTTACTTCCAGACCCGAAATCCATGATTATTTGACAAAATTCATGTTTTTTTTCGTGATTCTTTGACAAAATTTACATTTTTTTCTGCTGTTCTTTGACAAAATTTCTTTTTTTCGTAGTCCTTTGAAGAAATTTGCGTTTTCTTTTTGCGATCCTTTGGGGGGAAATTTGCGTTTTTTGCTATTCTCTGACGAAATTTGCCTTTTATTCACGATCCTTTGACAAAATTCGAGTTTTTTCTGAGATTGACGAAATTAGCGGTTGTTTTTTTCGATCCTTTGACGAAATTTCACTTTTTTCGCGATCGCTTAGCGAAATTAGACATTTTTTCGCAGTGCTTTGAAGAAATTTGTGGGGTTTTTTTCTAGACCCTTTGCAGAAATTCATGTTTTTCCGCGATTATTTGACGAAATTCGCAGTTTTTTTTTTTTGCGATCCTTTAACCATTTTTTTTTTTTTTTCGTGATCCCTTGATGAAATTTTACATTTTTTTCGGAGTCCTTGGAAGAAATTTGCGTCTTCTTCGTAAGCCTTTGTAGGAAATCGCGTTTTTCTGCAATTTGTTAACAAAATTAGCGTTCTTTTTTTTTTTTTTTTTTCTTTTCTTTTCTTTTGCAATCCTGCAACGAAATTTGCGTTTTTATTTTTGGTACTTTGACGAAATTCACGTTGTTTCCACAATCCTTTGATGAAATTTTCTATTTTTTCTGCGAACGATAGACATAATTGATTTTTTTCGGCGACTATCGTTCAAAATTCGAGATATTTATGTTCGAAATTTTGGACTGAAGACATAAATTTTCGAAATCGAATGCCTTAAATTTTTAGGAAAACTTGAACAGAATCACCCCTGATGAAATAAATACATAACTATTTTTTGTTTCTAACGAATCGTAATATAAATTAATTTTAAACTAAAATTTGAGAGAAAAATGATTTGTTTTTAATTTCGGAAAGAGAAGGGGGGGGGGGGACCGTGTTCACCCGCTACTAAAGTAACAATATTTTAGTGATTAAACATTGAAACACAATGGACTGAAAAAAAAATAGGAATTGGTAAAATTTTCGAAAAATTTCAGAAAATCTAAAATTTTAGTAAAAATTTACAAATTTAGAAAATTTTCGATTTTTTCTTTCCGGACTTCGGGTTTTTCCGGATTTTGGATTTTCGGATAATGGGGCATATACTGTAAAATGATTCTTTCTTATCAAACGTAATTAAAATATAAGAAATGCATAGTACAGCGTAATTTCCATCTAATTTTGCTTATGTAATCAAGCAATGAGTTATATGGTAAGTCAAGCTGTTTAAAAACTCATTGATAACACTTTTCTACAAAAACTTTCGCACATGGATTATTTGTTAATATTTGATTTTGTCCAATCGTTGAACTATTTCAGAAATTTAATACTAAGTAAAAAAAAAAATATATATATATATATATATCCTTATTATTTTTATTTTTAGAAATCATTTGTCCTTTTTAAAATGTATTTTTCTACAATACAAACCTTTCAATAATAAATCTCCATGCTGTTTGTTTGTATGAAGACTTATGAAAATGAAACGCAGATCAATAATCCGTCATTTTTGACGGGGTTATATACTAGTTCATAAATAAATTCCATCAGTATCAGAATTGAAATACTTCTATTATTTTCAATTATAATTATTTGAAATACGTATATTCCTTCTAAATCTAGCTGTACATATAATACTGCTGAAATCGGGAAAAAGTTCAAGTCGGATATTAGTAAAGATATTCAATAATCCCTCAAACAATATGACAAACAATTTACACTAGAATGAAAAATGTTTTAAGAGTTGAATACTTTTACTCTTTACTTACCGACAAAGAGCAGAAATCATTCTAAACAAGTCTATATAACAATTTACACATCACACATTCTTTGAGAGACGCACCCTCAAACTGCGAGTGACTATTTGATCAACCGCAGATCGTTCGAAAAACATTTCAATAAATAAGATCGTCTGCTGACACCCAACACGGAACAGCCATCAGCAAAATGACCATTCCTACCCCAAACAGGCCAATAAAAATGGGCAGGGAGGGTTGAATTCGAATTTCGAGGTACTGACAAATGACTTCTTTCGGTACCCAGATCTCCTGTTCCGTCCGAAAGTGAAGTTTCGAATGCAATAAATTACTTCCGGGCGCGATCCAATTCAATTGACGTCGATCGGTTCTAAAATACGAGCTGCAAAGGGACTATAAAGAAACAGTGGATGCCTACGAATGATTGTTCCAGGGCACTTACAGTGAAGAATTACACATAGTGAAGTCAGGTGGTATTTTACAATTTGAACTTTTTTTTTTTTAAAGGGGGGGGGGCAGATGGATATTGAAAAGATGCGTGAAATCAGTTTTATAAGCAAATAAACAGATGTATTTTATATTTACGGTGGTAGAGTAGTTAATATGATGTCCTTTTAATATTTAAATTACCTTTATGCTAAATACTGCATACTTTGTAGTATAAGTGCCTAGCTAATCTCTTATGAAAGTAGTCTATGAACGAGTGGATTTTGAGTTTTGTGTGTGATCGTATTGCCCTGTTCCTAACATTTGAGCGTGGACGTCCCTTTAAATTTCGCAAAGTCTGTCTGAATCTCCAGGAATCTGGTTTTCACGCTTATTTTGAACAATGATATGATAATTAGGTATGTGCGGACGTCTAGCTGGTATAAATACGGCGGTAGGCATTAGATTCAGTGGATTTTGTCGCATCCTGCTTTGAGTGACAACTCCGACTAAAATAGATTGGAACATGACCGGCCCTTCTACATACTGAGTTTTTTTTCCCAGTGGGCCGATCTTTGGAGTAGACTCTTTGACTGTGAATTTGCCTATGTCGCAAGGAGTTTCAAATTTGGTAGTTCAAATAAAATCGTTTCGGAATACTCGAGGTTCCTTTTTATAGTGTCATTGCAGTATTTAAAGCAGTGACATTTTGTGGTAAAGTTTACAGAGTTTCTATTGATATTTTTATAATAAGCTGAATTCATCTTATGTTCCGGCAAACGATCAGCGTAGCCAAGTTATTTTGAGATAGTGCTAGAATTTAATGAATTTCTTGAGGATAGCATTCCTCCTTTCGATTCCTTAGTGTTTCAAGCTTTATTTCGATCATCTTTAATTTGAAACTGCCCGCTCAATTGTCATCTGCCTTTATGTAACTTTAAATAAATTGTTGTTATTCTGATAAGCTTGTGCCATGGATTCTTATATATTATTTACCGCCATATCACCCTTGACTGTGGGCTGCATTGCTTGCACCGCTCTATGATTTTATGCATTTACTTTTTGCAATTTTAATCATTGCTCTGATGACCTAGCTTTGGAAGCTCCGAAACTGCTGTCTGCCTTTTTCAACATCCATATTTCATTTGCGCCTCTTCCCACTTTGTCAATTTGTTTCTTAATTATATAATAATTTCCTTTCTCATATGTTTACGTACATACATCTTGCACAGCTACATCCATCTTTTATACTTGCATCCATCACACATACTATACACATACAAACATATATATATAACAAATTACGGCCCAGTAAATAGATATAATAATTTGGTAACTTTCCTCGATAGGAGACTTGGCTTTTTTTTAAACCTTGGTGCAATTCGGGCTTCAGAAAGTGAGATTTGTTGCCAAATGATATAAACAACTATGAAAACAAACTTAATGAATTTTTATGCTTGTTTATATATGTATTTATATATACTATTTAAACATTTTATTTATATATATTATTATTGTTATTTTTTGTATACAATTTACTTCTGTTTGTATATAAAAATAGATAAATAGATTCTTTATATAAAATATATTGTATAGATTTTGAAAAAATTCCTTGTGTATAGGTGAATCAGTGAATAGGTTGCCAGAATATATGTTGCCAAATTTCCTTCTCTCGCCAAGGCCATTTTCTCTACCTCGACAAGGCCCCTATATTGGAAAAGTGCCAATAATTCTATTTTCAACAAATGAAAGTAATTGTGAATTTAATAAAAGAATATTTTCTTTATCCTGACTCAACCAAAACTTAATATATCTATTACGCTTATCCAAGTGTTTGTGGCAATGAAATTTTATTTGAGACAAATAGCAAACATTAATGCATCAGCAATTGATTTTCTTCCACAATGGAATAATGGTACATCAATAGCATGTATAAATATCATGATCCAAATTTGTCCAAAATGTGAATGCGTCGACAATCAAATTCAATTCTCTTTCTCACCATTGTCGTGATGTGGCGAGGTAGATAAGTTCACGCCACTGTAAACATGACTGTAATTCGGTATGTCCCATTTTGTGACGAGTTGCAAATGTCATGGTAACTTCAGAGTCATGAAGTGAAGGGCCACTTTGAGACATACTGTGACGATTTAAAGAAGTCCTCTTTTAATCACCGTTGTGACCGTCGATCATTTTGATGACACAATGACATGACATTGCCTGGATGTTCTATTAACCCCTTACCTGTGTCGGTAAGTTTCTGTCTCACGAGTATAATTAGAATAAATTTAAAACAATGGAGATTTATACATTACTCGTGTAAATGCGTACTCATTTAAATGTTATTCGAAAGGAAAAAGAACTGAAATCGGCCTTCAGGTAAAAGAATCAAATGTTACAGAAATCAAATTATATTTAAATAATCGTAAAGAATGTAAATTCGAGTGACACAGGTAAGGGGTTAAAGAGTTTGTTAGAATGATACTATGTATAATATGATAATATATGATAACATGATAATATGATGATTGATAAATGACACTTTTTCTGGCAATGTAAGCAATAAATTATCACTTATTCCCCAAATAAGTACATTACAAGTATTAATAAACATTAAATTAAAACTTGAATGGCTTCGTGTAAAAATCATGTCATGTGCTCAAAATATCTGAAGAAAGATATTTAAAAGTTTATAAAATATTATAAATATAAATAAATAATTATAATAATTACAAGAGCCATTTCGGTAGAAAAAAGTCTTCTCCTATAACAGAAAAAATAAACTTAGCTATCACTATAAGAATAAGAAAGAGTCTGTAATTTATTCTAGTGCTGATAGTTTTTGAGTTATTATGAAACATATTCTAATATTTTCACGAACTTGAAACTGACATCAACTCTTAACTTATATTTACGAGTAAAAGAGAGTCACAATGGTGACATTTCCGCATACATATGTATGTATACATACAACATGTTATATAACTAATGTAATAAACTTCAGTCTGTGGTAAAACACAATGAAACATTGTTTTTCTTGCTAAATCTATTCAAGAAACGTGAAATTATTGATTCTTCTAAAATCTGTTTAATTTATTTTATTTATTTTTATTTACCACTTCTAAACTTCACCTTTTTTCAGATTTAAAACCAGTGTAATTTATGTTAATATTACAGCTAATTAAATATAGCTTGCAAGATATAAAAAAAATGCACTATATATAAAAGCATTATAGTATACTCAGTAGCGTCTTTTCTTTTTCCGGTAAAATTATTTACCAGGTATGGTTTATGAAATTCTTAAATATTAAAAAAATAGAAATTTGTACAGAAATCACATTTTAATGACGACTTTTTCATATGACTACATCTTTATATGAATACCTTTTAGCATTTATCTTTATGTTAACAAATTTAGGTATTTACTGCAACCTCACGAACTGAAATTCACTTATGTTTAAAACTAATGAAAGTTAACAAAGTTCGGCCCACTTCATTTTTATATATTTTATATTCTTTTTATTATAAAAAAACTAAAATAAAAAGGTACTTCTCCATTATCCCGTCGACCAATTTTCATAACAAAAAACTATCGTCAAACTATAGGATTTAACGCCAAAAATGTAGCCCCATTCACTTGACGTCAGAAGCATTATACGTGTTTGTTATGTCATCAAGTGGTTTTTAATTCAACATTTACCTATATTTTTCATTATTTTTTACTGATTTATTAGTTATTTCGTTAATTGCGTCTTTAAACGGCGGTGCCATGATATTAAAAGAGAAAAAGCACTGACAAAATTTTGAGATCCATAGTTACGTGCAAGAGATCAGTTTCAACTGACGTCACAAACATTTATTCACCAACCGAAAGGGATAATTAATAAAAATAATGTAAATAAATAAATATACAAGATTTTTTTTCTGTTTCCATTAATATATTGTAATTTTTTTGTTTAAACTTACTGATAGTTGACACTTTGGTGAGTGGTGCTTTTCCGAATTTCTTGTATTTTATTTATTTAGATATTCCAATGGCAACATTCTTCCATTTTTCCATTTGTTTATTTGGCGTTACAGTTTGGCGATAGTTTTCTTTTATGAAAATTGGTCGACGGGATACTGGAGAAGTACCAATAAAAATAGTTAATAACTAAGGATAACAAATAATTGATAAAATAAAACTATATGATTAAAAAAATTAAATACACAAAAATTATGATATTCTGCTTCATGTGTTTTAATGAAATAAGGACTATTTATGAATAAAGGTCCTTCAGGAAATTCAATGATTTCAACTACCTAAAAGCATATTGCGTGAAACATTCTAACTTTCAAATATTTAAACCTTTATACATCACAATAAATTTCTCGCACGAAATACCTTTCTTCTCAGACGAAAAAGAAACACATCCACGCACCACTTTTACGATGATCGTAAAAGACCCCGCAAAAAGTGATAAAAGGCAAACCTTTGGAAAACTAAGAGAAAAAGTGTCCCATGTCTGCTAAATGCACCATAAAATTTCCAGGACAATTTGAATTCAGCTGAAGAAACATAAACTGAAACGGAACCCAAATGCAAATTTCACTGATATTTTTTCCTGTAAAGTTTAGATGCCAAGTTCAGAAAGAAAGAAAGTATCCAGTCTGTGATGCCACAATTCAATAAGATTAAAACGGAATACAACAAACAAATTATATGCTCAGTTCAAAAAATTAAAAAGAAAATTGGCTCTTTCAGCAGGTTTTGTTATTGTGGAAAAAAAAAAAAATCTAGATACATTTCCTCACATTCATTGATAAAATAAAGAAATTAATTCGAGCATTGAACATAAAGAGCAAGAAGCTCTAATGTTGATTTTTTTTTAAATAAAGCTGTATTCGTTACAGAGTGGTGAAAAAGAAATCCCAAAATTCTTCATCTACCATCAGAAAAATCTAATGCCTCGAAAAAGATAACTTTTAATGAATTAATGGGGCTGGATCTAGACATTGTATTACTGAAACAAATATGTAACCATATCCGTTTCAGATTTAAATTAAATTGTTTTAATATTAATTCTTTAAAAAGATGGAAAAATAAACATCACAAAATTTTAATATGTTAATGAAATTAGCTTTGAACTTTTTCAAGTTGAGAGAAGCATTGCAGAAGTTCGTAGGATGAAGTTCATAATTTTTACAAATTAAAGTTTTTAATCGTACTGTGTTCAATGTTATCTAAGTTTCAAATTGCATTTTTACTTTATTATAAATGGTAAAAAAAATTTAATGACACTGACGTTGATATTAGAATTTTTTTTTTTTTTTTTTTTTTTTTTTTTGCCCTGGTAATTAATAAAAAATGAAATAAATATAAAAAATTGTTTAAAATTTTTGAAATATATTTTCATTTAAGCATAAATTTAGAAGCAAATTTCACTTCAGTAACACTAATAATAATAAAAATAATAATGCATATGAGCATGTACATTATGCATCTGAGAATTATTTTAATTGGAAAAATTAGTTAAGAAAATGCATTTAATTAAATAATGCATTTTAGAGTGGATATAGTCAACTATTCTATATATAGAGAAATATTAGTTCAATATTCAATCCATAATATTTAAGTAAAATGTCCACCAAGCAAAAGAAAAAAAAAAGAATAGAGTTAAAGTTAATTAAAAAATATAGAAAATTAATTTTTATAAATAAGAATGAATAAGTGAACATTAGCCCACACCTAAATTATTCTATAAACGTTTAATTATTAAACGCTGAATTATTCAATAAACGTTTTAAAGGTTTAATATTCTGTAATTTTCTTTTAAGCTTTTAACCAAATACAGGTTTGTTATCAAGATAAGAAAGTTTTGTTCTGCTATGATTGTGTGGTTATATTTTAAAGGGATTGGCATTTGGGGACAGTTATCATTTAAATAATGGAGTTGATTTACGTAGAAATCACATTCACAGTCATCGGATGTTAATTGATTATTATTTTTTTTTTTATGGGGAATCTGCTGTGATCTGTAGAAAAAAAAATAAAGTACGGTATTATCTGCGTGTTTCGTAGGAAATTCCTTTATAATCTATACTAATATTATAAAGGAGTAAAGATTGTGTGTTTGTTTGTTTGTAGGGGGTAATCTCTGGAACTACCGAACCGATTTCAAAAGTGATGGTGTCAAATTGATGGTGACAACCCCTGCTCCAACATAGGCTATATTTTATGTCGGTGCCACTAACCCCAGGGGGTGCAGGAGCAAAAAACGTTCTAAAATTGCGATTTTTCAACTATAAAACGGGCTATCAAGCCCTGAGAGCTTGCCAGCCGGTTCTGTATGTATGTATGTACGTACGTAATGCGATAACTCTTCATAGAAATATCCGTTTTCCTTCAAATTTTGTTTATAGGTTCACTGTGTTAAGGCGCTTCCCTGATTAGTTTTCGGGATTGATTGGTTAAGTATAAAGGGGGGGGGGGAACAAAGGGCTAATTCCAACCCCCCTTAATTTATATAAATGGGTTTTTCATGCAGAATTATTCCGTTTTCCTTCAAATTTTGTTTATAGGTTCACTGAGTTAAGGCGCTTCCCTGATTAGTTTTCGGGATTGATTAGTTAAGTATAAAAGGCGGGGGGATCGGGGGGCTAATCCCCCCCCCCTTAATTTATAGAAATCGGTTTTTCAAGCAGAATTATTCCGTTTTCCTTCAAATTTTGTTTATAGGTTCACTGTGTTAAGGCGCTTCGCTGATTAGTTTTTCGGGATTGATTGACTAAGTATAAAGGGGAGAACGGGGAAGGGGGCTAATCCCACCCTTAATTTATATAAATGGGTTTTTCATGCAAAATTATCCCATTTCCTTCAAATTTTGGTGAAAGGTTCACTGTATTAAGACACTTCTCTAATTAGTTTTCGGGATTGATTGGTTAAGTATAAAGGGGGGAACGGGGGGATAATCCCCCCCTTATTTTATATAAATGGGTTTTTCATGCAGAATTATTCAGTTTTCCTTCAAATTTTGTTTATAGGTTCCCTGTGTTAAGGCGCTTCCCTGATTAGTTTTCGGGATTGATTGGTTAAGTATAAAGGGGGGAACGGGGGGAGAATCCCCCCCTTAATTTATATAAATGGGTTTTTCATGCAGAATTATCCCATTTCCTTCAAATTTTGTTTATAGGTTCACTGTGTTAAGGCGTTTCCCTGATTAGTTTTCGGGATTGATTATTTAAGTATAAAGGGGGGGAACGGGGGGATAATCCCCCCTTATTTTATATAAATGGGTTTTTCATGCAGAATTATTCCATTTTCCTTCAAATTTTGTTTATAGGTTCACTGCGTTAAGGCGCTTCCCTGATTAGTTTTCGGGATTGATTGGTTAAATATAAAGGGGGGGAACGGGGGGATAAACCCCCTTAATTTATATAAATGGGTTTTTCATGCAGAATTATCCCATTTCCTTCAAATTTTGTTTATAGGTTCACTGTGTTAAGGCGTTTCCCTGATTAGTTTTCGGGATTGATTGGTTAAGTATAAAGGGGGGAACGGGGGGATAATCCCCCCCTTATTTTATATAAATGGGTTTTTCTTGCAGAATTATTCTATTTGCTTCAAAATTAGTTTATAGGTTCATTGGGTTAAGACGCTTCCCTGATTAGTTTTCGGGATTGATTGATTAAGTATAAAGGGGGGAACGGGGGGGTAATCCCCCCCTTAATTTATATAAATGTGTTTTTCATGCAGAATTATCCCATTTCCTTCAAATTTTATTTATAGATTCACTGTGTGAAGGCGCAACACTGATTAGTTTTCGGGATTGATTGGTTAAGTATAAAGGGGGGAACGGAGGGCTAATCCCCCCTTAATTTATATAAATGGGTTTTTCATGCAGAATTATCCCATTTGCTTCAAAATTTGTTTATAGGTTCATTGGGTTAAGACGCTTCCCTGATTAGTTTTCGGGATTGATTGGTTAAGTATAAATGGGGGGGGAAAGGAGGGGGCTAATCCCGCCTTAATTTATATAAATGGGTTTTTCATCCAGAATTATCCGATTTTCTTCCAATTTTGTATATATATTCATTGTAATTAGAGATTTACCTTATTAGTTTAAAGGGGTTCATTAGTTAACTATGGGGGTAACGGGGGGATGACCCCCCCCCTTAATATATTGTTTATTTCTTTATTTTTCGATGGGCTTGTTTCAAATTCTTTGAAATAAGAGTATAATATACAATTAGTGTGAATAGCCTGTGAACTCAATGCCCTTAGTTTAACTGGGCAGTTTTATTTTTATTTTTTATACTGAACGAGCTAGGAATTTGAAATTTGTCATTGTAGTTACTTATAAGATGTAAATGCTCTCTAAGAACAAAATAAAAAAGAAATTGAAATTTAAAAGGGTGAAATGAGCGAAAAGCGTTCTAAAAATAGTCTAAATTACAAATTCTATGAAATCTCTGGAACTACAGAACCGATTTCAAAATAATGGTGGCAAATTGATGGAGACAATCCCTATTCCAACATAGGCTATATTTTATGTCGGTGCCACTAACATCAATGGGGTGCAGGATCGAAAAATGTTCGAAAATTGCGACTTTTTTATACTGAAGGGGCAAGAAGCTTGAAATTTAGCATTGTAGTTACTTATAAGATGTAAATGCTCTCTAAGAATAAATTTTAAAAAAAATCGAAATTTAAATGGGTGAAATGGGCGAAAAGCGTTCTGAAGTCATTCTAAATTACAATTTCTATGGAATCTCTGGAACCACGGAACCGATTTCAAAAGTGATGGTGGCAAATTGGTGGTGACAATCCCTGCTCCAACAACCTCTTTAATAAAAAACTATGCGTTGCTGACGACTGGGTTTTTCGCTAATTGTTGCAACAGATTAATCTCGGAAAATTAAACATTTGAAGTTACTGAAAAAAATGATAGCTCAAAAAGTATTTGTCAGAAAATTGTTAGACAAACTGCGTTTGAAAGGTAAAAAATTGTATTTTTCTTGATATAAATTTCAAATCTAATGATTATGCCGTTTTTCAAATATTGAATTTAAAAAATTACCAAATTTTCCAATGGAGTACCATAGCGAAACCTTCATGCGTAAAAAGATAATGATAAGGGCGACGTGTCCTGACATGTATATTGGCTATAGCACGAGTCACAAATTATAGTAGTATTTTATTATTCTGTTAAAATATAAAAGTTATTTAAGAAATGTCAATATTTTGTTTGATTAAAGGTTCGTTAAAAGAAATTGACCAGCGTAGCGAGCGTAACTTGCTAGTTTTGGAATAAAGTTGTAAGTATGTTTACTTGTGTCAACAGTATCCCAACAATAATGCCATTATTAACTGTAATTTTTTTTTCATTTACAAAAATATAATTTAACCACGAACGAAAATATACAATTACCTCTTCCGAGTTACCCATGATTCCAAAAAGCGTTCTTTATCTATAGAAACCTCAGAAATCAATATATTTTTGAGATTTAAAGAAGCATTTATAACACAAAAGGTTGCTGCCACTAATTTTCGGAAACTTTTCTGAGGTTTTTTTTTTTAGGTGTATTAATCAGTTTCTCAAACCGGTATATGTAAGATCTTTGTATTTTCACGTTAATAAGTAATGAAAGTAATTCACCGATTAATGTGATATGTTCTCACACCATTCTGTCTCCCACTTTAAAATCAATGCTTATTGTAAATAATAGTTTGAAATTATAACTATACGAGTAACTAACTATAAGAGTAATTTTGAAAATATCTAAAAATTTTAACTCTGAAAATTTATTTCCAATTTGAAGACTCAGTGTCAGAATTTTTTTAATATGTATTTTTAAAACTATTTATTTGGGTTGTATCTTATGGAAACATTGCACTATTGGAAATTTTATTGTACCATAAGAATGAAAATACAGCAAGATCCAATTTTTAAAACCTGGATGTTGCTTTGTTTTTTATTCAAAAGACAAAAAATTAAAGAAATAAAGAAATATTCTTTAAACCTTAGACAAAGTATATATGTGCAAGTCAAAGTAAAAATGAGGATAATGGAGGAGTGCATTACTAAAGAGGATTTAAAAAATATATTTCACACTGAAATGCCACTGAATTAGAGACGAGCATGGTCTTATGGAAACATCGTGGTACTTCTGTTTCATTTGTATGCATGTGCGAACTTTGACATATGATATATTTAACTAGATGTTTAAGGCCTGTATAAATAACATTTAAAAGTTACATGATAATAAATACTCGTGATTTAGATGCCTTTGAATGAGAACAAATTATAAATGCCTAGCCACATGGATCATTCGATTTCAAAAAAAATTACAAAATGCGTTTTTTTTTTTTTTTTTTTTTTTTTTTGCATACCACAGTAGAAATACAATTAGAAATCACTGGAAGGCAAATCATTGGAAAGGAAGTAGCAATTAGATAAAATAAAAGCATAGGTAGATTTGAATGAACCTGAGCTTCGAAGATATATTGCATGCAACCAGCGTCAGCAAATTTTAGCTCACTTGACCACCTAACTGAATGAGAATGCCATACAAATAGTCTGTAGACAATTGTGCTGCACTCACTCCACCGAATGGAATTCTGGAGCAGAAGGCGCAAGAGTAAATCACTTCTCAATGCACACCCCAACGCAGTCAACATAATGCATGGGTTAGAAACTACCATTACTGGACAATTGACCGAGAGCATCGAGTGATGAGTCTCGATTCCGACTGAGTTCCGCTGGTGGTAGACTAAAACTATGGTACCAGGCTCATTTAACTATCAATATAGCCTGCCATAGGCACAGCGATGGCTGAATGTGTTTTTTTCTTTGCAAAGTTTGGAACCTTTGTTACTTGTACAAAATATATTCTCTTTTTCTAAATATGTAGATACTAATCTTGGTGATCACTTTCATATTTTTATGCTCTTTTTCTATCCGGAAATCGAGATATAAACAAGCCCCTCTGTCAATCACCTGCTTCCAAGAGAATTTCACTGAAATCTGCTTGCTGAAACAACCGCTGAGAAGCCTGAACATAAATCATATTCAACATCAGTGGGGTACTTTGGAAAATTGAGTGCAAGCGCATCATCGTACACCAGCGTCTTTAACTGATTTATGTTAATTTATAGCTAATGTGTATCATGTCACAGCTCGGAAACAGTTTTGTAGACACATTCTGAAGCAACACGTTAATCAGATGTCTCTAATTCAGTGGCACGTCAGTGCATAATGGACCTTGTTCAAAGATCGCTAAAACTTACCCGGAGTTACTTTTCTGAGAATAGTTATTAATTCTAAATTTTTATCGATTTAATACTTTAAACTACTTTATTCTTGTATCGATTATTTCATCCTTAAAAAATAATGGCTGCATTGAATTATTTAGAGCATTTTTATTTCTAAAATGCATGACAGTATGATCACAGCTAATCAATCTACTATCTCAATTAACCCTTAGATATATATACAGGCGTAAAATAAGTTACCTTATAATAATTCAAAAATGTATGCTAAAAAAATTAATTTTATTGGTTGATAGATTGAAATCGACAGCACTTCAAATTCATTGGCGATTTCAAATTTTAAAGCAGTAATAATGATTTAAAATTATACGTCCGTAATCTCAGAAATGATGGGGTAGGGATACTGAGAGCGACGACATAAATAAAATGTATTAGTCGTGTAGATTTTACTCAAAGACTTAGCGTACCTGTCATTATCACCAAGCTAATGTTTGTTGATTCGTCTCAGTCTTCTAATGAAATTTGCCCAGTTATACATTGCCAAGTTTTAAAATGTCTGTTTCTATGATTTGGCTACCAAAATTTCTAATCCGATTACACACACTGAGCGTATCTCGCCTATCTCTTATGTATAAACGTATTCCACTGGCAACAACATAGATTAAATATTGATAACAATAAAGTGTTGTTGCAAAATACATTCTTTTTTGCCATACCACTCTCTCTAAAATTCACCAACTGGCATGCAATTCAACAACTGACAGTAAATAATATAAATAATATATGAAATAACATAACCACAATATTTCAATTGGTCACACTAGATTCGAAGACGATAACGAACATTTAATTAAATATACGGTACATAGAGAGATAAACAATAGATAGTTGGATAGCCTTGCATAAAAATTAAACGAATACTGATGATGAGATCATCCATCGTCATCTTAACTTGTGATTATTTTCCTCAATCCGAATTGAAATACTGTACGTTTAGACGTTGCTCGTTTTTCTCACATAGATGTAGGTAATGTCAGTAACTGGAGTGATTTTTCACAATGCCAAACAGTCACTTGAATTTTCTTTTATGTATACATTTTTTTTATTTTAACTACTTGTTCATTTCTATTTGTACATTTTATTTTACCTTCGGCCACATTATTTTCTATTTTGCTTCGGTTGTTTCCATTCTTTTAACTCGATTCTAATCTAGACTTTTGGAAGTTTTTATGCATCGATGGATGAAAATTATTTTCTAATTGTACCTCAAAATGTAATATATAATGAAGAATAGAATAAATAATAATGTAAATAAAGGAAGAAGAAAGAAAAATCTCTAAATGTATAAACCAAACCTCCTATCTGATTACCGCTAACTTAAAAGCAATTATCGGAGATTGTTATGTAACAAAATATATTCAAAATATCGTGATACTGAGATAACAACTGAAAAGTTAGGGGGTTTTTTTTCATATAAGAAATTAATCGCATTATAGTATTAATTAACAGTCCTAAAAGGTATTCAAAGCATTGACTGAGCTTGTGTGAATGCAATTTTTTAAATTTTAGAAACATAAATAAATAAAAAATATACTTTAGATACGAGAAATGTATTTACATGAATAAATGCTGACGTAGGGATTACAGCAAAAAGCTACAACCTAAATTCAAAAGAAACAAAAACGTTTAATCGCGTAATATGACTTGTTGTTACATCTAAGAATATTTTCGTTAAAACTGAGTTTTATATCCATTTGCTTCTTTTACACTGCTTCTAAAAGCTGCTTAAAAATGAAAAACATGAAATTTAAAATTTTCGTCATGTTCAGTATAAAAATTTCGAAATGAATTACTACGACCTTTTTATTTATTTATTTATTTATTACTTACCATCTTAAGTAGTATAGGGTAAATCTTGTAATCGTTTTAAAAATCGAAAAAAAAAATTTTTTTGACGCATTTACACGTTTCAGACACTGGAGATTCCGAAAAACATATTTTTAGAAACAAAAAATTTGCCGTCCGTCTGTCTGTGTGTGTCTCTCTAAACGCTCTATCTTCCGAACAAATTGAGATAGAGACTTAAAATTTGGTATGTACTCAGTATGTAATAATGGGAACAAGTTTATTGCATTTCAGTAACCTCGATTATCCGGAACTATTTTTTTCGGACTCTCGAAATATTCGTTCTGATAAAAGGTATATAAAAATTTTCGAAATTGTTTATTTTAAGGCGTGAATATGAAATACAATAAAAAAACATAAATTTTGCATAAAGAATGAAGTCGATCGGATAATGAGTTTCCGAGATATTTGTAATCCTATTTTCCACAGTCTTCGATTTTTCATGACCCTGTATTTCATTCAAATTTCAATTCAAAGATATATTTGAATTGGAAATGAGGCGTTTAATCCGACTCAGTAAACCGTTAGTTAACATGATTATCAATTTTGGAGTTATAAGGATGTTTCTTTTACGCAATTCAGTAATAGAGCATTTAAAGTTTATGACGTCATCAAGACACGATTTTATTCGAATTGCAGTGCATTTTATAAATAGTTTACAAATGTTTTATTTTCATATTTTATATTATGCATATCCACGAAAATCCATTGTGTAAAAACCGAAATTAATTATACTTAAACTACGGCTCTCTAATTAGCAGAAGAATATTGTTTTAATCAGCGAAATATGATTTTTTGTAGATACTATGTTAACTTTTTTTTTAAAGTAAATAAAATAAATACTAATGAGACTTCTCATAAGTTTATAATTTAAACGAGAATGACCGATTTGAAAATAAAAATGAAAGAGTTTCTGAAAACAAACGGTATAAATAATAAAGCTGAATTTAAAAAAGTATTATTCTACACCTAAAAGCAAAACTTATTAGAATTAGACTATTCTGTTATAATTTGCATGCGCCATAGTTCATTATACCATGGCAATAAATTTATCTTAATAATTGCGAAAATAACAATAAACTAGATACATTGAATGAAATACAGCATAGAAAATATTTTCTACTATATTTTTCTCCATCGGATTAGAATTCATTGTTAATACTCGTATATATCCATTCTTAATACGGGTATGAATTATTTTTAAATAGAAGTAAAACATATTTTGCATTTAAAATAGATTTAAAATCGATTATTAAAAAGATATGCTGTTGAAATTTTAGAAATCTAACATTTATTACAAAATTACAAAATAAACCTCATGTAAAGTTTACAAGCACTAAAAAATCATTATTAAGAGTTATTGTATAGGGAGGAGGGGGGGGGGATACTTTAATCTTTGAATACCTTACCACGCAAAATAGAAAATTTAGAAAAAAAAACTTTTTTTGGTTATTTTTTGTTTATCGATCCAAGATAAATTTTTTTTACAAAATCTCTTGTGCAGAACAAGCAAAAAAAATGTCAAAGGCAGATTTTCTAAAGGAATATTCGAGAAAAAAATGGCTCTGCTATCTATTGCTGCATTTTACGAGCATTATTTAATTTCATATGAGGTTTATATGTGATAAAGGAATAAACATCAAATATGCAGAGTTCGCGGGGGGGGGGGGAGGGGATGAGGGGGGGATGTCAATACAACCAACCTCATGCGAAGTTTCCATGTATGAAAATGTTACTTACATTTTATATCTTAAATACTGCGCTCAAAGTGGAGACAATATATCTGATGGACTGGAACTAAAGGGTTTATGTCACTATAAGTATTAAATAATGCATTATTGTTTCTTATTCGGTGGACCAATGGCATAAAATTGGCATCTATGTTACTTGCCCAGTGGCAATGGACTATTAATCCTACAACTACAAATTCAAGTTTAAACATTCTCGTGTTCATGCATTTTAATATTTTTAATATGTTCTTCCAGTGTTCTTCTGTAAATCTTGTCGACGTAAAATTTGCATTCAAAGAAAGGGTTTAAAAAGGAAATTTTCACTTTCTGGTAATGATGAAAGCTGAAGAATTCCTTGTAAGAGATAATGTCAATCCACCTACTAAACGTTTTTATAATAATGTGTCAAAGTTATTGGAATGTACGGATGAATATCCAATCGATAAAAAGTCAGTCGTTTGGGGAAAAAATACATCTCTAAAATATTATTTTTTTATTCTTCAATATTTCAAAGCAAAATATCGGATAATGGAAATCGTCGTTACTATGTAACCTCAGAATCATATTGTGGATGACATTTATATCTTTCACTTCCTTACTTAACGCATTAATTCACTGAAGGGAAAGTAAAGTAAAGAACCTTTCCAATACCTCTATGAACATTAAGTGTCGGATATATGTCCCACAACTGTTCTGTGGAAAGAATCTTACGACACCGATAAATGAAATACGGCGACCATCAAACTTGTTTTATCACAGCAAATTAAATCACTGCATTTGCCATCATCCCTTTTAAAAGAATCAGTGCTTTCCTAGGGAATTTATGGCTTTCGGAAGTGATATAGCAGATGGTGAAGCAGAAAACCCTAGCTATGGTTAAAGGAAATAAACTGTGTCTATGGATTAAACAAGTCTTAACAAAAAGTGCAAAAATATGGCTTTTGGATCCATAAATAGCCGCTAAAATCCTAAATCATTTTTAATTCATGGATAGATCGTTTCCGTCTAACAATAAGTAATAATACGAAAAGATTAATTAACAGAAAAAATATATTTTATAGGTATCGGTGAAAAACAAGTAAAAAAAAATGAATTTAATATGTTTTAAATGTGTAGATTCTACTTAATAAAAAAAAAAAATTGTCCAACATATACACCTTTATATATTGAATGTTTTGCTTTCATGTTGTAAGCCGCATTATAAAAGTATTTTGTAAAGTTGTATTTAGTTTTCGGAAATTTTAATTAATTTTTTTTTTCTTTTCAATTTCCATATTCTCTATCACGTCTTTTTTAGGGTTTTGTTCATCTCACGAAACCCTATTCGTCCGCTTCTCTGTCTGTCCGTCACAGAGCCGGTTCTCAGGAACTGTATAACTTACAGACTTGAAATTTTGTTTACTTATAGCTAAATACCTATTGTCACGCTGAAAATCATAAAATTTTGAAAAAACAATCGTATTATTTTAATATAGAGAGATAAGAAACCTAAAATCTATCACATCTATCACCCTTTTCCCATTAAATTTAAACATTTTCGTTATAGCAGTTGCCAACAGTTAAAAATCCGCAATAAAATTCTTTCTACAATAATTAATTTTATATTGAAAGATTTCCAAGAGAAAAATGAAAATGAAATAAAAAGTTTCACTAACTGAAAAAAAAGATTAATCTGACGTCATATTGGTAATAAAACGGAAATTTTCAAACATTTCTCAATAATACAAGGCATATGAGTAAGAACAGAAAGCAGGTTAATATGACATCACTAGAGAATTAAAAAGAAAATTAATATGACGTCATATTGGAAGTTTAACGGATTTTTCAAATGTTTGAGAATAATACAAAGAGAGTATCAACATGAGTAACAGAGAAAGCTAGTAGATATGACGTCAGCAAGTGATTATAACTTCATATAAGTTTGAGGAACGTATTGAATCATGATAAAAACCCGATTATGGAAATATTGGCATATTTTAACATTTTGAAGGTCTCTGTACAACATGTTTAATTTTAAAATTGATTTTTTTTCTTTAATTTCGCATTTAGTCCAGAGTATAATAGCGCACTTCGTCCGCTATCGGGCCGATTCAGATATTCGAAAAATAGACCGGTAAATGTTTACTTTATAAAAAACATAAATATTTATATATATATATATTTATGAAATATATTTAGATTTATTAAAGAAAGGATAAAGTGTTTTGAAAGGAATATTAAACGAAACCCTTTGTGCGATCTTCGATCACACTTACTCACTTGTTTTTAAATCGCTATTATAGATCGATTCAATAATTTATCTTGATTCAAGACTTGAAATGGATGTGAACTGTTATCAATTTTTCTTCAAATGATCATACTACAAGTGCAAGTCATAAAATTTTCGAACGAAGTTGAAAGACAAATATTAGCTGAAATAACCACAGATAGCTATTCCTTATTCTACACAGGGTGATCCCGAATTCATGGTACAAACTTTAAGGGTTAGTACAGGACACTGTAACAATCATTTATTGTATAGAAAACCAGGGTCAGAAAAACATTTATTTAGTCAAAATTACAGGGCGTCTCACACCAATCCGAAGTCACATTTTCGTTCATAACTTTAATAGTAGCGAAAATATTTTAACAAAATTTGCAACAGACTCATGTTAAACTTAAAATTACAAGTTAAACAATGAAAATTGAAAAAAAAGCAGCAGGTCTTTGAGACCATTTATCGTCAATCTAAACTATTCATAAACAAACAAAATGACGTTATACGCTATATTGCCAAAGGTGATTGGGCCCCACCAGTGGCTGAGAGGTTGTGCTCTCGAAGCTGGTAGACGGGAGGTGCTGGGTTCGATCCCAATCGCGCCCGCCGGCCTAATCGTTCGGAGTTTTCGTGGTTTTCTTCGAGCCGTGGATTTATCCATGCGTAAATACGGATTAGGTTCCCTTAGAAAGACCCCCACGAAGGGCACTCCCCCCGGGCCTATATCCCTAGTGTAGATAATTGGCCGTCAATATTCAACCCAACCCAACCCAAAGGTGATTGGTGTCACTTGTGATTTTAGACGTTTTGTTAACTATCTAGAAAACTACATGAGGAATTAACCTGAATCTGCAGGTGTGTAAACAGTATAGTGTAGGTTATATATTTCCGTGAAGATTTTTTTCCCGAAGCTCCATAGGGGACTGTCAACAAATTGAAAAAGAACGAATATCTTTTGGATTACTCTGTAAAAACTAATGTAGCAAAAGCGTGCAAACTCGAGATTATTAATAAGTGGCTTATTGTAATACACTGTGTTCATTTTTATGAGGATAGCATGTATACTCGAAGAGAAATTAAGGTTTTTATAAAAACAGTCACAAATTTCGCCAAGTTTTTTGCTTATAATTTGCAGAGTTCTTAATATAAAAAAAGGTTATTTTGAGAAAATATGTCAAACAACATTGTACATAATACTCTGCAATTGGAATTAAAAAATAATAAAAAATGGATGAAAAATGAGCAGTTTTACTAAAAAATGTTTCTCTGCGCATGCCCGAATGCAATCAAAATATAATCTGCATAATGTATTAGCTAAGTATATAGAGCAACTTTTGTGAAAGTCTCAAAATCATAGCTTGAAAATTCTGAAAATTATCGTCGATGGAATAAGCTCAAAATCCGTTGTTCCCAAAAGGAATAAAAAATATGAGGGGTTGTATCCAAATAGAGTAGTACGTGCAATATTGTGTACGCTATCTTGGCACTATTCAACAGATATTTGATTCAACCCGTCATCTTTTTGCTTCTTTTTGGGAACAACGGATTTCGAGCTTATTCTATTGACGATAATTTTCAGAATTTTTAAGCTATGATTTTGAGACTTTCACAAAAGTTGCTCTATATACTTAGCTAAGACATTATGCACATTATATTTTGATTGCAATCGCGCATGCGCAGAGAAACATTTTTTAGTAAAACTGCTCATTTTTCATCCATTTTTTTATTATTTTTTAATTCCGATTGCAGAGTATTATGTACAATGTTGTTTGACATATTTTCTCAAAATAACTTTTTTTTATATTAAGAACTCTGCAAATTATAAGCAAAAAACTTGGCGAAATTTGGGACTGTTTTCATAAAAACCTTAATTTCTCTTCGAGTATACATGCTATCCTCATAAAAATGAACACAGTGTATTACAATAAGCCACATATTAATAATCTCGAGTTTGCACGCTTTTACTACATTAGTTTTTACAGGGTAATCCAAAAGTTATTCGTTATTTTTCAATTTGTTGACAGTCCCCTATGGGGTTTCGGGAAAAAATCTTCGCGGAAATATATAAACTATACTATACTGTTTACACACCTGCAGATTCAGGTTAATTCCTCATGTATTTTTCTAGATAGTTAACAAAATGTCTAAAATCACAAGTGATCAATCACCTTTGGCAATATAGTGTACATATTTTAAAAATGGTTTATGTATTTATATCTAAATTAAAACACAAGCTAAAAGATAAATGAACACAATTCATTAGTAGTTCTTTGGAAATTTGTCAAATGGCAGCAGAAGTGTGTTTCTTTTAAGTTCTGAAATAATAATTATTTTTAAATATATTTTTATCCTCTTCCTTCAACCGACATTCACGCAATGCACTTATTGTAATACATATAAGAGATTGCGATAGTACAATAATCCGTGTGTCATTTGCTAGAAATATTATTCATCAGAAATCCCACTCTAAAGCAGGTGCGGTCAGCGACCATTATTATGTCCGGCACCAGACTGACCGGCGACTGACCATTGATTCTGTACCTGCTTTCATTTATATCTCAAGCTACTACAGGTAAAGATCGATGACTCATGTTCTTTCTCTCATGGGGTTGGAATTACCATAATTGAGAATGATTCCCAGAAATGATAGCTTTAGAAATAACAGCGTTTTATGGCTAATGTATCTTAAATTGTGCTGTATCTTTTAAAATAAATTTGAAGAAAAAAACATTTTTTTCCTTGCGCTCAAACAATCTTCAACTAACAATGAGATAATCTTTAAAAAATCCTTTTAGAATATTTTAATTTAATATCTATTAATTTTAATTTAATAATTATATCTAGTAATTTATCGAACGTTTTTCAAATATCTGTATTCTAGATAGAGGAATATTTTGTTGTATTTTTTCTCTAATTTTATGCATTAAATATCACTACGTGTTCAAAATAATAACCGGAAATGAATCATATAAAGTGTATTCATTTTCACTCTATTATTTTGTTTTGAGTTTACTTTAAACATAAATAACAACGGTCATATGATTAACATTATCTTTATTCTATTCAAACAATATATATATTTTTTTTTAAGCGTAAATTTCTGCTATAAAAAATATCAGCAGTTATGCAATATGCATAAACAAAAATAAAATAATTTAAAAATTTCGTCATGTTTAGTATAAATATTTCGAAATGAATTACGTCATTTTTATTTATTTATTTTTATTTTATTTTATTTTTTATTATATTATAGATATCCATCGTGTCAAACACAAGTTACCAAAATTAAAGATTTTAATTAATTTACCTTTTAACTTAAAAAAATAATAATTAAAAAAGGCATGATTATTTCTTAAAATAAAATACCCAACTGCCAGTACTATATAATGTAAATGGACACATACAAAGACATATCTTTGTTTTAAGCAGTGTTAAATTCCTATTCCAGATACATACACTGTAAAAAAAGACATGTTCCTTAATCTAGGAAAATATGTTACAACCACGACAGAAAATATACAATAACCTCTTCCGAGTTATACACGATTCCAAAAAAAGTTCTTTATGTTTAGAAACCACAGAAACTAATATATTTTCGAGTTTAAAGAAACTTATATAACAAAAAAGCTTTTTTTTTGCTCCCACTGATTTTCGGAAACGTTCCCCATTAGTTTTTACAGGAACATTTATAAAAACAAGATAAAATTACAATTAAAAAAATATTATTTTCTTGTCTGAAAATTTATCCTTTTTTAAAATTTATGTTTATAACTTAACGTTATCGGTATAAAAATTATATTATGACAAATATTATACGATATATTTAATTTGCTATCATATAATTTGCATCAAATAACTATTTTTAATAATTCTTTCGGTTTTTCTAAATTTGGATTCTTTAGATATTTTATTTTTGATAATTAATCTAGTTTCTTTAATATTTGTTCTTCTCAGATTGGTGATTGATCTCGCGTTAAACTTATTTGGGATTATCATCACATCCTCTCTCATTCTTTCCTACACATCAATGAAAGTGCAACGAAATGTAAAGTAACTCATCCTATGAAAGTAATATTTCTGTTACCTAAACAAATTTTAGAGATGATGCATCGAACCTATCACCTCAATATTTTTAGCAATTCTTCCGTATGAAATATGCACTTCTTTCGATATTCATCATTCTCAGATTGGATGATTTATCGTGTTAAACTTATTCACAATAATCCATAACAGCATGCCTAATTTTTCATTGGAGGATTCTGCAATAATTCTTACCTAGACATCTCTAAAAATATTTCGAAGTGCTCCAGAGTAGTTCCACAAATATTAATAAATTTATCCTTTTCCTTCTTTCTTCTTTCACGAGGTTCGATTTCCCCTCCGAGAAACACCTGCTGTTGCCACCAGCAAGTCATTAATATCTTCTTTTCCTGACATAGCGATGACTTAAAGTACTTCCAAAAGAATCCTACGCCTCAATAACGTTCACTTCCCTTTTAGGATACGGGTAAAATTTTTAGTATTGTTTGTTTAGAGAATAATGCCTTCCAATTATGAATATTTTCTGGAAAATACAATTCAAAAGATTTGTATAGCTAGCTTTAATGTTAAAATAAAACACATTTTGATAAATTTATATTTAGGGATACGATAGTCTGCTATATTCAAATTGCTCAGAAATGTTAAATAAAATTTTAAAATTATATTTAAAATTTTTTAATTACATCTGATCAAGCAGTCATAACTGATTTTAACCCTTAAAACCTATCACTCCTTTGTTAGTCTGCTACTTATTCTGCAATTTGATATTGTTTTTAAGCTAACGTTTTGATTGTTTTCAAATTTCTGTACTGTGTCAGAAATCGTGTATAGGATATTTTGTTGGCATATATACCTCAAAAATTTTAAATCAGGCTTGATAATTATCTTTTTTTTTTAAGTCTGTTTCCTAGAGAAAACAAATAAAATTGTATAAATGTCTGCAATGTGTAGATATAATTCCAAAAAAATATCCTGTAGATGACACACATTAATAAAATAAAATTAATTTCCTTTTCAAATAGTATTTTGTTTGAGTATAACATACATGAGTTGTACTAGTTCAATTGGTTCTAGTTCAATTTAGTTTCATCCTGTAGGGAAAATCACAGAGAAATTAAAATTACTTTGATGCAAATATATATATTTAAAAAATATTTT
Source organism: Maratus michaelseni (assembly GCA_963931845.1). NCBI lineage: Eukaryota > Metazoa > Arthropoda > Arachnida > Araneae > Salticidae > Maratus > Maratus michaelseni. The sequence continues at coordinate 325,666,692 of OZ007594.1, forward strand.
TCATACCTATTTATGCATATAAAAAGATCTTGAAAGCATATTACAACCATGTAACAAACTTACAGTAAATAGATTTTCAATTTTAATCTAACGCATGAACTCTGAAAGCCATTCATCAGAATATCTCAAATTCCCCTCCCCAAATCATTGAATGCATTTATATTTTCTCATCAGAAAATTATTTTTCTTTTACAAATTATTCTCTGATTCAATTGGTTCTAGTATTATATATGATTATCTCTTTCTGTATGATGCTACTTTTCTGTCTAGTTGATAAAATGTATACTTACATTTATTTTAAGTATTAAAATCTTATCTACAGCTTTTCAGATTTGCTAAGAAATTATCATTCAAAACATAAAATGAAGTATACAGGGTGCTTCCTTAATTCCGTTGGTGAACCAAGTTAGCTACAACTATGAACGCTGTGCCTAGGCATAAGAAAAATTAGGTATGCTCAATACGTCCACCATGGTCATAAATGCATCATGCATTCTGTATGTGTCCCGATGGAGGACACATTGAGCATACTTAACAATATTTTCTTATTAAACATTTGATTATGAGTCAGGCTTGGCGACTATTTTTTTATTCAACTATACCATAAACTACAAAAAAATTCTTTATGGTAGTTATATTTTGAAAATATCCTAATATAAATGTATGGCATATTGTTTTTTTTCAAAAACTGCTGCGAATTAAATAAAAACTTGGAGGCGCGGTGTCCCAACCCCGTAATTAAAAGGTTAAAAGAATTTGTACCTTATATGTCTTAGTTTTATTAGTAAACTAGCGCCCCTCCCTCGCTTTGCTTCGGGTTAACCTTGAAAACCTTCATCTCTTTGTGTTTTCTGTAGACCTTTTTAATGTGTACAATAATTAGTACATTATTTTGATAAATCTTGCAGGGTTCAGCCTGCGTTTGCAATGTATAAGCGGAAAAAATGAAATTATTTACGACATCACATTAAAAACCTCAAAAATAACAGTATTTCTCCACTATTTAATGGATGTTATTATACATATAAACCTTCCTCTTGAATCACTCTATCTATTAAAAAAACCGCATCAAAATCCGTTGCGTAGTTTTAAAGATTTAAGCGTACATAGGGATATAGGGACAGAAAAAGCGACTTAAACCTCAAAAATAACAGTATTTCTCCACTATTTAATGGATGTTATTATACATATAAACCTTCCTCTTGAATCACTCTATCTATTTAAAAAAACCGCATCAAAATCCGTTGCGTAGTTTTAAAGATTTAAGCGTACATAGGGATATAGGGACAGAAAAAGCGACTTTGTTTTATACTATGTTAAGATGTTCATCTTTATGCTTTACAACGCCATACTTCTGCATACGGTTAGTGAAGTATTTAAGCTAAGTTATTGTACATTTAAAAGAAATTACATTTTTTGACTTCTAATAAAGTTATTTTTACATGTAAGATATCATTTCATACTAATACTAATTCGCCGCGCTGTACAACTTTATCATTTAACTTATCTACTACTTATCTAGTTTTTGAGATACGATATCCAATTCCGGATTTTACCACTAAGAGATCGCTGAAGGTATCTTATCCTGTAGTAGCGCATACCAATTTTACTAAACCCAGACACTACGTTCATGGCTGTAGCTCCATTCATCAGTTACTTAAGGTGGAACGGACTTAAGAAAATTTCCTGTTTATTTTTGAAATATTTTTTTAATTAGACAACAAAGGTACATCATGCAAAAAAGATACACATAAAAAAAAGATACATTCCGTGTGAGAAAAGGTATTTTACATTTCTCGCTCCGATCCTAAATTGACTTTTTTGTTTATACCATTGTATATTACTCTAACAGCGTAGCATAGCATATAGCATAAGAATTCTCCTAAGTGCACTAATCGTGCTGCCATGTTTACTTTAGCTCGGATTGCTTATTGGGTTAATACGTCAGTCACCAGCGGGTTTATTTCTAACAGTATTGAAGATGAGAATTGCGGTAAGAGTCAAGTATGTTCGGGGCAAATTTCCTATTCATGTGCCCGCATAGTTCTTTGGGAAATACAAATACATTCATTGACATTGGTTTAACATTGGAGAGGGAAATTTATCTGACTTATAACGAGGTTTAACGTTGCCCTTTTCACATAAATGCTCAAGATAAAATATAAAGATTTTTTTTGTTGTTGTTTTATTTTTTTCAATTATGTCAATTCCAATCAGACAAAACGATGTATGTGTTTAATAATCAATTTATGATAATCCCATTAATAATTAATGTTTGAAAAGACCTTTCTCCGTATAGGTGTGGACATAATGTTCATATTTTCAAAGAGTATCATATATCATACTCTGTATACTTTATATATAAACGATAATGAAACTTATAAATATGTGACGTTCACTTTATCACAAGTGGTAAAATCCGTTAATAAAGAAAATTCTACTAACTAAAAAATTCTTGCCTTTATTTCTTCTTTTCTTTATTTTTCATAAATTAGAATTATCCTCTTGAGACCTGAAGCTAAACTATACTACAAATACTCATTCGTTGCTTTTGCAGAACCAAAATGACATCATAGATCACAGAAAAAAAGTTTTTTTCTGAAATTGACACTTTAGGAGGTTGGTAATTTAGGTTCACAAATATCGATCTAAAATTACCAAGTCCCCTAAAATGTCAATTTAATTATCAAATATAAATTCACACAATAACAAATTTAAGGACTTTAAATAAGTGGATGATTTACAAATTCTCAAAAAGTTTTATTGTTAAGTATTTAACTTAAATAATTATGAAAATTACTTACTTTCTCGGCCACACTGACATTTAGCAAAATTTATTTTATTATGAGAAAATCAGAATCGATGCTATCATTTATTCATTTTGTTTTAAAGCAAAAAACATTCAGCTATGCAGCAGTGAAGTCAAAATGTAAAAAAATCAATCAGTTTAGTTTTTATGAGGCAAATAATAGCGGTACACACTTATGTACCTCTGATCTGAAGAGGTTAAACTTAAACCCTCATTTGGATTTTTTTTCTCACTGCATTGTTTAGAAATCAAACTAGAACAGATCTTGTTTTAGCAAACTTCTATATAAATTCTATGTCTCACATTCAATCTGTCCCTGTGAATGCTCAAGCTTAAAAGAAATTGAGCTTAATCGAAACTTATTAGAATTCAGCATCTTATAACTTTTCACCTGACACGGTAAAATTGCTTATGATACTTATGATACACTTACTTATGACTATACTTATGATGCACTTATGATATTTTTTTCCATTCCCATACCATGTTCTGTTTTGCAATGCATTATATCTCATATAGCTACCAATATAAATACATAGTTGAATTACTTTCCTCACTTAACACACAACTCTCTGTATATTTTTTCTTTCGTTTTTCTACCTGGATAACGAGCTTCACCGCAGTCTCAGAGGAAGCACCTGTTGTTGTCAGGTTGCTCCATTCATTTTCATTTCGTCTCTCTCACTCCAACATCGGTGATTAGAGGGAGTACACGTCCTTCGAACAGGAACATCCCTGAATTCTCCATCTTTGCCCCGATGACTTCTTTCTTCTCTCGCTCCCTCGATTCAGTCTGTGTGCTCTGATGGTGGAAAATAGGAACCTGGGAAGCACGTAGAATTGGGTCTGTCGTGAAGAATACTAAGTTATAAATAGTGGGAGTTCAGTTCGGTCTTCTCTAGGAAATTATGGTCAATTTCAGTAGAATTTCACATTATGTTTTTGTGTACTTTTTGCAAGTAAAATTGAAAGTAGTTTAAGTTAACCCTTAACTGCTGTGTCAAAAATTGTCGCATAGGTACTTGGAGCGGTGTCTGAGATCGCTTGATCGAAAGATGAATCAAAGACTCGATTAACTCATGGGATACTGTTTCAGTACTAAACTTTATGTACATGGACTATTAGAATGAAAAGTCCCCTATTCAGAAGTCTCTAGCTATAACACTAGAGCTCCAAATAAAACAAAACTTCACTGGTATCTATAGTTAAACTGGAAATTGCAAGTTAAACTTTGAAAATTGAAAAAAGGAAGTGGTCTCTGAGACCGCTAACAGCAGTTAATGGTAAAAGACCTCTCACTGCAATCAGCAATTAAAAGTAATATCCGATCAAAAGAAGTTTTTTACTGACTAGAGTTTCGGTTTGTACTGAAAGTTTGACTGTTTTTCTTTATCAAATCAAAACCTTTCATAGAAACTCAAATTTTCAACCAAACATAAAAACCTACAGTTAAAAGTGTTATTTCATCTTTAAGTAAATTGAAAATATTCTTTCTTGTTTTCCATTCTTCAGCTCTCTGTTCTTGCTCGTTAGCTCTCCGCTTTAACTCTCAAAATGTTGATACTGTAAAATTGAAAAATTAGGTTATGCATACGTTTTACAGAATTAAGCAATAAATAAGTGTTAGAAAATTCGAAATTTAAATATACTGCTGCTGGACAAAATCTTTTAACTTTTCTGTTTTAATAAAATGTTTTTTAGATAATATTGATTTAAACGATACAAGAGAAAACAACGTTTTTTTCAGAAATAATATATATTATGTCATAATTGTCGTAAAATTTTTATATTTCAAGCTATTCTTTTGTTACGTATTTAGAGAAGTACAATCTCATAACATTTCATAAAATTTTGAAAATTTGTACTTGATAATAGTAGTTTCTTGGATGGTCAAAAAATCAGGTGCACTTTTTAATAAAAGCAGAAATATGGTGTCTGGAAGTTATAGTGTGGCAAACGGCTATTCCAGTAATGCTATAAAAAGTGGTAAAAAATTGATGCTGAACAATACATGTCGATCACAGCGACATCTGCTAGCTCTTTTCAACGTAAACACCATATAAGGATTATAAGGATGGTATAAACATTGATCTAGCAGATGTCGCTGCAATCGACATTTATCGTTCAGTATCGTTCAACATTTATGGGATTAAATTTTTTAGCACTTTTTGAATAGCCGGTTGCCACACTATATCTTCTAGACGCTATAGCAGAAGCAATTTTACAATTGTCGCCAAAATAGTATATGTTTAATTGTCTTTCTCGTTTAAGCGAATTCTTCCCAGCGAGTTTCGTCAAGGTCTATGATGTCAGTTGCACAGTTTGGGACAAAAACAGTCTCAACATAAACTTTGTGCGTATGTCGTTTATTCTGATTTATAAATGCACTCTACTAATGATACTGGCTGTAAATGAATCTGAATCCCATGCAGATACTACTAATTACGGAGTCTTTTTTCAATAAACCATATTCAAATAATTCCAGTTAATGTGGAAACGTACAATATTAAAATCCGAAATAGCATATTCATCTTTCAAGAAGTTACGAATTCTTACATGCAAGAGACATCCCATCCATATTTGTATATAACTTTCACTCAATTGATAAAATCATTCAGACCATCCGGTTACAGTCATTTCATAAAATTAAAAATATTTATAAAATAGCTGGAGCTTAGTAAAATAAACCCCAATAAGCTAAAAACCAGAAAAGGAATATCAAATAATAAACAGTAATGATATAAATTGTAACAATGTAACGAATGGGAAATTTTGTTATGAACATTTGAAGAGATGGTGTGTAAAACATGGTAGCTAACAAAAGTTTCGAGATATTCAAGATTCAATTTTTCTAAAGACCACCAAAACCATTGTTATTGATTCATCTAAAACAGCTGATTTGTTACGACTGATCTCCCATTAACTTACATTTGACATTTGACGGAGATTGCTTTGAGACCTATAAGCTACAAGGCTGTTGTCTCGAATGATCCATATTTTTTTATTCACAGAAATACATACAGGACTTTGACAAATTACATAAATCTTCTTCTTGGGGACGGGATAGACACAAGGAAGTAGACAGCACTGAAGACACACACACAATGATATCCATGCCTTACCGGGATTCGAACCACGGGCCCTCACCGTGGCTGTCGCCTTCGCTACAACCACGCTGCCGGGCCGGCCAATTAACTTATGTGCAGCATTATTTGCCTGATAGATTTTATTTTATTGGACTTATGTACAAAGAGCCCTTGTTATTAAAATTCCTATTTAAAATTTATCTGTGGTTATGGCATATAGTGAGTAAAAAATAAACCTTTTACTTTAAAAAGGCTGTCCGGATGCAGCTAAACAATTTTACAGGAAAATCAGAATTAATTCAAAAATGTCAGCTACAATGTTTTACACGTAAGTCCTTCATTTCTTTATATTTTTTTATATAATCAAAATTGAGCTATCTTCACCTGTGCAATGTAATTTGAAACTACCCTCTCACTTCAATCAACAGTTGTCCCTTTCACAGGGGCATTCCTTCGACGCTTCTTAGGGATTTTTTCTGTCAGAGCTCCAAATCAGGATTGATTGAGGCAATAAAAGAAAAACCAGAATACGAACTGAAATGGACAATTCTTTCCCCATTGCTTCCCCCTCAAGGATTTCTCCAAAGCTTCTGCTACAAAATTTCTCATAAATGGGTTTTGTGCAGGTATTTTTCTTTTACAGTACCTGTGAATAAAGCCATGAGGAACAGCTTTGCTCGAACTTGCTTTTTAAAGCTGCAGAAAGGAGAAAAAAGAGAAAAACAGAACAGATCTCGAATTCCATGTGATACTCTTATATAAGGTTCCAAAAGAAATGCATGGTAAACCTTATTGATTTTCGAGTGGTTTTTCTTTTAAAAGCTTGAAAGGTAAAAAATAGTAACCACGACCAAAATGCTTTGAATTAACATCCCTTGTTACAAGATGGAACCTTCGACTAATCTGTTTGAATAATATCCTTAGAAAATGATGGCAGTTTGCGTACGCGAATGCACATATGCTTGTTATCACTTATTTTTTATAATAACGTTTATAATGTCGTGATCGAAATGTGACCAAAATGTCAATGCAGAATAACCAAAATTCAACTATTATTACTGTCATCGCTGTCGTCATGTAAATTAGAAGATGGGTCGCTTTATTATGTTCCTTTTTGTGACGAGTTGCTAATGTCTTGAAAACTGGTCATAACGATTTCACATTGGAGTCACCAAGCAACGGTCATCTCACAGAAAATTTTTAATGTTCTGTTTTCAAATATTTCCAACCGAAGTTTGTAGGAATAAACAAATGTATCAAAGTGCATTCGAAAGTTAGAAAATTTATTAGGAACAAAATAGTTATCAAATTAAAATGTAGTGCTTTCAAAAACCAAACAATTTTGGTTTTGAAAGTATGATTTAAAAAAATGTTTTTTTGCAGAATTTTTACGTCGGATAGGGAAAGGCCTATCTTCATCTTAAACATGCCCTGGTGCAAGAAATTTTTGGAATCCTCTACTTTCTTAAGACTAAAAGTAAATAAGTCTTAATTGGTGGATCGTTCTAAACGCATGAGATAGGTGCTTAAATTTTTTAAACTTTTTTTTTAAGTAAAAAGAAAAAAAGTTGTTTTGTCCCGTTTAGGGCCTTATAAATGCAGCACCTGAGAGTATTGCAACTCCCCCCCCCCCCCCCTCCTCTTCCTCTTGTGACTGATTCTAGGCTCAGTCGTAATCGCAGTCGTAATCAGCCGTAATCACGCTCAAAGGAAATCTTTTATTTTACATATATAAATTTACTGCTTATTCTGGTGGTTTCTCCCTCTATTACCTAAGTTTTAGAACAATAATTAATAAAGAGATGTTAGATTTTTCATATCTTATTGGTAAATACACGAGTCGGAACATCTAACACTCTTCTGTTAGGATGCTGTTGATATCATTGGAAAGTAAGATTCTATCATACGTAAACCCAAAATGTTAATTTTATACATATTAAAACCTAATTATGTACATATAAATCTAAAGTTTTGTGTTTAAAATGAACATCTGATCCTACTCTCACATTTCGTTCTCATTAAATGGTGTTAAACTTACATTTTCTAGCCAAATATAACCTCTAATAGTTTTTCATCACCCACAAAATTTTCACAAATTCTACAGATTGAATGCTGAAAAGGATAGAAGCAATGGACCAGAAGATTTTTCAACTCTTCTGTCAGCTTTCTTATTGAACTATTTTCTTCCTTTTTCACTATGTGACGTCATCGGTCTTCATTTCGAAGGCATCAGCCAATGCTGTCACCATCGAATCAGAAGGTAAAGCCGCAATAAAAGTGTCATCCGGAAAATCGAATTCGGTGTGAAATGGAACGTTTCTTTGACCCTACCTCCATTAAAGGATCAGTGTCGTAGAATTTTTTTCCTCCTAGAGAAAATCTGTTTATTGTCTTTATGTCTTCAGCTTCCATTCTACTATCATCCCTGTAAACATCATTCCAAGTTTAATGGTTTCGAATAAAACTTCTATCTTTATTTAATCTGGATCTATTGAATCGCCATTTCTTTTAAAGGTTTCGAGAATTTGTTAGCTTGTTTTAAACAACAGTCACACAATAAGTCTTAGATCTCATTCACATAATGTAAGAGACTTTCTATCCGTTATTCTGGTGTTAATGTTTTTTAAACTTTTTCCTACAATTGCAGTTTTTTGTGCACACTATGTTATAACTTAATAAAAGTTTGCTCTACGTTTTATTGGAAATATTTATTTTGTCGAAGTAAAATGAATACCATAAATTAAATTCATTTTCATGCATAGGTAGATTGAAATTTTTATTTTCGTTACATTTTAAAAATAACATATAAATGCTAAACAAAGAACCACACAGTGAGTAAATAACCCTATTTACACAATATGAGAGATTTTATATCCGCTTTTTATAATATTCTTGCTCTACATTATACGTGTTTCATGTATATATTTAATAAATTTTGCATCGAGTTTTATTAAAACGAAATGGGTATTAGATATCGGTAAGAGGTAAGGTAACCAAATTATTATTATTTTTTTAACTTCAAAGCTTTCAAAAGTTTACAATTTGTAACCGTTTAAGCTTTACCTTTTACTTAAATTTTATAAGCATAAATTTTCTAAAACTAAAAAAGTTTTTTTTTTTTTTTTAACCAAAAAGTTGAGGCTGACCCTTTAAATGTGAACTGCTTGTCTGAAATGTGGTTCAACTTAAATACATATTTTAAAGATTTTTTCTCTCATCACGTTTTTCACATGTTAACATTTATGAAACTGATTTTGAGTACTCTTTCAGGAAGTTTGCTGTAATGTACATTATAATTAACGATATAATTTTTATATAAAAATTAACTCTCACCTAAATGATGTCAGTGAAATATGCAATTAAAAAATGCTTCTTTAATGCAATCACGGATACTGACAGTTACCTTAACTTATATACTTCATTGATATATACCAATCTCATTATAATGTTAACCAAATAGCGAAATATGTTACTGTTTTACAATAGTGATTTTTTTATTACTGTATGTGATTGTTTTATTTTGTACTTAATATTTCCCTTTTTCTCAGGAATAAAATTCTTTTATTCCTATAGTAACACATTGACCGCCATGGCACACGTTACGTGTGCCAGAAATATGTCCCGGGGTGACGTATCACACGAATACAAGTGCCATCAATATTTTCATTGAAGACAATTTATTGCTATGAAACGGGACTATTGATAATCAATTATCATGTATTTAACAAGAACGAAGGATCGTGCGTCAAGCATAAATTATGTAACACTTTCCAACAATTCTAAAATTACTTTTAGAAATCTTTATCGTTTAATAAGGTCTAACGTCTGTTGTCTAAGTAAACAATTTAGAAAACGCGCATAACACATTTAAAAATCCAATATCAAAAATTATCAACAATATTCGGAAAAATGTCCTAATTATTTTGCAAAACCCTGTATATGATCTATAGATTTGTATATATACTACATAGAATGTTAAAGTTTAGTTCAGTTAGGAAATGTATAACACAGGTGAAAATCCCCCTTCAGCAATTTCTGTCAACGCAAATTTACTGGAAATGTTTTTTGCTGCCCTGTATAGGATTTATACAATTTATACAAACCAAGTAATAGGAAAAAATTAATTAAATTTAAAAATTCGTGCCGCAACTGAAAACGCACTTCCAACAATTACTATTAACAGACAGTACTGTAACCGAATATTTTTGTATGTCCCTGTAAATGAACGATGAATGCTATACACACAACATTCTACAGTAAACCTCCTATAATGCATCTGTCTGATATATATCAATTTCAATATGTTTTAAATAGTGAAACATTGTTACAAAAAACGGAAATAATTTTCCCCCCAAAGACAGTATTGTAAATTAATCTTTTGAGTGTCCCTGTAAAGTAACTATAAGTGCTAAACACTTCATTTTTAACACCGAACATGCCATAGTAAACCTTAATAATATATATCAATTGCATGAGAAAATGCTCTGTCATTGTTTGAATCCCTTTATAAAATACTCTGCATGCAGTAGTAATAATCTACAAAAGAAATATATATTGTTCCACAATTCTTGTGAGTTCAAAGATTTCGAGTCGGGGATAACTCCACTAACACTTTGAAATACTAATATTGATGTCGATTAGAGATAAAAGTGAAATTTAAAAATATTGACATTTTTGATATAAAGACTGAAACCATATAGCTATCTATTAAAAAAATTTAATTTTTTATTTTTTATTTTATACCGATAAATTATATATTCCGCATTTTATTTTCTAAATATGTTAGAATTATTTTTAAATGCTTCGAAATCAACTTTTTTTTTATCTTTTCCTCTGATAAAATAATGCTAGAGAATGTGGTAAACTTATAAGAAACCCACAAATTTGTGTTTAAATTTTATGAGACTTCCACCATGTCTCTAGATTAATTCTAAATGAAAATTTTCAAACAAACTTAATGGGGAGAAAGGAAGGCAGTTTCGAGTCGGAGAGAACTTGTCACATCCAATTGAGAGGCAATAACACAACTTAACAGTTTAGGAGGGCTTCTTCCCTTTTGCAAAACTCTCTTATCCCTCTGGCACAAAAAAATGCAAGTTTATAGAGAAGAAACCATTATATGCTAGACTGAAAATGTAAAAAAAAAAACTAAATAAAGTGAAGAAAATATCATTTGGAATTTTGCAGAAAGAAGCGTAATTTCGAAGACGAAAGTGTCATAATAGATAAAAGAAGATAGAACAATCATTTTTTGAAAATACAACACAGATCTCATGTAGAATAATTTAAAAATAAAAGAAGAATAGAAAATGTCTAACGGAAGTGAATTCATTATAAATATTATTCACGAAATGTCGTTTTAAAATAAAACTCAGAAAAGATGTTTTTTAAAGATGTTTTTAAAAGTTTTATCATCCAAAGAAAATTGTCAGTTGTAAAGCAAAAAAAAATATTATTCTATTTTTTTTTTCAGATTTCAATTGCTTTAAAAATAAGTGCTTTGCTATAAGATAAAACGTAGTATTACATAAACTGAAACTAGTAGCAAACCATTATAAGTTATATTGATGTCCAATATTGCGCCATTATTAGATTAATTGAAAATGCTTCCAATGAAATACCAATATTGGTTAAATATTGACTTTGCACTAGAAATACTTGAAATGAAAAGCCAATATTGCAGAAATCACATTGTCATACATTACATAGTAGAAGAAATACATTAGAAATACTGACAATGAAAAGACGAAATATTTCTTGCTAATATTGGTGCAATGACGGCAATATGTAGACATCTCACTGTTTCAAATAATATAATAAAATCACTTTTTAACTTTAAATTAAAGTGTAATTACTGCTTAAAGTGATAAAAACATAACACAAAAGATTTAAAAATACCTTTTAATATACAGATTACATATGTTTCATGCGCTCAAACGGCGACTTCTTCAGATAAAAATGATAAATAAAATATTCTCGCAAAGCTTTTGAAAATGATAAACATAAATCACGAGATCACATATTAGGCCAGTAAAAATAGGATTTTGCTAACCAAAAATTCGCGGAAAGCTGGAAATTGTTTTAATCACTTCGTTTTACATCCAAATGAAGGGATTTGAAGTTTGTCCCATTTTCCTGGTGAGCTTTAGATGTAGCACCACAAAAACCTCAAAATTTTCGGACTTTTTTCAGTATTTCGCAAATAACTTAAAAACCGTTCACTCTATAAAAAATATCCTTATTTACAAATTGTAGAGCATACAATTCTGCGTCGATTGAGTATTACGGATTAAATATTCCACCTATAATAAGCAAGATATAATAAATCAAAAAGTACATTTTTCTAAAATTTTCTAAAGAAAACACATAAAATTGGTGTTTTGAGTACCAATTGTCGGTTAAATGAATCATTTCGCTTACAAAACAGTATAATTGCATAAATCGACGAATCGCACTGTTTAATTAACAACTTCAAAATTTAATTACATCAATATGGGATTTTCACCAACCTTTTCAACAGATGATTACATTTGAAATGCAACCAATTTCACCAAATTAATTTTAATTCTGTCGTCTGTAAGCAAATTATTTTTTGAGGTGCATAAATGATTATATTTTGAAAATCCAATGAAATGATGAATATAACGGATAGGTAATTGAAAAATAAAAGAATTGTATGTGCACTTAAAATTATGTATTTTACAAAAAGTTGGAAAAAATATAATAATAGAAAATCAAGAAAAATAATTTATTTAAAAAAATTAGTATAAAAGCAACGGTAATAAAATCAACTCAAGTTACTTGAGGGGAAATACAGGAAAATCGAGCTTAGAGCGTTTTTTTTGCTGGACCTTGAGTTGTCCATTCTTCTTCCTCTTCCTCTAGATTAGTGCTGCACAAACTTTTTGTATGAAAATAGTTTGCCACCACTATCTCTGAAAGGTAAGCTTTGATATATTTAATAGAAAGGTTTCCGTCATTAACCTAAGGTAACTTTTTCTGTGTAAAAATAGTGGTAATGTTGGTGGCCCAGGGGTCACAGGTTGTGCATCCCTCTCTAGATGGAAGGCCTCCTCGTCCATATCTACTTTTTCGTCGTATCCGGTTTGTGGGTCTTCTTCCTCCCCGGTATTTGTGCACGACACACATTTACAGTGGTAACATATAGTTGAACCATTTAACCCCGTTCTTTCTACAAGAACATAAACCACCTTTGCACCCCTTTGCACATTTTCATGACAGAGTGTTTAGGAGCTTTGGTGGGGCAGCTACAACTTTTGTGGTAACTGGAAGTATACCATGCCTGAATAATTTTCAACCCCAATCAGTAAGATTCATCAGCCTTCCATTCCAAATATTGATCTGAAGAAAAGCTCTGAATGAATGTTGTTTGGTTGCATCTTCAGTTGGCGTCAGAGAAGCGAGGTTAAATTGGGTCTTCATAAGGTATTTTGCAAATATGTTGTAACGCAATTTGTACAGTGTTGTGGCTTCGTCGTACTGGGGATTGTATAAGGTGGCAATAAATTTCTGCCCCGCAGCACTTACTTCCTGAGGGTAGCATATTGGTTATTAAAGACTGTTGGAACATCCTGTAAGTGAGCATTTTTTCCATAAGCTTGACAAATTTCAGTTTGCCCTGCCTGAAGAAGGCCGATGTAGAATCACAGCCACTAAAAGCATGCAAGAATAGGATGTTATTCTTCACAATCGGCGAGTACTTGAAACTTAATGGTGAATACAAAACATTGTCTGACTGTCCTTACCCAGCTTTTCAAGTATATTTGGATGAATGTGGAGCAAATGCAGTCAAAAGCACAAGCAGATTAATATATTCCCCAACTATGATGACACGTTCTGACTGCTGATCAAGTTGGATGGCTTCCATCATGATGGTAGTATCTGCATCCTCGGCAGCTTGCTCCACAGTAAAATTGTCTTGCTCCAGATTTTCAATGAGCACTTTTATTAAACGGAGTTTATTGCCTTCATTTGCAAGGAAGTGCTTTTTTTTTGCAATTCTTTCCAAAAACTAATAAATTTTTTTGTCACTGACTATCAGCCAGATTCAGATATTCGCTCTAGGATCTTAAAGTAAAGATCTCTAGAAAGATGCGTTTTAATTGGTTGATCGAATTTCTGGTCATGTGTCTGGCGGTAGCGCTTTGACTTTTGTGTTTTCCTAAGTGTCAATTTAAAACAATTCAAACAAAAAATGTTTTAAACCAGAAAATTTATTTTGCAAATTATTTCTTAAATTTGTGTTTTATATTTGATTAAGTTTAAAAAGAGTTTATCAAATTGTTTTAGAATTCAGCAGACGGACAACTGAATTTCGCTGAATTCTCAAATTGTCCCCTAAAAAGTTAAATTGCACCCTGTTGGGCATGCGCCCCCTCCATCGGGAACCACTGCTCTATATGCTTGCTAACATAACATACATGCTCCAAAACCTTCATAGTTCAAAATGAATATAGTGTACATTTAAATATTTATAATAATAATAGTTCTACTATTTTATACTTGGTCTCTAAGGTTTCAAAATTGTAATCATAAACGCAAATATATTCGTGAGTACTTTTGGTTTGGTTATATGAGCACTTTTTGAGTTGTTCAGAGTCAAAAAACAGATTTTATGTGTTTTCTTTAGAAAATTTTAGAAAAATGTACTTTTTGATTTATCATATCTTGCTTATTATTGGTGGAATATTTAATCTGTAATACTCAATCAACGCAGAATTGTATGCTCTACAAGGATATTTTCTGTAGAGTGAACGGTTTTTGAGTTATTTACGAAATACTGAAAAAAGTCCGAAAATTTTGAAGTTTTTGTGGTGCTACGTCTAAAGCTCACCATGAAAAATGGGACAAACGTCAAATTCCTTCATTTGGATGTAAAGCAAAGTGATTAAAACATTTTCCAGCTTTCCGCGAATTTTTGGTTAGCACGGCTCTTTTTTGAACTAATTTTACTGGCCTAATATCCAATGTAAGCAGGTGCTTAAGTTGGTCAAACTGGAAAACGTGAAAATTATAATTTTTATTTTTATTTTTATGGCTTTTTAGGTACGTTAGAAATTATATAAATACGTAGCCCCTGTAGTCGTCGTTTGATCCGTCCGTCCGTCTGTTCGCATATAACAGCGCAAAAACTACCCTACTAAATGGTTTGAAATTTAAGATATATTATCTTTGCAGAAGTTTGTCAAGACATTTCAAATTTTATGAAAATCGAATCAAAACTTTAGAAGATATTAATAAAAAATATTTATTAAGAAATTTGAATCTTTAAAAAATAAATCGGTGCTGTCTTGTAATAGGAGCTTCCGAGGTTTAATCGTCAAGCGACCGAGGTACTTATTTTATTACGGAAATTAATCTGTAGACGATATAATTAATTTCACAGAATTAAAAATCATCAAGATAGGAATATTTATATAACTAGCTATAGTAAGAACGCACCTCGTTTGTCGCGTTTCACGTACAATTTCCAACTTGTTTAATTTGTAAACCATCGCGTGCCAAATTTTAGGTAATTCAAAAAGAAGCTGCTTCGTTTCAAACGTTCTCGCTTCGCAAATATATTTCTATTGATTCACGAATAATGGATGGAAAACAAACTCTTGATGAAATAAAAATAATAATTTTCACGTTTTCCCATTTGACCAATTCAAGCACCTGCTTACATTGGACATGTGATCTCGTGATTTATGTTTATAATTTTCAAAAGCTTTGCGAGAATATGTTATTTATCATTTTGATTTGAAGAAGCCGCCGTTTGAGCGCATGAAACATATGTAATCTGTATATTAAAAGTTATTTTTAAGCCTTTTGTGTTATGTTTTTATCACTCTAAGGAGTAATTACACTTTAGTTTAAATCTCACTGTTTGTGAATGTATTTCATGTCAACATTGTCAAAATTGGCTAAGATATAACAACTATAAAAATAAGTGGCCTATTATTGGTTTGTTGCTAGAGTAGATATTGCTCTGCACAAAACTATCAGAGATGTATTAACTGTAGCAAAGCTTTTCTGTCCTAAATTTTTCTTCTATAGAAATACGTGGAATGATAAATTATCTAATGAAGCTGTTTTTAAGAATGTTTTTTTCTATGACATATTTTTGCGCTTTTTTACTTATTTGAAATTCTCATAAGAATCATCATAATTTACATATATTGACGATGCTTTGGTGAATACTGAAATTACTGACACGTAATAAGAAATGTTTCTACTATTATGTTATAATAATGGCATAATTTGAATGCGTTCAGTAAAATTGTTATAAATATCGATTGGCGAAATGTGATTATCTTTTCTTTTTCTGTGGTGAACTTTTTATAAGAAAATTAACTTTATGTTCAGTAATTAAATATACAAAAAATAATCTACATGTGTTTGCTTTTTTTCCTTTCAGCCTTCCCTTGGTTTTGGTAGGTCAGAATCTTACATAAAATTAGAACAACTGGGAGAAGGTTCCTACGCAACAGTCTACAAAGGATTCAGCGAGTAAGATTAATTTTTTCAGTATACTTTTTATTCCTCTCCAAAGCTAAAAAGTAATCCGGAAAATATGATACGGCTTCTTTAGCAATTTTTAACCTATTTTAGCCTTTTATGTTTTCAGCTGCGGAATTCCAGCTTTCATCTATATTTAATTCTTGAAGTGAAAAGGTGCATTTTAGTTTTCTTTGTTTGACAATTTTTTCAACAATGTAGTAATTACCTTTCTAAAAGTGGGATAAGAAGAGGAAAATTGATTAATTAGAAATTATTTATTTATCTAAACTAGTTTGGCGCATAAATAAAATCTGAAAATAAACCAAAGTTTTCTGAAAGTTTTCCTTAGAAATGTTTCTCTTTTTTTTTTTTTTTTTTAACAAGTATATCATCATAGATGTATGCACTATCCGAAATTTCCAGGTCTGGTCCCGGCCTGGCTCATTATGAAATCTAAAAATTCCACACAAAAGCTTTATTAGTCCGACCCGGTATAAAAACTAAAAATTCCTCCGGAGCCCGACCCAACTCAATTTCAACAATGCCTACATGTGTCTTACATGTCATTTCTGAAGCAATATATCCTACTTTTAAAATAATTCAAAAAGTAAACTTACTTACGTTTCGATTTTTTTTCAGATTATATGTCCACAATTCATTGTAGAACTGAATAACAATAATATTAATGACCACTTAGATAATTGCGTGCATCATTTTTGCGTACTCTTTACAAAAATTAAACTTGACAATTACATTCAAATGATGATGATTCAGTAAGGAAGTCAACATAGTTTAGAATGAAAGAAAAATATATTAAATGAAAATCACATTGTAAAAGCTCTACAAAGAAAAAAAGAGTAGGTTCTTAAAAATGCTTCACTGAAATTTATAAAACCAAATTAAATTTCTAAATATTTCGTTAAATAAATGCCATTTTTACACAAATAAATAAATAAAACGCAAGCCAAATATATATGGGTTCGGGGAGGGGGGGAGGGGGGAGAAAGAAGTTCAGGCTCAGCTTTGTTCGGATAAAAACAGTCTTGTTTGGCCTGAGTCAGCAGAAAAAAACGTAAAGCCCGGGCCCTGCACGGCGCGGCCCGAGGCTGTGCAGGCCTCAATGTAATCCTGTCAAATAGTGTAGATGTGAGCCTTTTAGGAGCATCCATGTATCACACTTGGAGGAAAATACTCTATTCAGTTATAATTGTAACATCTGATTTCAAAGATTTTAGATCTCGTAACAATTTTTCTGTTTTCTAAAAAATCAATAATCCATTACATTTTACGCATCTGCATATAATTCAAATATTTGTAACCTCAAAATTACCTCACATTCCTTTTTTTGAAATATGTATTAAACGCCAAAAAGTGGGAAATTGATACTCACATGTTATGTATCTAAGCATTTACATAATATATACAATTTTATATCTGATCCAACTCCATAAAGCAAAGCCTTTCATCCGTATATTTTTAAATTTATATTTCTCCAGACGTGAACCGAACTTACCCCCATCACCATCTGCAATATTTCACGATATCCAGACGCTCTTTCCATCGTTTCCATGAGGGAGTTGTGTCAAAATGGTTCTGAAGTATTTTCCCACCTTACTGCATTCAAATCGGTTATAGAAATATATTACAACTAAAAAAGAAATTTTTCAACTTCACCTCACTTGCGAATTTTTCTTTTCAGGAATAACTCCATATTTATTTATTTCGGCTTGAATAGATTTATTTTTTTATGACTACTTTTCATAAAAATTTCAACTTTTTTCAAAACAGTCATAAATTGCTAAAGGAAAAATAATCCTTGAATACATTTTAAGCCACATTAGGTCTGCTTTTAAAGAAATTTATCAAAGAACCTCTTTTTTCCTTAAAGATTTTTTTGTTTTTGTTTTTTCTGAGCTGACAGACTACGCAATATCAATATGCAATATATATATATATATATATATATATATATATATAGTGTGTGTGTGTGTGTGTGTGTGTGTGTGTGTGTGTGTGTGTGTGTGTGTGTGTTTGTAAGTCCTAGAGTGCAGATTATTTCTATTTAGGAAATTTTCAATAGGAAATATTGGAGAGGCGAGGCAGTTGTATGTAATGTTATGCATTTAAATACTTCCGTATACAGCTTATTTCACAAGCGGTAGGGAATGAAGGAATGTCTAAGATGAGTTGGAATGCTATAAAGCATTGGTTAGCAACGAAAGTACAGCCCTAGGCTAGCCAATTATATATATTACAAATAAACATTCAAATAATGTTATTTTAACCATGGTAAACCAAGAACTGTTTATTTTTGTCTTTCAGTGACTACTCAGCTGTAGCTTAAAATTGCTTTTTTTTTTTCGTGTTTTGTGTTTCACTTATTCATGACACGAAATTACTTATAATTTGGTAGGTGTTCGCACGCACTTCTGGCATCACACTCCCTTATTCCGTTTGTATATTCCACTCTCTAGAAAAATAGAGAAATACACATAACATATGTGAAAATTAACAATAGTAAAAATAATAATAATTTAATTGCTTTTAGTTTATTATTTTCGTCTTAGATGACGTCTTAAACGTACGAATGCCATGAGAGGATTTATAGGTCCTTGAAACCTATTTTAAAATAACCTACCCTGTACTTTTATTTGAATAATTCTTCTAAAAACGAAGTCATTGTCAAAATATGCTTAGACAATTAATGGTATTCATAACGATATAGCTGCCCATCGTTATTCTCACATTTTCCTACTTATTTGTTTCATTACTCAAAACAAAAATTGTTCTAACTCTAGCATAACATCCACTAAATTTCCAAACAAAAAACCCGAAATTTGCATTTTATGTTTGGAAAATTTTGTGCAATAAAGTTAATGTACGAATAACTCAATGACTTTCATTTGCCAAAATACCTGTCTTCTATAACAGAATGTATTTAACATCCCAAGCTTCACTGTGAACCGAAATAGGAAATCAGCGTTCCCTGCTTAGCCACTTCTCTATGCATAAGTTCCTTCATTAGCAGACCTACCTAATGAAGTTTCTTTAATTAGAACCGAATTTTCCCACCATTGTTCTCTAATTGTCAGGCAGAACAGCGGCGAATAAACTTGCAGTAAGCTGGTGAATATTATTATTTACATAGTTATAGAATGACCATTATAAAAAGTCATTTTAGATTTTAAAAGAGAATGCACCATCCTTGTCCGTCAGGTAATAATAATTTAAATATTAAAAGAAATTCCAAGTTCAAACATATTAAAATTATATGCTAAAAAACATTATGTTTTAATGCAATTAATGAATAAAATATTATAATACGGTTAAAAAAAGAAAAAAATTTCTTAATCTACGAAGATGTAACATAAGCATGAACGAAAATATACAATAACCTCTTCCGAATTGCCCCGATTCTGGAAAGCATTCTTTATCTTATTCCACATTTGTCCCCCAGATAATAATAATTTGAATATAGAAAAACATTTCCAAGTTGAAAAATACTAAAATTCTATGATAAAAAAAAACTATTTGTTAGCAAAAAAGAAACTGATAATAAATCAATAAAGCCTTGAAGGTATTGTTTCTTACCTTCTTTTTTTGGAAATATTGTTAATCACATTACCAGTCCAGCGCGGTTTGGATTATACCAAACCCGAATTTGAAATTTTTACTTGAAATCAACCCGAAACCCCACCAGATTACGACGCACTTCAAGCCGAAACCCGAAAAAATAATACTAATCTCTGTTTTAATGCAATTAATGAATAAAATATTCTGTAATTATATCTTTAATATCAATGTTATCTTTTATGTTAAAAAAAAAAAAAAAAGAAAAAAAAAAGAAAGAAAAAACAAATCTAAATATATAGAGAGAGTTTATGAAAAGACATATAATTTTTATACTGAAAAAAAATCATTATACGGTATAATACTGGCAGCTGGGAAGCCAGTATTATACCGTAAAATCAACATTTTTTTTTTTCAGTGTAATTTACCAAAGTATAATATAACCACGAACGAAAACATACAATAACCTCTTTCGAGTTGCCCTGATTCTGAAAAGCGTCCTTCATCTTTAGAAACGTCAAAAACTAATATATTTTCGAAATTTAAAGAAGCATTTATAAAAACGAAGTTTCTTTTCTGCCACTGATTTTCAGAAAGTTTGACGAGTATTTTTTATAGTGTTTTAATCAGTTTTCTGAAACCAGAATATCGGTTTTTAGGATGTTATCACTTCTCAATTAGACATTTTTAGCTGCGTAATGGAATTTATACATGCAAAACTAACAAAATAATAATAATTTTAATGTTAATTCTAATGCTGTAAATTTTTCATGTTTGTCTGTAAAACATGTTTCTTGAACATGAAAATGTTTACTTGAAAATTGATAGCATCCGAAGAATTCCCAGTTGAGAAAACTAATAAATACTTTATAAAAACTACTTGGAACGCTTCCGAAATCACTGTCAACAAAAAAAAATATTTTTATAAATGCTTATTTAAATCTCGAATATATTTTTGGTTTCTGATATTTCTAAAGACAAAGAACGCTTTTTGGCATCACAGGTTATTTGGAAAAGGTTATCGTATATTTTTGTACATAGTTATATTGTATTTTCATAGATTTAGAAACATTTGACTTTTTACAATGTAGGAACAACTACTCTAAGCATTAAAACGGAAGATTCTCGCTGATCTCACGCATCTTATGTGTTTTCTTAACATTTCAATAACAATATTTTTCATCGGGCGTGGTCAAGTAACATGATAAAGCTGGACGTGTATCATAATTTCATCCAAAAGAGAAAAGCAATAATCGTACTAAATTAGAGGTCGAACATAAAAATGCTCATAAAAGTCATAAAAATCTGTCCCTGACATAAAAAAAAAGAATTGTTGGCGAGTCTTGTGTGTGTGTGTAATATTAGGATTTTTATGAGTGCGAAAAGGATAAATATTTACAATTTAAACTAGTTGTATGTGCCAATCCTAAAACTTCCTTCTGTCTCATACATATTAATATTTCAAAGGGCGTATTTTTTTTTAATTATGCATTTTAGAATCAGCATATTAGCGCCACCTGTTGGGCGATTTACACCATAAACGAATCAGCACCAATTTATATCAAGGTCTAACTGAAGCGAAAGTTTTATTATGTTCCGTGTATTAGTTATTTATATATGACTATCGTTAAAATCGTGTAAATCCTAAAAAAATGCAGCATAGCAGCGCCAGCTGTTGGGCTATTTACACCAAAATGTAATACGCAACAACTTATGACAACGTTTAACTGAATCTAAAGTTTGATGAAAATCCGTGCATTAGTTCTTGAGATAGAGCTATTGCGGAATTCGTGAAAAATGCAGCATTGCAGCGCCACCTGTTAGGCAACTTATACCAAAAACAAATCAGCACCAATTTATATCAAGGTCTAGCGTGAATCTAAAGTTTTATTAAATTCCGTGCATTAGCTCTTGAGATAGAGCTTCCACAAAATTTTTATCAGATACAGACACATCATTGTATCAGATACACACACACAAATAGAAAGACACACAGGCAGGCAAGTCAAATAGGATTCAGGACCTTTAACGTATAAATTCGTCAAAATCTGAAAGTCGAAATTTTTCATGAATCCAATACTTTCTTCTTGTAATGATAGAAGAAAGTAAAAAAGTATTAAAATATGATTACCCTCTGTAAAGAAAAAACAGTCGAAGGGCCTCCTCACACATTTTCTTTTGTATTTTACAGTACTAAATTACATAATTCAAGGTTTATTGGTAAATGAAAATATGGTGATATATCTTGAAAACAAATATTTCTTACTATTTCCATACAGCACCTTTATTTAAAAAACAATTTTAAGAGAGATATGTAGAAGGCGACTAACGCGCGGATCAAACAAACATATTTTGACTCAGAAATATTGTTTTATAAAATGTTGTTGCTACGGCGTTATTATTTTACTTTATTTAAATCTTATTCAAATCTCGAATATATTTTTGGTTTCTGATACTTCTAAAGACAAAGAACGCTTTTCGGCATCGCAGGTAATTCGGAAAAGGTTATCGTATATTTTTGTACGTAGTTATATTATATTTTCATAGCTATAGAAACATTTGTCTTTTTACCGTGTAGGAACCACTGCTTTGAGCATTAAAACTGAAATTTTTTGCTGATCTCACGCTTCTTATGTGTTTTCTTAACATTTCAATAACAATATTTTCCATCGGGCGTGGTCAAGTAACATGATAAAGCTGGACGCGTATCATAATTTCATCCAAAAGAGAAAAGCAATAATCGCACTAAATTAGAGGTCGGACATACAAATGCTCATAAAAGTCATAAAAATCTGTCCCTGACATAAAGAAAATAATTGTTGGTGAGTCTTGTGTACGTGTGTAATATTAGAATGTGTATTAGTACGAACAGGATAAATATTTACAATCTAAACTGGTTGGATGTGCCAATCCCAAAACTTTCTTCTATCTCATACATGTTAATATTTCAAATGGCGTATTTTTTTTAATTATGCATTTTAGAATCCGCATAGTAGCGCCACCTGTTGGGCGATTTACACCAGAAAAGAATCAGCACCAATTTATATCAAGGAAATTTCGGACGTCACGTTTTCTTTGATGTTATCAATATCCAGAAATCGTGTTCTTTTTAGTGATGTTTTCAATTTAAAATGGACACTGGGGAAACAGGAAATAGTCTGCGGATGCCTAGTCCGGAGAGTATGGAGACTGTTTAACTGCACGATGTCATGCTTGGCAAAAAATGTGAAATCGAACGATATTACGAGAAGTGGTAGAATTTTCACCATCCGCATCCAAATAGTACTAAAATAGACGCTCCATATTTCTGAATGTAATTAACATTATATATGACCTCACTGACCAAAATACTGCACATTTCCTGCCTTTTTCGTGATGGCATTGGATTTCACATGAAGCAAAGAAACTTGACTGCTATCATGTTTCTCAAATAACCTCTGGCATTTTTTTTTATTATTATGTATTTGGGAATAAGTAATTTTTTTACCTTGCGCCCGAGCTAGGACCGTCTCGGATTCGGGCGGAGCCCATCTCACCCCTATTGAAAATATCTATGCATTACTGTTAGATACTAATATGTTAATAGAAAATGGTCTTAATCTGTGAAAAATGTTCAGAATAAATTTCATAACATTTGGGACATTTTCTGCTTATCAGAAATCCAGAAACTTTTTGATTCAATTCATTGCCAAAAATAATTTTGAAGTAATGAAATAGGAAGAAAACCTTATACTGAAATGCTTATTTTCATTGTAAATATGAAAATGTCCTTCTTCTCTTATGACAGAAATAGAAATAGAAAACAAAATAACAATGTTTAAAATATTAGTTTGATTTGTTGTTTCTTTACAATTTTCATGTTATTGCGTTTGTTTTAACTGTAAAACATTGCTTCTGCAAAAACTTCTATTTAACATCAAAATAGTTTTTTTTTTTTTTTTTTTTTTTTTTTTTTTACATAAAAAGACAAATATTCATCTACATTTTTTCGACGGAATGTATTATATTTTAACAATGCTTTGATCACTATCTGAAAAAATAATACTCATACACTTTATTTGACAAAATTCTCTTTACTATCACTCTTTAAAACTGAAAAGCTTCATTTCATCGATCTAAATCATTTAACGAATATGCATTCAGCTTTCATCAGCTTTAGATTTGACATCCGTAGAAATATTTTTCCATTCGCAAAAGCAATCAATACATTTATTTCTTTATTTCTTTTGCAAAATGTTTCGTGTTTTGATCTTGATTGTCTGAATGGAGTCCTATAAAAAAGTACTAACACTTTTGCTTCCTGAAAAAAGCTTTTCCCAAAGAAATTTCATGTTCGAAACTTACCGAATGCTAATATTTTCTTCTCTAAAGTATTTGTTGATAAATAACACATGTTAGTACACTGTAAAAAATGACGAATGTTTCTGAATGTACGAAAATATAATATAATGACGAATAAATTTATAATATAATCTCATCCTTATTAACCATGATTCTGAACAGTGTTTCTCTATCTTTAGAAACCTCAGACATCCATGGCATTTCGAGATTTAAAGAATCATTTAGAAAAACAAAATTTTTCTAGCTGCCCGAAATTTTCGGAAACGTTTACGAGTAGCTTTTAAAGTGTATTCATCAGTTTTCTAAGCCCGGAATATAGTTTTTTCCGATGCTATCCATTCTCAAGTAAACATTTTCATGTTCAACAAATTTGTTTAACAGAAAAACATGCAAAATTAACAGCGTTAACATTAACATTAAAATTGAGATTATTTCTTTACTCTTTCATGTATAAATTAACTTATGCAGCTGATAACGTTTACTTGAGAATGGATGACATTCGATAAATAGGTATTGCAGGCTGAAGAAACTGATTAATACATTCTAAAAACTATTCAGAAACGTTTCTGAAAAATACGGGCAGCTATAGAAATTTGGTTTTTATAAATAATTCTTTAAATTTTGGAAATGTATTGGTTTGTGGGGATTCAAAAGACAATGGAACACGCTTTTCGGAATGTCGGATAACTCTGAAGATTATATTATATTTTCATTCGTGGTTGTAGCATATTTTGATAAAATAAGAAACACTGATCATTTTTTACAGTGTAATAAGTTATTACTTTTAGGTTTGCAAGCGAAAGGTTGAATTTAATGGATTTTTTTAAACATTTTATGTTATTTCATTTTACTTAGTCCTTTTTTAAATCAATTTCATCCAGTGTAACGGTTCTTTTATATGTATTTCAATTATATTGTAGCGACTAGAGGTTTTTTTTTTTTTTCTTTTTTAAAATACTAGATTGCTGTTATCTTTTAACTTATTTCTCAAGTTAATTTTCAAATTTACTTTTCAAACCAATGTAATAAATATTCCTTCCATATATGTATTTTTATACTCAATAGGTGGCATGTGTGTTGGGGGTTTGTTTACTTGCCTAGGTACTATTACCTTTTGCAAAAATTATGAATGAGTGCAAATTACCTATGGCTAAAAATTGAAATGAATCCTGTCAATATGCATACTTACAAAATTATTCTCAAACTAAAATAAATTTAGAAAAAAAGTAAATGGATTAAATTAAACAGAAACAATTAAAATTTAAAAAATTTAAATTTACTTGAATTCTAAGTTTTGAATTCAAAATAGTATAAGAATTAATCATTTAAAAGCACTGACAAGATTCTCAATTTGCACTACATCCAATTCCCCAACAATCAGCATTGTGAATTCAAGAATTAATATGAAGGGTAACAACAAGGAATTTTCATAGACATAATAATTTAGACTAAGTGTAAATTTTGGAATAAAGGGGACAAAATCTTTCTTTTAAAGAAAGTACAAAAAGGGGAGGTATAAAATTGATGATATAGGTTAAACAAAATAATATTTGACAAATATTAAAAAAATGCAAAATTAATTCCAAGAATTCACAACACTGAAGCTGTGATCGTATAGATTAATCCTTGTTTAAGAGACCATGAGTAAATAATTAAATTTTGAATAAGTAATTCATTATTATAAAATGCTCCTCATAAGACTTTAGATCAAAATGTTAAAATTACTTTATATAAAAAATTCAGATAAGTATGTCCTGTAATTAATTAAAGAATAGTAAAAGGTATCAGTTAATTAAATAAGTTTGACTATTAAAAATTTCAACATCCAGTAAATTAGTAGTTTATTTTTTTTATTAGATTTAATGCTTAAAATAATATTTAGAAAATTCCATGACTAGAGAATACAATAATTTACTTTAATTAATTTATTTATTTATTTATTTTACCAGAATTAATATTTAAATCAATAGAATAAATTAAGTTAAAGATTACTATGCATTTTAAACTGATAACTCAAACTATACATAGTATTCCCAATTAAATTTTAATGATTAACAAAAAGTAAAATTACTGAACATGAATCTTATTGAAATGATTTAAAATAAATTAATAAGGTAAAGAAAACAAAGAAGGAATTTACTTAGATATTTTGTTTATTGACAGAAACACCTTATTCATAGCTTTCACGAATTATAATAGCAATCTAATGTATTGAGGTCATGATAATAGATAAAAACATTAACAAATTGGTTAATCCAAAAATCAGAAGTATCATATACTATAATCAGATAAATTTAACCAAAAATACTGATGTTATATTTACCACAGAAAGTACATAGTGATGTTAGAGGTGCTTTGGTCATTCTTTGGTAGGTTTGGTTTCACTCCATTATCACATTAACACGAGTTCGAGAATTTTAGGCACGAAAGTTCTAATCATAGTGGCTTGTTAGTAACGATCACAATGCTTGGCTACTACACTAAGTAGTCAAAAATGTCTAAAGACCGAGACGGTAGAGGACAATATGCACAAGGAAATATATGTAAATGAAGTTAGTCAAGAATAAACTATTCACAAGAAGTTGTTGTTCCCATACCGGGAGTCGAATCCAATAACTATTCTGTAACTATTTATAACACGCTTATGTAGAGCAGTTTCTGCCCCAAAATATGAATCAGAAATACTTTTCTGATATGGTGCATAGCCGGAAATAAGTGTCACTACTCTGTGTACTCACTTCCATTTTCGATGTTCAGCCACTCCGTGTGAATCTCCAGTTACACACCGGCTCCAAATACGAGCAGTGGTGCTAATCTCTAGCAACGATTATTCCTAAACATCAGTCTTTAAAGACTGCAAAAATGTTTTTTTTTTCGTTTTATCTTGCAGAACGCTAGCAGAGTCTGTTACCAGGGCAAACACATCTCTCGATAGACCACTAGATCTGCACGTCCTAACACTTCGACATCTAAAAACTTTCTCGAATTGTTAACATCTCTTTTTTTTTTTTTTTTTACTCCAACAACAACATATCATTCTCGTCATTTCAGGCCGCGTAGCATACAACCATTTTCTATCAACTCCCTAGTAATCGTCCGTCTTCCTACTCACCAAAAAAAATCTACCGCTCGAGCAGGCGGCGGTGGGGGGGGGAAAGGACCCCTAACCCGCACCCACAACCTCACTGTTCGTGGTTTAAAACATCACTGCCTCTACTAACTAGCTCTCCGTTTCCTTGGTAACGCTGGACCAGGGGGTAAAATAAGTCAACGCTGATTGGATGAGTTGTTACTAGGTGAAAAATCCTAGCTACAATTCCTGGAAATTAGCCGTCTGTTGGGTCCCACGAAAAAAAAGAAACCACGTGCACGCTTGCACCTGCTATTTCGTAAACAACGACTCAAAAGCAATATACTGATGTATCTTCGTAACAAGCCTTCGAAATAGTTTTATGACTCTCTTTTCTGAGGGTAATAAAAGTTGCACACAATACAACTGACAATAATGCTTCAGTTATTCCCATGACTTCTTATAAAGGCCTTTTGTACTTTATCCAATCTGCCTGTGTGTGTTTCGAATTTACGATCCCTTAAATTACGTGAGAATTTCAAGTAAAAGTTGTTTGCGTGGAAACTATCTCATAGTGAAAAAAGAAGAACCTGGGTGGTCTTGACTTATAGAAAAATACAAATGTTTGGATTTTGAAAATAAGAGTTTTAATTAATAATGTTTAAGAAAAATAAGAAAAAGGAGGAGGGGGGTTTGATTAAATATCAAAATAGAATGAGTTTATAAGAAAGAAATGTTTTAAGATATTAATGAAAATATAAATATAAAAATTTAGATTAAATTACCTCTAACAAGAATCCCCTATTTAAAAACTCTATTCTCTAAACTCTCTATAAAAGTCTCTATTTAAAAAACACAATTTTTTGAAAAATAAAAAAAAATTTTGTTTTTTAAGTAAGAAGTGCGAGTAAAAATTCAAAGGATGCGGGAGAGATCACTAAATGGGGCCTAACATTTCAAACAAACCAGACTTCGGTCCGAAGAATTATCAAGAAACACTTAGCAAGCCTACCCCTCAAGGCATACAGTCCGGAATGCATAACCTGAGTTTGCATACACAAAACTCTCCTCACTTGTCAACAAAATCCTAGACACACCTGTAGAATAACAAAAAAAATTAAACTAACCTTATCAATCGGGAAAGTTCCATTCAAAGTTTTTACCTGAACGCTGTTTGCTAAGCCACAAAAAAAAAATTTGAAAATTGCCAAAATAATTTTTTTTTTTTTTTAAGCCAAATAAAAATTTGGGAGAGAACATTGCCAACCGAAAGAATCGCCAAATCCATTACAATAATAATGCATATCAATATAGGTATAAATTGTTAGCTCGATGTACACAGATATATAAAAACATACGAACTAAAGTACCGGCAAAGGTAACTTGGCAGTGGAGATTATACTACAGAAAAGTGTACATGCGCGAGAAGAAATAGTTCTTTACTGAATTTGAAAGAAAAGCACTTTAAATATGTTTTTTTTTTTAGATTTTTCCATTGAAAAATGATTTACTGATTAAACAAAATTGATTCAGCTTAATATATAATCATTTTTATGATAAATACCTGTAATATTAACTGAACTTGTATTGTTTCGCGAAATGATTTTCTGGCGAAATTTTGGCGATTGGAATAAATCAGTGGGCAACCCTCGGACACCCCGCAGCGTTAAGTGCTTGACCTGCGACTTATAATTCTCCTGCGATTGCGGGAGATTTAAGATTTTTGATGTCCAATCAAATGTTTCATTTTTTAAAATATTAAAGATAGAGTAATAATTTCGACGGATTTGAATTTTTCGGAAAATTTTAACTCAAGTACATACCAAACATATCGATAAAATATATAATATAAGAAGAATTTTCTTTTCTTTAAAATAAAACTTGTCATGAAAAAGTTCTTTATTCACATTCAACGATATCGATATTTCCGTGTTTCCTAAGTTAAAAGTATTCTTATTTTATTTGCACAGAACTGATCAGCAGTTTATTTAATTTGTTTTTTGAGGTATGGTAAATATTCAATATATCAACAGTATTTTAGACTCAGAAACTCCACACTATAAAAATGTACTCATTTCGAAATGAGTATTTTTGGATAAAAAATGAACATGTGCATTCTCAAAAATTAGTAAGTCCATGTACTCATATCGAAATGAGTATTTTCGGATCAAAAATGAACATGTGCATTCTCAAAAATGAGTAAGTCCATGTACTCATATCGAAATGAGTATTTTTGGATAAAAAATTAACATATGATCAAACCCAACATACTTGTATATTTCAGAATGTGTAATGACGAAATTTCGGAGCGTATAAAGCTATTATTTGAAGGCGAAACGAAGAATAAGAGAAATGAAAAGTGGATCTGGTTGTTCGGGATTTTCATCAAAGTGGATCCACTACAACACATTTACTAATTTTTTTTTCCTCACATTTTACACATCTACTTTTTTTTTTCCTTGATAGTACTTCAAAATTATGATTTTTTTCCCCACTAATTTTTAAAAAATTTATTTTAACTTTTTTAACGTGAGGCAATATTGTGTTATTTAAAAGTTTCATAACATAGTATTTTTGCAAATTATAGCTATGCAAATTGGTATTAAACTAAGCTGATTTGGCTTACAAATTTATGAATTACGCTAAAATTTATTATTTTATGAATTATAATTTTACAAGTTTATAATTTTTTCCTTGAATTTATAAAATTAGTTAATATTTTTTCTTTACTTTTATAAAAATAAAGTTTTTAACTTTATAACGTTTTTAATTTATTTCTTTAGCTTATATTTTTATAAATTAAACTAATTTAATTCAAATAAAATCAATCCGAGCATATTTACGGGAGTTAGAGCACGGACAGACGGCCATACAGCAGACAAACTGAAGTAAAATTAGTTAATATTTTTCCTTTACTTTTATAAAGATAAAGTTTTTAACTTTATAACGTTTTTAATTTATTTCTTTAGCTTATATTTTTATAAATTAAACTAATTTAATTTAAATAAAATCAATCCGAGAATATTTACGGGAGTTAGAGCACGGACAGACGGCCATATGGCAGACAAACCGAAGTCATAAACACTTTTCAACTAGGTTGGAAAGTGTTAATAAAAACTGAAGAATGCTAAATAAGTAATAAAAATCTTATATTTATTTAAAATGTTATTTTTTTGTAAATAAATTTCTTATACGGTTTCATAAACACTGTAAATCTTTTGAATTTTAGTATTCATTAATATGAGTTTGTTGCGGTTAGAATTTTTTTATTATTATTGTAGCTTTCAAATCTGTGACTAAATAACAACTGACTTATGTAAACTTGAAAAGATAAAAATATTTCTGCCTATTTTCTTTTATGATTTTCCTAAAAAGAGTTCTGTTACATAACAAACACCAAACACGATTTATTTTTATTAGACAAATAAGGAGTAAAAAGATTTTTATTCATGTTCTATGTGATTTACAATGATTTAGAATAAATTCGATGTATTTATTAATGTACTCCAAAATAGAATCTCAAATAAACGTTCAATTTAGAAAAAACGATATATCAGATTTTTTGTCTGTACCTTTTTGATTATTTTGATTATTTATTTATTTTCATTTAATATTTTCTAATTGACATAAAGCATGTATTATATATTATTTTTTAAACTTTCTTATCCATTTTTTTTTCTTAAAAAAAAAAATAAAACAACTTTTTCTTTTAAATTAGTTCTTTCTGAATAATCTTGTACATTAAATCATCAATAAGTTTAAAAGTTAGAATCGCATCTGTTTGCGGCTCACAAACTCCTTTCATTTGGCGATTTATTTCGTGGTTTAAATTTTCGGCAAACCTTCAGGCTCCTAATTTTGTCTGTTTTCTTTGTCATTGGTCATTCATTTTCTGGACTTCGGACTTGACACTTGCTTTCTCTCACTCTCCGGTAATTTATCTTTTCATCTGCATAATGGCTTCGTTTACAAACCAATTTCCTCTTTCTTTCCAACCTCATGAGAAGGGGAAGCCTTTGAGAAGTTCTGCTAAGGTTATCATCTTAAATGTTTACATAAAGCTCATAGAACAAAATCCCATGAAATCTCATGTACATATATAACGTTAATTTCGGACCCCCTCCCCCCCTTAATGATATCGTTAAAATAGATTTTAAAATGATAACGATATCCAGTGTTGAATTCAGGGGGTGGCCCGGGGTGGGGACATCCATTCCCGGAGCTTTGAAATGTCCCCACTCCCCGGAGCTTTGAAATGTCCCCACTGGAAGATTTGAGATTTTATGCTTTCAATGGTCAAAAACTGGAACTCTCCCTCCCGGAACTTTATAATTGCACCACCCCCGGAGGAACAGAAATCCCTCCCGGAGAAAAGTGTCTTAATTCGACACTGACGATAGACGAATCGCTTATAACTCTATGTAATTTTTATTTATTAAAAAATGAAAAACTCATTTAAATACTTCCACCATTAGATACTTCCAGTCTTTAGTTAAAAAAATGTAGTTTTCTTTACGGCTGTTTGTCAATTTAAGTTAATTAATTTCTAACATTTTCAGGAAGTCATTTTCATTCGTAAATACATACAAATTACAGAAATTCTTATTCAGATATCAAGAAATCGAATAGTGTTTCGCGTCTTCATAAAAAGGCAAATAATATTTCAGAAAATGGTTAAAAATTAGCATTTTAACCTGATGAATGCCGAATAACCTTCATTGAAAAGAGAACAAAATTTACTATATGCGTCTACAGATATAAACAGGATTCTTTTTGCTCATGTGGAAAAATCCCGCAAAAACGCTAAAAATAGCATTAAAAATCGCTAAGATTTCAAAAATTGCAGAGGAAAAAATTATCCGTTTTTGGACTAAAAGACAAATAGGATTTCTTTTATAAATGTGGAAAAATCGCCTCGTAAACCCAAAATTTCTATAAATTCAAATAAAAATATACGCATAAATTTCAAAAATGTACGTACGAATTCCGAATAAACTTTATTGAAAAGAGGATAAAATTTACTAAATTGTACTAAAAGTTTAAAACAGGATTTATATTTAATAATGTGGAAAAATCACCGCTAAATGCAAAACATCCCGTTAAATCGCATAAAAATCGCTAAAATTCCAAATCGCAGATGACAAAATTTATCAGATGACAATGAGTTAAAACGTTGTAAAAGGAATTCTTTAACGAATATCAAAAGATCGGCGTGGAACATAATAGTAACTCGTGCAAAATTTATTCCTACAAACAACGATAAACAGCCAAATCTGGCGATTCAAGGATTTACATGAAAAGTAAACAAATGTTATAAGTTAAATCCAACAAGGATTTTTCTACACGCCAAATCATCGCTTTTCTCCCAATATGGGAATCTTCGAGCGCCAAAGTGAGTGAGCAGGCCGTCGTAGCTTTGCCTCCGCTGCCAAGATAAGTGTGCCGCTACTTTAGTAATGTATATGCATATAAAAACACAAACAAAAAGAATAAAAATGGGTAAAAGGCAATTTGCACAATATACTGTTAATTCACAATAAAATACATTTCACTAATTAAAATTCAGTTAACACAAATTGTATCAATGTGTAAAAATTGAGAAACACTTTCTCCAGTCGATTGATATGCAAGTTGAAACTATGAAGTAAGTTATTTACCTATGCACTTACAGCGACACTGTGCATATTGGAAGAGCAACCCATTTATCTGTGCTATAAACAATTGCCAAAATAAAAGCATAATGGGGCGAAGAAGACCCAAAAGCTATGGTGAAGATTATCACCATCAGAAACTTAATTTATACAGTAAAAAATAAAAATTTTGACAAAAGAAATCCTTTAAAAAAAAGGAAAAAAAAAATAGCACAGAACCAGATAAAATTTTATAAATTTTTCAATAAAACCACACCACTATACTTTAATGAAGTAATGTACTCAAGAACAAAATTAATAACCTCAAAAATTTTCAGGTAAAAAAAAAAATATATATATACACAAAACAGTACACTAATATTACCTTATACTACGAAATACCTACATATTATATCTAGTAATGAGTAAAATTAATAGTTCCCTCAAATATAGTATTATCCTGTAAATCCACTTATACTCATCTACTAAGAACTTAACTAGAACATCAATTAAAATATAAATAATATGCAAATCGATGGATACTATCGTATTTCACAAACAGGGAGTACTACAGGAAAAAAAAAGGGGGAAAAAAATTTGGATTCCCATTTTCAAAGTCTCGAAATTACCCAAAAATCGAGAAAAAACGTAACATAATTCCAAAATATACCTGCGGAGAGGTTATTTGCACTATAACTATCGAAATATACCTTATTTACACTAAACTTAGCTATATAGAACATTAAATGTGATGAAAACACAACCGCTCAGATCGCTACCGCTAACCAAAACAAACGGTACAAGTACTCTAAAAAGCTTATTTTTCACGTTAAAATACAATAAAAACTAACTCTAGACTATCTATATACATTATACAAACAAAATATAAGGTTATTAAAATAAAAATACTATAATTAATACAACTTAAAGTTTATAATTGGGACGCTTGTCCCTGTTCCTGAATCCATAAGTATTTCTAGACGAAGGAATCGAATCAGTCGGTTTGCGCTGAGATTCGATTAAAGTCGGAATACGACTGGTTGAAGGAATAACAGAGGATTGAGCTTCAACAACTTCGTGAGCTACCGCGATATCTGGCGTGTCCGTAACTGGATTTTCAGCCGTTGAGGAGGAGGGGGTGGTTTCAGCTCGTGAGTTCTCGAACTCGGCTGAAGGAAGAGAGGGGGAAAGGGGTTCGTTGCTGGTGGCTAGTGAAGGCAACGTGTTGGCTGTTGATTGCATGGGCAATGCTTCATCTCTGTTTACTGCTGATGCTGTTGGTATGATAAACGCGCGCCTGCGTTTTTTCGTTCGCCGTTCTGGGTTATCGTTAATCGATTGGTGAATGGGAGTAGTTGGATTCTGAATATTCGATGGATCATCGAATTGACTCTGCGCCCGTTGGTCATTTGTTTGGAAATCAACATGCCTGTTTTTAAATTCAGTCAGCCTATCGACGTGTACCACTTGCGTTAATTTTAAATTTGATTGGAGGGCGATTTTAAAATTTACCTCATTTATTTTTTCAGTTATTGTATAGGGACCATTATTAAATTTAGATAGTTTTTTACATTGTCCTGGTTTAACAGCTGGTGTAAAGAGCCAAACTGAATCACCTATTTTAAGATTCTTAGAAACAGCAGTTTTTTCTCTGTATTTTTCTTGCTTCTCTGAAACTTCCACCAAACTACTGTGCACTTCAGCATACACTTTCTTCAAAGCAGGGAATAAAAGTTCACAATAGGTGGGGGCGTCATTATAATTTAAAGTTTGGGGGGTGGAAAAAAGTTTATAGGGGAGATTTAAATTTCTGCCAAACATTACTGCAGCTGGGGTTAATTTTGTAGAAGAATGCACGGCTGTCCTGAGAGCTAAAAGAGCAAATTTTAATTTTGTATCCCAGTCCGACTGATTTTCATTGACAACATGGCATAGGGCATTAATTAGAGTTCTGTTTTGACGTTCAATCTGAGAATTTCCTGCTGGGTGGTAAGCTGACGTGTGAATATGTTTCATTCCAAAGTTTTTATAGACTCTCTCAATGGCTTCTGATATCAGATTTCTACCCTTGTCGGAAACAATATAGCTAGGAGCACCGTACCTTGAAACGAAATCTGCTAGAGTATCCGCTACAACGTCTGAGGTGATAGAGGATACAGCATATGCTTCAGGCCACTTAGAAAAAGCATCGATATATGTCACGATGAACTTGTTACCCGAAAAGGTGGTCGGTAAAGGACCAATTATGCCGAAATTCACTTTCGCCAATGGAAATTCTGGTGTTGGCATTCTCTGCAAAGGGGCTAGATGTTTAGGTCGATAAGCTCTTCTTTGTTGGCAACTAATGCAAGATTCTACTAGATGCTTGACATCTGCAGACATACCTGGCCAGTAAAAATTTTCGCGAATGCGATCAATAGTTTTCTGGAAGGCTTGATGACAAGCTGCTAGAGAATCATGTGTTAGTGCGAACACTTGGGGGATTAGTTCTTTTGGCACCACCAGTTTGGGCAATTTATTTAAAATGGGAGAGTCTCGAGTGTCCTCGCACATCAAGAGATCATCTCGGAAGAAAAATTTCATGTACTTTGGTGCTATATCCACTCCTTGATCTAGCTTCTGAGCAATTTGGCAACACTTTTTGTCAGTCTTTTGGAGTTCTTGAATTTTTTCAAGAAGATCAGTTTGGGGCATAAAAACATTCTCCTTTGCTATTTGTACACAAAAATTACAACTTACTGTATTTGCAGAGATTTCATTAGAAGTAGTGTATCTAGAAAGAAAATCCGCAACACTGTTGCATTTGCCCTTGATAAATTTAATTGAAAAAGTAAAATCAGATAAGGTGCAAATCCACTTTGCCATACGAGAAGTTGGGTCCTGAATTTTAAGCATATAAGTTAGGGGGGCATGATCAGTGAAAATAAAAAAGTGGGTGTTAGCTAGGTAACACTTAAAATGGGCGGTTGCCCAGACAACAGCTAAAAGTTCCCTTTCTGTGGCTCAGTACCTTGTTTCAGGGTCCTTCAACTTTCTGCTGGCAAAAGCCACAGGGTGTAAAAAGTTGTTCTCATCCAGTTGAGATAAAACTGCGCCTAAAGCTTCACCACTCGCATCAGCATAAAGATAAAATTCCTTCGAAAAATCAGGGAGGGCAATACATGGCTTAGAAATTAAAGCAGCTTTTAAATCTTCGAATTCTGCTTGCGCTGCAGGGTTCCATGAAAAACGACCATTTTCTTTAGTTAATTCAATTAAGTTTTTAGCTCGTTTAGAAAAATCAGGGATAAATCTCCTGTAAAATGAAATTGTACCAATAAAAGATCTAACTGCTTTGCGGGTATCAGGGGGTTGAAATTTTTCAATTACTTCTATATTTTTATTAATGGGTGAGACTTTACCTTTATGGATTTCAAAACCTAAATATTTAATTTTATCTGATAGAAAAAGGCATTTACTGGGTTTTAATTTTAAATTATGCTGGCGAAGTCTATCAAAAACAGTTGTTAATTTTTCAAGGTGGGATTCTACATCTTTGCTAGCAATAACAATATCATCTATATATACAAGAATTCCCATATTTCCCAGATCTCCAAATATTGCACTCATGAGTCGTTGAAAAGAATTTCCTGAGTTTGATAAGCCAAAATAATTTCTCGACCACTCAAATAGTCCTTTATGAGTTATGATTGCTGTTTTGTGTCTGTCCTCAGGACGCACAACTTGCTGGAAAAAGCCACTTGTTAAATCAAGTGTAGAAAAGAAATTTGAACCGGATAGTGCATCAACCGAATCTGTGATATTAGGGATGGGGTATGCATCTTTAACTAAATTTTTGTTTAATTTTCTAAAATCGACAGCCAATCTATAAGATCCGTCTGCTTTCTTAACCAAAATGACTGGAGCCGCAAATTCAGAAATGGAGGGGGATATTATATTAGCTTTTAACAGGATATCTAATTGATCTTCCATTTCTTGTTTAAGATTATGGGGAACTCTATAGGCTTTACATTTTACAGGTTTATCAGAAGTTAAATTTATTACATGGGGAATAGTGTCACAGCCGGGCAAGTCTAGGACTGATGCTGCAAACACATCTTTATTTTTAT
Source organism: Maratus michaelseni (assembly GCA_963931845.1). Lineage (NCBI taxonomy): Eukaryota > Metazoa > Arthropoda > Arachnida > Araneae > Salticidae > Maratus > Maratus michaelseni. Next base: position 325,703,810 of record OZ007594.1, read on the forward strand.
TAAGAAAATCCTGCATTTTAAGTTTAAGAGCGGGGTCTAAATGGTCAAGATTAATATCTGAACTCCAGCTGAGATCAGCATGATCAAAATCAGCTAGTGGAGTGGGCACATTAACATTAAGGGCATAATTACAATTATTAGAATTACACTCAGAATCATCGATGCACTTTTGAATTTTAGCAACCCTCATTCCCTTATTCAAAGTAACCTCATCATCCGAAAAGTTAGCGAATGAAATATATAACCCGTGCTCCTGAGAACAGATTGTTCTAGATGATAAAACACCATTACCAAATTTTTTTACTAGGGGTTCCAAAATAACAACATCATTATTATCAATAAAATTACTTATCGAGCAGTTTACTTGAGCTAAAATTTTAGATTGGGGGGGGATAGTTACTAAATTTTTTAGAACAGCAAAACTAATTTTAATAATCTTCGACTTTTCACATGTATTATTTACTTCAGTTTTGACATCATTAGATTGTGACTTTTCGCTATCATTACAAATTACTTGGCATACAGGGACATTGATTTCATTTTCACTATTTTTCACATCCCTGATAGTATTTACACTAAGATCACAACCATTTGTTTCACATATATTATCCCGACCAATTGCCTTATTTTCATTTAATTTATCACTATCCATATTACTACAATTTTCATGATTATTTGTACTATTAATATTTCCTAACTTTGAAACACTCTCAGAAGATTTTTGAACAGAGGAATTGTTATCATTACTTTCACATTTATCTAAAATCACCTTATTTTTATCTTCGCTACTACATTTTTCACTATCTCGAATCTCTATTTGTTCTCTACTATCCCTTACATTGGCTTTTACTACCATACAATTGTTCTCACTGTTCTTATTCTTCTCAGAAATATTACTAACATTAGAAAAACATTCTACATTACCCTCAGTTTGACATGACATATTTTTAAGGCAAGAAATTTTGTTATTTACAATAATTGGCGGTTTAATATTTACATGACATTCTGAAATTTTTGGAACATATTTACAAAAAGTTTGCTCATTAATACCAAGACTAATAGATTTGTCACTACACTTTATGATAGCCTTGTACTCACTCAAAAAGGGCATACCTAAAATAGCAGTAAATTCATCAGCGAGTTTACCTGCTACTACAAAAAATTCAGCTTGGCAGCTGACATTACTGAAATTGAAAAATAACTTAACTTTCTCAGTGAGAGGGACACATTCACCTGTCACAGTTAGAATGGGTACATTGCATGCCTCAGTTTTTACACCTGGGAATAAACACAATCCCTGTCGAGAAATTAAATTGATACCTGATCCCGTATCACACAGTGCAGTAATAAAAATATCACCGACAGCAATCCTTGCGGTAGGGAGATTGCATGCTGATGGTGAGAAAACATTATATACAGAGGGGGTTTTGTCGTTCGGCTTCTCATGAGTCAGTCCGACTACTCCAGACTCAGCCATTACCCGTTTAAATTTTGTTGAACATTGTGTTCATTGGCAGTGTTGTTATTCTGCTGGGTTACATTATTTTGATTACCCCTATTCCTATAATTACCTCTCTGGCCATTGTTGGTACCTCTGTTTCTATAGTTATTGCCATTTCCCCTATAGTTTCTTTGATTCTGATATCCCCTGTTATTATAACTGCCTCTGTAGTTATTGTTAGGTCTGGCCATACCTCTACGACCATAGGGATTTTCATTATAATTTTGCCAGCCTTGATTTCTGGGGTTTTGGGGGCAGTCCTGAAAAAAATGGTTGGGGTCGCCACATCCAAAACAGAAAAAAGGGTTGTACTGGACATTTTCCTGGGCTGGTGGTCTCGCTGCAGCTGGTTGTTGCATAACAAGACTATCAATTTTAGCCGTTAAGATTTCCATTTTGTTTTGGAGTTCTACAATTTCTCGGTTGGGATGGCTAACCTGGGGTGTAGGGGGGTAAACAGCAGCACATGCTACACCTGAGGGGACCTGGGGGGCAATGTTTGCTGGTTCATAGCTGTAGAAGGGGTTAACACTCCTACAAGCCTTTTCTTCAAGTAAGGCAAACGTTAGTATTTCCTGAGGGGTCTTTGGATCTTTTGAAATGACACCCTTCCGAATTTCTGGAGATAGGTTACCTAGAAGCATAGAGTGCAGTATAGCATCTCTACTTTTATTTACAATGCCCTCAGCAATTCCATCAATGACAAGAGCTCTGCGTGACAGATCAGAGGCTCTGTCGAAAAAATCTTGGACAGACATTGAAGGCGTCTGTTTGAAGTTAAGAAACTTCGATAATGCCACATCTGGCGACTCCTGTTCCGTGAATCTGTCTTGTATAATTTCCACTAATTCCTTATAATTTTTGTTTTTATTAGCCTTAATTAATTTGGCTGCTTTCCCTGACAGTCTGTTAAACAGGGCGAAATTTTTTTCTTTTTCATCCCAGTTAAAGAAGGTGGAAATATCTGTGAACTTTTCAATAAAGTCGGAAAAGGATATAGTAGAGTCCCCGCTAAAAGGTGGGATGTTGGATAAATTATCCATCAAAGACGATTTCTTCTGCAACTCAGCCATCTCCTTGGTAAGGGTCTCCGCCATATTTATAAAATGTTTTGTCAACAAAAAATTCAGCGATAAAAAAAAATTTAAAATTAACCGTACCTAAACCTTAAGCAAAGAAAAAAAAAATTACACAAATGCAAAATCTAAATAAAATTACTGAGAGCTACACCCATGTATACACTAGTCGCCTTTGTCAATATATATAATCAATTGCAAATAAATATAAACAAATGGGAAAGGTATGTTAAAATTTCTAAAAATTCAGTGCGGGTGGGGTATTATGAAAAAAAAAATTGAACAGCACAGATATGAGGGTTAACACTTCATAACATATACTCAAAGACATAATGCACAATACATTTTGAAAAAAAAATAGTTGCCTTATACCCTGAACTTTAAGTATATTTAAATAAACATTAAAAATTTGAATTGTGCCACACAGGTAAGTGTCACGGCATCAATTCTTTGTTGGGGGTTTGTTTACTTGCCTAGGTACTATTACCTTTTGCAAAAATTATGAATGAGTGCAAATTACCTATGACTAAAAATTGAAATGAATCCTGTCAATATGCATACTTACAAAATTATTCTCAAACTAAAATAAATTTAGAAAAAAAGTAAATGGATTAAATTAAACAGAAACAATTAAAATTTAAAGAATTTAAATTTACTTGAATTCTAAGTTTTGAATTCAAAATAGTATAAGAATTAATCATTTAAAAGCACTGACAAGATTCTCAATTTGCACTACATCCAATTCCCCAACAATCAGCATTGTGAATTCAAGAATTAATATGAAGGGTAACAACAAGGAATTTTCATAGACATAATAATTTAGACTAAGTGTAAATTTTGGAATAAAGGGGACAAAATCTTTCTTTTAAAGAAAGTACAAAAAGGGGAGGTATAAAATTGATGATATAGGTTAAACAAAATAATATTTGACAAATATTAAAAAAATGCAAAATTAATTCCAAGAATTCACAACACTGAAGCTGTGATCGTATAGATTAATCCTTGTTTAAGAGACCATGAGTAAATAATTAAATTTTGAATAAGTAATTCATTATTATAAAATGCTCCTCATAAGACTTTAGATCAAAATGTTAAAATTACTTTATATAAAAAATTTAGATAAGTATGTCCTGTAATTAATTAAAGAATAGTAAAAGGTATCAGTTAATTAAATAAGTTTGACTATTAAAAATTTCAACATCCAGTAAATTAGTAGTTTATTTTTTTTATTAGATTTAATGCTTAAAATAATATTTAGAAAATTCCATGACTAGAGAATACAATAATTTACTTTAATTAATTTATTTATTTATTTATTTTACCAGAATTAATATTTAAATCAATAGAATAAATTAAGTTAAAGATTACTATGCATTTTAAACTGATAACTCAAACTATACATAGTATTCCCAATTAAATTTTAATGATTAACAAAAAGTAAAATTACTGAACATGAATCTTATTGAAATGATTTAAAATAAATTAATAAGGTAAAGAAAACAAAGAAGGAATTTACTTAGATATTTTGTTTATTGACAGAAACACCTTATTCATACCTTTCACGAATTATAATAGCAATCTAATGTATTGAGGTCATGATAATAGATAAAAACATTAACAAATTGGTTAATCCAAAAATCAGAAGTATCATATACTATAATCAGATAAATTTAACCAAAAATACTGATGTTATATTTACCACAGAAAGTACATAGTGATGTTAGAGGTGCTTTGGTCATTCTTTGGTAGGTTTGGTTTCACTCCATTATCACATTAACACGAGTTCGAGAATTTTAGGCACGAAAGTTCTAATCATAGTGGCTTGTTAGTAACGATCACAATGCTTGGCTACTACACTAAGTAGTCAAAAATGTCTAAACAGAATCCGAGACGGTAGAGGACAATATGCACAAGGAAATATATGTAAATGAAGTTAGTCAAGAATAAACTATTCACAAGAAGTTGTTGTTCCCATACCGGGAGTCGAATCCAATAACTATTCTGTAACTATTTATAACACGCTTATGTAGAGCAGTTTCTGCCCCAAAATATGAATCAGAAATACTTTTCTGATATGGTGCATAGCCGGAAATAAGTGTCACTACTCTGTGTACTCACTTCCATATTCGATGTTCAGCCACTCCGTGTGAATCTCCAGTTACACACCGGCTCCAAATACGAGCAGTGGTGCTAATCTCTAGCAACGATTATTCCTAAACATCAGTCTTTAAAGACTGCAAAAATGTTTTTTTTTTTCGTTTTATCTTGCAGAACGCTAGCAGAGTCTGTTACCAGGGCAAACACATCTCTCGATAGACCACTAGATCTGCACGTCCTAACACTTCGACATCTAAAAACTTTCTCGAATTGTTAACATCTCTTTTTTTTTTTTTTACTCCAACAACAACATATCATTCTCGTCATTTCAGGCCGCGTAGCATACAACCATTTTCTATCAACTCCCTAGTAATCGTCCGTCTTCCTACTCACCAAAAAAAATCTACCGCTCGAGCAGGCGGCGGTGGGGGGGGGGGGGGGGGGGGAAAGGACCCCTAACCCGCACCCACAACCTCACTGTTCGTGGTTTAAAACATCACTGCCTCTACTAACTAGCTCTCCGTTTCCTTGGTAACGCTGGACCAGGGGGTAAAAAAAGTCAACGCTGATTGGATGAGTTGTTACTAGGTGAAAAATCCTAGCTACAATTCCTGGAAATTAGCCGTCTGTTGGGTCCCACGAAAAAAAAGAAACCACGTGCACGCTTGCACCTGCTATTTCGTAAACAACGACTCGAAAGCAATATACTGATGTATCTTCGTAACAAGCCTTCGAAATAGTTTTATGACTCACTTTTCTGAGGGTAATAAAAGTTGCACACAATACAACTGACAATAATGCTTCAGTTATTCCCATGACTTCTTATAAAGGCCTTTTGTACTTTATCCAATCTGCCTGTGTGTGTTTCGAATTTACGATCCCTTAAATTACGTGAGAATTTCAAGTAAAAGTTGTTTGCGTGGAAACTATCTCATAGTGAAAAAAGAAGAACCTGGGTGGTCTTGACTTATAGAAAAATACAAATGTTTGGATTTTGAAAATAAGAGTTTTAATTAATAATGTTTAAGAAAAATAAGAAAAAGGAGGAGGGGGGTTTGATTAAATATCAAAATAGAATGAGTTTATAAGAAAGAAATGTTTTAAGATATTAATGAAAATATAAATATAAAAATTTAGATTAAATTACCTCTAACATGTGCATTATTTTTAGAGATAAAATTATTTTTACTTATTTTTCAAGCTATAATGACTTTAAAATAGCCTATAAAAAAGCTCAACCGTTTATAGTACGTTAGAATGGCAACAATACATTTGACTATTACGTTAGAATAAGTTAGTTGCTGTTTGTAATCTATGTATGTATATATAAGTATGCTGCATCCTACAGTCTCAGTTGATAAATAGCTTAGGGTAAAAGTTCTGTCATTCTAACTGTATGAATCCTACAAAGTGTCATGGTGTATATAACGTCATAAAATTTTAAATATGACGAACACCAATTTTCAAAATTTCACACATTTTTTTTTTATCTATGCCGGGAAGAAATAATTTTTATAGGAGTGATGCGACAGCTTCTCAAAAGTTCACAGGGTTCTAAAAGTTGCGAACCACTATTTCCAAATAATAACGTTTGTCTAATGTAATGACAGATTTTCTGTCATTAAGTAAGGCAAAGATTTCTATTCGGAAATAGTAGTACCGAAATTCAAGTATCTTACGAAACATGGAGAAGATGCCACTTCTCTGTTGTTGTCACATCAAATAAAAACTGAAAGGGCACAATTACGAAAAACATCTGTTTACAAAGGCTGAAACGCAAAAATAAACAGAAAGGAAATAGACTATACTTGTATCATTTCTCTTGCACAATTTTTTCTAATATATGAGTTTCCTTACCTGCGTTGTATGAGAATGAATATAATTTTTTGATAATTGTATTTAAGTTTTGTTGATTCGAGTGAAATTAAATGTAAATTATTGGGAATACTACAGAATGCTTTATGGAGATGATTTTCACAGTTAATTTCAATGCATAAATTCTTTATTTTTTGAGACGTTTTGACTGTGCTGGATGGCGTTGACTCTTGGCTATAGCTCTGGCTTGAAATTTCTATGTTAATAGAAATTTTCTTATTACTGTCACATAAATTTTCTCCCACAGCTCTTGGATGGCTTTGTGAAGTAATTTCAACGTTTGTGGATAGCGTCTTCCTAATGCTCGCTTTAACAAGCCAAAGCAGAACATATAACAGAAGATTTTCACAGTTAATTTTAATGCATAAATCATTTATTTCTTGTGACGTTTAGAATCTGTTGGATGGCCAAGCTCTGACTTAGAATTTCCATGATAGTAAAAATTTTCTTGATACTTTCACTTCAATTTTCTCCCACGCTTCTTGGGTGGATTTTTGAAGTCCTTTCAATGTTTGTGGATGGCATCTTCCTAACGCTTTAAAAAGCCAAAAAGAACATATTACAGAAAACTTTATGGATACGATTTTCACAGTGGATTTCTGTGTTTAAATTCTTTATTTTTGCGCAATTTGGATTCTATTGGATAGCCTTGACTCTTGGCTCTGGCGTGAAAGTTCCATGAAAGTAGAAATTTTCTTAGTACAGTCACGACAATTTTCTCTCATACCTCTTGGATGGCTGTTTGATGTTCTTTAGACGTTTGCGGGTTGCTCATTTCTAACGCTCGCTTTAACAAGCCAAAGCATAAACGTCCATGGAAAAGTGTCAGGTGATGATTTTACAGGTACTTCTTAAAAACAGAAACAAATAATTCTCAATTGTGATTCATTTTTAGCTAAATATGCGCCAGTTGACTTCCAAATGTTACTAAAGGCTTTTTCCATATAAAGCTCGACTTTATTGGTATCTTTTTTTAAATAAAAGTGGAATTGCCTCTTCGAAAAGGCGTTCTAGAATAATTGTATGATAATGAATTGAATTTACTTTAGCTTTACTTGATACTTTTTTTAATTTTTAATTTATTTTCATACCAAAATTCAGCAGCAATCATAAATTCTTTGGAAAACTTTTCTTTTCATTCAAAACGCATTCGATGTGATTTTTCTTCCTTTTTAAAAATGATTGATTAAAATGTTTGATTTTAAAAATGCGCGGGGTATTTTTGTTGTTGTTGTTCTTATAATCAATTAAATCAAATCATGCTTCATCCAAGTGGTACCACAAATTTCCCTTCGTCGTCAACTAGGTTTTTATTAAAGTGAGAATTAGCAAGAAACTGTCCATGTACATTGAAAAACTTTCAAAAAGACGCCTAAGTGATGTGGAAAAAATTGACATAAATGTAATGAGAAAAAATTTACAATCATAGAGCTCAAGCCAGAGCTGTAAACTAGAATTAAGGCTATCCAACAGTGATAAAACGTCACAAGAACTATGAAATTTAGGCATAGAAATTAACTGTGAAAATCGTCTCCACAAAGTGCGATCGACGTTCAGTAGAAAAAGGCTGGAGAATTTTATTATATTTATGTAAATTCAAATCTATTCCGATTAAATGACGTTTGGATCAGTGTCCAATTCTTAATTACCAGTAATACCCAAAATCTTTTTCATGTATTTTTTAATGTGATTTTAATGCAGGTCAGTTTATTTTCCAGCAGTTGAAAATAATCAATTAATTACATTTGCTTCATCTTTCAGGCTCAACAACAAAGTGGTGGCTCTCAAAGAAATCCGTCTACAACCGGAAGAGGGTGCACCGTTCACAGCCATCCGAGAAGGTATTTTAATTTAAAACTACAAAACTTTAGTATTCAATTCAAGAAATTTCGGTGATATAAATCAAGAATTTTTCTTGCATATGTACTATTTGACCATCAGTTTTTAAAATATATGATATAGTATAGTAAGGGTTTATAAAGAGGTTGTTTAAGGGGTAACACCACACTGACCGGTTAAAATTTTTGGATTTTCTTTTGTTGCTTGAACTCTTCGTGCATACGAAAGTCATATTTTATTAGTTATAAATCGAAAGTGAGAGGGGAATTTTGGACCTATAGAAGTAGAGTACGTCAGAATGAATAAGTAGTAACGAAAACTCTAAGAGCATTTTATAAGAACAGCATTTTGAAAATTGATGAACACTCTAAATACGCCAATTTTCAATAAATCAACTTGATTTTTTTTTGAAAATTTATCTTCAGATATTTTTCTAATTAAATACGTAAGATTTTGCAAGATCTTCATATCTCGCTTTTCAGTGTAACTTTAAAAAACGAAATTTTTATTTGAAAATTTACATTTTAATTTGAATTATTGCCATTTTACTAAAAATGCATGTTTTTTTAAAACGGCTATGTATTTCACTAACTTTTGGACTAAATAAACTAATTTATTTTTGTATCGTTGTTCTAGGTTAAATATACGAAGAGTTATCGTGTTCAGCACTTGACCTTTTTTTTTTTTCTAAGTGCTTCCGTCCATCAGCTGTCAAGCCGCCATTTTTTAATATATCAACTAAGGAAAATACAGTTTTCTATTTTAGTATATCGGTAACAATTTAGTGGAAATAGAATTTTATAACCGCTTCGGATTTCCTTTAAAACAAATTCCCGGAAAAGCCTTACGTTTAACAGCGTCAAAGTGGTGTTATCCCTTAATTCTACAACTGAATGTAAAATTTTTACAATATCTATGTAAATTTAGAAATTTCTCTCTGTCTTTTCTTTATGACTTTCCGTTCATTAAAAGACCGTTATCTTTTAAACAATAAAAAAATGTTGTATACTATTTGAGAATAAAACCATCTTATTATAGAGAACACATAATATTTAAATTATTCACATGATTGTGTATTTATTTCCATTTACTTATACATTAAAACTTTCTAAGACGGAATCACAAGTTATCGGTAAAAATTCCGTTTTAGAATTGTATTCTTCTCAGCAGGTACGTCGTCTTTTATAATTGTTATATTCGATCGATATTCTTTAACCGGAATCATGAAATTTTCCATTTTATGCAGAATTCCGTTATAGACAGATTATTGTTCATATATTTTAATGCATATACTAAAAATGCGATTAAAATAAAAAAAATTCGCTATTGGAAAAAAATCTAAAAATGTAAATCTTTTCCAAAAAAAAAATAATTGAAAGTCTCTTTGCTTCTACTAGTTCTAACTAAAAAAAGTGTTATAAGCAAATGTTTTTATTTGAATTTATTCTAAATAACTATGGTTTAAACGTATTTTTAACTGTTCCTAATATAATTAGTTTTTACCTTTTTTTATGCATATATCGTTTTAAAACTAACCGAAAAATTATTTTTCATAATTATACAGATACTAATATCAATTCATGGAATACTTTTTTTACAGAAATCGTATAATACTAAGTTATTATTATATTGTGGAATGATATTCGTATGAATTATGATTTTACAAAAAATAAAATTGAAATGTCTTTAATACATCTTTAAATCCTGCGGTTTTTTATTTTTATTTATTTATTTATTTATTTATTTATTTATTAGTACAGAGATTTAACTGTGTAATAAAAAGTTTATTAGTTATATATGTATATATATATATATATATATATATATATATATATATATATATACATATATTCTATAGAAAATTTCTAAATATTTTTAATATCAATAAAGTTTTATTTTAATTCTAAACATTTCCAAAAAAAAATGGTAATTTTTAAACTCAAACTGTACAGTGATCAATGATTTATAAAATATACGCTTAACCTAACTGAAATTACATCATCTTAATATTTTCATCTATAATTTTGTCATTCACCAAAATATTTAAAGTGTTCTTAATGTTAGCCTTTGCACGGTACTGCTTTTTTTTAATAGAAAATAATAGTAACTTCTCAAAATATACATTTATAATCAATGCAGGGAGTTTTATTTCCTACAAATTAAGTATTTTTTTAGAATTACTTATTTTATAAATTTTGTCTTCAATTTATTCTTTATTTTTATATATATATCGGAGTAATCATAACATTATTGAATTAAAGTTGCATATTATAAGATAAATGTAATAATTATAAAATTGAAACAGAAAGCATGAAATTACAAGCAACAAGCATCTAATAAATAAGAAATGTAAATACGGATTTGCTTTTTAAAGTAAGATTCTATCCCCCTATTAAGATTCAATTTCTAAAATTTACTTCTCCCCACTCATTGTAACGGGCATGCCCTAATTTTCCCTGCCAGTCGAATTCATGTTGTCAAAACTTAATATATTTTTAATGTAATGTATTTTTCATACATTTAATCAGTTTTTAATCATTTATTTGGAGACATTTATAGTGTAATGTTTTTTTAATATTTGCAAAGTTTTTTACAATTTTTTTACGATTTTTTTATTTAATGCAGACTTTTTCTACAAATTCATTAATTTTGTAAAACTACGTTTTTCTGCCTTCGAGTAAAATATTTTTTTTTCTGTTTTCTTCAAGACAATATATTTTTTTTTTTAATGTAATAAAGCTTCATTGGACAAATCATATAGAATAGACGTTGAAATGAAGTTTCATATTGAAAGATAAAAGTAACTTGTTAAATTTAAGCAGGTGAATTTATCAGTATTCAACAAGCCTCTAATGAATGAAAAATACATAAATAGGGATTTTTTATTAAATAGTTAATTTAAACTAATTTCTGAAATGCAGTTCTCTCCACTCATTGTAGCGGTTATTCCCTGATTTTCTCTGACCATTCAAACCATTATATGTTAAAACTCAGTAAATGTTTAACGTAACGCATTTTTAATACATTTAACATTTTTTTAAAATCTTTTAATTTAATTCATTTTTAATGCAATTTTTTTTTAATCTATGAAAACAGTTTTCTGCAAATTCATTAAAGCTGAAAAACTACGAAATATTTAAATTTTCTTTTAAACTCATTCAATATTTTAATGTAAAAAGCTTTATTGGATAAATGATTTTTAGAAAAACGACATTACACTGAAGTTGCATATTATAAGCTAAATGTAATGTTATTAGTTTAAAGCAGAAGGAATGAATGTCGTGCAACAAGCATCTAATGAATGAGAAATACGCAAACAGGGATTTGCTGTTTAAAGTAGATAATCTGCAGATAATTTCTGAAATTCAGTTCTCCCCCCACTCATTGTAGCGGGCATGCCCTGACTCTGGCAGTTCGAATTCATCATGTTAAAATGTAATACAGATCAAGATCTGGATAATAATCTCACGGCTTTTCTCTCCCTTCGCAGCCTCCCTCCTGCGAGGTCTGAAGCACGCCAACATAGTCACGCTTCACGACATCATCCACACTAGGGAAACACTCACATTTGTCTTCGAATATGTGGTGAGTATAAGCTTCATCATCCATTTCCAAGTGCATTCCTCATCTCATGCAACCCCGCCCCCCCCCCCTTCATATAGTGTTCCGATTCATAGTCTTTGTGTTGCGGAACCGACACAATTTTCGAATTTCTTCAGAAATGAATGTCAAAGTGACTGGGTAATCCGTTAAAACAATAAATAAATAACATTTTTTTTTCGTCCCTCATCCCCAAAGAAAAACTAGAAAGAAAAATCATGCGTCAAGCATAGGTTATGAAATACATTCCAACACATTCACTGTAACAAAACTTCACTGTATTAGAAGGAGAAAGATGATGTTTAAGTAAACAATTTGGAAAACGTATGATACATTTGTGCAACAAAATCCAATTTCCGCAATTACCATCTATAGTCGGAAAAATACCTGAATTCTTTTGTACATCCCTGTAAATGATCGATAGATTTTGCTGAAAAATTTAGTTCAGTTAAGAAACACAGTTGAAAATTCCCCTTCTGCAATTTCCGTCGACAAACGGAAATCTGCGCTAACTCTTTTGTGCAGTCCTGTATATGATCTATTGAATTTATAGACACCAAGTAATGTGTAAAAAATTAGTGAAATTTGAAAACACATACCACAAATGAAAATATTTGTATATAAAACTGTGGTGTCTGTCTATTTGTATTGTAATGCAGTTAAATGTTTATATTTGAGAAAACTAATAAAATTTTTAACTTCAAAAATTTCATTGTTTGTAAATATTTTAAGAAAAAACTCTGAGTTGCTCCTTTTTGGATCTGAAAACTGAATTCAGTGGAAAGTGTTCTGTTGTCTGTATCCATGTAAAGTCAGTTAATATGAAGCCGGTCACTTGCCCTGTTATAAAATAAGGTGTTTATTTCTTATAACTATTGCTAACAAATATTCTATAAAAAATTCTGACATTTTAATGATGTTGTGAACTTTTTTCTTTGGAATCCTTAAGTTCTTTACTATCAAATTTTGACGGGTATGCCTAGTATGTTTAATTGTATATTTTATGTGACTAAGCAACAATTTCTCAGAAAAATAACTATTATTAGTAAAACATTAGCAATTAAAGCCCAATGGAAATTTTATTTTATTTTCCTAAAGTGTACAGTCATTTAAGAATTTCTGAGACATGTTTTTATATGACCATTGACTATCTTTTTGCTTATTTTATTGTATTCCACTTGTAGACTTGTGAATTACTCGGTGTGTACAAAAAGGTAAAATAATTTGTGGGCCGTAAAAGTCGGAGCTTTTGACGTCCTGCGGTATGGGACTTTGAACCCCTAAAAATCGGGACACTCTGCATACATCGGGACATCTGGCAACACTACTAGCAAGTGGCCTTTCCCCTGTTGTCTTTCTTTCTTTCTTTTTTTCTTTTTGTCTTTTTTTTTTCTTTTTTGTCTAAAAAAGAATTTGTCGTAATAAGGCACTTCGAAAATCTTCCAATAAGATAGCTTTTGTCTTTCAAATTCTTGTTGTGTTTATTTTCTAAAAATCATGTAACGATGAAATTCTCAAAGATCAGATTGAGTTTGATCTTAATTATTTTTGTTTTGCTTTAGCATACAGATCTCAGTCAGTACCTCGAAAGACATCCCGGAGGCTTACATCCTAAAAATATCAAAGTAAGTGATTATTTTATTTTTAAAAAGGAAATTGCTTTGTTATTTGAATTCTATCTCTTCTGTAGAAAACACATGCGTCTAAACATTTCTTATGTAATTTGTTAACAGGATCAATTTTAAATAATTGATTTATTTTATTTTAACTTTGAAAACTACCTTATACAAAATTTCATACCTGTACCCACTTGTTAGCTTTGCAGTGCTATTGCTTTTAGATTTTGGATGCGATTTCTGTGACACTTTTAAAATGCGCATCGAAGTAAATAATTCATGCGCGAACATTTGAAACAAAATATTTTTTATTAAAATGTTACAAAGTTTCCTTTTTTGTTCTTTTTTTTTTAATGTTTGTATCTTCTAGATAGATGATTACATTAAATACGGACATTACATTAAATACGGGCATTGCATTAAATACTTATTTTTTTCTTTAGCTAATGATTGTTTGACACTGTTATGTAGCATATTATATAATACTGCTACTCTTTGTTAAATATTTGTGCAACAAAGGACATATTAATCCATTGCAGTCCAGAAATAGTTGCTGTCATAGTTTGAGCTGAATATAAAAAAAATAAATGTATGACTTGCCCAATTTGTGCAGTGCAGAGGCATTAATGTCTTAGAACTTGGACAATAAATCATTAGCTTTATAAATGGAACATTAATGACGCAGAATGAATACATTGCCATTAAACATTCAGAACTTTTAAAATAATCACTAATACAGACATTTTGTAAATAATCTTGGGAAATTTGATATTGTCTATAATTTGTACAAGCTTGTATGTAATTGTCATGTGTAGTACAGGAAAATACACGGGTGGACTTGTGTTAGTGAATCCAGGTAGAATAGAAAGTTCAAAGCTCCTGGGTTGTTAATCTGTCCTTCCTATATTTGTGAATATAGACAATGTTAAATGATAGATGTTAAACAGGTTAATTTTTTTAAGGCAATAATTACACTAGTCAACAGCATGTTTGCTACTGTGGAAAATATAGGTATTCTAGACTAATTTGAGTGTGCTGATTCCAAATCCGAACTCCAAATTTCTCTATCACGTCAGGATCTCGAGTTATAGAAACTAACAATATTTAAATTTAACATTATGAGACTGTTTTACACAAATGAAACTTGAGCAATATTATTTGTTTCAAAGCAGATTCACAATCCTGATATGTTATTTTACATTTTTTTTCTTTGAAAATCCGTATATCTTTGTCATACAGAAGTAACAGTCTGAGAGGTGGTTTTACGGTTCACACCGTATCATGGGCAACAGAAAAATACATTGCTTTTCTTTCACCTCTTAACCATTGTGTTAGTCTTTTATTGCACGCAATACAGCATATGAGTGGTACCCACTATTTATCCTGATCTGCAACTTCCACACAAAAGTAATGATGTTAAACAGTTTTCACTTTTGGAACAGCAGGATGGCAATAACTTTATATCCTGACGTGATAGACAAATCTGGAGTTCAGGTTTAGAATTAGCACACTCAAATTAGTCTATAACATCTACATTTGTCAAAGTAGTTGACAAAAAGTTTTTTTTTTTTTTTAATTGACCACTGTTATTTTATAAATTTCATTATAGTAAATGGTTTTGTAAAAATTTTGTAAATAAACCTGATGCTTCTAACAATGCAATATAAATTAAAATCGCTAAACCAGTGTAATCACTATTATGTTTCTTAAGATTCATTCATTAAGATTTGCTACTTTAAATAGAATGGAAAATGCATTCACTCGAAAACATCTGTATTGGTATTATACGCAATGGAAGTGTTTGATTTATGAAACTGTCAACATTTACCATAAATTCAAGTTGGCTCGGAGCTAAAAACAAATATATATTATTTGAGTATTATCCATGATGTCGTTTATAAACCTGTAAATTCAGCATAAATTTATGGAGTATTTCGAAAACCTAAACAAAAATCCACATGAATATAGAATGCTTAGTAAACCTGAAATATTTAAAAGAATTTTATGAGGCCCTATACAAATTTTGTTTTGTAAACGTACACACATTCATCAACGATGTAAAATGATTTATAAAATTAACAATATAAAATATGTTAAATCAAAACCTACATATTTTGTTTGATAAATATATAAAATTTCAGCATATTGCATTAGAAAAAGGACTAAAAAGACTTGTTATTCGATTTCTATGTAGAAAATAAATAAAAATTCGATTTTAATCTGAAATGATAATTACATTGATTCTAGATTAATTTATTTAAAACTTACAGGGTGCATCAGATAAACATTTATTAATTTTTGTGCAGTATAACGCATAAATTATGCAAAATTCTCTTGTCTATGCAAAATGTACAAATAATAATAATAATAATAGCAATTCAAAGAAGCTCAATTTTCTCACACGTATTTTTAATATTTTCATTGTTATTCATTTCAGGTTTAATAAGTAGAAAAATCTTAATATGTAAAAATAAAGAATCGAAAAATTGTACTTTCATTTCTTAACAATTTTACGTGTTTCTTTTTCAACGTTGCATCTGATTAATTTTTTTTTTCTCTTTTTCTAGCTTTTTCTATTCCAATTATTAAGAGGTCTTGCCTATTGTCACCAAAGAAGCGTTTTGCACAGGTAAAATATATTTTAAAGTTTTTTAAAATTCGAAGTAAAACTTTCATAACTAAGAATTTTAAGGCTTTGGAAAAAGGAGTACATCTCATTCAAATGTTATAAGTTTATACATAAATTCTAAAGTTTCGTGAATACATAATTAAATATGTATATTTACCAGGTAATCCGAAAGAGAGGTTATGACGATTATCTCGAACCACTGATTATGAAAAAATACTTTCAATACAAAAAGCATAAAAATCAAGTGTAGATTTTACGTATGGCATTTGTTTTACAAGGGACTTTGTACATATTGAAAAGCAAAATTTAAATTTTTATATCGTCCCTGATCCTTTAAGTTGTATTTGGAAAACTTTTCTCCGTGATCCAACAAGTAAAACAATAATATTTGATATTCTTATATGAATAATAATTACTGAGTTATGATATTTTGAATTTTATAAAATTCCGGTACTCTCCCGCACTAAAAAAAGCGTATTTCCTTTAGAGCCGGAATTTTCATTTTTTTAAATATTTTTTGACGTTTTAGTTGTCAAAGCATGGAGAAAAATGTTCAAAACATAATAACTTCTAAAATCCAGGGGCCATATAAAAAGTTTAATTTTAATAGGTATACAAAACCTTGCAAAACAAATTATATTTATAAAAGCTGTACTTCATTTGTTATGTTATTTTTTGTGTTTCTATCATCACCGGTTTAAGAGATAATCGCCATAACCTCTATTTTGAATCACCCGGTATATATATAGGCGTCTATTTTCTTTATTTCTTGATAATTTATGTGCATGAGAAATATTTTAACACAATGTAAATTCGACTACGAAACTTTCAGTTGTTTTAGGTGTTGAAGGCGAGTTTGAAGAGATGGATATTATGAATAAGAGTATTTTCAGTCACAGATTTTTTCATAGGGAATTTAATATATTTTTTGTCCCTTTCAGTTGCTTTTACAATGAAATCTTAATTTAAAAAGTAATTTAATTTCAAAATTTGTATAATAAAATATTATTTGAAGTTAATACATAATTTTAAAATAGTTAAAAATTGCGTTTAGTTTCGATATTTCATGAAAATTTATGTATATGAAAAATATTTCTCGCAATGCAGATTATACTATTTTCAATACTTTTAGGCTAGTCAATGCAAATTAAACTTCATGACTTCCTTGAATACTATAAAAGAAAATAATTTCAATTACAGATGTTTATACACTGCAAAAAATAATTGTTGATTTTACAGTATAATACTGGCATCCCAGCTGCCAGTATTATACCGAAAAATTAACTGTATTACTGCTTATTTTACTGTTTAATACTGTTAATTTTACGGCGTAATACTGGCAGCTGGGAGGTCAGTATTATACTGTAAAATCAACAATTATATTTTGCAGTGTAAGGAACTTAATCAATTTTTCATTTTTAGCTGCTTTAACATTCGCTATATTGTTTTACGCTATTATTTTTCCGTGTTTACTTATTTATAATTATTATTTTCATTTAATAAATGATTTATTTATTTTTATTTATTTTTATTATTTTACTAAATCTAACACATCTGATAAAAAGTTTTAGGAATTATTTTTCAAAGTTCATATTATTTACAGTTTTTCACAATAAATGCATACTAGATTCCCTCATGGAAAAAAAAAAGTCAAAATAGATCGATTTATATTATAAAGTACTACGATAACACTATACATGCAATTATGTTCACAGGGTGATTATTAACATTACATTTGGTTACCATGGAGAAAAATGTTAGATACTTTTATTACACATTTATTTCTAGAACATATTTAAACTTTGATCATGAAAATTCTTATGATACTTTTTTTGATCTAGGTATGAAAAATAAAATTATATTTGGCAAACACCCAATGCGTTTTATTTTACATTTAGAAATATTTTTACCATTTTACAGCTCTCAATTTCGTGTTATGTTTGTCCATCAATTGTCGTTTATGTGAGTTCAAGCAACTTCAATCGTATTTTGAATAAGACATGAGTTATAGTTTTGGAATCTCTTATCAAAAGTCAATATTAACCCAGTATGCGCTTTTTAAATATTAGTACAGACACTTTGATATATTCAAGTAGTGTATTATTAATGTATTAGTTTCGTTAACTTTGGGGTAGAACTAAACTACATTGTTGAGGTCTAAATCGTTTAAGTTATGTTCACTGGTTGTTATTTTTTTATGTCACATTCCCTAATGATTTTATATAATTAAAAATATTTGAACTCTATCTTTTTTGTAAAAATCATATGCGTCTAAACATTTGGCATTTATTACCTACAATCCCATTTTTGTAGTTGTGTTATATTTTAATCTATCTATATAATCTGGTTACAGTAAACTGGCGGAGGGGGGCATAATCACCCTCTACTAACTCTGCCGCAAATCATCATATAAAAATGTGATTCGTAGCAATCAATTAGTAATTAATAACGCCTACTAATAATTGTTATACTTAAATTTTAGTTAGAAGGTCGTATGGTATATCGAAAATGTACAAAACTTCAAAATTTTGGATACAAATACCTAAAGTCAACATCATATTTAATTGTTTGGTAAACTTTACCTTCGGCTACCAAACCGGAATTCAAGTCAAGTAGTTTAGGAATTATACAGGTTTAAAGTTTTAAACTTCTAATAGTAAATTTACTAATAATCGTTGAAATCAGTTTTTTAAGCATAATAAAAGAAGAAAAAAACTTTGTGGAATGAGTTGTAATTTTGGATTTCCATATTTGAAACTTCTAGAAATCGATTTAAGTTAAGTGATGCATAGGTTTCAAATCATATTTTTGTCTTCTAAAAAATAATTTCAAAATATACATATTTTCGAAATTAATTTTCGAAAAAAAATTAAATTGTAACCTATACATTTTTTAACAGAAATCAATTTCTTTAAATATACTAATTGAAAGTTTTTTTTTTTT
The DNA here is from genome assembly GCA_963931845.1 of Maratus michaelseni. Taxonomy (NCBI): domain Eukaryota; kingdom Metazoa; phylum Arthropoda; class Arachnida; order Araneae; family Salticidae; genus Maratus; species Maratus michaelseni. Next base: position 325,722,986 of record OZ007594.1, read on the forward strand.
TTTTTTTATGATGATGAAAAACATATTTGCATTTTTTTCAACGGTTAATAATGAATTTAAAATGAGGAGTTCCAAACTTTAAACCTACATAACTCCTAAACTACTTGGCCGAAAGACTTCCTGTTTGGTATCCGAAGGTAAAATTTACCAAAAATTTCTAATATGATGTCAAAATTATGCATTTGTATTGAAATCTTTCATGTTTGCTACAATTCCTATATGTAGACGACTCGCTAAGCAAAATGTAAGTATAGAATTAATTAGTTATTAATAATAATCGATTGGTATAAGTCATATTTTTATACAATGATTTTTGACAGAGTTAGTAGGGGGATTCCTTTTTCTAGAACTGTATAAACATTAATAAAATGGATGTATATTAATAATGTTTGTAATCGTAGAACCACATTAACTATTAAATATAAAATGAAAACTAACAGTAATGGCAAGTGTAAAAATATTTCAAAATAAATTAAAGACAAATATTTTCTCCACCATATTTACTGTGAAAAGACTTAGAAAATATCATAAGCAAATAATTAAAATGGGAACAGCTGTCACAGACGCACCCGGGTTTGCGCGATGTTTGTTTTTGCGCTATTTTGGCGAGAAAAACCCAGTTTTCAAATACATGTTAGATGTAGCCAGAGAAAACAGCATGTAAGTTTTATTTTATTATTAAACGCACACAACTTTTTTATAAAACTCCCACAAAATTTTATTATAAACACACACAAATTATTTTATTATAAAACACACACAGTGTTTAATTTATTAATCTGGTCTACCAGCCAAAATCGCCGGTTATCCACGCCAGGCAAAAAGTCGCTATTTTGGCGCCAAAAAGACCTCGATGCGTCTGCGATATCTGTACCTTAAAATGTTATATTACAGAAATCACGATATATTTTGAATTCATATATTTATTTCAAAAACACCAAATAAGTTTCTTTAAATTAAATATAGATTTATGAAAATATACTGAATATGTTTTGCTCATTCTATTTTCACTAAAATTTTGCACCAACCTTTTTATATGACTTCAAGTAGTTTGCGTTGATCAAAATATAACAAATATGATTCATGTGATTAAGTGTATAATGCAATCGCATTAAGGGTTATTACTTAACAAAAAGTGGAATTAATACTATTTATTGTTTTGTGAAAATGTATTTTTTTATCATATCATGAAAATTGAGATCAAAATTATAAATTTAAAAGAAAATACAAATAACTTTTTTTTTTTCATTCAAACCGTCAAAAAAATTCTTTCATATGTTCATTATCTTGTTTTCTTGATCTCTTTTGTTTTTCCCCTTTTTCTTTTTGTATTGTTACATGGAATGTAAAAAGTGTGATGAAAAAAGATTTTAATAAAAGATTATTTTCATACCCATACCTAATTAATCAAAAAACTATAAAATACATGTTTTAAACACGCCTTTTGGAAGAAACAAGTTTTGTAATTTATCTGTTCACTTTTTTATTCAATTTTAGACATTTAAATTTAATATTAATAAAAACTTAAATCTTACCGTCTGAAGCTTAAATACTCTTTCTATAGCAAACCGATAAAAATATAACTTATAAATTAAAAATATTGAAATGCTTTAAAAAACAATGGTTTAAGAATTTAAAAAAAGAAACGTAACATTTAATGTTGTCACGGTTGTTCATAAAACTTTACATCTGAAAATTAAATAATTTCCGGAGCCAAATATATATCTAGAATTTTGTTTTAAATATTTTATTGGAACTCTCTTCCTTAGCTATCTTTTTTGTTTTTCAGAGATTTGAAACCCCAAAATTTATTAATAAGTGAAATAGGAGAGCTCAAACTTGCAGATTTCGGTAAGTAAGACGTTTACGCGCAATTACTGTCATTTATCTTTTAAAATGAATTTCAGTTTTCAAAAATTGTTTCAAGGTATCAACTTTTAATAGAGCCATGTGCACTGACCCTGTTAAATGGATAGTGGACCAAACATTAAAGTAACTTGTAATGATTAAGTATAATAAAAGAATTCTGCGAAATAGTTATCTTTTCTGCAATATTTTAAATGTTTCTAAAGTTTTTCTATACACTGATTTCAAGTATATCGAGCTTTACTCACTATCATGTAAGGATTTTCTACAAAAGAAGATGCATATGCAATAATACTACTTAAAAGTATCTAACACGCTGTAAAAAAAAAAAAATAAATAAATAAATAAAAATAAAAAAATAAAAAAAAAATCAGACAGGACACCATTAAAAAACTGGTTTTTTTATGGAAATAATTTGTATTTATTACGAGTTTATGCACAAAATATGTTAAAATAACAGAAAGTTCGTAACAAATACAGATTATTTCCGTAAAATAAACGTTTCTTTTACTGACGTCCTGGCTGACATTTTTTTTTAAATGTAAAATGATAGATTTTTTTTTTACAGTGTATAACCAAAATATTTTATTGGCAAAGACTTAAAAGTAAGCTGTATCATAATTTTTATTAATTTTTTTATATTTGTCATAGCTGCCACAATATCATAAATCAGTACAATGTCTATTCTTACCCTCAAAACTTCGTTCAGGACTTTTTTTCTTGTGCGCTGCCAATGTGGTAACCAGCAGTAGAGTGTTACCATGTTGACTGGTGCTTTGTGTCTTTATGACTAAATTTATAATTTGCAACTGCACGGAAATTCTCCATTTTTATCGAAACTGTAAGTGGTCGAATTTTTTGAGCATTTTTTCCCGAAATTAGAATTAAAAAATCGTTTGACGACAAGTTTTAGTGAGAAAGTGTGAAAGCATAATACGGAAATTCGCATTGCTTCTCAAAGACAAGATTCTTACAGTGATTTTAAATATGCATGTTAAAAACTTATAAGGAATTTTGTGTTGTTAGTTTAAAGTATTTAGTACACTGGAAGCTATATGCACATTAATGATACGTTAATAGGATCTTTCATATGGTATAAAGGGAGTATTTGAAGTGCTTCTCAAAGTCAAGACTAGTACATTGATTTTAAATATGCATGTTTAAAAACTTATAAGGAATTTTGTGTATCTAGTTTAAAACATTTAGTACACTGAAAGCCATTTGCATATTAATGATACGTTTATCGGATCTTTCATTTATCTAAAGTGCTTCTCAAAGACAAGACTCGTACAGTGATTTTACATATGCGTGTTAAACACTTATAAGGAATTTTGTGTATCTAGTTTAAAGTATTTAGTATACTGGAAGCTAATTGCAAATTAATGATGCATTAATAGGATATTTCGTACAGTGTAATGGGGGTATTTTGATATATTTTGAAGATAATCAGCTTCAACCGTATTCTGTACAGGCATAACCCATTACAGGGAAATTATGTTACAAATTACAAATTGATGCACATTTCAAATAACTACACATTTTTACGTCTGATATGTAAAATTAAATTGTTAAAAATTATCACATTTAATCAAACACTACAATACTAAAAACACACAATTATATAAAACATTAAAATAGTGAAGCAAACATTTCAGGCTACGATCGAGTCCCTCATCAGTGTAATGTTATACGATAACCAGACTATTACCAAACATGTTTCCAGTCAAAAGTGTTACCAGTTACATTCATGAAACAATGCAGAGTTTACATTAAAGTAAGACTATTCAGGTGGAATTGTATATTGTATCATACGTTATTGTATTTATGGATAAAAGGGTAATATACGTTGAAACTAAATAAAAAGTTTCTCTGTGTTAAAAGTAAGGTATAATCATTCAACAACCGCATAAATTAGCTCCAAGATAAATTGAAAGTTTATTCCACCGTTAAAATTCCACCTGAATATACTGTCTTACTTTAATCTAAACTCATGAATTTAACTGGTAAAACTCTTGACTGTAAACATGTTTGGTAATAGTCTAGTTATCGTATTACATTGCACTGATGAAGGACTCGATCGTAGCCAGAAACGTTTGCTTTACTATTTTAATGTTTTATATAATTGCGTGTTTTTAGTCTTATAAATGCTGATTAAATGTGATAATTTTTACCTATGTAAACTTGGCACATTTTTTGACGGAAGAAAATATTTAAAAAAAAAAGAGTTCAAATACACCCTTAAATCCAATACAACATAAACCCTTATGTATAGTAATAGTAAATTTAAATGCGTTTCCATTTATTAATCTAATAATTAATTTCCGATGAATGTTTGAAGAATGTAGTTTATAAATCCATGACAAATACATATGCCACAGGCGATGTAGGATCTGATCGATTTCTCTTAAAATATAAATAGAAATATAGATTTTGTTATGGGCTGTCGATTTTGTTTATACGTTTTCTACTGCGTCATAATCGTTATTACTCAATTAAACTTCATTCATAATTATGGAAATTGTTTAACTTTTCGCATTAGCTTCTGTGAAAACAATTTAGCAACTTTTACCAGAAAAAAAAGAAATAGAAAATGTATCTTTAAACAGTAAAACTATCGAAGTTTATACGATTATGAGTATCATAAAAGATATTCAGTTTGTGAAGCTACTCAAGAATAAAAAATCGCATTTTTTAGAAAATGAAATTATAATTAATAACGAAGAAGTGTTTTCGAAAAGTATTTATTCATCATATAACAAAACATAACTTTTATAATTTATATTCTCTTGATCATTATCTGTAACATTTTCTTTTTCATATTTGTGTTCCTGCTCATAATTTATGATATTTCAACTAAACATTTTCACACTTATTTTTCATTTTTGTAAACTCAGGTCTCGCCCGAGCCAAGTCCGTCCCAAGCCGTACCTTCTCACACGAAGTGGTCACGTTATGGTACCGGCCGCCAGACGTCCTCCTAGGATCTACCAACTATTCCACCTCCCTTGACATCTGGTACGTATGTCAAGAAAAGATTCGTTATATAACTACAAAAATTTCATGCGAAAAATAAAATAATTAAACATTACTTCTGTTCTCAGCAACGCTCGTGTTGACAAAAAGATTTTTTTCTTTTAACAGCGTGTTAAAACATCTCTTCTATCCCCTTTTTAAGTTCTTATATATTTCCTAAATGTTTCAATATTCTAATATTTTGCAATAGACCTTTAATTAATATTTCTGCAATTATTGTTAAACACCGTAGCATTGCTTATTATGTTAAAATGATAGTTCATAAATTAAAAAATATATATATATAGTTAATAATTTCAGTAAAACTGTTACTATTCTGTCGCTTTAAAATATTTTTTATGAGAAGAATTATAACAGATATATACCCTAATATATGCATTATAGGCAGATTTCTGTTTCAATTTGCAGTAATACCTTTAAAATAAAAATCATAAAACCCAAAATATTTTAGATCTTCCCCTTTCTAAAAAATATGTTTGTTTTTTTAATTTTAACATACAATCAAATTTTTTTTTAATTTGTTTTTCATATCTGTCTAATAACATTCTGCATTCACAAGCATAATTAAATTAATAAAATGCACAGATACTTGTGTGTACGTATACACGTTGCTCTATTAATGTAGCAATAAATTCATAGGGATGTTGGCATAATTTAAGAAGAGTAAAAATTGTAATGGAACATGGTGTCACTTGTCGCAAGCCACTTATTCATTCAAAAATACAGCATGTTCCTCTCTAACCGAATTCGGATTTCCGTTAATAACTTTGGGAAAACCGAAGAGTATTGTAATAAAGCTTTTACTAGACATGCTTTTTAACACTTTCCAACATAATTGAAAAGTGTTTATGACTTCAGTTTTTCTGTCTGTCGTCTATCTGTCTGTCCATACTCTAACTCTCGTAAATATACTCGGATTTCCATGTAATTGATATATGTTATTGAGATTTAGTATGGCTTATTCACTTTTGAAAATGGAGTGTGTAGCATTTATAGCTCGTTTACAAGGGACACTCAAAATAATTCCGTTGCATTACAGTCATTGTTATATTACGGTAGTATTTTAATAATGTTCTAGCTCAAGAATAATAAAATTTGTATTCATTTCTGAGACGCACTAAAATATGTTTTCTGTAGAATATGGAGTGCAAAGCATATATCCTTCATTTACAGGGTCGCACAAAAGAATTCGGCTACATAATGGTTTACGGGGGAAAATTGTTTATAGCGTATTCAATTATTTTACACTATTTCAAATATAATGAAATTGATTTACATTACTGATTTAGATACTGGTACATTATTGGTATGACGTACAATACGGTTATCCTTCATTTACAGGGACACACAAATAATCAATTACCGTACTTACTATCAGCGATAAATGCTGGAAGTGTGACTTCGGTTTTGGTATGCGTTTTTTAGTTTAATTAAATTTTGCGCACTACGTGGTGTGTATAAATTTTATAGATTATGTATAGGACTGCACAAAAGAAATCCTAACTAATATTGTTTATGAGCGTGAATTGCTTAAGAGTGTTTTTTTAATTCAGTTATGCATTTTCCAACTGAACTGTATTTAAAACCTAACTTGAACTGTATTTAAACAGCCTAAGAGATGTTTGTCGAATATAAATAAAATCATATACAGGGATACGTAAAGGACTGAATAATTAACCATATATGGATGGTTATTGCTGAAAGAGCGTTTTCAGTTGTTATACGTTTTATAAATTATTTACTTAAGATATCTTCCCTGTATACTTTCCCATTATTAAAGAAAGTTCCGCTACTGGAATTGTTGGTCCGTTGGAAAGTGTTTCATAATCCATGCTTGGAGCATGATTCCTTTTTCTTGTTTTATGTGCTAAATGGGATAACATCCAGTAAAGTAATAGAAGTTTCCTTTATATGAGCCAGCAGCATGAACTCGATACTCCACATTTTGGATTGTGATTACTATTTCATACGGTAGCATTGATTGCATTAACACTGTGTTTCTCAAGTGTTGTTATCACATTTCATATAAGACAAAGTAAATATCTTCAAATTGTCATTGCAATATCTTTATTTTTCTGAAAGTTATTAACGAAACCCCAATTTTGATTAGGATGGAATACCCTGTATTTTTGACTGTATAAGTGACTAGCGACGCCAAGTTTCATTGTACTTTTTGTTCCTCTTGATGACTACTAACAACCCTATTAGTTTGTTGCCACATTAATAGAACACCCTGTATAGTTTTACCGTGAACGTGTCTAAGTTTTTAGCGACCTTGGATGAAGTATTTTAGTGGTCTTAGCGTGAGCAGCCTTTCATAAAGGAATAGCCTTCTCTCAGGTATCTGTCAAAACCAAAAGAAATTTTTACATAAAATACAATAAAGAGATGCCTTTATTGATACACCGATACATTTTTTCTGTTTCAATTTCAGCAACTTGTCTGTATAATTCAAAATAAATGTATAAAGACGATAAATATGTTAATTTATATTATAAGAAAGTCAATTTATATTAATACATAAGTAATAAAAACGTGTAAAAATGTAGTTGTTGACATGGATGCTACATGGGAATTACTTTGTCATTGAGATAAATAGCAACCAAACAGAAAATGTGGTTTTCTATTCTTCGATAACAAATTTATTCCAGACATCTCGAACGACCAAAAAATTTTTAACGATAGGCAGCAATGTTCCAAAGATTTTAGGGGCAAAAGCGTCTTCACAAATATAGTCCAAAGAAAAGAAAGGAAAGAGAAAGGGAAAAAACAGCAAACTTTCAGAAAAACAATATCTGTAATGTCTGTTCTAACGTTACCTTAGTCATTTAAAGACTGGAAATTGAAGAAGATCAATTTTTCTTATGTGCTTTCTAAAATTTTAGCCGCCCTAATCTTTAGCGGCCCTGGGCGACCGCCCAGTTTGCCACCCCTTAAGCACTGTCCTGAGTCTTATAACCATGAGTTTGTGCCAAAATCCTTCCTTATCAGATGTGTAATATATTGCTGATCTCGCTACAGCTACGGCGCGGTGTGACGGAGATTAACCCCTCTGCCGGAGGCGCTGAAATTTCATTTTCCAAACTCAATTTCCCAGAATTATTCCGGATAGAAAATATAAGAAAAAATGTATTACAGATTAAATCTATTTTTCTATAAATAAAAATGCTTGAACATTACGGAAATCTGAAGTCAATACGTATTACGAATTTTAAATAAAGCATTAATGCATTCAATTCAAGCATTTAATTTTTAATTATGATTTATACCGGCAAAAAATCACATTACATTTACTTTACAAAAGTACTATTACTTTTCAAAAGCATAATAGTCTAATAGCAATTATATATTGTAATATTGCAATTTCTAATATTGCAATTAATAATATGAAAAATCAAACACATATTTTTTCCATAGAATATTATAATCAAAATCAGCGATGAAAATTTAAGATATCTGATATTTTTAATTATATATTGCATTTTATTTATATCCATTTATGTTTCAGAATTCCTATATGTTTTGAGTACATTAATTTTCAGTTTTAAATATACTTTATTGTTTTAAATATACATTCTCTATACTTTATTATGTTTGGTACGAATTGTGCTTTATTAAATAAGACGATTACCATTGTAATTTATATTCCTTTTTCTAAACCAGGAAGTCAAAAAAAATTACAAAAATAAACATTTAAACTCACAATTATAAAAATTAAATGTAAATTTAATATTACGTTACTATTGCTTACATAATTACTATTATATTATTATGCTTTTGAAAAGTAAAAGTGCTTTTGTAAAATAAATGTTACGTGTTTTTTTTGTTGGAATAAATCACATTTTTAAAATTTGTAATACCTTTATCTAATTAAATACTGATAAAGTAATATAAATAAGAACTTTTCGCCCCTTTTTAACCTCTATTAATAGACAGAATAATAATTATTTTGCTTCGCCTATGTCTTTCCCTTTTTAACAGTTTCCAAGATAGTTGGAAATTACTTAAGAGTTTCTCTATTCATCTGTTAGTCAGTTTTCTATCTGCCCGTAAGTCTGCTTCTCCGCATACGAATTATTCTTGCTGTAAATAAGCTGCTTAAAATAGAGGCATATGTGTTATATAATGAATATAATTAATGGCTGGTATATAGAGTTCATCTTTGAAGTAGTATACCATCATTAAAGTGCTCTCCAAAGAATTGCCGCTCATATACCATAATATATCCAAATTGTCTGGTTATCCCCGGGTCTGATTAATACACGGGTCCGGGTTAGTGTACTGCGCCACAAGATATTTTTCCTTGACCCGAAATCTGTCACACTTCATCCCAAACCATGGAAGAAAACTAATCCCTATTTTAATACAATTAAGGGAAAATAATCTACAATTATATATCCAATATCTATTATATATTTTATGTAGAAAAATGAACTATACTCATTAATGTTCTAATATATAGTTTTATCATCTGAAAAAATATTCTAGACTTTATTTTTAAAAATCGGGCCAACCCGACTCGCAAGAGTCGAATTGCAACACAAAACTGACCGAACCCGAAAAAATTCAACCCGACCCGCAATGAAAAAAATTATAGTCAACTCGGTTCGACTCGAACCGCGGGTCGAGTTGGGCTCGGGTAAAATCGGGTTACGCTACCCGATGCAAGACTCAAGTGCGCAGACATGGGTTCCAAAATTTCAGAGAGCGTCCAAATAACATATTTTTCACATGTTCATATGATAACAATTTTACATTCAATAAATATTGCTCCGTAATGTGACCAAATTTCAGAACTTCTTATACCAAATTGAACCAAGATTAGTATTCTAGATATAAATATATATGTTGGATTGCTCATTCCCCCATATAAAAGCAACAGCCAATTTACAAATATGGGAGTTTTCATTCTGAGTTTACAGGTCCTTCCGCAAAATGTACCAGTACTTGGGCCACACTTTCGCTTCATTGGGGCCCTGGTGTCCCTGTAAATGAAAAATATATGATGAGTATACGGAGCATTTTCTATAGGAAACATGATGTTGGGCAGTGTCATAACTCAAAACACATAGGGCGAAATGCAAATTTTCACCTTACTTTATTCATAAAATAATTAATATGAGTTTCGATAGATCTCAATGTTACTTAACAGGTGGCATTTAAAAAAACACAAAAAGATGTTACAAGATGTTTAAAATCTTAAAAAACACTCCAAGTACTTTCGGCCGGCAACCGCGACCATCTTCAAGGAGTGAAAATCCTCAGAAAGGATTTCCACTCCTTGAAGGTGGTCGCGGTTGCCGGCCGAAAGTATTTGGAGAAATTTTTAACATTTTAAACATCCTGTAACATCTTTTTATGTTTTTTAAATGTCACCTGTAAAGTAACATTGAGATCTATCGAATCGTATCTTGATATATAATGAGTGTCATTACTTATATCAATTTCGTTACGTTTACGTGAATGTAACGTTCTTAAAATGCACTGCAAAGAATGAAACATTAAATAACATGTGTAACATACATAAATATCGTGACCGTTTAATTATATTTAATATTATCTAAGATAAAGCGCTGGCGGCCAGATACCTCATAAACACTTTCAGCTAATTAACTGAATTAATTAATTGAATTAGCTAAACACTTTTCAGATAATTCAGCATATTGAAAGTGTTTCATGATATTAGCACAATGTTGATGCATTGCGTTGTCTAAAGGGGTATCGATATACCTACCTTTTAAGTACTTCCTACATTTGATATTATTTTTTAAATACGTCAGATATACTCTAAAATATAGTATAAAATACTTTAGGTAAATTGTTAAAAAATGTCTTACCTACTTTTTTTTTTTTTTTTTTTTTTGGTAATATATTCTTAAATACGGAGATTTGAATTTTATTGTAATAGTTATATTTTAATATTTGATTATAGTAATTCTCCTTGATATCATCTTTAAAAATATTATTTCAACTAATTCTCTCTTTTAAGAAAATTATAAAATTTTATTACATCATTATAATACACAAGATTTTTTTTCTTTTTGAATTATCATTTTCTTATCCTTAAATATACAATTTTTTGAGAAAATTTATTATGCAAGAAGGGCCAGACCATTAATGGTAGAAGACAGGCATTATTAAATTAAATTCTTTTTTAAATATGATGCCATCTTAATTTCTCCCCAGAAATTAAGTTCTGATCATCATAACACATATTTTAAAAAAAATGATCTATAGATTTTATTTTTATTTCTTTATTTCTTTACTTATTTTGCCAAAATGTCACGTCACATTAAATTTAAACATCATACATTTCTGAAGCTTCAACACTTTCTAAATTATGGCTTCGAAAACAGTGATAAAAGAGTGCCGTGCAAAATATCAATGTAGCTCGAAATGTTTTTTAGAAAACTGTATAAATAACTTCAGTATGAGAGCTGCTTAAAATTTAAGTATTCCAATACTTATTCGGTGTGTATTGAACATTACTATTTTCATTCATCCAATTTTCCATCATTAGTTTACATGCATATCCGAATTTAGTGAAAAGTTATTCATAATTATATGTATTTTTTATAGTCATCTTAATTCGTATTAAATTTACTTGATACTTCCTGATTTATTCTGAAACTGTACCTGCGAAAGTATGTGTGAATATGTGCATATTTTTTAAAAAATTTATATTGCTTTAATAAAAACAGGATAAACAAAAAAAAAATTACACTGAGTAATTCGTTTCTTAGCTATGTCATAGATGGCAGCACTAACAAAGCTTCTTGCAGCCTTACAGAATTGCTAACTTTATGTTATGATAAAAAGAGACAGATTTTGCGACTGTGTCAGCAGTAAGAAGTTGTATAAAAATGAATCTATTCTAGTTCATTGGCTGTTTCAATCATGTACTATGGACGATACTATTTAGATCGCAGAAAAAAATGGTCTTTGAATAATTCACTTGCACAATTTTGCAAAAGAAAAAAAAAGAAACGTTGCCAAACTATTTTGACATCATGAAAAATTTTAATACTTTTTGTGCATTTGCGTTAACGTTGACTACTGATCTCTTACAAATAAAATAAGAACAATATTTTATTATTTTTTTTAATTTATAAAAAGGGAGTTTTTGTCACCCGCTTATACTTATGAGTTTATACTTACGAGATGGAGCAGTTATTTTATATCATTTACGTATCTTATTGTGATACTCCTGTGAAATTTAGATATAAAACCGAGTATTAATTAGAATTTCAGTGTTGATTTCTGTTATATCGTTACATGCATAGTGCTAAAAGCATCATCAGAAGAAATTTTGTTAATGTTATATACATTATTATAATGAGTAAAAAATAAATTAAAAATAATATACATTAAAAACTATTTTTGTTTTTCTTTCCCATTTTTGTAAATACTTTGCATTTCTTAAAAATAAACATCTGCTTATTTTTTTTTTTTTTTTTTTTGTCCCCACAAGTGGTTGAGAGGTTTTGCTCTCAAAGCTGGTAGAGGGGAGGTGCTGGGTACAAACCCCTGTCGCGCTCGTCGACCTAACCTTTCGGAGTTTTCCGTGGTCAGAGTTGCCAAGTCTCCGGCTTTTTGCACACCAGTAATTGTTACGAGGAAACTGTTGTTCTTTCAAATTACAGAATGCTAGAATTAAATAAAACAACATTATCTGTACTAAAATACTGGTATCCAAAAAGCCGGAGACTTGGCAGGTCTGCGTAGTTTTCTAACCTTGCCGTAAATACGGATTAGGATCCCTTAGAAAAACAACCACGGAGGCACCCCCCCCCCCTAAGGCCTATATCCCTCGAGTAGATAATCGGCCATAAATGTACCAACCAACCATTTTTTTTTTTTTTTTTTTTTTTTTGTAAAGACAGAAGACCTTTCCGAAAAAACTATAAAATCCCAGGCAGCAGAGCACGAAAGGCACGGATCGTGTCGTCACGTAACACAAATCGCATATCACTCGATAAGTAATTTATTTATCAAATAACGGAAAATTCATTTCGATTCCAAATCACTTCCATAGTCTGCCAATTTTATTCTTTTGCATTTAGAAATGAATCAGAAAGTTTCTCGTTGTTGAGCAGGTCATTTGAGAAGAGCCTTAAATGTGAAGGCCTACGTTAAATTGTCTATTTTTATGTACCTTTTCAATTTTTCTTCTTTTCTTTCATTTTATTCAACATACATTTGTGATTCCAAAAAATGCTTTGTTTTTATCTTTATGTCTATTAATGCCGAAGATAAAGCTAACTTAGTAAACCGAAAATGAACTCTTGGTAACCAAAAGTTAGTTTAAAAAAAAAGTAAACATTGCAGCTTTTTGTTTTTCACGTGTAAGTATTAAAAAAATTAATTAATTAATTAATTAATTAAAACTTTTTATAATGTTGTAGTAAAAGATATAGTATTTTGCAGTACATAGAATTCACCGTTTTATTTTTATTATTATTCTTAAGGATTTTAATTTATTGAATGTAAACTTAACAGTTTGTGTTTCAAAAGTAAGAACTTTAAATGAGTTTTCTGAAAATTTGTGTTTTAGTATCTTTGATTTGCGGAAGCCCTGATAAATTAAAAAAGACACATATTTTTAAGAAACATAAAACAGAATTTTTAACACATATTTTTAAGAAAATTTCCTTTATTTAATTATACACTTTTATCTGAGCAATGAACAAAAAGTTAGGCTTTGTAATCCAAATTATTTCATTTACAGAAACATAAACAAGAAAAATAAAGTTTTTCATTTTTGAAAATTCTGATGTTTTGGACAAAAATCAGCATATTTGAGTCAGTTTTTCATATATTTCGAAATATTGTTTATTGCACGTTCTGTTTAGAGAAAATTATATTAAATTGATTGTAGAGTTGATTAATTTGTATTTAACGATGTCATTTTTAAAAATTGACATAATATTAAGGACTTTCGATTATTAGAACCACTAAATCAACTTTCTGCTTCTGAATCTCAAAATGCATGAAAATCGTTACCACCGAGGACACTACATCGCATGTGTACATGCTTCGCGCTCATAAAAACACAAAAATTAATAAATAAGTAAAAAAAATTAAAGAAAAATAAATGGATTCAGTATCTTCGCTAAACAGGAATCTCAAAATGCATGAATTTTGTCAACGCTGCGATCACTGTATGTACTTTTCGTTAAAATAATAATATTAATAATAATAACAAATTGATAAATAAATAAGTATGGTCTCTTCTGCTACATTTATTCTTTCGGCGACACTCTAAATTAAGAGGCTTTGCCAGAAATTCATTTGCCACCACAAATTCCAAAAACTAATCTTCTCTTTATTTAATAGCAAGGTTTCTTTCATTAAATAAGGCAATTTTTTCTATTATGAAATTGTGGTCGCTTGGTGGCCTGCGGACCACAGGTTGAAGACCCCTACTCTAAATTGTTCATGGCGACAATACTCTCACTGTTCGAGAACCGATCAAATTTCGCTTGAATTTCTTGTTCGAGAACTGGAGAGTGCGACGATCGATGTATAAGAAAAATAACCCACTGCTGGTGAGAAAAACAATGTGGATGGTTGATGTTACTTTCGATATGATAAACAAATGAGAGCTGCTAATAGTGAACATGGTTAAGGGGACAATGGACTTTCAAAATCTCGAAATTTGACTAAAAATGGATTTTTTTTTTAAATTCCAGAATTATGCTCAAATTTATCTGATGCAAAAAGAATTATTGGTACTTTCGTGTTATAGTGATCCTCACGGATGAATCGCCAAGCGACTAAGATTTATCGCCAATTTCTAAAGCATATGTGAGATTATAATAATATATGATGTATATAACATTTTGTGACGTATATGACAAGTTATAGTCATGTATAACGCATATATATATATATATATATGAATATGACATGTGTATAAGGCGTATATGATGCGTAATAAGACGTAAATAATATGCATATAAAGACTTATATGGCACATATATGAGTATTTCGAGTATATATATGCGTATATATGATGCATATATAAGTTTCACGGTGATCTTGGCGAAATCTTATCTGCCACCTTGACATAATCGTAATTGTGGGTACCATTGTAACACGAAAGTACCGAAATTTTCAATTATGACGCTTCTTTGCAGAGATATAAGCTTTTATATTTGTAAAAACTCTATATATTTAAACATTTTTTTTTCACTTAAAATGCTATTTTCTCAAAATTGAAAATTTTACACATTTTTAACTTTTGAAATGTTTTGTGCACATTCTTAATTATCAAATTCTTTTGCCATTTGTACTGTATATTCTCTATACCAGGGGTTCTCAAACTTTTAAACCGATATACCACTAAATCGAAGTCCCTACTTCCGCGTACCGCCGGGTATCGAACGTAATGCTGATATAGGAAAAAATGAAAAAGTGGAACTTCCCATATTTTGTTTGATTTCAAATCACCATTTTAAATTACTTTACTGTATTAAAAACTGATTTCCATGTCATAGAAAGAAACTTACACGTTTGGTACAGAATAAGAGAAAAATTTCAATTAACAGACTTAATAAATAATGAATTATGTTTACACTGAAATAACCAGTACAAATATATATATATATATATATATATATAAATTACACTTAAAAAATTGTTTTAACTCCTCCTATTCCAACAAGCTCATCCTACTTTCATGGATTCAGACTTTACCTTCAGATAATACTACAATTTAAAAAACATGTTTAAAACAGTTTTTCTGCTAATTAAAACTGTTTGATTGATTGATATTTAAATTAGATATTTATTTACAAATCTTAATTTTTTCCATAAAAATGTAATAATTACATGCGTTTAATTCTGTAAAACTGGTTATATCATAAACAGCCGGATTTCAGAGAGTTTGCTATAACAAACATCCATCAACAACAACAAAAAAGCATTTACAGCCTGTAATTTTCATTCGAAAATTTCCCAAGTAAAAAATTTATGCCATTTTTGATTTTATAATATTATGCTGGCATTTCATTTTACATACCAGCATCGCAATTTTGCGTACCAGTAACCAGAGCTTTGCGTACTAGTACTGGTACGCGTACCATAGTTTGAGAACCCCTGCTCTATACCATAATAAATAAATGTTAGCATAAAAAGTTGCATTTCAGGGGTATTTTAGTTTTAAAATTTATATACATATGAAAATGTATAGCTACTTTTTTTTTCTTTTAGAAAAAAAAAAAGTATAATTATTAAAAAATATATATAAAAAAACTAGAATTCATGCCAATTTCTATTGTAATCTATAAAAAGCATCTCATAAATAAATATTGTCATATTATCGTCAAAAGAAATGCGCATTTGACGTTTTAAAATACGACAATTATTCGTTATTTTAAAAATTAAAAAGTTGAGTAACTTAAAACGTTTTACTATTTTAACAGCAAATTTTAAATATAACTGTTTGAGCTTGTCATTCACAAGCCTGCCACTTTTCAAATGAATGCATTGAAAATTGAAAGATTTGGTTTTTAATGTCCACTGTCCCCTTTAAGTATAAATTATAAATATACAATACAAATTATATGTAAAGCTTATCGTTCATGTCTGATCTTTTCCTTTAACAGGGGCATCGGGTGTATCTTCATCGAAATGGTGACGGGGAAAGCCGCCTTCCAGGGGATGAAAGATACCATGGACCAGCTGGACAAGATATGGAGGGTAAGACATTCCCCGTCTCTCATTTATACGTTTATTAAAGGAATTTAATTAACGACTGCAATTTCCATAATACAGCGTTTATAATTAATTTAAGAAAATTAGCATTAAACAGACACGCACCAGATATGGCCCTCTGAAGTAATATCAAGATTTAAGACTTAGATCAAGATAATATATATGTTATAAATCAGCTTAGAGTATTGACTTTTCGAACCCCGAGTAAAAATAAAAAACAAAAATGTATAAAGTAATTTTGAAGTTTAAAATAAACAAGAACAAAAAGTTATCCGTCAAACATATATTATGAAACACTTTCCAAAACTTCCAGAATAGTTTAACAAAACTTTACAGATTCATAAGGTGAAAGTTAATGTCTAAGTAAGTAATTTGAAAAACGCATAACAAATTTGAAAACCCGATTCCAGCAATTTCCACCAATAGTCGGAAAAACATCCGAATTCTTTTGTGCAGCCCTGTATATTACTTATAGATTTGTATATATGCTACATAGTATGCTAGAATTTAGTTCAGTTAGGAAAGTCATGGCACAATTATTAAAAATTCCTATTCAGCAATTTCCGTTAATAAACCGAAATGAATTCTATATCTTTTGTGCTTCTTGTATATGATCTATAGCATTTATACACACCAAGTAATATATAAAAAATTAGTTAAATGTAAAAACACATACCAGAACTTATTGTTCATAGACAGTACTATGACTGAATTATTTCGTGTGTCCCTGTAAATGAACAATGAATGCTATGCACACCATATTCTACAATAAGCCTTTTGTCGTGCATCTCAGTGATATATATAAATTTCTATATGGTATAAATGGCGTAACACAATTAAAATACACTGCAAACGAATTTTCTCCAGCATACGGTAATGTAACGGAATTATTTTGAGCGTCCTTGTAAATGATATATAAATCCTACACACTTCATTTTCAATACCAAACATGTCGTAGCAAACCTCAATAGCATATTTGAATTACATAGCAATCCGAGTATATTTTAAGAGTATTATTATATTACAGTTACAGCACGGACAGACGGTAGACAGACATACAAACCGAATTCAGAAACACTTTTAAACTATTTTAAAAAGTGTTAAAAATTAATAATGTATAGTATTAAACAAGAAATCAATTTATTATCTTCATTAGATAAAAGTGGGAGGGCTTAATGTTGTAAATAATGTGAAAATACTTTTAAATATTGAAAATACTTTTAATAGTGTTGTACTCACAGTACACTTTTAACAAGATTTTAATAATTTGGAGTCATCCTTCAAAACTAAAAGAGTCTGGGATTTATTTTTGCAAGTATATATTAACCAGTGATTCACTCAGCATTTATGTTTGTACTCTTAAAAAACACGTCCACAATGAATGTTTGACAATCTGTCTTCGAAAATTAGCAATGCCTGAGATATAATTTCAAGTAAATTGTTATCAACTTCATAGGCACAGCTATTTACACCATACCTTATTCTAAGTGCACAAATAAAAAATTAGTTAAATTTTAAACGCATACCAGAACTGAAAACACATCTTCCAGCAATTATTGTTCATAGACAGTACTGTAACTGAATTCTTTTGTGCGCCCTGTAAATGAACGATAAATGCTATGCACACACCATATTCTACCGTGTACATTTTAAGACCCTTTACTAATTATGTAGATTTCCAAAAAGAAAATTCTATTTCTTTAACCAGAAGTAATAGTATTTCTGTGTGTATCTAACAAGAAAACTTTTTTTCTAAGAATAAATTAGTGCTCGCGAATATACGTATAATACGTATAAAACGTATTGTAACCGGTAACGATTTTGGATCGATATACATTGGAAAAAAGGCTTAACTACGTATACGTTTAAACGTATATAAACATATATTCGCGAGCACTAGAATAAATATAAATATGAAAAATCCTCTGAAATATGGCTTCAACTAGTTTGGTCTGTGCACAATTTTAAAATCCAATCTCTATAACTATTCTCTTTTTACCACTTTCGACCATAGTTGAAAAGTGCTTATGAATTCGGTTTGTCTGTCCGTGCGCTAACTCACGTACATGTACTCAGATTTCCATGAAAATGTTATATGTTATTGAGGTTCACTATAGAATGATCGGTATTGAAAATGAAGTGCGTAGCATTTATAGTACGTTTACAGATACACTAAAAAGAATTCCGTTACATTATGCTGGTCTATGGGCAAAAATCGTTTACGGTGCATTTTATTGATGTTACTATAGTTCAAACCTAATGAGATTGATATGAATTGCTGATGGACTTGAACATGGACTTCTCTCTCTACTGATGGACTTCTCAGGAGTATAGAATAAGTAGCCTTAATAGTTCGGGATGCACAAAATAATTCCAATAAACTATTACCTGTGGGGAGAAATCGTTTGTTTTGCAGTTTAATGATGATGTTAAAATACTTCAAATATAATGAAATCACTGACGTGCACTAGACCTTTTCTGTAGATTATGAAATACACAGCTTTCATTTACAAAGACGCACTAAAAATACATTACAGGCCTGATTAAGATCGATGATTGCTGGAAAGTGCGTTTTCTTCTGTAAGTGTTTTTAGCTCACAGGGTATCAAAGCCTGAGAGCTAATGTGCCCGCCGGCTCTGTATGTAAGTACGTATGTATGTATATGCGTAATGCGATAATTCTTGATAGAAATAACCGTTTTGCTTCATATTTTGTTTATAGGTTCATTGTGATAAGGCGCTTCCCTGAGTAGTTTTGGGGGTTCATTGGTTAAGTATAAAGGGGGGAACGGAAGCTAACCCCCCTTAATTTAGATAAATGGGATTTTCATGCAGAATCATCCGATTTTCTTCAAATTTTGTATGTAAGTTCATTGTGATAAGGCGTTTCCCTGATTAGTTTTGGGGGTTCATTGGTTAAGTATAAAGGGGGGGAACGGGGGCTAATCCCCTTAATTTAGATAAATGGGTTTTTCATGCAGAATTATCCGATTTGCTTCAAATTTTGTATATAAATTCTTTGTGGTAAGGCGCTTCCCTGATTAGTTTTGGGAGTTCAATGATTAAGAAGTATTAAGGGTGGGAACGGGGGCTAATCCCCCCCCCTTAATTTATTGTCGATTTCTTAATTTTTCGAGGGGCATTATTCTTTGAAATAAGAATATAATATACAATTAGTGTGAATAGCCTGTGAGCTCAATGCCATCAGTTTAACTTTATTAAGTAAGCATTTGTTAACTTATGGAATTTTGAGTTTATTACGTGAGTTGTATCAACTATAGATCATATATAAGACTGCACGAAAGAATTCGCACACTTTTACCGCATACGGACAGCAATTACTAAAAACCTCTTCTTTTTTTTTTCAGTATCTTTTTTTTTTTTTTTTAATTGCTTATTTTATTCTAGGAAAAAAAAGAAGTTTCTTAATAATATTCTGTTTGTGTTGAAAAGTGATTAATAATATATGCATGATTTTTTGTTATTGTTTTATTGCGGGAGATGTTTGTTTAATGATTTGTTGTCTGTAAATATGTATAAATCTTTTAATATCATAATATCACTTTATTACTTGACATTTTATTTCTTATCATTTGATATTCAGCAATGAATTCAGTCACAAATATATCCTACCACATCAATATAACAAAATTGTTTGACACATTATTATTTCCACTACTTTGCAGGTGATATTTTATTCACATTTCTTTTTAAATGTCAATAGAATGTGTTTAATTAAAATTAGTCATTTTTCCCCTGCAGGTATTGGGAACACCGACGGAAGAAACGTGGGATGGTGTTACTGAATTTCCAAACTATAGACCACGTAAGTTGTTTATTTCATTTGTGCTTTACATTAGTGTATTTGTATTTTGCTTTAGAAAACATTTATTTTTTATTTATTTATTTATTTTCACGGACATTCGGTTAATAATAACCGAAGAGAATATTTTTGATGTAAAAACATGAATAATATTGTACTAGAAAAACAAAATCCGAACATTTCAATCTTTACAAAACTTAGGTGTAACAAACTACATACTGCATATTAAAATTCAATATTTTCTGTAGTAATAAAAAATTATTATTATGCGTAATTCTAGTATCATTTCTTGTTTAAAAGCTAATGATATACTTATTCTAGCTAATGGTAAAGGATTAATACGATGAAACCCGAAACCAGTGCTTAGGAAAACATCAGATTTAAACGTTTTTCCTTTAATTTCAAACAATTTTTCCAATAAAATCTGTAAGGAATGCCTTAGAATTCTCCTTTCAATAATAAATACTGTAAATTCTGCCTAAGGCTGTGTAAGACATAGATCTGTCTAACTCGAGAAGATTTTCAAGTCCCGGCGAATCCACAGACGTAATAAATTTTGTCTAATGCGAAATACTGTCTACGACGGAAACTTTTCTCGATCCCGATAGATTCCGCCTTAGATAGGGTTTACTATATGAGATTTTAACACTAGAACTACCGAAATTTTACTCAAGTTTTTTAAAACTATTTCACATCAGAAATTTTATTTAAAACTACTTAACTTATTCGTTTAACGTATTTCTGTGAGTTTTATATTTAATTTATTTTAAAAAGAAATTTCTGGTTCTAATCGGAATATATTCATTTGGTAACCGTCAAAATGATGGCTCATGCTAGTTCTAGTGATAATTTTTTTTCCTGTAACATCAAGTGCCTGTATATCGATCGTAGAAATGCGTATGCTACTGGCTTCGGTTACTCAAATTTCAACTTATGATGTTTTTGCGAAATTCATTTCCGTCTTTTAACATGTTTAAAAATATATTAAAGAAATGTTAAAAAGTTAGAAGTAGAATAAACTTAGAAGAACCCATTCTAATTTAACTTTTATGGTCATAGTAAGAAAACATTGTGAATAAGAAAAACAAAAGAAAAAACAACAAGTTGAAAATTGTACGTCAAACGTGACAAATGGGGTTCGTTCGTACCATAAGTAGTTTTATAAATATTCAGATCTTGGTGCAATAGCACTCTTATGCAAAAATGCATGAATACAAACTTTATTCTATGTTCAGGTTTTCATATTACAGATATTAATTTTATTTTATGAAATTAAAATTCAATACACTTTTACAAACAATTAATTACAATTTTTAATGTATATAGATAAAATTCTAAACAAAAATTTGCTCAGCCTTGAATGAGATACTCTGTATATCTGACTAACTAAGTGAATTGCGATTCTATGTTCTTATGTGTTTTTTGTTTGTTTCGTATGCCTGAATTGCTTTTTAATATTTTTCAGTTGTTTTAAAATCACCCTGCATCTGCATTTTTCCTTTTATTAATAGCAATTTTACACTTCGCAAAATGTATCATATTTGTTATTACTATTACTAGAGGAACCAATCCGGATTTCCCGGGTTACATAACATAGGTGAAAATGATTTCTTTATTGAAAACTCTAATAGATTTCTCACATTTAAAATATATTTTAGATTGCTAACTAATAACGCCAAAAAGCTCGCATGTCAGGAGTTAATAGCAGAAAATTTCGCTATTTACACCAATGGTTAATCTTTTGTAATCGGGCTGAAAGTGATAAATATGGATTATTTTTTTAAATCATGCCTGAAAATTTGATACTTACGTATTATCCGGGCCAGGTCATATTCACTTCTCCAACAATGAAATATATTAACTACTTAACTGTTTTGTCCGAACTAAGTTCGGGCAAGAAGTGTTTGCTTGCTTCGTTACTAAAAGCATTTGGACACCACTAATTTTTAAATGTAATATTCATTTTATTAATTGGCAGACATTTTTCTATTATATAAAGCAAATATTTTAGTACGGGAAAAGGGGTGTATTGTCGCTGTTTATAATGTCAAAAAAAAAAAAAAAAAAAAAAAAACATCAGTTAGGTGGCTAATTAAAGTAACCCTTATTTTTTTGCTTTCTACATTTTAACTGCATAGTTAATATTACATAGTTATCATATTAAAGGCAGTGGCGGAAGTATTTATATACGTATAACTATATATATATGATATAGCATGTAGATATAATATATTATATCTATTGATACAGTATTTACATTATATAATATTTTTATTATATTCATTCTGGCGGGCATAACAAACCACTGGAAATAAAACTAACATCGTTAATATATTTTATTGCTAAAACCCGTCAATTTGATGTGATGTATTTAATAACTGCATACTAAATTAATGTTCTGTATTATTTTAGCTTGTTTTTACACAATTTATCATTTTTAGCAATGCTATGTATTTATTAAATGTACATTAAATTACCATTTTGAACATGATTGACAAATAACAACGATAAACAAAATTGGTGATTGACAACTATTTTGGGCGATCTATCTACCTGGCCCGGATAATGTATAACTACCGAAAAATATTTTTTTAAACATAAAAAAACAGAAAATTGAGGTAGTATATTTTTCAAACAAATTGCATTTAAAAAAAACACTTTTTTCCCTATTGGACGGTGTAAAAATTAAAATTGTGCAATGTTTAGAAATTAAAAAAATTCCAGTAAAAGCGAAATGTATTGGTCAGGCGTTGCCACCGTCAATACGACGTCAGCGTTACTCACGGATATATTTTAGCTTTATAATGTAAACTATTGTTATTATTATTTACTTTTAAACATAACACAATTTGGTACTTTTCGGTTAGCCGGGCGCCAGTGATATATGTACATGTATGAAACAAATTTTAATTTTTTTCGCCTTTGGCCCCATCAAAGATATAATTCTGTTTAAATCCCATTATTCTAAATTATTTTCTCGTTCTAGTATTTAGATTGTCAAAATCCCGCCTAGCTAAAAATGCTTTATTCTAAATTCATTCTCTTAAAAAAATGGCGCTAAGTGCTGTTCTGTTAAAATTACACACCTTTTATTCCATTAAATTAACGCATCCTAAAATTTAATTCTTTTAAAATATCACTTTCCCAGCTAAATATTTTAATTCTCTAGAAATAACAACCTATATCTTTTTATTTTTATTTCCCTATGTTTTCTGCCAAAAAAAGTATTCTTTCTCAAAATATAAAAGCTAATCTCAGTTTTTATGTAAAATTTTTATCTTGGCATTCTGCCCACACTCAGTAAAACCTACGTATTTTTTGTTTCTTTCTTATTTGTTCGAAGGAATCAGATTTTTCCGGAACAATTCTAGAATATTCTCCCGCGCTTTTCAGCCTGCAGCTTGATCTCTTCCAAATCATAGCGCCCAGAAAATTGAGTTCCGTAGTGCTGATTGGTCGAAAGACTGTTTTAACGGCTCTGTATTCGTGAGCGTTAGAGAAGAGATATACTCTGGGTTTCCCGCCTTGAAGGCAGATAGTTTGCTGGGAGCAGGATGTAGGTGGAAGTCCGACGCGTGGCTCGCGATCATGGAATAAAAATCTCCGTAGCTGCCGATATCATCTAAGATGCCGCCCCTTAACAGCTTTGATTTCTTCGAATGGTATTTGGGATACGAAGCTTCTCCTTGGTTCTAAGGCATTGAATTATCATGAGAGCTAAAAGCATAACCAAAGTGTCTCGGGATCCTAATAAAATTTGAAGTGGACCTGACTGCCTATTTATTTTTTTCAATAAGCACCAACGAATTATCATGATCGGCGTACGACTCAAAACTTCCTGGTGGAGACCCCTGGCCTTGAGTTGATTTACGGAAGGTGGAGTGATTGTGAAGTGAAAATGTGACATGTATATATACGCACACACACACACACACACACATATATATATATATATATATTTATATATGTACATATAACACTGGCGCCCGGCTAACCGAAAAGTACCCACAATTTTTATACTTTTATTTTCAGCTCAATATGAAAATTCACGGACAAATTCTCGAAAAATTGTAATTAAATTAAAAATTCACTCCTGAAACAATCATATATATTATTGCATATATATTATATAAAAAAAAAATTCTGTGTGGTTACAAAATGCAAAACAATAAATGAGGTATCATTGGAAAGGTTTTTGAACCGGCTTCTGACATAGTATACTCACATTTCGTTAAAACATGCTTTTCGATTAAAAATAGCAGTAAATTAGGAATTATATCGGCATTGTTTTTGTAAATGAAATAAAAGGTTTTCCTCAAATCAGTGTTACCACAAAAATAAAATACCGCATTATATCATGCTGAGCAATGATTATATATAAATTTTAAAAAAAATTACGCAGAGTTTACTTTATATTTAGGATCAAAAATCAAAATTGAAAATGAAATGGTTAGATTTATATACCTTTGTCCCATGTTTATCCCAAAGCGGATGACGCCATTCTTTACTGCAATTAAAAGACGATTGTAATTTCTTTCACCCTCGTGCATTTCGCTATCTTGGATGAGATTTTTTGGAACTTTGATGGAATAAATGAGATGATATTCTGGCTTGACTAAATGTTTTTCTAGATATTTTTATCCTTACTTTTTCTTTAGAAGTTTGATCCTGCATCTAAAAAAAATATTAGATATTGTTAAAAATTACATTAGACTGCAGTGCGAATCCTCGCACGGGCTCACTGGTTTAGTAAATTAATGTTGTCCATTTTTAAATGTAGATTTTTACTTTTTATACATATAAATTATACAAAAATATAAATGTATTTTACATACGTTGAGAATTTTTTTTTTTTTTTTTTTTTTTACTTAACTCGCATTTGATTATGGTATTTTATTCTGTATTGCAGAAAAATTCGGTCGCTATCCCAGTCAGTCTCTATCCGCTGCCTTTCCCAGGCTCACAGAAATTCAGCTGGGAGAAAAACTGGCTAACAGTTTCTTACAGGTAACCTTTTATTTTATTTATTTTACTATTTATTTATTTATTATTTTATTTTTATTTTTATTTTTATTTTTATTTTTATTTTTATTTTTATTTTTATTTATTTATTTATTTTTATTTTATTTTTGTTTCAATTTTTATTTATTTATTTATTATTTTATTTATTATTTTTATTTTTACTTTATTTTTATTTATTATTTTATTTTGTATTTATTTATTTACTTATTATTTTATTTATTTATTTTTTTTTTTTACTTATTATTTATTTATTATTTTTAGTTTATTTTTATTTTTATTTATTTATTCATTTATTTATTTATTTATTTATTTTATTTATTATTTTTATTTTATTTTTATTTATATATTTACTTTTATGTTTATTTATTTACTTATTATTTTATTTATTTTTTTATTTTTTTTTTATTTATTTATTTATTTATTTATTTATTTATTTTATTTACTTATTATTTTATTTATTATTTTTATTTATTTTATTGTATTTATTTATTTATTTATTTTATTTACTTGTTATTTTATTTATTTTATTTATTTATTTATTTATTTATTTATTTGTCGTTTTAATCCATTCACACATTTTTTAACACTTTTCAATACAATTGCTATGTATATATATATATATATATATATATATATATATATATATATATATATATATATATATATATATATATATGTGTGTGTGTGTGTATATATAAATCCAGGAAAATGTAATATAAAACGCTTCCGAGTAGTTTTAATTGTGTCTTAAATAGTTTTCTCCCCCTTGAATTTAGTCGTTTCGAATGCTATCATTTCTCAAATAAATATTTTCAGTTCAACAAACATGTTTTACAGACAAACAGGAAAAATTAACAGCCTTAACATTGACATTAAAATTATTATTATTTACTTACTCTTGTAAGTATAAATTCAATTGCGCAGCTGAAAATGTTTAATTGCGAATTGATAACATCCTAAAAACCGGTATTCCGGTTTGAGAATTCGAAAATCAATGATAACAAAAGAAACTTTGTTTTTATAAATGATTTTTAAATATCTAAAATATATTAGTTTCTGAGGTTTCTAATGATAATGAACACTTTCCGAAATTGTGGGTATCTCGGAGGAGGTTATTGTATATTTTCGTACGGAGTTATACTTCGTAGGTTAAGAAACATTTCTCGCTTTTTACAGCGTAGAAAATATCTGTCTTCGGTTCATCAATCTATCTTCCTAGCTGTCTGTGTGTATATCAGTCTGTTCGTACACTAATTTTCGGAAATGTGCTTACAATGTTAACAAATTTAAATATATTAGTAATGGCCACTATTTATGTTATTAAAGTCTACTAAGGATTTATTGCGACAGTGTAAATGGGTGTTTATTTCTTTACAGAATGCAAAAAAAAATGTTTAATGATGGTAAACAGTTAAATTATTTTGGACGTTCACTTATGTTTAAACGGTGCAATATAAAGTGCAAATTTAAATCTAAACAAAATAATGTAATGTATAATGCTGCAGTTATTTAACAAAAATATACGTAATAAAAAAATGACAAGTATGCAAGAATTCCAAAACTAAAGGAAATATTTTCTTTAATTTTTTTTATATTTAAATTTCCTTAAAAACGAAATTGTAATTGTTATATTCCATTTCAAATTTCCAAGCTAATGTTTTATATTTATTTTATTTATTTTATTAAAATGTAAGGAAATGGAAACTTTTGATACTGTGCAATCCGTGTCAAGACAAAAAAAAAAGCTTTTATTTGTATATTGTTAAAAATAAAATCACAGCAAAAATGTCATTAGACTCGGAATAATGTCTTTTTTTAGATAGTGGATGCGATTTTTGAAATAAGGATGTCTACATATTTAAATTTGTACCATTTGTTTTTTTTAATTGGCAACACCTGTCTGTTATTAGAGGACTTAGCGTGATAGAGAAAATGACCGTAGAAAAATTTTCATACATATTTTCTGGCAACCTATTCACTGTTTCACACATAGAAACACATTTTTTTCAATGTTTATACAATTTATTTAATATAAAGAAGCTGTTTATCTATTTGTATATACATACAGAAGTAATTTGTATTTAAAACAATAATAATAATGATAATTAGGAATAGTAGTAATAATAATAATAATAATATATATATAATATCTTTGAATTTCAAAAAACATATCAAGTTCTTGCAACGTTCTAATTAAACTCCCAAGAGATAATTAGTAATAAAGTGTAGACAGAATACCACATAGTTAATAAATTAACAAGTGCAATCATAATATTACCATAACATTTGCTTCAATGGTAATTAGCCAAAAATACTGAAAATATGAAAAATATTTAAAAAAAGAGAGAGAGAGAAAATATATATATATATATAATAAACCATAAAATGTTACTAATTTGAAGTTGATATCAAGTGAATACAAATGGATTTTGAAATGAAGTATGAACTAAATAGAATGGAAAATTGGATAACAAGAGATTTAAATTAGAATTGGATATGAAAAAACACGTGTAGATATAATCATCAGCCTGGATGTATCCACACGTGTTTTAAAAATAATACAGTATTTCATAAATATACTGGAATTTATGCTAAGATCAGTATATTTATCCAGGTATACTGCATTATTACCAGAAAACAATTGGAAATAGTAAAATTGGAAATAAAAAACTTGTAAAGAACAGATAAAATATCTTACTCACAATAATTATCAAAAATTCCTTAAACAGCACAAGGTCTACATTTATACCAATACGACCACATGGCGCACATCATGAAATATCATAATCTTGATGAGTTGTGTTTTTGTATATATTATGTTTACAGTTATTTTAATACAATGCATATTTTATAGACTTTTATAACTGATCATTAGTATCACTTAATATACAGGTGATCGGCAGACGCACATTCACCATGACTATATAAAGTGTAAACAATGTTAAACCATCTTAATAATAGTCCTTATATGTTTTAATTGTATTATTTGCTATATCAATTGCTATATTTTATCGCACACTAAAACAAAATAAATTATTACATAACATGTTTATATTTATATGATGTAATAAATGTTATTTAAAAGAGTTGATAATTGAATTTATCAAATAAATAGGATAACCATAAAGTTTTGCTTGATTTCGTATAAATCTAATATTTTTGTTTTTATTTATATCTGAGCATAGATATTTTATACGATGAAGGTAATTGATAATTATATTTTTATAAACTGATTTATGTAAACATGAAGCAAAATTGGTAAAAATATTTACTTTAAATGGAAAGTCAAATCTTTTATCATAAATATCAAATATTAATTTATAATTATCATTAATATTAATTTTTAAGTCAAGTAAATTTATATTATTATTAATCAAATCATTTTCGCTTAATGTAAGCTGATTAGGATAAAAATTGGTTGGTGATGTGCAATTTTTATCATTGAAATAAAAAATGATAATGTCATCAATATAGCGATAAAATACATAATCATTGTTCGGACCAAAATATATATATATAAATTCATCAGGTTTCTTTTGTAGCTGTTTATATCGTTTGAAGATAAATCTCACTTTCTGTAGAGCATATTAGGCGTTACACATTTTCTAGTTTCTGTGATCCGTGTTTCCAGCAACGTAATGTCAACAACTTAGTTGCATACACATAGTGCTTAACATACCCCACACAAAAAAGGTTCCGAAACGTGGAGATTGTAGCTGATTGGTCCATCTCATCCAATCCACCTTTAAATTTTATATTCTTCAAAAAACAAACTTCAGATATACTGCAGAAGATTTGTCAAAAAACAACCACCATCTGAAACAAATGTTTTCATTATTTATAATATTTTGCAAAGGTAACAGGGCTTTAGGAACACCCTTTATCGTGCCTGTCAAATCTAAAATCTTATATATTAAAGTTAGAAGCAAAAGTTTTAATTTCTCAGTGCAAATTCAACCTTATTGCGCATGCCGCAAATTTTTATGAACGGCGAATAAAGAAGAATCAAGAGCGCTGGGGAAAGAACAGCTCGCCTATTAGCCTGCATTGCTCGCAACCCTACCGCTAGGAAATACTCCTTCTAACTTCTTCTTAATTCTATGCTTATTACCTCTTCTCGGAGCGAGCATCCATTCTTCAACCGGCTTTGTTTAAGAGCGGGCTGGACAAAAGGGAATTGGGGATTGCAAATGGAAGGGAGGGATTGAAAAGGGAAAGAGGGATGGAGGCAGGAAGGCAGGAATGGAAGGGGAAATTGGAGGGGGGAGTTCTCCTCTCCTATAAAATTTGAAAAAGGGTCGTTTACACGGGAAGAAAACATATTTATTTTACAGCCAGATAACAATATTTCTGACGTAATTTGTACACGGTCTGTAAAAATTTTATATTTATAACCATTAAAAATTTCAAAGGGTTTGGAGAACAAAAGGTTTTTTTTATATATATATTTTCTTACGAGCACTTTTATCACTAAGCATCAGTATTTTTTCGCGATTTTGTCATTATTAAAAATATAAATTCATACAAAATTGGGTTAAAGATATAAATTAGAAAATTGGCGTTCATTTAAGGTTTTATCACGGACCCGGCAACTCCAGGCTGGTCAACTCGTAATAATATAAAGCTAAAAAAGGAAGAACTAAAAAAAAGTATAATGGTAAATATGTTCCAACAAGTTAACTTTTTCTTTTCTTCCCCTCTTCCTTTTATACTTGTAACCTACTGAGGAGCCATTCAAGAAGTTCAGATTCAGCCTCAATATTGACAAACAGATGTTAATCAACGGCTTTCTATCTCTCAAATTTCAGATAAGAACTTGACCCCAAAACTTGACCCTTTCTCTGTTGTCTTGGACAATAATTAGCCTGAAAAGATCTTTTCATACCGTTCTCTTTCAGAATGTGGGTATAGGGTGGGAATGTGTAAGTTGACTGTTTCTCGCCAGGAATCCGCAAAATGTTTTTGGATGTAATAATAGGAAATGGATGTTTTTCATGTGAAATCTCAACAAAAAGCATCAAAATGTATACAACATATTTTCGCACACTAAATAAATCTCAGAAAAATGTGTTTAGAAAATTTTCATGTGAAATTCGTTCAATATCAAATTTTCTATGCATATAAATTCCTTATATTTTTATTTT
Organism: Maratus michaelseni; assembly: GCA_963931845.1. NCBI lineage: Eukaryota > Metazoa > Arthropoda > Arachnida > Araneae > Salticidae > Maratus > Maratus michaelseni. Next base: position 325,753,592 of record OZ007594.1, read on the forward strand.
AACGTTTATTATTTTTTATTGGCTTTCACCACGTTTGAAATTTCATCTTTATAAAACAGATCCTTTATTTAATTTGTTTTATGTGATTTACGACAGATAAATATTGGCAAGAAATATAAGCTACTAATCCAAAAAAAAAAAAAAAAAAAACTATTTTAAATTAAACATTTTAACTTTTTTTCCGCTACAATATAGATAATTATATCGTAGATATTACATTTGTAAAAAGATAATAAATAGTTACAATAATGCACTATCTTTATTTTGACACGTTGTTTTAATATTCTAATAATTTTATTTATTTCTTATTACTTATTTCTTTACTCTTTATTCGAGTGTAAATAAAGGTCAAATAAAAAAAAATAACGCCTTAATATTAGTATAGACTGAAGGAAAAGTTGACGAAAATAATGCCATTTTGAGGCAATCGGAAAGACGTATTTCAGATTTAGGAATAAACAAGAACGAAAAATCATGCGTCAAGCATAGATTATGTAACACTTTCCAACGCTTCCAAAATAATTTTACAAATCATACCGTTTAATAAGCTAAAAGATAACATCTAAGTAATCCGAATACTTTTATTCAGCCCTGTATAGGATCTATAGATTTGTATATATACTACATAGGATGCTAAATTTTAGTTCAGTTAGGAAACGCGTAGCACAGTTTAAAATTCTCCGCCTGGAGTTAAATAATACGGAAATGTGTTCGCGAACTTTTGTGCTTCCCTGTATAGGATCTACAGAATTTATGCACACCACGTAATAGACAAAAAGCGAGTTAAAATTAAAATCGCGTTCAGTAACTTAAAACGCACTTCCAGGAATTATTGTTAACAGACAGTAGAGAATTCTTTTGTGTGTCCCTGTAAATGAACGATGACTGCTATACACACACTATTCTGTAGTAAGCCTCTTGTAATGCACCTTATATAAATTTCAATGCGTTTAAAATAGGGAAACATTATTTAATTAAACCGCAGACGATTTTTGTCCATAGACGTAATGTAACGGAATTCTTTTGACTGTCCCTGTAAAGTAACTATAAGTGCTATGCACACACACTATTCCATATTAAGCTTCTTCTAATGCACCTTAGTGATATATATAAATTTCAATGCGTTTAAAATAGTGAAACATTATTTAAATAAACCTCAAGTGATTTTTCCCCATAGACCGCAATGTAATGGAATTCTTTTGAGTGTCCCTGTGAAAAAAGTATAAGTGCTACACACTTCCGTTGAAATAGGGAACATGCTATAGATAACGACTATAACATATAAAAATTGCAGAGCAATCCGAGCATATTTGCGGGAGTAAGAGCACGGACAGACGGCCAGACGGCCAGACGGCCATACGGCCAGACAAACCGAAGTCATAAACACTTTTCAACTAGGTTGGAAAGTGTTAAAAAACACGTTTATATTTAAGAATAACGCCATTTAGCCCGGCGTAGACGTTTCGTACGTATTCAGACTAGGGTCCCAATTGTCTTAATTTGCTTACATACGAAAGTTTTCCAAACGCTGAAGTTTCGTCGTGTTGTGGGAGAAACCTACATTTTGATTCAGTAAACATGAAAAGACTAGCAGTAATGTTTCGGTTTACGTCGTATGTTTATGTAGTTAGGATATTCAGCAGCACTTCGCTATTATGATTAATTATACATTTCACCTTAATTGTGTAAGGAAAATTACTTTTTAAAAACATTTTTGCTAAATCAAACGGTTTATTTTTTTTATAGTCAGGATTTTTAATACTTTCTTTTTTTTTCTAGCTACAACCACGAAAGAGGATATCTGCGACTGAGGCACTTCACCATGCCTATTTCAAGGAATTGCCGCCCAAAATATATGACCTGCCAGAACGTAAGTACAATATTGTAATAAATGCTGCCATACTACACAACTATTTTCGTTCCCTGACATTCAAAAATCACTTACTTAATACAGCCTAAAATTAGCCACTTTCTTTATATAGCACATGTTGCAATAAAGCTATTTTTAAATTAACACACGTTGGACAATTTCACCATGAAATATTATAAATAAGAATGTATTCATAAAAACACATAAAATTGGTAAAAGGTATACAAATCAAGAACCTTTATATGCACTTGTATAAATAAATATGATGATAAAAACATAATATGTACGTGTCAAACTGCTTTTTCAGTTTTCCTCAGGATAAAATACGATGTTGAAAGGATCTAAAAGTCTAGAAACCGAAAGCGTCTTGTATGAAAAACAATTTGTTGAGTCTTGACCAATTACATGATTAGAAAACTGCACAATCGCCACCCATTGAGTACATCCACAAAGTAAAGAGAAAGAATAGAGAGGCAATAAACTGTAAAAACGGCTTGCAATATGAAGCCGATTATCGCTCAAATCATCAGGCCCAAAGAATCTAAGCACGTGGAACAAGGGCTGACTTCATTGGACAGGAAGAGGTTTTCAAAGCAAGCCGCCAGTTGTTTGGGCCGGCTTAATGGATGCATTTTTAGCGTCACGCCAAACATAAACATTTCACCTCTATTTTCCTGTTTACTCTGTGGAGTACATCAGAAAAATTAAAACGAAAAAAGTTGGCGATGAATCGAAAGTTCGATTGAAGATCATCAAGTGTCACCATCTATGAACGGGGAAATGGATTACGTTAAAACAAGTTCATGGTGAAAGGGGAAACATTAAAATATTGCAAAAAGACAAAAATTAAGACTTTTTTTCTTTCATTATGCCAGATTTTTCGGGATATTATACGATAAATTATCACTGCAGACATTATACTCACGTGCAAGGATTTCGATTGATTTGCTGATCATGCTTTCAAATGGGTTATTACAAGGAACTATGATTTCGCCTCATCAAAATTTTATCCTGAGGATGACTGCAGAAGCAGTTCGAAACTTAAAAATTATGTTTTTATCATCATATTTATTTATTCAAGTGCATATAAAGATTCTTGTTTTGTCTACCATTTAGCAATTTTATGTGTTTCTATGAATACAGTCTTAGTTATGATATTTTTAAATATTTTTTTTTTCTTACGTATGTTGGTTTGAAATAAATGGAAAACAAGATGTTGATTTCGGAAATAAATTGAGAAAAAGTACATTTGTTGAAGGTCAATAAACAATTTCAATATGAAAGAGAATAGAGTGGAATTGAAATAAGTTGACTAACTTCATAACAAGATATACAGGGTGTATTAAAACTATTAATACAAATGTTTAGAGTTGTACTGCACGTCAATAATTATGGAGCATCTAACTGGTGTTGTTTGGGCAAAAATAGCGGCTATTTCAAGCCAGTCTCGTTATGTTATCTCATTTCACAGAAAACAAAGTAATTTTACTGAGCAATATCTCTATTATTACAAATATTTTCAAAAGTAAAAATAAAATTCGTTAAAAAATTCTTAAATTACCGACATGTTTCAATAGTGCACTCGGTACCATTTTCAATGTATAAACTGATATATTGGACTGAGAACGCCATCTATTGACATCAATGGACCTTATTATTGTGAATTATATTAAGATTTTTATTTTCAACTTCTGAAATAGTTATTGCCAAAACCTAGATAATTCAATAGATACAGAATCGTTGCAGATGGTTTCTTCATGTGGGAAAATTTCAATAGCTTCATGAATAATCGAATGAAAATAAAATCTAGATGAATAAAATATTTTGCTACAGTTAAATTTGATTTGTATATTTTTGATTTATATCGACGAAACTCCAGATGAGTCAGCTTGTTATTTATTTTTTTCATGAATTGCTGAATTTAAAATCCAATCAGCAACAACAGCCATATTTAACACATTAATTCCACCACCATTTCTCATTGCAAAGAGTAGGATGGCAGCTGCTTAACATTTTATCTAGCAGATAATCTTTACCCATAGTATTATACACTAGTCATCAAAATTAAAGGATAATGAGAAAAAATATGCTCACTATGTTAATGTTGCAACCAATGCCCAATGCTGCAATTATTTTTGTTAATTAAATAAAATTGAACCCAAAATTGCACTTCCGTGCATATGTTAGCGCTGGAAATATGTATATTCGGTGACTGACAATGTGATGCGCAATGGACGCATGTTGGAATTCTAGTGTGTAATGTTGTTTAAACCAAATGTGGTGTCTGAGAGTGATCAGTATTCATTAGTTATGGCACAAAGGCATCATTTAAATCAAGGTCAAAAGTGGTGAATAATTGATAGAGTCGAGAGAGGTCAAACACAAATGGAGGTCGTCGAAGATTTGAATATCCCTCAAAGTATCATATCAAGAGCTTGGAGCCGCTTTTTAAGCACTGGATCCGTTGATAGACAGCCTGGTCAAGGGCGATCAAGAGCAACAACTGCATCCGAAGACCATTCTCTGTCATTGTCGGCTCGCAGAAACCGCAAAGCGACTACAATAGACCTGGAGGTTTCAGACATCCAGACTGCCACAGTAACTTGAATTGGCCGTTTTATTGCTTAAAGAGCGTAGAAGCCAATAGTTTGCGTCGTGTCCCACTCACTCCAGCTTCCAAAAGGCCCCGTTTAAATTGGTGCCGTCGTGTTCAATGGAGTCAAAAAGACTAAGCCAGAGTATTGTTTACTCACGAGTCCAGATATAGTCTGAACACTAATTCTAGACGTGTTTTGATCAGGAGAGAGGAAGGAACATGCAACATGCCTTTCCTTGTCCGTGAAATATCCCGTTTCCGTGACCGCGGTTTAAGGGTTTTTTTTTTTGGTTTTTTTTTTTGGGGGGGGGAGGGGAGGTATCATGACAAATGTCCGCATAAAGCTACATATCCTTCAAGGAGGTTCTGTAACCTCTCGGAGATATGTGGAGGAGGAATTGGAACCCCAAGTTAGACTGTACAGAGGTGATGTTGGCCCAGAGTTTTTGTTAATGGATAACAATTCTCGGCTACATCGAGCATATGTGGTGTCAGGATACTTGCAAACAGAAGATATCACTCGAATGGATTGAACACCTTACTCACCCGAATTGAATCCGATTGAGCATGTATGGGATGCCTTAGGGCGCCGACTTGCAGCGCACCAAATTCCTCCCTGCAACCTCCAGGAGCTGAAAAGTGCACTTTAAGAACGTGCAATTCCACAAGACTTCATCAACACACTTTGGTAAAGTCTATGAAATCAAGATGTGAGTTATACACATCTGTCCGAGGTGACCATACACCATATTAAACAAAAAAAATTCCACAAGAGATGACTTAATTTTTCCATCATTTTCCAATTTCTATAAATTTGGTTTTAATTTCAATATTTTGAGAAAAATCAACTGCCAAACATTGTAATTTATCTTAACTATTGTTTTTGTACAAATTTCCATTAATAATTTTCATTAAATATAAGTTAAGTTTTATTTCTGTCATTATCCTTTAATTTTGATGACAAGTGTAGTTATGTATTAAATTTGGGTGTGGTATGCCCGCTTTCTTCTTATCATTACGTAAATATCTATTAGTTGACTGCCTTGGTAGATGAGTGCAATGATTTGAAAAAGCAATTATTAAAGATTTGTCATTCCAGCGGCATAAAAATACAGATTCGTCACTTTGGTAATCAAACAAACCTATTTCTAGTTGTTGATTTTCCCCCTATTCTTGGAAGGCATTAATGGGCAGTTTTGAATTCGATGTTCTCTGACAGTTCCAATTGCTTTTATATTTCCACTTCCAAGATCCTTTATCAAATAATAAGTAAGTAAAAAAAATATCAAAAGTTATTTCTACTTGAAGAGGATTTACAACAACTGTAAAAGATTACTTCCAACTATAATACCAAAAGAGGCTGTTTGATTTAATTGCTTTCCTGCACAAATTTCCATTTTATTTCAATAACCATTACTAGCCACAAACGGATTACGATCCCAATTTTAAATCAAAATCTAATTGGTTTTCCACGAATAAACATCGGATAGGAGTGAAATAAATTGTATTTTTGATTGAATAAGTGGATTACGACCTTATTTCCTATATAAGAAATTGTTTACCTTGGCGTGTATTATCCTTCGAAACATTTGTACTAATAATGTTCAGATCCTTGTATACTATTCACATGATTGGCATACTGTTAACTTCAGTAAGGAAAATCTTCCCTAACTAGACCAGTTTCAGCAAACCAGCTTCAATCAGCAACTTTTATTTATTTTACAGTTTCTCGATTACGCAATTGATGTTGTTAAAAAAGATTCTTAAAAAAAATGCAGATTGCATTTAGCTGCGACAGGTTTAGTTTTTTGACTTTTGCAAATAGGCAAGCGTAATAGGGAGTAAAAAAGGGCGGTTGAAATAAGATGAAAACGAATTCTTCTAGCTGCAATTAAATATATTAAATTATAAATAATTCCCCTGCCACTCGTATTAACCTACCGAGTTCTACTACATGTAGATCATTTTATATTAATTATACGTATATAATAATATTTTTTGTAAATGAATGTCCGATAAAATCAAAACAAAAAGTGAAAACAAAATATACAAGTATCTTTATTTTGAATCTGTATATTAATAACATAAATTTGTTCTAAATACACATTAAAAAAAATAGTGTTGTAAAATAAAAATAAAATAAGCATGTAGTCTCCAAATGTCTCAAATCTGCACAACACTTGGAAGCAAGGTTTGCGGATTTGTGATCTTGTACTATAATGTAAATCTGATTTTTTTTTTTTTTTTTTTTTTTTTTTTTATGGTTGATGGAGGTATTTCTTATCATTTTCTTTAATTTTTTATTCAAATGATATAAAGATAACTTAATTTGTATTCCTATTTTTTCAGAGGTATCCATCTACACAGTGTCCGGCTGCAAGTTGCATGCGGAGACGAATAATGCTCAGACTGTGATCAAGATCCGGCAATGATGATAAAGTGTGAGTGATTATTTTAAAATAATTAATATAAATGAGTATAAAATTAAAAATAGTTTGAAAAAATATATATACTCTTTTATATGTATTCAATGTTTATCTTAAAAAGCACGCCTAATTTCATGACTGCAATTCGTAATTTTTCCCAAAAAAAAATCCGTTACAATACATTAATTTGGCTTGAGCATCGAACCCAATTATGGAAAATTCACTGCTTTTGTTAACGTTTGGTAGAATTAATCAATTTATAATATATATATATATATAATTTTTGCTCTTTTTTAAGATATGGCAACAGGACAGAAACTATTAAACCACAAAGCACCATTTAAACTATCTATTCCAGATCTGTAAATTGTTTTCTCAACTTATAATCATAATTTATTAATATTAAACTATTAATTGATAAATGCGCAGGTTTTTTTCAATGCGTTTAATGTTTAATATTGTAAATGCTAAAACACAATGAAGATGGCGTGATTTTACTTTTATATTAATGAGATCTATTTCAGTTATTTTAATTAATACCACTGATTAAAAGTGAAGCTTTGATAATAACTAAAGGTATTCGATCATATACTTTCTTAAATATATTTTATTTTCACAGAAAAAAAAACTGATTAATTATACTAGTCTAACAATTTTACGTAATGTTTAATAAGAAATAATTTTTAGTCGTTATCATAAAGAAGTAAGTTTCAATTTAAGAATGAAAATATTTGTGGGAAAGAAAAGTTTAAGAAATGTTAAGATACATTTTAGTGGGCAGTCCCACTAGCTGCATATATAAATAACGTGTTCAAGACAAAAACGGCACCTGTCCAATAATCTCGAAAATGTACTAACAGCACAATATTATTGTTCACTATAGACTCCTAAACAGTTTAATTAAAAAAATAATTCATGCCCTTGTTATGAATTGGGAAAGGATTGGTTGTTTCATATTAAAAAAAAACACTTATCCAGGGGGTTTTTTCTGAAAATGTTGATTTTTGAACAAGTTGTGTTTTTATTTTGAATCATTCAGTTGTTTTTCAAACTGCTTTCAAACCACTTTATTTAAAAAAAAAATAGTTAAAAAAATTTTTGCAACATGTTCCATGCAATAAATAAATATATTTCTTACCTTTTCTTTTTTTTCTTTTTTTCCAGGTTGACGTGCAATTTTTTCGTTTGTTTTTCTAGTGGAAACGTCGATTTTTGCCGATGTTTCCCAGCGGAATTTTTCAAAAAGCAAGCCTCTGTCATATCAAAGGAACAATTCCTTTTATACAAACACATTCCATGGACAATTTTTGTGGAAAAAGTTGTGGGAAAAAGCATCCCACGCCATATTTGTGGATTGAAAAAAGACAATTTTATCGCGATTTCTACTCGGTTGGATGGTGAATAAATGGAATTATGAAGTGAAAGTATATCTTGTGTCTGTTCTTTCAACTTTTCATTAAATTTTCTGTGTTCAAACACAACTTGTACAGGTTTCCACTACGCCGTACAGGATGATTCAAAAAGATAAATTCAGCTTCAGTTGACTACGCTTCACAAGCCAATACATTACATGGAAATGACCAACCCATCATTTAAAAGGTGTTCTAAAAGTTTTGAATGCAAGCACTAAAGTGCTTATTAATTTTGTCTTCTTCAGAGCAGCTGCAATTGTGAGCAAGATGGCTACTATTCACGAAAATGCATTTGTGAGGGGTTTTTTTAATAAAGTTTTTTTTTTTTTTTTTTTTATAAGAGCTCACAAAAGAAACAATTTATAAATCGTCTCAAACAAGCTATTTTGGAAGCAAAAAAAAAAAAAGTGTTGATGCTGGTTGACTTCAGTTATCCATTAATGCTGGAGGGGGGGAACATTAAACATCTATAAACTTTACTGTAAGTATAATCAATAATCATACATTGTAAAAAATGTTTCTTCGTCTAACAAGAAAGTTTACGAAAGGTAAGCGAAAGATAAACATTACGAAAGATGCGATAAATGTATAACCTTTTTCCATTTACGCACGATTCCAAAAAGAATTCCTTTATCTTCAAAAGCCTCAAAAACCAATAGATTCTCGATATTTAAAAAATAATTTCTGAAACAAATGTTTTTTCTGTTTTTTTTTTTTTTTTTTTTTTTCTTTTGTCTGATATTTTCAAAAACATTTCCGAGTAGTTTTTACTATGTATTTATCATTTCTCACAACCTGATATCAAAACTAAACGTTGTTTTTTCGGATGCTACCAATTTTCAAGTAAGCATTTTAAGCTGAGTAAAAGAACTTATATATGCAAGAGTAACAAAAGAATGTTCATTTTACGTTGTTAATTTAGCATGTTAGTTTGTTGAACTTGTTTGTTCAAACTGAAAATGTTTATTTGCGAATTGATACAGGGTACGGGAAAAGTTTTGGATGGCTCAATCAACAATACTATCAGGACGAGATTTTGAAGAAAGTGCTCAAGCTTTTTGCTCAAAGATACTTTTCTAGACGAAATTGGGTGTTTCAGCAAATCTTTGACCAAGCCCATCGCGCGCGCAAGGACTGGCGCGTCTTGACTGGCTTAGGGCGGAGAACATATTGACTTCATTTCTCCCGGTGAATGGCCCGACATCAATCCAATGGATTTTTCCATTTGGGGAATTTTAAAGGTAAAGATTCTAAAGGCTTCCCAACAAGTCTGAAAGCAAAATTGATTAAGGAATGGACCAATCTTCTCGATGAGATACTTCGTGCCGCAGTCAATGGTGTTCCAAAACGGCTAAGGGCATACATCAAAGAAAAAGGCGGATACTTTGAAATCTAATCTGCTTTTCCATTATTTACATGTTAAATTTAATATATTTGTTAATAAATTGTTGACATTTACGGTTTTCTTGAAATTAATGGATTTTATGCCCATCCGAAACTTTTTCCGCACCCTGTAGCATCCGAAAAAAAGATATTTATTGTTCATGCTGGGTTTAGAAAACCACATAATACATTGTAAAAACTACTTCGTAAAATTTTCTAACATTACGGACAGCAAGAGAGACTTATGTTTCAGAAATGGTTCTGTGAATCTCAGAAAATGTAAGGGATGCTTTTTTGGAATCATGAACAACACGGAAGAGGTTATATTATATTTCCCTAAACCTTCTTGCTAGATCAAGAATCATTTCTCTTTTTTTTTTACAGCGTAGACAGGCTGATAGACAGAGTGAAGGCCAAAACGCTTTAATTAAACAAAGTTTAACAAAAGTTCTCGAAATATTGCAAATCCATTTTAAATCTCTTACATGCCAAAAGATGTTCAATTGGGAAACATGTCCTTTCCTTATTTTTACATGTCCTTTCCTTATTTTTAGTGAATATTTAAATATTAGTTGGAACCCACCGGAGCTTACAAATACTGCACACTGAAGCCAACCGAAAAAGCGGCTGTGTATTGTGTTTTGCTAGTTAATACAAAAAAATCCTTGACGAGTAGGATTTTTTGAAATTTCCCCACTTTTGATTTTATTGTTTTTGCTCTGTTCATTAGATTTTATTATATATAAATGCATATAGATGTAGTTGAAATATATTAAAATTTTTATTTGGCTGAAGACGAAATTGCTTTAAATTTTGCAAATAATGTATGAAATATAAATATTCGGGAGGAGGGATACGCTACGGTTGTTATTACTGCAGAATATTAGAGCTCCGGTACTTTTTTTTTTGTTAGAAATTAAGCACTGGCTTATTTTATCTGTCAGTTCACGTATGAAGTACAATAATTATGACTGGGTCATTTGTGGAGACTAGGGTTGTGCTTAATCGATTTAATGATTATATTATGATAATTTCAATCATGACTAATTTAATGATAGTTGAAAGTTAAAGAAATTACTCAGTTAAAGATTTTCCATGATTAATTCAATCGTAATTAACTTAATCGTTAATTTGTAATCGTTAATCCAATTAAATTTTGCACCACTCTAATGGAAATCTCAAAGTATATGTGTACGATGCTTCTTGGTCAACGATGTGATTTTGCTGCCCATGGACAGTTGCACAAAAAATCAGCACTGCGAGCAACAACATTGGTCAATAAGATAATCTCTTAACCCTGTGTGTAAAAGCATTTTTCAAAAAAAAAAAAAAAAAAAAAAAAAAAAAAATCTTAAACCATTATTTTACATAAAACTGGGCCTTATGAAAACAGTTTGTAACGGCATCGTCAGAACGGGTCAGTCGCTTTAAATTCCTAATGAGAAGTTCCTTCGCTTATCAGAAGGCAATCTAAAAGAAGGTATTTTCACTGGAGCGGACATGAGAAAATTGATGTTTAATGAAAATTTCCCCCTTACAATGAATACAGTTATAAAAGAAGCTTTCGTTATCATAAAAGAGGCCATTAATAAGTTTTGGATGACAATAGGAATTCTGATGGTCATAAGTGAAAATATGACACTCAAATTTGAAGCTTTAGGATGCTCAATGAGTTTAAAAATTCAATTGTTTTTAAATAAACATTTCGACCTTTTTCCAGAGAATCTTTATGAAATTAGTAAGGAGCAAGAATAACTTTGCCATCCATCTATACATTAAAGAGTTGAAAAAAGCATGAAGAGATGAAAAATATTATACATCTTGGATTATAATCTATTGCTGTCTCATGACGATCTTTTCTCGAGCTATCAAGCTCCGAAAAACTTCTGAAAAACATCAACTTTGACCGCATTTTCTGAAAAATATTTTGCTTTTATAGAAAAATTAAACTTTATTCGATTTCTTAGTTTTTTTCACAAGAACACCTACCAATTTCATGTATTTCCTAGCAATCTTCATTACGCTGGTTGGTTTCTCCAAACGAACTTTGATTCAAATGAAATATATCGGCGAATTTGACCTTGTGTTTTAAAGAAATATGGTCCTTTACCTGAAATATCCTTCCACATTGTTAAAAACGATACTATAATGCCATTGCGCTATTATATTTTATAATGTGTCAGACAAAATTTGGTCTGTTAAAGAACAACTCTTTTAGTTGGTCATTTATAGTCGAATTTGGTACAGAGCATTATGCAATATACTAAAAGTTATCTAAATAACAATGCAAGTTACATCAAAATACATCTAGTAGAACACCTTTTAAAAAGATTAATCTTTCGTAATCGGGTTCACTTGATTACAGAACTTTTTCCCATAATTCTATAAATAATCAACGTAGAACAATGTGCAATATACTAAAACCTTCCCTGAAAAGTTATCTATTGGGTTGTTTGTAAAGTTCTTTTCGTTTGGGAGAGTTGGTTCGTACAGGAAAATTCTATCATTTAATTTATTAGACATTAATTCCGACAGTTAATGTCTAATAATTAATGTGCAGAATGTTCCGTAACGAATTGGTTTTCCCAAACGGAAGGAACTTTCCGAATAACCCAATAACTAACAGTGTAAATCCCGTCAAAGTCCATTCAGTAGAACTCAGGTTATAGGAAGCCAAATCGAAATTTCCATTTGCATTTTATGTATATAGTAAAAGAATAAAACTGATTTCGGGAATATTTCAGAAACTAGTTGTACAATTTGTACTTGAGAACAGCCTTGAAAAGAAGTTGGTTCCATATTTTTAAAAATAATTACTTGTCATAACTGTCGTGTAAAGAAATTCCATGTTAGTCGATGTGCATTTTTCAATAAGATAACAATTTTCTGACCTACTTTTGAGACATAAACAAAAAGCAATCTGTTTTCAGGATTGTAGAAAATATTTATGCAAGGACTCTCTCCGGGATATTGTGGACCTTAGTTTGACCCTTAGAGGGAGGTTTTCAGAAAAGAAATGATTGACCTACATTTATATTTCTAAACAAAATGAGGGAGGCAAAATGAACTTCCAACTAAAATATACAAAAAAAAAAAAAAAAGCAGGCTTTAAAGCAAATATATATTTTTGGGAAAATGATACGAACTATGCAATGCTTCAAGCATGTAATTTTACGCAAATGTGCTGTTTTCAGGGCCGACGACAACCATCGGGCAAACAGAGATACTGCCCAGTGCCCCGCACCTGTTAAAGCGCCTTGGGCTCCCCGTCTTTTTGCAAAGTTCGAAATCATTTGTTTCTTTGTAAAAAAAAATTATAATTTTCCTCTCGTTTTACTGATTTAAGTTCTCACTTTAAAAGCTTTCGGGAAAAAAAAAAAGCTAGTATGAACCAGAGTTTATAATTATCGATGAACATACAGATAGATAATAGATAATAAAATAGATAATAACATTAAAACACAGTAGATAAATGATTGAGTGATCTAGTCAGAGCAGACACGGACGCAGGGCCCACAAAGCTCTTTGTCCAGGGCCCCGCGCGACATTGCGCCGGCCCTGGCTGTTTTCGAAGAAATAATATACAATGACATAAAAAAGTAAATACCCTTTTTTCACATATTAAATATTTCATTTTAAATTTAGTGTTCAGTACTAGTATATAATTAATTAGTTTCAAATAAAAGTCTGATTCCTTATAAACATTTACCAAAAATAAAATACAATAGAAATAATATCCTTAATCCAAAAATACGCCAATCAAAAGAAAGTAAACGCTTAAAACCCTTTCCTTCAAATTTCTTTCAATGGCGATTCAATTCTCCATTTTTTTCTTACAAAATTTTAAAATAAATTAGTTTCACTGTAATAATTTCTTTTAAACTTTGTTTTTTATGTTATTGTTTAGATTTTTTGACAAAAGTTTAAAAGATTTTGCCATGAGGAAGGAAACATTTATAGAAACATGAAAAATAACACTAAATTTGAAGAAAAAAGCAAAGTTATTACGCAAGATGGCCGAAATTGTTATTAAAAGCAATAATATAGTAAAGAAGATTATTTGAAAATATGTTAAATTTTAAGTAGATTAAAGATTTTCAGTGGACAGGAAGACAGAAATAAATCTCTAATATAGAAATAAGAGCTGTGTTATGAGAGTTTAAAATAAATCTATTTTTAAGTGCAGTCAAAACTTCTCAAGATTCCAGAACTACAACTGGAAAGGCAATGAGTACAAGTATATAAGGATAGTTTTTCACAAACATGGACTAAAAGAATACATCGTAAGAAAATATGAATATCTAAATCAAATAAGAGAAGCGTCTGTGATTCACCAGAAAAATTCAAAATAAGGACTTAAATTTTTGAAAAAGACATTCTCTACAAGAAAATATGAAATGTTTGAAAAAAAAAAGAAAAAAAAAAAAGGCTGCGAAAAAGAATCGGTCAAACAAATGAAAAATTGACAAATATGTAATTCAAATATTGGTGGCTCGAATTTCATCTGGTGATTTAAAGCCCCAGCATCTAGAATGCCTCAGAATCTAAAGTCTCCAGAATCTATGCCAAAAATCTAGTTTTCATAGAATCAACAATGTATAAAATAGATTATTAACCATCTTGTGAGAAAATGCTGTCCCAAGCGTCGAGAAGTTACACTGTTTAGGAAACAAGGGTTTTGCAAAACAACAACAATCCTAAGCACTCATGGAAAATAATGAAAAAATGGCTAATAGCAAGGGTCGCAAAAAAATAAATAAATAAATAAATAAATAAAATAAAAAAGATTAGTTTTCATAGAATCAACAATGTATAAAACAGATTATTTAACCATCTTGTGAGAAAATGCTATCCCAAGCGACGAGAAGTTAGGCTTCTTAGAAAACAGAGGTTTTGCAAAACAACAACAATCCTAAGCACTCATGGAAAATAATGAAAAAATGGCTAATAGCAGGGGTCGCAAAAATTTTTTTTTTAAACGATTAGTTTTCATATTAAACCGGACTTCCTTCAAAATATTTATTATATTAACTATTGTTTTCAATATTTCAACACTTTGAAGTCATTTGAGACATTGGGATTTTATATCATTCAAGTGGTTATTTCTTATAACACATTAATTAACCGAGTTTTATTTTGCTATAAATTTTTTTTATAAAAGCCTATAGAGTTTTATTAGAAAGTTTTATTCAGTTTAAATGTATCCTCCACCATCCCAGCTATGACACTATCAACATTTGACTATGCATTCGACATGATTAACCAGGTAATCTTTTACAAAATTTTAGCATGTCATCTGAATTGCATTGTTTCATTTTTAAAAAAACAACGTGAAAGACCAACATTTAATCCAAAGGAAATTTCAATGCTATTTTTCCTTTGCTCAACATTAATGACAAGTAAAAAATCGCTTGTGGCAGTGATTCTTTATTGTTCTTTCGTCAGTTTTTGTTTAAAAACGCATTTGCTTTCATTTTTGTTTTTATATTTTTTGTTTTTATTTTTTGTTTTCGTTTAGACAATAAATCTAGACTAGACCATATATATGTCCAATCCTTTGGCTTTCTCTGGCCGCATTTCAGGAGAAAAAGTTTACCCAGACACAAGTACACTGTGCTAACAGTAATAATAGTTGTTGAATAAAATTGTTAGAAAATGCATAATGTTACGGTTGGTTTCAACAAATTTTTTTTTTTAATCTACATTAATTATTTAAATCACTTTCTCAACATTTATTTAAAAGCACTCTTTTTTTCTGTTTCTAATAAAAATTTAAATAAATAAAAGTAATTGTAATAATTATAATAAAATCAGTTTTTATTTTTTCTTCTTTCTTTTTCTTTTTGCAAAGTAATTTCAACGTTTATAGTCTAACGTAGCTTCCTGTTTTTCAAATACGAAAAGCAGACAGCAAGGGAGGGATGTTTTGTCAGTAGACTGCACAGGTGGAAAATTTGGAGTCATCTAGTCTGACTTTGATATAAGAATGACCGACCGCCCTGTATAAGAATTACGTTATCTTATGAGTGTACTATACACGCAATTAGGCTTTGTAAGTTTACGTCAGGCTTCAATTGGCTCTGCTATCAGGCGGATAGCTGGCGCCCATGTAAACAGAGGCTAACAGGACCCCCCTTCAGCACACGCCATGGGGGTGATGCATGGTTTCCTTCCCCCATGAAGCGGCCGACAGAGTGGAGCGGCAAGCTGTAGTCTTCACGATGAGTCCATTTTTCCTTTTGTTTCCATTCCCGTACCCCTGGCAGAGTGGATCGGTCCCGTTTTTCAAGCAGCGCGGGAGAATGAATGTTTACGACACTTGTTGCTTGGCCAAGAGACCTGGCGTTTGACTCGTAAAAAAAATTCGACTTATTACGGGGCTCGAAGATTGGCCTGTGGGCTGGATCGCGAAGTTGTTGAAGGCGGACAGGTTTCTGGAAGATTTTTTTTTTGAGAGTGGGGCATTGATGGCCCTACATTAACCATCCTAAATCATGATGTTATGATGAAAAGAGGCTATAAGGGCATTTTCGAATTGCGGATCTATAACTGTTAACGAGAAATTAAGAAGAAGATATGTGTAGCCTATTTTTTTTTTGGCGTAGTGGCGCTCCAAGATTATGACTTCTTAACCATCAGAAGTGATCATAGATATTGAACTAAACCGGTCGTTAGAAGTCGTAGTGTTCTGAGTTACGGTGATGGCTATCTTCGAATAAAACACATGCTTCAGGAAGGTGAAATTACTGACTCCGACGGTGAAGTTCTGGACCGTAGAACGATTTTCCCCTCCGGACTAGATGATGGACCTAGTAGTTGATGGCAAGTGATGCAGTGAGATGAGAGGATTGATGAATGTTAGCTTGAAACCACGTCTGAATTTTTCCCCAGCCTGAATACTCCAGCTTAAGTGCTTCATCAGATTTTGAAAAAGGAGGAAATGCTCCTAAGTGCCCATTGACTAAAATTGTAGAACTCTCTACCTGTTGTAAGTACTATTTGCATAGTTTTTCTTTTTATTTATTTGTACCTCTTTAAAAAAAAAAAAAAAAAAAAAAAAAATATGTTTGCTATACCAGAGTTTAAAAGTGAAATGAATATCTTTGGATAATTTCAATAAGAATAAACATTATGAACAGAAATAGTCTGTAGGTTAATATATAATGTTTGTATGTTTGAACGACCATTAAATGGTAATATGATGGTAATTTTAAAAATATGATGTGTAATTTAAAAGTAACCAGTGAGTGGTTTCAACTTAAAAGATCAGCTGTTATATTGTTTTATTAAGATTATTTTTGATAACTTAGTTGCTTCATTATTTTAAATGTTCAAATAAATTGTGTTTTTTTTTTTTTTTTTTGTTTATTATCAAAGTTGGTATGTTTTTCTTTGTATAAATCTCTAAATAATTAATTTTTTATATTCACAGTAGACCTATAAGAATGGCCTAACCTTTCTGTGATTAATTAAAAAAAAAAAAAAAAAAAAAAGGGAGAGAAAATTCAACTTTATTAAATTAGGACTTTAAAATTTCTTAAGTTTAAATTCATAACTGACTGTTTTAATGAACATAAATTGAAGTTCACTCAATGTTATACAATCGTATTTTTGATCTTGATTTAAGGATGGATAGATTAATAAGTGAAACAGTAATATTAAATTTAATTTCATAAAATGTTAAATTAAGCTTTAACTCTCCTCTTTCAGAAACATTGTTTTTCTAAAATATACACCAAAATTGTTTTATTTTAAAAAGTAAAAAAAAAAAAAAAAATATCCAGTCATTATACACCACTATACGATTCTTGGTTAACCGATCGGATCTTGTTCAGAATCTCTATGGTTGTTCTAAAATTTTAGTACATCATCATATCCCTATTCTATTAACGGATTTAACTCTTTCCCCTTTTGGTCCTCATATTGGAGGAATTTCAGGTTGTCTGCATTTTTCCAAATTATATGATGATTACACTTTTGTTAATTTAATGTGTATGGAGATTTGAGCTTGATCGGGTTGGAGTGGAGTTGGGTGTTCTTTATGCAATCCAGTATGCTACTTGATTTAGAAATCTGTTGCCCCTTACTACATTTAATATTGTCTTAAAATGATGAGTTCAAAATTATCATTGTTGTATTAACCTATTCGGATTCTTAAGTTTTGATATTTTGATTAGTTTAATATAATTTGCTACCTTTTCCATGGCAACAGATTTCAGTGGAGCTAATCAGGGTATACTTATTTTTTTCTAAATATTTAATTGTCAAGTGAAGATTGAGTAATAAATGAGCTTTTTAAGTTTAAGTAAGTTGTGTTTTAGAAAGAACCCCAAAACACCACAACAAATGGAGCCGTAACAATTCGGTCTCTGGGTTATTGATTTTTTTTTACTTTTATGTATTTATGTATCAAAGAGCAACTGGGTGTTTTTGCAATTAAAATTTTATTTATATGTTCAAGTGTAAAAAGAGGTCTAGGCTCTCTCTCTGTGCTAGTAAGCTACAATTCCCAGTCAAAATTATGCCTTGTGAGCATAACCTTTTCTTATTTACAAAAAGCATAGTCCTGTACTTAAGTTTTATGTATTTATAAGGTTTTCCTTTCCCCTCTCTTTTTCTCATTTTTAAGTTGTCCCCCCCCCCTTTTTTCATTTTCTTTTTGGTTTGTTTGTCATTTTCTAACTCTAACTATGGCTGATAAGCACTCGGAAGCAATTGCCACTATTCAGCGAAAAAATGCTTTAGTGGATAATTTGTCAAACATTCCCCCATTCAATGGAGAGGCCAGCTCAGTCTGCTTCTCAGATTTTTCTGAGAAATTTGAGAGTTTTGCCAAATTATTCGACTGGAATGAGGAGGAGAAAAAATTCGTTTTGTTAGCTAGATTATCAGGAGCTGCTTCTAGGCGAATAAAAATTCACAAAGCAAAAACATCTGATGAGCTATTAAAAATCTTAAAAGAGAGTTATACTTCACAGGCCACACCAGATGTTGCCCTCAGTCATTTTTTAAATTTTAAACAGCCACCCAATATGAGTGTTCAGGAGTTTTATGACAAGGCATATGATATGTCATTAAGAGCCCTTGTAATTGAAGGTATCCAGGGTGAAGTAGTCGATAAAAGCCGAACGGCTCTACTACACTCCATGCTGTTGAGCAATCTTACACCAGAAGTGCGAAAGGGGGTAATTGCGAGAAATCCACAATCCCCAGAAGAGGTCCTCAAAATTGCGCTTCTTGAGGAAAAGGCTTATAGGAGCATTAACCCTTTCTACAACCACCGCGAGGAAATTCTCAACCCTAATTTGACCCAAAACCTACCCTGTGCTGCAGTTTTTCAGCAAGATAGCTCACAAAAGAAGGAGATAGACCAACTAAAATCTCAAATTGATGTTTTAGCAGCTAAGATAGACAGTTTAGTTGATCTTAGGGCTAGGGATGTACAGGAGAAAAACCAAGAGGTAAGACCCGTAACCTGCTATAGGTGCTCCGTACAAGGCCACTATGCCAGAGATTGTCCACTAAATTTTGTCGACTATAATTTTAGAAGGGGAGGTGGTCAAAATTTCAGGAGCCGTGGGCAAAATTATAGAAACAGAGGTGAAAATCCTGGAGGGAACCACAATCAGCGAGGCGGATATAGGGGAAGAACAGGTGGTTATTACCAAAACAATAGGAGCACAGCTGCGAACAGAAATGAAGAGCAGGCGGTAAATAACACCCCAGTAGCTAACAATGAAAGTGAGGCTTTAAACTATTAGTGGCCGGATCAGATGTGGTCAAGTCGATCCCCAACAGGCCCCTGGACCCCCCAACTGTGTATAGTATGTTTCAGCCCCAATCATATACATTACCAACTGCAAGAATTTACATAAATAAAGTTTGCCTAAATGCATTATGTGACACGGGTTCTGCAATTAATCTCCTGAGTGGTACTGATTGTAACTGTTTAGAGAATTTTGAAATGGAGAATTGCAATATCCCCATTATGACTGTCACCGGTGAGAAAGTTCACCTAAATAAGAAAGTATTTTTAAAATTTGTTTTTGATAATGTTCAATGTCAAGCTGAATTCTATGTAGTGGAAGGTAAATTAGCAGAGGAATTTAATATGATTTTGGGAATGCCATTTTTGAAAGAGTACCGGGCAAGTATAAATTGTGATACAAATGCTGTCGCTCTTAAAGTGCCAGTTTCAGGCCAATGTAAACAAAGCGTAGAAACCCCAAGTAATACTTCAGGGTGCAATACTTGTCTTGCTACTAATTCTGTAAATATTTCTAACTCTGTATATAGTGTAAATTCTAATAATAATTGTATAAATAATGATTGTGTTAAAAATAATTCTGTAAATATAAAATGTGTCAACAAAGTAGGGGAGAATTCAAAAAGTAGTAATGCCAATAGCCCTCCTGAAAATTGTGCATGTGAGAAAGTTCATGACTCAGTTAATATTGAAAATGGGAATCATAGTAGTGAAAATATGGTAGTTCAGGACCCGCAGTTGAGTAATATGGGAAAAGATGTTGAGATAGTCATTCAAACTGAGTCAGATAAGGAAGTTGAAAGTGTTGCGCAGAACTTTTGCATGCAAACAACATCAGGCGGTAGCTCTGAGGGTAATAACACTGAAAATTTTTCAAGTATTCAAAGTGTCGACAACATTCTTTCAGCAGCGAGTCAGGTAACTCAGGGTAATTTAGCTGAAGAGACTACTGAAATTTGTAATATTGATGAAAGTGGAGATTTGGTAAGTATAGAGGATAAGGTACCTGAAGTCAAGGAGGAGAGCAATGAAGATAGCAGTAGTGATAAAACCAATAAAAATAAAAATATAAGTTTCGCTGTGTTATGTAGCAAAATTTCAATTCCCCCGCAGTCAAAAATGTTAGCCCAGGTTAAAAGTTATAAGGAAAATTTTATTAAGGAAAATGATATTGTTATGTTAGAACCTTTGGCGAAAAATTTAAATCAAGGTCTCCTTACCTCCAGAGCCATTTGCACTAAAGAACATGGCCTATATATCTCATTTGCAAATTTTTCAGACAATAGTATTCATTTAAATAAAGGAACCTTTGTTGCCAAAATTCAAAAATGTGTAGACCAGTCAAATATACCCGTAACTGATAATAAATTAACCTATAATATAAATTTGGCCCCTCCAATTGGTGACTTTGATCACGCTGATCTCACTTGGAGCTCTGAAATTAATTTAGATCATTTAGAACCCCCCATTAAAACTTAAAATGCAAAATTTTCTAGACAAAAACAAAGATATATTTGCAGCATCGGTCTTAGATTTACCCGGCTGTGATACAATCCCGCATGAAATTAACTTAACTTCAAATAAACCAGTTAAAGGCAAAGCTTATAGAGTCCCCTACAAATTACGTCAAGAAATGGAAGACCAACTTAATACTTTGTTACAGGCGGACATAATTTCCCCTTCCATGTCTGAATTTGCTTCTCCGGTTATTCTGGTTCGGAAATCAGACGGTTCCTATCGACTTGCTGTTGACTACAGAAGATTAAATAAAAATCTTGTTAAAGATGCTTACCCAATACCTAACATTACCGACTCTGTTGATGCTTTAAGTGGGGCTAAATTTTTTTCAACGCTAGATTTAACTAGTGGGTTTTTTCAACAGGTTATTCGCCCAGAGGATAGGCATAAAACTGCTATAATCACCCACAAAGGACTTTTTGAGTGGACCCGTAACTGTTTTGGGCTCTCAAATTCAGGTAACAGTTTCCAAAGACTTATGAATGCTATTTTCGGTGATTTAGGCAATCTTGGAATTCTTGTTTATATCGACGACATTGTAATTGCCTCCAGTGATGTTAATTCTCATTTTGAGAAGCTTAGCATGGTCTTTGAAAGGTTAAGACTGCATAAACTTAAACTTAAGCCCAGTAAATGCACTTTCCTTTCGAATAAAATACAATATCTAGGTTTTGAGATTTGTAGTGGCCAAGTATCACCTATCAATAAAAATATTGCCGTAATAGAAAATTTTAAACCTCCAACTACCCGAAAGGCTGTTAGGTCATTTATTGGAACTCTATCTTTCTATAGGAGATTTATACCAGATTTTACTAAGAGAGCTAAAAATCTAATCAACTTACCGAAAGAGACAGGAAAATTTTCGTGGAATGAAGATGCACAGAAAGAATTTGAAGACCTTAAAATGGCTCTTATTTCAAAACCATGTCTTGCACTCCCTGATTTTGAGAAAGAATTCCATTTATATACTGATGCCAGTGGCGAAGCATTAGGGGCAGTGTTATCACAATTAGATGAAAATAACATGCTCCATCCTGTTGCCTTTGCCAGCAGAAAATTGAAAGATGCTGAGACCCGCTACTCCACCACTGAAAGGGAATTACTAGCTTTAGTTTGGGCTACTGCCCACTTCAAATGTTACATTGCTAATACCCATTTTTTCATCTATACAGACCATGCGCCTCTAACATTTATGTTAAAAATTCACGACCCTACATCTCGCATGGCTAAATGGATCTGCACTCTCTCAGACTTTAATTTTACAATCAAGTTTGTTAAAGGTAAGTGTAACAGTGTCGCAGATTTCCTTTCGAGGTATGTCAACAATGATAACTCCAATGATACTGTTAATTGTAATTTTTGTATACAAGTCGAAAAGGAAGTTACTTTTATGCCTCATTCTAATCTACTTGAAAAAATTGGTGAATTACAAAAATCAGACAAGAAATGCTGCGAGATTGCAAGAAAACTAGACCAAGGTGTAGAAATTGCTCCTAAATACATGAAATTTTTTTTTAGAGATGACATTTTAGTTTGTGAGGATACAAGGGAGTCAGCTATTTTGAATAAATCTGTAAAGTTAGTCGTGCCAAAAGAATTGGTTACTCAAGTTTTTGCACTAACACATGAGTCCCTAGCGGCTTGTCATCAAGCCTTTCAAAAGACCATTGATCGCATTCGTGAGCACTTCTATTGGCCAGGAATGTCGTCAGATGTCAAGCATCTAGTGGAGTCATGTATTAGTTGCCAGCAGAAGAGAGCTTATAGAGCGAACCAGCTCGCCCCTCTGCAACGTATGCCGACCCCCCAGTTTCCCATGAACAAGGTTCATTTGGATCTCATTGGACCCTTACCGCAAACTTTTTCGGGAAATAAGTATATTGTCGCATATATAGATTCATTTACTAAGTGGCCAGAAGCATATGCGGTTAGTTCAACCACTTCAGATGTCATTGCGGACACTTTAGCTGATTTCATATCACGCTACTGTGCGCCCTGTTTTATTACGACGGACAACGCGAAGAATCTAATTTCAGATGCGATAGAGCACGTATATAAAATGTTTGGTATTAATCATATTAAGACCTCATCTTATCACCCGGCTGGCAACTCGCAAGTGGAGAGACAGAATCGTACTCTTAAAAATGCACTTTG
This sequence comes from Maratus michaelseni, assembly GCA_963931845.1. NCBI lineage: Eukaryota > Metazoa > Arthropoda > Arachnida > Araneae > Salticidae > Maratus > Maratus michaelseni. The sequence goes on from OZ007594.1 coordinate 325,776,717, forward strand.
TCACATAGTCAACCAAAATCAATCTGACTGGGACACTAAACTCAAATTTGCACTACTAGCTATGCGTTCAGCTGTCCACTCTTCAACTAAACTTAGCCCAGCTGCAGTTATGTATGGCAGAAATATGAATCTACCATATAATCTCTTTTCTCAACCACCTTCTTTTAATTATAATGATGCACCCTCTTTTTGCGAACTCTTAATCCCAGCTCTTCAAAAAGTATACACTGAAGTACATAGTAATTTAATTAAAGTTTCTGAGCAGCAGGAAAAATACCGTGAAAAGACAGCTGTTGATAAAAATTTTAAAATAGGAGATCTTGTGCGGTTATTTACACCCACAGTCGCCCCTGGTAATACAAAAAAATTAAGCAAGCAAAATAATGGTCCTTTTACTATAACTGAGAAGCTAAATGAGGTTAATTTTAAAATAGCGCTAGTTGCTAATCCCAAAAATTGTCAGGTTGTCCATGTTGACAGGTTGTCTTCTTTCAAAGACAGACTCCCCATCTGGTCCAGTAAACCAAAACAAACAATTGGCCTGGGATCGACTGAAAACGTGACCATCGATTCACCACACCAACCGCGCGATTCTCCTCCTGTACGCAGGTGTAAGCGTAACCGATTCATTCCCTGGGCACCATATGATAGTAACCGCGCACCAGCAGTAGTGAACGTCAACAATAACGAAACTCCGGTAGCGCCGGAAGTGGAGGAAACAGACAGCGACGCGACTGAAATCATAAATCCCTCTCCCCCACCTCCCATTTCTCCGGAGATTGCAGCGGCAGAGAATAGCGAGATGTGCGTAAATAAAAATTTAGCAACGGCAGAAGGCAGTGAAATGCGCGTAGGTAAAAATTCAGCCACGGCAGAAAGCAGTTCAACTGCTGAGCACAGCGATTCGCGCAGGTCTCGTTCATCGATTCGTCCAGCTGCTAAATCGAATAGAAGTAGTCGTTCAATATCGATTTCTAGAACCGACTATTCGCTACGGGATAGAAGAGACCGTCCGAGTTATAAATACTAACTACCTTTTTTCGTTATTCAAGCATTTTTATTCAATTTTACCTTGTTTATTTGTATTTATTTATAGTTTAGTTAATGTGTATGTATATTTAATTATTTTTTTTGACATTTTTAAAACGGAACTTAGTTTTTCTAGCGTATTAAAGGTTTGTTTTGGTTGTGTGTTGATACTCTCATGTAGGCATTTTTAACCCTTTTTATGCCTATACTTAAGGTTTTTGTCTGTTTTATGGTAGATTATGTGGTATATACCCGTCCGCACCCCGTTTTCGTAGATTTTGGGTATATTTTTGCAAAAAAAAAAAAAAGAAACGAATGTAATTTTTGTTACTTTAAAATTTTTTTAGGATGTTGTGTTTTGTATGCCCTTTTGCCGAGGTAGATCTGTTTAGTTCAGTTTTTTTTAATGCATCAGTGTTTTGTATATAACTTTTTAAGTATGTGTTTACTTTAATTTCTACATTTTAACTAGATAGATTTATTATTTACTATACAGTTTGTGGTTTTATTTGAGCTTAAACTTTAAGGAGTGTGGGCCCTTTTTCTTTTTCTAGTACATACTGTCTCATGTACATGCCTGTATGTTGTTGTGTGTGGCTAAAAGTGCTAAAATTAACTATTTTATTTATTCTACTTCCTATTTTTGTGGAATGTGTGTTTTCCTTCCTGGTGATATATGTCACCACCCCTGTTTTTTATTTTATTTTGTGGAATGTTTTCCCTGTAGTGCCCAAAAGGCCCGAAACTGCTTTTTGCTATAAGTAGCACAGAGGCAGAGATACTCTTTCCCATGCACATTACTTGTACGTGCATTTGTAAAATCTACATAATATCCCGAATCATTAGACTGTGTTCGAAAACAAACATGTGTTCTCATATAAAATTGTTACAATTGTGTGCGTAATTCTCTAACATGGTCTGTGATACCATAATTTGTGTCTTACAGATGTATATGTATATATTTTTTTTTGTGTGTCACCAGTTGCTCTTGTGTATTTTTGTATAATAGAATTAATATGTGTTTTACAAATTTCATTGACATTTACAGTGTTGTAACTATGATATTACTAGTACTTATTTACATTAATAGATAGTGTTGTAATATACTGTGATGCCAATTATTGAAGTTATGTATATAAGCAGTATAGTGACAATTAATCAGTGGGCACTTCTCTTCTTTTTCGGCTAATTTTTTTTTTCAAAATTCAATTTATGTATTATTTACAGTTCTGTTGCCAGAAGTCTCAGGAAGGATGCAGTTATGCGTAGGAATGACAGTAGTAGGGAAGTGAGGTTTCACAATCAGGTGGAACATGTGTTCTTTTACAGGTGCAGAAAATATCTTGGTCATTTTAGTGGTAAAATCAGCCTTGTGGTCCCTCCTCTGGTAGTACTCTTTTATGGTCATGTTTCAGGTAATATTTTAGGTAATGGTTTCTACGGATGTGCGAGCTCTGGTTGTATATATACGGAATATATTGTCAGGGTGGTATTTCAGCGGTGAACTCTCTGGATCCCGTCCCGGATCGATGTATGATCTGTGTTTGTGGGTCAGTTTTTTCAGTGTTGAGGTCCCAGCATGCCATGTGGTACCAAGTTACCTTTCAAAAAAATAATTTGTTTTCTCAAAAAAAAATTTTTTTTTAATTAGCCGGGGGGAGCAATCTTGTTACGGTTGGTTTCAACAATTTTTTTTTTAATCTACATTAATTATTTAAATCACTTTCTCAACATTTATTTAAAAGCACTCTTTTTTTCTGTTTCTAATAAAAATTTAAATAAATAAAAGTAATTGTAATAATTATAATAAAATCAGTTTTTATTTTTTCTTCTTTCTTTTTCTTTTTGCAAAGTAATTTCAACGTTTATAGTCTAACGTAGCTTCCTGTTTTTCAAATACGAAAAGCAGACAGCAAGGGAGGGATGTTTTGTCAGTAGACTGCACAGGTGGAAAATTTGGAGTCATCTAGTCTGACTTTGATATAAGAATGACCGACCGCCCTGTATAAGAATTACGTTATCTTATGAGTGTACTATACACGCAATTAGGCTTTGTAAGTTTACGTCAGGCTTCAATTGGCTCTGCTATCAGGCGGATAGCTGGCGCCCATGTAAACAGAGGCTAACAGGACCCCCCTTCAGCACACGCCATGGGGGTGATGCATGGTTTCCTTCCCCCATGAAGCGGCCGACAGAGTGGAGCGGCAAGCTGTAGTCTTCACGATGAGTCCATTTTTCCTTTTGTTTCCATTCCCGTACCCCTGGCAGAGTGGATCGGTCCCGTTTTTCAAGCAGCGCGGGAGAATGAATGTTTACGACACTTGTTGCTTGGCCAAGAGACCTGGCGTTTGACTCGTAAAAAAAAATCGACTTATTACGGGGCTCGAAGATTGGCCTGTGGGCTGGATCGCGAAGTTGTTGAAGGCGGACAGGTTTCTGGAAGATTTTTTTTTTGAGAGTGGGGCATTGATGGCCCTACATTAACCATCCTAAATCATGATGTTATGATGAAAAGAGGCTATAAGGGCATTTTCGAATTGCGGATCTATAACTGTTAACGAGAAATTAAGAAGAAGATATGTGTAGCCTATTTTTTTTTTTTGGCGTAGTGGCGCTCCAAGATTATGACTTCTTAACCATCAGAAGTGATCATAGATATTGAACTAAACCGGTCGTTAGAAGTCGTAGTGTTCTGAGTTACGGTGATGGCTATCTTCGAATAAAACACATGCTTCAGGAAGGTGAAATTACTGACTCCGACGGTGAAGTTCTGGACCGTAGAACGATTTTCCCCTCCGGACTAGATGATGGACCTAGTAGTTGATGGCAAGTGATGCAGTGAGATGAGAGGATTGATGAATGTTAGCTTGAAACCACGTCTGAATTTTTCCCCAGCCTGAATACTCCAGCTTAAGTGCTTCATCAGATTTTGAAAAAGGAGGAAATGCTCCTAAGTGCCCATTGACTAAAATTGTAGAACTCTCTACCTGTTGTAAGTACTATTTGCATAGTTTTTCTTTTTATTTATTTGTACCTCTTTAAAAAAAAAAAAAAAAAAAAAAAAAATATGTTTGCTATACCAGAGTTTAAAAGTGAAATGAATATCTTTGGATAATTTCAATAAGAATAAACATTATGAACAGAAATAGTCTGTAGGTTAATATATAATGTTTGTATGTTTGAACGACCATTAAATGGTAATATGATGGTAATTTTAAAAATATGATGTGTAATTTAAAAGTAACCAGTGAGTGGTTTCAACTTAAAAGATCAGCTGTTATATTGTTTTATTAAGATTATTTTTGATAACTTAGTTGCTTCATTATTTTAAATGTTCAAATAAATTGTGTTTTTTTTTTTGTTGTTTATTATCAAAGTTGGTATGTTTTTCTTTGTATAAATCTCTAAATAATTAATTTTTTATATTCACAGTAGACCTATAAGAATGGCCTAACCTTTCTGTGATTAATTAAAAAAAAAAAAAAAAAAAAGGGAGAGAAAATTCAACTTTATTAAATTAGGACTTTAAAATTTCTTAAGTTTAAATTCATAACTGACTGTTTTAATGAACATAAATTGAAGTTCACTCAATGTTATACAATCGTATTTTTGATCTTGATTTAAGGATTGATAGATTAATAAGTGAAACAGTAATATTAAATTTAATTTCATAAAATGTTAAATTAAGCTTTAACTCTCCTCTTTCAGAAACATTGTTTTTCTAAAATATACACCAAAATTGTTTTATTTTAAAAAGTAAAAAAAAAAAAAAAAAAAAAAAAAATATCCAGTCATTATACACCACTATACGATTCTTGGTTAACCGATCGGATCTTGTTCAGAATCTCTATGGTTGTTCTAAAATTTTAGTACATCATCATATCCCTATTCTATTAACGGATTTAACTCTTTCCCCTTTTGGTCCTCATATTGGAGGAATTTCAGGTTGTCTGCATTTTTCCAAATTATATGATGATTACACTTTTGTTAATTTAATGTGTATGGAGATTTGAGCTTGATCGGGTTGGAGTGGAGTTGGGTGTTCTTTATGCAATCCATATGCTACTTGATTTAGAAATCTGTTGCCCCTTACTACATTTAATATTGTCTTAAAATGATGAGTTCAAAATTATCATTGTTGTATTAACCTATTCGGATTCTTAAGTTTTGATATTTTGATTAGTTTAATATAATTTGCTACCTTTTCCATGGCAACAGATTTCAGTGGAGCTAATCAGGGTATACTTATTTTTTTCTAAATATTTAATTGTCAAGTGAAGATTGAGTAATAAATGAGCTTTTTAAGTTTAAGTAAGTTGTGTTTTAGAAAGAACCCCAAAACACCACAACAATAATATCGATTGCGATATCAAAGAAAATAATGTTTGACTTCCTTTCTTTTGGAACTGTTTTAAAATTATTGAGAGAATCAGACAGAACATTATAGTATTTTGATCCAAGTTAGATATGCAAAGCATTTTAGTTAGTATGGAAGTTATAAGTTTTTAATAACAGGCCCAATGTAGACTGTACTAAATACACAAACGTAAGTCATCAAGATTCATTTTTCAAATGCTACTCAATTTTCATTTAAATTAAGGTGGTTCTAAAAAATATATGCTCCCCCCCCCTCTCCTCACAACAACACGCATTCATTTTTAAACATAAAACATTAGACTTGCAGGCATGTTTATTGAAGTGATTTGTAATCGAACAGTCTTTTTGTTTTCCGATAAAAGAATTACATCTTTAGTTATAAACTGTTGTTGTCTCAGGAAGGCAGTTGCTTTTCCTTTCTTGCGCTGTGCCATCTGCACATCAAAACTGGTGTGCCATATATTGGTATTGTAATGTAGTTAAATGCTTATGTTTGAGAAAACTGCTAAATTGTAACTTCAAAAATTTCTTTTGGATTTCAAAAGTTTTTGGATCTGGAAACTGAATTCTCTGGAAAATGTCCTGTAATATGCAGCCGGTTCCTCAGCTTGATTGTAAAAGGAGACGCTTTTATTTCTTTTAAATTTTGTTAATAGATATTCTGTAAGAATTTCTGCATTTTAATGCTGTTAAGAAACTTTTTCTCTGGAACCTTTAAGTTCTTACCGTCAAGTTTAGGCTGGTACTATCAAATGGGTCATTGTTTCAAGTCCATTGTCTGATATAAAGTAAGGCTCACGTTGTATTTCCTGCTGATAGGTATTTTATGATTTAAAAAGAATTGCTCCTTAATAGCATTGATAAAAATACAATTTTTTTATTTTAAGTTTGAGATTTTTTTTTTAAATTGTAAATGTATTCTAAAACGATAAAAACATTTAAATTGTCTTGCTACAAAATTGTGTGTTTTGATACACTACTGATAGCTAAGAGCCATTTTTAAAACAATCAACGAAAATGTGTCAATTAAGAAAATAAAAGAATATTGAAAGAAATAAATGTGATGGAAAAATAACGATTGTATAAAGTCACTGAACCGTATTCTAACGTGTTTTAAGTTATCTTTCCGTTATTGATATTAAAACAGAGATGTTATTAAAGTTTTTTAGAGTTAATATAAGATTATTGATTTTCTGAGGCATTAACATCCTGTTTGAGACAGACTGTGCATGGAAACTTTCGCAAATATCGAAAAGATGGCCTAACCCACATTTTATTTTCTCAAATGGAAGAAAGAATAACAAAGTACATTAATATAAACAACAAATTCAAGCAGTATTTTCTTTAAATGTACACCGTAATTTCAAAATCTTTTCAATCAGTGCAATGGAAAAAGTTCTTTTCTAACAGATGTTTTCTTGCTTTTTCCACCTATCATACTTGACAGGCTCTCATTTAGTCTTAATAAATAAGGTGGAATAAATGTAATCATGGGCTAGTGTAATTCCTGACTTATTAGAAAGTGATAAAATGTCATTTTAACCAACCAATCAATTTTTATGTTTTTTCACAATATTTGAGTGATAGTAGTCAAATAAATATCTATTGAAATATTTTAAATACAGTTTTAATAAAAGTAAAAATAGTTTCTTAGAAACACTCTTTTATAAGCATTCAATGCTTAGCTTAAAAATCATGCATGATTTCCTGATTGCAATTTATGCAGTTTCAAAAAGTTTCCGATACAATACGTTAACTTGGCGTAGACCCCGATTAGTGAAAATTCACAGATTTGATATACACTTAATAAAAAGCGCAGATTAGTAAATTTATTAAAGAAATTATAATTTTTTATTTGTTTCTTTTTTAAGATATAGAAACAAGAAAGAAAAAAAAGTATAATTTAAACTATGTATTCAGGATTTTTAAATTGTTTTCTCAACGTATACATGTATGGAACATGATTGATAAGTCAGTCCATGCACAAAATCTTGCAACAACACTTTCGCAATTATGGACGACTGTACAGGCTGCATAACTGAATATTTCTTCAGGGGATTTCCGACGACTTGTTGAGCCAATGCAACGTCGAATTGCTGCACTTCGCCGGACAAAAGGAGGTCGCACACGATATTAGGAGGTATCTTACGACTTTTGGCACTTCAATGTACTGTAACAAAACGTCACCGTTTAATAAGGTGAAGGATGATACCTAAGTTAACAAATGAAAAATGAAATAAAATTACCTACTTGTGGAGAGCCAGAAGTTTAGCAAAGAACTTTTCACGACGAGGGGAAATGTTTAATGAAAATTCGCAGATATTGAAAATTACATAACAGATTAAAGTTAGTACAATGTTAGTTTTTACAATTCAAGTTCAGTATCACAACATTTCTTAACATAAAAATAAAACATGGAAGAGATATCTTCACACCCCTTGTAGCTCCTGAACCATTTACTTAAAAAAAATGCGTCAAGTCAAACTACGATAAATAAACATTTAAAAATTTTATGTGATAAGAAAACGTATAAAGATAGTAATTAAAAATTTTACGAAAAAGTAAACTAGTACATAACACATCTAGTAATCTTTTGAATAATGCTACCTGTAAACTTTAGTAGGAGCAATATAAATACGAAGATGTGAACAATAACTTAAGAATTTTCAATAACTATATAAATAACAATTATAAGATTAGGAAAAAGGATCATACATTCTTTTTGATAAATAAGAGATGTTTATTCAGAAGGTTGTAATTTTCTATTAATTTATCGTAGTTTAAAGGATCAAACAGGGTTTTATTCAGATTTTCTCTCAACTATGATGGAAAGTGTTATAAAGGACTTGATTATATCTAATAACAAAGGTGTGAGAAAGATATAAAGTCGAACGATGCCAAAACGTGGTTACACCAATCCCACTACAAACTTACGTGTCTTCGGGCATCCTTCTAACAGGCAGGTTCTGTTTTTCTTTAATTTCAGTTACAACTCCTTCATCTAAAATATCAAAAAAACGCATGGCTTAAAAAGTAAAGTTTTAGATTAATATGACTTAAACTGCAAGTAAATACGATGAATAGATCAAAAGATGTGACGCTTTTTACGTTACATTATCTGTGTTAGACACACCTTCTTCCAGGATTTAAATGCATTAGTCTCAGAATCTATTCTTTCAAGATTTGTCATATTTAAATTGATATAGCTAAATTGTATAAATGATAAAGTTACTACACTTTGTTCAATATTTTTCTCGTATATATTCGTATTCTTAACCTTTTAAACGCCAATGTTCCCGAACGGGAACATCAAATTTAAAATTCATTAAAAAAAAAAGTTTCGCTTCTATAGACTTACAAAAATTATTATTTATTAACAAAAGTACATTTATTTTTTTAGACTAAAAACTATTTATGTTATATAATTATTTAAGCTTAAAAAAATTCGTAAAAAAGTCATTTTTTGTCAATTTTTACTAGGATTGTTAAAAAAATTCACATAAAATTTTTAAAAGATGCAAAATTCATGAAATTTCAGAGTTATGATAAATAAGGTCCATTTTAAAGGATAAGCATGCTAAATAACAGTTTTCAATAAAAATGCGTTTGCTATAAGATATCAAATTCTATTGTTCCCATTCGGGAACATTGGCGTAATTCACTATACAGAATTCGATCATTTGCACTGTTGATCTATTTTCCTAATTTGTAATATTGAGAGTCTCAGAATTATACTGAATCTCTTTTGCTGTGTTTAAAAGCAGGTCAGTGGCTTTTCGAATTCCACTTACACCCTTTTCACCCCTCCCCCCTTCTCTTGCTTTCTTCCCTCACTAGTGCGGGGGTGAGAGTTTTGTCCAAACAACTGTTTTGCTCAGGACTGAGGATGTTTATGACTTTTTCTAAATATCCCGCGAAGGGTGCTATTTGTTAGCAATAATTCTTACTTTCTTATCGTATGTAAGAGTTTTGAGATAGATCACGTGGTTCAGCACCCACCCAGTTCTTTTATTTATTTATTTTTTCCTTTTCTCTTTCTGAATTTTTTGCATCGTTCATTTTGTAATTAATAGAGGGTGAAGCTAGAACGATATTTTTACTTTGCTTCTTTGATAGATATGGCTAATCGTGAAAGATTTTTAACAGTACAGGAAGATATTGAATATTTTAACTCTTTATCAGATTCAGATGCTTCAGTTGATTCTGTTATAGATATTTGCCAATTGCCTCCTGATGAAAGTGGTGCTATAACAGATGAAGAAGATGTAAATGAAAATGAATTTCAAAAAATTATGCCTGCAGATGTATGCGGACAATTAGAAGTTTTTACACATAGATCAGTTGATGTATCAGATGATGAAACGATTGTTACTGTACCTTCTACATCAAAAACTGAATCAAGTTTGAAGAGAAAGAGACTATCAAAGAAAGAAGATATGAAGCCGAACTGGAATAAAAATGCATCTTTCAAAAAATCTTTAGAAACCATAAGTAATATGAAGCTTTGCGAATCATTTCCCGAATTAGCAAATTTATCGCCAGCTGAAATGTTGAACAAATTTTTGCCGATGGAATATTTAGCCCATTTATCAGAAATGACAAAACTGTATGCAATGCAAAATGGGGAAAATATTGATGTAGACGAAAAGGATATTGGGCAATTTTTTGGGTTACTCTTATTTAGTGGCTACCATACTGTTCCTGGTGAGGATTTATATTGGAGCACTTATGAAGATTTGTCTGTTCCAATAGTTGCTTCAGTTATGTCTAGAGCCCAATTTAGGAAAATAAAGAAATATTTTCATATTATAGATTCAAATGATTTGAAAGCAGGAGATAATTTGGGCAAAATTTCTCCCTTTTATCAAGAACTTGAAAAAAATTTTCGGCAGTTTGGAATCTTTCACAGAAAACTAAGCATTGATGAATCTATGGTTCCATACTATGGTCATCATTCAGCAAAAATGTTCATAAAAGGTAAGCCTATAAGATTTGGTTTCAAAATTTGGATGCTTTGTTCGCATAATGGTTACCCATATGCAATGAAAATTTACGGTGGAAAAAGTCCGGAAAGGAGTAATATTCCCCTTGGATCAAGAGTTGTATGGGAACTTTTATCGTGTATTGAAAATTCGAAAAAACACGAAATATACTTTGATAATTTTTTCACGTCTTATAAACTTTTGGCGGATTTATCAGACAAAGATTTTAAAGCAACTGGTACAATTCGGGATACTAGAACAGGACAATGTCCTTTGCAATCATTAAAAAAATGTCCAAATGCGAGAGAGGAAAGTACGATTTTCAGTGCGATGGAAAAGTTTATATGTGCCGATGGAACGATAGTTCAGTTGTTACAATAGCGTTAAATTACGATACTCATGAACCTATCGATAAAGCAAAACGATTTTGCCGTAAAGAAAGAAAAAAGGTAGATGTTTCACAGCCACATCTTGTAAAGTGCTATAACGAAGGTATGGGTGGAGTTGATTTGTTAGACAGACTTCTTGGAAGTTACCGTCCTATGTTCCGCAGCAAAAAGTGATACTGGAACTTATTTAGCAATGCCCTAAACATGGCTGTTGTTGCGGGATGGATTGTACATACTGAATTACACCACAACTCAACATCAGAACTGTCACACCTGAATTTTCGAAGAGAGGTGACTTTGAGTTTACTTCGAATGAAACCCAAGATTCATTGTATTCCAGGTCCACGTGCCCATCCAGTAGAGTCTGCACGGCAGTCAGATACGCACTATTTGGTATCATCATCTCAAGGACGCTGTGTAGTTTGCCAGAAAAATACAAGGAAAATGTGCTTTGAATGCCAAAAGCGACTGCATTAACACTGTTTCCCTCTTATCACGGACAGTGATGCAAACTATAAAGTAATAATAATAATAATTTGATAAGATAATTTGTATTTTATATAATTATTATTTATAGTTTTATGTAGTTAATATTTGTAATACATATAATTATTTTATCATTAACTTTCAAGTAGTTATTTGTGCTTTTCTATAGTTGGTTTAAACATTTTTACTAATTCTATTTATATCTATGCACATATATATTATTTAATTCTTTCTTTGTGTTTGATTGTTTTTATAAAGTATAATATTCAACACACGAATTTCACTTAAAATTTTTTTAATGTTATTAAATCTGTCAAATATTATTCATACTTATAAAATTCTAGCATAAGAACCATAAAATTTAATCTATTGAAAAATATAGTAAAAACTTAATGAATCACGCCAATGTTCCCAAACGGGAACATACCCGAAATCGTACATAAAATTTTTTTGGGGGGAAATTTCTTCTTGCATTGTTTAAATAGATGCATTTAAATCTTATTTTCACAAAGAAATAATATTTTTTATACTTGGAACACAGAGCGGCGTTTAAAAGGTTAAACTGTCTTCGAGGTTTTTAGTTTTGAATGAAAATTTTGAAAATGTAAATCTCGTAGTAAAATGTACTCATAAAAATATATTTTTTAAATTATTTTTTTTTAATGAGTAGTTATGCAATTTGCGGAGACAAACTAATATTTACATATTTCTGTAATCAGAAATGAAAAAGTGTGTAAAAACAATTATTATTTCAGAAACAAAAATTTAAAATTTTTAAGTTTTAAAAATCAAATTTATTTTTTAAACAAATATATATGTATTAAGAAAAACAAGAACAAAAAATCATGTATCAGGGCATAGATTTTGAAACGCTTTCCAACACTACCGGGATAAGAAATTTAATTTTTTCATACAATGAAATAAGCAATTCAAAGAACACATAAAGCAGTAAAAATCCATCTTCAGTAATTGCTGTCCATAGCGGGTAATGTGTGCAAGTTCTTTCGTGTATATCATCTATACACACTCCGTAATACACCAAAAATTAGCTACGTTTAAAAATGCATATCATAGCTGAAAGCGCACATCCAGCAGTTATCGCTCATAGTCAGTCCTGCAAACGAATTTTTTTGAGTGACTATGTCAGCCGTACTCAATTTACGGAACGCGAATCGCATGTGGCCCGGAAACACACAATCATTAATCCATATTTAGAAAACTTTGAGCATAAAAGGTATTTAAGACCTTCTTTATTGTTTTATATATTTTTATGGGAAGACAATATTTGCCCAGTTATTTATAATTAATTTAAAATTATATTAAAACATCCTAAATGTCATTTGCTTAGTCAAAATTTCTTTTTCTATTCAGCTCAATTGAATTTCAGTGGTGCATATACTTCGTAATATTTAACACTAATCAAACATTACTGAAAATTAATTAAATTTGTCCTTTACATTTTTGCATTTTAAAAAGATAAAACGATTTTGTGTTGAACAAAATCTGATTTGTTAAAGAATATCTTCTACTTTTACATTTTTAGGTTTTGGAAAATATGTATTATATTATTGCGTTTTATACTTGCTATGTAGTTTATACTGATAAAAATAATTTTGTTCTATTGTTTACTAACTGTTCGTAATACTAAGTTTTCTACAATGTGATTACCCTTTTTTTAAACTGTGGGTTGCGGCCCACCTAACGCATCAAACATTTGTTTTACAGCCTGCAATATACAGGGTGATCCTAAAATATATGTCAAAAATGTAAAGGTAGGTAGAGGGGACCTAAATAAGCATATTTCGTATGGGACGTGGGTGCGGAAATCCCGTTGAGGCAGTAGAGGGCGCTGTTGAGTTCGACCAATGAACGCATTTCGCTGGCTTGAATCGTCATTTCCCGCTAGAGATCTGCACGGGCCGGGCCAAGACCCGAAGCTCGTACTCAGCCCTGCCCGCGGGCCGTGCTCGGGCCTATTTTTTTTCACGGCACTCGGGCAGGGCCGGGCCCGGGCCATATTTTTTTCTGAAGGCTCGGGCCGGGCCTAGTGATTACTCTTTACGGGCCGGGCCCTACTTTTTCCCTGAAGGATAAGGCCGTGCCTTAAATTATTTTTTCCGTACACAGCCGGGACTGGTTTAATTCTTCCTAGTCTTCATGCCTTAAAATTTTTAGTCCTGATTTTGACTCGTATGAAAATCATTGTCTCGGCGTACCTGGTCCGTTCGAAGGTCAGTAAAATAAGATCTGGCATAAAAATCTTTTCAAAACATGCATACATTTTTAAATCGTTATTATTTTATAATTAAACATTAAAATTTATTATTTTTAAAGAATAGTAGATTTATACACTTATTAAAATATAGATAAATTAAAATATAGTAAAACGTGTGAAAAACAACCTGCTTATGATGGAATCCTGTCTTAAATTGAAAAATGTGTTGATCCATTAAAAATGAATATACTAATACGTAAGAAAAGAATATATAATACATTTACACCTGCTAAGAAGGCAAATTGTCTATAACTCATTTTTTTTTCTTCCCTATGCAATTCATCTTAGATTTTACTGTATAGCATTTTTCTGATTTTTAACACTTCAATAAATGGAATATGGATTAATAATATCGATGATAATGTTACGGTTGGCTTTAACCATTTTTTTTTATCTACATTAAATTCCTTCATTCACTTTAACATTTATTTAAAAACACTCTTTTTCTGTTTCTAATAAAAATATAAATAAATAAAAGTAATTGTAATAATAATAAAATCAGTTTTTTATTTTTCTTCTTTCTCTTTCTTTTAAGCAATTGCAACTTTTATGGTCTAGCTTAGCTTCCTGTTTTCAAATGCGAAAGATAGATAACAGGGAAGGATGTCTGTCAGATAAAGACCACACATATTGTATTGGGCAGTCGTATACGTACTTTTCCCACACCCTAGAGTCATGTGTTTAGAGACACCGAGTCTGGTCTTTGTTAAACGAAAGCGAGGACGCACCATAAGAATTACGTTATCTTATGTAAAGGCGACCCATGTATGCTGACATTGTATTTTACAACCCGATACAATAGCCTTGCGTTTTCCTTCAGTCTGAGTGGCGCGAGCGTAGACATACATTCATGGGAACTGTTTTCTGCAGCCCGCAGTAAAAGAGAGGCGGGTGCTTTTATCATGAAGCGGCTTAGGGGAGAAGAGAGACAGACTGTCACTGGCGTACTAAGCTCGGTCCATTTTGTTATTGTTTTCACCTCCGAAAGCCCCTCGACACAGTGATTGTTATTCCGTCCAGTTTTGAAGCGGTGAGAGAGAGAAAATGTTGAACGTCACTTGTTGTTTTGGTGAGACACTTGTTGCTTTGGGTCTTGATCTGGATCGACAATGAAAATTCTTGACCCGTGTACTGTGCGTTAAAAGAGGTAAGGACAAATTCCTGAGTTGGAAAATAGATCCGGGGGTGCGTTCGTGAAAGGAGATGGCCTTAGTAGCAATATATGCAAGGAGTAATAGAGGTCCTGAGAAGAATTCGGGTGCGGTGACTCTGTGTTTGATCGTATGAATCCTTGGTTGGGAGGCCAATGTTTTACACCGTATTGTCTTGACGTTCATCGTGGAAATAAAGCGTCTTATTTGATCCAATATTAAAGTTTAGTAACTCAGTGATTGATGCTGTAAGTGCGATTTATAATTCTGGTTGCCAAGTTCTGTGGTATGGAATCTCCCCCTCCTAACAAGATAATAATCCTTGTAGCTGATGATGATTTGTAAAGCTCAAATCGATGGGCGAAACAACGTCGTAATTTATATCAACGATGAAGCCTCTCGCTTTGTGTAATGATGAGTGATATCGAGATTTCATATGACAATTAGTGAAAATTTCCCCAGCAAAAATACCACGTTCGTGATTTAGTGATTTCATATGACAATTAGTGAAAGTTTCCCCAGCAAAAATTCCATGTTCAAGCTGTATGTTCAGATAGTTGTGAAAAGGATGAAATAATCCTTAATGCCCACTGATTAAGCTGAAGAGTTCTTCTCCTGTTGTAAGTACTCTTTACATAGTTTTTTTTATTATTATTTACATATCGTCCTGATGCAAAAAAAAAATATGGTTAATATCGTAAAGAGATTATATTTAAATGATGTCTTATATATATATATATATATATATATATATATCCAAAGAGTATATTTTAAGTGTGTTCTTTCCATAAGCTCAATAAGTCGCTTATTTGTGTTATTAATCTTGGAAGAAATGTTTTGATAAAGTTAGGAATCATAATACTTAATTGAAAATAATTAATACCTAATTTTTATAAAGTTGATCATCCTTTAAATTAAGATATTGTGATAAGTTGAGAACTGTGTTATAAAAAAAAAAAAATACTTTATAGCTAATCTCAGTATTATGGATCAATTTTTATATGTTGTGTTATTGTTATAATTTTGAGAATCAAGTTGCTTCTGAAGTCCAAATTGTTCAAATAAAAATTTTTGTTTATTCTCAAATATGGTATGTTTTTCTTTATATATAATTTTTAAATAATTAATATTTTTATATTTACTGCAAACCTATAGGAGAGGCTTTACCTCTTAATTAATGTCTTTAATCATGAAGACTATAATTTTATTAAGTTAAAACCTTTAAATTTAAAAAATAAAAAAATAATAAAAAATTTAAAACTCATTGCAATAGTTTAAATGAGCATTAATTGAGGTTTATTTAGGGTTATTCGATATAATTATTGTTCCTGTTTCAGTATTGGTTAAACTAATAAATGATGATAAAGTAAAATTAAGTTTAATTTTATAATGGAGCTTAAGTCTTAACTTTCCTCTCTGAGGATTAATGTTATCTAAAATAAGCATCAAATTGTTTATTTTTAAAAAGTAAAAAAAAAAAAAAAAAAAAAAAAAAAAAGATAATTGTTTTCTTTTTTTTATGCCACTATACGATCATACCTTAACCGATCTGATCTTGTTTAAATTCTCCGTAATTATTCCATTTTTTTGTATTCCATCATATGCTTATTTTATTAATTTTTTTTCTTTCCCCTTTTTGTCCTCATATTAGAGGAATTTCAGGTTTCCTTCAATTGTCTAAACTTAATGATGGTTATATTTCGTTAATTTACTGTGTATGGAGATTTGAGCTTGATCGGGTTGGAGTGGAGTTGGGTGTTCTTTATGCATCTTAGTATACTACTTGATTTAGAAATCTGTTGCCCCTTACTACATTTAGTATTATTCTAAAGTGATGATTTCAAAAATATCATGTTGTATTAACTCATTCGGATTTTTAAGTTTTGATATTTTGATAAGTTCAATGTAATTTGCTCCCTTTTCCATGGCAACAGATTTCAGTGGAGCTAATCAGAGTATACTTGTTTTTAAATTGTTTAATGAAGAATGAGTAATAAATGAGTCTATTAAATTAAGTAAGTTGTGTTTTAAAAGAACCCCAAAACTCCACAACAAATGGAGCCGTAACAATTCGGTCTCTGGGTTATTTATTATTGTTTACTTGTATGTATTTATATATCAAAGAGCAACTGGGTGTTTTTGCAATTATAATTTTATTTATATGTTCAAGTGTAAAAAGAGGTCTAGGCTCTCTCTCTGTGCTATTAGTTACAATCCCCAGTCAAAATTATGTCTTGTGAGCATAACTTTTTCTTATTTACAAAAACCATAGTCCTGTACTTAAGTTTTATGTATTTGTAAGGTTTTCCTTTCCCCTCTATTTTTATCATTTTTAAGTTGCCCCCCCCCCACCCCAATTTTTCTTTTTTTTGGGGGGTCTGTTTGTCATTTTCTAACTCTAACCATGGCTGATAAACATTCAGAGGCAATTGCCACTATTCAGCGAAAAAATGCATTAGTGGACAATTTGTCTAACATTCCCCCATTCAATGGAGAGGCCAGCTCAGTCTGCTTCTCAGATTTTTCTGAGAAATTTTAGAGTTTTTCCAAATTATTCGACTGGACTGAGGAGGAAAAGAAATTTGTTTTACTTGCTAGACTATCTGGAGCTGCATCTAGGCGGATAAAAATTCACAAAGTGAAAACATCTGATGAGTTATTAAAAATATTAAAAGAGAGTTACACTTCACAGGCCACACCAGATGTTGCACTCAGTCACTTTCTAAATTTTAAACAGCCACCCAATATGAGTGTTCAGGAGTTTTATGACAAGGCCTATGATATGTCATTAAGAGCCCTTGTAATTGAAGGTATCCAGGGTGAAGTAGTCGATAAAAGCCGAACGGCTCTACTACACTCCATGCTGTTGAGCAATCTTACACCAGAAGTGCGAAAGGGAGTAATTGCGAGAAATCCGCAATCCCCAGAAGATGTTCTCAAAAATTGCACTTCTGGAAGAAAAGGCTTATAGGAGCATTAACCCTTTTTACAACCACCGCGAGGAAATTCTCAACCAAAATTTGACCCAAAACCTACCCTGTGCTGCAGTTTGGCAGCAAGATAGCTCACAAAAGAAGGAGATAGACCAACTAAAGTCACAAATTGATGTTTTAGCAACAAAGATAGACAGTTTAGTTGATCTTAGGGCTAGGGATGTACAGGAGAAAAACCAGGAAGTAAGACCCGTAACCTGCTATAGGTGTTCCGTACAGGGCCACTATGCCAGAGATTGTCCACTAAATTTTGTCGACTATAATTTTAGAAGGGGAGGTGGTCAAAATTTCAGGAGCCGTGGGCAAAATTATAGAAACAGAAATGAAAATCCTAGAGGCAACCATAATCAGCGAGGTGGATACAGGGGAAGAAGAGGTGGTTATTGCCAAAACAATAGAAATACAGCTGCGAACAGAAATGAGGAGCAGGCGGTAAATAACACCCCAATAGCACACAGTGAAAATGAATCTTTAAACTATTAGTGGCCGGATCAGATGTGGTCAAGTCGATCCCCAACAGGCCCCTGGACCCCCCAGCTGTGTATAGTGTTTTTCATCCCCAATCATATACCTTACCGACTGCAAGAATTTACATAAATAAAGTTTGCCTGAATGCATTATGTGACACGGGTTCAGCAATCAACCTTCTGAGTGGTACTGATGTTAACTGTTTAGAGAATTTTGAGACGGAGAATTGCAACACCCCCATTATGACTGTCACCGGTGAGAAAGTGCACCTAAATAGGAAGATATTTTTAAATTTTGTTTTTGATAATGTTCAGTGTCAAGCTGAATTCTATGTAGTTGAGGGAAAATTAGCTGAGGAATTTAATGTGATTTTGGGAATGCCATTTTTGAAAGAGTACCGGGCAAATATAAATTGTGATACTAATGCTGTCGCTCTTAAAGTGCCAGTAGCAGGCCAAAGTAAACAAAGCTTAGAAACCCCAAGTAATACTTCTTCAGGGTCTAATACTTGCCTTGCTACTAATTCTGTAAATATTTCAAATTCTGTATATAGTGTAAATTCTAATAATAATTGTGTGAATAATGATATTGTTGAAAATAATTCAGTAAATATAAAATGTGTCAACAAAGTAGAGGAAAATACAAAAAGTAGTAATGCCAATAGCCCCCCTGAAAGTTTTGCATGTATTAAAGTTCATTACTCAGTCAGTGTTGAAAATGGGAATCATAGTAGTGAAAATATGGTAGTTCAGGACCCGCAGTTGAGTAATATGGGAAAAGATGTTGAGATAATCATTCAAACTGAGTCAGATAAAGAAGTTGAAAGTGTTGCGCAGAACTTTTGCATGCAAACAATATCAGGCGGTAGCTCTGAGGGTAATAATACTGCAAATTCTTCAAGTATTCAAAATGTCGACAATAATCTATCAGCAGCGAGTCAGGTAACCCAGGGTAATTTAGCTGAAGATACTACTGAAATTTGTAATATTGAGGAAAGTGAAGATTTGGTAAGTATAGAGGATAAGGTACCTGAAGTCGAGGAGGAGAGCAATGAAGATAGCAGTAGTGATAAAACCAATAAAAATAAAAGTATAAGTTTCGCTGTGTTATGTAGTAAAATTTCAATTCCCCCGCAGTCAAAAATGTTAGCCCAGGTTAAAAGTTATAAGGAAAATTTTATTAAGGAAAATGATATTGTTATGTTAGAACCTTTGGCGAAAAATTTAAATCAAGGTCTCCTTACCTCCAGAGCCATTTGCACTAAAGAACATGGCCTGTATATCTCATTTGCAAATTTTTCAGACAACAGTATTCATTTAAATAAAGGAACCTTTGTTACAAAAATTCAAAAATGTGTAGACAAATCAAATGTACCCGTAACTGAAAATAACCTTACTTGTAATGTAGTCACCAATTGGCCCCTCCAATTGGTGACTTTGATCACGCTGGTCTCACTTGGAGCTCTGAAATTAATTTAGATCATTTAGAACCCCCATTAAAACTTAAAATGCAAAATTTTCTAGACAAAAACAAAGATGTATTTGCAGCATCGGTCTTAGATTTACCCGGCTGTGATACAATCCCTCATGAAATTAACTGAACTTCAAATAAACCAGTAAAAGGCAAAGCTTATAGAGTCCCCTACAAACTACGTCAAGACATGGAAGACCAGCTGAATACTTTATTACAGGCAGACATAATTTCACCTTCCATGTCAGAATTTGCTTCTCCGGTTATTCTGGTTCGGAAATCAGACGGTTCCTATCGACTTGCTGTTGATTACAGGAGACTAAATAAAAATCTTGTTAAAGATGCTTATCCAATTCCTAACATTACCGACTCTGTTGATGCTTTAAGTGGGTCTAAATTTTTTTCAACACTAGATTTAACTAGTGGTTTTTTTCAGCAGGTTATTCGCCCAGAGGATAGGCATAAAACTGCTATAATCACCCACAAGGGACTTTTTGAGTGGACCCGTAACTGTTTTGGGCTCTCAAATTCAGGTAACAGTTTCCAGAGACTTATGAATGCTATTTTCGGTGATTTAGGCAATCTTGGAATTCTAGTTTACATTGATGATATTGTAGTCGCCTCCTGTGATGTTAATTCTCATTTTGAGAAGCTTAGCATGGTCTTTGATAGGTTAAGACTGCATAAACTGAAGTTTAAGCCCAGTAAATGCACTTTCCTTTCGAATAAAATACAATATCTAGGTTTTGAGATCTGTAGTGGCCAAGTGTCACCTATTAATAAAAATATTGCGGTAATTGAAAATTTCAAACCTCCAACTACCCGAAAGGCTGTTAGGTCCTTTATTGGAACTCTATCTTTTTATAGGAGATTTATACCAGATTTTACTAAGAGGGCTAAAAATTTAATCAATCTAACTAAAGAGACAGGAAAATTTTCGTGGAATGAAGATGCACAGAAAGAATTCGAAGACCTTAAAATGGCTCTTATTTCAAAACCATGTCTTGCACTCCCTGATTTTGAGAAAGAATTCCATTTATATAGTGACGCCAGTGGCGAGGCGTTGGGGGAAGTGTTGTCACAATTAGACGAAAATAACATGCTCCATCCTGTTGCCTTCGCCAGCAGAAAATTGAAAGATGCTGAAACCCGTTATTCCACCACTGAAAGGGAATTGTTAGCTTTAGTTTGGGCTACTGCCCACTTTAAATGTTACATAGCAAATACCCACTTTTTCATCTATACAGACCATGCGCCTCTAACCTTTATGTTAAAAATTCACGACCCTACATCACGCATGGCTAAATGGATCTGCACTCTCTCAGACTTTAATTTTACAATTAAGTTTGGTAAAGGTAAGTGCAACAGTGTCGCAGATTTCCTTTCAAGGTATGTCAACAATGATAACTCCAATGATACTGTCAATTGTAATTTTTGTATACAAGTCGAAAAGGAAGTTACTTTTATGCCTCATTCCAATCTACTTGAAAAAATTGGTGAATTGCAAAAATCAAACAAGAAATGCTGCGACATTGCAAGAAAACTAGACCAAGGTGTAGAAATTGCTCCTAAATACAGATTCAGATTCAACCAAGCAGGGTGGCCTACCATGCGGATTAAGCTCTACAAGCCCTGCTTGGCAAGTTTATTAAAAAAAAAAAAAAAAAAAAATGAGTCCAATAGGCCATTAGGCTTTTACATAGTACTGAATTGAAAGAATTATATATGTATAATACAATTTGACATTTACAATGATATATATACAATTTAGGTATGTTTTATAAGTTTTTACAAATGATTTTAAGTCTTTGTATGATGCGGATGAAATTTTTTTTTAGAGATGACATTTTAGTTTGTGAGGATACGAGGGAGTCAGCTATTTTGAATAAATCTGTAAAGTTAGTCGTGCCAAAAGAATTGGTCACTCAAGTTTTTGCACTAACGCATGAGTCCCTAGCTGCTTGTAATCAAGCCTTTCAAAAGACAATTGATCGCATTCGTGAGCACTTTTATTGGCCAGGAATGTCGTCAGATGTCAAACATCTAGTGGAGTCATGTATTAGTTGCCAGCAGAAGAGAGCTTATAAAGCGAACCAGCTCGCCCCTCTGCAACGTATGCCGACCCCCCAGTTTCCCATGAACAATGTGCATTTAGATCTCATTGGACCCTTACCGCAAACTTTTTCGGGAAATAAGTATATAGTCGCATATATAGATGCATTTACTAAATGGCCAGAAGCATATGCGGTTCAACCACCTCAGATGTCATTGCGGACACTTTAGCTGATTTCATCTCACGCTACGGAGCACCCTGTTTTATTACGACAGATAACGCGAAGAATCTAATTTCAGATGCGATAGAGCACGTATACAAAATGTTTGGTATTAAACATATTAAGACCTCATCTTATCACCCGGCTGGCAACTCGCAAGTGGAGAGACAGAATCGTACTCTTAAAAATGCACTTTGTCACATAGTCAATCAAAATCAATCTGACTGCGACACTAAACTCAAATTTGCGCTACTAGCTATGCGTTCAGCTGCCCACTCTTCAACTAAACTTAGCCCAGCTGCAGTTATGTACGGCAGAAATATGAATCTACCATATGATCTCTTTTCTCAACCACCTTCTTTTAATTATAATGATGCACCCTCTTTTTGCGAACTCTTAATCCCAGCTCTTCAAAAAGTATACACTGAAGTACATAGTAATTTAATTAAAGTTTTTGAGCAGCAGGAAAAATACCGTGAAAAGACAGCTGTTGATAAAAATTTTAAAATAGGATATCTTGTGTGGTTATTTACACCAACAGTCGCCCCTGGTAATACAAAAAAATTAAGCAAGCAAAATAATGGTCCTTTTACTATAATTGAGAAGCTAAATGAAGTTAATTTTAAAATAGCGCTAGTTGCTAATCCAAAAAATTGTCAGGTTGTCCATGTTGACAGGTTGTCTTCTTTCAAAGACAGACTCCCCATCTGGTCCAGTGAACCAAAACGAACAATTGGCCTGGGATCGACTGAAAACGTGACCATCGATTCACCACACCAACCTTGCGATTATCCTCCTGTACGCAGGTGTAGACGTAACCGATTCATTCCCTGGGCACCATACGATAATAATCGCGCACCAGCAGAAGTGAACGTCAACAATAACGAAACTCCGGTAACGCCGGAAATGGAGGAAACAGACAGCGACGCGACTGAAATCATAACTCCCTCTTCCCCACCTCACGTGTCTCCGGAGGTAGCAACGGCAGAAAATAGCGAGAGTGAAATTTCAGCAACGGCAGATAGCAACGTGATGTGTGCAAATAAAAATTCGGCAACGACAGAAAGCAACACGATGAGCGTAGGTGAAAATTCAGCCACAGCAGTAAGCAGTTCAGCTGCTGCGCACAGCGATTCGCGCAGGTCTCGTCCATCGATTCGTTCGGCTGCTAAATCGAATAGAAGTAGTCGATCAGTATCGATTTCTAGAACCGACTATTCCCTACGGAATGGAAGAGACCGTCCGAGTTATAAATACTAGCTACCTTTTTCGTTAGTCGTGCATTTTTATTCAATTTTACCTTGTTTATTTGTATTTATTTGTAGTTTAGTTAATGTGTATGTATACTTTATTATTTTTTTTGGCATTTTAAAACGGAACTTAGTTTTTTTTAGCGTATTAAAGGTTTGTTTTGGTTGTGTTTTGATACTTTCATATATGCATTTTGAACCCTTTTTATACTTTTACCTGCAATTTTCGTCTGTCTTATGGTAGATTGTGTAACATATACCCTTCCGCACCCCGTGTTCGTAGATTTTGGGTGTATTTTTGCAAAAAACGAATGTAATTTTCGTTACTCTAAAATTTTTTTAGGATGTTATGTTTTGTATGCCCTTTTGCCGAGGTAGTTCTGTTTGGTTCAGTTTTTTTTAATGCATCTGTGTTCTGTACATAACCTTTCAAGTGTGTGTTTACTTTAATTACTGCATTTTAACTAGATGGATTTATTATTTACTATACAGTTTGTGGTTTTATTTGAACTTAAACTTTAAGGAGTGTGGACCCCTTTTTTTTCTTTTTCTTGTACATACCGTCTCATGTACATGCCTGGATGTTGTTGTGTATGGCTAAAAGTGCTAGAATTAAGTATTTTCTTAATTTTACCTCCTATTTTTGTGGAATGTATGTTTTCATTCCTGGTGATATACTTCACCAGCCCTGTTTTAATTTTTTGTGGAATGTTTTCCCTGTTGTTTTAAAAGCAGTTTCGGGCTTTTGCTATAAGTAGCGCAGAGGCAGAGATACTCTTTCCCATGCACATTACCTGTACGTGCATTTGTAAAATCTACATAGTATCCCAAATCATTGGACTGTATTCGAAAACAAAACATGAGTTCTCATATAAAGTTATTACAAATGTGTGCGTAAGTCTCTAACATGGTCTCTGATACCATAATATGTGTCTTACAGTATGTATATATTTTTATTTTTGTGTCACCAGTTGCTCTTGTGTATTTTTTATGGTAGAGTTAATGTGTGTTTTAAACAAGAAAATGCATTGCATGTACTGTGTTATAACTATAATATTACTAGTACTTTTTACATTAATATATAGTGTTGTAATATACTGTGATGCCAAGTATTGAATTTATGTATATATGCAATAAGAAACTTAATCAGTGGGCACTTCCTTCTTTTTCGGCTTATTTTTTTTTCTCAAAATTCAATTTATGTATTCTTTATAGTTCTGTTACCAGAAATTTCAGGGGGGATGCAGTTATGCGTAGGAATGACAGTAGTAGGGAAGTGAGGTTTCACAGTCCAAGTGGAACATGTGTTCTTTTACAGGTGCAGAAGGTGTCTCGTTCATTTTAGTGGTAAAATCAGCCTTGAGGTTCCTCCTCTGGTAATACTCTTTTATAGTCATGTTTGAGGTAATATTTTAGGTAATGGTTACTACGGATGTGCAAGCTCTGGTTGTATATATCCAGAATATATTGTCGGAGTGGTATTTCAGCGGTGAACTCTCTGGATCCCGTCCCGGATCGAAGTATGATTTGTGTATGTGGGTCAGTTGTTCGGTGTTGAGGTCCCAGCATACCATGTGGCACCCAGCTGCCTTTCAAAAAATAATTGTTTTCTCAAAAAAATATTTTAACTAGCCGAGGGGAGCAATCTTGTTACGGTTGGCTTTAACCATTTTTTTATCTACATTAAATTCCTTCATTCACTTTAACATTTATTTAAAAACATTCTTTTTCTGTTTCTAATAAAAATATAAATAAATAAAAGTAATTGTAATAATAATAAAATCAGTTTTTTATTTTTCTTCTTTCTCTTTCTTTTAAGCAATTGCAACTTTTATGGTCTAGCTTAGCTTCCAGTTTTCAAATGCGAAAGATAGATAACAGGGAAGGATGTCTGTCAGATAAACACCACACATATTGTATTGGGCAGTCGTATACGTATTTTTCCCACACCCTAGAGTCATCTGTTTAGAGACACCGAGTCTGGTCTTTGTTAAACGAAAGCGAGGACGCACCATAAGAATTACGTTATCTTATGTAAAGGCGACCCATGTATGCTGACATTGTATTTTACAACCCGATACAATAGCCTTGCGTTTTCCTTCAGTCTGAGTGGCACGAGCGTAGACATACATTCATGGGAACTGTTTTCTGCAGCCCGCAGTAAAAGAGAGGCGGGTGCTTTTATCATGAAGCGGCTTAGGGGAGAAGAGAGACAGACTGTCACTGACGTACTAGGCTCGGTCCATTTTGTTATTGTTTTCACCTCCGAAAACCTCTCGACACAGTGATTGTGGTTCCGTCCAGTTTTGAAACGGTGAGAGAGAGAAAAGGTTGAACGTCACTTGTTGTTTTGGTGAGACACTTGTTGCTTTGGGTCTTGATCTGGATCGACAATGAAAATTCTTGACCCGTGTACTGTGCGTTAAAAGAGGTAAGGACAAATTCCTGAGTTGGAAAATAGATCCGGGGGTGCGTTCGTGAAAGGAGATGGCCTTAGTAGCAATATATGCAAGGAGTAATAGAGGTCCTGAGAAGAATTCGGGTGCGGCGACTCTGTGTTTGATCGTATGAATCCTTGGTTGGGAGGCCAATGTTTTACACCGTATTGTCTTGACGTTCATCGTGGAAATAAAGCGTCTTATTTGATCCAATATTAAAGTTTAGTAACTCAGTGATTGATGCTGTAAGTGCGATTTATAATTCTGGTTGCCAAGTTCTGTGGTATGGAATCTCCCCCTCCTAACAAGATAATAATCCTTGTAGCTGATGATGATTTGTAAAGCTCAAATCGATGGGCGAAACAACGTCGTAAT
Source organism: Maratus michaelseni (assembly GCA_963931845.1). Taxonomy (NCBI): domain Eukaryota; kingdom Metazoa; phylum Arthropoda; class Arachnida; order Araneae; family Salticidae; genus Maratus; species Maratus michaelseni. The sequence continues at coordinate 325,802,673 of OZ007594.1, forward strand.
TTATATCAACGATGAAGCCTCTCGCTTTGTGTAATGATGAGTGATATCTAGATTTCATATGACAATTAGTGAAAATTTCCCCAGCAAAAATACCACGTTCGTGATTTAGTGATTTCATATGACAATTAGTGAAAGTTTCCCCAGCAAAAATTCCATGTTCAAGCTGTATGTTCAGATAGTTGTGAAAAGGATGAAATAATTCTTAATGCCCACTGATTAAGCTGAAGAGTTCTTCTCCTGTTGTAAGTACTCTTTACATAGTTTTTTTTATTATTATTTACATATCGTCCTGATGAAAAAAAAAAAATATGGTTAATATCGTAAAGAGATTATATTTAAATGATGTCTTATATATATATATATATATATATATATATCCAAAGAGTATATTTTAAGTGTGTTCTTTCCATAAGCTCAATAAGTCGCTTATTTGTGTTATTAATCTTGGAAGAAATGTTTTGATAAAGTTAGGAATCATAATACTTAATTGAAAATAATTAATACCTAATTTTTATAAAGTTGATCATCCTTTAAATTAAGATATTGTGATAAGTTGAGAACTGTGTTATAAAAAAAAAAATACTTTATAGCTAATCTCAGTATTATGGATCAATTTTTATATGTTGTGTTATTGTTATAATTTTGAGAATCAAGTTGCTTCTGAAGTTCAAATTGTTCAAATAAAAATTTTTGTTTATTCTCAAATATGGTATGTTTTTCTTTATATATAATTTTTAAATAATTAATATTTTTATATTTACTGCAAACCTATAGGAGAGGCTTTACCTCTTAATTAATGTCTTTAATCATGAAGACTATAATTTTATTAAGTTAAAACCTTTAAATTTAAAAAATAAAAAAATAATAAAAAATTTAAAACGCATTGCAATAGTTTAAATGAGCATTAATTGAGGTTTATTTAGGGTTATTCGATATAATTATTGTTCCTGTTTCAGTATTGTCTAAACTAATAAATGATGATAAAGTAAAATTAAGTTTAATTTTATAATGGAGCTTAAGTCTTAACTTTCCTCTCTGAGGATTAATGTTATCTAAAATAAGCATCAAATTGTTTATTTTTAAAAAGTAAAAAAAAAAAAAAAAGATAATTGTTTTCTTTTTTTTTTATGCCACTATACGATCATACCTTAACCGATCTGATCTTGTTTAAATTCTCCGTAATTATTCCATTTTTTTGTATTCCATCATATGCTTATTTTATTAATTTTTTTTTCTTTCCCCTTTTTGTCCTCATATTAGAGGAATTTCAGGTTTCCTTCAATTGTCTAAACTTAATGATGGTTATATTTCGTTAATTTACTGTGTATGGAGATTTGAGCTTGATCGGGTTGGAGTGGAGTTGGGTGTTCTTTATGCATCTTAGTATACTACTTGATTTAGAAATCTGTTGCCCCTTACTACATTTAGTATTATTCTAAAGTGATGATTTCAAAAATATGTTGTATTAACTCATTCGGATTTTAAAGTTTTGATATTTGGTAAGTTCAATGTAATTTGCTCCCTTTTCCATGGCAACAGATTTCAGTGGAGCTAATCAGAGTATACTTGTTTTTAAATTGTTTAATGAAGAATGAGTAATAAATGAGTCTATTAAATTAAGTAAGTTGTGTTTTAAAAGAACCCCAAAACTCCACAACAAATGGAGCCGTAACAATTCGGTCTCTGGGTTATTTATTATTGTTTACTTGTATGTATTTATATATCAAAGAGCAACTGGGTGTTTTTGCAATTAAAATTTTATTTATATGTTCCAGTGTAAAAAGAGGTCTAGGCTCTCTCTCTGTGCTATTAGTTACAATCCCCAGTTAAAATTATGTCTTGTGAGCATAACTTTTTCTTATTTACAAAAACCATAGTCCTGTACTTAAGTTTTATGTATTTGTAAGGTTTTCCTTTCCCCTCTATTTTTATCATTTTTAAGTTGCCCCCCCCCCCACCCCAATTTTTCTTTTTTTTGGGGGGTCTGTTTGTCATTTTCTAACTCTAACCATGGCTGATAAACATTCAGAGGCAATTGCCACTATTCAGCGAAAAAATGCATTAGTGGACAATTTGTCTAACATTCCCCCATTCAATGGAGAGGCCAGCTCAGTCTGCTTCTCAGATTTTTCTGAGAAATTTTAGAGTTTTTCCAAATTATTCGACTGGACTGAGGAGGAAAAGAAATTTGTTTTACTTGCTAGACTATCTGGAGCTGCATCTAGGCGGATAAAAATTCACAAAGTGAAAACATCTGATGAGTTATTAAAAATATTAAAAGAGAGTTACACTTCACAGGCCACACCAGATGTTGCACTCAGTCACTTTCTAAATTTTAAACAGCCACCCAATATGAGTGTTCAGGAGTTTTATGACAAGGCCTATGATATGTCATTAAGAGCCCTTGTAATTGAAGGTATCCAGGGTGAAGTAGTCGATAAAAGCCGAACGGCTCTACTACACTCCATGCTATTGAGCAATCTTACACCAGAAGTGCGAAAGGGAGTAATTGCGAGAAATCCGCAATCCCCAGAAGATGTTCTCAAAAATTGCACTTCTGGAAGAAAAGGCTTATAGGAGCATTAACCCTTTTTACAACCACCGCGAGGAAATTCTCAACCAAAATTTGACCCAAAACCTACCCTGTGCTGCAGTTTGGCAGCAAGATAGCTCACAAAAGAAGGAGATAGACCAACTAAAGTCACAAATTGATGTTTTAGCAACAAAGATAGACAGTTTAGTGTATCTTAGGGCTAGGGATGTACAGGAGAAAAACCAGGAAGTAAGACCCGTAACCTGCTATAGGTGTTCCGTACAGGGCCACTATGCCAGAGATTGTCCACTAAATTTTGTCGACTATAATTTTAGAAGGGGAGGTGGTCAAAATTTCAGGAGCCGTGGGCAAAATTATAGAAACAGAAATGAAAATCCTAGAGGCAACCATAATCAGCGAGGTGGATACAGGGGAAGAAGAGGTGGTTATTGCCAAAACAATAGAAATACAGCTGCGAACAGAAATGAGGAGCAGGCGGTAAATAACACCCCAATAGCACACAGTGAAAATGAATCTTTAAACTATTAGTGGCCGGATCAGATGTGGTCAAGTCGATCCCCAACAGGCCCCTGGACCCCCCCAGCTGTGTATAGTGTTTTTCATCCCCAATCATATACCTTACCGACTGCAAGAATTTACATAAATAAAGTTTGCCTGAATGCATTATGTGACACGGGTTCAGCAATCAACCTTCTGAGTGGTACTGATGTTAACTGTTTAGAGAATTTTGAGACGGAGAATTGCAACACCCCCATTATGACTGTCACCGGTGAGAAAGTGCACCTAAATAGGAAGATATTTTTAAATTTTGTTTTTGATAATGTTCAGTGTCAAGCTGAATTCTATGTAGTTGAGGGAAAATTAGCTGAGGAATTTAATGTGATTTTGGGAATGCCATTTTTGAAAGAGTACCGGGCAAATATAAATTGTGATACTAATGCTGTCGCTCTTAAAGTGCCAGTAGCAGGCCAAAGTAAACAAAGCTTAGAAACCCCAAGTAATACTTCTTCAGGGTCTAATACTTGCCTTGCTACTAATTCTGTAAATATTTCAAATTCTGTATATAGTGTAAATTCTAATAATAATTGTGTGAATAATGATATTGTTGAAAATAATTCAGTAAATATAAAATGTGTCAACAAAGTAGAGGAAAATACAAAAAGTAGTAATGCCAATAGCCCCCCTGAAAGTTTTGCATGTATTAAAGTTCATTACTCAGTCAGTGTTGAAAATGGGAATCATAGTAGTGAAAATATGGTAGTTCAGGACCCGCAGTTGAGTAATATGGGAAAAGATGTTGAGATAATCATTCAAACTGAGTCAGATAAAGAAGTTGAAAGTGTTGCGCAGAACTTTTGCATGCAAACAATATCAGGCGGTAGCTCTGAGGGTAATAATACTGCAAATTCTTCAAGTATTCAAAATGTCGACAATAATCTATCAGCAGCGAGTCAGGTAACCCAGGGTAATTTAGCTGAAGATACTACTGAAATTTGTAATATTGAGGAAAGTGAAGATTTGGTAAGTATAGAGGATAAGGTACCTGAAGTCGAGGAGGAGAGCAATGAAGATAGCAGTAGTGATAAAACCAATAAAAATAAAAGTATAAGTTTCGCTGTGTTATGTAGTAAAATTTCAATTCCCCCGCAGTCAAAAATGTTAGCCCAGGTTAAAAGTTATAAGGAAAATTTTATTAAGGAAAATGATATTGTTATGTTAGAACCTTTGGCGAAAAATTTAAATCAAGGTCTCCTTACCTCCAGAGCCATTTGCACTAAAGAACATGGCCTGTATATCTCATTTGCAAATTTTTCAGACAACAGTATTCATTTAAATAAAGGAACCTTTGTTACAAAAATTCAAAAATGTGTAGACAAATCAAATGTACCCGTAACTGAAAATAACCTTACTTGTAATGTAGTCACCAATTGGCCCCTCCAATTGGTGACTTTGATCACGCTGATCTCACTTGGAGCTCTGAAATTAATTTAGATCATTTAGAACCCCCATTAAAACTTAAAATGCAAAATTTTCTAGACAAAAACAAAGATGTATTTGCAGCATCGGTCTTAGATTTACCCGGCTGTGATACAATCCCTCATGAAATTAACTGAACTTCAAATAAACCAGTAAAAGGCAAAGCTTATAGAGTCCCCTACAAACTACGTCAAGACATGGAAGACCAGCTGAATACTTTATTACAGGCAGACATAATTTCACCTTCCATGTCAGAATTTGCTTCTCCGGTTATTCTGGTTCGGAAATCAGACGGTTCCTATCGACTTGCTGTTGATTACAGGAGACTAAATAAAAATCTTGTTAAAGATGCTTATCCAATTCCTAACATTACCGACTCTGTTGATGCTTTAAGTGGGTCTAAATTTTTTTCAACACTAGATTTAACTAGTGGTTTTTTTCAGCAGGTTATTCGCCCAGAGGATAGGCATAAAACTGCTATAATCACCCACAAGGGACTTTTTGAGTGGACCCGTAACTGTTTTGGGCTCTCAAATTCAGGTAACAGTTTCCAGAGACTTATGAATGCTATTTTCGGTGATTTAGGCAATCTTGGAATTCTAGTTTACATTGATGATATTGTAGTCGCCTCCTGTGATGTTAATTCTCATTTTGAGAAGCTTAGCATGGTCTTTGATAGGTTAAGACTGCATAAACTGAAGTTTAAGCCCAGTAAATGCACTTTCCTTTCGAATAAAATACAATATCTAGGTTTTGAGATCTGTAGTGGCCAAGTGTCACCTATTAATAAAAATATTGCGGTAATTGAAAATTTCAAACCTCCAACTACCCGAAAGGCTGTTAGGTCCTTTATTGGAACTCTATCTTTTTATAGGAGATTTATACCAGATTTTACTAAGAGGGCTAAAAATTTAATCAATCTAACTAAAGAGACAGGAAAATTTTCGTGGAATGAAGATGCACAGAAAGAATTCGAAGACCTTAAAATGGCTCTTATTTCAAAACCATGTCTTGCACTCCCTGATTTTGAGAAAGAATTCCATTTATATAGTGACGCCAGTGGCGAGGCGTTGGGGGAAGTGTTGTCACAATTAGACGAAAATAACATGCTCCATCCTGTTGCCTTCGCCAGCAGAAAATTGAAAGATGCTGAAACCCGTTATTCCACCACTGAAAGGGAATTGTTAGCTTTAGTTTGGGCTACTGCCCACTTTAAATGTTACATAGCAAATACCCACTTTTTCATCTATACAGACCATGCGCCTCTAACCTTTATGTTAAAAATTCACGACCCTACATCACGCATGGCTAAATGGATCTGCACTCTCTCAGACTTTAATTTTACAATTAAGTTTGGTAAAGGTAAGTGCAACAGTGTCGCAGATTTCCTTTCAAGGTATGTCAACAATGATAACTCCAATGATACTGTCAATTGTAATTTTTGTATACAAGTCGAAAAGGAAGTTACTTTTATGCCTCATTCCAATCTACTTGAAAAAATTGGTGAATTGCAAAAATCAAACAAGAAAAGCTGCGACATTGCAAGAAAACTAGACCAAGGTGTAGAAATTGCTCCTAAATACAGATTCAGATTCAACCAAGCAGGGTGGCCTACCATGCGGATTAAGCTCTACAAGCCCTGCTTGGCAAGTTTATTAAAAAAAAAAAAAAAATGAGGCCAATAGGCCATTAGGCTTTTACATAGTACTGAATTGAAAGAATTATATATGTATAATACAATTTGACATTTACAATGATATATATACAATTTAGGTATGTTTTATAAGTTTTTACAAATGATTTTAAGTCTTTGTATGATGCGGATGAAATTTTTTTTTAGAGATGACATTTTAGTTTGTGAGGATACGAGGGAGTCAGCTATTTTGAATAAATCTGTAAAGTTAGTCGTGCCAAAAGAATTGGTCACTCAAGTTTTTGCACTAACGCATGAGTCCCTAGCTGCTTGTAATCAAGCCTTTCAAAAGACAATTGATCGCATTCGTGAGCACTTTTATTGGCCAGGAATGTCGTCAGATGTCAAACATCTAGTGGAGTCATGTATTAGTTGCCAGCAGAAGAGAGCTTATAAAGCGAACCAGCTCGCCCCTCTGCAACGTATGCCGACCCCCCAGTTTCCCATGAACAATGTGCATTTAGATCTCATTGGACCCTTACCGCAAACTTTTTCGGGAAATAAGTATATAGTCGCATATATAGATGCATTTACTAAATGGCCAGAAGCATATGCGGTTCAACCACCTCAGATGTCATTGCGGACACTTTAGCTGATTTCATCTCACGCTACGGAGCACCCTGTTTTATTACGACAGATAACGCGAAGAATCTAATTTCAGATGCGATAGAGCACGTATACAAAATGTTTGGTATTAAACATATTAAGACCTCATCTTATCACCCGGCTGGCAACTCGCAAGTGGAGAGACAGAATCGTACTCTTAAAAATGCACTTTGTCACATAGTCAATCAAAATCAATCTGACTGCGACACTAAACTCAAATTTGCGCTACTAGCTATGCGTTCAGCTGCCCACTCTTCAACTAAACTTAGCCCAGCTGCAGTTATGTACGGCAGAAATATGAATCTACCATATGATCTCTTTTCTCAACCACCTTCTTTTAATTATAATGATGCACCCTCTTTTTGCGAACTCTTAATCCCAGCTCTTCAAAAAGTATACACTGAAGTACATAGTAATTTAATTAAAGTTTTTGAGCAGCAGGAAAAATACCGTGAAAAGACAGCTGTTGATAAAAATTTTAAAATAGGATATCTTGTGTGGTTATTTACACCCACAGTCGCCCCTGGTAATACAAAAAAATTAAGCAAGCAAAATAATGGTCCTTTTACTATAATTGAGAAGCTAAATGAAGTTAATTTTAAAATAGCGCTAGTTGCTAATCCAAAAAATTGTCAGGTTGTCCATGTTGACAGGTTGTCTTCTTTCAAAGACAGACTCCCCATCTGGTTCAGTGAACCAAAACGAACAATTGGCCTGGGATCGACTGAAAACGTGACCATCGATTCACCACACCAACCTTGCGATTATCCTCCTGTACGCAGGTGTAGACGTAACCGATTCATTCCCTGGGCACCATACGATAATAATCGCGCACCAGCAGAAGTGAACGTCAACAATAACGAAACTCCGGTAACGCCGGAAATGGAGGAAACAGACAGCGACGCGACTGAAATCATAACTCCCTCTTCCCCACCTCACGTGTCTCCGGAGGTAGCAACGGCAGAAAATAGCGAGAGTGAAATTTCAGCAACGGCAGATAGCAACGTGATGTGTGCAAATAAAAATTCGGCAACGACAGAAAGCAACACGATGAGCGTAGGTGAAAATTCAGCCACAGCAGTAAGCAGTTCAGCTGCTGCGCACAGCGATTCGCGCAGGTCTCGTCCATCGATTCGTTCGGCTGCTAAATCGAATAGAAGTAGTCGATCAGTATCGATTTCTAGAACCGACTATTCCCTACGGAATAGAAGAGACCGTCCGAGTTATAAATACTAGCTACCTTTTTCGTTAGTCGTGCATTTTTATTCAATTTTACCTTGTTTATTTGTATTTATTTGTAGTTTAGTTAATGTGTATGTATACTTTATTATTTTTTTTGGCATTTTAAAACGGAACTTAGTTTTTTTTTAGCGTATTAAAGGTTTGTTTTGGTTGTGTTTTGATACTTTCATATATGCATTTTGAACCCTTTTTATGCTTTTACCTGCAATTTTCGTCTGTCTTATGGTAGATTGTGTAACATATACCCTTCCGCACCCCGTGTTCGTAGATTTTGGGTGTATTTTTGCAAAAAACGAATGTAATTTTCGTTACTCTAAAATTTTTTTAGGATGTTATGTTTTGTATGCCCTTTTGCCGAGGTAGTTCTGTTTGGTTCAGTTTTTTTTAATGCATCTGTGTTCTGTACATAACCTTTCAAGTGTGTGTTTACTTTAATTACTGCATTTTAACTAGATGGATTTATTATTTACTATACAGTTTGTGGTTTTATTTGAACTTAAACTTTAAGGAGTGTGGACCCCTTTTTTTTCTTTTTCTTGTACATACTGTCTCATGTACATGCCTGGATGTTGTTGTGTATGGCTAAAAGTGCTAGAATTAAGTATTTTCTTAATTTTACCTCCTATTTTTGTGGAATGTATGTTTTCATTCCTGGTGATATACTTCACCAGCCCTGTTTTAATTTTTTGTGGAATGTTTTCCCTGTTGTTTTAAAAGCAGTTTCGGGCTTTTGCTATAAGTAGCGCAGAGGCAGAGATACTCTTTCCCATGCACATTACCTGTACGTGCATTTGTAAAATCTACATAGTATCCCAAATCATTGGACTGTATTCGAAAACAAAACATGAGTTCTCATATAAAGTTATTACAAATGTGTGCGTAAGTCTCTAACATGGTCTCTGATACCATAATATGTGTCTTACAGTATGTATATATTTTTATTTTTGTGTCACCAGTTGCTCTTGTGTATTTTTTATGGTAGAGTTAATGTGTGTTTTAAACAAGAAAATGCATTGCATGTACTGTGTTATAACTATAATATTACTAGTACTTTTTACATTAATATATAGTGTTGTAATATACTGTGATGCCAAGTATTGAATTTATGTATATATGCAATAAGAAACTTAATCAGTGGGCACTTCCTTCTTTTTCGGCTTATTTTTTTTTCTCAAAATTCAATTTATGTATTGTTTATAGTTCTGTTACCAGAAATTTCAGGGGGGATGCAGTTATGCGTAGGAATGACAGTAGTAGGGAAGTGAGGTTTCACAGTCCAAGTGGAACATGTGTTCTTTTACAGGTGCAGAAGGTGTCTCGTTCATTTTAGTGGTAAAATCAGCCTTGAGGTTCCTCCTCTGGTAATACTCTTTTATAGTCATGTTTGAGGTAATATTTTAGGTAATGGTTACTACGGATGTGCAAGCTCTGGTTCTATATATCCAGAATATATTGTCGGAGTGGTATTTCAGCGGTGAACTCTCTGGATCCCGTCCCGGATCGAAGTATGATTTGTGTATGTGGGTCAGTTGTTCGGTGTTGAGGTCCCAGCATGCCATGTGGCACCCAGCTGCCTTTCAAAAAATAATTGTTTTCTCAAAAAAATATTTTAACTAGCCGAGGGGAGCAATCTTGTTACGGTTGGCTTTAACCATTTTTTTATCTACATTAAATTCCTTCATTCACTTTAACATTTATTTAAAAACATTCTTTTTCTGTTTCTAATAAAAATATAAATAAATAAAAGTAATTGTAATAATAATAAAATCAGTTTTTTATTTTTCTTCTTTCTCTTTCTTTTAAGCAATTGCAACTTTTATGGTCTAGCTTAGCTTCCTGTTTTCAAATGCGAAAGATAGATAACAGGGAAGGATGTCTGTCAGATAAACACCACACATATTGTATTGGGCAGTCGTATACGTATTTTTCCCACACCCTAGAGTCATCTGTTTAGAGACACCGAGTCTGGTCTTTGTTAAACGAAAGCGAGGACGCACCATAAGAATTACGTTATCTTATGTAAAGGCGACCCATGTATGCTGACATTGTATTTTACAACCCGATACAATAGCCTTGCGTTTTCCTTCAGTCTGAGTGGCACGAGCGTAGACATACATTCATGGGAACTGTTTTCTGCAGCCCGCAGTAAAAGAGAGGCGGGTGCTTTTATCATGAAGCGGCTTAGGGGAGAAGAGAGACAGACTGTCACTGACGTACTAGGCTCGGTCCATTTTGTTATTGTTTTCACCTCCGAAAACCTCTCGACACAGTGATTGTGGTTCCGTCCAGTTTTGAAACGGTGAGAGAGAGAAAAGGTTGAACGTCACTTGTTGTTTTGGTGAGACACTTGTTGCTTTGGGTCTTGATCTGGATCGACAATGAAAATTCTTGACCCGTGTACTGTGCGTTAAAAGAGGTAAGGACAAATTCCTGAGTTGGAAAATAGATCCGGGGGTGCGTTCGTGAAAGGAGATGGCCTTAGTAGCAATATATGCAAGGAGTAATAGAGGTCCTGAGAAGAATTCGGGTGCGGCGACTCTGTGTTTGATCGTATGAATCCTTGGTTGGGAGGCCAATGTTTTACACCGTATTGTCTTGACGTTCATCGTGGAAATAAAGCGTCTTATTTGATCCAATATTAAAGTTTAGTAACTCAGTGATTGATGCTGTAAGTGCGATTTATAATTCTGGTTGCCAAGTTCTGTGGTATGGAATCTCCCCCTCCTAACAAGATAATAATCCTTGTAGCTGATGATGATTTGTAAAGCTCAAATCGATGGGCGAAACAACGTCGTAATTTATATCAACGATGAAGTCTCTCGCTTTGTGTAATGATGAGTGATATCTAGATTTCATATGACAATTAGTGAAAATTTCCCCAGCAAAAATACCACGTTCGTGATTTAGTGATTTCATATGACAATTAGTGAAAGTTTCCCCAGCAAAAATTCCATGTTCAAGCTGTATGTTCAGATAGTTGTGAAAAGGATGAAATAATCCTTAATGCCCACTGATTAAGCTGAAGAGTTCTTCTCCTGTTGTAAGTACTCTTTACATAGTTTTTTTTATTATTATTTACATATCGTCCTGATGCAAAAAAAAAAATATGGTTAATATCGTAAAGAGATTATATTTAAATGATGTCTTATATATATATATATATATATATATATATATATATATATCCAAAGAGTATATTTTAAGTGTGTTCTTTCCATAAGCTCAATAAGTCGCTTATTTGTGTTATTAATCTTGGAAGAAATGTTTTGATAAAGTTAGGAATCATAATACTTAATTGAAAATAATTAATACCTAATTTTTATAAAGTTGATCATCCTTTAAATTAAGATATTGTGATAAGTTGAGAACTGTGTTATAAAAAAAAAAAATACTTTATAGCTAATCTCAGTATTATGGATCAATTTTTATATGTTGTGTTATTGTTATAATTTTGAGAATCAAGTTGCTTCTGAAGTTCAAATTGTTCAAATAAAATTTTTTGTTTATTCTCAAATATGGTATGTTTTTCTTTATATATAATTTTTAAATAATTAATATTTTTATATTTACTGCAAACCTATAGGAGAGGCTTTACCTCTTAATTAATGTCTTTAATCATGAAGACTATAATTTTATTAAGTTAAAACCTTTAAATTTAAAAAATAAAAAAATAATAAAAAATTTAAAACTCATTGCAATAGTTTAAATGAGCATTAATTGAGGTTTATTTAGGGTTATTCGATATAATTATTGTTCCTGTTTCAGTATTGTCTAAACTAATAAATGATGATAAAGTAAAATTAAGTTTAATTTTATAATGGAGCTTAAGTCTTAACTTTCCTCTCTGAGGATTAATGTTATCTAAAATAAGCATCAAATTGTTTATTTTTAAAAAGTAAAAAAAAAAAAAAAGATAATTGTTTTCTTTTTTTTTATGCCACTATACGATCATACCTTAACCGATCTGATCTTGTTTAAATTCTCCGTAATTATTCCATTTTTTTGTATTCCATCATATGCTTATTTTATTAATTTTTTTTTCTTTCCCCTTTTTGTCCTCATATTAGAGGAATTTCAGGTTTCCTTCAATTGTCTAAACTTAATGATGGTTATATTTCGTTAATTTACTGTGTATGGAGATTTGAGCTTGATCGGGTTGGAGTGGAGTTGGGTGTTCTTTATGCATCTTAGTATACTACTTGATTTAGAAATCTGTTGCCCCTTACTACATTTAGTATTATTCTAAAGTGATGATTTCAAAAATATGTTGTATTAACTCATTCGGATTTTTAAGTTTTGATATTTTGATAAGTTCAATGTAATTTGCTCCCTTTTCCATGGCAACAGATTTCAGTGGAGCTAATCAGAGTATACTTGTTTTTAAATTGTTTAATGAAGAATGAGTAATAAATGAGTCTATTAAATTAAGTAAGTTGTGTTTTAAAAGAACCCCAAAACTCCACAACAAATGGAGCCGTAACAATTCGGTCTCTGGGTTATTTATTATTGTTTACTTGTATGTATTTATATATCAAAGAGCAACTGGGTGTTTTTGCAATTATAATTTTATTTATATGTTCAAGTGTAAAAAGAGGTCTAGGCTCTCTCTCTGTGCTATTAGTTACAATCCCCAGTCAAAATTATGTCTTGTGAGCATAACTTTTTCTTATTTACAAAAACCATAGTCCTGTACTTAAGTTTTATGTATTTGTAAGGTTTTCCTTTCCCCTCTATTTTTATCATTTTTAAGTTGCCCCCCCCCCACCCCAATTTTTCTTTTTTTTGGGGGGTCTGTTTGTCATTTTCTAACTCTAACCATGGCTGATAAACATTCAGAGGCAATTGCCACTATTCAGCGAAAAAATGCATTAGTGGACAATTTGTCTAACATTCCCCCATTCAATGGAGAGGCCAGCTCAGTCTGCTTCTCAGATTTTTCTGAGAAATTTTAGAGTTTTTCCAAATTATTCGACTGGACTGAGGAGGAAAAGAAATTTGTTTTACTTGCTAGACTATCTGGAGCTGCATCTAGGCGGATAAAAATTCACAAAGTGAAAACATCTGATGAGTTATTAAAAATATTAAAAGAGAGTTACACTTCACAGGCCACACCAGATGTTGCACTCAGTCACTTTCTAAATTTTAAACAGCCACCCAATATGAGTGTTCAGGAGTTTTATGACAAGGCCTATGATATGTCATTAAGAGCCCTTGTAATTGAAGGTATCCAGGGTGAAGTAGTCGATAAAAGCCGAACGGCTCTACTACACTCCATGCTGTTGAGCAATCTTACACCAGAAGTGCGAAAGGGAGTAATTGCGAGAAATCCGCAATCCCCAGAAGATGTTCTCAAAAATTGCACTTCTGGAAGAAAAGGCTTATAGGAGCATTAACCCTTTTTACAACCACCGCGAGGAAATTCTCAACCAAAATTTGACCCAAAACCTACCCTGTGCTGCAGTTTGGCAGCAAGATAGCTCACAAAAGAAGGAGATAGACCAACTAAAGTCACAAATTGATGTTTTAGCAACAAAGATAGACAGTTTAGTTGATCTTAGGGCTAGGGATGTACAGGAGAAAAACCAGGAAGTAAGACCCGTAACCTGCTATAGGTGTTCCGTACAGGGCCACTATGCCAGAGATTGTCCACTAAATTTTGTCGACTATAATTTTAGAAGGGGAGGTGGTCAAAATTTCAGGAGCCGTGGGCAAAATTATAGAAACAGAAATGAAAATCCTAGAGGCAACCATAATCAGCGAGGTGGATACAGGGGAAGAAGAGGTGGTTATTGCCAAAACAATAGAAATACAGCTGCGAACAGAAATGAGGAGCAGGCGGTAAATAACACCCCAATAGCACACAGTGAAAATGAATCTTTAAACTATTAGTGGCCGGATCAGATGTGGTCAAGTCGATCCCCAACAGGCCCCTGGACCCCCCAGCTGTGTATAGTGTTTTTCATCCCCAATCATATACCTTACCGACTGCAAGAATTTACATAAATAAAGTTTGCCTGAATGCATTATGTGACACGGGTTCAGCAATCAACCTTCTGAGTGGTACTGATGTTAACTGTTTAGAGAATTTTGAGACGGAGAATTGCAACACCCCCATTATGACTGTCACCGGTGAGAAAGTGCACCTAAATAGGAAGATATTTTTAAATTTTGTTTTTGATAATGTTCAGTGTCAAGCTGAATTCTATGTAGTTGAGGGAAAATTAGCTGAGGAATTTAATGTGATTTTGGGAATGCCATTTTTGAAAGAGTACCGGGCAAATATAAATTGTGATACTAATGCTGTCGCTCTTAAAGTGCCAGTAGCAGGCCAAAGTAAACAAAGCTTAGAAACCCCAAGTAATACTTCTTCAGGGTCTAATACTTGCCTTGCTACTAATTCTGTAAATATTTCAAATTCTGTATATAGTGTAAATTCTAATAATAATTGTGTGAATAATGATATTGTTGAAAATAATTCAGTAAATATAAAATGTGTCAACAAAGTAGAGGAAAATACAAAAAGTAGTAATGCCAATAGCCCCCCTGAAAGTTTTGCATGTATTAAAGTTCATTACTCAGTCAGTGTTGAAAATGGGAATCATAGTAGTGAAAATATGGTAGTTCAGGACCCGCAGTTGAGTAATATGGGAAAAGATGTTGAGATAATCATTCAAACTGAGTCAGATAAAGAAGTTGAAAGTGTTGCGCAGAACTTTTGCATGCAAACAATATCAGGCGGTAGCTCTGAGGGTAATAATACTGCAAATTCTTCAAGTATTCAAAATGTCGACAATAATCTATCAGCAGCGAGTCAGGTAACCCAGGGTAATTTAGCTGAAGATACTACTGAAATTTGTAATATTGAGGAAAGTGAAGATTTGGTAAGTATAGAGGATAAGGTACCTGAAGTCGAGGAGGAGAGCAATGAAGATAGCAGTAGTGATAAAACCAATAAAAATAAAAGTATAAGTTTCGCTGTGTTATGTAGTAAAATTTCAATTCCCCCGCAGTCAAAAATGTTAGCCCAGGTTAAAAGTTATAAGGAAAATATTATTAAGGAAAATGATATTGTTATGTTAGAACCTTTGGCGAAAAATTTAAATCAAGGTCTCCTTACCTCCAGAGCCATTTGCACTAAAGAACATGGCCTGTATATCTCATTTGCAAATTTTTCAGACAACAGTATTCATTTAAATAAAGGAACCTTTGTTACAAAAATTCAAAAATGTGTAGACAAATCAAATGTACCCGTAACTGAAAATAACCTCACTTGTAATGTAGTCACCAATTGGCCCCTCCAATTGGTGACTTTGATCACGCTGATCTCACTTGGAGCTCTGAAATTAATTTAGATCATTTAGAACCCCCATTAAAACTTAAAATGCAAAATTTTCTAGACAAAAACAAAGATGTATTTGCAGCATCGGTCTTAGATTTACCCGGCTGTGATACAATCCCTCATGAAATTAACTGAACTTCAAATAAACCAGTAAAAGGCAAAGCTTATAGAGTCCCCTACAAACTACGTCAAGACATGGAAGACCAGCTGAATACTTTATTACAGGCAGACATAATTTCACCTTCCATGTCAGAATTTGCTTCTCCGGTTATTCTGGTTCGGAAATCAGACGGTTTCTATCGACTTGCTGTTGATTACAGGAGACTAAATAAAAATCTTGTTAAAGATGCTTATCCAATTCCTAACATTACCGACTCTGTTGATGCTTTAAGTGGGTCTAAATTTTTTTCAACACTAGATTTAACTAGTGGTTTTTTTCAGCAGGTTATTCGCCCAGAGGATAGGCATAAAACTGCTATAATCACCCACAAGGGACTTTTTGAGTGGACCCGTAACTGTTTTGTGCTCTCAAATTCAGGTAACAGTTTCCAGAGACTTATGAATGCTATTTTCGGTGATTTAGGCAATCTTGGAATTCTAGTTTACATTGATGATATTGTAGTCGCCTCCTGTGATGTTAATTCTCATTTTGAGAAGCTTAGCATGGTCTTTGATAGGTTAAGACTGCATAAACTGAAGTTTAAGCCCAGTAAATGCACTTTCCTTTCGAATAAAATACAATATCTAGGTTTTGAGATCTGTAGTGGCCAAGTGTCACCTATTAATAAAAATATTGCGGTAATTGAAAATTTCAAACCTCCAACTACCCGAAAGGCTGTTAGGTCCTTTATTGGAACTCTATCTTTTTATAGGAGATTTATACCAGATTTTACTAAGAGGGCTAAAAATTTAATCAATCTAACTAAAGAGACAGGAAAATTTTCGTGGAATGAAGATGCACAGAAAGAATTCGAAGACCTTAAAATGGCTCTTATTTCAAAACCATGTCTTGCACTCCCTGATTTTGAGAAAGAATTCCATTTATATAGTGACGCCAGTGGCGAGGCGTTGGGGGAAGTGTTGTCACAATTAGACGAAAATAACATGCTCCATCCTGTTGCCTTCGCCAGCAGAAAATTGAAAGATGCTGAAACCCGTTATTCCACCACTGAAAGGGAATTGTTAGCTTTAGTTTGGGCTACTGCCCACTTTAAATGTTACATAGCAAATACCCACTTTTTCATCTATACAGACCATGCGCCTCTAACCTTTATGTTAAAAATTCACGACCCTACATCACGCATGGCTAAATGGATCTGCACTCTCTCAGACTTTAATTTTACAATTAAGTTTGGTAAAGGTAAGTGCAACAGTGTCGCAGATTTCCTTTCAAGGTATGTCAACAATGATAACTCCAATGATACTGTCAATTGTAATTTTTGTATACAAGTCGAAAAGGAAGTTACTTTTATGCCTCATTCCAATCTACTTGAAAAAATTGGTGAATTGCAAAAATCAAACAAGAAATGCTGCGACATTGCAAGAAAACTAGACCAAGGTGTAGAAATTGCTCCTAAATACAGATTCAGATTCAACCAAGCAGGGTGGCCTACCATGCGGATTAAGCTCTACAAGCCCTGCTTGGCAAGTTTATTAAAAAAAAAAAAAAAAAAAATGAGGCCTATAGGCCATTAGGCTTTTACATAGTGCTGAATTGAAAGAATTATATATGTATAATACAATTCGACATTTACAATGATATATATACAATTTAGGTATGTTTTATAAGTTTTTACAAATGATTTTAAGTCTTTGTATGATGCGGATGAAATTTTTTTTTAGAGATGACATTTTAGTTTGTGAGGATACGAGGGAGTCAGCTATTTTGAATAAATCTGTAAAGTTAGTCGTGCCAAAAGAATTGGTCACTCAAGTTTTTGCACTAACGCATGAGTCCCTAGCTGCTTGTCATCAAGCCTTTCAAAAGACAATTGATCGCATTCGTGAGCACTTTTATTGGCCAGGAATGTCGTCAGATGTCAAACATCTAGTGGAGTCATGTATTAGTTGCCAGCAGAAGAGAGCTTATAAAGCGAACCAGCTCGCCCCTCTGCAACGTATGCCGACTCCCCAGTTTCCCATGAACAATGTGCATTTAGATCTCATTGGACCCTTACCGCAAACTTTTTCGGGAAATAAGTATATAGTCGCATATATAGATGCATTTACTAAATGGCCAGAAGCATATGCGGTTCAACCACCTCAGATGTCATTGCGGACACTTTAGCTGATTTCATCTCACGCTACGGAGCACCCTGTTTTATTACGACAGATAACGCGAAGAATCTAATTTCAGATGCGATAGAGCACGTATACAAAATGTTTGGTATTAAACATATTAAGACCTCATCTTATCACCCGGCTGGCAACTCGCAAGTGGAGAGACAGAATCGTACTCTTAAAAATGCACTTTGTCACATAGTCAATCAAAATCAATCTGACTGCGACACTAAACTCAAATTTGCGCTACTAGCTATGCGTTCAGCTGCCCACTCTTCAACTAAACTTAGCCCAGCTGCAGTTATGTACGGCAGAAATATGAATCTACCATATGATCTCTTTTCTCAACCACCTTCTTTTAATTATAATGATGCACCCTCTTTTTGCGAACTCTTAATCCCAGCTCTTCAAAAAGTATACACTGAAGTACATAGTAATTTAATTAAAGTTTTTGAGCAGCAGGAAAAATACCGTGAAAAGACAGCTGTTGATAAAAATTTTAAAATAGGATATCTTGTGTGGTTATTTACACCCACAGTCGCCCCTGGTAATACAAAAAAATTAAGCAAGCAAAATAATGGTCCTTTTACTATAATTGAGAAGCTAAATGAAGTTAATTTTAAAATAGCGCTAGTTGCTAATCCAAAAAATTGTCAGGTTGTCCATGTTGACAGGTTGTCTTCTTTCAAAGACAGACTCCCCATCTGGTTCAGTGAACCAAAACGAACAATTGGCCTGGGATCGACTGAAAACGTGACCATCGATTCACCACACCAACCTTGCGATTATCCTCCTGTACGCAGGTGTAGACGTAACCGATTCATTCCCTGGGCACCATACGATAATAATCGCGCACCAGCAGAAGTGAACGTCAACAATAACGAAACTCCGGTAACGCCGGAAATGGAGGAAACAGACAGCGACGCGACTGAAATCATAACTCCCTCTTCCCCACCTCACGTGTCTCCGGAGGTAGCAACGGCAGAAAATAGCGAGAGTGAAATTTCAGCAACGGCAGATAGCAACGTGATGTGTGCAAATAAAAATTCGGCAACGACAGAAAGCAACACGATGAGCGTAGGTGAAAATTCAGCCACAGCAGTAAGCAGTTCAGCTGCTGCGCACAGCGATTCGCGCAGGTCTCGTCCATCGATTCGTTCGGCTGCTAAATCGAATAGAAGTAGTCGATCAGTATCGATTTCTAGAACCGACTATTCCCTACGGAATAGAAGAGACCGTCCGAGTTATAAATACTAGCTACCTTTTTCGTTAGTCGTGCATTTTTATTCAATTTTACCTTGTTTATTTGTATTTATTTGTAGTTTAGTTAATGTGTATGTATACTTTATTATTTTTTTTGGCATTTTAAAACGGAACTTAGTTTTTTTTTAGCGTATTAAAGGTTTGTTTTGGTTGTGTTTTGATACTTTCATATATGCATTTTGAACCCTTTTTATACTTTTACCTGCAATTTTCGTCTGTCTTATGGTAGATTGTGTAACATATACCCTTCCGCACCCCGTGTTCGTAGATTTTGGGTGTATTTTTGCAAAAAACGAATGTAATTTTCGTTACTCTAAAATTTTTTTAGGATGTTATGTTTTGTATGCCCTTTTACCGAGGTAGTTCTGTTTGATTCAGTTTTTTTTAATGCATCTGTGTTCTGTACATAACCTTTCAAGTGTGTGTTTACTTTAATTACTGCATTTTAACTAGATGGATTTATTATTTACTATACAGTTTGTGGTTTTATTTGAACTTTAAGGAGTGTGGACCCCTTTTTTTTCTTTTTCTTGTACATACTGTCTCATGTACATGCCTGGATGTTGTTGTGTATGGCTAAAAGTGCTAGAATTAAGTATTTTCTTAATTTTACCTCCTATTTTTGTGGAATGTATGTTTTCATTCCTGGTGATATACTTCACCAGCCCTGTTTTAATTTTTTGTGGAATGTTTTCCCTGTTGTTTTAAAAGCAGTTTCGGGCTTTTGCTATAAGTAGCGCAGAGGCAGAGATACTCTTTCCCATGCACATTACCTGTACGTGCATTTGTAAAATCTACATAGTATCCCAAATCATTGGACTGTATTCGAAAACAAAACATGAGTTCTCATATAAAGTTATTACAAATGTGTGCGTAAGTCTCTAACATGGTCTCTGATACCATAATATGTGTCTTACAGTATGTATATATTTTTATTTTTGTGTCACCAGTTGCTCTTGTGTATTTTTTATGGTAGAGTTAATGTGTGTTTTAAACAAGAAAATGCATTGCATGTACTGTGTTATAACTATAATATTACTAGTACTTTTTACATTAATATATAGTGTTGTAATATACTGTGATGCCAAGTATTGAATTTATGTATATATGCAATAAGAAACTTAATCAGTGGGCATTTCCTTCTTTTTCGGCTTATTTTTTTTTCTCAAAATTCAATTTATGTATTGTTTATAGTTCTGTTACCAGAAATTTCAGGGGGGATGCAGTTATGCGTAGGAATGACAGTAGTAGGGAAGTGAGGTTTCACAGTCCAAGTGGAACATGTGTTCTTTTACAGGTGCAGAAGGTGTCTCGTTCATTTTAGTGGTAAAATCAGCCTTGAGGTTCCTCCTCTGGTAATACTCTTTTATAGTCATGTTTGAGGTAATATTTTAGGTAATGGTTACTACGGATGTGCAAGCTCTGGTTGTATATATCCAGAATATATTGTCGGAGTGGTATTTCAGCGGTGAACTCTCTGGATCCCGTCCCGGATCGAAGTATGATTTGTGTATGTGGGTCAGTTGTTCGGTGTTGAGGTCCCAGCATGCCATGTGGCACCCAGCTGCCTTTCAAAAAATAATTGTTTTCTCAAAAAAATATTTTAACTAGCCGAGGGGAGCAATCTTGTTACGGTTGGCTTTAACCATTTTTTTATCTACATTAAATTCCTTCATTCACTTTAACATTTATTTAAAAACATTCTTTTTCTGTTTCTAATAAAAATATAAATAAATAAAAGTAATTGTAATAATAATAAAATCAGTTTTTTATTTTTCTTCTTTCTCTTTCTTTTAAGCAATTGCAACTTTTATGGTCTAGCTTAGCTTCCAGTTTTCAAATGCGAAAGATTGATAACAGGGAAGGATGTCTGTCAGATAAACACCACACATATTGTATTGGGCAGTCGTATACGTATTTTTCCCACACCCTAGAGTCATCTGTTTAGAGACACCGAGTCTGGTCTTTGTTAAACGAAAGCGAGGACGCACCATAAGAATTACGTTATCTTATGTAAAGGCGACCCATGTATGCTGACATTGTATTTTACAACCCGATACAATAGCCTTGCGTTTTCCTTCAGTCTGAGTGGCACGAGCGTAGACATACATTCATGGGAACTGTTTTCTGCAGCCCGCAGTAAAAGAGAGGCGGGTGCTTTTATCATGAAGCGGCTTAGGGGAGAAGAGAGACAGACTGTCACTGACGTACTAGGCTCGGTCCATTTTGTTATTGTTTTCACCTCCGAAAACCTCTCGACACAGTGATTGTGGTTCCGTCCAGTTTTGAAACGGTGAGAGAGAGAAAAGGTTGAACGTCACTTGTTGTTTTGGTGAGACACTTGTTGCTTTGGGTCTTGATCTGGATCGACAATGAAAATTCTTGACCCGTGTACTGTGCGTTAAAAGAGGTAAGGACAAATTCCTGAGTTGGAAAATAGATCCGGGGGTGCGTTCGTGAAAGGAGATGGCCTTAGTAGCAATATATGCAAGGAGTAATAGAGGTCCTGAGAAGAATTCGGGTGCGGCGACTCTGTGTTTGATCGTATGAATCCTTGGTTGGGAGGCCAATGTTTTACACCGTATTGTCTTGACGTTCATCGTGGAAATAAAACGTCTTATTTGATCCAATATTAAAGTTTAGTAACTCAGTGATTGATGCTGTAAGTGCGATTTATAATTCTGGTTGCCAAGTTCTGTGGTATGGAATCTCCCCCTCCTAACAAGATAATAATCCTTGTAGCTGATGATGATTTGTAAAGCTCAAATCGATGGGCGAAACAACGTCGTACTTTATATCAACGATGAAGCCTCTCGCTTTGTGTAATGATGAGTGATATCTAGATTTCATATGACAATTAGTGAAAATTTCCCCAGCAAAAATACCACGTTCGTGATTTAGTGATTTCATATGACAATTAGTGAAAGTTTCCCCAGCAAAAATTCCATGTTCAAGCTGTATGTTCAGATAGTTGTGAAAAGGATGAAATAATCCTTAATGCCCACTGATTAAGCTGAAGAGTTCTTCTCCTGTTGTAAGTACTCTTTACATAGTTTTCTTTATTATTATTTACATATCGTCCTGATGCAAAAAAAAAAATATGGTTAATATCGTAAAGAGATTATATTTAAATGATGTCTTATATATATATATATATATATATATATATATCCAAAGAGTATATTTTAAGTGTGTTCTTTCCATAAGCTCAATAAGTCGCTTATTTGTGTTATTAATCTTGGAAGAAATGTTTTGATAAAGTTAGGAATCATAATACTTAATTGAAAATAATTAATACCTAATTTTTATAAAGTTGATCATCCTTTAAATTAAGATATTGTGATAAGTTGAGAACTGTGTTATAAAAAAAAAAAATACTTTATAGCTAATCTCAGTATTATGGATCAATTTTTATATGTTGTGTTATTGTTATAATTTTGAGAATCAAGTTGCTTCTGAAGTTCAAATTGTTCAAATAAAATTTTTTGTTTATTCTCAAATATGATATGTTTTTCTTTATATATAATTTTTAAATAATTAATATTTTTATATTTACTGCAAACCTATAGGAGAGGCTTTACCTCTTAATTAATGTCTTTAATCATGAAGACTATAATTTTATTAAGTTAAAACCTTTAAATTTAAAAAATAAAAAAATAATAAAAAATTTAAAACTCATTGCAATAGTTTAAATGAGCATTAATTGAGGTTTATTTAGGGTTATTCGATATAATTATTGTTCCTATTTCAGTATTGTCTAAACTAATAAATGATGATAAAGTAAAATTAAGTTTAATTTTATAATGGAGCTTAAGTCTTAACTTTCCTCTCTGAGGATTAATGTTATCTAAAATAAGCATCAAATTGTTTATTTTTAAAAAGTAAAAAAAAAAAAAAAAGATAATTGTTTTCTTTTTTTTTTATGCCACTATACGATCATACCTTAACCGATCTGATCTTGTTTAAATTCTCCGTAATTATTCCATTTTTTTGTATTCCATCATATGCTTATTTTATTAATTTTTTTTTCTTTCCCCTTTTTGTCCTCATATTAGAGGAATTTCAGGTTTCCTTCAATTGTCTAAACTTAATGATGGTTATATTTCGTTAATTTACTGTGTATGGAGATTTGAGCTTGATCGGGTTGGAGTGGAGTTGGGTGTTCTTTATGCATCTTAGTATACTACTTGATTTAGAAATCTGTTGCCCCTTACTACATTTAGTATTATTCTAAAGTGATGATTTCAAAAATATCATGTTGTATTAACTCATTCGGATTTTTAAGTTTTGATATTTTGATAAGTTCAATGTAATTTGCTCCCTTTTCCATGGCAACAGATTTCAGTGGAGCTAATCAGAGTATACTTGTTTTTAAATTGTTTAATGAAGAATGAGTAATAAATGAGTCTATTAAATTAAGTAAGTTGTGTTTTAAAAGAACCCCAAAACTCCACAACAAATGGAGCCGTAACAATTCGGTCTCTGGGTTATTTATTATTGTTTACTTGTATGTATTTATATATCAAAGAGCAACTGGGTGTTTTTGCAATTAAAATTTTATTTATATGTTCAAGTGTAAAAAGAGGTCTAGGCTCTCTCTCTGTGCTATTAGTTACAATCCCCAGTCAAAATTATGTCTTGTGAGCATAACTTTTTCTTATTTACAAAAACCATAATCCTGTACTTAAGTTTTATGTATTTGTAAGGTTTTCCTTTCCCCTCTATTTTTATCATTTTTAAGTTGCCCCCCCCCCCACCCCAATTTTTCTTTTTTTTGGGGGGTCTGTTTGTCATTTTCTAACTCTAACCATGGCTGATAAACATTCAGAGGCAATTGCCACTATTCAGCGAAAAAATGCATTAGTGGACAATTTGTCTAACATTCCCCCATTCAATGGAGAGGCCAGCTCAGTCTGCTTCTCAGATTTTTCTGAGAAATTTTAGAGTTTTTCCAAATTATTCGACTGGACTGAGGAGGAAAAGAAATTTGTTTTACTTGCTAGACTATCTGGAGCTGCATCTAGGCGGATAAAAATTCACAAAGTGAAAACATCTGATGAGTTATTAAAAATATTAAAAGAGAGTTACACTTCACAGGCCACACCAGATGTTGCACTCAGTCACTTTCTAAATTTTAAACAGCCACCCAATATGAGTGTTCAGGAGTTTTATGACAAGGCCTATGATATGTCATTAAGAGCCCTTGTAATTGAAGGTATCCAGGGTGAAGTAGTCGATAAAAGCCGAACGGCTCTACTACACTCCATGCTGTTGAGCAATCTTACACCAGAAGTGCGAAAGGGAGTAATTGCGAGAAATCCGCGATCCCCAGAAGATGTTCTCAAAAATTGCACTTCTGGAAGAAAAGGCTTATAGGAGCATTAACCCTTTTTACAACCACCGCGAGGAAATTCTCAACCAAAATTTGACCCAAAACCTACCCTGTGCTGCAGTTTGGCAGCAAGATAGCTCACAAAAGAAGGAGATAGACCAACTAAAGTCACAAATTGATGTTTTAGCAACAAAGATAGACAGTTTAGTTGATCTTAGGGCTAGGGATGTACAGGAGAAAAACCAGGAAGTAAGACCCGTAACCTGCTATAGATGTTCCGTACAGGGCCACTATGCCAGAGATTGTCCACTAAATTTTGTCGACTATAATTTTAGAAGGGGAGGTGGTCAAAATTTCAGGAGCCGTGGGCAAAATTATAGAAACAGAAATGAAAATCCTAGAGGCAACCATAATCAGCGAGGTGGATACAGGGGAAGAAGAGGTGGTTATTGCCAAAACAATAGAAATACAGCTGCGAACAGAAATGAGGAGCAGGCGGTAAATAACACCCCAATAGCACACAGTGAAAATGAATCTTTAAACTATTAGTGGCCGGATCAGATGTGGTCAAGTCGATCCCCAACAGGCCCCTGGACCCCCCAGCTGTGTATAGTGTTTTTCATCCCCAATCATATACCTTACCGACTGCAAGAATTTACATAAATAAAGTTTGCCTGAATGCATTATGTGACACGGGTTCAGCAATCAACCTTCTGAGTGGTACTGATGTTAACTGTTTAGAGAATTTTGAGACGGAGAATTGCAACACCCCCATTATGACTGTCACCGGTGAGAAAGTGCACCTAAATAGGAAGATATTTTTAAATTTTGTTTTTGATAATGTTCAGTGTCAAGCTGAATTCTATGTAGTTGAGGGAAAATTAGCTGAGGAATTTAATGTGATTTTGGGAATGCCATTTTTGAAAGAGTACCGGGCAAATATAAATTGTGATACTAATGCTGTCGCTCTTAAAGTGCCAGTAGCAGGCCAAAGTAAACAAAGCTTAGAAACCCCAAGTAATACTTCTTCAGGGTCTAATACTTGCCTTGCTACTAATTCTGTAATATTTCAAATTCTGTATATAGTGTAAATTCTAATAATAATTGTGTGAATAATGATATTGTTGAAAATAATTCAGTAAATATAAAATGTGTCAACAAAGTAGAGGAAAATACAAAAAGTAGTAATGCCAATAGCCCCCCTGA
The DNA here is from genome assembly GCA_963931845.1 of Maratus michaelseni. NCBI lineage: Eukaryota > Metazoa > Arthropoda > Arachnida > Araneae > Salticidae > Maratus > Maratus michaelseni. Next base: position 325,828,165 of record OZ007594.1, read on the forward strand.
AAGTTTTGCATGTATTAAAGTTCATTACTCAGTCAGTGTTGAAAATGGGAATCATAGTAGTGAAAATATGGTAGTTCAGGACCCGCAGTTGAGTAATATGGGAAAAGATGTTGAGATAATCATTCAAACTGAGTCAGATAAAGAAGTTGAAAGTGTTGCGCAGAACTTTTGCATGCAAATAATATCAGGCGGTAGCTCTGAGGGTAATAATACTGCAAATTCTTCAAGTATTCAAAATGTCGACAATAATCTATCAGCAGCGAGTCAGGTAACCCAGGGTAATTTAGCTGAAGATACTACTGAAATTTGTAATATTGAGGAAAGTGAAGATTTGGTAAGTATAGAGGATAAGGTACCTGAAGTCGAGGAGGAGAGCAATGAAGATAGCAGTAGTGATAAAACCAATAAAAATAAAAGTATAAGTTTCGCTGTGTTATGTAGTAAAATTTCAATTCCCCCGCAGTCAAAAATGTTAGCCCAGGTTAAAAGTTATAAGGAAAATTTTATTAAGGAAAATGATATTGTTATGTTAGAACCTTTGGCGAAAAATTTAAATCAAGGTCTCCTTACCTCCAGAGCCATTTGCACTAAAGAACATGGCCTGTATATCTCATTTGCAAATTTTTCAGACAACAGTATTCATTTAAATAAAGGAACCTTTGTTACAAAAATTCAAAAATGTGTAGACAAATCAAATGTACCCGTAACTGAAAATAACCTTACTTGTAATGTAGTCACCAATTGGCCCCTCCAATTGGTGACTTTGATCACGCTGATCTCACTTGGAGCTCTGAAATTAATTTAGATCATTTAGAACCCCCATTAAAACTTAAAATGCAAAATTTTCTAGACAAAAACAAAGATGTATTTGCAGCATCGGTCTTAGATTTACCCGGCTGTGATACAATCCCTCATGAAATTAACTGAACTTCAAATAAACCAGTAAAAGGCAAAGCTTATAGAGTCCCCTACAAACTACGTCAAGACATGGAAGACCAGCTGAATACTTTATTACAGGCAGACATAATTTCACCTTCCATGTCAGAATTTGCTTCTCCGGTTATTCTGGTTCGGAAATCAGACGGTTCCTATCGACTTGCTGTTGATTACAGGAGACTAAATAAAAATCTTGTTAAAGATGCTTATCCAATTCCTAACATTACCGACTCTGTTGATGCTTTAAGTGGGTCTAAATTTTTTTCAACACTAGATTTAACTAGTGGTTTTTTTCAGCAGGTTATTCGCCCAGAGGATAGGCATAAAACTGCTATAATCACCCACAAGGGACTTTTTGAGTGGACCCGTAACTGTTTTGGGCTCTCAAATTCAGGTAACAGTTTCCAGAGACTTATGAATGCTATTTTCGGTGATTTAGGCAATCTTGGAATTCTAGTTTACATTGATGATATTGTAGTCGCCTCCTGTGATGTTAATTCTCATTTTGAGAAGCTTAGCATGGTCTTTGATAGGTTAAGACTGCATAAACTGAAGTTTAAGCCCAGTAAATGCACTTTCCTTTCGAATAAAATACAATATCTAGGTTTTGAGATCTGTAGTGGCCAAGTGTCACCTATTAATAAAAATATTGCGGTAATTGAAAATTTCAAACCTCCAACTACCCGAAAGGCTGTTAGGTCCTTTATTGGAACTCTATCTTTTTATAGGAGATTTATACCAGATTTTACTAAGAGGGCTAAAAATTTAATCAATCTAACTAAAGAGACAGGAAAATTTTCGTGGAATGAAGATGCACAGAAAGAATTCGAAGACCTTAAAATGGCTCTTATTTCAAAACCATGTCTTGCACTCCCTGATTTTGAGAAAGAATTCCATTTATATAGTGACGCCAGTGACGAGGCGTTGGGGGCAGTGTTGTCACAATTAGACGAAAATAACATGCTCCATCCTGTTGCCTTCGCCAGCAGAAAATTGAAAGATGCTGAAACCCGTTATTCCACCACTGAAAGGGAATTGTTAGCTTTAGTTTGGGCTACTGCCCACTTTAAATGTTACATAGCAAATACCCACTTTTTCATCTATACAGACCATGCGCCTCTAACCTTTATGTTAAAAATTCACGACCCTACATCACGCATGGCTAAATGGATCTGCACTCTCTCAGACTTTAATTTTACAATTAAGTTTGGTAAAGGTAAGTGCAACAGTGTCGCAGATTTCCTTTCAAGGTATGTCAACAATGATAACTCCAATGATACTGTCAATTGTAATTTTTGTATACAAGTCGAGAAGGAAGTTACTTTTATGCCTCATTCCAATCTACTTGAAAAAATTGGTGAATTGCAAAAATCAAACAAGAAATGCTGCGACATTGCAAGAAAACTAGACCAAGGTGTAGAAATTGCTCCTAAATACAGATTCAGATTCAACCAAGCAGGGTGGCCTACCATGCGGATTAAGCTCTACAAGCCCTGCTTGGCAAGTTTATTAAAAAAAAAAAAAAAAAAAAAAAAAAAAAATGAGGCCAATAGGCCATTAGGCTTTTACATAGTACTGAATTGAAAGAATTATATATGTATAATACAATTTGACATTTACAATGATATATATACAATTCAGATATGTTTTATAAGTTTTTACAAATGATTTTAAGTCTTTGTATGATGCGGATGAAATTTTTTTTTAGAGATGACATTTTAGTTTGTGAGGATACGAGGGAGTCAGCTATTTTGAATAAATCTGTAAAGTTAGTCGTGTCAAAAGAATTGGTCACTCAAGTTTTTGCACTAACGCATGAGTCCCTAGCTGCTTGTCATCAAGCCTTTCAAAAGACAATTGATCGCATTCGTGAGCACTTTTATTGGCCAGGAATGTCGTCAGATGTCAAACATCTAGTGGAGTCATGTATTAGTTGCCAGCAGAAGAGAGCTTATAAAGCGAACCAGCTCGCCCCTCTGCAACGTATGCCGACCCCCCAGTTTCCCATGCACAATGTGCATTTAGATCTCATTGGACCCTTACCGCAAACTTTTTCGGGAAATAAGTATATAGTCGCATATATAGATGCATTTACTAAATGGCCAGAAGCATATGCGGTTCAACCACCTCAGATGTCATTGCGGACACTTTAGCTGATTTCATCTCACGCTACGGAGCACCCTGTTTTATTACGACAGATAACGCGAAGAATCTAATTTCAGATGCGATAGAGCACGTATACAAAATGTTTGGTATTAAACATATTAAGACCTCATCTTATCACCCGGCTGGCAACTCGCAAGTGGAGAGACAGAATCGTACTCTTAAAAATGCACTTTGTCACATAGTCAATCAAAATCAATCTGACTGCGACACTAAACTCAAATTTGCGCTACTAGCTATGCGTTCAGCTGCCCACTCTTCAACTAAACTTAGCCCAGCTGCAGTTATGTACGGCAGAAATATGAATCTACCATATGATCTCTTTTCTCAACCACCTTCTTTTAATTATAATGATGCACCCTCTTTTTGCGAACTCTTAATCCCAGCTCTTCAAAAAGTATACACTGAAGTACATAGTAATTTAATTAAAGTTTTTGAGCAGCAGGAAAAATACCGTGAAAAGACAGCTGTTGATAAAAATTTTAAAATAGGAGATCTTGTGTGGTTATTTACACCCACAGTCGCCCCTGGTAATACAAAAAAATTAAGCAAGCAAAATAATGGTCCTTTTACTATAATTGAGAAGCTAAATGAAGTTAATTTTAAAATAGCGCTAGTTGCTAATCCAAAAAATTGTCAGGTTGTCCATGTTGACAGGTTGTCTTCTTTCAAAGACAGACTCCCCATCTGGTCCAGTGAACCAAAACAAACAATTGGCCTGGGATCGACTGAAAACGTGACCATCGATTCACCACACCAACCTTGCGATTATCCTCCTGTACGCAGGTGTAGACGTAACCGATTCATTCCCTGGGCACCATACGATAATAATCGCGCACCAGCAGAAGTGAACGTCAACAATAACGAAACTCCGGTAACGCCGGAAATGGAGGAAACAGACAGTGACGCGACTGAAATCATAACTCCCTCTTCCCCACCTCACGTGTCTCCGGAGGTAGCAACGGCAGAAAATACCGAGAGTGAAATTTCAGCAACGGCAGATAGCAACGTGATGTGTGCAAATAAAAATTCGGCAACGACAGAAAGCAACACGATGAGCGTAGGTGAAAATTCAGCCACAGCAGTAAGCAGTTCAGCTGCTGCGCACAGCGATTCGCGCAGGTCTCGTCCATCGATTCGTTCGGCTGCTAAATCGAATAGAAGTAGTCGATCAGTATCGATTTCTAGAACCGACTATTCCCTACGGAATAGAAGAGACCGTCCGAGTTATAAATACTAGCTACCTTTTTCGTTAGTCGTGCATTTTTATTCAATTTTACCTTGTTTATTTGTATTTATTTGTAGTTTAGTTAATGTGCATGTATACTTTATTATTTTTTTTGGCATTTTAAAACGGAACTTAGTTTTTTTTTAGCGTATTAAAGGTTTGTTTTGGTTGTGTTTTGATACTTTCATATATGCATTTTGAACCCTTTTTATACTTTTACCTGCAATTTTCTTCTGTCTTATGGTAGATTGTGTAACATATACCCTTCCGCACCCCGTTTTCGTAGATTTTGGGTGTATTTTTGCAAAAAACGAATGTAATTTTCGTTACTCTAAAATTTTTTTAGGATGTTATGTTTTGTATGCCCTTTTGCCGAGGTAGTTCTGTTTGGTTCAGTTTTTTTAATGCATCTGTGTTCTGTACATAACCTTTCAAGTGTGTGTTTACTTTAATTACTGCATTTTAACTAGATGGATTTATTATTTACTATACAGTTTGTGGTTTTATTTGAACTTAAACTTTAAGGAGTGTGGACCCCTTTTTTTTCTTTTTCTTGTACATACTGTCTCATGTACATGCCTGGATGTTGTTGTGTATGGCTAAAAGTGCTAGAATTAAGTATTTTCTTAATTTTACCTCCTATTTTTGTGGAATGTATGTTTTCATTCCTGGTGATATACTTCACCAGCCCTGTTTTAATTTTTTGTGGAATGTTTTTCCTGTTGTTTTAAAAGCAGTTTCGGGCTTTTGCTATAAGTAGCGCAGAGGCAGAGATACTCTTTCCCATGCACATTACCTGTACGTGCATTTGTAAAATCTACATAGTATCCCAAATCATTGGACTGTATTCGAAAACAAAACATGAGTTCTCATATAAAGTTATTACAAATGTGTGCGTAAGTCTCTAACATGGTCTCTGATACCATAATATGTGTCTTACAGTATGTATATATTTTTATTTTTGTGTCACCAGTTGCTCTTGTGTATTTTTTATGGTAGAGTTAATGTGTGTTTTAAACAAGAAAATGCATTGCATGTACTGTGTTATAACTATAATATTACTAGTACTTTTTACATTATTTTATAGTGTTGTAATATACTGTGATGCCAAGTATTGAATTTATGTATATATGCAATAAGAAACTTAATCAGTGGGCACTTCCTTCTTTTTCGGCTTATTTTTTTTCTCAAAATTCAATTTATGTATTGTTTATAGTTCTGTTACCAGAAATTTCAGGGGGTATGCAGTTATGCGTAGGAATGACAGTAGTAGGGAAGTGAGGTTTCACAGTCCAAGTGGAACATGTGTTCTTTTACAGGTGCAGAAGGTGTCTTGTTCATTTTAGTGGTAAAATCAGCCTTGTGGTCCCTCCTCTTGTAATACTCTTTTATAGTCATGTTTGAGGTAATATTTTAGGTAACGGTTACTACGGATGTGCAAGCTCTGGTTGTATATATCCGGAATATATTGTCGGAGTGGTATTTCAGCGGTGAACTCTCTGGATCCCGTCCCGGATCGAAGTATGATTTGTGTATGTGGGTCAGTTGTTCGGTGTTGAGGTCCCAGCATGCCATGTGGCACCCAGCTGCCTTTCAAAAAAAAATTGTTTTCTCAAAAAAATATTTTAACTAGCCGAGGGGAGCAATCTTGTTACGGTTGGCTTTAACCATTTTTTTTTATCTACATTAAATTCCTTCATTCACTTTAACATTTACTTAAAGACACTCTTTTTCTGTTTCTAATAAAAATATAAATAAATAAAAGTAATTGTAATAATAATAAAATCAGTTTTTTATTTTTCTTCTTTCTCTTTCTTTTAAGCAATTGCAACTTTTATGGTCTAGCTTAGCTTCCTGTTTTCAAATGCGAAAGATAGATAACAGGGAGGGATGTTTGTCAGATAAAGACCACACATATTGTATTGGGCAGTCGTATACGTATTTTTCCCACACCCTAGAGTCATGTGTTTAGAGACACCGAGTCTGGTCTTTGTTAAAAGAAAGCGAGGACGCACCATAAGAATTACGTTATCTTATGTAAAGGCGACCGATGTATGCTGACATTGTATTTTACAACCCGATACAATAGCCTTGCGTTTTCCTTCAGTCTGAGTGGCGCGAGCGTAGAGATACATTCATGGGAACTGTTTTCTGCAGCCCGCAGTAAAAGAGAGGCGGGTGCTTTTATCATGAAGCGGCTTAGGGGAGAAGAGAGACAGACTGTCACTGGCGTACTAAGCTCGGTCCATTTTGTTATTGTTTTCACCTCCGAAAGCCCCTCGACACAGTGATTGTTATTCCGTCCAGTTTTGAAGCGGTGAGAGAGAGAAAATGTTGAACGTCACTTGTTGTTTTGGTGAGACACTTGTTGCTTTGGGTCTTGATCTGGATCGACAATGAAAATTCTTGACCCGTGTACTGTGCGTTAAAAGAGGTAAGGAAAAATTCCTGAGTTGGAAAATAGATCCGGGGGTGCGTTCGTGAAAGGATATGGCCTTAGTAGCGATATATGCAAGGAGTAATAGAGGTCCTGAGAAGAATTCGGGTGCGGTGACTCTGTGTTTGATCGTATGAATCCTTGGTTGGGAGGCCAATGTTTTACACCGTATTGTCTTGACGTTCATCGTGGAAATAAAGCGTCTTATTTGATACAATATTAAAGTTTAGTAACTCAGTGATTGATGCTGTAAGTGCGATTTATAATTCTGGTTGCCAAGTTCTGTGGTATGGAATCTCCCCCTCCTAACAAGATAATAATCCTTGTAGCTGATGATGATTTGTAAAGCTCAAATCGATGGGCGAAACAACGTCATAATTTATATCAACGATGAAGCCTCTCGCTTTGTGTAATGATGAGTGATATCGATATTTCATATGACAATTAGTGAAAATTTCCCCAGCAAAAATACCACGTTCGTGATTTAGTGATTTCATATGACAATTAGTGAAAGTTTCCCCAGCAAAAATTCCATGTTCAAGCTGTATGTTCAGATAGTTGTGAAAAGGATGAAATAATCCTTAATGCCCACTGATTAAGCTGAAGAGTTCTTCTCTTGTTGTAAGTACTCTTTACATAGTTTTTTTTTAATTATTATTTACATATCGTCCTGATGCAAAAAAAAATATGGTTAATATCGTAAAGAGATTATACTTAAATGATGTCTTATATATGTATATATATATCCAAAGAGTATATTTTAAGTGTGTTCTTTCTATAAGCTCAATAAGTCGCTTATTTGTGTTATTAATCTTGGAAGAAATGTTTTGATAAAGTTAGGAATCATAATACTTAATTGAAAATAATTAATACCTAATTTCTATAAAGTTGATCATCCTTTAAATTAAGATATTGTGATAAGTTGAGAACTGTGTTATAAAAAAAAAATACTTTATAGCTATTCTCAGTATTATGGATCAATTTTTATATATTGTGTTATTGTTATAATTTTGAGAATCAAGTTGCTTCTGAAGTTCAAATTGTTCAAATAAAAATTTTTGTTTATTCTCAAATATGGTATGTTTTCCTTTATATATAATTTTTAAATAATTAATATTTTTATATTTACTGCAAACCTATAGGAGAGGCTTTACCTCTTAATTAATGCCTTTAATCATGAAGACTATAATTTTATTAAGTTAAAACCTTTAAATTTAAAAAATAAAAAAATAAAAAAATAATAAAAAATTTAAAACTCATTGCAATAGTTTAAATGAGCATTAATTGAGGTTTATTTAGGGTTATTCGATATAATTATTGTTCCTGTTTCAGTATTGGATAAACTAATAAATGATGATAAAGTAAAATTAAGTTTAATTTTATAATGGATTAGCTTAAGTCTTAACTTTCCTATCTGAGGATTAATGTTATCTAAAATAAGCATCAAATTGTTTATTTTTAAAAGGTGAAAAAAAAAAAAAAAAAAAAAAAAAAGATAATTGTGTTCTTTTTTTTTATGCCACTATACGATCATACCTTAACCGATCTGATCTTGTTTAAATTCTCCGTAATTATTCCATTTTTTTGGTATTCCATCATATGCTTATTTTATTAATTTTTTTCTTTCCCCTTTTTGTCCTCATATTAGAGGAATTTCAGGTTTCCTTCAATTGTCTAAACTTAATGATGGTTATATTTCGTTAATTTACTGTGTATGGAGATTTGAGCTTGATCGGGTTGGAGTGGAGTTGGATGTTCTTTATGCATCTTAGTATACTACTTGATTTAGAAATCTGTTGCCCCTTACTACATTTAGTATTATTCTAAAGTGATGATTTCAAAAATATCATGTTGTATTAACTCATTCGGATTTTTAAGTTTTGATATTTTGATAAGTTCAATGTAATTTGCTCCCTTTTCCATGGCAACAGATTTCAGTGGAGCTAATCAGAGTATACTTGTTTTTAAATTGTTTAATGAAGAATGAATAATAAATGAGTCTATTAAATTAAGTAAGTTGTGTTTTAAAAGAACCCCAAAACTCCACAACAATAACTTAAACACATACATACAACAAATAGAGATTTATTAAAAAAATAAATATTCCAGCTTGCGGCACCTCTATAAAAATGAAGATTATAAACATGAAAAAAAAAAGGCTGAGATAGGAATTTTTGGTTAGATCTCCTCCTATGGGGCAAATTTTTAACCAAATCGACGTAAAAATTATGTTTTGTAGAAATTCACTCGGGCCGGGCCTGGCTCGGGCCGAGATTTTAACTTTTCCCGGGCCGGGCCGGGCCGAACTTTTAACTTTTAAATCGGGCCGGGCCGGGCCAATATTTTTTTTGTTCGGGCCGAACTTTTAATTTTTGTATCGGGCCGGGCCGGGCCGGGCCAAATTATTTTTTGTATGGGTCGGGCCGAGCCCGGTCCTGGAAATTTCGGCCCGTGCAGACCTTTATTTCCCGCATGGATTTCGAGCAACATGCATCGTTACACCAATGTGAAGCTTGCCGACATGCATTTCATGTATGGGGCGGCGCAAAAAAATGGAGTGGCTGCTCAAAGGATGCGCACGTACAAGGTCTCTCGAGCCTGTAGAACGACTATCCTCTACTGTGCGTAATACTTCTTCTTCTACTGCAGGAATTCTGCGATATCTTCCAGTGCCCGTATTACGCCTGGAAGCATAAAACGATCCACTCGCGCACAATACCCGATGAAGATGCTCAAACGTTGGGCGATCCCGCAGATTCCTACCCGGGAATAGTACCATGTACATTCTTTTTGAGCAGCCGCTCTATTTCCTTGCGCAACCTCATACATGAAATGCATGTCGATAAACTCCGCATTGGTATAACGATGGATGTTGCTCGAAATCCGTGCGGGGAATGACAATTCAAGCCAGCGAAGAGCTTTCATCCTCCGAACTCGACGGTGCCCTCTACTGTCTCAACGCTGAATTTCTGCACCCACATTCCTATACGAAATCTGCTTATTTAGGTCCCCTCTACCTACCTTTACATTTTGGACATATATTTTAGGACCACCCTGTATAGAAAGGTTGTGAATGGCTGATCTATGTAAATAAATGATCAATTCTACGAATTCAATAATCAATTGAAAACATGTTGTTATGCACTTCAGAAATGTAAAACAATTTCATTATGTTTGAAATAGAACCACCATTAAAATATATTGCAATCGATTTTTCTCCCATAGACAATAATGTGAAGCAGTTCTTTTGAGTTCCCCTGTAAACAAACTATAAATATCATACACTTCATTTATAATAGCGATCATTCTATAAACCTCATTAATATATATCAAAATTCTAGTACATTTACAAGATTTAGAGTAAGGGTAGACGAACATAGAGCCATACAGACGGCCAGACGAACCTGAGACATAAACCCTTTTCAGCTATGTTGGAAAGTATTGAAAAATAACCAACAAATATTTAAAAATTTGAAAAGTTTTTCTTTTGCGGGAATATTTTAATAGTTCTTTAATATCTGTTTTGCAGCATCAATTTAGGCAGATATATCAGTTGAAAATACACATTTCTGTTTAGTTTCCCAAAAATATAGTTATTTTATTTACAGCTGATGTACTTCTTAGCTATATTATATTTCGCAAATACTTTTCAACTGTGTTCGATTTCTTTGTTTTATTTTAACATTTTCTAAATTGGAGAAACCTTTCTGATATACAAAACACCTTTACAAAAATTCAGTGTAACTTCATATTTATCCACGATTCTGGGAACTTTTTCCATATCTTAAGGCGGTTCACAAAAATTATTTTTTAGCCGCTCAACAATGCGAAACTTCTTGACACATGTACGAACTCATTTTAAAGCAAAATCATAGCGCTTACAGGTTTGACTGTTGAAGCGATTTAGAATCGAATGATGTTTTCCATTTTTCAAAAAATGAATTACTTATGGAGTTATAAACGATTGGTGTCACGTGATGACAAGATTTTCTCCATTCCCGCGCTGTCGCCTCTAGAAATTTGGTTGAAAACGCCAACTTTGACAGTATTTTCTGAAAGATCTTCTGCTTTCACCAAAAAATAGAAAACACCATTCGAGTACATGGTTTCTGAATAAGAACACCTGCCAATTTCATGCGTTTCCGAATAAAAATGGATTCAGAAATGTGTCAGAAAGTAGCAACTTTGGATTTGAGAACAGCATTAAGTAACATTGGAGTTAAGAACCAATCAGAAATTTAGGAAACTAACATGTTTTCGTAATTAAGAGAAATTTTTTATTCAAAATTAACCGACTTCAAAAAGGTCCTTTTATTCCTTACATGTCTGTAACTTCGGAAACCTAATTTTTTCTATTTTTTCCCTTTTTTCTTCTCCAAATGGGTTAAAAGAATATCGAGAAAAATCAGGGTAATGGAAAAATAAAAACTGCATAAAATCACAAAATAATACTCAAACGGATTTTAAATTGTTTTACTTTATTGACATTAAAATAGAAAAGTTATTATTTTTGTATAAGTTAATATAAGTGCTTGAACTTTCGAATTCTTTTTGAAATAGACTGTACATGGAGACATTCACAAATAAGGGATTTATTATCATTTGTTATTTAGAAAAAAGAGGCCAGGTTTTTCATAAGTTTACGATTAGAGAAAATAAAGGGGGAAATTTTATTTTTATCTAAGATGATAAAAACATTTCAAGTTCGCACTCTAACATGGTTTGAACATGCTACTAGAAACAACGGATAATTTTCATAACAATCAATGAATATGTGTCAATTTAAAATATTAATTTGGAAAACATAGGTAATGGAAAAATAATGTTTGCATAAAATCCATATATAGTACTCAAACGGATTTTAAATTGTCTTTCCTTTATTGACATTAAAATAGAGATGTTATTATTATTTTTAGATTTAATATAAGTGTTATTGATTTTTTTTTAACATTCGCATTCTTTTTTAAATAAACTGTACATGGAGATATGTGGTTTATTATTTACGATTTGTTATTTAGAAAAAAGTGCCCTTTCAGCCTTTTGATATAGATTTTTCCTAAGTTTGCGAGGGGAAAAAAATCAGAAAATATCATTTTTATGAAAAAGACATTTCAAGTTCGCACTCTAAAATGATTTGAATATATTCCTGAAACAACGAAAATTTTCCTAACAATCAAAGGAAGTGTGTCAATTCAAAGTAATAAAATAATAATTTAGGATATATGAGTGATGTAAAAATAAAAGCTGCACAAAATCATTAAATAGTACTCAAACGGATTTTTTAAATCATCTTTCTTTTACTGATTTTAAAAGACTAATGTTTTATTATTTTTTTTTAAGAGTTAACATAATTTTTATTGATATTCTGAAATATTTACAATCTACTAGAAATATACTTACTGTGCCGCGAAACATTCGTAAATTTCTGAAAGGTGACATTATTTGGAAGGTGGATTTTGGTAGGTGAATGTGCATTTTTATTTCCCTGTATGAATGAATAAGAATAAAATAACGTGCCTACATTTTATTTTCTGGAACAAAAAAAAATTAATAAAATAATACTCACGTTCTGGAATGAAAGAAAGAAAATAAAAGAAAAAGAGTGAAAGCATAAGAATAATGTTCGCATTGAATTTTATGTTTTTAGTTACTTTATGTTTTAAAATGCGATGGTACTTAAATTCTTTTTTAAAATATATGGATTTTTTATTTAAAGTTTGAAAAGAAAAAACTAAAAAAAAAAAAATTCTAAGATGATAATGACATTTCAATCTCACCTTGTATAAAGTTGTGGCTTTGAAAATATTGTTGAAATCAGACAATAATTTTCATAGCAATCAACGTAAATGTGTTTCAGATAGTTACGATCGAGAAACTTTTTTTTAATGTTGAGAGCAATATAGGTGATGGGAAAGTAAATGTTGCATAAAATAACCCAATAATACTCAAATGGAGTTTAAGTTCTTTCTTTTATTGATATTAAAGTGCAGATGTTATTAATTTTTTTAAGTAAATGTAATTTTTATTGGTTTTCTGGAAACATTTGCATCCTGCATGAAATAGACTGTGCATGAGGCATTCGCAAATATCATAAAGATGGCCTTATTCAAAAGGAGGTTTATTTGCTCTGTGAATGCACATTTTATTTTCTGGAATGAAAGAATAAAAATAAAATAAAAAGAATGAAAGAATAAGAATAATGTTCACATTGAATTTTATGCTTTCAGTTATTTTACGTTTTAAAATGTGATGGTACTTCAATCCTTTTTTTAAAATATAGCTTTTTCATTAAAAGTTTAAAGAAAACATTTTTTTAAAAATTCTAAGACGACAATGACATTTCAATCTCACCTTGTATAAAATCGTGGCTTTGAAAATGTTGTTGAAATTAGACAATAATTTTCATAACAATCAACGTAAATGTGTTTCAGATATTTACGATCAAGAAACTTTTTTTTAATGTTGAGAGCAATATAGGTGATGGGAAAGTAAATGTTGCATAAAATAACTCAATAATACTCAAATGGAGTTTAAGTTCTTTCTTTTATTGATATTAAAGTGCAGATGTTATTAATTTTTTTAAGTAAATGTAATTTTTATTGGTTTTCTGGAAACATTTGCATCCTGCATGAAATAGACTGTGCATGAGGCATTCGCAAATATCATAAAGATGGCCTTATTCAAAAGGAGGTTTATTTGCTCTGTGGATGCACATTTTATTTTCTGGAATGAAAGAATAAAAATAAAATAAAAAGAATGAAAGAATAAGAATAATGTTCACATTGAATTTTATGCTTATAGTTACTTTGCGTTTTAAAATGTGATGGTACTTCAATCCTTTTTTAAAAAAATATAGCTTTTTCATTGAAAGTTTGAAGAAAACATTTTTAAAAAAAATTTAAGATGACAATGACATTTCTATCTCACTTTGCATAAAATGGTAGTTTTTGAAAATATCGTTGAAATCAGCCAACAATTTTCATAAAAATCAACTTAAATGTGTCAATTAAGAATTTTTTTTTTTAATGTTGAGAGCAATATAGGTGATGGAAAAGCAAATGTTGTATAAAATTACCAAATATGTATAGCACTGAAATAGTACTCAAATGGAGTTTAAGTTCTTTCCTTTATTAATGTTAAACTGGAGATGTTATTAATTTTTTTTAAAGTAAATGTATTGATTTTTATTTAATTTTCCAAAACTTTGCATCCTGCATGAAATAGACTGTGCATGGAGGCATTCGCAACTGTCATAAAGATGGCCTTTTCAAAAGGAGGTTTATTTGCTCTGCGGATGCACATGTTATTTTCTGGAATGAAATAATAAAATAAAATAAAAAGAATCAAAGAATAAGAATAAGAATAATGTTTACATTAAGTTTTATGCTTTTAGTTATTTTACGTTTTATTATGTGATAGTACTTAAATCCTTTTTAAAAAAAAGCCTTTTTTTATTTAAAATTTGAAGAAAACATTTTTTAAAAAAATAACAATGACATTTCAAACTCACACTGTATAAAATCGTGGGTATGAAAATATTGTTGAAATCAGCCAACAATTTTCATAACAATCAACGTAAATGTGTCAATTAAGAAAATTTAAAAAAATGTTGAGATCAATCTGTTTGATGGAAAATTAAATGTTGCATAAAATAACCAAATAGTACTCAAATGGAGTTTAAGTTCTTTCCTTTATTGATATTAAAGTGCAGATATTTTTTTTTTTTCAAGTAAATGTAATTTTTATTGGTTTTCTGAAACATTTGCATCCGTGTATGAAATAGATTGGGCATGGAGACATTCACATATATCTGAAAGAAGTCCTTATTCAAAAGAAGTTTTATTTGTTCTGCGGATGCCCATTTTATTTTCTGGAGTGAGAGAAATATAATAAAATAATGCTGACAGATTTAATTTTCTGGAATGAAAATATAAAAATAAAATAAAAAGATTTAAAAACAGGACAATTGCACCATAATTTCTATAATTCAAATACAACATTTGCTAAATGGTACATACATTAAAATCGTGAATTTACAACACAATTAAACATCAACGTTTCATTCCGCATCTGCGAACGTCATCAGGATGTTTACAAACAAGTCGAAAATGTCAAAATGAGCTTACACGTCAGAGTTCTGGAGAAAACATGATCTGAGAGTGCGCAAACATCATCATCACAAACGTCATCAAGTTCCCATGGTAACCAAGTGGATCATACCACCGTAGTGAAAAGAGGGGTTGAAAGACAAAATGAGCAGATTGTATTAATGGATTATAACATATTATGCCAGATTTTATGAATGTTATAGGATAAATTATCGTTACATGTATACTGCCCAAGCTTAATAATCGTAAGGGACTCTAAAATTTTATTAACATAAGAATTCTTGCATGGAATTATGATTCTAGCCTCTTCAAAGTCAATTTTGCTACCTTCATTCGAAAAATAAAACCTTTCGAGAGCTGTACTCTGTTTTGATTGTGAAATATCTCTCTTGTGCTCTTTTAATCTTTCTGAAAATTTTCGTTTTGTCTCACCGATATAAACTAACCGTTCGTTATTTGGGAGGGTAATCGGTATTTCATAAACTCCGGCTTTTTGATGATTGTGGATTTTATCAATATTGCTACTAATAATTTGTATAAGATATGGAGGGGGGATAGCTACTAATTTTATATTGAATGTATGAAGCACTTGTTTTAATTTTTCATATATTATCGGAACATAATGCATACTTCTGTAATTAATCTTTAAACTATGAACAAACCTTTGACCTGAAGGAGGGGGGGTATTATACTGTCGAATAATCTTGTCAATCTGCGAAACTTTAAAACCATGATCTAAGGCAATACCTTTAATAAAATCTATTTCAGCGTTAAGCTGGTTACCTGAACAAATTCTATAAGCTCGTCTAATAAATGACTGAAATGCAGCAATTTTATATTTAAAGGGCATATTTGCACAAAAAGGTATTACTGTATTCTCTTTTAATGGTTTTCTGTATACAGAGAATGTAAAATGAGAACTGTTCCGTTGTTAATTCCGTTGTTCCGTTAATTATGTTCCGATAATATATGAAAAATTAAAACAAGTGCTTCAGACATTCAATATAAAATTAGTAGCTATCCCCCCTCCATATCTTATACAAATTATTAGTAGCAATATTGATAAAATCCAGAATCATCAAAAAGCCGGAGTTTATGAAATACCGATTACCCTCCCAAATAACGAACGGTTAGTTTATATCGGTGAGACAAAACGAAAATTTTCAGAAAGATTAAAAGAGCACAAGAGAGATATTTCACAATCAAAACAGAGTACAGCTCTCGCAAGGTTTTATTTTTCGAATGAAGGTAGCAAAATTGACTTTGAAGAGGCTAGAATCATAATCCCATGCAAGAATTCTTATGTTAATAAAATTTTAGAGTCCCTTACGATTATTAAGCTTGGACAGTATACATGTAACGATAATTTATCCTATAACATTCATAAAATCTGGCATAATATGTTATAATCCATTAATACAATCTGCTCATTTTGTCTTCCAACCCCTCTTTTCACTACGGTGGTATGATCCACTTGGTTACCATGGGAACTTGATGACGTTTGTGATGATGATGTTTGCGCACTCTCAGATCATGTTTTCTCCAGAACTCTGACGTGTAAGCTCATTTTGACATTTTCGACTTGTTTGTAAACATCCTGATGACGTTCGCAGATGCGGAACGAAACGTTGATGTTTAATTGTGTTGTAAATTCACGATTTTAATGTATGTACCATTTAGCAAATGTTGTATTTGAAAATAAAAAGAGTCAAATTATAACTTTAATGTTTACATTAAATTTTATACTTTTAGTTATTTTACGTTTAAAAATGTTATAATACTTCAATCATTTTTAAAAATATATCGCTTTTTCGTGTACAACTTCAAGAAAACTAAAAATAAATAAATAAATATAAAAATATTTTCTAAGATGACAATGACATTTCAATCTCACCTTATTTAAAATCGTGGGTTTAAAAAATATTATTGACACCAGCCAATAAATTTCATAACAATCAACGTAAATGTGTCGATTAAGAAAATAAAAAAAAATGTTGAGATCAATCTGTTTGATGGAAAAGTAAATGTTGCACAAAATAACCAAATAGTACTCAAATAGAGTTTAACTTCTTTCTTTTATTGATATTAAAGTGCAAATTTTATTACCTATTTTAAGTAAATATAATTTTTATTGCTTTTCTGAAACATATGCCTCCTGTATGAAATAGACTGGGCATGTAGGAGGTATTCGCAAATATCCGAAAGATGACCTTATTCAAAAGGAGGTTTATTTGCTCTGAGAATGCACATTTTATTTTCTGGAATTAAAGAATAAAAATAAAATAAAAAGAATCAAAGAATAAGAATAATGTTCACATTGAATTTTATGCTTTTAGTTATTTTACGTTTTAAAATGTAATGGTACTTCAATCCTTTTTTTAAAAATATGGCTTTTTCATTGAAAGTTTGAAGAAAACATTAAAAAAAAAATTCTAAGATGACAATGACATTTCAAACTCACTCTGTATAAAATCGTGGTTATAAAAATATTGTTGAAATCAGCCAACAATTTTCATAACAATCAACGTAAATGTGTCAATTAAGAAAATTTAAAAAACGTTGAGATCAATCTGTTTGATGGAAAAGTAAATGTTGCATAAAATAACCAAATAGTACTCAAATGGAGTTTAACTTATTTCTCTCATTGATATTAAAGTGCAGATGTTATTAAATTTTTTTAAGTAAATGTAATTTTTATTGCTTTTCCGAAACATTTGCATCCTGTATGAAATAGACTGTGCATGGAGGAGGCATTCGCAAATATCCGAAAGATGGCCTTATTCAAAAGGAGGTTTATTTGCTCTGCGGATGCACATTTTATTTTCTGCAGTGAGAGAATAAGAAAATGCACCAATCTAAATTCCGGAAGCAGTTCCATTTTATCTCTTTAAGCTGAATGAGTGCTCATCTAATTGACAGAATCGTTCAGGAATCAGACTCCCGAAGAGTAATCGAGTGCAGTGGGTCACATAGTCAGCAAAGGGTGCTGCTGCAGCCCAGGCATTCTGTTTCGCACTCCCATTTAGGGTCTGGTAATTGTTTTACGCTACACCGGTCTGTGCCACAAAAGATACATTTTAGAGAGCGATTAGCTTCCTCACGCAGTTAAAACCGAACTGGGTTAAGTAGAGGACTGACAGATCTGTGCGTTATTGATTTTAACATGAGAATAGAAAATGATCTCTGTCATTAAAGAATATCATTTCTTGTTCAGACGCTGGTGAAGTCGATTAAATGAAACAATGCACATGTTCATCGATCATTAAAAATTACTTCTTAAAACGAGCATGGAAGTGCTTATTTGAAATAGAAACGAGGTTTGTTTTGCATAATTATTAAGGATATTAACCAATCGAATTTTACTGCTCATGTGTTGTCCTTCTTTTACTTATAGAAGCACTCTAGTATAATTTTTAAAAGTTTGAAGGAGCTGAAATGCAAAATTTATCAAACCATTCCGATTTTTTTTTATAGACTTTCAGTAATTTAAAATGAACTTTTAAGTACAGTGATCTCTCACTTATACGTCATGTAATTTAATTATTTTTAGTACCACTATTTTATAGTAAAATTCAAGTTATAAATTATGCGATTAAATAAGGCAAAAAGAAATTGATGATTCAAACAAATCAGGAATTCAGCAGTTGATTTGTTTTCTTTTTCTACCCTTTAAGAACAATTTTTCGATTTTGATTAATTTCTTAAGATGTTACTTCACCAAGGTTGTAAAAAACCAGGGTTTAACTGGGTAACCAGGGGCTACCCACTACAACCCTGTACTTCACTCACACGAAAACACTCGCTCGCTAATCCCAATTCTATGGAAGAATATTTTTAAAGTATCTCGTTTATATTTCAATATATTTTTTTTTTCATTGGATAACTGTAGTCAATCTCTTCGTTGGCCGCTTTTTACTTTTTCGATTTTGTTTACTCATTTTTTATGAGTATACTTTCACTTTCGGGACTGGCTTCGAAAGTAAAAGTACCCTCATTAAAAAAAAAAACCTGCAAACAAAATCGAAAAAGTAAAAAACGGCCTTTGCAGAGATCGACCTCAGATACTCAGTGCAAAAAAAATCACTTAAAAATATGAAAATGCAAACGAGATATTTAAAACAAATTCTCCCATAAGATTAACATTAGCGAGAGGGTATTTTCACGTGACGGAAGTACCCCTTAAATGGGCATCAAGGAATAAATAAATAAATAAAAGAAATGGATTTAAAAGAAATTCATGAAAAAACGAACTCACATGGTGTTTAGAAAAGGAAGCCTCGAATTTAATAGCTGAAGTGTGATGACATCTGACAAACATCTATAAAAAGTGGTGATATCAACAGAAAAACTGGAAACGGCTACCACTCGCATTCAAACAAGACAGTACTAGACGCTCCTCAATGTAGTTAATAGTATATAAGATACCAATGATACTCAGTCATAATTTAAGAGGCACTTCTACACCCAGAAAAAGGAATTGATTAAAACAACAAAACATGTTTTGTTGATTACATTTTGGTTGTTTCAAGCAAAATTTTTAGTTGAAGTAAAAAGTTGGTTTTGTTGCATTGACAAAAAAATATTGTTAACACTCTTACAAAATTTTAACAAAATATCATCAATTTTACTTGAATTAACAAAATCTGTTTTTTTAATTTTACCATAATTTTGTAATTTGTAATTCCAGAAAAGTTTGTTGCTTTTATAAAAATTAAATTGTTGTGTAGTAGCCATAACTCTCTCACGTAACTTGGTTTATTTGACTTATATAGCTGTATAATTAAAGGATTAACATAATTTTTGGATAATTAAAACATTTTTAATTGGGACGGACCAAAGTAGTTTTAAAAATCACCCTATCCCATTTATTACTTTCTTCTATCTTTACAAGAAGAAAGAATTGGAATCATGAAAATTTTCAACTTCTGGTTTTCGACGGATTTTAGAAGGTCCTGAACACGATTTGACTGTTTTCAGAAAATGACTGTCTATGACTCTGTCTGTCTGTATGTGACAAAAATTTTGAGGGCGCTCTATTTCAAGAACTATTGCACGGAATTTAATTAAACTTTATATTCAGTTACTTTCTGATATAAATTGGTGCTGATTAGTTTGTGGCATAAATCGCGCAACAGGTGGCGCTGCTGTGTTGCAATTTTCGTGATTTCTGCAATAGATTCGCTATTTCTCAAGAACTAATGCACTGATTTACATCAAAATACAGATTGGGTTAGACCTTGACATAAATAGAAGCTGATTACGTTTTGGTGTCAGTAGCCCAACAGGTGGCGCAGCTACGTTATTTTTTTTCATGATTTTCACTGTAACTACATCTCAAGAACTAATGCACGGATTAATTTTTAAATCATTTTAAGCAGTGATTTACGCCTGTAATTCTTAAATAATAACCAGTGAATTTTTATCCTGCTTTTTTTCAAGCGTAAACCGACAGAGTGAAAAATGTCCCAAGTCGGGAATCGTACCCGGGTCCTCAGAATAGCGCTCTGAGGCCACAGCATACGGCAACACAGTTAATTTTTACTTAATTGCAGTGAATTATGCCGGTAATCCTTGAATAATAACCAGTGAATTTTTATCCTGCTTTCTACAGGCGTAATTCATTGTTGAAAATTAATTAAAAATTAACTGTATGTTGCCGTATGCTGGGCTTTGTATTTTTAACTCATGTTTGGCGCAAAAATTTGCATGCTCATGCAGGGCCTGTTTACCGATTAGTCTCGGAGACTGTGCTTACCCAAAGAAATACAAAGGTGCCCCTAAATTTACTTTTCAGAATAGCTTTTTACAAAAAAAAAAAAAAAAAAATCAATCGGTGTAAAAAATGCATTTTTTCCTTACGAAATTTTTATCTAAGAAGCTCGCTCTTTCTAAATTGTTGTTTACTCGAAATTTTGATGGTAAAATTTCAAATTGTTGCAGCATACCAAAAATGGATGTTGTTAATAACAAAACAATCGGTAGAGGGGGGCCCCAGAGTAACGTCGAGCTTCCCCTACTTTTGGCGGGCGCTGTGCTCATGATGATATTTCCATCTTGTGCTGCGGTTGCAGTATATAAGAGTGAGAAATCTTGATTTTGGGTATCGTTCCTTCTGGCTCAGTGGTTAGAGTCTCAGATCGTTATTCTGAGGACCCGGTTTCGATTCACAGCTTGGGATATTGTTCATTCTGTAGGTTTATACTTGAAAAAAAGCAGGCTAAAAATTCACTTGTTATTGTTCAAGGATTACAGGCGTAATTCACTGCTGAAAATGAATTAAAAATTACCTAGAAAAATAGTTAAGTTAAGATTGGTTCTAATAAAAAAAATAATTTTAAAGTAAATATTATAATTGTTTATGTAACAAAAACCTTTTGTTGTTAAAACAAAGAAAATTCTTAAAATTACACAAAACAATTGTTCTTTAAACAAAAGTTTTTGTTGCCGAAACTGAAAAGAACTCTTAAAGTAACAGATAATTATACTTACTTTGAGAAAACTTTCAACAAAAGAATTTTGTTAATTCAAGTAAAATTGAAACATTTTTACTTGAATTAACAGAACATTTTTTTGCTGATGATACAAAATTTTTTGTTGGAATTGCAAAAATAATCAACAATATTTTTCTTCAATGGAAAATTTGTTTGAATCAAACAAATTTTCCATTGACCCATATTTAAACGGAAAGTTTTGTTTGGCCAACCAAATTTTCGTTCAACAAAACTTTCAATCAACAAAACTTTTCTCTGTGTGTAAAATATACCCTTCACATGAATGGGGCATCGCTAAAACATTATAATTAAGTTTTTCCTTCTAATATTTAGACACTTTTTTAAAAGCTGAAAGTTAAAGAAAATAAATCCTATATGTTAGGTATAAATTATAACTTAAAAAGTGACTGAAAAACTAAGATATATATTAAAAAAATCGAACACTTTAACAAATTACAGGAAATTTCCAGCACTTCCCTTGAAGTCATCATATTTCAGTAAAAGCGAAACAGGACTGTGAAATACATCGTTACAATACCTTCATTATTATTATTAAAGAATTGTTATTATTATTATGAAAATCCGGACTCTTTTTGAAATGAGACAGTACGTATTTTTGACTGAATAATAGATTGCGACCTAGGTTCAGAAAAACGTTTATGGCAATGTGCTCCCATGCCTTACCTCTTTAAAACCTTACTCTCCACATTTAACTCCACACGACTCCGTAAAATTTGTCTTTCGAGTTTTAAAACAATAGTACAATTAGGGTTCCTTTATAAATAAGAGAATGGTAATGTACTCAGGCGCATGTTCAGATTGGAAATTTCTGTCCGAACTATGGAAACCAACATTACAGAATTTGGTGGTACTCGATAAGATGAGTGAGACCTTTCAACAAACAGCTTGAAGAAAATTATCCATACTTTACCTCCATAGCACTCTTTAAAATTTGCCTTACGAGTTCTAAAACAATCGTTCAACTAGAGTTCCTTTATAAATAAGAGAATGGCAACGTACACATAGGCGCATGTTCAGATTGGAAATTTCTGTCCTAACTATGGCAACCAACATTACAGAATTTGGTGATACTCGATTAGATAAGTGAATAAAAAGTTAAAATTTCAGTGCAAATTCACATTGTTTAATAACTAAAATTCATAAAAATACAACTAAATGTAAATATATTGCTTGAAGGTGCGTAAAAACATACATAAAACATTTAAAAGCACATTATAGTCCTTTTTAAAAAATCCAAAACGTTTTCAACCGAACTACACGGTTATCATCAGTGAAAAACTAATTGTTGAGTTGAGTTGTTGTCTCTTCGCGTTTTTCTTGCTTGCCCGGAATAAATTATTTTACTTTAAGGGTTTGGAATATAAGGTGGGATGGGAAAGGTAATCAATGATGTATTAATTCATTCCAGACTGCGTGGATATCATATGATAATACATCGTTACAGACTATTTCTTTTTTAGATATTATTTCTATAGACTCTCTTATGATAGCTTCCAGGTGATGATCAGCACAAATAATCACCTGGAAGCTATCATAAGAGAGTCTATAAAAATAATATCTAAAAACAAAATAGTCTGTAACGATGTATTATCATATGATATCCACGCAGTCTGGAATGAATTAATACATCATTGATTACCTTTCCCATCCCACCTTATATTCCAAACCCTTAAAGTAAAATAATTTATTCCGGGCAAGCAAGAAAAACGCGAAGAGACAACAACTCAACTCAACAATTAGTTTTTCACTGATGATAACCGTGTAGTTCGGTTGAAAACGTTTTGGATTTTTTAAAAAGGACTATAATGTGCTTTTAAATGTTTTATGTATGTTTTTACGCACCTTCAAGCAATATATTTACATTTAGTTGTATTTTTATGAATTTAGATAAGTGAAACCTTTCATCAAACAGCTTGGCGAAAATGGCAATCTCACCAAATCGTAGATAATGATAGGCGTGCCACGTTTTTGTCCCACATCCTCTGGATCAACCAAATTTTACTATCCATATGTTGTCTCTATTTTACTTATAAAAGCAACTCTAGTAAAATTAAAAAACTTTTTAAAAGTAGCTAAAAGGCAAAAACTATCAAACCATGCTGAATTTTTCTTTATAGACTTTAACTTTCAGTAATTATGAATAAGGATTTAATTACAATGACCTCTCACTTTTACATGACGTTCAGTAATTATTTTAAATGCCACTATTTCACAGTAAAATTCAAATAATAAATTCTGCAATTAAATAAGACAAAAATTACTTTCAGAAATACTGGTAGTAAACATTAATTACCATATATCGCATAGAAGTGAGAGGACCATTGCATTTGATCGAATGTTGTTTTCATGAGAAGTTTTGTTATTCTTTTGCAAATTAGATTGCAATTTTGATTGTATAAAAGTCAAACACATATAATGTGCCCCAAAATATAGAAAATTGTCGCTTAATTAATGCATTACTTTTTCTTATCTTTCTTAAAAAGTGTAAGAATTAAATGTCTAAAATAAAAGAGCCAAAATTTTTGGATTATAAAACAATGTTTATTTTGCGTCGTTTGTAATTAGATTTATTAGCTACTAAGAGTTGCTGTTATTTTCTTCTGTTAAAAACCCGCTATCACAAAATGCTTTTAAAGACTTCGATTATCGTAGATTACTCAATTTAAATACATCTTTATAAAATTGTATATGAATAAGGATTAAGAAAAAATCCTCAATTGGGAGATTCTTCATTGAAGATATACTATGTCTCTATTTGTTAAAAAGCGTTATTGTATGTGTCGTAAGTATGTAATATATTGTATAGATGTAAGTTTGTTGTATGTTGTATACATGGTATATGTTGTTGTATTAAACATGAATGTATGCTGTGTGATATAGGTAGCTTGTAAGATGTTTTTATGTAAGCCGAATATATTTTATTATTTTAACAAAATAATACTGGTTGGAAAAGGTATCATACGAACTGACATTTTTACTATCTGAGTGAAAAATGTCCAGGCCGGGAGTCGAACCCAGAACCTATAACTTAAACTGGCAATGCTCTGCTTATTGAGCTACCTGAGCTGCCAACCGGTCGACAAATTTCACTCAGACAAACTTTTGGCAATAATCACTGGTCTGTTACTTGAAACAGCTCAACAGTATAAACTGCAGTTAAAGGAACTCCATTACATAAATACACTATTTATTAGGATATTATTCATGATTAGCTATTACTTTATTAGGATTAGATATTATTTTAACTTAGTCATGCTGATTGGTAAAGATATCAAATGAATTGACATTTTTGAAGTGAAAACTTCTTTAGGCGCGTTGGGCATTTTTTTTTCGTCTGAGTGTCGGCTGGTTGTTGATCCAGGTAACTTAGTAGCAGTTTAAGCCAGAGATTCTGGGTTCAACTGCTGGCTTGGACATTTTTCACTGAGATGGGAAAATGTCAATTCGTGAGATACAAGATATCGTAACATGCAGGGACATTTGTAAGGATATATATATATATATAGTAAAAATACTATGTATAGCACATTTACCTTCGGTTTATTCAGTTGAGCTGATTATAGCCATTGACAGTCTAAGCCAGAAGTTTCCGAGTTCGACTTCCGGCCTGGACACTTGTTTATTCAGATAGAAAATGTCAATTCATATGATATTTTTACTAATGAGTATGATTGAGTTAACACAATAAAATGTATTTACGTATCCATCGTTTAATGGAGTTTAACCCTTTACCTGTAGTTTATTCTGTTGAGTTGGTCTTAAGTAACAGACAAAATGTTATTGCCAAAAGTTTGTCTGTGTGAATTGTGTCGACCGGTTGTCGGTCCAGGTAGATCAATAGGCAGGGCATTGGCAGTTTAAGCCAGAGATCCTGGGTTAGACTCTCGTAATGGATACCTTTTCATACAGATGGAAAAATGTCAATTCGTAAAAGGAATGTATGCAAGGATGTTTATAGGGATATATATAAATAAAGTATTATGTATTGCACATAAAATGATACTAAGTATACATATGTAATGTAAATTAAATAATTTGAAATTTAATGGTACTTATAGACACTCTGGCACATAAATGAAATCCACAGGTATTTTTATGTTTTCATTGTATATTTTTAATGTTTTAGAGTGACTCGGCAGCCCCTCCACCTCCCAAGAACATAGCCTATACACACATGCAAATGGCAGAAAAATATTCTACAATCCTTTGTTTAAAAAAAAAAAATCGCACAACTCTTAAAAAGTGACGTCTTATCTCGCCGTCCATAATTGGCCAAGTTCGCTCTTAGGCATGAATGAAAAATCCTCTTTGCTCTCCGAGGGCCTTAGAGACCTGCATCCGATGTTGTTTGCAATCCATGCCAGAGAGGAGCGTCATCGACCTTCGGAAGCCTCCGGGTCTCTGGGTCAAGTTCGGGAGAGTTCAACGCATTCCGACGCAAGAAAGCGAAGGGGCCCGACCCAGAAGGTTGGATTGACCTGGAACGAGAGGATATTTTTATATATATAATACAAAGACTGTAACAAATTTTTAGGCTAGTCATCGTAGTAACTGGGCTGGAAGATGTGTCGAGAAAGTCCTTCACAAATTCCAATTTATTTCGCTTACATTTAAGTTCATTTCCTTTGTTCTCTTTTCTGTTCGCAATACCCATGAAAAGAACATTAGTGTAGCACCTATTAAATGTATGGTGTACAGTGGCGTAGCTACGTTTTTTGGCGCCCGGGGCAAGAAGAAATTCTGCGCCCCCCTCCCCCTCCCCCTCCTCTAAATTAAAAAAGTCCTTCCGGCCTGTACCGGGAGGAAAAGGTAGCTTTCCTATATCTTCGTTTTAAAATTTTAGCTAATGTTACACGAAAACAGCAAGCTAAAATGCAAAGAAACGTTTACAAAAGATTCGTTAATACTGAATTTGAATAAGAAATTCTCCAAATTATTGAGCAATAGCCAAATTGGCTTCATTTATGAAGACTTATTTTGGTCCCAAATTTGGCGATATTTCACCAAATGTCACCAATTTTGGCGAGAATTTGGCGCTAACGGATATGAATATATAGTTTTATGCGTATGATTGGGAAAATTATTACAACAATGAAAGAAAATAATTTGCGAGTAATCGCGTTAATGTGCTGTTTTGTTTCAAAATGTCAGCCACCCTAGAATTTCAAACTGCTCTATCTCAGCCATTTTTTAAGATAGAGGTAAACCAAAAAATGCTCTGGAATCCTTGTATCAAGACCTAATGGACCCTATTCCCACTGACGTCAAAGTCACGTGCTTTGGGGAAACATTGCCGATATTGTTGTCCTTAATTATGCAACGACTCGTTTGCAACTCAAGCCTGCATGCCATAGAGCAGCAACGGACCAGATTTTCGTGATGTTGAGTCACGTGCTTTGGGGAAACATTTCGGAAATCGTAGCCTCGAACCCAAACGGAGAATAGGGTCCATACGTAATTAAAAAATAAATTTGAATTTTTATTTTTTTTCTATATTTATTTTAGTTTTAAATTTTTAAATGGCCGCCATCTTGAAACAAAATGGCGGACCAAGCTGGCCAACGAACTCGGTCGAGACATTAGTGACCTTAATACACACAATTAGTTTCATCAAAATCGATTCATAAATACGGGCGTTATCGTATGACATAGGTCAGATATATATATATATATATATATATATATATAAATCAACATTTGAACGGAGGGTGGTTTTGGGGTGTGGGGGTCATGATCAGTGAAAATATATCGAAATTTTTCGGAACTGCTTTCCTCCGAACGGCTGCAATAGGTAGCTTTATACTTTTTTGTATTGAAAGCTACCTAAAAAATAAGGATATTATTTTTCCTTAAGAGGAAAAAAATATACTTCCGGCTTGTACCATGAGGAAAATGTAGCTTCCCTCTTCCTTGTTTTTAAGATTTTGGCTAATTTTACTCAAACACACGAAACTAAAATGCGTGCAACCCGATTACAGAAGATTCATAGTTTTCGTCAATACTGAATTTGTATATGAAATGCAAAAACTTATTTAGCTGTCGCCAAGTTAACTTCATTTATGGTGACCTACATTTATCGCCAAGATCTTTAGCCAAATACCGTCAAGCTTGACGAGAATTTGACGTTAGCATATATGACTATGTAGTTTTAAGCGCATGAGAGTTGCAACACAAATGATTACAACAATGAAAGTCAATTTACAAGAAACCACGTTTGCTAAAACTTATGAATTAAACCCGATTAAGGAAAAAAAATATGCTGCCTTGTTTCATTTACAAGGTGTGTACACTCTTTTTGATTTCCACGGAGTTCCATATGTCCTACGTAAAAAAATAGAAAATGTTTTTCAATTGACTCATTGTTTTATGTTCTTTCTTTCCTTTTTTTTTAATCTTTTGAACAATACATAAGGTGCATTTCATAAAATTTAAAATAGGATTCTCAGCAATATAAATAAATTATTTTCTAAAAGCAAAAATGTTAAGTAAAAAGTCTTTTTTATTGTATTTTAAAATGTGTCATGACATTTTGACTAATTAACTTTTTGAAAATGTGGTTCTTGCAGTTATAGAGCAGATTTGTAAAGTAAGTATGAAAAAAAAATGTTGCATAAAGTTAAAAATTGTAGGAAAGGTGTGGTTTTAAATTTTTCTTTAAAAATTTTTCAATTAAATACTTTTAAAACAAAATTTATTTTATCTGAAGAATTACGATTTTGCTTTCTTTCAAATCATAAAATTTTCATAAAACAATTTACTAATATCAATAAAAATTGCTTCTTAAACATTTACAACGGTGCACCTTCTTTGCAAATTTTAAATACCGTAAACTCTTTACATTGATTTTAACACTCTTTACCAAGATACATATCTTTGCCCATTCAGATAAAATTTGTTATTTTCTGCCTATTTTTCTTTCTTTTAATCATGATGGTTAATCCTGTTTTGAAAAACAATCTAAAAACTATTTACAAACTTTATAGGCTTGTTGTTTAAAAATAGCGGCATAACTTCCGCTGTGTCTCCGAAAATTATAATATTGTGGCTTAGTCATAAAATGTATGCAGATGATCTCTGCAATAGCATATCATACTTATAATAAATCCCGGATACAACGAGCGAGCGAGGAATTTGATTTCCAGTATAGTAAACCACCAAAAGTTTGGTATATAGTCTGCCCGTTTTTCTAGGAGCAACCCCCCCCCCCCCTCATCCTTCACCAAATTTATTCAAAGCATTCACACACATTGTCAAAATATGTGAGATAATTTCTGTTTAAAGCTCCTCTCAATTGGACGCCCCCGACTACAGAGTTCAGAGAAAAACTCCGTGGCCCTCAACATATAATCATTTTGTGCTTCCTTTCAGGTACGTAATCAAGTAAGGTACAAATTCAGTTGAGAAATCCTTAGAAACATTCACAGAAGCTCTTTCTTTCATTATTTGGTCGTATATAATAAAATATTTTACTAAAGAAAACATTCACGCACACACACAAATATTTATTGTCGAAATATGTGGGATAATTTCGGTTAAGCGTCCATCAGTTGGGCACCCCCAACGTTTAATCATTTTGTGCCTCCTTTCAGGTACGTAATCAAGTAAGGTACGAATTCAGTTGAGAAATCCTTAGAAACATTCACAGAAGCTCTTTCTTTCATTATTTGGTCGTATATAATAAAATATTTTACTAAAGAAAACATTCACGCACACACACAAATATTTATTGTCGAAATATGTGGGATAATTTCGGTTAAGCGTCTATCAGTTGGGCGCCCCCAACGTTTAATCATTTTGTGCCTCCTTTCAGGTACATAATCAAGTAAGGTACAAATTCAGTTGAGAAATCCTTAGAAACATTCACAGAAGCTCTTTCTTTCATTATTTGGTCGTAATAAAATATTTTACTAAAGAAAACATTCACGCACACACACAAATATTTATTGTCGAAATATGTGGGATAATTTCGGTTAAGCGTCTATCAGTTGGGCGCCCCCAACGTTTAATCATTTTGTGCCTCCTTTCAGGTACGTAATCAAGTAAGGTACGAATTCAGTTGAGAAATCCTTAGAAACATTCACAGAAGCTCTTTCTTTCATTATTTGGTCGTATATAATAAAATATTTTACTAAAGAAAACATTCACGCACACACACAAATATTTATTGTCGAAATATGTGGGATAATTTCGGTTAAGCGTCTATCAGTTGGGCGCCCCCAACGTTTAATCATTTTGTGCCTCCTTTCAGGTACGTAATCAAGTAAGGTACAAATTCAGTTGAGAAATCCTTAGAAACATTCACAGAAGCTCTTTCTTTCATTATTTGGTCGTAATAAAATATTTTACTAAAGAAAACATTCACGCACACACACAAATATTTATTGTCGAAATATGTGGGATAATTTCGGTTAAGCGTCTATCAGTTGGGCGCCCCCAACGTTTAATCATTTTGTGCCTCCTTTCAGGTACGTAATCAAGTAAGGTACGAATTCAGTTGAGAAATCCTTAGAAACATTCACAGAAGCTCTTTCTTTCATTATTTGGTCGTATATAATAAAATATTTTACTAAAGAAAACATTCACGCACACACACAAATATTTATTGTCGAAATATGTGGGATAATTTCGGTTAAGCGTCTATCAGTTGGGCGCCCCCAACGTTTAATCATTTTGTGCCTCCTTTCAGGTACGTAATCAAGTAAGGTACAAATTCAGTTGAGAAATCCTTAGAAACATTCACAGAAGCTCTTTCTTTCATTATTTGGTCGTAATAAAATATTTTACTAAAGAAAACATTCACGCACACACACAAATATTTATTGTCGAAATATGTGGGATAATTTCGGTTAAGCGTCTATCAGTTGGGCGCCCCCAACGTCTAATCATTTTGTGCCTCCTTTCAGGTACGTAATCCTGTAAGGTACAAAGTCTGTTGAACTATTCCTAGAAACCTTATTCACAGAAGTTTTTTCTTTCATTATTTGTACATAATAAAATATTTTACTAAAGAAAATATTTACACGCACACACACAAAAGCAATTTTTATTTATTGTCGAAATATATGAGATAATTTCTGTTAATTTTTTTTCTCAATCTGGCGCCCCTTGACAGCGGCGCCCGGGGCGGATGCCCCCCTTGCCCCCCCTTAGCTACGCTACTGTGGTGTAGGATGCATCATTATTAGGAATTCAGCCGTTAAAAGTTAAAGTAACAGGGGGGGGGGGAATTATCATTATTTCAACCCCATTCAAAATATAAAAAAGACGGGTATAGTTTTGAGAGTTATTAATTAACAATGCGCTTGGTCAGATGGAGAAAAAACGTGCTATACCTGTAAGATAAAAGTAATTCTCCGTACAAACTGAATGGAATGGGTTTGCCTATCGATTATATGGACTTACTTTTAACGCTGTATGTATAACACGCTCTTCTCTATATCTGATAAACGGACCAGCTAATTAATTGCTGCAAACTTATAATCGTGTTACTTATATTTTATGGAGAAAAATTAATTTATTATTCTTCCTATTGTTTGAAAATTCGAATAAGATGAAATATACATGTTATGAGTAGAAAATCTACGATAATTTTCTTCCTTTTCTGCAGCATTGGATTTTTGACTAAAATTAACCAGCATACTACGCTGGCAAGATATCTGTGGAATATAGCATCAAACAATTTCTCAGAGCAATCAGTGAACTGTGCTGTGCCCCAGTTTCAGATTTTTAAGCGATTTAAAAAGAAGAAGCTTTGTTTTTAGTCTTTATGTATGCATGCATGTCCTAAATTTTCTCAGGAACCACTCAACGGATTTATATTTAACTTATTACACTACACTTTTAGTACACTAAGTAATATTTTAAGCTGAAAGTATCTATCGTGTCGGGTATAGTTTTTTTTACAGGAACGCGTCAAATATTTGAATATATTATTGTCTACTGCAAATTAAACGTTTGGTATGCTGGAAATTAAAGTGCCTTTATACATAAGAGAGTTGCGATGCACCACAAATAAACATAGACCTATCAGAATTAGACGGTGCTTAACCATAACTGATCTTATTGAAATGTTTGATTGATCGAGAGGCTCTGATTAATCTTGCCTTTCATTAATGAGCTTAGAGTATTGGGCTAATCTACTCGCGTGTAGTTAGGAAACACGACTGATGTTTGACTACTGCTGATGTAAGCAAAAGAGATACCATACTCACTCTTATTCTAAACGGACTATGCCAAGTAAAAATTGATTCATCGAGGGTATTTTGGATACAAAATTTCGAAAAAAGCATATAAACTACTCAGAATTTAATTGTGTATATGGATATGGTTCTTGTTCTCAACAATAAGCTGATCGTATTGAAGATGCTTGATTGTTCGAGTGGGTCTTGTTAATATTGCCTGTCATTATCATGCTTAATATATTCATCCAATCAAGTCATTTATAGTTGGAAAACACTGCTGATTTTTTACTACAGCTGATAGAGGCAAAAATTTTGCCATGCTCAGTCTAATTCTAAAAGGTACATAGCTGAGCATGCCGTTATCCGTCTAAGCGAATGAGTCCAGGCGAGTATCGTCAAGTTTTGAAGTCTGAGTTGCTATGGTTTGGACAAAAACTTTTAATCTGAGAATACATCCTGTACGTATGATCAGACTCCATGCTCAAACCTCCATGTTCTATCACAGTCCATTTATTTATATTTTAAACAAATTCGGAAAATATTCCATTCCGATCAATAATATTAAAATACTTCAGCTTTTTGATAATAAGTTTAGAATATCTGGAAGTAAGTCATGTGAATATTCTTTTTGTGAACATTTTTTTTTAAAGAGAATGTAAACTAAAAGTCACTAAGTTGATGTATTCAAATAAAATAAAATAAAGATGTCTGTTTATAATTTCGAATAGCAGACGATACACCCATATTTATCCACCTCTTTCTTTTTTTCCCCACAAAAATGGAGTATTCCAGTTGCCATCTTTAGAGAAATTTCGTTAAAATAAAATATATATATATATTTATAGGGGAGATAGGGGATGAATGGGACATTTTCACAAAAATATTTATTTTAAATATTTTATTTAAATTATTATTAATATTATATATCGCATTTCATACATTAGGTGTTTGTCTACATCTTATGCACAATATTTGTTCAAGATTATTATTATATTGAAATATATTATGAAATTAAAAAAAAGTTCCTCTCTGTCTTAATCATCCCCACATCAGGGATGGATGGGACACACATATTTTCCTCTCTGTATTCAATTATACCAAATTAAAATTTATAATTATAAACTTATATGTAATTATATTTGTTATATATGATCTTATATGGCCGTTACATATCCGTGTTAGTAATCTAAGAAGTGAAAACACAGTTAATTATGCATTAAAAACTGCAATTTATATTATATATTTTAACTGAAATTTTAATGAATTACAAAGTTTAAGTTGCATGGATGTACAAATATCAGTAACACAATAAATATGGTACGTCTAAAATGTTCTAAATGTGGTCTGTCAGGCGCATAAACTTGTATAAAATCAGTTTCGGTGAATGTATTGCTGTTAAAAAGGAAAATGGCAATTTTCCTAAAACCACTGGTTATGTTTATGTTGCTAGTACTAAAAGCTGACAAAAATGCCTCCTTGGCAAAAGCTGAGAGGTTATAAATTGTAATATGCTATCCAAGATTATTTATCAGCCAATCATCTTGGACTGATCTCAGCTTTGCCTTTAAAGGCCCATAAATAGAAACATTTAATGGCTGAAGACGGCGGTGGCTACAATGAGGAAGAAATGTTAAAAGAATAATTAACATAAATTATTAATTTATCAACTTATATAATATTATGTAGTTAATAAAAAAAAAATCAGTATCTTCTAGAGATGAATGAAGCAGTCCCATTCATTCCCATTTGAAAAGTCCCAATCATCCCCATGATGCATTATTCAATTGTCAGCCATTTTGTCTCAGAAATTATTTTGTCACAATGGTTAATAGTCACTCATTTTAAATACCAATATTGAGCCTTGAAATAAATAACTATAACACATCTTAATTGTTTATAATGCATATAATATGTAAACAACTTCAAAT
The DNA here is from genome assembly GCA_963931845.1 of Maratus michaelseni. Lineage (NCBI taxonomy): Eukaryota > Metazoa > Arthropoda > Arachnida > Araneae > Salticidae > Maratus > Maratus michaelseni. Next base: position 325,861,658 of record OZ007594.1, read on the forward strand.
ATAAAAAAATTACTTTTAAGCAAAGTTTTCACGAAATGCAACTTTGAAGGATATTGAAAACAGCCATGTGGTCTTTGCTTTTGGTTCTGAATCACACTATGATAGTGTCATCTATGAGGATAGGAGGCAACTAAAAAAAAATGTTTATTGCCTGAAATGTTGAGAATGTCCCATCCATCCCTTGTCCCATTCACCCCCCAGTTCCCCTACTACATATAATATAGACTATTATAATAAAACAAAAACTATTAATTCTAAAATATTCTCACTTTGTTTTATTTATTTCCTTAGTCATTCATATTTATCTGTCATAGTAAGTACTTAATAAAATAATGTTAAATATAAAATATTTTTACCCCCAGAATATTTTTATGCAAAATTGCATGCTTTTAAATATAAACTTTTTAAAAACAACTGGTCATTTTTTGCTTCACTCATATATATTTATTTTGTTTGCATAGTTTTATATAAAAATAACAAGTTCTTTTCAACATTTTCAATTTTGGAACCGGTTCCTACCGGTTCCAAAATTGAAAATGCCCGCTTACAAAAAAATACTGCAACACAAATCGAAAAAGTAAAAACCAACAACGGTGTAGATTGACCTCAGCTATCCTATGCAACAAAAAAAAAAAAACATTTAAAAACCTTCCCATAGACTTAACATTAACTTGAGCTTCCCGTGACTAGTGTAGGCTCTTAAATTAAATTTTAAAACCATTACAAAATTTATCTTTAAAATAGTCATCGTATTATTTCTTTCCCTTGTCTAAGTAATCATATATTCGAGATTTACATATATTTAAAACGATTGTTTCTGTCTCCAATAAGAATTAGTAACTCATAAATAAACATATCCATCACTGAATATAACGATTAGGTAACGGAATAGATTTTTCCAACACCTGACTAATAAATTTCGCTTTTACAGAATTTTTTTAACTTTTAAACATCGCACAATTTCAATTTTTACACTGTCGAATAGGAGGAATTTTTTTCATTCAAATGCAGTTTGTTTAAAAACTGCATCTCAATTTACTGAGTTTTATGATTAAATATTTTTTAAGCTTGATTTTGCTTTATTCCACATGATTCAATTAACCCGAGATTGCAAAAGATTGACACGTTTCTATTGAAATAATGTATGTAAATAGTTCAGTATTTGTATCCAGCTAATATTGCATAACAAAAATTAAATTCTTCACTAAAATATAAATAAATAAGTAAAACACAGGTTTATAAGATATGTAATTGAACTACATGCTTAAACACTGAAACATTTATAATAAAAAAAGTTGCAATAACTAGTGCGAAATATTTCGCAATTTCCTTGGCTAATTAACCGCTGGCATGCGGCTATTACGAACGTAATATCGTTTTTAGTAAATTAAAAAACTGTATTATTTATATGCATAATTGATATTTTCATATATATATATATATATATATATATATATATATATTGTCTACTTGTTGGTCATTTAAAAAATATATATATTAAACATAAAAAATCTCTTACAGTTTTCAATTAAAAGTTACTTTCACCTATGTTCTGTACACTGGGTAGTATGTTCCGTAATCCGGGAAGCGCCAGGTTGAGCCCAGTAGTTTTTCCTGAAAATGATTTTGTTTTGCTGTTCTTTATCAAAGTTAAATAAATTCTAGGTTTACAACCTTTCAACCTTTTAAAATGAATTATTAAATTCTCCAACACGCATCAATAATTCACAAATAAATACATATACGCCCGAAAAACAGAAACCAGGGAGGGAGAAGATTTTGGAACAGATGTGCCTATGGTCCGCTGACAAACTTGCGTTTCTTAAAATTTAGAACATAAACATGAAATAAACTAAAATAAAAATGCCCTTGAAAGGCAATTTTTAAATATATCAGCGTTAAAAAAAACCACAAATGCAACAAATAAAAAATATTAAAAATCCAAAAGTAATCTTATGCCAACTTTTTTAAAAAAATGGAGAACTGAAACAGTGTATTATCTTTTTCTGTAGTAGTGCTCAGCCTCCCACCGTTTAATATAGTTTTTGAATGTGTGATCATGACAGAACTAAACAAACAGAACTAAAAAAACAGAACTAAAAATGTCTTACATGGGAGGATAAGGGGGGAGGGGCAGGGCAGAGAAATCGTTACTTTTTTTTTTCTTGGCATTTAATTATTTTAAACCGCTTGAGAAGAATACACTTTTATTATATTTTTTTTAATTATCCGAGAAAAAGCAAATTTAGTTAAGTTAATCTAAAACTCAGGGAGTGTGACTGCCAACCACCCTTCGCCTTCCCTTTGAGGGCGTCTATAAATAAACATCTATATCAATGAATATTTCAAACTAATTACAGAATGAAAACATTTCCTTTTTCTTTCTTTTCCAAATGAAATTCATCCTCAAAAGTATTTTGTTTTGTTGTTTGTTTTGCAAAATAAATCAATTCCAAATTTGCAAGCCTTTAAAATGAATCATTTCATTCTTCAGCACGCATCAATAACTCACAAATAAACATCTCTTATCAATGAATATTTCGAACTGATAACGAATTGGAAACTTTGTTTTTATCTTTTTCAAATTAAACTCGTAGTCAAAGGGATTTAGTTTTGTTGATCCAAAAGTTTCGCGGATACGTTTTTTTCCCTGCGCGCATGGGTGATCAGGCCCCTCATCTTCTTGGATTCCTGGAGGGCCCTGGAAGACTCCTTGCGTGTTCGGAATGTGACACCATGGATCTTCTCTATCCCCGAGCGATATCGTGCGCGATGACGCCACGCGCCGTCGCATGTTTGACACCAAAACCTTGGCGTAATAGCGACCTGCAGTGTCACGGTGATGCTTGCGGGGAAAGTTTGAACTTCCTAATCGCCCTCAGTTGAAATAATCCATCCGAATGCTTCTAGAAGTCCCGTCCCTCTCTGACCTTACAGCCTACCTTTGATTTGACAACATATAAATATAGAAAAATGAAATGCCACATAAAATGCTTTGTCGGTGATGCCAATAACTGTTAATATTATTTTATTGACTGTTATTTTTTTTTAAAGAAAAAATGAAAAGAGTTTACTTTATTTCTCATCTTTTTTTTTTCATCCGAATGCTTTTAGATGGCTCATATCACTTTGACCTTACTTTTGATTTGACAACATATAAATTAAAAAAAAAAAATGAAATGTCGCATAACATGCTTTGACGGTGAAACCAATAACTGTGAATATTATTTTATTGACTGTTATTTTATTTTATTTTATTTTATTTTTTAAGAAAAAATTAAAAGAATTTACTTTATTACTCCTTTTTTTGATTTCATCCGAATGCTTCCAAAAGTAACGTCCGTCTTTAACTTTACAGCCTACATTTGATTTGACAACATATAAATACAGAAAAATGAAATGCCAAATAAAATGCTTTGTCGGTGAATCTAATAACTGTTAGTACTATTTTATTGACTATTGAATTTTTTTAAAGAAAAAATTAAAAGAGTTTACTTTATTTCTCCTCTTTTTCTTTCATCCGAATGCTTCTAGATGTCCCGTACCTCTTTGACCTTGCTTTTGATCTAACAACATATAAATATTAAAAAAAAAAAATGAAATGCTGCATAAAATTCTTTTTCGGTGAAGCCAATAACTGTTAATAATATTTTATTGACTGTTGATTTTCTTTAAGAAAAAAATAAAATAGTTTACTTTATTCCACCTCTTTTTCTTTCATCCGAATACTTCTAAAAGTCCCGTCCCTCTTTGACTTTACAGCCTATCTTTGATTTGACAACATATAAATACAGAAAAATGAAATGCCACATAAAATGCTTTGTCGCTGAAAACAATAACTAGTGGTTTGGGAGACTTGATCCCTTTTTCAGTTTTTAATTTTTATTTTGGAAAGAAACAAATTTTTTTTTTTTAATGTTTCCAGTTATTATTAAAGGCTCATGTGTCTTTAATGTTGTAGTATTTTTTTTATTTTTGAAAAACCATTTTTAAAATAAATATAAATTATTTTCCAAAAAATAAAAAAAGGATCAAGTCTCCCCAATTACAGGGAGACTTGATCCCTTTCCAAGAGAGACTTGATCCTTGAAACAGATGCATTGAAATGATTCGAATTAAGTTGTAGAAATCAAATTTATTGTTGACTAACATGTAAAAAAGGGAGAAAAACACAAAACAAACTCTACATTTGGTAAAAATCACTGTTTATCATATGAATGATTATTATTGCTAAAATTAATGATCTAAAAACATTTTCAAAGCTTTAAAAGTCAAACGTAAATGTTAAAATTTATGTATTTTGAAGAGTTCTACCAAGCATGACTGGTTTAGGTACTTTTTTGACAATGTTCGTCATTGCCCACAACACTAATGTTAACATTTTCTGGATAAATAAGTTGGTCGGAATTAAGTCCTCTTTTTCTTAGAAAATTGATTTTGCATTCAGATGATGAAATCTTCTTTACAATTTTTCGAAATTACTAATTTTCTTCTTTCCTAGAAATCGCACAATGACAAAGTCACTTTCATCAATTGACAAATTTTGTGGATTTTCGATCATTTCATCAGAATGTTCATCAGGTGAATCTGGCTTGGTTGAATCTTGAACACTACAACTTCTCTCACTTTCTGAAGATTCAGGGCTTTCATTTTTAGTGTTTTTACTTTTCTTTCTTGAGATGACATGAGTTTTTCTTGATTTATGTTTTTTTATTCAGCTGGCGATCCTGTATTTCTTCTTCAATCTGTCTTTTAGTTGGTGTGCTTGTCAAAATTTTTGAAGATTCTTTATTTTCCAGTTTTGGGTAATTAAAATTTAGGGAAGGCTTATATGTCTCCTGGAGTCACAATGTTTGTTTTAACTGTAATTGTATTACTGCTTGTTGGGGTTAATGGTTGATCTGTGACGAAAGATGATAAAAAATCATCTTCAGAAAAAATATTTATGTTTAAGGGATATATGCCAGTGATTTTAAATCCAAGATAACCATAGTCTAACTAATATTGATATTGTCTAAATGCGACTTAAAAGTGACAATTAGGAGTAGGGGTTAATAAAATTTAACATTAATTTAGCTTAACTTTGGGGACACTTGATCCCCAGGATCAAGTCTCCCTATACAATGGGGATCATGTGTCCCTAATGTGCATGTGTTGGAAAAATAATTATTAAATCAAAAGTAAAGAAACTGTATTAGATTTAAATAACGACATTTAAGCAGTAAGGAATGGTAATAAATAATATTAATCAACTTAAGTAATTGAGTTATATTTAGCAAAAAATAAGAAACATAAACTACTTACTGAAAAAGAAGTTTGATTGTAAGAAATCAGATATTTCTTTGTTACAACAAAAATAAAAATGGGTGAATGAAATTCTGCTGTCAGATCTGTTGATAAGGAATCACTTTACAAGTGTTGCCGGTTTCAGAGACTTAATTGCAGTTTTTCCCTGGTTTTAGGCCTAGGGATCAAGTCTCCCTAGGGATCGACTCTCCCCTACTATTTTATTGACTATTGAATTTTTTTTTTAAAAGTGTATACCTTATTTCTTCTCTTTTTCTTTCATTTAAATGCTTCTAGAATTCCCATCCCTCTTTGACCTTACAGCCTACCTTTTCTTTGACAATATATAAGTATGGTCAAATGAAATGCCAAATAAAATGCTTTGTCTGTGAAGCCAATAACTGTTAATAGTATTTTATTGACTGTTGAATTTTTTTAAAGAAAAAATTAAAAGAGTTTCATTTCACCTCTTTTCTTCCATCTGAATGCTTCTAGATGTCCCATACCTTTTTGACCTTACTTTTGATTTGACAACATATAAAGATTTTAAAAAATTAAATGCTGCATAAAATGCTTTGTCGGTGAAGCCAATAACTGTTAATATTATTTTATTGACTGCTGAAAATTTTTTAAGTAAAAATGAAAAGAATTTACTTTATTTCTCATCTTTTTCTTTCATCCGAATATGCTTCTAGAAGTCCCGTCCCTCTTTGACCTTACAGACTATCTTTAGTTTGACAGCATATAAGTGCAGAAAAATTAAATGGCACATAAAATGCTTTGTCGGTGAAGCCAATAACTGTTAATGTTATTTTATTGACTGTTGATTTTTTTTAAAGAAAAAATGAAAAGAGTTTACTTTATTTCTCCTCTTTTTCTTTGTAGAACACACTTTATAATTATTTTGTTTATGTCTTTTTTCCTTTTTCTTTTATATATTTGATTTTATAATACATAAATCTGTCTATTCTAAATCAGAGTAGCTAATGCTGCTGCCGTAATTGAATTCATTGTGACCTTTGACCTTTCTCAGCTCATAATAATAATAATAATAAAACTATCGCATATAAAAACATGAAAACTGGTAGTTTTATAGAGAAATGTATGGTAATTACGCTGAAGTAGACAGTTTTTAAATTGGAGAATTATTTTAAGAACAATTTAATGTTAAAATCGGTCAGTTAGTTTAAAAAGTTTTATAGGATCAAAAACTATGCAAAGCAATTTAAACATCTTTCGCATCGCATACTTGACTAGATTGTGGTGTTCAGTGTGCAATGATTTTTTTTTAATTTGTTTTTTTCTTCTTAAGGTTTTTCTTTTTTCAAAATTTTATTCAAAATTTAATTGACTGAATAGAGATTTAATTCCTAGTTTGAAATAGCCAGTTTTTACTTACTGTTTTAAAAAGCCCAAATAATAGTATTTACAAACATTTTTCAATTAAAAAATATATTTGCACATGAATTTAAAAAAGAAAGAAAACTTTAAGCTATTACGTGCGAAAAGCACTAAATAGTGAAAATTACGCTATATTTGAAAGGATATTTAAAATGTCATAATTAAAACGATTTTCTTGAAGAATCTAAAAGAAAACTTTTCTTCAAAACGTCATAAAAGTCCCGAAGGGGGTGCCTATTTTTAAGAGAAACAACTCTCTTTCTTTTCTCTTAGATTGTAAAAAACAATTTTATAATTTATTTTCTCCTATTAATTATTTTATTTAGTAATATATAAATATTTAAACAAAAAATTAAGTACCAAATAAAATCAAAAGCGTTCTTTTTCGGTTAAAGCCGAACATACCTTACAAAGCCGAAAGGTATGTTCGGCCTATGTTCGGCCTGTTACAATACCTAACAAAGCCGAAAATACCTTACAAATCTCAATTGAATATTTTCCGCTATAAGTAACTGAATTTATACATGCAAGAATAACAATATAATATTTAATTTGATATTAATGTGAATGCTGTTAATTTATCATGTTTAATAACTGGGCATATTTTGTCTTTCCATAAAAATATATAAAACAATAATGGTCTTAAATACCTTTTATCCACATCTCAATGTTTTACAGATTGGGCATAATGATCGTGTGTCTCCGGGCCATATGCAGCCCCCGTGCCGTAGTTTGAGCATGCCTGACATAGATACTCAAAAGAATTCGGCTGTAGGACTGACTATGAGCGATAATAATTGCTGAATGTGCTCTTCCAGCTGTGGTATGCATTTCTAAACTAAACTATTTTTTTTTTTTGTGTGTATTACGGAGCGTGTAGGTGATATAAGTTAATTCAGTTGGTTCCAAATTTAATGTTAAATATTTTGTAACAAAAATTATTATATCAATTTAACTTTAAAAAATCAAAATCAAAACCAAACAATATGATATTTAAACTTCCCCAAAAAACTTCGCTTCTGTTCGAGTGAAATCGAAATAAATCTTAGACATTTTTCATTTGTAAGCTTCACGAGCTGCAAAGAATATTTGTAGAGCAAATTTTGTAATTATGTTTATGATAGGTGTATGCAAAAGACAAGAGGTACGTGCAAAATACAAATCTTTAAATATCATATTGTTTGATTTATTTATTTTTTAAGTTCAATTGGTATAAGCACAGTTGTTACAAAAAAACAAATTAACATTAAATGCCGAAACAACTTAATGTAATATCTTAATATCTTTCCCTTCTCGGCCCTAAACAAGGTAGGAAATAATTTTTCTTTTTTTAATTTGTTCTGCAAATTATGTTTTGGTGTAATATTATTTTATTGACTGTTAATTTTTTTGACAAAGAAGAGTAGACTATAAAAAGGTAACTTTTAGGTAGCTTTCAATACAAAAAAGTATAAAGCTACCTATTGCAGCCGTTCGGAGGAAAGCAGTTCCGGAAAATTTCGATATATTTTCACCGATCATGACCCCCAGACCCCAAAACCACCCTCCGTCCAAATGTTGATTTATATATATAGATATATCCATATATATATATATATATATATATATATATATATATATATATATATCTGACCTATGTCATACGATAACGCCCGTATTTATGAATCGATTTTGATGAAACTAATTGTGTGTATTAAGGTCACTAATGTCTCGACCGAGTTCGTTGGCCAGCTTGGTCCGCCATCTTGTTTCAAGATGGCGGCCACTTAAAGATTTAAATTAACTTAAAATCTAAAATAACTATACAAAAAAGTTAAAAATTCAAATTTATTTTTTAATTACGTGTTAGGCCTTGATACAAGGATTCCAGAGCTTTTTTTGGTTTACCTCTATCGTAAAAAATGGCTGAGATAGAGCAGTTTGAAATTCTAGGGTGGCTGACATTTTGAAACAAAACAGCACATTAACGCGATTACTCGCAAATTATTTTCTTTCATTGTTGTAATAATTTTCCCAATCATACGCATAAAACTATATATTCATATCCGTTAGCGCCAAAATTGGCGACATTGGCGACAAAATTGGCAAAATTGGCGACATTTGGCGAAATATCGCGAAATTTGGCGATCAAAATAAGTCTTCATAAATGAAGCCAATTTGGCTATTGCTCAATAATTTGACGAATTTCTTATTCAAATTCAGTATTAACGAATCTTTTGTAAACGTTTCTTTGCATTTTAGCTTGCTGTTTCCGTGTAACATTAGCTAAAATTTTAAAACGTAGATATAGGAAAGCTACCTTTTCCTCCCGGTACAGGCCGGAAGGACTTTTTTTCTTTCTTTCCTTACAGTAAATATCTGTATAATTTATTATTTTATTTTTCTAATCTTTGATTCGATATTTTATTATATTGAAATCTACCTGTCTGTCCGCATGTCACAACTTCTCCTCCTAGAATATCGAAGGCTGAGCGATGGAATTAGCACCAATTATCCACTTAGATCCGAGGATAACATATAAGGGTTCAAAATTTTAGAATTGGAATTGGTTTCTCAGTTGTTGTTTTTTATTTTTTAATGTAATTTCTAATGGCATTTCTGTAATGGTGGCAACTAAATTACTTAATTTTTGTGGACTACAGAGAGAAAAGGGGAAACGATGGGGATTGCTAGATTTTTATGATGTCATTTTCTCATTAAAATTGAAGCGAAAAATTATTTTGCATTTAAAAATAAATGGTGAAAATTCTTTTGATTAAATTAAATTTTCCAAGAAAATTCGAAGGAATAAAAAGATATTTTCATATATTCAAGCTTAATGAACAATTTAGTTTACAAAAACAAAAATCGTCCGTCGACATATCGACATTTTGAAATCGTTATATCGTATTTTTTTTTTTTTTTTTCATCTTTACATTCAACCAAGGAGGAAGATTTAAACTCCTTGGATTTTGGTAGACATTTATTTATCCCTATTCACAAGCATAGGATTTTAAGAAAAAGCATATACTATTTTCAATTAATTATTTTTGAAAGATGGCAGTTAAAATGTTTCACAAAGGCGCTAAAATTAAAATGGTTTATCGGGTAAAAATTACATTTTTTTTTCTTGTTAAGCACTTACTTTAATTCAAAAATCTAAAATATTTTTTTATATGTTTGCCAGAGAGACGTCATTTTGATTTCACCAGCTACAAAATTAGAAACCAAATTTTAAAAGAACAATGTACTTTTGATAACGTTTTGCATAAAAAATTGCTTAACCTATATTATAAATACGATTTCTTACTTGAAATTTAGTATTTAGTCAATTTATTGTTATAAGTTTTGTTTTTTTAAATGTACAATAATATTCTATTTCATTTTCTCTCAAGAAATCGGAAGATCTGATGCAATGTAAATGCAACCCATCGGGTTGTCACGTAGATAGTAATAAATAAAGTGCCACACAAAATGTTTATTGATGTTTTTTTTTTCCTATAATTAAATTTTAAAAAAATCAAAGATATACACTAACCTCCAAAAATTAAGGTACAACCACTTTTTTTACACTTACCATTAAAAGAATAAAGGTAAAAAAAATTAGTTTATTGTATGAATGATCCTAAGTAACTTCAATAAAACCTTATGAAACAATTATACCCACCACTGTTTTTTTTTAGCATCGGACACTTATATGTCAGTTGGGAGAAACTCATTTTTGTAATTTGTGCAGAATATTTTTTTTGCTTGTTCATCTTCAGTTGTTGATACTATGATATTGTTAACCACGTCTAAGGAGATGTCGTTTACCAGATTCTTTAAGACAGCGGGCAATTGGATAAATAGAAATGAAGTTATCACAAGCTAATGTTGCTAGACGTCTTAATGTGTCTGATAGTGTGGTCCAAGACTCTTGTATCAATTTGAAAACATATTGACTGGTACCATACCGATATATATTCTATTGGAAATGAATTTGGCCGTAATCAAGTTTGTAACGGAAGCAGAAACTTAGTTATTCAACAGGACACAATTAACAATTCAAAGCTGGTGCAGAAAGAAAAATCAGTTGCCTTCCCAGAATATTACCAGATTAACAATCTACAAATAATACGAGGGTTGGAAATTTAATAGTGGCAACTATTTATTTACATCTGATACAAAAGAGATGCATGTTACAAAGTTTTACTGTCCTTCAATGCAAAAAGTGTCGCCGCTTCTTTCTGAAAGCTGGTCGCAGGTTTTGTTCAAAAAATGAACAGTAATACTGCGCATTGACGGTCTGCTGTGGAGGAACATGATGCGTGTGGAAAACACCATAACATTCGCACACGAGAAACACCAGAAATTTCACATTGCTGGGGTTGTGACGAATTTTCGATCTTCGTAGTGACCCATAATGGCGTCATTCATTCAATTGGCGTTTCACTTATGGATCGTACGATTTGCTCCATGTCTTATCCAGTGTAATAATACAGCGTAAGAAATCCTCTCCTTCGCGCTCATAGCACTCCAAGTGGTTTCGAGCAGCGTCATATCGTAACCATTTCTGCATTTCCATCAAATCGTGCGGAACCCATCGTGATGCAATTTTTCTCATGCCCAGGCGTTCCTTCAGAATGTGAAGCACAGTCGTATGTGGTAATCCGGTGTCTTTGCAGAACGAATCGTAAAGCGTCAATCACTGTCCAGTATCTGGCAAGAACATGCACTTCTTCTTCACTGGCACAAAGACGACCCGGCCGACGCATGTCTGCCACATTTTGGCGTCCATCGTTGAAGGCTTTTACCGTGCCACTGTTCTGTAAGGTAATGCAGATTCCCCGCAAGCCTCTTGAAGACCTTGATGACACTCTCGTACGGTACGACCTCTGGCACATTCAATCTTTATCTAACTCCGTTGTTCTTGTTTAGAAACATCGTGACAACACTACATTAAACCGCCAGCTAACACAAGGCTCTTTTGCTCTCGCCAGTTCTCATGCGTGTCCAGTAATCACGAAATAAGTATTTATACAGATGGTTCAGTAAGGGACAATGGTACCTCTTCAGCATTTAGAGTACAAAGGAACAATATTTTTATTTTTGACCACTCCACAAGACACAATAAACGAAATTCGATCTATCAAGCCGAACTATATGCTATAAAAAAGTGCAATAGACTGATACAGAAAATCAAACTACAATACCCTCCTGATCGTCACAGATAATCAATCTTCATTAGCAGCTCTGAACTTGGCTTTTCCGCGAAACTAAATAATCTAAGATATCTACAAAACCCTCTTAACCATTCCTAAACAACAAATTTCTATTTCATGAACTAAATCTCTTATCGGAACTGTGGGCAACGAAAGAGCGGACTCTCTCGCAAAACATGGAATAACTAAAAATGGGTTTAGCGAAAAAAATAGATCTCTTAATTGCAACTACAATAGTAAAAAATTTCTTTACTAAAAAAGCTCTCGATGACTGGCAACGCTCATGGACCTGCTCTATCAAAGAAAGAGATACCTACATTATTCTTAACAAAGTTAATACAGATTTTATTTGTGAATGCCCAGTCCTAGCATATTAATAAAGCAACTATGGCAGCTTTCCATATTTTCTACATAAAATAAGTAAACGTAATTCAGCTTTGTGTCCATGTGATAAATTTTCAGGAAATTCAAATCATTATAACTTCGGAAACAGTCCACTGATGAAATTTCAATTCCAATTCAACAAAAACAAAACACCGCGAAAGAATTTGCAAATAACTCTCCTGGATCTCAATTATATTAAGCTTACAGATAACTATAAGATTCTAAACAAAAACTTTTCATATATCTCCAAAAGTTTATAAGAACTGTCATAGACTATATTTTTAAATAACTTATAATATTTAAATTCTTTTGTTTATCTGTTAATTTTAGCTACTATTGCCTCTTCATTTTACACAATATTTCTGATACTAACTCTTGAAATTTCTGAAATTAAAATATCTGTATAATCTATATATTTAAAACGCTAAGCGATTTCTTTCGACAATCCGTGAGAACAAACTACTGCATCAAATTACATCATTCTTTTTTTAAATGAAAGATATTTGGACACAGATTTGTTATCGTGCATTCGTTTCTTCGAAAATTTAATTAATTAGCCGTAATTTTTAATTAAACTTTTACTTCTGCTAATGACGTCATAATCGGAAAACGCCCACTGTTGCAAGGCATAGAGTTTACTCTCTGAACTCAGTGGTTGCGAGGATATTAAGAGAAATAATGAATATTAAAAGCTCGCGGCTTTTAGGCCGAATTTTTTAATTTGCAAGTTAAATTTCCCTAAAAATATTTATCCGCGTGTTTTCAAAGCGAATAAAACTTCATATTTATTATGACGTCACGAGAATATTGTCCATTGGGTTTATTTTATCATTATGCATTATAACTTTGTTGATGCTATTTTTTCATTCCAATTAAATGCAAAAAATATTTTTATTTGTATTCCAGGTGTTTATTAAGCGTTAAAGTATCGGATATAAAGTACGTGTGAAAAGTTTGCGCCGGTAAAAATCACGTTATGCTTACCTCGAAATGCATTTTAACATTGATAAAACTGAAGAGAAAAATGTATTGGTTATGATTGTATCAATATGACTTAATTTTAACTGATTTTTCCACTCATAATTATAAAGATTATAATTGGAGCCGTCATTGATTTCTTCATCTTGATTGCATACCTTGATTACATGTTACCAATTACTTTTTTTTTAATGATAGGTTAGAAGATTTCTTTTTTTAATAAACAAAATCACAAAAGTAAAGGATTTCAGGAAATTTAAAATGATTAAAAATAGTGTTATGGTAGAAAAAAAATCTTGAAATAATGATTGTATTTTAGCTAGAATAAACAATGTAAGACTAATATTTCATAGGAATTATTTTGGTAATTTTATTATAAGTTCATTTAACAGCTCTTTATTAGCGCATATTTCTTTCCCTGTGAATTTCTCTTTCGATGTCAAAAAAACGGTTTTCAACAATTGGACGCCAGCCAAAATACAGTGGCAATTTTTAGAAATGTACAACGGTTGTGACAACAAACGGCGCTATCGCTTTAGCTTTTATCGCGGTTACATCACTTCTAAATACTCCAAATTTCTATTTTTTACTACATTTTACAACATTTTACAATTTCAATTCTTACATCATCAATTAGAAAAAAAATTAGATTTCGATTGAAATTTATTTGAAAACTGCCGCTTAATTTAACGATTTTTTAAATAATTTTCAAGCATGAAAAGTTTTTCAATTCTATCTTATCAATGACCACCAGTTTGCTTCAGTAATGTAAAATAGCCCCTGGGAAAGTTGCCACAATTGAAAATAGAATTTCCAAACCATCATAAAAAGTGAATAATAATAATAAAGAAAACAGTGATCAATCATAAGATCAGATTATCCATAAGATAGAGCATTTTAGCGCTAAACAACAATCTGTCAAAAAAAAAAAAAAAAAAAAAACTATTTTTAGTTTATGAACATAAACTTGATATGTTGAATTCGTTGATGTGTATATGTTCCATCAGATATCAGAATATGCTAGGAATTGTATTTTTATATTTTATTACATTTGCCAACTGTGTAAGAGGAAAAATATCCTCGACTGTGATGGAAAAGGGATAATCATCCTGATTATGTAAAGGAACCGAAGAAAAAATACAAATAAATTACACTTGAAAACATAAAAAATCTCCCTCATCGGCCGATTGATTTATAACTGTAAAAAAATTCTTCATCTTTACATAAAAACTGATTAGCTTAAAACAATGGATGCATTTTAGAAGATATGGATTTGAAACGAACAATGATTAAAGAGGACATTTTAAAACTTTTAATTTAAACATTTTAAGACTTTTTAAGGTCAAATTTCGACGGTGCTTTTGGGCAGATGCAATGCACATGCGCATAGGAGCTCATTCGGTTGCATTATTACAGGGGGGGGGGGAGGGGAGATGTGTTCTTTATTTTTTATGTTCTTTTATTTACTGATATACGTAGGGATATACTATTTGTATATACTTCATAGGTCCATGAAATTTTTTTCTTGCCGTGGGGAGTATGGTGACAATGTCAAACTAATTTGCATTACACAGTTGTTTACGGATTGTTTGTTGGGAGTTTGCATCGGAAATAGTACTGTATTTGACTGGGGAAAAAAACTTTAAAAATAAAATATTTGAAAGGCTGTTTCATACGCACCCCTTTTTAAATAATAAAGAAGCTTATTTTACTGATATTGTTATAGTATTTTTTATCGTCATATTTTGACGGGTTCCATCTAGTTATTATTTAATCTTTCTGGAAAAGTTTAAAGTTAATTTCATGGATTGCTTAAACATCAACTTATTCTACTAAATTTTACTGTTTTAATATTAACACTGTATTTGTTAACTTTGATCAACATTAACATTATTGTTTGATTTCGTATATGTGTAATTACTTATGAATATCACTATAATTAATTTCATTTGTCTTTAAAATTTCTTGCTGCCGACGTACAGAACTTGACTGATATGACTACCCGATAGTAAAACTCTATAGTCCTCATTTCAGTTTCATAAATATTAATTATAGAATTATAATTGGAAACGTAATTGTTACAAATATTGTTAATTGATTTGTTAGCTAACAATATGTCCATAATTACTTCTCGAAATTATTACTATTATTTTTTAAAAATCATTTTGTACATGGAACTGTATTTACATTTGTTCTACTGCCGATGTACAGAATTGGCCATTTCTGCAATTAAAATAAGAATTGCAGAATGTTATTATTTCAAATAAATTCTTATTGATATCAATTCATACACATCTCAGCAATTTTGTAAAAAACTATTTATCTTTAGATATTCATTTTATGCAAATATATTATACTTTGCAACCATTGGTAGAAACTTTAGTATTAAATTGTAATTCAATTTTCTTTTAATTGGTAATTATTGTGTAACTGCTTATTAACTGCTTATAGCTTTTCTAAAATAATGTGACAGTTTATGGAAAATCTTACATCAAAATCTTTGTGCAACTTACAATTTCGCTCGCCCAGCACATGTGCAGCGCATGTGATTATTATTGTATATATCTATAAACTCAATATAAATCAGCGTTAACGGAACAGAGACCAACCGCTTACCTCTCGAACTCTCACGGTGGTATGGCGGGTTCAGCTGGGGTGGTCCCTTTGTTTCCTGGGTCCGGTCTTCTGGCGTGGTTCAGTAGGTGGTGGAAATAGTTGTTCCTCTCGTGGAATTTTTTCTCCTATACCTCACGGTTGACTGTCCACGAGTGGTTGATTTCTGTAAATTTTTGTATCAATTTGAATCCGAAAATTCAATGTAAAGGAGACCTGCTCCAGGCCACACATGGGTTACGACCCTCGTGCATAATCGCTTTCTAACTCTTTCGGCCCTAAGGAAGAGGAACAATACTGTGGTTCAGCTCATTTCAGATCATCGTAATGCAACAGAGATGACAGTATCTGCGCTTACGATGCACAAACAGCTTCACAGTCGAGGACTCTATGCAAGATTCGTATTTCTTAATAGATAACACAGAAGTGCCCGTTTACGTTGGGCAAGAGTTCACGTTATATGGACCAGACAGCGATGGATTTTTATACTCTTCATATACGAGTCCAGTTTGCTTTGGAGAGTGAGTCAGGTCGTGTGCTGATCTGGAGAGAACAAGGCACCAGATACTACCAATGTAACATTGTTGAAAGTCTCTTATAGAAGGAGATGGAATAATAGCTTGGGCTGGAATGTGTCTGGGTGGTCACACCGGCCTCCATGTATGCCATGGAGGAACTCTGGTTGCTGTGAGATTTCGGGACTAGATGTTTGTTCCGTATGTCATACCATATGCTGATGCTATTGGTGATGAATTCATTTTAATGGATGATAATGTCTGACCTCTCACCGAACTAGGCTTATTGATGAAAATCTTGAGGTTGACGTTTTAGAGCGAATGGAATCGCTAGCTCAATCTCTGGACCTTAATAGGATATAGCATCTTTGGGACTACCTCGGCAAACAGGAGGCTATCTTAAATCCTCTGAGGTCGATAAATAAGCTGGAAGAAGTGTTGCTCTATGTATGGACGTTGCTTCCCATTCCAGTGCACGACAACTCAATTGACAGCATGGAAAGTCAATGCTGCCAATGCATTAAATGTAGGGGCATGTAATGTTATTTAATTATTTTTTACAAAAATCTGTGATTTTTTTTTAAAAATCAGACTATAGATTTTTTTTTTTAATGTAATTTCTTATTTGTAAATCATGCTTTATGTTAAAATTATGCAAAATTCAATAAAAAACTGATTAAAACATTCTTCTTCTAAGTTTCACGTTCTTTTTTTTGTTCATTTGTTTTCAATTTAGAAACAAAAGAGTACTTGTACCTTAACTTTTGGAGACCAGTGTCCCTACACACACACCTTCAATCTTCTCTTATATAAATTATTTTCATGATACAAATTATTTCCAGTCTTTGATTTGACAACATATAAGTACCGCATATTTCGACGTGCAGCGCGCGCTTTTGATACTAAAGAAATTGATCGAAATTTACAGGTGCGCGTTATATGCCGTTGTAAAAATAAAAAATTAAATATTAAGAAGGAAAAATTATCATAAGAACGAAGATTTTTAATTTAATGAACAGGATATTTATTTACAAAATTATTTTGAGGTATATCACCACATGTAACTGCAAAGTCTTTTTGAAGATTTATAATTTATTGGAAGAGATATCTCATATTGATGGTAACCAGTGCCGAGGGTGTTTCAAAACTTCACGTAAAAACTTGGAAGGGAGGTCGAATACATCCATAGGAACCATATGCATACAGGAACGCATGTCCGAAAATGTCATCAGGAGGAGATTTTAAAAAAAAAAACACAAAGACAGAACAAAAACCCCAAATTAAAAAGGTGTTTAAAGTTCTTTAATAGAGGTAGCTTAACGATGTGCTTCTCAGAATTTACTTTAATGTATTTTTCTATTTTCAGGTATATTCGTCGTATTACCCGAACTTTTTTTTTCTTTTTTTTTTTTAATCAAAGAAACCTTTATGAGAAATGTTACATGAAAATACAATAAAGGGCATTAAAAAATACAATATCTAATACAAACATAAAGAAAATAAGCAAATGCGAAGCGAGGACATACGCTACTGTCAAGTCTATCTGCTTGAATCCCTACAAAGCTCTTGGAATCATACACTTGTTCATTTAAATAATAACGCCTTGTACTCCTGTTCATTAATATAGAAATCTCATTTATTATGCTTAAATTATTATGCTTAATTTTTAAGCTTTCATTTAAATACCCAACGTATAACGCGCACCTGTAAATTTTGATCAATTTTCTTGTTTCAAAAGACTGCTTTATAAGTCGAAATACATTTTATTATTATTTTATTTTATTTTTTTCTAGGTTTTATTAGCTAATTTTCTTTCACCTGAATATGTTTAATGTTTTATAACCCATCTTTTTCAGTCATTCTAATAAATATCTCAATTACTTCTCCATCTGTTGTACCATACCGCTATTTCAGTTATTTTTATTTCCTCTTAATAATTTTTTATGAAGTTATTAATATGCTGAGATATTTTATGAAGAGATTAAATAAAACTAGGCTACGAAATCTAGATTATTTCATCACTTCATTAAATAACATAAAACATTTTCTGTTCTTTTTATTTCAGAATTTTTTTATCTAATTTTCTTTCACCTACATAATATTTATGAATATGTTTGATGACTCCATTATTTTTTAGTTTTTGGATTAATGTCTCTCGTGTTTTTCCAGTTGTTCGGCTTCTTCAAGAATTTTTATTTCATATGTATATTTTCTTAGTCATGTTTTCTTTAACCTCATTACATACGATTCAATTTTAATAATTTCGTATATAACATATAAATTCTGCATTTATATTAATACCTGATTTTTTATGGGATATTTTTATCTTATTTATTGTTTATTTATTTATTTGTGCTATTTCTTACCTCATTCTACGATTTTTTTTATTAAGCAATTTAATTCTGGATTCTGAAATTCCGGAAATTGTTTTTTTCATTTAAATATTTTATTATTCAATTAGCTGACCCGCCCGGTGTTGTCCGGGCCCGTGATTTTAAAAGTGCTGCGCACGCAACGGAATATCCTTTATTTACACCTTCCGCCGACAGGGGGTGCATTCTGATCTAAACGGACCACCGATACGTGTTCCCGCTGCCTGCGGCACCGTATAGTAGATGTGCATCGCATGCGCTGCAAAATCCTTTAGTTCCACTTTCCACCGCGAGGGGGCGTAATTTGTTCTATACGAGCATCTGACATCGGTACCTGTTGTATCAAGGGAAATGAATGAACCAATTCCTGTCGGTATCAGGCCCATAGAACTCGAGAAAATAATGCCCCCCTTGCGGTGGAAGGTGGAACTAAAATCTGTAACGTGATCGAAAATCAAGAAGAATCATGCAAAGCCCGTTGTGATCGGGCCCATAGAACCTGAGATAAGAATGCACTGTTAGACAAAAAACTTGTAGGATTGCCCGCCAGGGAACGCTGTCAAGCGCTCAACAACAAATCATTTACTTTGATTGTTGGTATGCATCAAGTAAATACGGGCTGTGTTATCAGGAACATAAATTTAATTTTTACGAAAATCGTTATTTGAAATTTCCGGTATTCTCTATATATAGCATTTATAAAACGCTACGTGAGAAGCTAAAAATGTTACATTTCTTAAATGAAATTTGTTTTGTATAAATAAGAGCAAGACGTTACCCCCCCCCTCCCCATACCCGCAAATATAACTAATAATTTGTTAAAGAAAACACCCTCCCCCTACATTAACGCAATCATTAAAAATATATATATATTTTTTTTTTTATGATAATTAGAACATAACGAAGCCGCTACACTAAAAAAGCCGCCAGATGGCACCCGTTCCCATCTTCAAATTCAAATCTATATCTTAATTAGTTATCTTAATTTTTATTCATTAGTAAAAATTGGCAATTATTTCCTTTCATTTTCGCAAAGTAAATGGAGGGATCGCACAGTGGAGTATTTGGCCCAAAATCCTGGCCAAAATTATTTTTCAAGTGTTATAAAGTTAAAAACCATTGCTGTTGATTTACTATAAGAAAATACACTTATTTAATGTTATATTCACATAAATGTATGCATTTATTTAAAAAATAAATATATTGTACAAAGTTTACTTAAGGCTGCTATACTCACTCAACTATCGAATTCCCTTCACTAATGTTAAGTCAATGGGCATGTGATGCATTCGTATATTTGTAATATCTCCTGGCTAATTTGATATTTTTAACTCATTTTTTCCTTTGTGTTCTTCTTAAAAGATGTTTATCTTTTTCTTAGTTCTCAAAACATTTCTAAAACCTATGCTTATTTTAATATTTTATATCTTAAAAGCTGACGAGGTGTAAGTAAGATTTTAACACTTCATATAAAAATAAGTATACATTTTATACATATTTTGACAACTAAGACAAAAAGATACATCCTTTAAGAAAAGTACACATTCTTTAAGAAAAGTACACATCCTTTAAAAAAAGTACAAAGAAAAAAGAAGTTAAAAGTATTAATTTCCTAAGGATATATTTTAAAAATACGAAAACATCTCATGCCCGTAGGCTCAACATTAGTGAAGGGAATTTGGAAGTTGGGCGACTTGCAACCTTAACTATTTACTGTTCATAAGAGGAAAGTAATTGTTGATAGATTTGTCTTATTTACTATTAATGTTTAATTAAATGTATTTAATTTTACTATATATAAAACTTATTATTTACATTTAATAATGCTTATTGCATTTAAATTACATTTAATAATAATATTACATTTAATTTATATTTAATAAAGTTACATTTAATAATAGGTTTAGTAAAGTGGTATCTATATAGTATAGATATGCTAGTTTTTGAGTGTATTTAATATATTACCAGTTTCAATATGATTCTTCAGAACTATGTTCTTCATCTTCGCCATGATCTTCTTGGCTTTTATCGGGACTACCATCGGACCTAGCTGGAAGAAGAAGTTTTAGGGTCTCGCTACTGTATGTCTTACTCTTTTTCTTGGATGTTTGTCTAGAGCAGCTTACAAAAGGATCACTGCTTATAAGAAGCCAATTCAGGACGTCTCTATTGCAAGCTTCTCTATTGAACTTTCTTGAGTACTTTGTACAGGGATGACCACCTCAGGAAACCCGGCTTAATCCTTAGAGTTTGTGTGCAATCCTGAGGGGCTGACACGCCTCTATCACCAGCGAGACCACAGTTACAGAATTATGTATGCAAGTTTTACAATATAATATTACAATTTTTCTTCTTCTCAGAAGTTTTACTTTTACATGTGATTTTCTTTGTAGTGAAAGTAATTGAATTTTGTCTGATAATACAGTTATTGCTTTCATACATACGATTATTATTATTATTTCAATGTATGCAGAATATATAATTTCCGGATGAGCTATTTACAAGTACTGTGCAGGCACCATGCCTAAAATTGTTATTAGTTAAATATGATGGGTTATTCTTGGCTAGCATATTTTATACAAATACTTTACTACAATTGATGTATATGGAAAAATATGATGCACACATACGGCTATTATAATTAATTCGATTATACAATTATACAGTTAAGACCATTTCCAGAATATGACTAAATACAAGTACTGTGCAGACTTCTTATTTAGGATTTTTGGTTGAATGCGATGCTGATTCTTGGTTAAATACTTCTAATACAATTAATAATATACTAATATGAATATACAGATGCGAATACACTGAAAATTTACAAATAATATGCAGATACTAATAATATACAGACAGTATGATGTTAAATCTCATTACAACAATTATTATATTCAAATACAAAATACAATTATTTACATACATATGTACAGAGAAAACAGGACCCCTGCTAGATTGGACAAGCGGGTGCCCGACTACAGAGGAAGAGGATTTGAAAATAAAAAGTCATTTTTTTTTCAATAAATTTCATGCAGTTAACTGTGCGCTGGAGAAGAACCGGACGGTCCAGGAGATATTGTAGCCAGTTTTTAAGTGACATTTGTGGTGATTTTTTGACATGGAAATATGAAGTTAGAGTGCAATTTAATATGTAGTGTGAGTACTTTGTACAGTACAGCCTAAAATGTTTCTTTCTGGCCTCAGCAACTTTTTCTGATAGCTGACCAATGGGTACGATTGCTTTCTTAATTACAGTGGCACCATGAATCGAAACTTTGTGCATTGTTTGAGTCATGGGGTGCCAATTGTAAAGGTTGACATATAGTCTTGCTGTTTCATCAGCATATTTTGGAATTTTTTTTCGTCGATGCGATGCCCACTTTTTATGACTTCTAATAATACTTTCAACCTTTTAATCTTATTCTGCATCTACTCCAGTGCTTGAGGCAGTTTTTTCATCTGAAAAGAAGCGTCTAGCTGTGTTTCCATCATTTGATTTTCCAAAACCTTGTTTCAGAACACCAACAGTCAGTCCCAGTTCGTCTTTGAACTTTCTTTGTATGTTCTTCTTAGTGTCTTCTACAATGTTTTTTCTTCTACACTTCTTGCTTTCCACTTCTGAATTGGGATTCTATATGATAACTGAAGTACTGACTCAAAGAACCGTATACGAGTATGCAAAGTTGATATACCAAACTTCAAAGTATCAGGATTTTGTGGAAAACTCTTATCTAATTTATTGAAATCTTTTGACGTTAATCCACAAACTTAGTACCTCATTGTTGATGCTGTACCTGTTGCAGCATTGTAGACTTTTCCATCAACCATTGTCAGTAGCATAGTGTTTAATCTTTAGTACATCACCATTAATTTCTACTTCTGTTTTATTCAACACGCTTATTTGGTCCTCAATATATCGAATTTCTTCGTTTGTAACATCTGATGTTTCATGTAGAAAACGGATGCGGAAAATAAATATTAATTACCGTCCGTAATAAAAAAAAATGTTAATTTTACCATCTCTTAACAGAGACTGTAATTCCCTCCTTTGTCTCCTTATGTTTCACCTATGAGCCCCCGAAACTAATTAGGAAACGTTTTTTCAATAAATAAGTATATACAATTTGAAACCGATCGGATGTTTCTATCAAGAGATATCGAGGTGCGTGTGTATGTACGTACCTACATACGTACGTACATACATACACACAGAATCTGTAGGTGCAAAAGCTCTTAGGTAATATCCTGTGAGTTAAAAACCTGCAATACGACAGTAAAAATGTAGTTTCTTATCTCTTCAATTCGGTAGCCGCAAAACAGAGCATTTAAATAGTCATCCCGAACAAAAAAATACATATAAAAATGGCAACAATATGTGGGAGATTTTTTTGAGGAAATTGGCACTCAAGACTATAACTAATACTATTATAATTCAAAAATGGTCCGACAAAGCCCGACACACCTTTTAAAAGCTTTCGATACGTTTCAATGAGAGCCAAAAACGCTTTAAAAATAACCCTTTTACAAATCTAATGTTTTTTTTTTGTTACAATAAAAACTAAACTATTTAAATTAACACATAGTTTAACACTAACCTCTGACCTTTCTTAAGCACGTAAGCTCTGTTTAGTTTCAGTTCAACAATTCATTAAGCACAAAAAAATTATATTTAAACATAACAACAATGCCAAAAAGCAACAAAACACCACATCTTCTCACATAGAAACTTCCCCTTCAATTGATGCCAGGAGCCACCTGATATAACCCAGGTTCCTGAAATAGACATAAATCGACGCGCCAATTAGTTAGCTATTAAAAAATATGATTTTTACAACTGTTGACGGAATTTTAATTTTTGCATTTTTGGCCAAGTTTTTGGTTCAAATACTCCACTGTGGATCGGTCAGAGAAACAGATCTCTTTGTAGTTCTGGTTTTTATGAAAGCCGATCCCTGTCTGAAACTTCTGGGGGTTTTTTTTACTAGCGCCGTCAGATATTTGGCAGTTTTTTGCAAAAATAAAGAAAAATTATCGGCCGATTTTTTCAAAAATTACATTCTCGTATGCAGAAAAAATTTTCTACAAATGCTCAGAAAGTTTCAAATCTATATCTTAATTAGTTTTCTTAAAATTCGTTAATTAATAAATAAATTTCAAATTAGTTCATTTCTGCATGTAAATCGAGAACAGGGGTTCTTTTCTTTAGCCATTTTGATAAAAAAGATGGCATTTTCGATGCGATGCTTAATGATATTCTAATTAATATCTTGGGTAATTATCAAAATATTAAAATTCTGAGTCCCATGTGCATCAGATTAGGCTTTGGACAACCTAAATATAAATGTTCAGGCTTCTACGTGCGCTAGATTTCGCTGGCCATTGCAGACAGACACACACACACACACACACAGAGAGAGAGAAAGCAAAACAGTTTTTTTTTTTGGACAAAATTTTTTATAGAAATACTTATAAATTTTGTTTCATGCGAAGCTGTTCTCAATTATTTCATACACAGTCAAGGTTAGTTTATAATTTTTTTCTTAATTTGTAATCATCCCTAATTTTCATAAAATTCCATCAAATTCCATATTGAAACTATTTGTTGTCATTCTTATGAAATTAACTAGCAACATACTACTAAATATTTTAACCCATAGTTATAATACAGGGCTATTCAAAATGATTCATCCGATTTCAATATGCTATACTTTTATAAATAAATGACACAGAAGGATAAGTAATACATGATTACAAAGGGAAAATATTGAAGTTTTTTTTTTACAAGTGTTCGATATAACTTTCATTAGTTACACTGTATAATGTCAAGACTGTGTGTAAATTGGCCTGCCAAACACGTTGTAAAGTGCCACTGGTAATTGATTGTACTGAGAAATCCGTTATTTAAGTTCACATAAATTTGTGGGTGACGGTGGCAAATAAACTTTATCTTTTACAAACCCCCAAAGGAAGAAATCGCATGGAGTCATATCAGATGACCTACGTGGCTAGCTGTGTAACATGAAGTTATCTGGTCCACTGCGACCGATCCAACTGCGAGAGCCAAGTGGGGTGGTGTGCCACATCTCGTTGGAAAACTACAAGAGATCTTCCTTTATTTGGAGGAAAAGCCAGTTTCTAAAGCAGCCATCGTGAAATAGCTTCACGAAGAACATACGAGCGCATCTATTCACAGAAGTTCACAATATTAAACTTCCATATCTTTCCTTTATAATTATGTATTAGGGTGAAACCCCCAGTTATTGACACCTAACCAGTAACTGATACTTGAGCAAAAATCTAACTCAAATACTTATTTTGTTGTAAAATTCTGCAAAGTAATATCATCTAGTGGTAAATGAGACACTTATTTTTATTTTGGAGTCAATTTATTCACCATTAAAAAGCCAAGAACGTATTCAATAAAGAAAAAACTTTTGACAATACAAAAAGTGCCATTTTAAAGCAGCCATCCTATTTCTAATATTAAGGAAATGTTTTTCTAATCTATTTGTAACGCAACCATCCTAAACTTTTTTCTTAAAGTTATACCAGTAGAAATTAGTTTAAAGATTCATATGATATATTAGGGCCATGATTTAGGGTTTATAGTTATTTAATTTAGCTTAATGGGGGGTGCAAGTTACTGGTTCCTAGAATTTCATTTCACCAGTCTCTGACAGAGGTGTTAGTTATTGGTTATATTAAAGAAAGTTGAAATCTATTATTTGAACTATTTAAAAATGCATAATAATAAATTAAATGTATCTTGTACTAAACACCATTAAAATTTAAGTTCTTTTACTAGTGTCTGACACCAGATGTCAGTTACTAGTTCATAAATGTCAGTTATTGGATATCTGCATTAATAATAATGCAGTACTAAATATTACTGCTATAAACTCTTACTATATACTCTGCATTACTAATAATGCAGTACAGCTTACTAAATCCCACTTTTTATAATAAATATTAATGTATTTTGTTTTTATAATAAAGAATAAAGTTTTTAAAAAGCGTTTTATTCTTTTAAAATAAAATGTCAGTCATTGGTTCACTTTGTGTCAGTTATTGGTGTTTTAAAATATGGATGGTGTCAGTTACTGGAGTTTTTGACCATATTTACACTGCAAAAAATAATTGTTGATTTTACAGTATAAAATTGGCACCCCAGCTGCCAGTATTATACCGTAAAATTAACAGTATTAAACAGTAAAATAAGCAGTAATACGCTGCCGTGCAAGCAGCAATACGCTATCGCGCATACGCGGTAGCGTATTGCTGCTTGCACGGCAGCGTATTACTGCTTATTTTACTGTTTAATACTGTTAATTTTACGGTATAATACTGGCAGCTGGGGTGCCAGTTTTATACTGTAAAATCAACAATTATTTTTTGCAGTGTATGAATAAAATTAATTTTTAATAATAAAAGTATAATTTTTTTTTGTCAATAATACTCTTTTAATATATCTCTACTATACTTTCAAAAACAAAAGTAAGTATAAAACAGATTTAAATTTTTGTAATCCTTAAAGTGTCGGTTAGTGGGGATTTCACCCTACTTATAATTCTGTATCGTTTATTTTTGAAAATATGGAATTTTGAAATCGGATGAGTCATTTTGAATAACCCTGTATATTACAATTAAAAAGGGCAATGCACATTTCATTAAAAGCAATTTTGAGCTTGCAAATAAACAAAATAAAATATATTACCAGTGTAAAACATTTAAAAAGAAAAGACTTCAATGATCTTTTTTAACAATATTTAAATTGTTGACTTGCACAAAGTTATCCACATTCTATTCAAAGAAAAACAAAAAAGAAAAATCATGCATCAAGCATAGATTATTAAACACTTTCCAGAGTAATTTAACAAACATTCGATGCTTAATAAGGTTAATAAAATACATAAGTAAACATTTTAGAAAACGTGAAACACATTTGAAAACCAGATTTCAGCATTTACAGGCCATAGCCAGAAATGTACTAACATTCTTTTATGCAGCCTTGTATATAATCTATAGATTTGTATATACTAGTGCTCCCTATTAAACGTTTATACGAGTATACGTATAATACGTATTATACGGGGTGCACATTTTGGATACGTATGATACGACCAAGGCGGTTATACGTATTATCCAAAACAGCATATCCGGTACATCGCATATACGGAACTTACATCAGCGGTTAAACGTATAAACGTTAAAACGGTTTTCGTTCATTGCTTAAAAAATTATGCCTTTCTCCTGCTGGTCTGTGGATCAGAGACTTTGAGAAACACCCGCTGTGTCCTGTACAGTCAGTACTTGCAAAAAAAAGAAAAAAAAAATCGGAATATTTTTTCTTTAGTTTAGATTTTGTTTTTCCCCCTCAAATCTAAACTATTAATTATGAAATGATTTACCATTCGCATATCTGTAACAGACGCACATAGCTTATTTTGATTTATCGCGTGAACATTTCGCCCGAAACATTTAGTATTGCAGAACACAAACTTACATTGACTTCATATTTTATACTGACATTGATCAATCCAACTCCTGGGAAGTTTCATAATCTTATTTTAATTTTAAAGACCCCCACGGAGGGCACTCCACCCATCGGCCTTTGTCTCCAGTGCCAAAGTAGCCAGTAGGTTTTAATACTAGTAACTTCGAATAGAAATCTTTGTCTTATATAGTCCTAGAAAATACGATTCTCTGCGTTAAATAAAATAAAAATTTCTTTTTCAAAAAGAGTATTGAAAAACCTGGATGGTTGGCATTTCTGCAATAATAGTTCGTCATTACGCATATTTCTTTATAAAATTTCATTTTCTTTATAAAATTAAGGATAGAAAATTACACTTATTCTAATTTATGCATCTATAAAAAGTTACTAAAAACAGCGGCTAATTTCCAATATATTTCTCTCAGAAGACGTGAAATAAAAAATAGTGATATATCTGTCACATTTCGGGTATATTTCGCATTTCATTAAATATAAAATAACAAATTTAAGCAAAAATATTCAATATTACGCTTTTAAGTCAAACCTAATCTGTTTTGAAGAAATTGAATTGTTTGTTATCTGTAATCTAAGCAAAAATATATCATTATCACATTGAGGTCATTTTTGTCACATTTACAGTAGTTAAACTCTAAATGACCTACCTAACTGTGACAATGCATTTTATGGATGTCAGTTCATCATCTTAATTTTATTAATTTATTGTTATTATAGATTTGTTATCAGTTTTTTAAATACTTAATATTGCATTACAATTAACCAATGAATCATTTAAAAACATTCATACTTTAACAGTCTTTAACTTTGACAATTATTAAGCAAGAAGTAACAAATGAAGGACGAATACAACATATTTTTAACAAAACAATGTATTTTTTATACTTAGGAATACTTGATACGTTGTAGTTGTTCTTAGTATTATATGGCAATGTCACAGCTGCCCACTTTCTGGTTTTTCATGTCAAATAAACATAATTTGAACCAGAAAATTACTTAATAAAATATTTCTTGTTTTTGCGTGGTTATTTATTAACTCCTTTTATCTTATAAAATTTCTAGTTTTAGCTGATTTTTTTTTTTTTAAAAAGGTATATT
Source organism: Maratus michaelseni (assembly GCA_963931845.1). Classification (NCBI taxonomy): domain Eukaryota; kingdom Metazoa; phylum Arthropoda; class Arachnida; order Araneae; family Salticidae; genus Maratus; species Maratus michaelseni. Next base: position 325,889,994 of record OZ007594.1, read on the forward strand.
GTCAGGTATGTCTCAATTTTATTGAACGCCTGAAATATCTTATCACACCGTTCTGGCTACTTCCAAATTTTGGGACCAGTCATTACCATTTTGCATACTTTGACTTCTTTAACAATCTTAATCTCTCTCTCTCTCTCTCTCTCTCTCTCTATATATATATATATATATATATATATATATATATACAGAGAGAGAGAGAGAGAGACGTGTGTGTCCGTATATTTCATTTTGCAGCCAAAACTCCCAGCGCAGACCCCTGGTGTTTGTGTGTGGTGGTAGCCTCGAGTGGGAGATATGGTGGTTGAAAGTGGTCGACCTAGGACATTTTCAATATAAAAATAGACGTGCGTGTCACTATATTTCACTTTCCAGCCACAACTACTAAGCGCAGACCAGTGGTGTTTGTGTGAAGTAGTAGCCTCGAGTCTTTTCATATTTCGACCAAAGTATTTTAAAAAATGTCTCGAATCTTCTAGAATGTACTAGAATGTTCTTGAATGTACTAGAATTTTCTAGAACGTACTAAAATGTTCTTTATATTTTATACATACATATATATTTTTTAACATATATATATATATACATACATATACATCTTTTTTATTAGGTTTACATATGGACCTGAAGGATCGAAAACGTTCTGGAACGTTCGAGGGCCATTCTGTAGTGGTGTGAGAGATATGGTGGTTGAAAGTGTTCGACCTAAGGCATTTCATATTTTGACCAAGGTGTTCTAAAAATGTTTGGAATCTTCTAGAACGTACTAGAATGTTCTTGAATGTGCTAGAATTTTCTAGAATGTACTAAAATGCTATTTCTATTTATACATACATATATATTATCTTACATATGTATAAACATGCACATACCTATTTTTTATTAGATTTACATATGGACCGGAACGATCGAGAACGTTCTGGAATTCTCCAACAAGGGGACCGCCAAACATGATGCACGCAGATTTTGATGATTTGAAAGAATGTTGTAGGTGTCATACCCTAACTATTCAGGTCAAAGGTTTCCTTCAAATGGGCCCTAGTTTTTGATAAATCAGGTGTTGGAGTTCAGCATGCGTTTTAAATACCCATTAGTGTAAGTTTTGTTCGTGGACTTCGTGGCGCAGAGATAATGTTCGCGTTTGCTACGCAGCAGATCGTGGCTTCAATCCCACCTTGAGCTTTTTTTCCTTTTTATTAATTTATTTTTTATTTTTGGCATGTCACAAGTTTTAATCAGAATTATTAATTCTGAAGCTTTGAACTTTTTGATATTTTTCTAACAAATTACATTTACATTTTTTATTTTTTTTTTATGAAAATTATATTTTTTCTGCAATTTTTAAACTAATATTTTTATTGGCAAAAATACAAACTAATTTATGTCTAGATTTTATAAAATTTATTATTAATTACATTTTTATATTTTTAGCACAGTTCTGAAATTATGCTTTGATATATATACTTTTTAATTTTATGAAATTTTAAATGAAAATTTATCATTTTTTTTTATTTATTTATGTATTTTTATTTTATATTCTTTATTATTATTACTATTATTCTTTTGTACAACAACTTTTTACAAAATATTTTCACGTTGATCTTCCAAACGTAATTTTACCAAACGTGCATTTTTAATGTCACCTATATACTACATTTTTCTGTAAAGTTTATAGATTACATTTCGAAATTTATTTTCATACTAACAAATAAAAACAGTGTCGAAGTTATGCTTAAATATGTAGTCAACTGAAAAATACATTTTTTAAATAGAATTAAATACATTTTTCATAGAAAATTCAAATATTTATTTAATTTCATAATTGAGGTAGTCAGTTTAAAAAAGATAACATACCTAAGCATAAATTAGCTCATAAATTAGGACATTCGTCAACAGAAATACCAGTTTAGACATTTCATGAAAAATTCATAAACGTAAATTAATTTTTTTTTTAATATAAAAAAGTTCAAAGCTACATAACTCATAACTGTGCTTAAAACTCGTAACGTGTCAAATATACAATATTAATTAAAAAGGAAGAAAGTCACAAGGTGGGATCGAACGCGCTATCTCTCGCGTAATAAACGCGAACATTATCTCAGCGCCATACGAAGTCCACGTACTGAAGTTTAAACTAATGGGTATTTGAAACGCATACTGAACTTTAATCGCAAATTTCTCAAAACCTAATGCCCATTTGAAGAAAACATTTAACCTGAATAATTAGGGGTATGACCCCTACAACATACTTTAAAATAATCAAAATTTGTGTGCATCATGTTTGGCGGTCTCCAAGTAAGGCCATTCTGTGGAGGTGTGGGAGATATGGTGATTGAAAGTGATCGTTTTAGGGCATTTTCATATTTCGACCAAAGTGTTCTAAAAAATGTTTGGAATTTTCTACAATCTAGAATGTACTAGAATGCTCTTGAATGTACCAGAATTTTCTAGAACGTACTAAAATACTCTTTACATTTTATATATACATATATTTTTGTTACATACATATAAAAATGCATATGCATATTTTTTTATTAGGTTTACATATGGACCGGAAGAATCAAGAACGTTCTGGAATGTTCGAGGACCATTCTGTGGGTGTGTGGGAGATAGGGTGGTTGAAAGTGGCCGACTAGGGCATTTTCATATTTCTACCAAAATGTTCTAAAAATGTTTGGAATCTTCTGAATATACTAGAATGTTCTTGAATGCACTAGAATTTTCTAGAATGTACTAAAAGGTTCTTTCTACTTTATACATACATATATATATTTTTTTACATATATATACATACATATACATATTTTTATTAGGTTTAGATATGGATCGGAAGGATCGAGAACGTTCTGGAATGTTCGAGGACCATTCTGTGGGGGGGGGGGGGGGGGGGGGTACGGGATATATGGTGGTTGAAAGTTGACTTAGGGCATTTTCATATTTTGACCAAAGTTTTCTAAAATATATAAGAAGAAAGAAAAAAACGAATGTGTTTTAATGCACGTCTTCTATATTAAATATAGAAAAAAAAACTGCACAGATGTACCAAAAAAAAAAAAAAAAAAAACCTGCTAAGCGGTTGGTCCTCAGCTAGTAACAACGATAATTCCCGGAAAATACAATCTCTTACTCAACAATTACATAGCTGCTAAGCCTAATATTATCATTAGATTCATCTATTCCAATTTTAACAGATAAGTGACAGCGACTGCCCCCAAAACTTCATCAATTTACTTGACCATGTATTGCTGAGTCAAAAATATTATATTTCCTATGAGCCTGCCATGATGTCATTCGACCAGCTTTAAAATACTCGACAGCTTGTTTAACTTCTTGAAATAATTTAGAAACATTTTTTAGCTAGAGATTATATAGGTTAGAAAAGTAAAAATAGTAATTAAATTGTATTAAAAAATCATGTTTATACCATAATCCTTATATATTATTTCTCCTGTCAACATCCCTTTTACTCAGAAAATATGACACGCAGAACAACGAATGAGATACCATATGAAAGGTTTTAGAACAGGCTTCTGACATAGCCCACTTAACAATTCGTTAAAACATGTTTTTGATTAAAATTTGCTGAAATTAAAAAATTAAATCGGCATTGTTTTCATGAAAGAAATGAAACGTTTTCCTGAAATTATTGTTGCCAAAAAAATAAAATACCACATTATATGATGCTCATAGCAATTATTATAAAAAACACCGCACGGGTTTATTTTATACTTATGATTAAAAAGTGAAATTGAAATTGAAATGTTTAGATTTATATTTCAGAGTCCCATGGTTTTCCAGAAGCGGATGACGTCATCCTCTAATGCAGTCAAAATACGATTGTTATTTTTTTTCTCGCGCGTGCCTTTAGCAATCTTGGATCAGTTTTTAGTCTAACTTTGATGGAATAAATTAGATGATATTCTGGCTTGACTAACAACTAAATGTTGTTTGCAGATATTTTTATCCTTCCTTTTTCTTTAGAAGTTTAAACCTGCATCTAATAAATATTACATATTGATAAAAAATGATACTTCTCTATTATCCCGTCGACCACTTTTCATAACAAAATACTATCGCCAAATAAATGGGAGAACGTTGCCATTGGAATATCAAAAGAAATAAATAAATAAAATATAAGAATTTAAGGACACAATTCTTATTTTAATGAATAAAATAAGTAATAAATCAGTAAAACATAATTAAAAATGTCGAATTAAAAACCACTTGATGACGTAACAAACACGCATAATGCTTCTGACATCAAGTAAATGGGACTGCATTTTTGGCGTTTAATCTTAGTTTGGCGATAGTTTTTTGTTATGAAAAGTGGTCGACGGGATAATAGAGAAGTACCTAAAAATATTAGATTTCAGTGCGAAATCCTCGCACGGGCCCTCTGGTCATATATATTATTTCTCCAGTCAACATCCCTTTTTCTAAGAAAATATGAAACGCAGAACAACGAATGAGATACCATATGAAAGGTTTTAGAACCGGCTTCTGACATAGCCCACTTAACAATTCGTTAAAACATGTTATTGATTAAAATTTGCTGAAAATTAAAAATTATATCGGCATTGTTTTCATAAAAGAAATGAAAGGTTTTCCTGAAATTATTGTTGCCAAAAAAATAAAATACCACATTATATGATGCTCAGCAATAATAATAAAAAACACCGCACGGGTTTATTTTGTACTTATGATTAAAAAGCGAAATTGAAATTGAAATGTTTAGATTTTTATTTCTAAGTCCCATGTTTTTCCCGAAGCGGATGACGTCATCCTCTAATGGAGTCAAAATACGATTGTTATTTTTTTTCTCGCGCGTGCCTTTAGCAATCTTGGATCAGTTTTTAGTCTAACTTTGATGGAATAAATTAGATGATATTCTGGCTTGACTAACAACTAAATATTGTTTGCTGATATTTTTATCCTTGCTTTTTCTTTAGAAGTTTAAACCTGCATCTAATAAATATTACATATTGATAAAAAATGATACTTCTCTATTATCCCGTCGACCACTTTTCATAACAAAAAACTGTCGCCAAATAAACGGGAGAACGTTGCCATTGGAATATCAGTAAATAAATAAATAAATAAAATATAAGAATTTAAGGACACAATTGTTATTTTAATTAATAAAATAACTACTAAATCAGTAAAACATAATAAAAAATACATGCAATTTTCGTGTTAAAAACCATTTGATGACGTAACAAACACGCATAATGATTCTGACATCAAGTAAATTTGACTGCATTTTTGGCGTTTAATCTTACAGTTTGGCGGTATTTTTTTGTTATGAAAAGTGATCGACGGGATAATAGAGAAGTACCTAAAAAATATTAGATTTCAGTGCGAAATCCTCGCACGGGCCCTCTGGTAAAACTATATTTTAAAAAACTTAAATGAAATATAACTTTAATGAAATATATTAGATAATATGATTCAAAGCTTGATCCATTGATTGATCGCCCCACCAGTGGCTGAGAGGTTGTGCTCTCTAAGCTGGTAGACGGGAGGTGCTGGGTCCGATCCCAATCGCGCCCGTCGGCCTAATCGTTCGGAGTTTTCGTGGTTTTCTTCGAGCCGTGGATTTATCCATGCGTAAATACGGATTAGGTTCCCTTAGAAAGACCCCCACGAAGGGCACTCCCCCCGGGCCTATATCCCAAGTGCAGATAATTGGCCGTCAATAATCAACCCAACCCATTGATTGATCATATTTCTTTATTCTTTGCTTAAATATACACCGCTTATTACGTCAATTTTATTATTTTTTTTTTAATAAAAGTTTGTTTACTTTGACTTCCATTTTCCTACTTTGACCATTTGAAATGCGTAATTAGATACTCAGCTACGGAAAAACACTAATATATCACTATGTGAAAATTCTTAAGTATATTAATTCAACATTCATAATTTCTGCTTTATACATCATTTTGATTTAATATGTAAAAATGCGCACAAACTCACCTTAGTACATCTGCTGAAAGCCTCTCCACATTTGAAGGATCTAGTTCGTCACTAAAAGGTCTATCAAAAAATCAGACACCAAAATGAAATAAAAGTTTCAAAACATAACTCTAGTTCAAAAAAGTGCTTTTCTGTCACTCTTTCGCTTACGGTAGATGAAACAGACCTTCACTGCCGTGACGTCGATGGCGGTTATTTGACAGTCACACATAAAAAAGTTAATGGTAATCTTGATTTCGGGATTCTTCCCGCATTTAGGAACTATTGTCGAAGTTTGATAATTATCGATGTATATTGCAATTGTTTATTATTCTCCAAGTTCTCCTTTAAATGCAATAAGTTTCTCGTTTTGTTCCTGAAATGCAGATGTTTGATTATGTCACATTTATATATGCAATCCTTGCGTTAGCATTATTGGAGATATTTACGGTGAAATACTAATATTGTGCCATTATTGGTTTTATTGGTTTTACATTGGAGAAATATTTCGTGCCAATATTTAGCCGAGGCTCCAATGTTTAGCTAATATATTGGCCATTATTGTTTTGGTACTAGGGTAACAATAGGGTACATTAACGCAGAAATTGTTTATCACTGAGTGCGTGAGCGTATTGAACAACAGTATTATACGTATATATCATGATTCATGACAAAGAAAATGAAATACTGAGTCATTTACATTTTTTTAATAATAAAAATTTAGGGTTTTAACCATCAATTCTTTTAGGGCAGGGCTGTTATGAAATTTTCATATATAACTCCTCCCATAAAATGGCATGTGTAATGTTTCAATAAAAAGTAGAACATAATCACACGCACACATTTTATATAAAATAACCGTATTAATATTTCTTATTGACTCATAATTATATGTAGGTTCATGTGCTGGAGAAAGATAATCACTGTTTGGATTTTTTGTTTACAATAATTAAATATCTTGTATAATACGCGGTCGGGTATATAGAAAGGAAAATAGAATTTCAGTATTTCTGAAATTAAAGTGTTTATATCAGCAATAAAGGGTAAAGTTTTCAAAATAAAAGTTGCAACCAGCGACGTAGCCAGAGGGAAAGGGGGGGGGCGTCCAAATGCTCTTTATACAAGTAATATTGTAAAGTTTTCTTCTCCTTGATTATCGCAGAAGTTTTCCGATTAGATAAGGCAAAGATAATTTTACAATATCAGTGGTATCCTGAGCATCTGGACACCCACCCTGGTTGTAAACTTACAGATTTTGAGTTAAAAAATAAAATCTGAAACATTATATTATTCTAAACGTTGTTATACCTGTATTTTTATTTTTCAAAAAATGTTTCAAAATTCATATATTTGTTCATATTATGTAAATACCACATTATGTAGAAAAAAAAAAAAAAAAAAAAAAATGTCAAAGTTTAAAGGCAGCATATATATATACTAAAGGTCTAGATATATGTCTCTAAAGAATATTTTCTTCATACATGTGACAGCATAAATATAAAGTAAACAAGAAATAATTTTTGTTGAGAAATTGAATATGTAATTTATAAGAGCGGGCTATATCAGAAAATTTTCATTGAAGTCACTTCCTAAAAGTTCTAAAAGCATTAATGTTCACAGTCAAAAATTCTTATTAAAACGATGTAAAAATCCATTTAAGAAAATGATTTCTAAGTTGCTTGATAAGTTTTAAATTTTCACACACAAATTAATGCGACTTGATTATACAATACTTTTTAACCAGACAGGATAATAAGTAAACAAGTTCAAAACACCGCTTTTCTGATGTAAGCCGGTTCTATATGATTTCAAATTGAGTAAAAATAAAAATAAGTAACTCGTCAAAAACGCGTTCCTCGACCCTTGCGGCTCACCTTTTAATTTATCTGGTCGTTCGCCGTCCAAAAACGCCTAAGTTTACGAGGTTTGAAGGTCATGGAGTACTTACTCTGGGCCATCGGTGCGCAGGTGCTTATTCCCGCCGGCGATCTGGAGTATCATTTCAAGATTCTATTTTATTTCATTTTTCTCTCTCTCTTCCATATTATATCTTTCCTTAAGAGCTCCTTTCCATCTCGAATATCTTTATTTCGCCTCTAAAAATCTTTTACAGAACCGTAGAACCGTAATTTGTAATCCCATTTTACAGATGGGAGGCTCCTTTAAGTAGGTATGTACAGTCCGTGGAAGATGTTACCTATCAGGCCTCAAATGTTAAAGCATATAATAAAAAAAAATCCCTAATCATAATCTACTCATAACTAGACTTTTCATCAAAAATTTTCTATAGAATAATATCTGGGAACATTCTGACCTAAGAATTTCTGATTCTGTTAGATATAGGCCAATGACAACAGGCTAATATGAATCTCAATAGGTGAGGAACTATTCCTTCTTTATAAATGATAGAGTTCTTTATTGCTTTTAGTTGCCAAAAAAAGCCATGTCATTTGTGCTAAAAGCACACCGATCATGGAAAAGACATTGCTGTAGCGATTAATGTGTTGTGGATTACTAATATGGAACTTCAATGTAATGGATTTTAAATGTAATTGCACTGTTAGTTACGTAATTTTATGAGGAAGATTTTAATATCTTGAACATCTCTATACAGTGTTTGGTTACACAAGGTGATAGGGATAAATTTGACAGTTTGTAAATAATAAAAAATTGCGGGTTGTCATGAAAAATATGTCGTGGCATATTCTACATATGTTTATACTCTTTGGTTTCAGATACATTTATGAGGTCCAAGATAATGGAAATGGAAGAGTAGAAGCCATCAGAATACCGAAAAAGTGCAACCTGCATCATGATGATTTATGCCGGTAAGCACAATTCCGCAATCAAGACAGCTACTCAGTGCTCAATAAACACTGCAAAAACGATACGAAGTGTAATGATGAGGGGCAATAAAGACTGCAAAACGGAAACAACATAAAATGTGATGGTATTTTAATGTGTCTCCAGTGAAGAGGGATGTCCTGATCTTAACGTTTGTCTCCGTAACTCCCTAGATTGCAAACCTATGAGTTATTATGTTTGTGGCGTAATTAAGTAAGTATCCAAACGCACTGCCAGTATCACAAAGACCCAACTGATCGAGAGAATTAGGGAAGCTTTTGCCAGATTTATGTGCCAGTTTCCGGAATCACCTCGAGATGGTTTTGCCTGTTAAGGGTAAATATTTTCTTTGATCAAACTCTCTTTGCATTGTTGTAATCTTTATGTCACGTTTCCATTTTCCATTAAAATTTCTTTTTGACTAAGCTATTTCATATTTTCGTCCTTCACCAGAAACTGTCAAATATATCCCGAACACCATATAGATTTATAGCGATATTCGTGTGGTAAGTCATAGAAAAGTCATACAAATTAGAGTGATACAAATATAAACACCCAGCCTCAAATACTAGACCTGGAATCCCGAAACTTGGAAGATATATCCTATATATAATTTTTGTTGTCAACGTCCCTTTTTCTAAGCAAATAAAAAACGCAGAACGATAAATGAGATACCATATGAAAAGATTTTGAAGCGGATTCTGACATAGTACACTCATATTTCGTTAAAACGTGTATTTTGATTAAAAATTGCAAGTAATTAAAATTTAAATCGGCATTGTTTTCAAAAAGAAAATGAAAGGTTTTCCTCAAATTAGTGTTGTCACAAATATAAAATACCACAACATTGATTATAAAAAAATTTTAGTAGCTGCACTGGTTTATTTTATATTTATGATTTAAAAGCAAAATTTAAATTCAAATGCTCCTTTTATTTTTCTTTATCCAATGTTTTTTTTTCGGAAATATGGTCGACCCCGAAATATTTGCCCCGCCAGTACACCCCAAATGCGCTACGTGTCAGACGAGACTGGCCGAATCCAGTGTGACACCGTCATGACACAGGCTACCGGCCAAGGAAGAGCACCGCCACCTGCGCATGACTCTTCCTCTACCCAAGACATTGAAGACACTGGTGACGACATAATTGCTACAACAGCAGAGCACAACTTGCGGCAACGCTATTTATGGTAGCGTACCTATCTGTAGGCAAAGTAAGTAGCGTTGCTTGGGGACGCGTCGAAGTCTCCCAGGAGCTTCGGATAACCGGAACCCAGAAGGGTACCGGCCCCTAGGCCGCATCCTAGGATTCCCAGACATGTACTTGCTTTACCAACGCTTCCGGACGTGAAAATCTACAGATATAGCTCAGGTTCGGTTAAAATCGGGCTACCCGATCCGATGCAAGACTATATAATATGAGTCTTTTAAAGTCAGAGTGGTGTAAGTCACTAATTTAAAAATTGGAGCACAGACAAAAAAAAAAAAAAGTTCATGAAAGATAGCTAGACGTATCACACTTATTAACACGTTGTTGACCGAAAGTGTTGCCAATTTAGCGCGTTTTATTATACAAAATATCTAACAGCATATTCTAACAGCAATTTTCACTTTATTTTAACCCTCTGACCACTTATCCCGCTATTTTCGCGTGCAACGCATATGTAACAAAATTTGCTGATCCCGTGATTACCACGGGGGTGGTCTTTCTTTTCTTCTTTTCCTCTATTTATTTTAGTGTCTCCCGTGTTTCCCCCGTTTAATAAGTAATAATACTTTAAATACAACATTTAGGCTTTAAATTAGAGCTTGGACAACATATGACAGTTACTCCACTGATAATTTTGAATTTGAGTCATTTCATCTTTGTTCGCTATTTTCAAATCAGAAATGGCTGGATGAAATCCTTTAACGAGTGACAGAACATATATTCCTGATGATTTATCGGATTCTGAAAGTGATATTAGTTGTTTTGAAGGCAGTGGTAATAATGATAGTGATTGTAATTTATCAGATTCCTCTCGAGATAGCGATGAATTTGAAGACGATTCATTCATTATCCCAGCTCATTGTCCATTTTCTTAATTGCATAAATTTTACTTTTGTATTTTATGTAATAAATAGGAATTTAACCATAAATCAATTGAGAATTATTTCCAAGAGTTAGTGTTAATGTGATAGCACCTGAATTTGCTTTTTCTGTGCATATCTTCTCTCAGGGTCTAAATCTATATAAAAAAATAATAATAAAATAAAATAAAATAAAAATCTTTATTAAAGAAGAAACAAGTGGGTAAGTGTGATCGAAGGTCGCTCAAAGGGTTTCGTTTAATATTCCATTCAAAACACTTTATCCTTTCTTTAATAAATTCAAATAAATTTCATTTAGCAACAACAACAAAACAAAAAAAAGTCATGTTTTTTATAAAGTAAAAATTTACCGGTCTATTTTTTCGTTTTTTTTTTGTTTTGTTTTTTTAAATCTAAACCAGCCGGATAGAGGGCGAAGCCCGCTATTATATTCTGTCATAATAATATCCGTCATACGGACTAAGTGCAATATTTAAAAAAATAATTTCAAAATTAAACAAATTGTACACCTTTTCTTGGCACAGATCTTCACCGTCTCATCCGCCACCATCCTGGCTTATAAACATAATAACGAGGCCAGTCTTAAACCATAAGCTACTAGAAATTTATAAATTTCTACTCAATCTCTCAAATCTCACCTAATCTTTGCATTTGTTGTAGTCTTAAATTATTTATTAATTTCTCTTTCTTAGTTTAATTCATAATTCTTAAGTTCATCCTAATCTTAACCTTAACTTTTTTGTCTTCAATCTTCTAGTCTAAGGGACAAGCTCCCACTTATAATTTTAATGTTTTTAGGTGCGTTCGTAATTATATAAATACGTAGCACCTATAGTCGTCGCTTGGTCCGTCCGTCTGTCCGTCCGTCTGTCTGTCTGTCTGTCCGCATATAACAACGCAAAAACTACCCAACCAAATGGTTTGCAATTTAAAATATATTATCTTTGCAGAATTTTGTCGAGACATTTCAAATTTTATTAAAATCGAATCAAAACTTTAGGAGATATTAATAAAAATATTTATTAAGAAATTTGAATTTTTTTCTTTTAAATCGGTGCTTTTTTGTTATAGGAGCTTCCGAAGTTTAAACGTCAAGCGAGCGAGATACTTATTTTAATACAGAAATTAATCTGCAGACGATATAATTCATTTCACAGAATTAAAAATCATCAAGATCTGAATATTTATATAACTAGCTGATACATATATATTTGAATATTTATATAACTAGTTAAGATATTTGTATGAACAGTGTCATAAAATATATACTTAACTAGCTGTTTAACCCGTTCTACGCACGGGATATCATGAATTTAATTCTAAAACGTGCGTACGAACGCACCTCGTTTGTAACGTTTGACGTACAATTTCCAACTTGTTTAACTTCTCTTCATTGGGACCGCTCTTATGCTCAGCAACATCATAACTGGCGCTCAGTATTTTATATCAGCCTTCCTGCAGTGCACGGGTTTCAACGCAAATGTGTGGCGCTCCTTGTCGCGTGGAAATCCTGCACTGTCACCTCTTCAAAGGGCCGTCAGCTATAAACTGTACAAGTGGTGCAGTCATACCACTGAACTGCTCATCCATTCTTCAAGCGGACTGTACAACTGGTGCAGGCGCACCTTCTCCATCATCCTGTCTGTCGCTGCCTGTCGCGTAGGAACGCTGGTTCCAGCGACAGACCCTATATTGTAAAAATTTTTTTTGGTCTTTAGTTTCTGCCGCCTGTCGCGTGGGGCTTTGCCCGGCAGGACCAGCCATTTTGTTCTGCCACGTTTAATCCCTGCGTGCCGGGGAGCTAGCCGGGAAAGACATTAAACGCTCAACGGCTGGGTTCGCCCTCAGCCGAGTGGTCTTCCTCAGGCATTAAAATTAAAATTAAATTGTACACCTTCAAAATGTTAAAATATGCGAATATTTCCATAATCCGATTTTTATCACGATTCAATATGTTTCTCAAACTCATATATTTACTATTCTCTATTACTCATATTGATACTCGCTTTGTATTATTCTCAAACATTTGAAAAATTCGTTAAACTTCCAATATGACGTCAGATTTCCTTTTTAATTCTCTAATGACGAGATATTAATATGCTTTGTGTACATACACATACTCATACTTCTTGTATTATTGAGAAATCTTAGACATTTTCCGTTTTATTACCACTATGACGTCAATCAATTTTATTTCATATTTATATTTTTTTCAGTTGGTGAAACTTTTTATTTCATTTTCATTTTTCACGTGGAAATCGTCTGATAGAAAATTAATTATTGTAGAAAGAATTTCATTGTGGATTTAAAATTTTTGGCATCTGCTATAACGAAAAATGTTTAAATTTAATAGGAAAAGGCTGTTAGAATTTTGGTTTTTTATCTCTATTTATTAAAATAATACAAATTTTTCAAATTTTAATATTTTGAGCTCTTCACAACTGGTATTCATCTATATACACAAAGTTTCAACTCTGTAAGTTATATAGTTTTTGAAAATGGCTCTGTGACGGACAGACAACGGAGCGGGAGTAATAGGGTTTTGTGAGATGAACGAAACCCTAAACAAGTGGGTAAGTGTGCAAATTTACCAGTCTATTTTTTTTTTTTTTCGAATATCTAAACCAGCCCGATAGCGGGCGAAGTCCGCTATTATATTCTGTCAAAATAATATCCGTCATGCGGACTAAATGTGATATTTAAAAAAATAATTTCAAAACTAATCAAATTGTACACCTTCAGAATGCTAAAATATGCGAATATTTCCATAATCGGATTTTTATCACGATTCAATATGTTTCTCAAACTCATATATTTACAATTCTCTATTACTCATATTGATACTCGCTTTGTATTATTCTCAAACATCTGAAAAATTCATTAAACTTCCAATATGACGTCAGATTTTCTTTTTAATTTTCTAATTACGTGATATTAATCTGCTTTGTGTACTTACACGTACTCATACTCCTTGTATAATTGAGAAATCTTAGCCATTTTCCGTTTTATTACCACTATGACGTCCAGCAGGAAGGTTACATGATGGTGGTTTATGACGTAACGCCAATAAAGCCCATTGGTGAAACTTTTTATTTCATTTTTATTTTTCACGTGGAAAGCGTCTGATAGAAAATTAATTATTGTAGAAAGAATTTCATTGTGGATTTTTAATTTTTGGCATCTGCTATAACGAAAAATGTTTAAATTTAATAGAAAAAGGCTGTTAGAATTTTGGTTTTTTATCTCTATTTATTAAAATAATACGAATTTTTCAAATTTTAATAATTTGAGCTCTTCACAGCTGATATTCATCTATATACACAAAGTTTCAACTCTGTAAGTTATATAGTTTTTGAGAATGGCTCTGTGACGGACAGACAACGGAGAAGAAGTAATAGGGTTTCGTGAGATGAACGAAACCCTAAAAAAGAATTGCATATTTTATTCCCGAATATATATTACAAATTTGAATACGGAGTATAGATTGGAAATATGCAATAAAACAAATACACAATTTTTTAAGTGATTTTTGTCCAAAAATTGAGTGGTCAAAGGATTAATAAAAAACAATCGGGGATTACATAAATCAAAATTACTACTCAAAATTTCTAGTTGATATTTTGAATTTAAAAAAACGCGCTAAATTAGTAACGAGTATACTCGTCACCAGTCAACAAAGTAGATAAGACATTTAAGTTAATAGAAAGAACACTTATGTTAAAGTTTTACAAAACTGGCTTTAGATAGCACATGAATATATTTTACTGCACTGGAATACAAAGTATCGTTTCATGTAAATCATCTGTTTTGGAACATTTAACAAAATGTGGCACCACTGTACATTAACCGCATCATATATAGTTACTACAATGTAGTAAAGTTACTAGAGCTTTTTTTAACACTTTCCAAGATAGTTGAAAAGTGTTTATGAATTCGGTTTGTCTTGCCGTCCCTGCTTCAACTCGTGTAAATATACTCAGATTGCCATGTAATTGATATATGTTATTGAGTACAGCCAGAGTCTACTATTACATGTTCGGTACTGAAACTGAAGTGTGTAGCTTTTACAGTTCGTTTACAGAGACACTCAAAATAATTCCGTTACATTATGATCTATGGGGAAAATAGTTTGCATTGTATTTTAATGATGTTACAATATTTCAAATACATTGAAATTGATATACATCACTGAGCTGCACTACTCGATGTTTACTACAGAATATTGTGGGCAAAGCATTTATCTTATCGTTCATTGATAGGGGCACACAAAAAAATTTGGTCACGGTGTTGTATATGAGCTTTAAATTACTGGAAGTGCGTTTTCAATTGTGGTATGCGTTTTAAAATTTAACTGATTTTTTATATTACTTGGTGTGGATAAATTCTATACAGGGCTTCAGAAAAGAATTCGAATACATTTCCGCTTACTTTTGTAAACTGCGGAAGGGAATTTTCAATTGTGTTATGCGTTTCCTAACTGAATTAAATTTTTGATAATACTATGAAGTATATATGCAAATCTATAGATCATATACAGGAATGCACAAAAGAATTCGGATATTTTTTAGACTATAGATGGCAATTTCTGAAATTGTGTTTTCAAATGGGTTATGCGCTTTCCAAAGTGTTTAAATAAACATCATCTTTCACCTGATTAAACAGTGGAGTTTGGCTACAATATTCTGAATGTGCTGGAAAGTGTTTCATAATCTATGTTTGACGCATGATTTTTTCTTTCTCCTTTTGTTCTTCTTTTTGGAAGACACGAAAATAAAACGATACATACAAATGAGCGAAATAACGGAGAATGATATAACAAAGGATTGCTGTATTTAGAAATTTACAATGGTGTCCAGAAATTAAGGGTCAGTGACCAATTTCAGACGTGTTGCCGAATAACTACTGAAACTCCTGAGGAAATGTCCGAAATGCCCTTGAACTTTGAGGATGTAAAGAACCATCAATATGACATGTTTTTCAGGAAGATTTTGTCGCGAGGACAATTAGGGAGGGGGGGGGAATAATAATTATAATAATAAAATAATATTTTAGATCACCCAAGTAACAAAAAATGCTAAAAATAGTCCGACAATAGCAAATGACTATGTATATAAAATGAGAAAAAACAAAAAATCGTAGAAATAGTATACTGTGATTAAAATATTAATATATTGAATATTTGATGAAGTATAGATATTTTTATGAAATACATTTTAACTGCGCATGTGCGAACTACATCAAAGATTTTTTGTCATGATTTGATAGGGCAACTCATAAAAAAAAGACCAGTGAAATATCATGAAAACTCAAAAAGTTACATCAATAATTGAAAAATTGAGGAGGAAATCCTATATAATCCTATCAGATGTTCTTCTCAATTTATCAATTATTGCTGTAACTTTTTAAGCTTTCACGATATTTCACTGTTTTTTATATGAGTTGCCCTATAGTATTGACTACCAAATCGTGACAAAAAATCTTTGCAGTTAAAATTTATTTCATACAAATACCCATATCTCATCAAATATTTAATATATTAATATTTTAATTGCAGTATACTATTTCTATAATTTTTTGTCAAGTTTTTTAAAAGCGGTGTTAAATTCGGTGGAAAACTCTGCATGCTTAAAAAAAAAAAAAAAAAAAAAAAAACTTATTTACATCCTCAAAGTTCAAGGGCATTTCCTCACGATTTTCAGTAGACGTTCGATGAAACGTCTTAAATTGGTCACTGCCCCTTAATTTCTGGACATCAGTGCATCTAAAAGTACTTGTAAATTAACGTAAAATAATCAAATTAAGGTAATTACCTAGTTTTAAATCCAGAAAAAATTTAGAATACTATAATCAAATTTTGTATTTTTCCAGACCAATTTATGATATATTTCTCGACTTAAATGTCTGTGTCCAAACATTAAGATCTTGTATCCGTGGGAAAGTGACCCACAATTGCTAGCACCAGAACGATCTCAAGATTCCTTACATTCCCCCTGGAGCATCCAGAGGAACTGGAAGAGGCAGACATACGTGAACAGAATCTGCTAAAGGGAACTGTATTTTCGGAAAGTTTGACTTCAAAAACCCCTAAGCGCTAACCAATATTTCTAGGTCCCCCAAATAACAAAGTTCATGGTCATACGTTAGGACACGAGTTAAAAATGTGGGTCAAGGAACATGGCGTGCAGTATAAAGGTAATCCTACGTCAGTGATGTATGAGTTTATTTCAAATACATATTGTATGTTTTATGCCTTATATCTCATCTTTTGAACTCATTGATGAATATGATTTAATTAATATATATATTTTTTTAAATGTTTTGATTGAAATGCAAACCCACTCGTACTTGTGGAATGATTCAACAGCTAAAAAATGCTTTGAAGAGAAACATTTCTACAGGATTGTAACATGTGGTTTCGTTTCATTTAAAAGCCTACACTAGTCATGGGAAGACAGTCGCGCTAATGCTAAACCTATGGGAGAGTTATTTTCAAATTTCTTGCTTGCATTTAAATATTTTTAAATGATTTGTTTTTGCATAGTATAGCTCAGATCGATGTTTAACGTTGTTAGTTTGTACTTTTTCGATTTTGGTTGCTTTTTTTCTTTTTCTTTTTTTAATGGGGCTACATTTTCTTTCGGAACCGATTACGAAAGTAAAAGAAAATCTACAACCAAAAGAAAAAAATTAAAACTATCTCGGTTAGAAATCAAACTCAGCTATCCTATGTCAAAAAAAAAATACTAAAATGAAAACGATAAATTTAAAAAGAACGCTTCCGTAGGTTTAACATTAGCTTGCGAGTATTTTCGTGTGACTAGTATAGTCTCTTAAAGAACCCCACAACATAAACACTCAAAATTTTGGGCACTGAAACGGAAGCAGCCTAAAATTGAACGGCCAATTTATGGATCACGACTTTTCACATGACTTTTCTTGAAACCAGAAGCCGGAAATTTACGGTACGAATCACGATTCTAACTAGAGAGGGATTTTGTTAAACACTGGCCTGCTTGGACAACTTTGCTATAAAAGGGACTTCAGAACCTACACTAGTCACGCGACAACATTCACAAGCTAATGTTAAGAGCTTACACTAGTCACGGGAAGAAACGCTCAAGCTAATGTTAAGTCTAGGGGAAGGTTCTAGCGTGATTTCTCCTTCGCATTTTAATATTTTTAATTTTTTTTTTTTTTTTTTTTTTTGCATAGGATAGCTGAGATCAATCTGCAAGGTTGTTAGTTTTTACTTTTTCGATTTTTGTTGCAGTTCTTTTATAAGTAGGCATTTTCAATTTTGGAACCGGTTGGAACCGGTTCTGAAAGGGAAAGTACCCTTATATAAAATAACTGGAACCAATATCGAAAAAGTAAAAACTAACAACGTTGGAGATTGACCTCAGCTATCCTATGCAAAAAAAAAAAAAAAAAAAAAAAAAAAAGAGCATTTAAAAATATTAAAATGCGAGCGAGAAATTGCGCTAAAACCTTCCCATAGACTTAACATTATCTTGAGCGTTTTTTCGCATGACTGATGTAGGCTCTTAAACACTAGCCTGCTTGGACCACGTTGATATAAAAGAGACTTCAGAACAAAAACTAGTACGCGACGACATTTGCAAGCTAATGTTAAAACAATGGAGGAGGCGTTTACAAATTTCTCGTTTGCATTTCAATATTTTTAAATGATTCTTATTACATAGGATATATGAGATTGGTGTCTAACGTAATGTACAGACATTTGGGATTTTTTTTTTATTTTGATTGCAATTTCATTTTGAGGACATTTTCAATTTCGGAAAAAAATTGGTTGGTTACTTCTAAAATCGAAAGTTTCCTCAGATTGAAACTGCAACCAGAATCTAATAAGTACCAAGGTAGAACGTTTTAGATTTATGCAAAAAGAATTATTTGAAATACAAACGAGAAAGTTGCGATGAACACTTTTCCATTAGCTTGCGAAAGTCGACATATTACTGCAGTAAGGACTTTTTAAAAGAAAGTTACTCAAATTATGGTTCTCGTACAAGTGAAGCTTCGGAAGGTTTTTATAGTCACACCACTTAAACATTCTGGTATCGAACACGCAAACATCAGCCGAAGTTCCTCATTTTCTGCCATGCATGCTAACCACTGCTCTGACTGGGACAAGATTCAGGCCACGAAAAAAATCACAAGCAATTAAGCAGTAATGTTCGGGATTTGATACCGGCGTGGTTTGAGTATGGGTCATTGTGTAAGGTTTTGAGGATTTTCCTTGTAGGATAATTTCGGTCACCTTCTTTTAAAAAGTTTTCTCAAACATTTTAATTTCATAACAAAATTTTAAGAGGATTTTGGAAATTTGAGTGAGAACTGCTTTTTTTATTCTACAGAAGAAAACAAAACGCTTTGATTCCTTAAAACTTTAAAATTGCTAAAATATTACAAAAATAACATTTTAAGAAATAATTAAATAATTAAATAACAGGATTTAAAATAATTATTGGTACTTACGTATTATCCGTGCCAGGCGATTGATCGCCAAAAATGGTTGCCAAGTATCAATCGTGTTGATCGTTGTCAATCATGTTTTCAAATGCAGTAATTTAACATTATCAAATAACATTGTTAAAAATGGTAATTAATATAAAATAAATAAAATGTAATGTATGTTTATTAAATTTATAACATTGTTAAAAATAGTAAATAACATTATTTTAGTAAAATTAATAAATTGTAAATAGCATAGTAAATAAGAAAGAATAATATTATAGATTATTCCCAGGCATGTACCATGCAGCAAGAAAACAAAATATAAGGGTTACTATAATTAGTAATATTGGCTCCATGCCTGGCACAGTTGGCTTAAAACTGGCACGGATAATACGTAAGTACCCAATTATTCATACTAAACTTTTTAATGAGTTGTCTTTATTGTATTTCGCATTAAAAAAATTGCAGCTTCTTCTAAATGGAAATTTTCAGCATTTCAATTTTCTTCTGAAATATAAATGGATTTTCTTTTATAGATTTTACTGGTTCTCTAAACTTATTT
Organism: Maratus michaelseni; assembly: GCA_963931845.1. Lineage (NCBI taxonomy): Eukaryota > Metazoa > Arthropoda > Arachnida > Araneae > Salticidae > Maratus > Maratus michaelseni. Next base: position 325,909,918 of record OZ007594.1, read on the forward strand.
GAAATTCTACTTTGTAGGCTAAAAGATAACACTGGATCAAAGAAGAAAACTGGATTAACTACCTTGATTTTGATTATATTAGATCTATATAAGTATTCAAATAACGTAATTGAATTATTTGTTAACCGTTTTGTTTTTCTCTCTTTTTGTGAAATAAGATAATTTTCGCAGTATTTGCGTTGTCAATATATTGATTCTATACATTTCATTTGTAAATTTTGGTTGAGTTTTCATTTGTTAATTAAAAGGTGGTTATACAATTCGTTTTTGTGTTTGATTTTATTTTATGTGGTCCACGCATAACTTTTGAACGGATGCTCCAACATTCATAATTATTTCTCTCTGTCTCTCTCTCTGTTGGAAAGTCATCGTTCTAATGGTAATCTCGTTTCAATTTCAATAGCATCTAAAAATAATACGCTTGTCTGTCTTTATTCGTTTTTTCCCCTTACTTTTTTACGCTGTAAAATTCGTAAATATTAGCCAACCACCACGATATTCAAATGGTTTTTTAGAATACACAGTACCGCTTTAAGTTTTTGAAATCGTCATCGTAATCGTGTATATCTAATATTTTTCACATAGAGAGACGTCAAAAATTGCAATATATGACCATTTACTTTACGTCAAAATGAGCGATGGTGAGCGATGAATTTAAAGTGAATGGAATTAACAATGCCAAAAACTGAAGATATTATAACTGAAGATATTATAACTGAAGATAAGTTATTGAAATGGACATTAGTAAATTCACTGATAGGTTAGAAAGAAAACATTTCTTCCCTAATTTAAGCAAGAACAAGAAATGGCACACCTCAATGAAAACCTTCTGATTGTTCTCTTAAACTTTTTTGCGACAGATTTTTATTAAATTTTTAAATTTCAGGTTAAATTGTTTTCTTTAATAACAAGGTTACATTTGTGTATCCTATAGATGTGATCTTTTGGGATCAGTAGAAATAAAGTAGTTCAAACTTAGCTGTGGGTTAAATAAATCATTTAGTTTTTACACGTTTCGCTAAATATATTAAAAGGTTAAAGTTTCTGTTTCATCTGCCACCAGCTAAAACATTAGAATAAGTCAGAAATAAACTAGAATGTATGTCTGATAATTAACTATTAAAAATGCAGTTAAAAGTTACCTTTATTCGAATTGAAAATTTTCCGAGAACTTTTAGTTCATGTATTTATGGTACTTCTGAACTCAGTTTTTTAACTTAAAACTCATCACTGCTGAAATAGTTATCAATTCAACATAATTTTTTTTTTTATTATCTCATGAAATAAACATAAAAATAATTCGAGAAAGACATGGCACAACGTTCTGTTGCGACAAATCACTTTCACTAAAATACCTGGTGCGCCATAAATTCGCTAAAACTTTAAAAATCTATTAAAAAGGAAGAAATGACGCTACAAAATGGCGATTTGCACGAATGGGATTAGAAGGAGATTCGATTTTTAAAAAAGTGGTTCAAAAAATTACCGATAGATGGCGCTGGCCTGCATAATATGAAGCAGATTTATGCAAACCAGGCTGACAGTAAAACACCTCCATGCACATAGGTCCTTCATTAGATGCCAGCAGTGTACCATCTTTACCAGATCAATCGTTGTTGGTTAAGCTCTTTTACAAGAACGGGGAATCAGCAACTGGCGCATTGAAAAAATTCCTCTCTGCAAAAGGACTCAAGACTAAAACAAAGCCGGAATACTGAAGCTTGTCAGACGCTTTGAAGAAATGGTTTTTTTTACTAAAAGCCTAATTTGCTTACATCTACTTCACATTATGGATGCCAGCGCCATCTACCGGTAATTTCTGGAACTATTTTTTTTAATCCGATCTTACTCTAATCCCATTCTTGCAAACCACAATTTTTTAGCATCATTTGTCCCTTTTTAATGAATTTTTAAACTAAAATTTTAATTTTAATTTTAAATTTTAAATTTTCCTCACAGGCGGCGGCATTCTACAAAGAAGGGTTACGAAATCTCTTGGGGCGTTACGATAAATGTTTAAATAGACATGGAAACTATGTAGATAAGTAAAAACGGGTATGAATCTTATAAAAAATAAATTTTTTAAATGTTAGTAATTTTTTTCAATTGCAAAACTTACCTTACTTTAAAAATAACCTCGTATATTATCCTCGTTATTATTCCTCGTATATTATCGCCACTAATTTAAATAACCATAAGCAGAACAGCTAATCACCACGATCATCTAATTAAAAAAGAAAAAAAAAGAACCAAATGGAACCACTTGAATATAATTGCATTAAAAAACAGAATCATTGTGCACATGCAATCATTGTGCACATTGTGTTACATGCAAATGGGAAATAATACTTTTACATCATATTTGAGGGTTATCTAAGATAAATTTGGTACTTCTTTGTTATAGCGTCCACCCACCCCCCACCCCCAACCCCCCAATTACGATTATGTCGTCAAGATTGCAGTTACGATTTCACCAAGATTAATGTAAAGCTTATATATGCATCAAATGTCTCTTATCTATATTACTGGGCCACATGCGTCACGAAACGTTGCATACATCATATATTATTATAATGTCATACATGCTTTATAATTTGGCAATAAATCTTCACTGTAAAAAAAAAAAAAAAAAAAAAAAAAAAAAAAGATTGTAATTCTGACAGAAAAATATTGTATGTTTTACAAAGAAAAACAGTTTTCACCTGAGAAAAAAATGTGGATTTTTTAATTTTCTACAAAAAAATCTATATATTTTACAGAAAATAACTTTTTTAATGAAAATATACAGATATTTTCTGTAAATTAAATGGTTTTCCACTGGCACTAAAATTAACAGTTTTTTTTTTTTTTTTTTTTTTTTTTTACAGTGTTGGTTGCTTGGCGATTCATCCCAGGGGGGCCGCTATAACACAAAAGTACCCAAATTTCTATTTATCTGCCTGGGAAATGGAAATAATCTCTTTATCTAATAGAAAAGGTAAAATATTCTTTCTTTTTTTTTTCTTAATTGCGCACTAGGATATATTTTTATAAAAGTGTTCAATATACACCTGGATGTTCAAAGATAAATAAAAATTATTATTCTTAAGCTATTAATAAGGTTAAAGCTATTACTGAAATACAAAATAAAAGAGTTTGCCCTTTATCATAGATCACATATTTCACACATTAAAAATGTTCAAGCATCTTCAAAATAAATGTTATCTTAACTTCCAAATTGCCTCAAGAATGAACAAAACCTCTTTTTGTAACAAAACATGCTCATCTTTGTTCTTTCTCGAGGAACTCTAATGTTTATTCATGAGATATTATAAAACAGTCATGCATAACAGATAAATAGTTCATCAAAGATGCATAACACATGAGTTTCAATCTTATTCATGAAAAACTAAAGTACTGAAATATCCTAAATAAATAAATTAAAAGTTCTTAAAATTTGTTCAATTAGAATAAGAGTCAACTTCTAACTGAATTTTTAATAGTTAATTATCAGATATACATTCTAGTTCATTTCTGAGTTATTTTAATAACTGTTGTATATCTGATGGCAGATGAAACAGAAACTTTAACCTTTTACGATATTTAGCGAAACGTGTAAAACTAAAATGATGGATTTAACCTACAGCTAAGTTTGAACTACTTTCTTTCCACTGATCCCAAAAGATCACATCTAACGTGCACTAATGTAACCTTGTTATTGAAGAGAACATCTTAAACGAAAATTTTAAGTTAATGAAAATCTATAGCGAAAAAGATTTAAGAGGATTATCAGAAGATTTTCAGGAAGGTTTTCCATTTCTCGTTCTTACTTAAATTACGGCCGAAAAGATTTTGATTTACTGTGAATTTACTAGTGTCAGTTTCAGTAATTTCTGTTGGCGTACTAGACGCAAAAGTTGTCATAAACATTTTAGTTTTAACAAATTACGTCATATTTGTATTTAAAATTTAAAGACTTAAAAGTAGGGTAAGGTCAAAATTTAAAATTCGAAAATATTTCAATTGGGCTTTTTTGCTTTTAATGAGAGGATTAGAACATAAAATGACACCTTTGTGCCCAAATAATATTCGATTTGAACATTTTGTTGCTTTTGGATTTTCCACGTATGTACCAAAAATAAGGGTTACTATCAGGGCCTTCTTTGATGAACTATTAAAGATACAGGCTTGCGCATAAGGAATATGTGATAAAGTTTTTTAAAAAATGGCAATGGGAGGTTTGTACTCTGTTCAGCTCTTAAACTATATATATATATATATTGAACAAAAAAATATGAATTTTTACCAAAATCTATAATAATAAGGAAAGAAATTTGTCTGTCTGTCTGTCCGCTGTGTTCTGAAGAGCCTGCTGCACACAGAGCTACAAAATTTGGCAGGAGGATACCTCTATGTATGTAGTTATGCTCCTCAAAGCCCAATTTAAGATTTTTGATTAGATATTTTTTAATTTAACTTTTTATGAGATTTTTAACATTTTTTCACTTTTTGCGGCGATTTTTTTACATTATTAAAATGAATCCGATTTCAATCATTTAGCCCAATGAAGTAAATTTTGTCCTCTTCTCAATAAAGTTTATTTGGAATTCATACAGCGATTTTTGAATTTTTCGCGAATTATTTTATGTGATTTTTAGAGTTTTTTCGCGGTCCACGGCGATTTTTTGACATCTGTTTCAAACTTTTAGCCTAGAAAATTTGTTTTTTGCGACTTTTGAATTTTTAGCAATTTTAATTCGAATTTTAATGCGATTTTTTGCATTCCGTGGTGACTTTTGGACAATCGTGGACGAATTTCGGTTAAAATATTTTAGCCTACTCCAGTAAATTTTATTCTCTGCGGTTTGTGAATTTTTAGCGCAATTTTTAGCGTTTTTTCACGTTTCCAGGTGAATTTTTGACATTCACAAAAGGTATTCTGTTTCAAATTTTCAGCCTTATATAGTAAATTTTGTCCTCCGTGATTTTTGAATTTTTAGCGATTTTTAATACGTTTTCCAATGTGATTTTTAGTGTGTTTTTGCGTTCCGTGGCGATATTTGGACATTCATAAAGGAATTTGGTTTCACAGTTTTAGCACACTACACTGTTAAAAATTTGCAGCAAATTGTCCGGTCATTTCACTGTTTTTATAGAAAATGGTTACATAACCATAATTTAACTCTATTCTGACCATAATATTGCCCATATTATGGTCAGAATAGAGTTAAATTACGGTTATGTAACCGATTCCTATAAAAACGGTCAAATGACTGGACAGTTTGCTGCAAATTTTTAACAGTGTATGGTAAATTTTGTTCTCTGTTATTTTTGAATTTTTAGCGCTATTCTGTTTTTTGTATTTTTATCCCTGATTATGGCTAAGTGTATAGCTGAAACTGCTTGGAGTAATTGACATTGAATAATGTTAATGTAGTTTAACATATTTCTTACAATTGTATCGTATTTTGAGTAATAAAACACATTAAGTATCATTTTAATTTTTTAGCTTTCTTAAAGATGCATTCTACTCATTTATTTGCTTACTGATTTGATTACTGATTCACACGTTTGAGAGGGGTTATATTTTATAATTAATTGAAGTATTAAAGAAATACACATGCATGTATTATATCAAATTATGCTCGACTTTTTTTCCGCACGCAAAGATACCACACATCGCGTTGAAACAATGTGTGCGTGTCTTTATCAATACCGGATGTATCCAAAGATCCTTTTTATCCCCAGTTAACGGATCACTTGAGCGGTCACTCTTCTAACCTGTATCTACAAAAATGACCATCAAGAATTCATCACGCTCGGGTGGACTGTCTCGTGCAAAGCGACATTGAAAAAAAAAAAGATATAAATATACATACTGATCTTGTGACACAGTTTCTCTAGGTGTATTGTTATATGAATTGATAATGACGATGATTGTTCTTAAACAGAATTCGTGATTGGCGATTTCTAATCATATTTAATTTTATACGGTCATAAATAAAATCATCCTACTTTCTAATAAGTCAAATATATGTGTGACTATACATATTGTTGATCTTTTATTATTTAAAAAAAAAAAATGTTCGTACATACAAAATAAATTAATTTGCAGAAAACAAAAAACAATGTGGGAAAAACAATTTCTTAACGGTACTTAATTGTTTGACCATTAACAATTTTTTCCTTGTTTCAAAAGTTTAAATGGATCGTTTTTTTACATATTTTTTTTTTAGTAATATTTATTCAAATAAAAACTAGTATGTTGTAATCATCACAAAACTTTCTTCTATATAAATCAAATCGTCTGCACTTGCAGCCAAAATTAAATCCCAATTTATTCGTTCTGGAGATATATAGCTATCGCGAAAATCGTTAAAAACAGAGCACAGCAGCGACACCTGTTGGGCGGTATACACCCAAACCGCAAAACCTAACCAGCGTCTATTAATATTAAGTTCTAATAGAATGTGAAGCTTGATGAAATTCCGTGCATTAGTTCTTGAGATACAGCTATCGCGGATATCGTAAAAAATGCAGTATAGCAGCGCCACCTGTAAAGCGATTTACACCAAAACCTAATCAGCACCAATATATGTCGAGGTATAACTGAATCTGAACTTTGATTAAATTAAGTGCATTAGTTTTTGAGATAGAGTGCCCACAAAATTTGTGTCACGTACAGATAAACACAGACACAGACACACAGTTTCTAAAAAACAGTCAAATCGTGTTCAGAACCTTCTAAAAAGTATAAATCCGTCGAAAACCGCAAGTCGAATTTTTTTTTACGAATCCAATAATTTCTTCTTTTAAAGTTAGAAGAAAGTAAAAAATATTTTATTAGATACTGATTGTTAACTGTTTATTATTTAAACAAAAACAATGTTCATAATTACGAAAAAAATTTAATTTGAGTAAAACAAAAAACAATGGGGGAAATAATTTTTGAAGCATTTAATTTCTGGTCCATTAACAATTTTTTTTCTTGTTTTAATTTTAAATTGATAAAGCTTTTTAACGTAACCCAAAATTTTACTTAATTAATCCCAAAAAATCACTTAATTATTACACCTGTATGATCATAAATGAAAGAAGATGAATGTGTATTATTTACTAGCTGACCCGGCCGACGCGACGTTGCCCGGGGCCCTGATAATAAATTAAAACAAACCTCAAGTTTGTATGATTTTATATCCTTAACACGATTTTATATGAAATAATTTTTTTTAAGAAAAAATCGCGAAAATTATTGATATCTATATAATAAAACCGTAAGTCATGTGACTGTCATCAACAGTTCCGGGATGTCCGTTTCACTTTTTCATATGCCAGGCGGCCATTTTTATTCAAAATTATTTTTGCAAATAAAACTGCATAAAAATTACATTTTTAGAAAGATCGTTCAAAATAAATTAATATTTGAGAGATGACTTACGTTCAATTATGTATACATTCTGCAATAACTTCAGTTTAAATTAGGTTCGCAGTTAAAATTCTCTATATATGAAAGTAAACAAAGAAAAAAGATTCATTCGTTGTGAATGTTTAAAATATTAAACCATCAATTTTTGGATCGCTGCCTGGCGTAAAAAAAATAATCCGCACCAGTGAGACAGTCAAAGTTTACCTTAATTCTGTTCCATACAACTCAACTTCCGGATCTTTTTTGACGTAAGTTGAACTCATGTAATAATATTTAATGGATCAAATTTCGAAAATAATTGTCAGCTTTTATTTTTTGCGCGTGCAAATTAGAAACGATACTTTAATTTGAAATCAAATGTTTTGATTTATGATAATTATTATTTTTCTATTTTCTATTTTAAATGAAAAATGTGAACGTCATGTATTTTAAATTGAAACAGCTGTCACGGACGCACCGGGGCTGACGCGATTTTTGTTTTGCGCCAAATATGTTTAAGAATCTCCGCATTAGCGAACATATTGCAAGTGATAAGCAAACGGACATGAAGCATAAATTCTTAAGTGGGTTAAGCGGTTTTTGTCAAGAAAGATGAAATACATAACAACAAAAAATATGCGAAATGCTACCGCGATCGCAAAAGTTCTTGATTTATCTATTAGATTTTTCCAGTTATGCGAGGGATTAAGGAAAAAAATAAATTATGAATAAAAATAATTTGTTACAATGCTTAACATACATTTAAGGGCGACCAAACTGGTCGCCAGTGGCGGCTAGTTTAGTGATAAAAGCGCTCGTAAGTAGACATTTTCTTGCTTTCTCACGTAAGGGTCGTTTCATAGTTTTATAAAAATAGTTCTTGTTAACCGAACTCTTTGAAATGTTTATCTGCTATAAATGCAATTGTTTTACAGTCCGTGTAAAAATTTCGTGAAAAATATTGTTATCTAATTGTAAAAGAAATCTGTTTCCTTCTCGATTATTTGTTTGTTTGTTTTCGCGTCGGCTTCTTTCACGTAACAATAAAAAATAGTTCTCATCTTCCGAGCTCTCTGAAATTTTTAACGGTTATAAATATAACTGTATCCACGCTCTCTTTAAAATTTCGTGAAAAATATTCATATTTAGTAGTGAGAACATGAGTCGAAGCAGAGCGACGGCACGCCAAAACACCCCACTTTTTTTCCGAAAATTTCTCAGATTTTATTTATTTATTTATTTTTCAATATGTCTACGTATTCGAATGTTTCGAAAATTTTTTTGTAGGTGATGTAAATGTGGTCTACCGAGATGCTCTAAAAACGTTGTGCCGAAATACGGACGTTTAGTTACATTTAGCATAAAAAAAAGATCGTCTCCGAGAGGCACGAAGTGACCTGACCTGCGTTCGCTGGTGTTTCTGAAAGAGTTAAAATTCATATTTTTTAAAACCAATTGCACCGTCAATTAAAATAAGGTTTCAGCTGTAAATGCATATTTTTGGTTTGTCAGCTAATTTATATTAAATAATTTATATAAATATTGAAAAAATTGCTTGTGTATATGAAACAGTGAATAGGTTGCCAGAAAATATGTTGCCAACCTACCTTCTCTCGCTAAGAGCATTTTCTCTATCTCTCCAAGTCCCTTATACTGGAAAAGTACCATAATTTCAGTTGATACACAAAGAAATGCAACAAAAGTGAGTCTAAATTAAACATTGACATAAAATTTTCAAAAGTAGTTTCAGTATTAATCTTCTCATCGCCGCGACCTGATATATCCGTTTACTATGCTGTAGGTTTCACAGCAATACAAGGTTTGTTTAAATTAATATAATTCTACAAATATAATGCATTTTTAAAACATGAAGTAATGATTGATACTCTCAAGGATTATACTTATATACGTAATTAAAATTTTTATCTCAAGTTTGAAAATTCAGATTTTTTTAAGCATTTTAAAAAAATTACAGAGAAAACAACATTACAAATTTGCCCTTTTGCTCGGCGGTCAGGGGGTTAATATGCAAAGTAGTATAACAAGAGTGAGTCTAAATTAAACATTGACATAAAATGTTCAAACGTACTGCTTAAAAGGGCATTGTCACAAGTTATAGAGACTATTGACGTATAAAACGGTGTATCCTAAACGAAATTTGCCTCAAACACTTGACCTGAATCATCCCATTTTTAAATTCATATTTTGTATTCAGCTTATTTAATCTCCACTTTTGAGCAGATCATTTCATTTTCATTCAAGAAAACAGATTTAGACTGTATTTTAAAACTGGTATATCTACGTTACTTGCCGAATTAATTAACATTTCATGATACAAAGTAAAAAAGTTAAATTTAATTTTTTAAGTAAAATGCTCTACTTAACTTATGAAGTGTTTCGTCTTTATTTCAGTTTCATACGTGATAGAAAGTTAAAAAACTATATCCTTAAGCTCCTTTTTATACAAACGAATTGTTTTACTCAAACCATGTATGAAACTAATGATTCCTATTTCTTTTACAAATAGTTTCATTTAAACGTTCGTTGGACGCGTAATAAAAACGATGACAAAGTATCGAAGTACATAAGCATGACCGCGTTTCGTAAAAAGGTGAAAACACGGATGCTGTTTTATAAAAACCATTTTCTTAGATTGCAAATGAAACTCTTTCAATTTAGAATGTCTGATTTGCTTTAAAAAAATGACAGGAGTTAGTTTACATTGCACTCAATTTATAGTAAAACTTTTATTGTTGTATTGCAATAGAGGAGTATGAAGTAAAAAAAAAAAAAAAAATCATAATTTTTATGAGTTCAACGTCAAATGTAATGCATTTTGTCTCAATATTATCATAAACCTAATTTTCGTCCGCTGTCAATGAAAATATTTTCTTCATTTTCCAAATTACAGTGTTTAACATTGATATAAATTTATATGTGTTAAACATTGAGATATTTTCAAATCCTTTTAAGTATATATTTAAAACATTATACTGTGGACACCCAATTAATCTTTACCAGCTGCGAGGAATACGTTTGTCTATGTAATTCTGCAATAATAACGTATCGTTTAAAATATACAGGGTGTTTCAAAAAGAATCACCCGATTTGAAAAGCTTATATTATGAATAATATTGAACATAGACACTTAAAATTGATTTTATGTTATATGGCTAATTATAAAGTTTTTTTACAAACCATGCTGCCCAATATGTCCTTCTTTCGATGCACGGCATATGTAGTCAAATTCATCCCAAACTTTTGCGAGCATGTCTGCATCCACTGCTTCCACGGCTGCTGTTATGTGTATCTTCAGTTCGGCTAATGTAGCTGGAAGTGGGGGCACATAAACGTAGTCTTTTATGAACCCCCACAAGAAGAAATCGCACACTGAGAGGTTCGGCGATCTTAGAGGCCAGACAAACACTGAACTGGCGGACGAAGGAAGAGCGGTAGCACTATCTGTAGACAACTGCATGAAATTCGAGATTTCCCTCTTTCTACCTATATATTATTCAATCAAAATGGTTTTGATTCATTGATTGATAGATTTTTATGATGGCCGATTATCTACACGAGGGATATAGGCCCTAGGGGGAGGTGGCCTACGTGGGGTCTTTCTAAGGGACCTTAACCTGTATTTCAATCAAAATGGATTAAAAGCAGAATAGTTATGTTTTTTTTGTTTGGTTGGTTTTTGGTTTTTTTTTTTTAATTAGATGATTCTTTTTGAACACCCTGTATAAGATAACTATGATAGTATAGGTAAAATTGACCCAAAATAGGGGTTTTGGGTAAAAATGTTAACCAATTCTTGAAACTTCCGCTAGAAGTTTTCTTCACCATCAGAAATAAGAATTTGAAGAGTCCCGAAAATTTCAAAGAGTGGAAGATGTTATAAGGTTCAAGGGATATTTAAATTTATGATTTGTGAGAACTAGGTAAGTGGCGTATCATTTTTCCTGTTTTTGGTCTTTAAATCGAATGAAACCAATATCAACTCGAAGTACCTTATTAAGACTATGCTAAATTAACATATCAGAAACTATAAAAATTGATGAATATACAGGGTGCAAAGTACTCAAATAACTTTTGAACAGATAAAACTAAAGTTGGGAAACAAATGTTTGCTTACAGTAAAATGACTATACGCTATCATATGAGAGTGACTGTAACTCCCTTAATAACCCCCTAACCTTGTAAACCCCCTTAGGCGAAGTTTGCATGGTCACCATAGATTCCATGGCACAGCATTTGCATGGTCAGTATAGATGGTCACCAAATGGCGGAACACGGTCCGCATCTGGACCACCGGCAAGTTTCGTACGGATAGCGACGAAATTGTGTTTAACAGAAAATAATATGTTTTCAGCGTTCAACGCGTACCATACTGGCTGTAATCATGGACGTGACCCGACGATGGTAATTTCTTCTCTTTTACACTACCCCCAACCCCATACACAGCTACCGTTTTTACCTTGAGGTATGAACAACACCCGCTCCTATTCTTGCTCTCTCTCCTCTCTTATTCTTTTAGTCTATACTAGCTCTTGTACCAGTGCACACCAGTGTGTTTATTCATTTCATTCTTATTCAGAATTCTTGTTAACATTCGGGTTGTTTGTTGCGGCGATTGTGTTTGATTCGCATTACGATGGAAAATAAGAAAAAAAAAGTTGAATCGAAAAACAGACAGTTTCTACCAGAATGAACTGTCTCATATTGCTTCATTTTGCTAAACCGAGTTGGAGCAGTACCTGTTTTTATTATATATCAGAAAACTGTAGCTATAATTAAAAGTTCCAATATAAAAATTCCAATAAACGCCATTATAAGACTAAATAAAAAACATTTTGTGAAAAATATCCGATAGGAAGTAACCTCCGAAAAAGTAAAATTCAGAGTTTATGTTCAGATCTACACAAATCATGAACCGATCTATGAATAAGCAATAAAAATGTTCAGAGGCTTTTTTGCGTTTTTCTTGGACTCTTGCCAAGCATATGAAGCTAGATAATGATGCAGATATTGTAAAAAAGTGCAGGCTGTATGCTGGAAATGCGGTATTTGAGAATAAAAAGGATATCGTTGACGGTGTTCGACGTATTTCATTATCTGCTTCTTCAAGCACAAAGGATACACAAGTTTTGGTAGAGGAAAACTATAAAAGTGTGAAACAAACTTAACTGTCACAGATAGGTATGCTTTGGCTTTGGATGAACCTTGCGATATTACAGATACAACACAAATATTTAGGTTTGTGTGCTACCTGCACAGAACCCATGAACAATTTTTAGAGAAACTACTGACTATTTTGCTTATGTCAGGAATGACTACAAGAGAGGATTTGCACAAGGCTGTTGCAGTGTATTTTAACCAATCTGGATTGGACATGAAAAATGTCATATCGGTAACAACAGACGAGGGGGGGGGGGATCGGTGGCAATGCTTGGGTATAGAAAATTCTTAGTAAAGCGACTCATCAATGATCCACATTGAAAGGAAAATTTGATAACCTATCATTGCATCATTCATCAAATTGTGTTGTATTGCAGTCTAAATCGCAGTCCTCAGAACAAAATGTAAACGGTGACACAAATAATTAACTTCAGGCAGTCAAAATCATCTTTTAAGCACCGTTAATTTAAATATTTTTGAAGAGACTGAGCTCAGTTTTAGGACTTGCTTCTCCACAACAACATAAGATGGCTAAGTGAAAGCTTAGTGCTCTAAAAGCTTTTTTGCAGTACTGGAGGACATCAAAGAGTTTCTTTCAAATAGTGGTCAAAAAGTAGCAAGTGAGCATTTAGGCTTCTTCCTTGGCATTGAAATAAACGTTGCAACCATCCCATTTTTGACTGACCTATTTAGCACAGGAATCTCTTAAAACTCAAATTACCTGGCAAAAGTAAACTTGTGTGTAAACTTCTCTCAGAGTAAAACGTTTTTCAAAAAATATTGACCACTTCTCCGAAGATAGCAGAGAATGTTTACACTTTCCACACCTTAAGTTAGTTTATGACAGTAATGAGGGTATTGACATCAGCCAGTTCGAAGATTTTTTCGAAAAATTTAATCTGAATTTCACAGAAAGATTTGCTGACTTTGAAAAAAATTCGAACGTTGTGCATCTGGTCAACAACAGTTTTTCACTGATACCTACTGGTGTATGGAGCAGTGAAGCGGAAGATGTTTTCAAGGGCAAAACAGCTGCCCCACGGTTGGAAATAAACGAGTTCCAAGAAGATGTTGTTTTAAAGGACATTGATGTTCAACTTCCAAAAACCCTTGGAAATGATCAAATTTAGATTAAAAATGCGTGTGAAAAAAGTATCAGAAATAAAAGTTTTAGCAATGAAATTGTGTACTATGTTTGGTACTTGTGTGTGTGAAGCTGCATTTTCAAAAATGAACTGCATGAAGAGCCGGTATAGATCTCGACTCACAGATGACCACCTTAACAGCGTGATAAGATTTCAGGCAGGTAATAGAACGTGCCATTTTTCCAATTAAACATTAAACATAATAAACTTTAGTAAGTAGTCTTTTTAAATTTATATGTATTTTATATTGATTTTCTTGTATTCTGAAACTCATAATAAAAAACTATTGATCTGGTATTTATACACTTCATTTGACTACTATCCATTGTTTTTTCACGAAAAATGACAAACTGACTTCAAAGAAAAGTTTTATTAGCAAAGCAGGTAACCTAGGTTAGTAGAGTAGTTGGTATACTGGTGGAGGTGGGCGGTGGGCGGTGTAAGGATTTGGGGTGAGGAGGCTTAAGTTTTCTGGACCGCGAAAGTTTTGCAATGTTTTGAAACGGACCTACGAAATGGAAAATAATGAAAAATAATTGGTGACCACGGTTATAGATATTATCTAATCTAAACAAATATGAGAGATAGCGAAACAAATCATTTACAAAATTTAGTATTGTATGCTACATTTTTAATTGAATATAACTAACTGTATCTCAATTTAAAATATATTTTGGCCAGCTATCCTAAGTGTATAATTTTTTTAAATTCAAATGTTATTTTCCTTGGCATAGTTAATAGGTATAAACCTTCAAGGTCACCACCTCTGTTTAGGCATAGTATACAGTGCCTCGATTTAGCATTAAATGATTTCTTACATGTACGATTTTAGAATGAGTGTTTCACAACAACTTTATTTTTCTACCATTTTTTTTTTCATTTCGCTACTGGTCACCTGGTATATAGATTATACTGCAATGGTTATGGTAAGATTTAAGAACTTAATTTTTATTATTATTATTATTAAGTAGTATAGTTTCCGTAATCCATGGTTACATAATGGGGATTTTTATTATTATTATTATTGGAGTTGAATTTCATATTAACTGAAATTTATTGTAAAGCATGTTCAATTTGTATGATTGAATTCATCTTCTTAAAGTAGATTTGAACTGGGACTGTTTAAACAATTTTGAATCGTATTGTCACAAACGGATATATATTTTCCTTATTAACACGAAATATGAAGTTTGCATACGTATATCAATGAACGCATTTAAAATATTCGAATAAAACCATTAACAAGAACGAAAAATCATGCGTCAAGCATAAATTATGAAACATTTTCCAACACATCCAAAAAACTCACCGTTACATAAGGTGAAAGAAGATATGTAGTAAACAGTTTAGGAAACATAACACATTTAAAAATCAAGTTTTAGCAATTCCTTCCATAGTCAAAAAAGTAGTAGAATTATTTTCTGCAGCCCTGTATATGATCTATAGATTTGAATGTATGCTACACAGCATGATAAATTTAGTTCCGTTAGAAAACTCACATCTAGCAATTTTCGCCAATCGATGGAAATGCATTCAAAATTTTTGTACAACCCTGTATATTATCTAAAGACTTTTGTACACACCACATATTAAGCTAAAATTTAATTCAGGTAAAAAACGCATCAGAATATGTGCCTGATTTTGTATGGATTATTCAAACTATTTACGAAGTTACGGAACTTTGAACGAAACAGTTCGTGTTCTCAGTTTTTTTAGGGTCAATTTAAATAATATTAGATTCATGGACCCGAAAATTTAATTGGCTTTCATAACACATATCGTTTTTAACACTTACCAACCTACTTGAAAAGTGTTTATAAATTTGGTGTGTCAGTCTATCCGCGCTCATACTCGCGTAAGTATACTCGGATTGCCGTATAATTCATACGAGTTTGGAAGACTGAGCTATGCTCGGTCAAAATTAGCTTTGAGTTCAAATATCATGACCCATGACCAAAATGACCCACTAATCAAATTTTCTCGAACCATGTGATCAAGCCCAATTATCTTCTCGTGCCCGAAATCCGTAGGATATAAAATTTAGTCAAAATAGTCTGAGCCGTTTTTTAGATACAATTAGCTTAACCCTCACCCATGATGACCCAAAACGACCCACTAATCGGGTTTTCTCGAGCATGTGACCTAGCCCAATGATTTTCTCGTGACAAAAACCGTAGGTTACAAAATTTAGTGCAAATCGTCTGAGCCGTTTTTAAGATAAAAAATAGCTTGACCCATAATGACCCACTAATCGAAATTTCTCGAACATGTGACCTAGCCCAATGGTCTTCTCGTTCCCTAAAACTGTAGGATACTAAATTTAGTTCAAATCCTCTGAGTCATTTTTAAGATAAAAATAGCTTGACTCATAATGACCCATGTCCAAAATGACCCACTAATCGAATTTTCTCGTACATCTGAACTAGCCCAACAGTCTTCTCGTGCCCGAAAACTATAGGATGCAAAATTTATTCTAAATAGTCTGAGCCGTTTTTTGCATAAAATTAGCTTGACCCATAATGACCCATGACCAAAATGACTCACTAATCGAATTTTCTCGTACATGTGACCTAGTCCAACAGTCTTCTCGTGCCCGAAAACCATAGGATGCAAAATTTAGCCAAAATAGTCTGAGCCGTTATCTAGATAAAATTAGCTTGACCCACAGTGACCCAAAAATGACCCACTAATCGAATTTTCTTGGACATGTGACCTATCCCAATCATTTTCTCGTGCCCGAAACTCGTAGGATACAAAATTTAATCAAAATCGTTAGAGCCGTTTTTTAGATAAAATTAACTTGACCCGCGTTGACCCCAAAATGACCCACTAATCGAAATTTCTCGAACATGTGACCCAGCTCAATAGTCTTCTCGTTGCCGAAAATGGTAGGATACAAAATTTAGTCAAAATCGTTTGTACCGTTTTTTAGATACAATTAGCCTGAGCCTGATCCATGGCGACACAAAATGACTCACTAATCTAATTTTCTCGAACATGTGACCTAGCCTAATGGTTTTCTAGTGCCTCAAAACGGTAGAATACAAAATTTTGTCAAAATCGTTACAGCCGTTTTTAAGAAAAAATTTGCATAACCACACACACACACAAGATTTGCTCGTATTAGAATATATAATATAGCCTTGAGTTTTATCATGGCATGTTCGATAAAGAAAATGAAGTGTGTAGCAGTTATAATTCGTTTACAGGGGCACTCAAAAGAATTCCGTCACAAGATGATTCTATTTGGAAAAAATCGTTTGCAATGTATTTTAATTTTAATGATGCTACACTATTTCACACATATTGAAATTGGTATACATCACTTAGGTGCACTATAAGATGCTTCCTACAGAATAAGGTGTACATAGCACTCATCGTTCATTTACTGGGACATACAAAAGAATTTAGTTAATGTACTGTCTATGAGCGATAATTCTTGGATGTGCGGTTTCAATTCTGACATGCATTTAAAGTTTTGGAATGCATTTCCTCTTAATAACGGAAATTGCTCAAGGGGAATTTTCAATTGTGTTATGCGTTTCCAAACTGAACTAAGTTTTTGCATACTATGTAGTATATTTACAAATCTATAGATCATAAAAAAGGCTGTACAAAATAATTCGAATATTTTTACAACTATAGATGGTAATTGCTGAAATTGCGTTTTCCAAATTGTTAAGTTAGACATCATCTTCACCTTATTAAACGGTGAAGTTTCGTTGCAGTATTCTGGATGTGTTGGAAAAATGTTTCGTAATATATCCTTTTTAGCATGACTGTCCGAGAGGGGCTGCTAAAACTAGGCAACTAAATCTGTAGAGTATAAATGTCCCTCCCGGTGTCACCTTTATTTAGATTTAAAAAAATACAAAATACAAAGTTAAGCCGAAGATGAACCCGCCGCTAAGCGCGGTAGAGGGCGGTGTGATGCAGAGTAGACCGACCAACACAGTAGGGCTGAAGCAGAGAGTTTGAGGTGAGAAACAATCATTCTAAGTAACTATGGTAGACAGTATGAGCCAGTATAGAAAAATCAGAGTCCAAAAATGTGCAAAGTTCAGAAAGATGTAGACGCACTTTTCTTTTCTCGTTTGTTGTGTCTCAGATGAATCAACGAGACCACAATCTTGCCACTCACAAAGTCGTGCAGTCTGCGCACGAGCGTTTTAAAATAAGGATACCGCCACCAGTGGCGCCAACATGTGAAAAACATTGGGTGGGCTTACAATTTTTTGGTTTCTGTCATGCCGGTGACGTCAGGTTTATGGCAACCCTTTTTTTTTCTCTCTACTACTGCGGAGTAAGAGAGACGGTAGATGTTGGCGGGAGGCCAGGGTGACAGGTTGTATGGTGCTGTGGGCACGGTATGAAAATAAAATATAGTTGGTAAAAGAACGAATAATAATATTGCAACTGCGGCTACTGGTATTCCTTATATATTTATGTGCGTCCATGTCTGTGTGATGTTTCGTCTGTTAAATAAACTTGTGTTTAATCGAGAAAATGGCTGCATTCCTGTGGTATTATGAAAGCAGAAGAACAAAATTGATATGTGGCAAAATATCGAGCTTTAAAATTTAAAAAAGAAGTGAACGACGAGAAACACGAAGGAAAGAAGGTTATTTATAAAGGTGTATCACACGCTCTCGTACTTAGAATCAGAGCTTGGATTTATGATTGAAGTAAGTTGCATGTTTTGTATGTTTATTCCTGAAGCAAATAAAAAAGAACTTGCAGAATAGAATAATGTTTGAGAAATATTTATGAAGATTTATATATATCATTATTGGTAGTATGAACGTTATTTGAAACGAGATAGTATAGATATTTATAGAGTATATTTATAGTATTAATAAATAAGTGCTAAGACTAAAAACAAAAATGTTTAATATTAAAGGGTTAAGGAAAGAAGACTTAGTTGTTGTTGCCACGGAATTGGGCCTAAAAGTAGAGAGTGAGCACAGGATAATTGATTTAAAAGCATTAATTGAGGGAAGTGATCAGTATTCAAAAGATAATGAATTTATAAAGGAATTTTTAAATACAACGGTGTCAGACCGCATAGAAAGAGAGAAGCGTGATGCAGAAGTCACGAAAGTCGACAAAGAAAAGTCTAAGACAGAACAAGATACGTTATTAGAAATTGAAAGAACTAAGCTAGAATTAGTTAAAGCTCAGATAGAAAAGGCTAAAATCCAGAACGAGTATAAAAATTCTGACACAGGGAGCGGGGGGGGGGGGGATGGACCTAAGCCTAATTCGTTAGAAGCACTAATCAAAAGCGTCAAAACTTTGACTATTGCAGTCCCCAGCATGCCTGAATCATGGAATTTATTTTTTACTTCGCTAGAGAAAGCATTCGAAATTAAAAATGTCGCGGAGGAATTAAAGGTGGAGATTTTGTTTAATTTGGTAGGAGAACGGGAGGCGCACTTGTTAGTGTACGCAAATACGGAAGAAATGAAAGATTATCAAAAGGTTAAGGCGTTAATCTTAAAAGAATTTCAACCCACACCAGAGGCCTGCCTAGAAAACTTTCTTTTTGCAAAACGATCGAGAAATGAGAATCATATGCAATTCGCGAGTAGGCTCAGAGCCAATTGGGATTTCTATTGTGAACTGAGAAAAGTAAATGATTTTGACACGCTTAATGAGTTAATTGTAAGCGATAGATTATTAAGTTCACTAGATTCGGAGACGCGAAGCTATGTCAGGATAAAACAATTAGATAATTGATTAAAACCACGACAAATTGCGCAAGTATGCGACAATTGGTTTACGTCAAAGGGTAGAACATTTTCGGAATTATATGATAAACCGGTAAAACCCCGCAATCATGACAAATCCGGAACTGGAAATTACAATAATGGAAAATATATACCACCCCATGTTAGAAATAATTTTAATTTTCGTAGCGATAAAAAATTAAACACACCAAAAGAATTTAGACTTTGTAAACAAACGACGCATTTGCGATTTTGTCCGAATAATAGAGAAAAAGATAAAATTGGAAGTTTGCAAAATCAAACAAAAAAAGATTCTTTTGTCGGAAAAAATAAACACGATGATAAAATAGTCGCCAAGGTTGAAACACTCTGTTTTAGAAACGAGCCAATAAGTACACAACCACTTCAATTTGAACAGTTGTGGATAGGGGGAAAGGAGATTAAATGTATTATTGATAGTGCGGCAGAAATACCTGTAATAAACTCTAATCAATTACCGGATTCAATTAGAAATAATGAAAATTCAAAAATTCAGTTAATATCGGCTTTTGGAGAAAGAATAATTGCTAATCTTATGACACTACCAGTAGCTTTAAAATCCGGAGAGTCAAGCTGTATATTTAACAATAGTGTAGACGTACTGTTTGCCGTTACGGATAAATTATATGGGACATGTATTATAACACCGGCTGTTTATGAAATCTTACAGTTAGCTAGTAACGAGGTGGAAAAGGAATGTTCTTCGGAAGATGATAGACAGAAATGCTCTTTGGCGCCAGTAAATGATACGCGATCGGAAAAGGGAAATGAAATTGAAAGAAAAGAGGGGGAAGGCAACCAAACAGAGGGGGATGATGTAAATATTGAAAATTTATGTTGGCGAGGCGAAAATCAAAACGCGGAAAGAGAATTAATGATTAGTTGTATTGAAAAGAAGGATAATAATGGAGATTTGAATGCGGTTCAGAGATCGGACGCGAGTATATATAGGGAGCAACAGAAGAGTTGCGAAACATTACAGGGTGCTTTCAAAGGCGCGGAAAAAGGTAAAAACGGGTTCATTATAGTAGATAATTTGCTTTATCATAGAGAAAGAGTCACGGGGGATTGTGTTACGCAATTAGTTGTACCAAAGGTAAGGAGGGGGGAATTTTAAAAATTGCACACGAATCAATTTTCGCTAATCATCTCGGCATGAAAAAAACAAAAGAAAGAATTCGTTATTCATTTTATTGGCCGAATATGTCTCGGGATGTAGAGGACTATTGTAAATCTTGTAAAGACTGTCAGTTAAGGAGTAGAGAGAGGGCTAGCGATCAGATACCCATTGTCCCAATTGAGAGACCGGAACTTCCGTTCGACATTGTAAATATTGACATAATTGGAAAAATTGAACCACCTTCAGCGCGTCGACATCAATATGTACTTACCTTAGTGGATCAACATTTGCGGTGGCCGGAGGCGGTCCCGTTAAGAACAATTACGGCCAGAGCTACGTGCGATGCATTATTAGAAATATTTATGCGAACAGGGATACCCCGCGTAATAGCGAGTGACCAGGGCAGGAATTTTGTTTCAGGTTTAATACAGGAGTTTCATGCTAGGCTAGGAGCGGCCTCTAGATTTGCGACGCCAGGGCATCCGCAAAGCTCGGGATTAGTGGAGCGATATAATCAGGTTCTGAAGCGCATGCTACACTATATAATTCGAAGCGATTCCAAAAATTGGGATAAACACATTCCTTATTGATTATTTGCCTATAGAGAAATTCCGAATAGTACCACGGGAGTATCGCCATTCAAATTAATGTACGGAAGGGAGCCGAGGGGCCCATTAGCAGTATTGAAATCTACATGGTCAGGAGAAATACCACTACCCATAAATCTGGGAAAGAGCGCAACTGAATATCTTCAAGAGTTAAAAATTAATTTAGAAAGGGCGGCGGAGCAAGCGGCAATAGTAGCGGAATTTAAACAAGCCTCGTATGCGAAGTACGCTAATCGGAGAGCGATTTACGAGGAATTTAGACCAGGGGACCAGGTATATCTATTAATCCCGGATTCCACGAACAAACTTTATGCTAGGTGGACGGGACCAGCCAAAATTGTAACACGCTGTAAGCCTGATTCTTACAAAGTAAAATTAATAAACGGGAATGTTAGGAATATCCATGTAAATAAAATAAGAAAATTTACTCCTAGGGTACGGGCGGTGGGAGTAATCTTCGAAAATGAAGAAGAATTAGGAGGAGTCCATCCCACCCCTAGTGTGAATGATAATCCAAACTTGTTTAACATAGAAGAAGTAGATTTAAAGCACTTAGAAAATATAGAAAGAAAAGAGATGTTAGATCTACTATACAAATATATTTATTTTCAAAAAAGGTACAAATAGCTAAGGTAGGAGAGCACAAAATTAGATTAAACGGCGAAGAAATGAAAAAGCCATATGTTTACAGAATTCCAGAGGCGTTGAAGCCACAAGTAGACAAACAAATCGAAGAAATGCTAGAGTTAGGACTGATTGAAGAGAGTGATGCGGAGGCGCCATACCCGGTAGTGTGCGTGATGAAGAAAGATGGGGCTCTTCGACTGTGCGTAGATTTTAGGGCTTTAAATGCAATCACCAAAACTGACGATTTTCCGATGGAAAACGCAACGGATCTTTTGTTCAATATTGGCAGGGCCAATGTAATAACTACAATCGACTTGCTAAAAGGATATTGGGCCATACCGCTGGAAGCAGAAAGCCAGGGTTTGGCATGTTTTAAGACTCACAGGGCTCAATATCGCTTCAAAGTGATGGCCTTTGGGCTCCGGAATGCTGCTGCGACCTTTCAGAGAGAAATAAATAAAGCACTTTCAAAATACAGAAACTTTGCTAGAGCGTACATCGACGATATCGCTGTTTTTTCAGAAACATGGGTAGATCATATTACGCATCTTGACACGATATTCTCTAAACTTCGAGAAATACGGTTCTCGGTGAACCTGAAGAAGTGCGCCTTTGCGAAAAACCAGATTAAGTATTTAGGACATGTCATCGGGTCCGGCAGCCATCGAACCGATCCAGAGAAAGTTGAAGCCATACGAAAGTTAGCCGTTCCACAAACAAAAAACAACTTAAGAGTGTCCTCGGTTTATGTAACTACTACCGCGATTACCTGCCTAAGTATGCCGAAACAGCATACCCACTGACAGAACTTACTAAAAAGAACAGTCCCGAGAAATTGTGCTGGTTGGAGGAACGTGATAAAGCATTCAACGAACTAAAGAGGGGTCTCGTTGAGGCACCTAGTCTTTATACACCTGTGCTAGGGTTACCATTCACCATTCAATGTGACGCATCTGCAATAGGCACCGGTGCATGTCTATCTCAACAGAAAGATGAGAGACTATTTCCAGTCAGTTATGCCAGTCAGACGCTCACCAAAACTCAACAGGCTTGGCCGACTATTGAACGGGAGGCCTATGCAGTTATCTGGAGTCTAAAGAAGTTCGAGACTTGGATTTTTGGTTCGTCCGTGGAACTTATCACCGATCACAATCCACTGAGTTTCATCACCAAAAATGCTCCCCAATCTTCCGAACTGCAGCGATGGGCACTGGCTTTGCAGAAATATGACATTACTATTTCACACTGTCCTGGTGCAAAGTTGACGAACGCTGATGCACTATCGAGACTGGAGACAACAGACTAATAAAATTGACTGTAGACTTTTTATGGACAATTAATGACTTTTATAAAAAAAAAACTTTTGATAGTTCACAGTCGTTTGTGTTGCAGCTGTAATTCTATACCATCTATTGCATATTAATTTGTATTCAGTTTCTTATTGTTATTTGTATTTAGTATTATGAAACATTAATTGTATTTTTATATTGCAGTAGCTAGCAGCGAGAGTTTCCAGAAATGGTTCAGGATGTTTAAGTATTTTTAGCCACACACAGGGTGGCTTATTCTTTCAATCTCTATCATTTTTCATGTTTATGAAAAGTCACAGCAATCCATCGTTGCCACAGATTAATCTCGGAAAATGAAACATTTGAAGTTACTTAAAAAATTAATAACTCGAAAAGTATTTGTCACAAAATTGTTTTACAAACTGCGTTAGAATGGTAAAAAATTGTATTTTTCTTGATATAAATTTCAAATCTAATGATTATGTCGTTTTTCAAATATTAGATTTCAAAAATTACAAAACTTCACAATGGAGTACCGTAGCGAAACTTTTACGCGTAAAAAGATAATGATAAAGGCATTGTGGCTCGACGTGTATCGTGTATACTGGCCATAGCATGAGTAACGAATTATAGTAAACTTATTATTCTGTTAAAATATAAAAGTGAATTATGTATATACATTTTTAAAAAATAAAGAAAAACATTTTATCACAAACATCAACAAAATTTTTTCTTCTATTTATTCCCTTATTCCAAAGATATCGTTTTATCGTCTGCTGCCATAGCAACATGAATTACATTTCATTAGAAAAAAATTGCTCAGTGGTAGAAAAATATTTTTCTAAATCGAATGGTTATTGAACAACTCTTCACTTTAACAGGGAAATTTTTATTTGTTACTTAGATATTTTAAAATTGTTTGTTGTCATTGCGTTTTTATTCTGAGTTACAGCTAGTTTATTTATTTTTTTAAATAAAAGCCGTGTGTGGCAATCTATATTCGGCCTTATAGCAGAATTTTCTCCTCTTGTTTTTGTATTTCTTTTTATATATATTGTAGTTTATTAATGTTCATTAGTAGTTTACTGGTAAAGAAGGAAGTACAGTGACGTCACCAGTCTGGATTTCAGATTGCAAAGGTGGCATACCCCTTTTACAATCTTAGGTGGGGCGTGTCATGCCGGTGACGTCAGGTTTATGGCAACCCTTTTTTTTCTCTCTACTACTGCGGAGTAAGAGAGACGGTAGATGTTGGCGGGAGGCCAGAGTGACAGGTTGTATGGTGCTGTGGGCACGGTATGAAAATAAAATATAGTTGGTAAAAGAACGAATAATAATATTGTAACTGCGGCTACTGGTATTCCTTATATATTTATGTGCGTCCATGTCTGTGTGATGTTTCGTCTGTTAAATAAACTTGTGTTTAATCGAGAAAATGGCTGCATTCCTGTGGTATTATGAAAGCAGAAGAACAAAATTGATATGTGGCAAAATATCGAGCTTTAAATTTTAAAAAAGAAGTGAACGACGAGAAACACGAAGGAAAGAAGGTTATTTATAAAGGTGTATCACAGTTTCATTTTTTTTTCTTTGATGCATGTATGCGGCGGAGGGAGTGAAGGGCTAAAGGTGATAATTTAAAGTTAAACTATGATTTTTCTAAGTAAAATATAAAGTTGTAATTTTATTAAATTATATTCTCTTAAGTTCTTCCTTATAATGTCATTAATACTTACTATAAATAACCTGAAAATTGAAAGTGCAAAAAGCTAAACATCGTGTAAAACGTACATTTAATATTGATTCAAGGCATTAAGATAGTTGATCATTGACTGATAATAAGAGGGAAAATATGTAGAGTTTTGAGAGAAATTTAACTGTGCATCCGCTGAAGGGGCTTTCCGTGCTAATGTGTGTCTAAGCAATGTGTCCTTGCTGGGTTTTTTTTTTTTTTTTTTTTTTTTTTTTTAATTAACAAAATGATTTAGTGAACACCAACAAAATTTTGTTTCAGCGATTAAAAAAATAAGAATAACGAAATAGGTCAATGGAAATTGGATTGGCGGAGAGAGCAAATTATTGGGTGGGCGTGCGCCCTACGGGCCCATGTAAGTTGACGTCACTAATCGCCAGTAGCTTTTACGTTTTTTTACACACAAAAATTTCCAAACTAGACAAAGATATAATTGTCTAGAGGGGGAGTGGGGAAATCCGGTTTCGTTTTATTAGTACTTCATTGAGAGAGAAAAAATTACAAAACGCCTACTTTTTGACCTTATAAAGTAGAATCTCTTTTTATATTCTTGAAATTTCTTCTTTATACACTAAACCAAGTAGGTACCTTACATTCAGAATGCATTAACTGCCGAGGAAGCAATTTACACAGAAAAGCAAAAAGCTCCAAAAATACAAGTTTTCAGTTATCTTTTCATCCGTCCATCTCTTCTTCTGCCTAATGTGTTTGTTCAAATGTAATCGACCATGAATTTTCATTAACTTGTTAGACTGGATTTTCTTTTCCGTAGTCTGTTTCCGCCTTGAAGGTTATTCCACTTACATAAATGCTTTAAAGGGTCATGTAACATTCAATAAAAGCAGTCTGCCATTTAATTTTTAAAAATTTAAATGATTTATTTATTTATTTATTTATTTATTTTGTGATGCCTTTTAAGGTTACTATAGATAATATCATTTTGTCTGTTTGCCAAGTTTATATAAAAATTCCAAAAACACCAAACAAATTTCGTGGAAATTTTGAATTAAAAAAGATACTAATAATATTACACCTTATAACTTTATTTATTTTAAAATTAAAAATCTTTAAGATTTAATAAATTGGTGCCTTCGGAAGACAAGGTTCTAACTGCTTCGACCACTCTTTTGAGAAAAACGATATGAAAATTTGATATGCCCACAGGCAACACTGCAGTTAGAGCTATGTCATATTCGCTAACTCTTGAAATACTTGCTATAATGTGTTATGTCAGCTCAAATTCTACACAAAGGTAAGGATATTCAGTAGATCACATCAACGTCATCTTATTTTAGCCGGTTTTGTTATTCCAAGGCAAAGAAATGTAAATGATTCCACACATGTACCAAATAATTATATTGCGAGAAATATAAGATGTGTTAAATATTTAATTCAAATAAAAATAAACCTTTTATTCAGCCATACACTACGTCCTAACTTATTCTGCAGTAATCTCACACATAGCAAGGTTCTGTAGTGAGGAGTTTTGTCTTGCAGCAGATCTGTCATTGATAGATATTGAATGAGTAGCAATTTAAAGGGTTATTAACGAAAAGCCTTCAAAAGTAATTTATGGATAAAGTCAAAATGTTGGTTTAAAAGTTTTGCATGTTACGAATTGTAACCTGATCATGCCTTCCCATCTTCCATTTGATCTATTAGATTCGGTATTGGTAATGAGCGAGGTTGAGCCCGAAGTGGAAGTGACAAAGAAGCAAAGCATGCAAAACATATAGCTAAAATTTTCTTGAGGAATAGTTGTTAGATAGGATAATGAAATAAAATGTTGCTTAAGATACTACAATTTCTAAATCTGCCTCTGCTATCATCTAACACCTTAGTGCTTATTTTCTTTCAATCTAGATAGCTAATCATTCTATAATTTTGAAAATTCTCTATCATTTTACATAGTTCATTAGCGGTAGTTCAACTTTTATCAAAC
This sequence comes from Maratus michaelseni, assembly GCA_963931845.1. Taxonomy (NCBI): domain Eukaryota; kingdom Metazoa; phylum Arthropoda; class Arachnida; order Araneae; family Salticidae; genus Maratus; species Maratus michaelseni. The sequence goes on from OZ007594.1 coordinate 325,936,732, forward strand.
TTTTACAAAGAATAAACTGACGCAATAGTTGTTAATGAGAAATCTTCATTTTGTCAATATTATTTCATGTATAATACAAAAACACATTCTCCAGCAGAGAAATTATTATAGTACAGGATTCTTCAAAAAAGTTTTAAATAGATTGTCACCATGTGCGAACGTCCTATTATTAAAGATATGAAAATTAGCATGCGTATCAATTTTATGTAAATATCTCTCAACTCATAGTTTTTTATATGTAATGTTTTCGACATTTTTTTTAATTATTTAATGGGGAATTTCATAATCATCTGATGAATAGTTTTTCTCTGCAGGGAACGAAATGATTGAATCGATATCAGAAAATGAAAGGCATTACACTAGCATTATACTCTCACTAATAAATTTGGTAAAGGATCGTTCCAATGTGAGATTTGTTGTACCACTGTGCTAAAGCGTGATGAATCTTTCTGAATAATAATGCAGATAGTTGGTGTATAGCAGATTATTATTCTTTGTAAAGGAAAGGGAAAGTTTTTAGCATAGTCTGTAACCGTAAAATTACTTTTATACATTATTAATCCCACTATATAAAGTAAAATTGTGGATATTCTTGTTCATAATATATCCTCACGAGCTATCTAACTTCTTCAAGATTTAATAAAGATCTTCTCCAGTTGAATTGTTTACTTACACTATCAGAAGCAATATCACAGCTAACTTTTAAATAGTTAGGTACATAAATTTTCGTAGTCGAACCCAGCATCTCCTCCACATATCTTCAAATCTTTATATAAAATATTTTACAATTGAAGGATACAACTTCCAAAAACTCACGTCAGTCCAATTGTTTAGAAAATAAATTTTTTGATGTGATCCTGCTGCTTATGAGGTAAACTTTGACTGCATGCTATCATTTTTTATGCAAAATAACGCCAGTTTACATAAAATTAGCCAGAGGTAAAGCGCCGCCGGCGAAGATTCATGTCGGTCCAATTTTGAATTGCGTTATTCCTTTAAATCGATTACCATGGACTGGAGTGTTTTTCTCCCGTGTTTCTTTCATTTGCATAAAACTCATACATTAAAAAAAAAATCCTAATTGGTTGCTCCAGTCATACTCGAAAGTTAAGAGATACAATGGACAGAACGACCATAAATAAACATTTTTCAAGGGAGGTTACAGACAAAACACACTTATTCACAATTTGTGAGACAGGCCAACTCTCTTCCAAACTACTTAAAATTAACTTTTTATATTTGTTCAATTTTTAAATAAAATAAAAGAAGATTGAGCTTTGCATAGATTATGCATATTATTTTGTATGAAATCATATTATTTTGTATGTATTACCTAGAAAATGAAATAACATTATTATGCATTTACAATATTTACAATTATAAATATTCAAATATATACATTAGATAATTCGAATTTTAATTGCTTAAAAGGAGTATAGCCAAAATAGTGAAAAAGTACCCTAGCCGGGACTCGAACCCGGTCGTTAGTATAGCACACAGAAGTTCTACCAACTGACCCACTTGGGAACAACTCTCAGCCTCGTACTTTCTCACTATATACATTTTTACATACATACATACTTTATTTATATACATTAGATATTTGAATATATATATTTTTTAATTTTTAAATCCTGTTTAAAATTAGCAAGAAGGGAAAATCATGCATCAAGCATTGATTATGAAACACTTTCCAACACTTTCAGAATACTTCAACGGAACTTCAGCGTTTAAAATCTAAAACAATATTTCAGAAATTACTGTCTGTAGCCGGAAAGGTAATCGAATTCATTTGTGCATTCTTGTTTATGATCGATAGATTTGTATGTACCAGTAGTCAAAAATTTACCTTAGTTAGAAAGCGCATAACATAGTTAAAAATTCACCTTCAGCAATTTCCACCAATAGACGCAAATGCACTCGAACAATTTTGTACAACCCTGTATATTATATACAGATTTTTATACACTCCTCATATTAAACTAAAATTTAATTCAGAAAAAATGCACAACGTAAATGAAAACATACTCTCAGAAATTACGACACATACACGCCAATATATTCGGCTCTTTGCGTAGCCGTATATGAATTTACTTATAGTCAACAAAAATCGCATAGTAAATTAAATATAATTCAGGTTGAAAATACAGAACTCAATTAAAAAACACCTTTAAGCTATTCACGCTTATACACAGAAATGCTTACGAATTATTTTGTTTTGTTGATTATAGGCAGCACTGTAACTGAAATCGTCTGCGTGTACTTGTAAATGAACAATAACTGTTATGCACGTCATATTCTACAGTAAGGATCTTGTAGTGAATAATGTGTATAAATTTCATTATGTTTGAAATAGTGTAACATTATTAAAATACGCTGCAGACAATTTTCTCCAGTAGATCATTGTGTAACAAAATTTTTTTCAGTGACCGAGAAAATGAATGATAAATGCTTTGCACACCATATTCTACAGAAAGCATTTTTAATTCACTTCATAAATTTATATTAATTTCATTATGTTTGAAATAGTACAAGATTATTAAATTGCGCCGCAAATGATTTTTCCCCATTGACCAAAATGTAACGGGATTCACTGTAAATTAACTATAAATGCTGCACGTTTCATTTTCAAGAAAAAGCATGTGATAGTAAACATTAATAAGATATGTCTATTTACATGGCAATACAGGTATATTTAGAGTAGGGACAGAGGGTAGACAGACAAACCGAAGTCATAAGCACTTTTCAACTGTTTCGGAAAGTTTTAAAAATTATACAAACAATATTTTGCCCGTGCCACCGCTAACAAAAATAACGCAAGTGCCCAATTAAACTGATGGCATTGAGCTCATGGATTAATCAGACTAATTGTATATTATACTCTTATTTCAAAGAATAATGCCCCTCGAAAAATAAAGAAATCAACAATACATTAAAGGAGGGATTATCCCCCCGTCTCCTCCCTTTATACTTAACCAATGAACCCCCAAAACTAATCAGGGAAGTGCCTTATCACAATGAACTTACATACAAAATTTGAAACAAATAAGATAATTCTGCATGAAAAACCCATTTATCTAAATTAAGGGTGGGGGGATTAGCTGTAGTTCTCCTCCTTTATACTTAACCAATGAATCCCCAAACTAATCAGGGAATCGCGTTATCAGAACGTACATATATACGAAATTTGAAGCAAATCGGATAATTCTGCATGAAAACCCATCTAAATTAAGGGGGGGATAAGCCTCCGTTTTCCCCTTTTATACTTAACCAACGAATCCCCAAAACTAATCAGGGAAGCGCCTTATCAGAATGAACCTATAAACAAAATTTGAAGCAAAAAGGATATTTCTATCAAGAGTTATCGTGTTACATACGTACATACATGCATACAGAAACGGCGGGCACATTAGCTCTCAGGCTTTGATAGCCTTTGAGCTAAAAACAGATATCTGAAACAGATATATGAAAGGAAGATCTTAGTATTAAACGCGTTTATCCGGAGGAAAATATGGGGGAGAGGGGAGATGGGTGAGCCTGAACTGCATTATTACAATTTTGTTAAATTTTCCCCAATACATTTGTTTCTAGAACCTGTTACAAATCACCCTGTTTCAGACGTCAACAAACTATCAAATAGAATATTCGATGCGAAGCGGTTAAAAACACCGCTGATGCTCTGCATCCGGTGAACTGTAAAATATTTTCCAAGATAAGTTCGGCCCAACTCCGGTTACGAAGAAAGTATAAACGTTTCGAAAAAGGTCATATGCAAAATTCAAAGAAGCCAATATAATGTATGCAGATGCATTAGACAATTTAGATAATATGTCTACTTTTTGTACAAGCCATACAGATAGAAACATAATTGAATTTTCCCTTTCAAATTCCCTTAAAAACAAAACTGAAGTTAAAATATAAGTAAAGATAATTTTTTTAACACTTTTTTAGCAACATTCATTGTTTATCTTAAAAATCCGGCCTAATTTCATGACTTCAATTTAAGTAGTTGCAAAAAATTTCCGTTACAATACGTTAATTTGGCGTGGACTCGGATTATTAAAAATTCACACTTGATTTATACTTGATAGCGCAAGCTAATAAATTTATTTTAAAAAACAATTTCCGACACCAGACAGCGCTGCAAAGTTCACTTGCTTTGCAAATGATTACCTCCATGCTCATAATGAACGAAACTCTTGTGTTTATTTTCTTTAATGGATTGAGATATTCGGCTTTCAACCTAATTTCAACTGAAGTTTTCTCAGAATCTATATTTGAATGAAACTCATCTCTCAAACAAACAATTTTTTTGAATGATCTTTCTAAAAATGTAACTTTTATGCAATTTTATTCGAAAAAGAATAATTTTCAATAAAATGGCCTCCTGGCATATGAAAAAAGAAATGGTCAGCCCGTATTTACTTTCCTCAGTCACATGATTTGCGTTTTTAGGTAGATTTCGTAAGAAATACTACCTATTACATTCTCACCTAAGTTGGAAATTTTGAAAAATTTTTGCAGATCTACGCCGATCATGACTCCCAGAACCCAAAACCACCCCCAGTTCAAAACTTTATCTATCTATCTATCTATCTATCTATCTATCTATCTATCTATCTATCTATGTCACTTTTTTCTGACCACGATAACTGGAAAAATTCTGCATAAATCTCTTCCAAACGGATACATAAAATCAAGGGTGATAAAATCTTGGTCAAGTTCGTTAATGGGCAAAATCGAACCAAAAGGGGGGGAATGGGGGGGCTTTTTGTGAAAACAGAAAAATCCTCATAATTTCTTTATTATTATACGTATCGAATCCGTTTAAAGTTATTATTACTTCTAGGAAAAGGGCCAAAAATGTATGTATGACAGATTTTTGATATAATTAAAAATGGCCCCAAGGGGGGAAAAAAGGGGGTTTTAGAAGAAAAAAAATCATAGCTTCGTCAATTCAGAAGATATCAAATCCGCGTAAATTTATTATTAATCCTCTTAGTATTATCTAAAACTTTTATATTGACAAGTTTTTTATAGGACCAACCGATATAGCAAAAAAAATTAAAAATAAAAAAAATCCCTGCCGGCTCCGCCTGCAAACAAGTTATTTTTCAAAGTAGGCGGTTCCAACTCCCGCATCTTTTCGAAACTGATACATAAAATCAAGGGACATAAAATCTCGGTCAAGTTCGTTAATGGGCAAAATCAAACCAGGGGGGGGGGGAAGCTTTTTGTGAAAACAGAAAAAAAACCCATAATTTCTTAATTATGATACGTATCGAATCCGTTTCAAGTTATTATTACTTCTAGGAACAGGGCCAAAAACTTATGTATGACAGATTTTTGATATAATTAAAAATTGCCTTAAGGGGGGGAGGGAAGGGGGGGTTTAGAAGAAAAAAATTCATAACTTCGTCAATTCTCAAGATTTGAAATGCGCTTGAATTTATTATAAATCTTCTTAATATTATCTAAAACTTTTATATTGACAAGTTTTTTATAGGACTAACCGTTATAGCAAAAACAAATTAAAAACAAAAAAACCCTGCCGGCTCCGCCTGCAAACAAGTTATTTTTCGAAGTAGGTGGTTCCAACTCCCGCATCTTTTCGAAACTGATACATAAAATCAAGGGGCATAAAATCTTGGTCAAGTTCGTTAATGGGCAAAATCGAACCAAGGGGGGGGGGGGGGATTGGGGGGGGGACTTTTTGTGAAAACAGAAAAAAACCCATAATTTCTTAATTATGATACGTATCGAATCCGTTTGAAGTTATTATTACTTCTAGGAGAAGGGCCGAAAATTTATGTATGACAGATTTTTGATATAATTAAAAATTGCCTTAAGAGGAGGAGGGTTTTAGAAGAAAAAAATTCATAACTTCGTCAATTCCCTAGATTTCAAATCCGCTTAAATTTATTATAAATCCTCTTAATATTATCTAAAACTTTTATATTGACATGTTTTTTATAGGACCAACTCTTATAGCAAAAAAAAAAATACTTGCTGGCTCCGCCTGCAAACAAGTTTCGTTTCGAAGTAGGCGGTTCCAACTGCAGCATCATCGCAAAAAGGTCATTTCTTCTGCAATTCCCGACAAACAGGCACCCCACGTTCTGCGTCTTCGAAATCTACCTGTGCCTGTAGGCCGAGCCGTCAGGGATTTTATTAGGGTTTCGTTCATCTCACGAAACCCTAATAAAATCTTTATTAGACCTTTTTGCGTTGTCTGTCTGTCACAGAGCCATTTTCGAAAACTATGTAACTTACAGAGTTGAAACTTTGTGTATAAATCAGAATATCAGCTGTGAAGAGCTGAAAATATTAAAATTCGAAAAATTCGTATTATTTTAATAAATAGAGATAAAAAACCAAAATTCTAACAGCCTTTTCCTTTTAAATTTAAACATTTTTCAATATAGCAGATGCCAAAAATTAAAAATCCACGATGAAAATCTTTCCACAATAATTAATTTTCTATCAGACGATTTCCACGCGAAAAAGGAAAATGAAATAAAAAGTTTCACCCATTGAAAAAAAGATAAATATGAAATAAAATTGATTGACGTCATAGTCGTAATAAAACGGAAAATGTCTAAGATTTCTCAATAATACAAGGAGTATGAGTATGAGTAAGTAAACAAAGCAGATTAATGTACACGTCATTAGAGAATTAAAAAGAAAATCTGACGTCATATGGGAAGTTTAACTAATTTTTCAGATGTTTGAGAATAATACAAAGCGAGTATCAATATAAATAATAGAGAATGGTAAATATATGAGTTTGAGAAACATATTGAATCGTGATAAAAATCCGATTATGGAAATATTCGAATATTTTAACAATTTGAAGGTATACATCAATTTGTTTAATTTTGAAATTATTTTTTGAAATTATTTTTTTCAATATTGCATTTAGTTCGTATGACGGATATTATTATGACAGAATATAATAGCGGGCTTGGCCCGCTATCTGGCTGGTTTAGATATTCGAAAAAACGAAAAAATAGACCGGTAAATTTTTACTTTATAAAAAACATGACTTTTTTTTTGTTGTTGCTAAATGAAATTTGTTTGAATTTATTAAAGAAAGGATAAAGTGTTTTGAAAGGAATATTAAACGAAATCATTTGAGCGATCTTTGATCACACTTATCCACTTATTATTATTATATAGATTACGTATAATATGATTTAATAGAATGAAGAAAACTTTTATTAATATCTTAAGTTTTGATTCGATTTTCATAAAATTTGAAATGACCCCACAAAGTTCTGAAACGATTATATATGTTAAATTTCAAACCATTCGTTTGGGTAGTTTTTGCGCTGCTATATGTGGACAGACGGACGGACGAAACAACGACTATAGGTGCTACGTATTTATATACGAACACACCTAGAAAGAAACAAGTTGGAAATTGTACGTTAAACGTGACAAATGAGGTGTGTTCGTTACAAACAATTAATTTAATAAAAATTATACTATGCGAAAATATCCAATACAAGACAATATGAAAAAAGTCCTTCCGGCCTGTACCGGGAGGAAAAGGTAGCTTTCCTATATCTTCGTTTTAAAATTTTAGCTAATGTTACGCGAAAACAGCAAGTTAAAATGCTAAGAAACGTTTACAAAAGATTCGTTAATACTGAATTTGAATAAAAAATTCGTCAAATTATTGAGCAATAGCCAAATTGGCTTCATTTATGAAGACAAATTTTGGTCGCCAAATTTGGCGATATTTGCTAAATGTCGCCAATTTTGGCGCTAACGGATATGAATATATAGTTTTATGCGTATGATTGGGAAAATTATTACAACAATGCAAGAAAATAATTTGCGAGTAATCGCGTTAATGTGCTGTTTTGTTTCAAAATGTCAGCCACCCTAGAATTTCAAACTGCTCTATCTCAGCCATTTTTTAAGATAGAGGTAAACCAAAAAATGCTCTGGAATCCTTGTATCAAGGCCTAAAACGTAATTAAAAAATAAATTTGAATTTTTAATTTTTTTGTATATTTATTTTAGTTTTAAATTTTTAAATGGCCGCCATCTTGAAACAAAATGGCGGACCAAGCTGGCCAACGAACTCGGTCGAGGCATTGGTTAGCTTAATAGACACAATTAGTTTCATCAAAATTGATTTATAAATACGAGCGTTATCGTATGACATAGTCAGATATATATATATATATATATATATATATATATATATATATATATATATATATATATATATATAATAATAAACACCAATGGAAAATCACTTGCAAAACCATTATCACAAAAGCCAACCAAAAACTTTAAACCACATAAATTCAATACTAGAAAATCAAAACTAAACAAACTACATTTACACAAACCAGAAAACGCAACTAACTACTTAAACTCAAAACAAAAGAACACAACAAATTGCAACAAAAATTAAAAAAGCCAATAAACAACAAAGAAAAGCTAAAACAACCAGTGTCAGGTGGCATGGCTTGAGACATGCACTGCTGGGTTAAACTAGTTTTACGCATGCAACACTCCCCCATTCCTGACAAGTACAGACTGAAAATGAATGAAACAGACATAACAAAAGGAAGCAAACTAAAGCCAGACTACACCAACAAATTCTCGATTTACACCACAGTAAACAACCCACTACACCGACAAACTATAACTAGACTACATCATCAATTTCTCAACTTACATCATGGCAAACTTCCCACTACACCGAAATACTAAAGCCCGACTACTCCATCAAGTTCTCAACTTACATCACAGCCAACAACCCACTACACCGACAAACTATAACCAAACTACACCAACAAGTTCTCAACTTACAGCACGGCAAACATCCCACTACACCGACAAACTATAGCTAGACTACACCATCAAGTTCTCAACTTACATCACAGCAACCATCTCACTACACCGACAAACTATAGCCAGACTACACCAACAAGTTTTCAACTTACATCACGGTAAACAACCCTCTACACCGACAAACTAAAACCAGACTACACTATCAAATTCTCAACTTACATCACGGTAAACAACCCACTACACCGACACTCCCACAAATATCACATCAACAAAACATCGCTCGTATTGAACACTCCTAACAGTTCGTCACTATAACCTTTATTTCTGATAAATTTGTATGTTAGATCGGACAAAAACTGAACCGGATAACCTTGTGATAACGCCATATAATAAAAATCAGCTATATTCCTAGCAATATTTGCATAATTAGAGCACAATTTCTCAATACGGCATAAACCATTTATAAAAATATTTCTGAAAATGGACAAATGCACATTTGAAGTGAAATGTAACATTTTAATAGTATCAAAATTAAAATAATTTCTCTTATCGTAAATATTTGTTACCAGTTCACCATTAGAAACATCTAAAGTTGCATCCAGAAAATCGACGCATTTTGAATTATTTGACGCAATTTTCAGGCTTAAACTATTTGGATAGTGATTAAAGCTGAAATCTTTCAAGGAATTGTTAATCCCGGTTAATAGAACATCATCTATGTATCTGTAATATATTACATTTTGATTTGCAGTATCTTCTTTTTCATATGTATATAAATAAATATCAGCTAGGATGGAGCTGCAGCTCCCACCCATAGGAATACCTTTAATCTGATTGTAAACCCGTTTACCATCATATAAATAATTTTCTTTAACTACAAAATTAAAAAGAGTTGTGAACTGTTCAGAGCTTATATTTGTAGTATTGAACTCCTTAAAAAAATCCATAATTTTACTCTTTAAATCATCTAAATTAATACTATTGTATAAATCTTCAAAGTCATAAGTATGAAATTCCATTATATTGCACAATTTTCTTAAATTGTCAATCAGTTCGAAACTGTTTTTAATTATACATATAGATTTTTCTTTTAAAACTTTAGCAAATATTTTGTTTAGAATGTGTAGAAACTTTTTATTTGCCGTAACCAAATATGAACCGAAACCACATGTAATAGTTCTAAAGGTCACAGGTGTTTTGTGAAATTTAGGGACTAAAACGAGATACGGCAGTTCGTTGCTATGTTGTTTAATATTTAATTTCTTGTAGAAAGCCTTGATCCTATTACCAACTACTTGTTTGCTTGATTTTAAGAGCTTATAATTCGCCTTATTATCATAACTACCACGTAGAATGTCTCCATATAGTTGTTTACATATTATTGCATAGTTAGAATTTGCTTTATCAACGTATGTGATAATAAAGCTGTTCTGAAGCTGCTTGATAGAACTCTTTAAATCATTATAGTATTCACCCGTAACTCCATCACTTTTTTTATTGTAAATCTTGTTCATTTCCTTCAAAATGTTAAATTTCCACTCCAAAAATACACTTTCGGGTAAGCCATATTTATTCATCAATTTCTGAACAAAAATATCTACATTTTTCGTTATACGTTGTATAGCATGAGTTTTTGTAACAATCCTTTTCAGGCGATACTTCGTACCGTAACGCATATATTTTTTAAGGTTTATGTTTTGCACGATATTTAAATTGCCTGTTAAAACATGTCCATACGTTTCATTTATAAAACTCTTGTATTTCGCGTCATTACAATGACAGACGCTACTATCAATTCCCTTTTGCAATTCTTTAGCATATCCATTATAGTTAAATATTTCACGTCCCAATGGCTTATCATATCTAAATGCCTTTACAATCTCAATTTTCTTAACTGGCAATAATTCGTTATATTTGTTTAGTATTGTTTTAAAATTAATGCCACTCATTTTGTGACCAATATAGTCCATGACAAAATACACTTTATTATCAATTTTATCATGTTTATTCTGTAGCTTCAAATATTCTTCTAGACTTTGTTTTCTTACTCTAAATCTTAACAAATCCAAACTCATATCGATGTTAATACCACCATTATTTTTGATATATATAGAACTTAGCAGTTCTGGAATAAGTTTTTTCTTTAAATTGAATATAATAAATTTAATTCCATTTACATTATCTTTAATGTCACAACCAAGTATGGCTCTTTCAATTTCCATAATGTTATTAAGATTTATTAAATCTTTATAATTTCCTTTATTATTAATATCTTCATTTCTTATATCATGATTAGTTCTTTCATATATAGAAACGTCCAACACTTTATCTCTAAAGCATTTTAATACATTAACCTGGTTAAACATAACATTTAACCCATATGGGTAAACAGTACCATATTTTATCATCATGTCTCTCTCACATAGCAATCTTGCCCTCTTATTCGTAATTATATGAAGAACTGATAATTCTATATTCTCTAAGCCATGTTTATTAAAGTGGGTAATTTCAATTTCTTGCTCTTCTTTACCACTTTTACAATGATTTATATCCGATTTGTGATTATTAAACCTTTTATTAATTGGACCTGATGTTCGTCCAATATAAGACAAATTACAGATTTTACATCTGAGTCTGTAGACACAGTTATAAACCTTACATAACTTCAAACAGTTCTCATCTTCAATATTACTGTACTCCTCTCCTACGTACAAACACACCTTACAACGCCTATCCATGCATTTCTTTAATTTAAAAACTTTTCTCTCCCTATTTTTCACTATATTTTTATTATAAAACCACCTAGTTTTATATCTTGTAATTTTATCAGTCCTCATTCCACATTGTTTAAACACCTGTACAATATTACTATTAAATATATATCTTGTACTATACTTATTATATCCATTACTCCGTTCATCTCCTGAACTCTCGTTTTTCATACCATTATCATGCTCACAATTTTTATCATATATTTTTTTACAACTTTTTTTATTATTTAGTATTTTATTCTTCTTGCTATAAATAAAACCATTCTTGTAATCTTTGCCATTTGCTTCCCCATATCCATTATGACTCTCATTTCTTGTAATCGCTACATAATTAACCACATGGTCACTTTCTGACGATCCGCCCCCTACCATGTTATCAGGAGCCGACCGAGCACAATGGTCTTTCGAAAAATTCCATTTCTTGCCGGTATCGATACCATTAAATTTCTTGTACTTCATAATAATATTTTGAAAACAGAAAGTATACATACAAATTAAAACAATGACGGTAAATATCACTACGTGACAATAAAAAACAACCAGAAAAGAATATAGACATATCACAGAAATATAATACAACTAACTAAAATATAATTAAATTTATAACCAAAATGTATAACACATTAGCAGTTTGTGACAAGGTTACTGCTACAATCCCATACATAATCGATACAATATGCAATAGCAAATTCGACACTGCCCAAAATTTGCTAAAAACATTTTTCTAAACAACTCATAAAATTCAAATTAAAAAATCCAAACCTAATAAAGCTGTAGCTATGCCATTATATGCTTTACCGGCTGATATAATAATAAACACCAATGGAAAATCACTTGCAAAACCATTATCACAAAAGCCAACCAAAAACTTTAAACCACATAAATTCAATACTAGAATATCAAAACTAAACAAACTACATTTACACAAACCAGAAAACGCAACTAACTACTTAAACTCAAAACAAAAGAACACAACAAATTGCAGCAAAAATTAAAAAAGCCAATAAACAACAAAGAAAAGCTAAAACAACCAGTGTCAGGTGGCATGGCTTGAGACATGCACTGCTGGGTTAAACTAGTTTTACGCATGCAACACTCCCCCATTCCTGACAAGTACAGACTGAAAATGAATGAAACAGACATAACAAAAGGAAGCAAACTAAAGCCAGACTACACCAACAAATTCTCGATTTACACCACAGTAAACAACCCACTACACCGACAAACTATAACTAGACTACATTATCAATTTCTCAACTTACATCATGGCAAACTTCCCACTACACCGAAATACTAAAGCCCGACTACTCCATCAAGTTCTCAACTTACATCACAGCCAACAACCCACTACACCGACAAACTATAACCAAACTACACCAACAAGTTCTCAACTTACAGCACGGCAAACATCCCACTACACCGACAAACTATAGCTAGACTACACCATCAAGTTCTCAACTTACATCACAGCAACCATCTCACTACACCGACAAACTATAGCCAGACTACACCAACAAGTTTTCAACTTACATCACGGTAAACAACCCTCTACACCGACAAACTAAAACCAGACTACACTATCAAATTCTCAACTTACATCACGGTAAACAACCCACTACACCGACACTCCCACAAATATCACATCAACAAAACATCGCTCGTATTGAACACTCCTAACAGTTCGTCACTATAACCTTTATTTCTGATAAATTTGTATGTTAGATCGGACAAAAACTGAACCGGATAACCTTGTGATAACGCCATATAATAAAAATCAGCTATATTCCTAGCAATATTTGCATAATTAGAGCACAATTTCTCAATACGGCATAAACCATTTATAAAAATATTTCTGAAAATGGACAAATGCACATTTGAAGTGAAATGTAACATTTTAATAGTATCAAAATTAAAATAATTTCTCTTATCGTAAATATTTGTTACCAGTTCACCATTAGAAACATCTAAAGTTACATCCAGAAAATCGACGCATTTTGAATTATTTGACGCAATTTTCAGGCTTAAACTATTTGGATAGTGATTAAAGCTGAAATCTTTCAAGGAATTGTTAATCCCGGTTAATAGAACATCATCTATGTATCTGTAATATATTACATTTTGATTTGCAGTATCTTCTTTTTCATATGTATATAAATAAATATCAGCTAGGATGGAGCTGCAGCTCCCACCCATAGGAATACCTTTAATCTGTTTGTAAACCCGTTTACCATCATATAAATAATTTTCTTTAACTACAAAATTAAAAAGAGTTGTGAACTGTTCAGAGCTTATATTTGTAGTATTGAACTCCTTAAAAAAATCCATAATTTTACTCTTTAAATCATCTAAATTAATACTATTGTATAAATCTTCAAAGTCATAAGTATGAAATTCCATTATATTGCACAATTTTCTTAAATTGTCAATCAATTCGAAACTGTTTTTAATTATACATGTAGATTTTTCTTTTAAAACTTTAGCAAATATTTTGTTTAGAATGTGTAGAAACTTTTTATTTGCCGTAACCAAATATGAACCGAAACCACATGTAATAGTTCTAAAGGTCACAGGTGTTTTGTGAAATTTAGGGACTAAAACGAGATACGGCAGTTCGTTGCTATGTTGTTTAATATTTAATTTCTTGTAGAAAGCCTTGATCCTATTACCAACTACTTGTTTGCTTGATTTTAAGAGCTTATAATTCGCCTTATTATCATAACTACCACGTAGAATGTCTCCATATAGTTGTTTACATATTATTGCATAGTTAGAATTTGCTTTATCAACGTATGTGATAATAAAGCTGTTCTGAAGCTGCTTGATAGAACTCTTTAAATCATTATAGTATTCACCCGTAACTCCATCACTTTTTTTATTGTAAATCTTGTTCATTTCCTTCAAAATGTTAAATTTCCACTCCAAAAATACACTTTCGGGTAAGCCATATTTATTCATCAATTTCTGAACAAAAATATCTACATTTTTCGTTATACGTTGTATAGCATGAGTTTTTGTAACAATCCTTTTCAGGCGATACTTCGTACCGTAACGCATATATTTTTTAAGGTTTATGTTTTGCACGATATTTAAATTGCCTGTTAAAACATGTCCATACGTTTCATTTATAAAACTCTTGTATTTCGCGTCATTACAATGACAGACGCTACTATCAATTCCCTTTTGCAATTCTTTAGCATATCCATTATAGTTAAATATTTCACGTCCCAATGGCTTATCATATCTAAATGCCTTTACAATCTCAATTTTCTTAACTGGCAATAATTCGTTATATTTGTTTAGTATTGTTTTAAAATTAATGCCACTCATTTTGTGACCAATATAGTCCATGACAAAATACACTTTATTATCAATTTTATCATGTTTATTCTGTAGCTTCAAATATTCTTCTAGACTTTGTTTTCTTACTCTAAATCTTAACAAATCCAAACTCATATCGATGTTAATACCACCATTATTTTTTATATATATAGAACTTAGCAGTTCTGGAATAAGTTTTTTCTTTAAATTGAATATAATAAATTTAATTCCATTTACATTATCTTTAATGTCACAACCAAGTATGGCTCTTTCAATTTCCATAATGTTATTAAGATTTATTAAATCTTTATAATTTCCTTTATTATTAATATCTTCATTTCTTATATCATGATTAGTTCTTTCATATATAGAAACGTCCAACACTTTATCTCTAAAGCATTTTAATACATTAACCTGGTTAAACATAACATTTAACCCATATGGGTAAACAGTACCATATTTTATCATCATGTCTCTCTCACATAGCAATCTTTCCCTCTTATTCGTAATTATATGAAGAACTGATAATTCTATATTCTCTAAGCCATGTTTATTAAAGTGGGTAATTTCAATTTCTTGCTCTTCTTAACCACTTTTACAATGATTTATATCCGATTTGTGATTATTAAACCTTTTATTAATTGGACCTGATGTTCGTCCAATATAAGACAAATTACAGATTTTACATCTGAGTCTGTAGACACAGTTATAAACCTTACATAACTTCAAACAGTTCTCATCTTCAATATTACTGTACTCCTCTCCTACGTACAAACACACCTTACAACGCCTATCCATGCATTTCTTTAATTTAAAAACTTTTCTCTCCCTATTTTTCACTATATTTTTATTATAAAACCACCTAGTTTTATATCTTGTAATTTTATCAGTCCTCATTCCACATTGTTTAAACACCTGTACAATATTACTATTAAATATATATCTTGTACTATACTTATTATATCCATTACTCCGTTCATCTCCTGAACTCTCGTTTTTCATACCATTATCATGCTCACAATTTTTATCATATATTTTTTTACAACTTTTTTTATTATTTAGTATTTTATTCTTCTTGCTATAAATAAAACCATTCTTGTAATCTTTGCCATTTGCTTCCCCATATCCATTATGACTCTCATTTCTTGTAATCGCTACATAATTAACCACATGGTCACTTTCTGGCGATCCGCCCCCTACCATGTTATCAGGAGCCGACCGAGCACAATGGTCTTTCGAAAAATTCCATTTCTTGCCGGTATCGATACCATTAAATTTCTTGTACTTCATAATAATATTTTGAAAACAGAAAGTATACATACAAATTAAAACAATGACGGTAAATATCACTACATGACAATAAAAAACAACCAGAAAAGAATATAGACATATCACAGAAATATAATACAACTAACTAAAATATAATTAAATTTATAACCAAAATGTATAACACATTAGCAGTTTGTGACAAGGTTACTGCTACAATCCCATACATAATCGATACAATATGCAATAGCAAATTCGACACTGCCCAAAATTTGCTAAAAACATTTTTCTAAACAACTCATAAAATTCAAATTAAAAAATCCAAACCTAATAAAGCTGTAGCTATGCCATTATATGCTTTACCGGCTGATATAATAATAAACACCAATGGAAAATCACTTGCAAAACCATTATCACAAAAGCCAACCAAAAACTTTAAACCACATAAATTCAATACTAGAATATCAAAACTAAACAAACTACATTTACACAAACCAGAAAACGCAACTAACTACTTAAACTCAAAACAAAAGAACACAACAAATTGCAGCAAAAATTAAAAAAGCCAATAAACAACAAAGAAAAGCTAAAACAACCAGTGTCAGGTGGCATGGCTTGAGACATGCACTGCTGGGTTAAACTAGTTTTACGCATGCAACACTCCCCCATTCCTGACAAGTACAGACTGAAAATGAATGAAACAGACATAACAAAAGGAAGCAAACTAAAGCCAGACTACACCAACAAATTCTCGATTTACACCACAGTAAACAACCCACTACACCGACAAACTATAACTAGACTACATTATCAATTTCTCAACTTACATCATGGCAAACTTCCCACTACACCGAAATACTAAAGCCCGACTACTCCATCAAGTTCTCAACTTACATCACAGCCAACAACCCACTACACCGACAAACTATAACCAAACTACACCAACAAGTTCTCAACTTACAGCACGGCAAACATCCCACTACACCGACAAACTATAGCTAGACTACACCATCAAGTTCTCAACTTACATCACAGCAACCATCTCACTACACCGACAAACTATAGCCAGACTACACCAACAAGTTTTCAACTTACATCACGGTAAACAACCCACTACACCGACACTCCCACAAATATCACATCAACAAAACATCGCTCGTATTGAACACTCCTAACAGTTCGTCACTATAACCTTTATTTCTGATAAATTTGTATGTTAGATCGGACAAAAACTGAACCGGATAACCTTGTGATAACGCCATATAATAAAAATCAGCTATATTCCTAGCAATATTTGCATAATTAGAGCACAATTTCTCAATACGGCATAAACCATTTATAAAAATATTTTTGAAAATGGACAAATGCACATTTGAAGTGAAATGTAACATTTTAATAGTATCAAAATTAAAATAATTTCTCTTATCGTAAATATTTGTTACCAGTTCACCATTAGAAACATCTAAAGTTACATCCAGAAAATCGACGCATTTTGAATTATTTGACGCAGTTTTCAGGCTTAAACTATTTGGATAGTGATTAAAGCTGAAATCTTTCAAGGAATTGTTAATCCCGGCTAATAGAACATCATCTATGTATCTGTAATATATTACATTTTGATTTGCAGTATCTTCTTTTTCATATGTATATAAATAAATATCAGCTAGGATGGAGCTGCAGCTCCCACCCATAGGAATACCTTTAATCTGTTTGTAAACCCGTTTACCATCATATAAATAATTTTCTTTAACTACAAAATTAAAAAGAGTTGTGAACTGTTCAGAGCTTATATTTGTAGTATTGAACTCCTTAAAAAAATCCATAATTTTACTCTTTAAATCATCTAAATTAATACTATTGTATAAATCTTCAAAGTCATAAGTATGAAATTCCATTATATTGCACAATTTTCTTAAATTGTCAATCAATTCGAAACTGTTTTTAATTATACATGTAGATTTTTCTTTTAAAACTTTAGCAAATATTTTGTTTAGAATGTGTAGAAACTTTTTATTTGCCGTAACCAAATATGAACCGAAACCACATGTAATAGTTCTAAAGGTCACAGGTGTTTTGTGAAATTTAGGGACTAAAACGAGATACGGCAGTTCGTTGCTATGTTGTTTAATATTTAATTTCTTGTAGAAAGCCTTGATCCTATTACCAACTACTTGTTTGCTTGATTTTAAGAGCTTATAATTCGCCTTATTATCATAACTACCACGTAGAATGTCTCCATATAGTTGTTTACATATTATTGCATAGTTAGAATTTGCTTTATCAACGTATGTGATAATAAAGCTGTTCTGAAGCTGCTTGATAGAACTCTTTAAATCATTATAGTATTCACCCGTAACTCCATCACTTTTTTTATTGTAAATCTTGTTCATTTCCTTCAAAATGTTAAATTTCCACTCCAAAAATACACTTTCGGGTAAGCCATATTTATTCATCAATTTCTGAACAAAAATATCTACATTTTTCGTTATACGTTGTATAGCATGAGTTTTTGTAACAATCCTTTTCAGGCGATACTTCGTACCGTAACGCATATATTTTTTAAGGTTTATGTTTTGCACGATATTTAAATTGCCTGTTAAAACATGTCCATACGTTTCATTTATAAAACTCTTGTATTTCGCGTCATTACAATGACAGACGCTACTATCAATTCCCTTTTGCAATTCTTTAGCATATCCATTATAGTTAAATATTTCACGTCCCAATGGCTTATCATATCTAAATGCCTTTACAATCTCAATTTTCTTAACTGGCAATAATTCGTTATATTTGTTTAGTATTGTTTTAAAATTAATGCCACTCATTTTGTGACCAATATAGTCCATGACAAAATACACTTTATTATCAATTTTATCATGTTTATTCTGTAGCTTCAAATATTCTTCTAGACTTTGTTTTCTTACTCTAAATCTTAACAAATCCAAACTCATATCGATGTTAATACCACCATTATTTTTTATATATATAGAACTTAGCAGTTCTGGAATAAGTTTTTTCTTTAAATTGAATATAATAAATTTAATTCCATTTACATTATCTTTAATGTCACAACCAAGTATGGCTCTTTCAATTTCCATAATGTTATTAAGATTTATTAAATCTTTATAATTTCCTTTATTATTAATATCTTCATTTCTTATATCATGATTAGTTCTTTCATATATAGAAACGTCCAACACTTTATCTCTAAAGCATTTTAATACATTAACCTGGTTAAACATAACATTTAACCCATATGGGTAAACAATACCATATTTTATCATCATGTCTCTCTCACATAGCAATCTTTCCCTCTTATTCGTAATTATATGAAGAACTGATAATTCTATATTCTCTAAGCCATGTTTATTAAAGTGGGTAATTTCAATTTCTTGCTCTTCTTAACCACTTTTACAATGATTTATATCCGATTTGTGATTATTAAACCTTTTATTAATTGGACCTGATGTTCGTCCAATATAAGACAAATTACAGATTTTACATCTGAGTCTGTAGACACAGTTATAAACCTTACATAACTTCAAACAGTTCTCATCTTCAATATTACTGTACTCCTCTCCTACGTACAAACACACCTTACAACGCCTATCCATGCATTTCTTTAATTTAAAAACTTTTCTCTCCCTATTTTTCACTATATTTTTATTATAAAACCACCTAGTTTTATATCTTGTAATTTTATCAGTCCTCATTCCACATTGTTTAAACACCTGTACAATATTACTATTAAATATATATCTTGTACTATACTTATTATATCCATTACTCCGTTCATCTCCTGAACTCTCGTTTTTCATACCATTATCATGCTCACAATTTTTATCATATATTTTTTTACAACTTTTTTTATTATTTAGTATTTTATTCTTCTTGCTATAAATAAAACCATTCTTGTAATCTTTGCCATTTGCTTCCCCATATCCATTATGACTCTCATTTCTTGTAATCGCTACATAATTAACCACATGGTCACTTTCTGGCGATCCGCCCCCTACCATGTTATCAGGAGCCGACCGAGCACAATGGTCTTTCGAAAAATTCCATTTCTTGCCGGTATCGATACCATTAAATTTCTTGTACTTCATAATAATATTTTGAAAACAGAAAGTATACATACAAATTAAAACAATGACGGTAAATATCACTACATGACAATAAAAAACAACCAGAAAAGAATATAGACATATCACAGAAATATAATACAACTAACTAAAATATAATTAAATTTATAACCAAAATGTATAACACATTAGCAGTTTGTGACAAGGTTACTGCTACAATCCCATACATAATCGATACAATATGCAATAGCAAATTCGACACTGCCCAAAATTTGCTAAAAACATTTTTCTAAACAACTCATAAAATTCAAATTAAAAAATCCAAACCTAATAAAGCTGTAGCTATGCCATTATATGCTTTACCGGCTGATATAATAATAAACACCAATGGAAAATCACTTGCAAAACCATTATCACAAAAGCCAACCAAAAACTTTAAACCACATAAATTCAATACTAGAATATCAAAACTAAACAAACTACATTTACACAAACCAGAAAACGCAACTAACTACTTAAACTCAAAACAAAAGAACACAACAAATTGCAGCAAAAATTAAAAAAGCCAATAAACAACAAAGAAAAGCTAAAACAACCAGTGTCAGGTGGCATGGCTTGAGACATGCACTGCTGGGTTAAACTAGTTTTACGCATGCAACACTCCCCCATTCCTGACAAGTACAGACTGAAAATGAATGAAACAGACATAACAAAAGGAAGCAAACTAAAGCCAGACTACACCAACAAATTCTCGATTTACACCACAGTAAACAACCCACTACACCGACAAACTATAACTAGACTACATTATCAATTTCTCAACTTACATCATGGCAAACTTCCCACTACACCGAAATACTAAAGCCCGACTACTCCATCAAGTTCTCAACTTACATCACAGCCAACAACCCACTACACCGACAAACTATAACCAAACTACACCAACAAGTTCTCAACTTACAGCACGGCAAACATCCCACTACACCGACAAACTATAGCTAGACTACACCATCAAGTTCTCAACTTACATCACAGCAACCATCTCACTACACCGACAAACTATAGCCAGACTACACCAACAAGTTTTCAACTTACATCACGGTAAACAACCCACTACACCGACACTCCCACAAATATCACATCAACAAAACATCGCTCGTATTGAACACTCCTAACAGTTCGTCACTATAACCTTTATTTCTGATAAATTTGTATGTTAGATCGGACAAAAACTGAACCGGATAACCTTGTGATAACGCCATATAATAAAAATCAGCTATATTCCTAGCAATATTTGCATAATTAGAGCACAATTTCTCAATACGGCATAAACCATTTATAAAAATATTTTTGAAAATGGACAAATGCACATTTGAAGTGAAATGTAACATTTTAATAGTATCAAAATTAAAATAATTTCTCTTATCGTAAATATTTGTTACCAGTTCACCATTAGAAACATCTAAAGTTACATCCAGAAAATCGACGCATTTTGAATTATTTGACGCAGTTTTCAGGCTTAAACTATTTGGATAGTGATTAAAGCTGAAATCTTTCAAGGAATTGTTAATCCCGGCTAATAGAACATCATCTATGTATCTGTAATATATTACATTTTGATTTGCAGTATCTTCTTTTTCATATGTATATAAATAAATATCAGCTAGGATGGAGCTGCAGCTCCCACCCATAGGAATACCTTTAATCTGTTTGTAAACCCGTTTACCATCATATAAATAATTTTCTTTAACTACAAAATTAAAAAGAGTTGTGAACTGTTCAGAGCTTATATTTGTAGTATTGAACTCCTTAAAAAAATCCATAATTTTACTCTTTAAATCATCTAAATTAATACTATTGTATAAATCTTCAAAGTCATAAGTATGAAATTCCATTATATTGCACAATTTTCTTAAATTGTCAATCAATTCGAAACTGTTTTTAATTATACATGTAGATTTTTCTTTTAAAACTTTAGCAAATATTTTGTTTAGAATGTGTAGAAACTTTTTATTTGCCGTAACCAAATATGAACCGAAACCACATGTAATAGTTCTAAAGGTCACAGGTGTTTTGTGAAATTTAGGGACTAAAACGAGATACGGCAGTTCGTTGCTATGTTGTTTAATATTTAATTTCTTGTAGAAAGCCTTGATCCTATTACCAACTACTTGTTTGCTTGATTTTAAGAGCTTATAATTCGCCTTATTATCATAACTACCACGTAGAATGTCTCCATATAGTTGTTTACATATTATTGCATAGTTAGAATTTGCTTTATCAACGTATGTGATAATAAAGCTGTTCTGAAGCTGCTTGATAGAACTCTTTAAATCATTATAGTATTCACCCGTAACTCCATCACTTTTTTTATTGTAAATCTTGTTCATTTCCTTCAAAATGTTAAATTTCCACTCCAAAAATACACTTTCGGGTAAGCCATATTTATTCATCAATTTCTGAACAAAAATATCTACATTTTTCGTTATACGTTGTATAGCATGAGTTTTTGTAACAATCCTTTTCAGGCGATACTTCGTACCGTAACGCATATATTTTTTAAGGTTTATGTTTTGCACGATATTTAAATTGCCTGTTAAAACATGTCCATACGTTTCATTTATAAAACTCTTGTATTTCGCGTCATTACAATGACAGACGCTACTATCAATTCCCTTTTGCAATTCTTTAGCATATCCATTATAGTTAAATATTTCACGTCCCAATGGCTTATCATATCTAAATGCCTTTACAATCTCAATTTTCTTAACTGGCAATAATTCGTTATATTTGTTTAGTATTGTTTTAAAATTAATGCCACTCATTTTGTGACCAATATAGTCCATGACAAAATACACTTTATTATCAATTTTATCATGTTTATTCTGTAGCTTCAAATATTCTTCTAGACTTTGTTTTCTTACTCTAAATCTTAACAAATCCAAACTCATATCGATGTTAATACCACCATTATTTTTTATATATATAGAACTTAGCAGTTCTGGAATAAGTTTTTTCTTTAAATTGAATATAATAAATTTAATTCCATTTACATTATCTTTAATGTCACAACCAAGTATGGCTCTTTCAATTTCCATAATGTTATTAAGATTTATTAAATCTTTATAATTTCCTTTATTATTAATATCTTCATTTCTTATATCATGATTAGTTCTTTCATATATAGAAACGTCCAACACTTTATCTCTAAAGCATTTTAATACATTAACCTGGTTAAACATAACATTTAACCCATATGGGTAAACAATACCATATTTTATCATCATGTCTCTCTCACATAGCAATATTTCCCTCTTATTCGGAATTATATGAAGAACTGATAATTCTATATTCTCTAAGCCATGTTTATTAAAGTGGGTAATTTCAATTTCTTGCTCTTCTTTACCACTTTTACAATGATTTATATCCGATTTGTGATTATTAAACCTTTTATTAATTGGACCTGATGTTTGTCCAATATAAGACAAATTACAGATTTTACATCTGAGTCTGTAGACACAGTTATAAACCTTACATAACTTCAAACAGTTCTCATCTTCAATATTACTGTACTCCTCTCCTACGTACAAACACACCTTACAACGCCTATCCATGCATTTCTTTAATTTAAAAACTTTTCTCTCCCTATTTTTCACTATATTTTTATTATAAAACCACCTAGTTTTATATCTTGTAATTTTATCAGTCCTCATTCCACATTGTTTAAACACCTGTACAATATTACTATTAAATATATATCTTGTACTATACTTATTATATCCATTACTCCGTTCATCTCCTGAACTCTCGTTTTTCATACCATTATCATGCTCACAATTTTTATCATATATTTTTTTACAACTTTTTTTATTATTTAGTATTTTATTCTTCTTGCTATAAATAAAACCATTCTTGTAATCTTTGCCATTTGCTTCTTCATATCCATTATGACTCTCATTTCTTGTAATCGCTACATAATTAACCACATGGTCACTTTCTGACGATCCGCCCCCTACCATGTTATCAGGAGCCGACCGAGCACAATGGTCTTTCGAAAAATTCCATTTCTTGCCGGTATCGATACCATTAAATTTCTTGTACTTCATAATAATATTTTGAAAACAGAAAGTATACATACAAATTAAAACAATGACGGTAAATATCACTACATGACAATAAAAAACAACCAGAAAAGAACATAGACATATCACAGAAATATAATACAACTAACTAAAATATAATTAAATTTATAACCAAAATGTATAACACATTAGCAGTTTGTGACAAGGTTACTGCTACAATCCCATACATAATCGATACAATATGCAATAGCAAATTCGACACTGCCCAAAATTTGCTAAAAACATTTTTCTAAACAACTCATAAAATTCAAATTAAAAAATCCAAACCTAATAAAGCTGTAGCTATGCCATCATATGCTTTACCGGCTGATATAATAATAAACACCAATGGAAAATCACTTGCAAAACCATTATCACAAAAGCCAACCAAAAACTTTAAACCACATAAATTCAATACTAGAATATCAAAACTAAACAAACTACATGTACACAAACCAGAAAACGCAACTAACTACTTAAACTCAAAACAAAAGAACACAACAAATTGCAGCAAAAATTAAAAAAGCCAATAAACAACAAAGAAAAGCTAAAACAACCAGTGTCAGGTGGCATGGCTTGAGACATGCACTGCTGGGTTAAACTAGTTTTACGCATGCAACACTCCCCCATTCCTGACAAGTACAGACTGAAAATGAATGAAACAGACATAACAAAAGGAAGCAAACTAAAGCCAGACTACACCAACAAATTCTCGATTTACACCACAGTAAACAACCCACTACACCGACAAACTATAACTAGACTACATCATCAATTTCTCAACTTACATCATGGCAAACTTCCCACTACACCGAAATACTAAAGCCCGACTACTCCATCAAGTTCTCAACTTACATCACAGCCAACAACCCACTACACCGACAAACTATAACCAAACTACACCAACAAGTTCTCAACTTACAGCACGGCAAACATCCCACTACACCGACAAACTATAGCTAGACTACACCATCAAGTTCTCAACTTACATCACAGCAACCATCTCACTACACCGACAAACTATAGCCAGACTACACCAACAAGTTTTCAACTTACATCACGGTAAACAACCCTCTACACCGACAAACTAAAACCAGACTACACTATCAAATTCTCAACTTACATCACGGTAAACAACCCACTACACCGACACTCCCACAAATATCACATCAACAAAACATCGCTCGTATTGAACACTCCTAACAGTTCGTCACTATAACCTTTATTTCTGATAAATTTGTATGTTAGATCGGACAAAAACTGAACCGGATAACCTTGTGATAACGCCATATAATAAAAATCAGCTATATTCCTAGCAATATTTGCATAATTAGAGCACAATTTCTCAATACGGCATAAACCATTTATAAAAATATTTCTGAAAATGGACAAATGCACATTTGAAGTGAAATGTAACATTTTAATAGTATAAAAATTAAAATAATTTCTCTTATCGTAAATATTTGTTACCAGTTCACCATTAGAAACATCTAAAGTTACATCCAGAAAATCGACGCATTTTGAATTATTTGACGCAATTTTCAGGCTTAAACTATTTGGATAGTGATTAAAGCTGAAATCTTTCAAGGAATTGTTAATCCCGGCTAATAGAACATCATCTATGTATCTGTAATATATTACATTTTGATTTGCAGTATCTTCTTTTTCATATGTATATAAATAAATATCAGCTAGGATGGAGCTGCAGCTCCCACCCATAGGAATACCTTTAATCTGTTTGTAAACCCGTTTACCATCATATAAATAATTTTCTTTAACTACAAAATTAAAAAGAGTTGTGAACTGTTCAGAGCTTATATTTGTAGTATTGAACTCCTTAAAAAAATCCATAATTTTACTCTTTAAATCATCTAAATTAATACTATTGTATAAATCTTCAAAGTCATAAGTATGAAATTCCATTATATTGCACAATTTTCTTAAATTGTCAATCAATTCGAAACTGTTTTTAATTATACATGTAGATTTTTCTTTTAAAACTTTAGCAAATATTTTGTTTAGAATGTGTAGAAACTTTTTATTTGCCGTAACCAAATATGAACCGAAACCACATGTAATAGTTCTAAAGGTCACAGGTGTTTTGTGAAATTTAGGGACTAAAACGAGATGCGGCAGTTCGTTGCTATGTTGTTTAATATTTAATTTCTTGTAGAAAGCCTTGATCCTATTACCAACTACTTGTTTGCTTGATTTTAAGAGCTTATAATTCGCCTTATTATCATAACTACCACGTAGAATGTCTCCATATAGTTGTTTACATATTATTGCATAGTTAGAATTTGCTTTATCAACGTATGTGATAATAAAGCTGTTCTGAAGCTGCTTGATAGAACTCTTTAAATCATTATAGTATTCACCCGTAACTCCATCACTTTTTTTATTGTAAATCTTGTTCATTTCCTTCAAAATGTTAAATTTCCACTCCAAAAATACACTTTCGGGTAAGCCATATTTATTCATCAATTTCTGAACAAAAATATCTACATTTTTCGTTATACGTTGTATAGCATGAGTTTTTGTAACAATCCTTTTCAGGCGATACTTCGTACCGTAACGCATATATTTTTTAAGGTTTATGTTTTGCACGATATTTAAATTGCCTGTTAAAACATGTCCATACGTTTCATTTATAAAACTCTTGTATTTCGCGTCATTACAATGACAGACGCTACTATCAATTCCCTTTTGCAATTCTTTAGCATATCCATTATAGTTAAATATTTCACGTCCCAATGGCTTATCATATCTAAATGCCTTTACAATCTCAATTTTCTTAACTGGCAATAATTCGTTATATTTGTTTAGTATTGTTTTAAAATTAATGCCACTCATTTTGTGACCAATATAGTCCATGACAAAATACACTTTATTATCAATTTTATCATGTTTATTCTGTAGCTTCAAATATTCTTCTAGACTTTGTTTTCTTACTCTAAATCTTAACAAATCCAAACTCATATCGATGTTAATACCACCATTATTTTTGATATATATAGAACTTAGCAGTTCTGGAATAAGTTTTTTCTTTAAATTGAATATAATAAATTTAATTCCATTTACATTATCTTTAATGTCACAACCAAGTATGGCTCTTTCAATTTCCATAATGTTATTAAGATTTATTAAATCTTTATAATTTCCTTTATTATTAATATCTTCATTTCTTATATCATGATTAGTTCTTTCATATATAGAAACGTCCAACACTTTATCTCTAAAGCATTTTAATACATTAACCTGGTTAAACATAACATTTAACCCATATGGGTAAACAGTACCATATTTTATCATCATGTCTCTCTCACATAGCAATATTTCCCTCTTATTCGGAATTATATGAAGAACTGATAATTCTATATTCTCTAAGCCATGTTTATTAAAGTGGGTAATTTCAATTTCTTGCTCTTCTTTACCACTTTTACAATGATTTATATCCGATTTGTGATTATTAAACCTTTTATTAATTGGACCTGATGTTTGTCCAATATAAGACAAATTACAGATTTTACATCTGAGTCTGTAGACACAGTTATAAACCTTACATAACTTCAAACAGTTCTCATCTTCAATATTACTGTACTCCTCTCCTACGTACAAACACACCTTACAACGCCTATCCATGCATTTCTTTAATTTAAAAACTTTTCTCTCCCTATTTTTCACTATATTTTTATTATAAAACCACCTAGTTTTATATCTTGTAATTTTATCAGTCCTCATTCCACATTGTTTAAACACCTGTACAATATTACTATTAAATATATATCTTGTACTATACTTATTATATCCATTACTCCGTTCATCTCCTGAACTCTCGTTTTTCATACCATTATCATGCTCACAATTTTTATCATATATTTTTTTACAACTTTTTTTATTATTTAGTATTTTATTCTTCTTGCTATAAATAAAACCATTCTTGTAATCTTTGCCATTTGCTTCTTCATATCCATTATGACTCTCATTTCTTGTAATCGCTACATAATTAACCACATGGTCACTTTCTGACGATCCGCCCCCTACCATGTTATCAGGAGCCGACCGAGCACAATGGTCTTTCGAAAAATTCCATTTCTTGCCGGTATCGATACCATTAAATTTCTTGTACTTCATAATAATATTTTGAAAACAGAAAGTATACATACAAATTAAAACAATGACGGTAAATATCACTACATGACAATAAAAAACAACCAGAAAAGAACATAGACATATCACAGAAATATAATACAACTAACTAAAATATAATTAAATTTATAACCAAAATGTATAACACATTAGCAGTTTGTGACAAGGTTACTGCTACAATCCCATACATAATCGATACAATATGCAATAGCAAATTCGACACTGCCCAAAATTTGCTAAAAACATTTTTCTAAACAACTCATAAAATTCAAATTAAAAAATCCAAACCTAATAAAGCTGTAGCTATGCCATCATATGCTTTACCGGCTGATATAATAATAAACACCAATGGAAAATCACTTGCAAAACCATTATCACAAAAGCCAACCAAAAACTTTAAACCACATAAATTCAATACTAGAATATCAAAACTAAACAAACTACATGTACACAAACCAGAAAACGCAACTAACTACTTAAACTCAAAACAAAAGAACACAACAAATTGCAGCAAAAATTAAAAAAGCCAATAAACAACAAAGAAAAGCTAAAACAACCAGTGTCAGGTGGCATGGCTTGAGACATGCACTGCTGGGTTAAACTAGTTTTACGCATGCAACACTCCCCCATTCCTGACAAGTACAGACTGAAAATGAATGAAACAGACATAACAAAAGGAAGCAAACTAAAGCCAGACTACACCAACAAATTCTCGATTTACACCACAGTAAACAACCCACTACACCGACAAACTATAACTAGACTACATCATCAATTTCTCAACTTACATCATGGCAAACTTCCCACTACACCGAAATACTAAAGCCCGACTACTCCATCAAGTTCTCAACTTACATCACAGCCAACAACCCACTACACCGACAAACTATAACCAAACTACACCAACAAGTTCTCAACTTACAGCACGGCAAACATCCCACTACACCGACAAACTATAGCTAGACTACACCATCAAGTTCTCAACTTACATCACAGCAACCATCTCACTACACCGACAAACTATAGCCAGACTACACCAACAAGTTTTCAACTTACATCACGGTAAACAACCCTCTACACCGACAAACTAAAACCAGACTACACTATCAAATTCTCAACTTACATCACGGTAAACAACCCACTACACCGACACTCCCACAAATATCACATCAACAAAACATCGCTCGTATTGAACACTCCTAACAGTTCGTCACTATAACCTTTATTTCTGATAAATTTGTATGTTAGATCGGACAAAAACTGAACCGGATAACCTTGTGATAACGCCATATAATAAAAATCAGCTATATTCCTAGCAATATTTGCATAATTAGAGCACAATTTCTCAATACGGCATAAACCATTTATAAAAATATTTCTGAAAATGGACAAATGCACATTTGAAGTGAAATGTAACATTTTAATAGTATAAAAATTAAAATAATTTCTCTTATCGTAAATATTTGTTACCAGTTCACCATTAGAAACATCTAAAGTTACATCCAGAAAATCGACGCATTTTGAATTATTTGACGCAATTTTCAGGCTTAAACTATTTGGATAGTGATTAAAGCTGAAATCTTTCAAGGAATTGTTAATCCCGGCTAATAGAACATCATCTATGTATCTGTAATATATTACATTTTGATTTGCAGTATCTTCTTTTTCATATGTATATAAATAAATATCAGCTAGGATGGAGCTGCAGCTCCCACCCATAGGAATACCTTTAATCTGTTTGTAAACCCGTTTACCATCATATAAATAATTTTCTTTAACTACAAAATTAAAAAGAGTTGTGAACTGTTCAGAGCTTATATTTGTAGTATTGAACTCCTTAAAAAAATCCATAATTTTACTCTTTAAATCATCTAAATTAATACTATTGTATAAATCTTCAAAGTCATAAGTATGAAATTCCATTATATTGCACAATTTTCTTAAATTGTCAATCAATTCGAAACTGTTTTTAATTATACATGTAGATTTTTCTTTTAAAACTTTAGCAAATATTTTGTTTAGAATGTGTAGAAACTTTTTATTTGCCGTAACCAAATATGAACCGAAACCACATGTAATAGTTCTAAAGGTCACAGGTGTTTTGTGAAATTTAGGGACTAAAACGAGATACGGCAGTTCGTTGCTATGTTGTTTAATATTTAATTTCTTGTAGAAAACCTTGATCCTATTACCAACTACTTGTTTGCTTGATTTTAAGAGCTTATAATTCGCCTTATTATCATAACTACCACGTAGAATGTCTCCATATAGTTGTTTACATATTATTGCATAGTTAGAATTTGCTTTATCAACGTATGTGATAATAAAGCTGTTCTGAAGCTGCTTGATAGAACTCTTTAAATCATTATAGTATTCACCCGTAACTCCATCACTTTTTTTATTGTAAATCTTGTTCATTTCCTTCAAAATGTTAAATTTCCACTCCAAAAATACACTTTCGGGTAAGCCATATTTATTCATCAATTTCTGAACAAAAATATCTACATTTTTCGTTATACGTTGTATAGCATGAGTTTTTGTAACAATCCTTTTCAGGCGATACTTCGTACCGTAACGCATATATTTTTTAAGGTTTATGTTTTGCACGATATTTAAATTGCCTGTTAAAACATGTCCATACGTTTCATTTATAAAACTCTTGTATTTCGCGTCATTACAATGACAGACGCTACTATCAATTCCCTTTTGCAATTCTTTAGCATATCCATTATAGTTAAATATTTCACGTCCCAATGGCTTATCATATCTAAATGCCTTTACAATCTCAATTTTCTTAACTGGCAATAATTCGTTATATTTGTTTAGTATTGTTTTAAAATTAATGCCACTCATTTTGTGACCAATATAGTCCATGACAAAATACACTTTATTATCAATTTTATCATGTTTATTCTGTAGCTTCAAATATTCTTCTAGACTTTGTTTTCTTACTCTAAATCTTAACAAATCCAAACTCATATCGATGTTAATACCACCATTATTTTTGATATATATAGAACTTAGCAGTTCTGGAATAAGTTTTTTCTTTAAATTGAATATAATAAATTTAATTCCATTTACATTATCTTTAATGTCACAACCAAGTATGGCTCTTTCAATTTCCATAATGTTATTAAGATTTATTAAATCTTTATAATTTCCTTTATTATTAATATCTTCATTTCTTATATCATGATTAGTTCTTTCATATATAGAAACGTCCAACACTTTATCTCTAAAGCATTTTAATACATTAACCTGGTTAAACATAACATTTAACCCATATGGGTAAACAGTACCATATTTTATCATCATGTCTCTCTCACATAGCAATCTTGCCCTCTTATTCGTAATTATATGAAGAACTGATAATTCTATATTCTCTAAGCCATGTTTATTAAAGTGGGTAATTTCAATTTCTTGCTCTTCTTTACCACTTTTACAATGATTTATATCCGATTTGTGATTATTAAACCTTTTATTAATTGGACCTGATGTTCGTCCAATATAAGACAAATTACAGATTTTACATCTGAGTCTGTAGACACAGTTATAAACCTTACATAACTTCAAACAGTTCTCATCTTCAATATTACTGTACTCCTCTCCTACGTACAAACACACCTTACAACGCCTATCCATGCATTTCTTTAATTTAAAAACTTTTCTCTCCCTATTTTTCACTATATTTTTATTATAAAACCACCTAGTTTTATATCTTGTAATTTTATCAGTCCTCATTCCACATTGTTTAAACACCTGTACAATATTACTATTAAATATATATCTTGTACTATACTTATTATATCCATTACTCCGTTCATCTCCTGAACTCTCGTTTTTCATACCATTATCATGCTCACAATTTTTATCATATATTTTTTTACAACTTTTTTTATTATTTAGTATTTTATTCTTCTTGCTATAAATAAAATCATTCTTGTAATCTTTGCCATTTGCTTCCCCATATCCATTATGACTCTCATTTCTTGTAATCGCTACATAATTAACCACATGGTCACTTTCTGACGATCCGCCCCCTACCATGTTATCAGGAGCCGACCGAGCACAATGGTCTTTCGAAAAATTCCATTTCTTGCCGGTATCGATACCATTAAATTTCTTGTACTTCATAATAATATTTTGAAAACAGAAAGTATACATACAAATTAAAACAATGACGGTAAATATCACTACATGACAATAAAAAACAACCAGAAAAGAACATAGACATATCACAGAAATATAATACAACTAACTAAAATATAATTAAATTTATAACCAAAATGTATAACACATTAGCAGTTTGTGACAAGGTTACTGCTACAATCCCATACATAATCGATACAATATGCAATAGCAAATTCGACACTGCCCAAAATTTGCTAAAAACATTTTTCTAAACAACTCATAAAATTCAAATTAAAAAATCCAAACCTAATAAAGCTGTAGCTATGCCATCATATGCTTTACCGGCTGATATAATAATAAACACCAATGGAAAATCACTTGCAAAACCATTATCACAAAAGCCAACCAAAAACTTTAAACCACATAAATTCAATACTAGAATATCAAAACTAAACAAACTACATTTACACAAACCAGAAAACGCAACTAACTACTTAAACTCAAAACAAAAGAACACAACAAATTGCAGCAAAAATTAAAAAAGCCAATAAACAACAAAGAAAAGCTAAAACAACCAGTGTCAGGTGGCATGGCTTGAGACATGCACTGCTGGGTTAAACTAGTTTTACGCATTCAACACTCCCCCATTCCTGACAAGTACAGACTGAAAATGAATGAAACAGACATAACAAAAGGAAGCAAACTAAAGCCAGACTACACCAACAAATTCTCGATTTACACCACAGTAAACAACCCACTACACCGACAAACTATAACTAGACTACATCATCAATTTCTCAACTTACATCATGGCAAACTTCCCACTACACCGAAATACTAAAGCCCGACTACTCCATCAAGTTCTCAACTTACATCACAGCCAACAACCCACTACACCGACAAACTATAACCAAACTACACCAACAAGTTCTCAACTTACAGCACGGCAAACATCCCACTACACCGACAAACTATAGCTAGACTACACCATCAAGTTCTCAACTTACATCACAGCAACCATCTCACTACACCGACAAACTATAGCCAGACTACACCAACAAGTTTTCAACTTACATCACGGTAAACAACCCTCTACACCGACAAACTAAAACCAGACTACACTATCAAATTCTCAACTTACATCACGGTAAACAACCCACTACACCGACACTCCCACAAATATCACATTAACAAAACATCGCTCGTATTGAACACTCCTAACAGTTCGTCACTATAACCTTTATTTCTGATAAATTTGTATGTTAGATCGGACAAAAACTGAACCGGATAACCTTGTGATAACGCCATATAATAAAAATCAGCTATATTCCTAGCAATATTTGCATAATTAGAGCACAATTTCTCAATACGGCATAAACCATTTATAAAAATATTTCTGAAAATGGACAAATGCACATTTGAAGTGAAATGTAACATTTTAATAGTATCAAAATTAAAATAATTTCTCTTATCGTAAATATTTGTTACCAGTTCACCATTAGAAACATCTAAAGTTACATCCAGAAAATCGACGCATTTTGAATTATTTGACGCAATTTTCAGGCTTAAACTATTTGGATAGTGATTAAAGCTGAAATCTTTCAAGGAATTGTTAATCCCGGCTAATAGAACATCATCTATGTATCTGTAATATATTACATTTTGATTTGCAGTATCTTCTTTTTCATATGTATATAAATAAATATCAGCTAGGATGGAGCTGCAGCTCCCACCCATAGGAATACCTTTAATCTGTTTGTAAACCCGTTTACCATCATATAAATAATTTTCTTTAACTACAAAATTAAAAAGAGTTGTGAACTGTTCAGAGCTTATATTTGTAGTATTGAACTCCTTAAAAAAATCCATAATTTTACTCTTTAAATCATCTAAATTAATACTATTGTATAAATCTTCAAAGTCATAAGTATGAAATTCCATTATATTGCACAATTTTCTTAAATTGTCAATCAATTCGAAACTGTTTTTAATTATACATGTAGATTTTTCTTTTAAAACTTTAGCAAATATTTTGTTTAGAATGTGTAGAAACTTTTTATTTGCCGTAACCAAATATGAACCGAAACCACATGTAATAGTTCTAAAGGTCACAGGTGTTTTGTGAAATTTAGGGACTAAAACGAGATACGGCAGTTCGTTGCTATGTTGTTTAATATTTAATTTCTTGTAGAAAGCCTTGATCCTATTACCAACTACTTGTTTGCTTGATTTTAAGAGCTTATAATTCGCCTTATTATCATAACTACCACGTAGAATGTCTCCATATAGTTGTTTACATATTATTGCATAGTTAGAATTTGCTTTATCAACGTATGTGATAATAAAGCTGTTCTGAAGCTGCTTGATAGAACTCTTTAAATCATTATAGTATTCACCCGTAACTCCATCACTTTTTTTATTGTAAATCTTGTTCATTTCCTTCAAAATGTTAAATTTCCACTCCAAAAATACACTTTCGGGTAAGCCATATTTATTCATCAATTTCTGAACAAAAATATCTACATTTTTCGTTATACGTTGTATAGCATGAGTTTTTGTAACAATCCTTTTCAGGCGATACTTCGTACCGTAACGCATATATTTTTTAAGGTTTATGTTTTGCACGATATTTAAATTGCCTGTTAAAACATGTCCATACGTTTCATTTATAAAACTCTTGTATTTCGCGTCATTACAATGACAGACGCTACTATCAATTCCCTTTTGCAATTCTTTAGCATATCCATTATAGTTAAATATTTCACGTCCCAATGGCTTATCATATCTAAATGCCTTTACAATCTCAATTTTCTTAACTGGCAATAATTCGTTATATTTGTTTAGTATTGTTTTAAAATTAATGCCACTCATTTTGTGACCAATATAGTCCATGACAAAATACACTTTATTATCAATTTTATCATGTTTATTCTGTAGCTTCAAATATTCTTCTAGACTTTGTTTTCTTACTCTAAATCTTAACAAATCCAAACTCATATCGATGTTAATACCACCATTATTTTTTATATATATAGAATTTAGCAGTTCTGGAATAAGTTTTTTCTTTAAATTGAATATAATAAATTTAATTCCATTTACATTATCTTTAATGTCACAACCAAGTATGGCTCTTTCAATTTCCATAATGTTATTAAGATTTATTAAATCTTTATAATTTCCTTTATTATTAATATCTTCATTTCTTATATCATGATTAGTTCTTTCATATATAGAAACGTCCAACACTTTATCTCTAAAGCATTTTAATACATTAACCTGGTTAAACATAACATTTAACCCATATGGGTAAACAGTACCATATTTTATCATCATGTCTCTCTCACATAGCAATATTTCCCTCTTATTCGGAATTATATGAAGAACTGATAATTCTATATTCTCTAAGCCATGTTTATTAAAGTGGGTAATTTCAATTTCTTGCTCTTCTTTACCACTTTTACAATGATTTATATCCGATTTGTGATTATTAAACCTTTTATTAATTGGACCTGATGTATATCATTGCTATAATTAAACAATTTTAGCATACAAATTCGGTTTTTAAATTCAGTAATACGGAAATAATACGACTCCATCTTAAATAGGACGTAATCACCATGGCAACCTAGAATCATTACCTATCATGGGATATCATTGAATTAATTACGTATGATAAGATTTAATAGTAATTTAATAAGAAAACTTTTATTAATATCTTTTTAAGTTTTGATTCGATTTTCATAAAATTGGAAATGACTCGATAAAATTATGCAGCTATTATATATATTAAATTTTAAACCATTCGGTTGTGCAGTTTTTGTGCTGTTATATGCGGACTGACGGACGGACCAGACGACGACTATAGGCGCTCCGTATTTATATAATTACGAACGCACTTGAAAAAGATATTCACCTTATAAAGTTTTTAAAAAATATTTACACTCTGCTTCATTTAGCACCAGCTTTTAACACTTTCTAACCTAGTTGAAAAGTGTTTATGACTTTGGTTTGTCTGCCGTCTGGCCGTCTGCCGTCTGTCCATGCTCTAACTCCCGTAAATATGCTCGGATTGCCTTGCAATTTTTATATGTTATTGTCGTTATCTATAGCACGTTCCCTATTTCAACTGAAGTGTGTAGCACTTATAGTTTTTTTACAGGGACACTCAAAAGAATTCCGTTACATTACGGTCTATGGGGAAAAATCATTTGCGGTTTATTTTAATGATGTTACACAATTGCAAACACATTGTAATTGATATATATCACTAAGGTGTATTACAAGAAGCTTAATAGGGAATGGGGTGTGCATAGCACTTATAGTTAATTTACAGGGACAGTCAAAAGAATTCCGTTACATTACGTCTATGGAGAAAAATCGTCTGCGGTTTATTTAAATAATGTTTCACTAATTTAAACGCATTGAAATTTACATATATCACTAAGGTGCATTACAAGAGGCTTATTACAGAATATTGTGTGTATAGTAGTCATCGTTCGTTTACTGGGCACACAAAAGAATTCTCTACTGTCTGTTAACAATAATTCCTGGAAATGCGTTTTAAGTTACTGAACGCGATTTTAAAATTAACTCACTTTTTGTTTATTACGTGGTGTGTATAAATTCTGTAGATCATATACAGGGAGGCACAAGAGTTCTCGAACACATTTCCGTTTATTGACTGAAACTCCAGAAGGATAATTTCAAACTGTGCTACGCGTTTCTTAACTGAACTAAAATTTAGCATCCTGTGTAGTATATATACAAATCTATAGATCATATACAGGGCTTAATAAAAGTATTCTGATATTTTTCCGAATATTGTATACGTTGGAAATTCCTGAAATTATGTTTTTAAATATGTTATGCGTTTTCTAAATTGTTTACTTAGATGTTATCTTTCAGCTTATTAAACGGTATGATTTGTAAAATTATTTTGGAAACGTTGGAAAGTGTTACATAATCTATGCTTGACGCATGATTTTTCGTTCTTGTTATTAATATTCTAAAAATAGGCTTTTAAATATGAATTTATAAAAATTCATATTCATTTTTATTGAGAAAAGTGAAGATTATATAATATTTAAAGACTATTAAGTAAAAAAAAAAAAAAAAAAATACTGAAACATTTCCAGATATTCCAGAAATTTCTACAAAAGTTTAATGTAACCTAGAAAAATTTTCAAGTTAGTTACTTTCCCAAGAGCGTGTTAACATTATCTTGGAAACTAGTATTAGCCAAAGAACCAGTCAGAAATCTTAGAAACCAATGGGTTTCCAAAGGTTACGGAGAACATTTCTGATATACGTAAATTCGGAAAAAAAGTTTTTGTAAATTTTAAAATATACTGATTTTGGGGTTTTCTGACTTGTTCCTTGGCTAATTGTCTCTTCAAAATTTTCAGAAATAATAAGATTCCGAAAAATATCGGAGCGAATTGGCCTTTCATATTTCAGAAATGTTTCCCTAAATCTCTACAAACATAGAGATGGCAGTGTTTTCTGATTGGTTCTCTTGACGGTTTTTGAAGTTAATGGAAACGTTTGCAAATAGAGACTGACTTTGGATTTTTAAGTTACATTACATTTTTCTATAAGCATTTATGACACAGAAATCTATGAATATATGACTAAAGATTATAATACCGAGAAAAACAACTCTCATTGTACAGTCGTGACAAAAAGAAGGATACACCTCATACTAATTCCGCTACAAATAACTATAATAAATCAAAACTGACATCATTGAATTGGAAATGACGTTTACTTTTATTTGATATTTTCAGAAATTTTTAGGGAGCTATCTCCATATTAAAATGAATGAAAACCTTTTTTTTTTTTTTTTTTTTTTTTTAATATTTTTAATAACACTCCAAATTTTACACAATCAAAATATTCTTCAACCTTCACTTTAACCTAAATTTTCACGAAGTTTCCAGATTTGTTTCAGAGATATTTAAAACAGAGCACTTCAGCAGATGTAAATAGAAATATGTAAAATTAATTTAACATTATAAGGTCAAATTTTTGAATAATTTTAATTCAAAATTTTTGGTCCCAATGACTTGAAAAATCGTATTTGGGCACATATTTAAAAATAAAATAAAAATATTTAATCAAGATAGGGTGTTGTCATTGAAGATATAGAATCTAGTTCAAATTTTAATATGTACACGGCTCCAAACCCTAATTCATACGTGTTTGTTAATTGTAGATATTATGCCCAATCGACTGGTACCAATAAAATTTTCGTACGATCTTTTGCAGGAGAAATAGTGGAGAGTGTATCCTTTTGTTTTTACAAATAAACAACTAATAATAACAATAAGAATTTAAAAACTGCCTTATTAACAGATTTCACTTACGAATCAGAGATTAGTATATGTTTCTTTAACATTAAATTGCCGTCATACATCAATACTTTTTATTTCCGTATTTAACACATTACCTCCATACTTAACATAGTACTACATACTAATTTACATACTTGCATATCACATTTTACATACTTGCAAAAAATTAAAAAGTGTCATTTGACTTCATTTATAAAAGTAGTGTTGGTGCAATTAATATTTCTTTTACGTGACTTGTTTAACAAATTTTGCTTTTATCTCTTATATTTATATTATTTTTGTTATTCAGTCTTTTAAATAATTGCTCTAACAACTTAATCAAAAACATCTAGAGTAACAAACTTCCATTTACAGTTTTTTTCAATCAAAATAAATAATTTTTAAGCAACTTAAAAAAAAAAAAAAAAAAAAAAAAAACCTTTTGTGTTTAGTTTTTACGTGTGTGTGTGTGTGTGTGTGTGTGTGTGTGTGTGTGTGTGTGTGTGTGTGTGTGTGCGTGTGTATGTCCTCAATTTTCTAAACCACCACTGGACGGATTTGAATGTAATGTCTACACTATAATTTTAGTACACCAACGAAAGTTTTAGGCTAGAGGGATTTATGGTATCGTGTATACATTAAATATTATTATTATTATTTTATTTTGTTATTATTTGTATTTATTTATTTATTTATTTATTTATTTATTTTACAGGGAGACATCAAATATATTAATGATTGCCTACCGTATTTCAAACATGGGTGATGATCAATAAATTGCCTTTATAACTGTGAGAGAGGTGGAATACGAGAAAAAAAATGTTGATTGGTCGAAAGGATTTTAGATAAATTCTAGAACAATGAAAAACGAGAATGTCTTTATAAATAAGAAAGTGGCGACATATAAATAATAAAATTTGACTGGTCTATAGGATTATGGACGAAATCGTGAGCGATGGACACTAGAGTGTCTTTATACGTAAGATAGTATACGATGAATAAAATTTGGTTGGCCGAGATTTTTTTGAACAAAAACTTGGCGAGCTTGCCCATTATCGCCAAGCTAATGTTTGTTGACCTGATTCACTCGTTTAATAGAACTTGTCCAGGGGATTATTGCCGAATTCTGGAATATAGGTTGCAACAATTTGGACAAAAAATTCTAACCTGAGTACGCGCCATGTGCGTATGCCACAACATTTTTATTTATAAAGACACTCGTATGACAAAAAACGTAGATTAAATTAAATGTGGTTGTCACAAAAATATTGTTTTGTGCCTAAACACTCTCGCTAAAGTACGCCAACTGACGCTTAATCAAAAAATAAAAATTTAGGCAATGTTAATAACATGAGTTTTTTGCACAATTGCTAGCAAATCGTTTATTAACCCGTTTGTTTCAAGAATTATTTCTTATTTTTTTATTCAAATTGATTAATTGCTTCCACTCTTTTGAAATAGTAATATTCGCCGTTTTTTTTTTCTTGTTTTTTTTTTTTTTTTTTTTTTTTTTTTGGTCATTAAATAAGACATTAAACAAAGCGAATATCAAAATCTATATATCAAGCTATATCAAAAAAGTTTGTGAAGTAATCTGAATTTTAAAAAAACGACTAACTGCCAACACTGCTTGGCAGGAAATCCTGCCATTCATATAATATGGGTTAAAAATCTAAGTCGCGTTGATTTTTTGTTTCAAAATTACTTGTATACATTTTATACGGATTAATGCCACGGTCAAAACGTTATCTATTAGAGTGTCAAAATCATATTATGGTATTTAATTCCTTTTAAAGCCATAATTAAGATGAAAATTAACATAAATAAACTAGCATTCTATTTAGTGAAAATTACGTAATAAATAATTGATCAACTAAATACTAAGTTCATCTGTTACAAGAAAGTATGCAACAAGCAGCTAGTTTAAAACAATGAAGAATATATAAGTAATTAGATATATTTTTTTAAGGAAACGGTGGCATTACAAAATACATTTTTTAGCTTCAAGATTATTTTTTAATTAAAGCTTCTTATATTTTAGACAAAAGTTAATCAGAAATTAAATTTTAATCTAACGAAATTGCTCGATTCTCTATTTTTAACCTTTTTTAACCGTCAAACTTATTAACAATTCATCTCAAATTTTTAAAATACAAATGCACATCATGTTCAAGATAATGCAAGTGTGTGAAACTTTTTTTCTTTCAAAATGAAGAGTTCTTATTATGTGTTATTTTTTATTATTATTATTCTGTTTCAGGGAAGTATTAAAAAATATGTCACGTACAGATTCGACACACAATTTCTACCAGGCTGGTAAATTAAAATTTTGTTGTAAGAATACGACACATCAATCAAGATGTTAATCCTCTCATTGTCAAATTATTTTTAAAAAAGCATTCTTTAAATTGGTATAATTAAAATGCTATTCCTTGATTGTGTATAAAAATATAACTTCTACAACATAAGAGGCTTTGATATTTAACCCCTTGAAGAGCGATGGGATATTATACACCTCATTTGATTATAATTCCCAAATCTCACAATGGCACCAGAAACTTTGAATAAAATTTTGCTTTTATAATGTACGTAACGAAACAATTTTACATATTTTCAAATAATTTTATTCTTAAATTTTGGTGTCATTCAACCATTTCAACATTTTATCAATAGGTGTATTTTGCCTCTGAAAAGGGCAATAGTAGTGATGGGAATAACAATTATTTTGATTATTCGAATGAATCATTCGGGCATGTGCAGAAGCATATCTGTAAAACTTCAAATTTTTTTTATTCAATTACTACCAGAAATTTTGAAAAAAAGAAATAAAAATTAGATTTGACGCCAGATAAAAATTAAAAATGTGTTTCGTTTACGAAACACATTTTTAATTTTTATCTGGCGTCTAGTCTAATTCTAATTAAAATCAAAACTTCGTTTTTTTTTTTCAAAATTTTTGGTAGCAATTGAATTAAAAATTTTTTGAAGTTTGACACATGCCCGAATGATTTATTCGAATAATCAAAATAATCGTTATGCCCATCACTAGTTAATAGCTATACTAAACAAAATAAAATGTAATCGAAAACCAATTTCAAAACATTGTTTTTTACAACGTCTTAAGAGCCTCATATGAGACCCAGGTTCAAGTGAGCGGGAGAGTTAGCTCGCCGCTGCTGCTTTTTGCATAGGGCTCGGCTGCAAACGGTGCATAAGAAAAAATATATACTAATATACATAATATAACTAAAAATACATAGTCTAAACAAAACTTAGAAAGTTAAAGATATTTGAATTTGCAATAACTATGTCTCATGGAATAAATAAATAAAATATAAGGTACAGCTAATTTTTAAAATTTTTGCAAACAAAGTTTTTTGACTCTGCTAGACCTTGAATTTTCTTGGATCTTCATCCTAATTTTATGGAAAAAAATTTACGTGATAGAGAAAAAGTTGAGAATTTGTGAATATTAGAAACGCTTAAAACGGTGTAAAAAAGAAGAAAAATATTTCGCAGACTTTTGTAATTTAAGAGCTAAAAAAAGTTATTAACGAACGGAGGTTAAAAAGCGGAAGTTAACACCTGTTAAGAAAACAAGGTAAAACCACAGCAAATGGTGACATTCTGGGTTCATTTGGGAACGTGACTTTAAGCGAAAATGCCGTTCACCTAAAAAATTACGAGACTATCCACTAACATGAAAATGCCATTCCTACTTCCATCCTCCGGCTCTAAGGTTCTAGGTCACTAGAGGTTTGCGAACCTCTTTTTTGTACCTTAGTTTCGATAAATTCCTGTGGAAAATTCTTCAAATTGTCTGAGTCAGTAAAATGCAATTTCTGTGGTACGTGCAACACATAGTTTTAACCGATTTTAAAG
Source organism: Maratus michaelseni (assembly GCA_963931845.1). Lineage (NCBI taxonomy): Eukaryota > Metazoa > Arthropoda > Arachnida > Araneae > Salticidae > Maratus > Maratus michaelseni. The sequence continues at coordinate 325,979,598 of OZ007594.1, forward strand.
AAAGAATGTTATACAGGATGTTTCAGTTAATACACACTTTTAGGGATAGAGTTCTGAGCGGGCCAAAGTTTCAGGCCCAGATCCGGCCCGATTCAGTTTGCACAAAGCATGCCGATATTTCTGAAACACCATTATCCTACAATTAAAATTATGCAATTAACACACTTATGAATCGATTTTATTTTCATATTATATCCGCAATTCATGGAATACAGAATAACAATAATATTAATGACTATTTAGACAATTGCATACATAAACACTCATTCAAAATTTTGACTTAGAAATTTACATTCAAATAATGATTCAGTAAAAAACCTCTATTTAGGGGTAATAATGCACGTTAAGACAAGCAAGTTTTACCAGCGTCATAATCTATTAATTCAATCAAATATATACAGTGTGCTTCACTTAAAGCCGAACCAGGGTTTTCTTTTGTAACTTTAACAATAATGAAGATATTGTAATGATATTTCAAACAGATATTTCCTTTCTGTTAAATGTGATGACGTCAAGGTAAGTGCTGGGAAAAAACGAATTTGGTCATTAAGATCTTATGTTACTCTCATCTATATTCTGAATTATGGAGAGTCTAACTCAGTGTTGTCTAAGCGTGAATAGTGGCCCCTTCCAGCCTTTCTCATGATGCCCTCACATAAAAACTCTACGCAAATTTGAATTACTATTTAAAATTTATCCATTTACACTTTACCTCTTTATTCAAGTATACGTATATGAAATGCATTTTGAGTGCATAATTTGAAATCAACTAAAATTTTATCATGTATCTCACCTATACCACTCGAAGATCTCTAAATATAAATTGTTTTACATATATATCCTCATTACGCAGAGTCAATAACCGACTTTTAAGTCCTATAGCAATAATTGAAAAGCAGGAAAGTGTAACTCGGCAGTGAAACTGGACCATAGCTGAGAGGAAGGTCATCTGCCCGATGTGAATATCGGTTTCTCTTACGGTAAAATCATGATCAGATGGAGGAAGTGCTAGAAAAGAATGAGTTTATCCATATTTCAAGATCTCGTTTTTCATCACAGAACTTTTTTTTTTCTTTTGAGTAAAACGACATATCCAGAAAGATGGAAAATAGTATTGTATAGCATACGCTGTAAAAAATGACAAATGTTTCTTAATCTAAGAAAATATAATATAACCACGAACACAAATATACAATAACCGGCAGGTGCAACCGTCGGGTCGGGCAAACCGGGCGGCTGCCCAGGCCCCGCGCCAATTGTGGTCTGTTAGGGGCGCCGAGCCTCTCTATGCAATTCGAAATAATGTTGCTTCTGTGTAAAATATTGATATGTTTGCTCATTTTTTTTTTTTTTTTTTTTTTTTTTTTAGCGAGTATTAACCTTATTTCTTACAGCCAAAGTTGATATAAATGTTAAATTAATATAATGTCAATAATGCTATAAATTTACTGTATAGAATTGAGGATCCTGAAAGAAACAATGAACGCAAAAAATAAATTTTTGAAAGATAGAAATAATTATGCTTATTACATGTGAAAGAAGTTGCATGATATTTATCTAAATTATAAATTATTCTCTGATATATACAATTTAAAAATAATTTTTATTACTCCAATATTGCAGTCAGAGACGTTGTGTCAAGCTAGGTGAATTGCCAGGACCTCCCGCGACGTTGTGTCGGCCCTGCCCCCGAGTTACGCACGATTCCTAAAAAAGGTCTTTATCTTTAGTAACCTCAGAAACAATGCAATATATTTTCGAGATTTAAAGAAGCATTTATAAAAAAAAAATTGTTGTTGTTGTTACCACTGATTTTCGGAAACATTTCCGAGTAGTTTTTATAACGTATTAATCAGTTTTATCAACCCGAAAAATAGGGTTTTCGGATGCTATCAATTCTCGAGTAAACATTTTCTTAAGGCGCAATGTAAAAAAGAGTGAGCTGTTTTCAATTCTCCAATTTGAAAAAAAAATGTTGATAGAAATTTATTTATAATATTTCTTATAATATTTCTTAATAGTTCTATTGTGTTGCTTTTTATGTTGGTATGTTTTAAAATTTTAAAATTGCCTTGCACAGAAAGTTCTGACAAAAAAAAAAAAAAAAAAAAAAAAAAATCTTAGTTTAGCTTATTTTATGTTTGTATTCTCTATTTTAAAAACCGCGACCGTGATTGCGGATCACAAGCACATCCATTCCTAATCCCCCCCTCCCTCCCCTGATTTATTTGTCCCGGCTCTCATGATAATTTAAAACTTCTTCCAGATCAAGATCCATACTGCGCCATTTCAATACTGATTTGTTTCTTTTTTTATAACCACATCCATTCTGTAAAGTGGACAAACTATTTTTTTTTTTTCGAAATTAGTTCTCTTGGGGTACGAAATCACCTAGAATTCAGAGACCCTTTGGCTTTACGAACGGAGTGATACTGGATGTTAATAATTTTTCCGCGTTCTCCAACGGTCGTTCCACTCTATCTGGGTAAAGTGAGGTCAAGGCCATGATGGAGAATCACGCCCGAACAAAATTGATGCAACCTTTTTTCATCAGGAAGGGACCCAGTGAGTATTACTTAATTCGGAAGTCTTTGTAGAACGACCTTCTAATGAAGTTAGATTTATTAGCAAAGACTTTCTGCTTGTAATAATTACATCTCTCAATATCGAAAAGGAATGCATCTGTGTAATATAATGTAAGTTCATGAACTGCCTAGAAAGAGGAAGAATGAGAGGAGGTAATGAAATATAATAACAAAAAGTTCTAAGACATTTCACACTTTTTACAAATTTAGCTCAATACACTCAAATATTACTATAATATTAAGGCGGTTTTCGAAAAAAAAAAAAAATTCCCCACTCAATAACCCGAAACTTTGTGACATTTACGGACTCACTTTTAAACGAAACAGCATGACACTTGCAGGTATGACTAATGAAGTGATTTGTACTTTTCTCATTTTTCAATAAATGAATTGTATCTTGAGTTATAAGCTTGTATCATGACGAAAGGTTTTTTTTTTTTTTCTTTTTGTCGCGCTGTCGAGTCCGGAAATTCGGTTCAAAACGCCAATTTTGATGGCACTTTCTGAAAGATATTCTGCCTTTAGCGGAAAAGGGAAAAAACTGTTCGATAGCAAATTTTCTGAAGAAGAGCCCTTACAAACTTGATGCGTTTACGAATAAAAATGAATTTTTTTAAAAAGTCAGAAAGTAACCCCCAGTTTGGATTTCAAAACAGTCTTAACAGAAACAATAAATTATATTAGCAGAAAAGAGATTTTACGTCGGTAAAGTAAAGTAAGTAATATGTAAGTTTGTTTTAAGATACTAAGTTCTTAGTTGTAAGTTTATATAATCTTTATTTAATTCAAATTTTTACTTCATCAATTTTTGAATATAATAAAATAATAAATTTTCAATTAAGTAGAACATTATAAAATAAATAAATTTCGGATGCAAGGGAAATTTTTATTGCAAAGACATTATTTAAAAGATAAAGCAGACAAAATGTAATTTTTATTTTGTAATTAAAATTTTTGACTTTTTTAGCACAAGGAGGAATTATTTATTTTTCAGTAAAACTGATTGGAACTAATCTTTATAAACTATTATTTAAACCAAATATCTTCCTAATTGTAGGAGTTACAGGTATTTTAAAGTGGAAAGTCTACTTCTTAGAGAAAAGTTAACAATTTTTTTTAAGCAAGGAATGTAAAAAACAATACAGATAAAAAAGACAAAGCAAAATTATTTCGCTAGAAATTAAAAAAAAAGAAACTAGTTTTTCAAAAAAAAAATTACCAGATATTTGTCCGAAACGAAATATCTTCATATCTTCAGTTCTACATTTTTACATTTTTTACTTTCAGTACACATATAGTGTAAGGAAAGTATTGTAATTATAATAAAAACCTGATTATATTCATATATCTTTATATTTTGAGGTTCCCTGAATCCGTTTTTGCTATTTTTAAACCAATTCCATATATGTGCGTGTATGTTGGAATTTTGAAATTTTTTCAGATCCCCAGAGACCATTTTTGGTGTATTCACGATGTTGTCGCATGTGTGATGTTGTCGATGGTGTATTTACGATACATCTACTAAACCCTTTTTCGAAAATTTTGTGACCAAATAAAATCGGTTTTTATTTTCAACTCAATTATTCAGTTACATATTTTATTGTTCACGCTCATCTTATTTTGATACAAGAGTCATATTTTACTAAAACGTGACTTAATTTAGTAGAACATTTTTCTCCCCTTTAAAAAGCAAAGAAAACAATTGCAAAGAGTGAGCTTTATTAATCTAATAAAAAAATATAGGGAAATTTAAGTATTATTGTACGTTGTTGTAAAACAATGGCGAAATATCTATATTTAAAACAAATTAAAACTACAATTAGCATGAATATGTAAATTCAATTTCAATATTTATTTTAATTATCAGATCGTAATTTCAGAAAGGATGGAATGTAAATTCATTCAAAATTACGTTATAATTTTAGAAAAAAGTTCGATGAACGGATCTTAATTTCAACACGGATGGAATGAAAATTGCGTCAAAATTTTAGAAGAAAAGTTAGAGCTTTATGAATGAAGGTGATGTTTTCTTTAAAATATGAGGTCATTTTTACAAGTGGAAACATTTCAACTAAAATTAGGATCTGAGTTTTATTTAATTTTATATTAATTTTTATTTGAACGCATGGTATTCTGTAAAGTGTTCGAAAAATCTAATAGAGTCATTCCAGAATTTTTTTTTTTTTTTTTTTTTTTTACTGTTACGGCTCAAGATATGGAATACTAGAAAGTTCTAAATTTTAAGATTTTTAAACTAAAAATGTGTCACAAAATAATCTTGCATTATAAATTAAATTAAAATTGACAATAAGATAAAGAATTTTAAATTGTGATTATAACTTACGGACTAACGAAATACACTGCTCAAAACAATTAAAGGATATTTGAAGTTTTATATAAAATAAAGATATAAACGAAATTTTTTTTGCCGAAAATAGAAAAAGAGAATCACAAATGCAAATTTTTCTGGTTTTCAAACTGTGGAGTATGCAAATTTTGAGTTCGACGTCAAAAACGTCGCTTCAGCGGCAGCGAATGAAATTTGACTTTCAACTGGATAAAAGAGAATGAAGACAAGGATGATCGGAATTCAGTGATTGCTTTGTTTCGATGAGTACGATGTCTCAGCGAAGTCATTTGACAGATTCAGAAGCTTGGAGAATTCTTGGTAGGTTAGAAGGGGGCCAAACTCAAGCCGAAGTAGCGCAAGCCATTGGAGTGTCACAAAGTGTCATTTCCAGGATCTGGAACCGTTTTTTGGAGAGTGGATGTGCAGGCCGAAGACCAGGGCAAGGTCGTAAACGGGCAACAACGTCCAATGAAGATCGGTATTTAGCGTTAACAGCTCGGAGACACCGAAACATGAACGCTACTCTTCTCCAACAACACCTTCGCTCGGCTACAGGCACCATGATTTCAACTCAGACTGTCCGAAACCGGCTCCATGCTGTAGGTCTGTATGCTCGCCGACCGATGGTATGTGTTAGATAACATCAAGGCATCGTCGCGACCGCAGGGAGTGGGCAACCGAGCATGTCAACTGGAGGAGAAATGAATGGAGCAATATTCTGTTTTCTGACGAGTCCCGTTTTTCTGCGCATCCGGATAATAGGCGTATTTTCATCTGGAGGGACCGTGGCAGTAGGAATAATACTGCGTTCGTGCACGAAAGTGTTAGATTTGGCGGTGGAGGAGTGTTGGTGTATGGTGGCATCTCCATTGACGGGCGCACTGACCTCTACATCATTCGAGATGGAGCTCTGACTGGTCGCCGATATAGGGATGAGATCCTCAGACCTATTGTAGTCCCTTACGCTGCAGCAATCGGAGATAACTTCATTTTAATGGACGATAACTGCAGGCCACATCGTGCAAACCTGGTGGAGGATTTCCTTTTCGAGGAAGGAATCGTTTGAATGGAATGGCCAGCGTGTTCTCCAGAAATGAATCCAATCGAGCACGTTTGGGACGCTCTAGGAAGACGAGTTTCTGGCCGCCAACAACCCCCACAAACTCTCCAAGAACTGGAAAGAGCTCTTCTGGAAGAGTGGGGCAGAATACCCCAACTCGTCATTAATAGCCTCATTGAGTCCATGCCTCAAAGGTGTTCAACGTTGCTGGCCGCCCGTGGAAACCATACCCCCTACTGAAAATGATTTTCTTTGAAGAAAACGCCTTTTCTTATTCTTTTTTTCTCATATGCACAAATTGTGTTTTTTTTCCTTTTGTACACAAATGCGCAATAAAATGCATTTTTTTCTGCCAAACATGTGTAATTTATTCTCATATAACCTACTATGTCTGTCGACCATGTATCAATCAGCTAAAAAGTTTCCCAGATACAAAATCCACCTAAAACTGCAATATCCTTTAACTGTTTTGAGCAGTGTATTAAAGTTTTGCGAAAATTATTAGAATGAATATTAAAGTGATAATTCGTTCAGGTTATGTATGATTCTTAATTGTTTTCTCTTATACTTAATATTATGAAACATTTATTCCAAGAAAATATAAAATATTCAAAACATTCTTTTCTGAAGTCTGGATGGTGATACCTTCAGCCACATAATATTTATGTATTTGAGTTTCGATATTCATACAAACACTTTCGGTTACTTATGCCAGTTAGGTCAAATTCTGGAAATGCAATTTTCCCCATACACCTTATAAGTATAACAATATCATCTTCACCGCTGAGTATTACTGATTGATATCCTATTTGACTTCAAACCAAAAGTTGTTCTTATACATCGATTTATATGGATATAAGGTCACAATCTTAAAATATCACTTTAACGGGGAAAAGCAGATTTCCACATATGTCAACCAATGCAGTGAAGATAATGTAGAAGTCGGCAATATTGAACTACACGAGAAAGTAATATTATTAAAAAAATAAAAATAATAAAAACATTTTTTTAGAACACACTCTGTTTCCATTCCGAAGGAAATTAATGCCGAGTCTACCCACAAATTATTTTATTGGTACCTGAACATTCCTTCACTACATTGCCCGCGGATTGTAGGTTACGGTCTCGGTCAAGGCTGTGAGGCAAATGTATGCTGGCATCGTCACCCACATCCGAAAGGACCGCAAACGCATGCGGAAATCGATGGAAATTTAAAGGAATTTTTAAAAATACTGACTATTTTTTTTGTAACCAAAAAATTTCTGAATCTCATTCTATATGATTTGTTAAAATAGAATATTTATTTTGTACTACTATTCAAATAGCTTTAACACGTTGGTAGTATTAACCCTAGACGAGTGTTACTTGGGGTATGTCTGTGTTATCTTTCTTTCAATGTGTATATAAAGTAACTTGAAATAAAACATGAATAAGCACTAAAAATGTATTTTTGATAATTATAAAATAATTAGAAATGAAATTTGTTTTTAAAAATAAATAACAACCAGTACAAGTTAATCGAAATCCAAGAATAAAGCCACAAAAAACAAACAGATATTTTTCAACTGAAGTAAACTTTTAGAAAACAAAACATATACCAATGTGTGTGTATGTGTATTTAATTTAGAAGATCTGTTAATAAAAATAAGTAAGTGCAGAATTAGTGACAAAATATAACATTGCAGAGTTAAAGTTCTAAGTGCTAAAAAAGTAAAATGTTTAAATGAACGTTTACATTTTGTTGATATTAAAAAAAAAAATACATTTTTTAAAAACACAAGTAGTGAAGAGAGTTTTATGGTTTACATTCAAGGTACTAAAGACAACACACTTCAAATTAAAAAAGAGAAAAGGCCAACTGTCACTTTGTTCTGATGCCAACTGATGTACCACACAAGATTCAAAATCATCTGGTGCATATCTTCTGAAAATAGGGAATCACTAATTGCCTGGAAAAGTAATAAACAGAACCTTCTTGGTTGTACTCTCGACAGTGGAATTTGAACTTTTAAGTTTATGTGATTCCGTTTGTGAGTGAAAATGGTTAATAAGAAGAGTTAGAAGACTTAGGGGACTTAACTATACGTTCTCAACTTTCAAAAAAATCTATTTTTTTTTTCTTTTTGGTCGGAAATTCAATCTTTATAGTATATAAAATTACGGCCAAAAAGATTTAAAGTGATATCTCAATTACTAAGAAAGATATGAGCAAAAATGTGAGCGAATGCACAATCGATAGAACCGACCTCGCCAAAAAGATTCTAGTAAAGATTCTACAACCTTTTAAATGAGTAGATTAAAACATAGGAGGGTCCATAGTATGGCGCAAGAATAGCAAATTAAATATAAGTTGGAAAAAAAAAATTACCAGTATATTTTTTCTTCTAAAACTTTAAACCTGATTTTCTAGAAACTACATTTTTCAACATGATAACTTTAACATTTTTTAACATTTTTAGATAAAATTTGCGCTTATCTATGCATAATTAAATTGTGTAAGGGCCATCGAGCCACTTTTTGAAAATTTAAATTTTTTATATTTTTCCAATAAGTTTAAATGTTAAAATTTTAGACGAATAATGAAAAAAATTCTCAAAATAGCTCAATAGTCTTATTTATCAAAAAATCAAGAAATTCAGCTGATGGCCCTTAGCTACAACCTTATTTTACAAGAAACTGAGATTTTAATAATTTTTTTTTCTGCAGGAAATTAGGATGCTGCTCATCAATCCCGGTTATTTTGATACAGGTCAACGCAGCTGCAGGTTTCCGACGTAATATGCGACCAAATTTAACCAAAAAAAAAAAAAAAAAAATACTTGAAACAATAAAAAACAACTTGGAATTATTAGTTTTTCAATTTATTTTACTCTTTTCCTAAAAGAAATTCCAAAATATGTCAATTTTTCGCCGCCGAGAACGTATCCAACCCCTTAAAAACCAAGAAGATATGGTAAAGCATCCAATAAAAATTACCATTGACAGTCAATCTGTAGTTAATTGGATTAAAAACCCAAAGGATAATAATCGCAACAAAGATATAGCTGGAAAATATCATTTGGTGGAAGATGAAAGAGCGAAAGGAAATAATGAAACCAGATATGTAAATACATCTGAACTGGATGCAGATATAATGACTAAGAATTTCAGTTATGACATCGTCAGTAAACATATTATACAAGTGGCAGGGAGGGATGAAAGTAAAGTGACAGTCGCATGGCAATAAATATTTTATTAACAGATGAAAACTTGGACTATAGACATATTTATTGTACTCCATGGGATTTTTATTTATTTGAAACGACTTTGAAAGATAAGGCATGATAGGTTTTACAATGGGTTTTATATACATGTTTTTTAGTGTGGTTGTCAAATAAAATATTTGTGTGTGCGTGTATGTGTGTGCGTTTAAAGCAGTAGTATATATTATGAAATAATTATCGCAGTTATTAACTAAAATTCGTGTATATTTAAAAAAATAAGTAACATAAAATTATTTTACAGTCCATAAAAATTTTATATACAGTTTTGAAACAAATTGCATTTGAAAGTACATTTTTCCCCCTATTCGACAATGAAAAAACTGAAACTCTGCGATATCAAAAAGTTAAAACAGTTGTAGAAAAGCGAAATTTATTGGTCAATTCATTGCCACCGGCAAAATGACATCAGCGTTACTCACTGGCATGTCTTTGATTTTTAATAAAGATTGATTATTTCTTAGGATTTCAGATTCTTCAAGCAGACTAATAACACTACTTTTTGAGACTCAAGCTGTTTCCATAAATGAAAGACAGTCAAGTACTCTTTTGCTGAGAGAAGAAATACTAAGTAAAAATACAATCTAAGCATACAGCTTAGCATCTTTCTCACAAACCAACTCTCAATATAGTAAGATAATGTTATTTTAAACATAGCAAAATGTGCATGTAGCAAAAGTTCTTTTTCTGCTTTAGTAATTTTGAGATTCTCAAAACTTAACACATTCGCTGTCATGCGTATCACCGGTTAAACACTAAGTTGAAGGGTTTGCAACAAAAACAGCACAAGTCTAATAATATTCACAATTTTCAGAAAAAAGGTAAGAAGTTGTAGTTGTCTCTTATAATTAACGCTTAATAAAACCTTAGTTTAAGTCTTTCTAAGAAATTTTAAAGACAACTAAAACTTTTTGCATCATAATGAGGGCATGGGCTGTTTTATATTTAAGCAATTTAACAACGTTATGATATCGTTGAAACCAACAATATTAAATACTTAATCCATTTTCGTGATTTTTGAACAAGCGCTGTTTTGATTGAGAAATTGTCAATTTTTAGCTGTGCATCGTTGCTGATCTCAGTAAACTGTATTTTAGAATGGTATAGCTTGTAAGTAATGTCTTTGAATTATAACATACATTTGGTTTGCTAAGAATATGAGGTTTAATATTTGTACGTGACACAGCGTTGTAATATGTTATACATTAACGCAATATAAAGAGATAAAAAAATATTATTAAAGAAAGGAGAGGAAAAGTGCAATAAAATCGGCAAAACAGGTACCATCAAAGTACCACACATGTCAGGTAATCTCAATAAAATGTGAATTTTTAACTTGTGACCGGTTTTTAAAGCAGTGTAATAATATATTAATATTTTTACAATGTACATAATAAAAATTATATTATTCAAAATGTAATTGCATACAAATGTTCATAATTAATCGAATGTTTAATATATTTATATTCTAATTGTAAAGTGTGGTCATTTCTACTGTATTTTTTCAAATTTCCTGAAAGTGACGTTAAATTTGTTTGAAAACCTTGCATTCTACAAACAAAACAAAATTCCAGAATTTTTTTGAATTTTTTTAAAGAAACATTTATATCTTCACTCACATGCATGCTATTCTTGCACATATGGTATACAATATGTCCATAGTCGTGTGCTACAGCTAGAACTAAAGGACATTTCAAGCCTTTTATTTTACAGAGTGATAGCAAATATTATATTTTTATTCAATTTGTTGTTGACCCCCTAATTGCCCTCGTCATCAAATCTTCTGTGAAAAATATAAGGTCATACATGAACTTTTCATTCCCGAAGTTCCAGAAGAATTCGTCAAGTATTCTTCTATAGATGTTCGACAAAACGTCTAAAATCGAAAGCGTCCGGTTACTTTTGGCCCTATATTGTATATTATGAATTTATATAACATTATCAGCCTATTTGTTTTCCCCTATTGTCCCTATTAACGTTGCCTATTGAATAGGAAACAAGTTTTGTCGAACGTTTTGAAGTGTTTCTCTTCGCTCCAGATAATTTTAGCATCTGAAATCATTTTTTCGCCTATTAGATTCTATGTAGAGCATTTTTTGTTATGACGAAAGCCATTAATTTAATTATACTATTTGGGGTGGCAACTCATTCGAATACTTCAAAAAAGGACATTTTACTACTGCTGTAAAATCGCCAACATGAAGCTAATGATCAAACACACATCCATTAACCTTTATTCCCATTCATGCTTTTTTCTAAGAAGGAGAAAAAATATACGGATGTAATCTTGAGATAAAGAAATAGAATTATAAAAGGGTTAGATAACAAATCGCTTTTATATTCAGTACGTCATTTGGTTTTAATCGTAACAAGTTGTTTTCTTTTTCTTTTAAGAAACAAATTTCGAAATAATTTGAATTTAACGTGATCAACTGTTTTACTGATTTGTCCTTATGCCCTTGTGAACTGTCCTTATTATATGTCTTTTTCAAGTATTTATTTTGTGTGTGTGTGTGTGTGTTTCCATTTACGAAGCAACTAAAAAATTCAAATACAGTCGGACTTCGATTTAACGATTGTAAAGGGTCTCTTGAAAATCATCGTTAAATCGGGAAACGCATTGAATAAATTAAAACTGCAAAAAAATTAATTATTAAATTTTCGAAAATTATTCTAAAACAAGTATCTAATTATATTTTGCTTTTGGTGCATTGAATATGCACTTTAAAAATTTAAAGATTATTGATAATTGCTGTGTTTTTTCTTAAATGTAGCCGGTAAAATTGATGTTTCAGTTATTCCGAAAGAATTATATAAATGTCATTCCATATTAAACTTTTTAAGTAATTTTTCTCCCTGCATATAATTCAGTATTTACTTCAATGGAAGTAACTTTTGAGATTTTATCATCTTCTGTGTGATATTCTAAATCTAAACTTGTCGGATGTGCCAATCCCAAAACTTTGTTCTGTCTCATACATTATGTACTTCAAAAATATACTTATATCTTCAAAATATACTTCAAAAATCTCTATAATAAAACCGTAAGTCATGTGACTGTCATCAACAGTTCCGGGATGCCGCTTCACTTTTTCATATGCCAGGCGGCCATTTTTATTCAAAACTATTTTTTGGAATAAAACTGCATAAAAGTTACATTTTTAGAAAGATCGTTCAAAATAAATTAATATTTGAGAGATGACTTACGTTCAATTATGTATACATTCTGCAATAACTTCAGTTTAAATTAGGTTCGCAGTTCAAATTCTGTATCCATGAAAGTAAACAAAACAAAACAAAAAAAAGATTCATTCGTTGTGAACGTTTAAAATATTAAACTATGAATTTTTGGACCGCTGCGCTGGTGTAAAAAAAATAATCCGCACCAGTGAGACTGTCAAAGTTTACCATAATTCTGTTCTATACAACTCAACTTCTTTCCGGACCTTTTCTTGACGTAAGTTGAACTCATGTAATAATATTTAATGGATCAAATTTCGAAACAAATTGTCAGCTTTTACTTTTCACGTGTGCAAATTAGAAACGATGCTTTAATTTTGAAATCAAATGTTTTGATTTATGATATTATTTCTTATTTATCTATTTTCTATTTTAAAGAAAAATGTGAACGTCATGTATTTTAAATTGGAACAGCTGTCACGGACGCACCGGGGTTTGCGCGATTTTTGTTTTGCGCCATTTTGGCGAGAAAATCCCATTTTCAGGTACCTATTAGAGATTACTAAAACAGCATGTACTTTTTTTTTATTATGAAATCGTTTATTTTATATTAAAAAACACACAATTTTATTATAAAACACACACACAATGATTAATTTATTATAAAGTGGGTTAAGCGGTTTTTGTCAAGAAAGATGAAATACATAACAACAAAAAATATGCGAAATGCTACCACGATCGCAAAAGTTCTTGATTTGTCTATTAGATTTTTCCGGTTTGGCGAAGGATTAAGAAAAAAATAAATTATGAATAAAAATAATTTGTTCAGTGCTTAACATACATTTAAGGGCGACCAAACTGGTCGCCAGTGGCGGCTAGTCTTAATATATTTAATTATACATTTTACAGTTTTAAAAAATGTAGCATAGCAGACCACCTGTTATATGATTTACGCACAAAAGGCTAATCATCACAAACTTATGTCAAGGTCTAACAGAATATGAAGTTTGATGAAATTCCGTGCATTAGTTCTTGAGATATGACTGTAACTAAAATCGTGTAAATGTTAAAAAATGCAGACTAGCAGCTCCACCTGTCGGGCGATTTACACCAAAACCTAATCAGCAACAAATTATGTCAACGTCCTTCTGAATCTGAAGTATGATGAAAATCCGTGCAGTAGAGCAGTTCTTAAAGTAGAGCTATTGCGGGAATCGTGAAAAATCTAGCATAACAGCGCCACCTCTTGAGCTATTTATATTGAGATATGAATATTGCTAAAACCGTGTAAATCCTGAAAAATGCAGCATAGCAGTGCTACCTGTTAGGAAATTTACACCAAAACCTAGTCATCAACAATTTATATCAAGGTCTAACAGAATCTAAAGTTTTATTAAATTCCGTGCATTAGTTCTCCGGATAGTGCCCTCAAAATTTGTGTCACATACTAGACAGACGACATTTTCTAAAAACAGTCAAATCCTGTTCAAGACCTTCTAAAACGTATAAATCCGTCGAAAACTGAAAGTCGAAATTTTTCACGAATCAAATACTTTCTTCTTGTAAAGATAGAATAATGTAAAAAGATGAATTTTGCTTGTTTTCGTCACAGAATTCTTAAATAATCCATAATTCACCTAATATCTTAGTAAAAAAGTCTGGCTAGAAATGTCATATCAAACTGGTGTTTTCAATTATATATCAAATTCTTCATCATCACACATCGGTCAATAGATAAACAACAGATAGACAATTCTTGTAACTAGAAAAAAGTTCAAAATATTAAAAATCCATCAAAATTATCATTACGTAAAAGGAAAACTATCATTGAAACGAGGAAAAGTCAACATTCCAAATCATTAAAATCTATCATTAAGTTGAGGATATCATTAAATCTGGGTTACACTGTATCTTGCCTCACTGTGAGCTTCTCTCTGTGTTTAAGTACATATTTTGAATGTCTTGTTGTTTTACTTTATTCAAAATAGGTAAATATTTGCTATTACTGATAATGAATTAAACGGGGAATACATTTTTTTTTCTCTTTTTGCTACCACACTGCAAAAAATAATTGTTGATTTTACAGTATAAAACTGGCACCCCAGCTGCCAGTATTATACCGTAAAATTAACAGTATTAAACAGTAAAATAAACAGTAATACGCTGCCGCGCAAGCAGTAATACGCTACCGCGCATGCGCGGTAGCGTATTACTGCTTGCGCGGCAGCGTATTACTGTTTATTTTACTGTTTAATACTGTTAATTTTACGGTATAATACTGGCAGCTGGGGTGCCAGTTTTATACTGTAAAATCAACAATTATTTTTTGCAGTGCATATCGATGTAAAATGTTCTGCGTTATTCATCAGATTTAATTATCTTATGGTTGTTTTCCAATTTATTGAAATTCGAATAAAAAACTGACTCTAATTCGAATTATAATCACAAAAGTTAAATTTTAACAACTTTACTTTTCATGATAGGGATATGTACGTTTTCTGAGTACTATTGGGTCATCCGGAAAGTTCTGCGGTTTTTCAAAAAGCGAAGCGCAGTTTCATCTAGTTGGATAGTTGGTTGATTTTATGACGGCCGATTATCTACACGAGGGATATTGGCCCTAGCGGGGAGTGCTCTCCGTGGAGCTCTTTCTAAGGATTTCTAACCCGTATTTACGGCAAAGTTCGAAGAAAACCACGGAAAACTCCAAACGGTTAGGTCGACGAGCGCGACAAGGGTTTGAACCCAGTACTTCCCGTCTACCAGCTTTGAGATCAGAACCTCTCAGCCACTAGTGGGGCGTTTCGTCTAGTTATTTTGCTACTGCTGATAAGGAGTAACCTTGAATGACCCAGATATGTACATTGGGTCTTTTCTGCTTGCACTGCATAATGTTTGCTTGTGTGGAGCATAATTTTTTTTTTCAGTGCAGTGCTAAGGATTGAAAAACAAAAAGTTCATTTTCGTCGTATCATACTGTTTTATTTCAAGAAAGGTAAAATACTAGTCAGACTGCTCGTAAAATTTGTGCTATATGGGAGACTTGTACACAGTGGACCCCTTTTTCAGTTTAATTTTTTTTTTTCTTGCCTGAAAATATTTTTGAGTATTCCTCAAACCTGATTACATTCCTCAGAATTTTTCCAGAACATTGTTTTAAATACATTTTTCAAAAAAAAAAAAAAAATCATGCACCGTAAAGTGGACAAGTGTGTCCAAGAAGCGGGGCACACTGGTTCACCCACTAGGGCACAGTAAACCACTATTATGTATTATCTGAAATACAATGTAAGTCTATTTTTCATTAATATAATTCTTCTTTATTTCAACTTTCCCTCCAAAATAACATAATAATACAAATTTTCAAGTAACATTTTCAAAGAAAAAACATACAAAATAAAACAAAAAGTTATCAAAAAAATTATTATATTCTGAAAATAATAACAGGTTAAGATACAACAATGGTAGCAAATAAGTTGAAATTGTTAATTAAATATGAAAAAAAAAGCATGGACACACTTTAAAATTAGTAAATAAAATTTCAAAATGCTTATGAGTAAGATTGAACCTGGAATTTTACTGAAATATTTTTGGGTCTGGGAGGAGCATTACGAAATCACTGACATTAACAACAGATTCATCTACAGTTTCTGAAAAAAAAAAACTGATTTCCATTCAGTTTGTTTTTCATGAATCTTACTTGAGTAGAATTATCACCAGGCTACAGTTATATTTTTCAAAGGCAGTAAATATAAAACAAAATATTTCTTACTATGTTAAATAAATTATTTTTCGTTGTTTAAATAATATTTCGTTAAATAACTACTTTAAAACGATATTTCTTTATAGAAAATAAGCAATTATTAAGTATTTTGAACATTCTGCATTACAGGAGCAGAGTGGATTGTGGACCACTGTGCCCCGGTAGTGGGTGCTCCACTGTGCCCCATGTTGAAGTTCAATAAATAATCATATTAATATTGTTTATAGCTTTCTTTTAAACATATTAATTTTAAAGTTAAATAAAATAAAATATCTTAACTTTGCAAAATAGCTGTTTTATCTTATTTATCTACAATCTTTAATTACTAAAAAAAGAAAAATATGATCATGAAAAATTTTACTTTTAAAAACTCAAAAGAACCAATCAGGATAAAATGGTTCACTCTGAGCTAAACATGTGCACTATAAATAACATTTCAGAGTGCTGTTATCTCTTAGGATAGAAGAGAAATTTTAAAATAAATAAAATATTATGGTGTGGTCCACTGTGCACCGGTCTGCACTATATGGAAAAGTACTGTTTCAGATGACACAGTTCGAAGGTTGTTCGAGAAGTTTAAGCGCGGAAATTTCAGCCTCGAAGATAATTCCAGCTCTAGACGACCACCATCTTTAAAAGATGCCCTCTTATAAAAGAAGCTACCAAATGACCATGCACTGTACTTTTAGAATATTTAGTCTAACTTTTTTGGTTCTCCATTCTTAGCATACCACTGAAACAAAAATTATGCCACAACACAAGCAAGAATTATACAACGCAAGCAGAAAATACCGAATGTACATATATATGCTATATTCAACGTCAGCGCTAATATGCTATATCAGCAGTAGCAAAATAAGTAGGCAAAACCGTGCTTCAAACCGCAGAACTTTTCGGATTACCCAATATTTCCATCGTAAGATACAATTTGTATCCATGTTATCAGATTTTTATTAATCTGAATTTATATACATACAATTTCTCTTTCTACGAGCTACACTAAGAAGCTACAAAACTGAAAATTTAATATGTTTTAACCAACCACATTATCAAAATGAATGTTTCATACTCTGAAAATATACATATCTGAATGAATCGTTTCTCTAACTATTGGTGAAATACGAAAAAAAATGACTTCAGATGCTAAAAATATCTGGAGCGAAGAGATACACTTCAGAACGTTCCACAAAACTCGCTTATTATTCAATAGGCAACACTAATATTCCCAATAGGGGGAACAGATGGGCTGATAATGTTATGTGAATTCATAATATATATTTATATTTATACATACGAATTAGTCGGAATGATTATGAAAATTACATTACACATGTTTCAAGCTGAATGCTTGAGCGTATATTTAAGTATCTTGTCCCTTCTAGCTATTCATTTGCATGACCAGTTTTTGTTGGTTTTGATTGTTATTTAAGTGATGGATTCACTGGCGCAACGAAGAGAGAGGTTCAGGAATTAAAGCGTCTCCTATAGTTCAATAAATAGCTGACTTTTAATAAATATATATATCTGACAATAAATATCTGACTGACAATATATTCTGACAATAAATATACTGACAATAAATATCTGACCATACTATACGATAAGTGTACAAAGTGGAAAAAAATACGTAATATTAGGCAATATATCAACAAATAATAATCAGAATAAGAATTTTAGCATGCAGCTATTTCGAAGTTTGATAAAATAAGACATTTCAGTGAATATTCAGCAAGTACACTGTTTTACATTGATTTAATATTTTAGGAGATGCCTTAATTTAGAAAGCAGTAATAATAATAATAATAATAAAAATAATGATAATGATAATAATAATAATTCAATTTAATTTTTTTATTATTTCGAAAGAGGTTTTAACAAATCTGCATATAATTTCATGCATATTTTATATTATTTTTTTGTTTTAAAATTACTTTACTAAAAATAATAATTAAATGCAAATTAATAAATAATTTTTTTATTTATTTTATTTTTATTAAAAAAATAGCATTGTCGAAAATTACTATATAAGATTTCTTTCCCCCAGTTCTGAAATTATCCCCATTGAGAACATATATATGAAAATATCAAATTCTAAGCAAGACCCTTAAAAACTTTAGTATTCTCTCTTTAATTCCCTTAAAAAATGGAAGATTGATATTATCTTGAATGTCAAAATCTAATATCATACAGAAGGTATCCAACTGCAATCAATTCCAATTAAGAAAGGCATCAAAATCGGCTTTGGTTTTCTTACATTATCATATCTAACAGCTTTCGATAAAACGACTTTATGTATAAAAGAACCAATTTTCATGTTTTGATGTTTTCAATAGTATTAAACGTCCCTTTTATAAATGCAATTTACCTGTCTCATTTCTATCTTTTCTACAAAATAAATTATAGTCGTTAAAGACAATGCCTTTATTATTTTTAAAAAAAGTCAAAAAAAGGTGCAAAAGTAAAAATTTACAATATACGTACAACAAGATAGGAAAATCATTTGTCACGTACAAATTATGAAACACTTTCCAACACTTTCAGAATACTGTAATGGACATTCATCGCTTAATAAGGTGAAAGAATATATCAAAATATATAAATTAAAAAAAAATCATATCACAGTTCAACACCCAATTTCATCAATTAGCGCCCATTAGTCGGTAAGGTATTTGAATTCTTAGGGACAGTACATTGTTTTTTACAATTTCAAACTTTTATTACAAACACAAATAAACAGATACATGTGTGGAAAGTAGTACAATATTAGAAGTATATACTGAAGTTTCTTCATCAATTAATAAACCATTATATGTGCATCATTGTTTGCACGAAGCACGTCAAGGTGCGCCCACGTCCGAATGGCCCAAGAAATTCATATTAGATAGGAGAAAAAGAGGAATAGAAAGGAGTGGATGAAAAAAGTATCAGAGGAAAACGTCGACGATCATCACCTTGACATGTTTCGTCCAACCAATGGTACACATATAGAGGTTTATTAATTGATGCAAAAAAAAAAGAATAAATAAACTTCAATACATGCTCCTATAATATTGTACCACCTTTCATGTAATAATAGTGACTAATAAGGAATTTCCCGTAATCCTTATTCTGCTACATCTTATTGAATCAGAAATATTCTCGTCCGAAACACACATTAATGGTTAAGAATGGTTTCCTTCCATGATCGGTGTGCTTTTATCATAAATGACTCAACAATAAGCGACTCTGTCACTTTAAAAAAAACTCTTGTTTAAAAAGTTACAGAACAAAACAGTTTACACAAAAGTTGCTTCTGTATGACTTTCTGTCTTTCTAAAATATTTTTGTTGTCTTAAGAGATTGTCTAATTATTTTTGATTGAACTTTGAAATTAGTAAAACAAACTACATAACTGTGCTTCTTTCAGCCAATTTCTCAGAGTTCGTTAACCCTAACTGTGAACTTTTATTTCACTGCCTTGACAAATGCGTTAAATGTGCGCTAGAAAGTGCGCTGTCAATATTTAGAAATGTATTTCGAAAGTTGAGTGAAAGTATTGTCGTAATTATTTTTAAAACGTAATTATTATTCTTTATTATACAGAGTAAAGTTCTTTACCTGCATATGCATAACTATACCATTTTTTCATGAGAGTTTTGTCAAACCTGATGTTTACAAATGGATTTCCAGTTTTGATCTAATGGATTCGAATCATTAACGTTGTTATTTTTATATATTTGATCATATGATGGGTTCGCAAAACTTCAAAAAGAAAAGAAAATCTTTTGAGGGGTGTTTTCGGTCGTGCTGATTGTAATAGCGGACAAAAAAAGGTATGTTTCGTATTTATGAAGTTTTAATACTTGCATTATTAATTAAAAATTAATATATCAAAAGCAGTTTAACTCACATTGTGCAAGAAAATTATTATTAAGCTTTTACACAGTATCACATGAAACAAAATAAATGTAAAATAAATTCACAGATTATTCTAATGTATGTGTCTAAGTTTTCAATCATTTATATTTCACTAATCACTTATTCAAAATAGGGATGAAATTTTTGCATCTCCAAGATTTGACATGCTTAACGTACATATCTCTCTATATTAAAAAAAAAAAAAAAAAAAAAAAAAAAAAAAAAAAAAAAAAAAAGTAACCAGCGCCACAGTAGCCGCAGCCGCTGTCAATGAAGATTTTGTGCCTTGAAGTCTTTCTGGACTAATATCCAAAAAACTGTTGCATATAAAAAATATAAAAATTGGTAGTTTTATAAAGAAATGTTCGATAAACACGCTGAAGTAGACAGTTTTTAAATCGAAGAATTATTTTAAGATATATTTAGTATTAAAGCTGGTCAAAATAGTTCTCTTAAAACAGTTTTATAGGAACAGAAACTTGCACAAGAATTTTAATAATTTAAAAGGATATAGTTGACAAGTTTGCGGTGTGAAGAGAATATTCCCTTTCAATTAAGAAATGTATTTACATGTGTAAGAAATGTATTTACACTATTAAAAACAGAAATAAAACTTTAAAATAATAATTAAATGATCACGTGTTAAAAGCAGTAAATGTACAAAATTACGTAATAAAAAATATACATGCGCGTGAATATTAAAAAGATAAATTATTAAATTATTATGCGTATTCAAAGCATTAAGTAGGGAGATTTACGTCATATTTAAAATGCTCAAATAACAATATTTCCAAACAGTTTCAATTAAAAAAATAGATTTACACGAGAGATTATTTTTTTTCGTCAAATCTTTTACCTATTATTGCAAATTTTAAAACAGCGTAAGTAAAAATATTTCATCTCAATTAAAAACTGTATTTTTACGTTTAATAATTACCTTTAAAATAACGAAATAACTAATAAATTGTTAAAATATCATTAACAATACGGTACTTCTCCATTATCCCATCGACCACTTTTTATAACAAATAAAAATTATCAAAATCGATGCACATTTACGACAGTTATGCGTGAACAACATAATACATACATACGGGTCGAATTGATAACCTCCTCCTTTTTTTAAGTCGGTTAAAAACTATCGCCAAACTATAGGATTTAACACCAAACATGCATGATCGTGGCATCACATATGCACTTGACGTTAGAGGCGTTACATGTGTTTGTTATGGCATCAAGTGGTTTTTAATTCGACATATACATATATTTTCATTATGTTTTACTGATTTATTAATTATTTCATTAATTAAAATAACAATTACATCCTTAAATGGCAGTGCCATGATATTAAAAGAGAAAAGGCATTGAAAAATGTTGCGATGAACAGTTACATACAATAGATCAGTTTCAACTGAAGTCACAAACATTTATTCACAAGCCGAGAGGGATAATTAAGAAAAATAATGTAAATAAATATCCAAGATTATTTTTTTTCTGATTTCATTAATATACTAGCAAGCTTCGCCAGCTACGCTAGTCGGTTTCTCCAAACGAATTTTGAATCAAACTAAATATACCGGTGAATTGCATTCATCCAACAACGTACGCTTTTGGTCAGACAGCTACAGGAAAATATGAAAAGAGATCTCATATCAAATTATTGCCTTGGACTCCTAAGTATTTGTCTGGCTTTAATTATGATCCTCATATTGATTATTTCAGGAATAATGCTGTTGATCTCGTATCTCAGTTACCCTGCACCTCGTGCCGTGCCTTGAAGTGGCAGGATGAGATTCCCTGGATATGTTGCAGTGGCGGTAGTAAAGAAGATATAGTAATGGATGCATTTTTTTTAGAAATTATAACTTGTAATGTTAGAAATATTGATGAGTTGGCGCTAAAGGCATCACCAAATTATAGAAAATGTGCAATATCGAAACCGTACAGACCCTCGAAACTTTACTTCAGCAAGCATATTTTATTTAAAAATCACAATTACATAAATATCCGTAAGAATAATAGGTACTTTTATATTGCTGGGCGCCAGTAAAAACTCACCAAATCTTGTTTCAATTGGTATCATTTGAATTGGAACATTTTGCGTGATATTTTATTTGTATTGATATGTTTGTGTTTACGTATTTTATTATGATTATATTTTAGTTATTTTAAATAAGTTTTTTAAGATATTATATCGCAATGTTAAAATAATGGCTAGTTGTTATTCAGCTAACGTTAAAATATTAGCAAAAAAAAAAAAAAAAAAAGGATTGGCGAGATTAAAAAAATTTTGGCGATCACTGGCACCCAGCTAACATAAAAATACCGAATAATATTCAATTCCAAATTCCCGAAGCAAACAAAATAGTTAAAACAAAGAGCCCGAAAACTGGCATTATTGAGATTTCATCTAATCAAAATACCAGGGGATTTTTTTCTTATCCAGTATCTTATAAATCGCCAAGTATTGTTTTATCTTTAACAATGACGAATGTATTTTAGAAAATATCACTTGGCAATCAATGCAATAAATTTTAAGGTTTTGTCGCCAAAGGCAACGTCAAATTCAAAAATGTGCAATATCTCACGAATTGTTGGAGTTAGAATATTTTTATTTGGTACCATTCGATTCAGCATGCAAAAATACATTGAAATATGTTATCATTTGACAAATAAATATCTCATCAAAAATAACTCGTTGTAAATGATCCCGCCAAGGCACAAATCTAAAACGTCAGCCATAAAAAGAAGTGATATCACATAAAAAGAAACGATATAGAAGTGCATACCCCGAGTCCCGAGTAAAAATCTATCACCACTCATAATGTTTCCAAAGGACTCGGAGTGAGGTACAGTATGTGAAAACTGCTTGGCGACCTGCAGGCTTTTATAATGTTCGCGTTTCCTGCAATTACATATGACTATATTATTTTTATTTTTATTTTATTTTTTTTTATTTATTGATTATTTATTTATGATATTTTTTATTTTGCTCCCATAAAATTGTAAAAAGCTGAAGCTTCTGTGTTTGCATGTCTTTTCTTATTTATGAGCTTGAAAAATTAATTTGTTGATTTTATTTACCATTATTTAAACTAGAAACACCACTCTTACAAAGAAGATTTCTTAAGTAAACATGTAAAGATTTTGAGTTTGTAATATATATATATATATATAATGATCATAAGCATATTAATAACAATGCACCTTATAATAAACGTTAACTAAATTGAGATATATTGCAATAATTCTAGCGTAAGTGGAATCGCATAAGTCTGGGGAAAAATCCGTTCTGTCAGTTCTTTCGCATACAAAAATATTTATAAAAGTGATATAACAAAAATTAAAAATTTATTTTTTCGATTTTCAAAATTGATATACTGCATATATTATAAAAGCCTGCAGGTCGCCAAGCAGTTTTCACATACTGTACCTCACTCCGAGTCCTTTGGAAACATTATGAGTGGTGATAGATTTTTACACAGGACTCGGAGTATGCACTTCTATATCGTTTCTTTTTATGTGATATCACTTCTTTTTATGGCTGACGTTTTAGATTTGTGGCTTGGCGGGATCATTTACAACGAGTTGTTTTTGATGAGATATCACTCCTTTCTGTAAGGTGTTTAATTTCAATTACACAGATCCCATTTTTATTCAGAAAAGAAAAGATAAAAGAAAGATGAAAGGGGCAAAATAAAAGAATAATTGTGATGCTATAAACAGAATTATACATCAGAATTATACAATTTATTGAGTGACTTACTCCAATGTACATGTCGCTACCATAGCAACGGGGAAACTTTTATATTCATTTCCTTACATTGTATTCATCAGATTACTTATGACATGTTTATTTTCCTTTTTCTTTTGTTAATATCACTCTTCCGTTTATATACATTCAAAAAAACAAAAAAATAGAAAATTTTACAGTAGTTTACAAAGTAATTAAAATACTGCAGTTTCAGAAAAATGTGGAAAAATAAGAAGCACCTTTTTTTTTTTGGTCAATTATAACAATGAGTTTTACTTTATCGAGAATAATCAAATTTGTTTTTCTACGAACCATTGTAATTTACAGGGATTTTTATACTAATATATTAAATATTATTCTTGAAAATTACTGAGCACCTTAAAAGTTTTTTTATTTGTTAAGTTTTTTAACTCAACGTTTCGAGAATCGGAAAAATATAAGATTCGCGACGTTTGCAAAAGTATAAAAACTATTAAAGTGATTTCAAAATAGAAAATGCTCGTAGGATGACATGTATTCCAAAATTTTGTGTGATTTTGTAAATATACCACAAAGACTAATGCGTTTACATAATGAATCGTTTAAAAAAATGTAAAATTTTATTAAAATTTTTGATCTGATAAATCATAAAGCTTTAAATTAGATTTTAAAAAGGAGCGTGATTAAACCAAAAAGGATTATATTTACTAAATGCACAAAATACATAATTAATGTTTCTAGTCTGTCCATTCCAATTCGGGGATACTAAAATATAGGTCCTCAATCCTCGGCAGTCCATGTATTAAGGACATATGTATGCAACTGTTAAAATGTTCCGAAAGTCGACAATAGAAGCAATAAGTATAGCTCGGCAAATATAAAACACGGCATTGCTTCATCATGACTTTGTTTCGTGAGGTGTTCGTTCTCCAAACATAAAAATCTCTTGAAAGTGTCCGTTAACCGAACATGTGTTCGTTATCCGAGCATAAAAATCTCACTCGAAAGTGTTCGTTAATCGATTTGTTCGTAAACCGAACAGTTCGTTACCGATCACCTATTGTATAGGAAATATAGCATTTTAAATTTTTATGGGGAATTTAAGAAGATATTTCCTTTTCATTGTGCTCTAGGCCCGTTTTTAGAGCATTTTAAGTTCGTCATAGCCGGAGATTCGATGAACGGCAAATATTTAAACGCAAAACTTCTAATCTTGGGGTAGCAACATTTTTACATTGTATTACTCAGCGCATGAATGTAAAGTTGGAATTTTTTAATCGCTTTTTCAATCAATTGCTGATACATTTATTAATAAACACAGTTTTTTTAATCGATGAAAATACTATATTTTAATAGATTTAGAGCTTAAGATCGACGAGCTTTCAGGCGGACAAAATGAACGCATATTAAATTTTAAAGCAAGATAATAAAACCTTACAGAGATTGAAACAGTATAAAATCATTAAAATACATCTCACTCAGTAAATATACATCGGTTGTAATGTAATCAAGATCTTCTAAGAGACTCTGTAAATGAAACGTATATGGTTCAACAATACAAACAATAGAGAGTTTAAATGAATCGGATGCAGTAACATATTTGAATATCTTGTGTATATAGCCACTTTGACAAAAATTATGCTATTTATACTATTTTTTTTTTCCTCTGTGTTGAGGAATCAAGTACTTCAACGTAAAAATTCGCTAATTACACAACTATTTAGTCTTATTAAAAAATCTTTTGAGTTACCCTGTACACGAACAGTAAATTCTACAATTTTGTTTTACAATAGGAAGCAAGCTTAGGTCGTTCGTAGTAACATATTTTAACATCCTGCGCATACGTCCTTTTTTAAAAGAATTAGACCATTTAATATTTCTTTTCTTCATCTTTATAGGAATAAATCACTTTAAAGGGATATACATAAAAAAAACTAATTCATATTTTTACGCGAAATATTAAACATTTGAACTACTCATAAAAACAATGCAATTGCTAAAAACCGCGTAAAAATCGGATAATTACACAATTCTTTAGCCCTATATCAAAAGATCTTTTGTGAGAACCTGTAAACGAACCTTAAATGTTACTATTTTTTATTATAGAGAGCTTACTTGGGTCGACTGCAATAACATATCTTAATATCATGTGTATACGGCCATTTCTAAAAGAGTTGGGTCATTTATTATTTTTTTGCTCTATGTTAAGTATACGAGTATTAAGTATATCAATAACTTTAAACTGATATAAATCAAGAACTAATTAATATTTTTTCATGAAACTTACAAAGGTTTGAACTACTCATAAAAACAATTCAAATGACGCAAACCACGTAAAAATCCGATAATTACACATTGCTGTAGCCCTGTCAACAGTTTTTTGCTATATGTTAAGTATAGGAATCAATAACTTTAAACTGATATAACTCAAAAACTAATTAATATGAAAGTATTACATGAAAGTTACAAAAATTTGAACTACTCATAAAAACAATTCAAATGACGTAAACCACGTAAAAATCCGATAATTACACATTGCTGTAGCCCTGTCAACAGTTTTTGGTCTGTACAAGATTTAAAAAGTGCAAAAAACAGCACTTTTAAAATCGCATTTCCTGAAAACCTATTCGAGAGATCTTCCGCTTTTCTTTTGATTTTTAGTCACGTGGCACGCCCCATTCCATAGAATCAAGAATTTTGTTTCTATCATAAATAGAATGCGAGATATTATAGATGTGTCAAAAACCCGTTTTGTCCCGTCCGCAAAATATAAACTAGACAGAGTTAAAAAAAAATTGTAAAATCGTTTGGCATCCATTGGCGGAAATTCCTTTCATTTACGATTCAATGCATTGCTGTTTCTTATGCTTGGCGAGAAACTCTGTCGAGTTTCTATGATAAAACCCGATTTTTAAGAAATTTTTTTATTGTTTATTCCCATTTTAACCCCTTTAGGGATGGAATTTTAGGAAAACTTTCTTATTGCGCCTCTACATCTTAAGAAGTATTTTCTCCGCAATTTTCGTGTTTGTAGCTTCAGTAGTTTGGACTGTGCGTTGATGATTTCCCAAGTCAGGACTTTCTTTTACAGAATATAGAATTTTATATACAGATAAAATTAACCATTATTATTACCTAGCAGACTTTGCTCGCTACGCTGCGCTGGTCGGTTTCTTCAAAAAAAACTTGAATCAAACGAAATATATCGGTGAATTTGATTGTGTGTTTTAAAGAAACATGAACTTTTACCTTCATGTCCTTCCGCATTGGTGTAAAACGATACGAAAGCCATTACGCTGTTATATTTTCTAATGTGTTACACGAAATTTAGGCTGTTAGAGGCCAACTCGTTTATTTAATCAAACCAATGCAATTTGATTGCATTGATTTTGAATACAGTATGATTTTCTAAAGAACGATATAACGATATGCAATATACTAAAACTATCTCTGGAAAATTAACAATGCAAGTTCCATAGAAATCCATTCAGCAGAATCTTTAAAAAAGTCTAATGTTTCATAATTGTGTTCCACTGATTATAGAAATGCCCCCCCCACCCCCCTAATTCTTTAACTAAGCAACATAGAACGATATGTTATGCACTAAAACTTTCCCTCAAAATTTAGCTAAATAACAGTGCAAGTTCCAGCAAAATCCATTCAGCAGAATTCAAGGTATAAGCGGCAGGATCGAAATTCCCTTTGCATTATACATATACAGTAGACAGATAAATGTATCTTTCATAATCATCTTCACATATTGATAGAACTCTCAGGTATTTTGTAGAAAGTATATGCTGGTATACGCCGTCAACCTTCTGGAATTTTTAAGACGGAATTCTGCACACCGTCCGTAGCTATAATATATACTCTCTAGTATATATCCTCTGTCTATAGAGTATATGCACTTTTTTTTTACGACTACACCACTGACAACTTTCTCCCATAGCTCCATAACTAAACAATGTAGAAAATAAATTCCTGAAATATTATCACACTGCGAAACTCCCATCAAAATCCGTTCAGTAGAACTTTAATAAAGGTAATCTTTCATAATCGGGTTCACCTAATTTTATCTATAACTTCCTCCCGTGGCTCTATAAATAAACAATGTAAAACAATGTACTTTATTTTAAAACCTTTCTAAAACAAATTACCTAACTAACAGTGAAATCATATAAAAATCTGTTCGGTAGAACCTGAGTTTTAACCGATCGGAATGGAATAAGAATTTGCGTTTTATAAATATTATAGATGATTACGATATGATTTTTGTAATTGGATTCGTTGTCAAGCTTTCGCTTCAGAAAACACAACGCAGACGAAAACTTTGCTCCAGAGAAGTACCAACCATCCCCACAAAATTGCCTAACTAACAGTGTAAATCTCACCAAAGTCCGTATAGCAGAACTCAAATTATAAACGGTCGGAATGAAATACGAATTTGCATTTTAAATACATAGTAGATATATCTTTCATAATTGAATTCACCTTTCCCAATCACTTTCCCAGTAGCTCTATCACTAAGCAACATAGAATGATATGTTATAGGGTCATTAACCATACCCGAAAAATCACTTCCATTAAAATTTGTTCAGTAGAATTTTTTTTAAGTAATCTTTAATAATCGGGTTCACATAATTTTAGAGCTTTCCTCTTTAGCTCGACTTCAACGTAAGCAACGTAGAATAAGCAACGAAAGCAACGTAGAATAGCTATACGCTAAAACCTTTCAAAAAGCATTACCTGATTAAAAACATTACCTGCGATTTATACTCATAGAAGATGATGATATGATTTTCTGTAACCGGATTCATCATGAAGATTTCGCTTCAAACATAAACGATGCTTTCAACATTGTGGCTAATACGCCAATTGGCGAGGTATCCGATTGCGGAAAATTAGCCCGAAATCGTATGAATAACTACCCAAAGAAAAAGAGAAACATGGCTGAAGACTGAAAACAAATAAAGAAGTAATACATAATACTAATCAGACCTTAGACACTTTTTTTGGTACTTTTCCATTATCCCGTTGACCACTTTCATAAAAAAACTATCGCCAAACTGTAAGATTTAACGCCAAAAATGCAGTCCCATTCACTTGATGTCAGAAGTATTAAACGTGTTTGTTATATCATGAAGCGGTTTTTAATTCGACATTTACCTGTATTTTTCATTTTGTTTTTCTGATATTTTAGTTATTTCGTTAATTAAAATAAAAATTGCGTCCTTAAACGGCTGTGCCATGACATTAAAAGAGAAAATGCATTGTAAAAATGTTACGTTTCATAGTTAAGTGCAATAGATCAATTTCAACTGACGTCACAAACATTTACCAGCAGAGAAGGATAATTAAGAAATATAATGTAAATAAATAAATATCGAAGATTTTTTTTTTCTATCTTCATTAATATATTGTAATTTTTTTTTGTGTTAAAACTTACTGGACACTTTGGTGAGTGGGGCTTTTCCGAATTTATTTTATTTTATTTATTTATTTTGATGTTCCAATGGCAGCATTCTTCCATTTGTTTATTTGGACTTCATGTTTGGCGATGATTTTTTTTTTTATGAAAAATGGTCGACGGTATAATTGAGATGTACCCTTTATTTTAGCAATCACATTTTATTTTAAATCGTGGCGTTTGTAGAAATAATAATAATACACAATTACATAAATATCTGTAAGAATAATATTCAATTCCCAATTGAGCAGTTAATGTTTCTATCTGCAAAAATAAACAAAAAAGATTTAATTTGAATTTCAACCGTTGCTATAGTAACGGACGTATTTTTAGAAATTATCACTTGTATTGTTAGAATTGTTAGATTTTGACGTCAAAGACTTCGCCAAATTAGAAAAATGTGCAATATCTCACGAACTATTTGACTTAGGAGTATTTAATTGATACCATTCGATTCAGCATACAAAAATACATTAAAATATGTTATCATTTGTGACGTAACTATAATACCCGATTTTTAAGGAATTTTTTTAAAGTTTGTTCCCCTTTTAACCCCCCTTAGGGGTGGAGTTTTTGAAAATCCCGTCTTAGTGCGCCTCTACATACTAAGAAGTATTTTTCCTGCAAGTTTCCTCTTTGTAGGTTCAGTAGTTTTGGCTGTGCCTTGATCATCTAGCCAGAAAGGACTTTCTTTTATATATATAGATTGTAAATTTTATTGTTTAGACTTACTGATAGTTGACACTGTGGTGAGTGGGGGTTTTCCGAATTTCTTGTATTTTATTTTAGCCACACACAGGGTGGCTTATTCTTTCAATCTCTATCATTTTTCATGTTTATGAAAAGTCACAGCAATCCATCGTTGCCACAGATTAATCTCGGAAAATGAAACATTTGAAGTTACTTAAAAAATTAATAACTCGAAAAGTATTTGTGACAAAATTGTTTTACAAACTGCGTTAGAATGGTAAAAAATTGTGTTTTTCTTGATATAAATTTCAAATCTAATGATTATGTCGTTTTTCAAATATTAGATTTCAAAAATTACAAAACTTCACAATGGAGTACCATAGCGAAACTTTTACGCGTAAAAAGATAACGATAAAGGCATTGTGGCTCGACGTGTATCGTGTATACTGGCCATAGAATGAGTAACGAATTATAGTAAACTTATTATTCTGTTAAAATATAAAAGTGAATTATGTATATACATTTTTAAAAAATAAAGAAAAACATTTTATCACAAACATCAACAAAATTTTTTCTTTTATTTATTCCCTTATTCCAAAGATATCGTTTTATTGTCTGTTGCCATAGCAACATGAATTAAATTTCATTAAAAAAAATTGCCCAGTGGTAGAAAAATATTTTTCTAAATCGAATGGTTATTGAACAACTCAACACTTTAACAGGGGAATTTTTATTTGTTATTTAGATATTTTAAAATTGTTTGTTTTCATTGCGTTTTTATTCTGAGTTACAGCTAGTTTATTTATTTTTTAAATAAAAGCCGTGTGTGGCAATCTATATTCGGCCTTATAGCAGAATTTTCCCCTCTTGTATTTATTTATTTATTTATTTATTTTTACGTATTTCATTTTTATTTATTTATTTATTTATTTTTATTTTTTGAGATTCCAATGGCAAAATTCTTCTGTTTGTTTATTTGGCGTTACAGTTTGGCAATAGTTATTTTTTTTTTAATGAAAATTGGTTGACGCGATAACGGAGAAGTACCAAAAAGACAAATAAACGTTGAATTAACAATCTCTCAATGACATAACTGATACATGTAACGCATCTGATGTCAACTGAATTGCGACGCGGCCCATGGACTTTTCGCGTTAAATCATATATTTTGGCGAAGTTCTTTTCTTTTATAGAAAATATTTGACGGGATAATGGAGAAGTAACCAATTTTCTATAGCATTGTTATAAAATTCTCCGATGCAGCGACATTGTTTACTTAACAATTTTGCACAAGTTGATTTTCAAATGTTTAATTGATCTTATTTAATCAATCAGTTAGCTGTTTCGACAGCAGTTGATTCTCCCTTAAAATCCCTCAGTCAAAGGAAAATGAATGGAAACCCGGTCACAGCATATCGCCACTGGTCGTTTAATTATAATACAATCTTCCGTAATCGTTTTAGAGTTGATCAAATCAAAGTGTTTTTAAAGTTTGCGGCGTCAGAACGAGGGTTGGCGAGCGTAGCTCGTAGAGGACAGAGCCCCTTAGTGTAATAAAATAAAATTGTTTGCATTGAACTTTTGAAATTTAGGGTAATTTTCAATACAAAGATGTCTCTGTATGACATATAATCTATACTAATATTATAAAGAAGTAACGTTCGTTTGTTTGTTTGTAGGGGGTAATCTCTGGAACTACAGAACCGATTTCAAAAGTGATGGGGGTCAATTGACGGTGGCAATCCCTGCTTCAACATAGGCTGTATTTTCTGTCGGTTCCACTACCCTCTGCGGAGGGGGGGGGGGGGGTCAGAAGCGAAAAACGTTCTAAAATTGCAATTTTTTGTGATACTGAAGGGGTTAGAAATTTTTAATTCGCATGGTAGTTACTTATAAGATGTAAATGCTCTCTAAGACCAGTATCTAAAAAATTCGCAATTTAAAAGAATGAAATGAGCGAAAACCGTTCTAAAAACATTTAAAATTGACATTTTCTATGGGATCTCTGGAACACCCGGACCAATTTCAAAAGTGATGGTGGCAAATTGATGGTGACAATCCCTGCTCCAACATAAGTTATATTTTATGTCGGTGCCACTACCCCCAGGGGGGTACGTTAATGAAAAATGTTCTAAAATTGCAATTTTTGTGATATTGAAAGGGCTAGAAATTTGAAATTTGGCATGGTAGTTACTTATAAGATGTAAATGCTCTCGAAGAACAGTTTTAAAAAAATTCGAAATTTAAAAGGATGAAATGAGCGAAAAACGTTCTAAAAACATTCTAAATGACATTTTCAATGGGATCTCTGGAATATCCGAACCGATTTCAAAAGTGATGGCGGCAAATTGATGGTGACAATCCCTTCTCTAACATAGGCTATATTTGATGTCGGTGTCAAAAACCCCAGAAGGGTTGAAGGAGCAAAAAAACGTTCTAAAATTACGATTTTTGTGACACTGAAGGAATTAAAAACTTGAAATTTGGCAT
This sequence comes from Maratus michaelseni, assembly GCA_963931845.1. Taxonomy (NCBI): domain Eukaryota; kingdom Metazoa; phylum Arthropoda; class Arachnida; order Araneae; family Salticidae; genus Maratus; species Maratus michaelseni. The sequence goes on from OZ007594.1 coordinate 326,012,073, forward strand.
TCTGGTTACTTTTAAGTTACAAATGCTCACTAACAATGGTTTGTAAAGAAATTCGAAATTTAAAAGGGTGAAATAAGCGGAAAGCGTTCTAAAAACGTTCTAAATTACGATTTGTTTGTTTGTAGGGGGTAATCTCTGGAACTGCAAAACCAATTTCAAAAGTGATGGTGGCAAACTGACGGTGATAATCCCTGCTCCAACATAGGCTGTAACTTCTGTAAGTGCCACTACCCCAGGGAGGTGCAGGAGCTAAAACCGTTCTAAAATTGCAATTTTTGTGATACTGAAGGGACTAGAAATTTGAAATTTGGCGTGGTTACTTATAAGATGTAAATGCTCTCTAAGACCAGTTTCTAAAGAATTCAAAATTTAAAAGGGTGAAATGAGCAAAAAGCGTTCTAAAAACATTCTAAATGACATTTTCTATGGGATCTCTGAAACATCCAAATCGATTTTGGCAAATTGATGGTAATTATCCCTGCCCCAACATAGGTTATATTTTATGTCGGTATCAAAACCCCAAGAGGGTTACAGGAGCAAAAAAAACGTTCTAAAATTACGATTTTTTGTGATACCGTTGGAGTTAGAAACTTGAAAACTGGCATTGCGGTTACTTTTAAATTACAAATGCTCGCTAACAATGGTTTGTAAAGAAATTCAAAATTTAAAAGGGTGAAACGAGCGGAAAGCGTCCTAAAAATGTTCTAAATTACGATTTTATTGGAATTGTTAGGAATGGGAACTTGAAATTTGACTTTTAAGACAAAAAAATGGTTACACCGAACAATTTTTTTAAATATTGAAATTTAAAAGTGTGAAAGCGAGTGTTCTTAAAACGTTCTAAATTATGATTTATTTGGAACTGTTAAGGCTAGAAATTGAAAATTTGGCATAGCTGTTACTCTAAAGACGTAAATGCTCGCACAGAATAGTTTTCTAAAAATGAGAAATTTAAAAGGATGCAGGAGAAAAAAAATTTCTAAAATTGCGATTTATGTGGTACGTTTGGTATTGGAGCTTGGTATTTGGCATGGTGGTTACTTCTAAAATGTAAATGGCTAACGGTTTCTGACATGAGCGGAAAACGGTCTAAAATATGATTTAATTGAATTTATTCGAATTAGAAACTTCAAATTTAGTATAGTAACTTTTAAGATGCAGACGCTCGGTCTAAACAGTTTATTAAAAATTCAAAATTTGATGTAAAATGAGCGGTAAACGTTCTAAATTATGGTTTAATCAGAATTGTTAGGGATAGAAACTTAAAATTTTACATGTCTGTTATTTTTTTAGACGTAAATACTCGCAGAGAACAGTTTTTACAAAATTCAAGATTTAAAAAGGTGCAGAAGCAAAAAAACGTTCTAAAATTGCGATTTTGGCGATGCTGCTTTTCTAGAAACTTGAAATTTGTCATGGTGGCTATTTTAAGATTCCAGTGCTCGCTAAGAACGGTTTCTAAAAAACTTCGAAGTTGTAAAAGTGAAATGAGCAGGAAATATTCTAAAAGCCTTCTAAACTATGATTTATCTGAAATTGTTAGGGATACAAACTTGAAATTTTACTTGGCTGTTGCGTATGGTATATTTCAATAATTACGCGAGCGAAGCCGCGGGTTTTGCTAGTAAATTATATACACTTAATAAAGAAACTTTTACAAATCAAAACAATGCTTTATTTTTTACACTTTTTTATTTAACTTAACTTTGTTTCTGTATGTAAAGTGGAATTTTGTAATCAATTTTTCACTCATTTCCTGATAGGGCAGAAACATAAAAATTATGTACACACGTGTGCTTCCGATAACAGTATAACCTTTTAATATTTTTAAAACTTAATTATAAATTAATAAATTAATTTTACGGCACTTTTCAGCTATCCAGGCTCAAGTGATAAATATCCAAATAATCTTTATTTATAACTGTTTATGTGCTACAAAAATAATGGAGTTAATTATGTGCAAAACCACTCTCTCCAGGCTCTGAAATTGCAACAATGAAATATTTTAAACACCAAAAAGTAGGAAATAGAATTAAAAAATAGTTTAATAATAAAGAAAAACTATTTTATAATTTAATAGTTTAATATCATTTAAAATATGAAAAAAAATTGAGAAAACAATTTAGAAATTCTGAATATATAGTTTAAATATGTTTTTTTTTCCTTGCTGCCCTATCTTAGAAAAGAAACAGAGCAAAAATTATAATTTTTTTAATAAATTCACAAGCATTTTCTGCTTAGCGAAATCAAAGGGGGAATTTTAAATAATCAGGGCCAAGACAAATTAACGTATTATCATGAAATTTTTTTGGAGCTACATGAACTGCAGTCATGAAATTAGTCATTATATTTGAGAAAACACTGAATGCTTATGGAAAGAGTGTTTTAAAAAAAAACAATTTTTACTTTTAATGTATGCTTCAATTTGAACTAAAATTATATCTAGCTTTCAGATTTTCTTTCTTTTATCTTATTTTTATTTATTTATTTATATATTTTTTTTTTTGTACGTATGTTTATATGACATTTTTAGACTTAATAGTTCTTTAATTTTCATTAATGAACAATTAAGTTTGAAAATGTTATATGAACACATAATAACATACATATAGTATATAAACATAAATAAGGAATAAATAAATTTTCGTGGATTATAAATAAAAATATATAAAAGGGGAAAGAATTAATTAAATCTCAGTTCACATAACATCGACACTATGCAAGAGATATATTGTTTGAATGATAATCTCGCGGGTTTGAGTTAATTCTTGAAAATCAAAACCGATTTCGATGGTTTTTCCACATATTTAACACTTTCCATCATAATTGAAAGTGTTTATGAATTCAATTTGTCTGTCCGTCTGTCTGTTCGTCTGTCGGTCTGTGCAACCGTCTGTCTGTGCACGCTCTAACTCTCATAAATATACTCGGATTGCCATGTAATGTATATATGTTATTGAAATTTACCACGCATGTTCGGTATTGAAAATGGAGTGGGTAACATTTATAGTTCGTTTACAAGGGCACTCCAAATAATTCCGTTACATTATGATCTGTGGGAAAAAATCATTTGCAATGTATTTTAATGGTATTTTAACACTATTTTAAATATATTGAAATTGATATATATCACTGAGGTGCACTACAAGATGCTTACTGTAAAAAATTATGTGCATTTTCGCTCATTTACAGGGACACACAAAAAAAAATCGGTTACAATGTTATTTATTAATTTCTATGATCAATAATTGGAAGTAGACGGACGGACAAACCGAAGTCAAAAACACTTTTCAACTAGGTTGGAAAGTGTTAAAAAGACAATTTAATAAGAATAAAAAGGACACAAATACTTCAACAAAACTCTCTAAATTTTTACATGAAATTATCTATCAATACCTTTAATCAAAAAATAATTCAACATATTACTTAAGTTTCTAGTATCGAATCGGCTTTACACATCGTTAGTTCTCTCTGTTAAAAATTTTAGCCATGCTTTGGCCTTCTGAGAAAATCTTGTGACTTCTTCTCAGGTAATCAATTCGACCTCACTTGGTCTTGGAGGAATTTGGTTTAATTTATATATATATATATATATATATATATATGTTTAAACCAAAATTTTCGGCAATTTCTCCGCTATTATCGGCCTCGAAAACTGAGAATTCATTATTCACAAAAATCTGTAAAATTACTTTCACAACAGCAATATGCACATTTGCAAGAGAACCACTCTGGCATTTTGTTTTAATTATATTTTCGTTCGCCAAGAATCTATAAAATCACTAAAAAGCATTTTAAACAATAACTACCGCAAAATGTTAATGTATTCGAAATATTTTGAACGTGCCTGTTTACAAACTACATATCACATATTCAGCAAATAGCACATTAAATTTTAGTTCAAACAGAGCGGACGACCACCCAGTAACTCTTATAGTTCAAATGGGAATTAAATTAATGAAATCACTAATATAAAATTATAAAATTATGTAGAATGTACTGCCATTTAATAATATTTACTAGCATATGTTCATTAACATATAATAAATAACTCGTAATAATATATTTATGCTAAATTTCAAGAAAAAAAAAGACGAGTTTTGCGTAGTTGAGTTGTACATTGGGTCGCTTCACATCCAACTAAATCGGCAATTCGCAAGGGGCTGACGTACAATATAATAACGAAAAATAAGGATTTCGGAACGTTTTAAGGATCAAGGAAGCGTTCAGTCCAAAAATGTCGAAATACATGTCTACTTCTTTTTGATTGAGTTTCCAAATTTATCATCGAACTTCAACAATACACATATGACTGAAACACCCCAAATCGAATTGTAATAATTACTAGCATTTACTGGCATAAATGAAAAACTGATATTATTATAGAAAAGGCCATTCAAGGCATAATTATCCACAGACAGTAGTGTATTCGAATTATTTGTCATTTATAAATATTTTACACCCACTTTATAGCACATTAAATACAGTTCAGCTAAAAAATTCGTCACTCAACAGAAAAGCAAAAATTAGCGTATAAATATTAACATAGCTGAATAATTTTGTGCGGTCATTTTAAAGAACTATAAATACTATTATCTATACAAATGTCTATAAGAAAAATTATAACGTATTAAAATATATAACGCCGATAAAATGTGTTTTATGGTTATTACCGGTAGATCCTAACTATTTTGTGTGCTCATATAAAATAGGTATCATTTCTGTACTAATTAATTTTTTAGCAGAGCTGAAAGTAGTAATTAGTAATAAGTAGTGAAAGTAGTAATTCGTAAAGTGATAATTCCATTAATTTGTATTTCGGTATCCTTTCTTTTTACACCATATTCTATACGAACATAATGAACCCACACCATCAATTTCATTATTTTTAAAATAACATAATGTCATTAAAATGCATTTCAAACAATTATTGTTCATAGACTAAAACGTATCTGAATTAATTTCTATGCCTCAGTAAACGTGGGATAGATTTTTAATGAAGAACATGTGAGCATCTATAATTTATATAAATGTCGAATGGCTGCAAGCAAATTTACCAAAGTTAGAATACCGATAAACAGGCAGAATAACCTAAAACATAAGTACACTTAAACTATGTTGAATTACTGTGTTGCAGTGATATATACTTCTCTTTAAAAATTAAGAGCATTCCTATATGATAGTGTCTTTTATTTCCATCTTTTACATGTTCCAATTTCTGATTTCGAAACCTTCTCAATTCAGAACCCCTTAATATGCAATCCCTTGTAAAGAAAAAATTTAATTGTTCATAAGAAAAATTCGGGATATTTTAAGGAATTACATTGCCTTAACAAGTAGAATGTTAACCGAGTCTTCTAGAATTAATTACATTACATTCGGAATATGATCATTCACTTATAAATTAATTAAATAAATTAATTAAAATTAATTTTGAAAATTAATAAAGATGAAATAAAAATTATTACACAACGAATAACTTTTTTTGATATTTTTTATAATGTGTAAGTGGAATAACCGAAAATTACAATTATTTTCTGAATCTATCGATTCATTTGTCTTAAAATTTTCAAAATTTTACGCTGCTTATAAAAAATTAAAGTTCCTTTATTTAAAAAAAAAAAAATTCAATTAAAGTCGAAATCATCTGTAGCGAGCTCGGATGCAATATGAACTCAGTTTTAATGCGGAAATACGGGAAAATGGTTTGTCCTGAAGAAAAAAAAAACATTGAAAAAGCTTTGACTGTAACAAAGAAAACTCGGATGTAACGAGCAAAATTGTATGAAAAGTAAGAAAAAAATATTTGCATTTTTCTTTTTTCTTTTTTTAAGTAAAACTTGTTGCTTATGTGTTTTGTATATTTTTATTGAAACTAGTGGAAACCACTCTAAAGATTATCCTTTCTCCAGTTACTCACAGTTTAATTAAGTTTGCAGTTTCTTTTAAATAACATATGCAAGTGTTAACTTTTTCTGTTCCTTAAAAAATAATAATAATCACTGATTTTTATTACAAGAATAATATGTACTATTTGAATGACAGTAACAAATATAAAGACAAATAATTTCCAATTAAAACTTCTTTAAGTAAATCAATAAATGATGAGCAGGATTTTGTCGATTTCTCTTACACATTTTTTTCTTATTTATTAATACAGAATTAAAAAGTTATGAAAACGATTTGCTTTGGAAAATATAATTATTATTATTATTATTATTATTATTTGTTATCTTAAGTAATTTGTCTCAATGCTGCTAATGTAATAATGTAAAATTGCCCCTATAAAAAATATCATTCAGTAAATTTTTAACATTTACCCACTTTTTTATTTGTATATGAGATTTTAAATTGGATTATAATGTGAGTTTTCTGTTCTAACTAGAAAAATCCACAGATCCTTTGTCTTCGTTAGAACCGAGTTCTGAGGTATTTAATTTTCACGGGAGAAAGTTAGAGAAATCAATAAGAAGAACACTTGATAGCCACAGTTTCTTTTTTTTTTTTTTTTTTTTTTTTTTTTTTAACAGTATCTCGAACTGATTAATTATTCCAAAAGAAATCACTTGCATCAGAATCTTTCAAATAAACGCGGAAGGCATCCGATTCTCTCTGATCTCATTCAGGTAACATCTGTGTTGCCCACGGGATCATTTCTCTACAGCCGGAACCGCCTCTCGATCTCATCCCGGCACTCCACCAATTAGAAGTCTGGGATGCGAAACGTCAGGAACCTGGCGCCTCCCCTCATCACCCGATCCGTTTAAATATTCCGGGATGCGGACGAAAACTTCTCAGTAAGCAGAAACGACGTAACGGAACGTGTGGATTAAAGTTGTGACTAAAGTTTATTGAATTTTTATTTTGATTTTAAGAAGCCGAGGTAGGTTTTTGTGATCTCTCTTTCTGTGGATAAATGGATTTTTATATATCTCTGGATATTGATACAAAATGGGTAAGTTGTAGAATGATAAATCTTGCAGAATTTCACTTTTCTTTTCAACCTTTCTTTTTGTTTTTGTTAATTTAAAAAATATATTGAATGATTCTAAATCAAATTATATATGAATTAGTCGGTTAAAAATAATTTTTATAGTGTAATAGTTATATAAAACTTTTTTTTAAAGGAGAAATCTCATGTGAAAATATTTTTAATTTGAAAATTATAGTTTTGGATGAAAAATTTTAATTTTTCACCTATATTACAATTTTCTTTATTAATTCTTTCATTAATCAAGAATACATATAAATTATTAATAATTCATTTATTGGACATTTGTGGTTTCTTTAAGTAAAACAAAAACTATCATTTATATTTTTTACTACAAATTTCTTTAAACTGTATTCATCATTATATGAACAAAAAAAAAAGTTTTCTTTTCCTAAGTAAAACAAATATTTGACATTTTATGAACTTTATATCATTCGAGGACTATCAAAATATTATATTTCGTGATTTTTTATATCAGATGAGAAATAAATACAAATACTTTAAATGAAATGAAATAATGAAAACTAATGCAGAGTTGTTTCAAAATTAAAAGATTGAAATAAAACAAGAACCTATTTTTGAAATTTATTAAATAATACCTCACAACTAGACTACAATTATTTCTCTCTCACACGCACTTTATTTGAGTTCAAAAATATTAAAATGTATAATACTTTAAGCTGCAGTTTCTAACTTCATTAACAAAAAGGAAAAGAAAGAAAGATACTAAAATATACATAAAATTTATTATTTTTTTAAATAGCTATTCTGACAAAATGTTTGTATGAAGAAAACTATTTTACTTTTGATTTCATGTACGTTATTATAATTTGTTTTAAGAAAATTATTACTTTTAATCTCTGTTAAAAGTTACGCGAGGAAACATTTCAATACAAAAGTAACAGTACAAATATGAGTAAGTTTTAATCTAAACTAATTATCTAAATTAACATGATTTTTTTAAAACGTTTTTATTTTCATGATGAGAATAAACACGTAGAACGAACTCTAAGAATAAACTTACAATGAATGTTTGCTTTTCTACTTTCATTATTTATTTATCTATTTATTTTTGTATTTGACAAAACAAACGTCGAACGTAAAATTTCATTCTGGAACAAATAATAATAATCATAATAATAACTGAATTAATACTATATTAAAAAGCTTTTTTATCGCTTTATTTATTTTGTTTTGTTTCATTTTTTGGCATATTTGAAAATGCTTTACGCTAAAAAAAAGATTAAGGTTTTAATCATAGTAGGCAATTCTCAAATTTAAATTTTATGTTTTAACAAATTAAGACTCTGAAATAATTAAAAAAAAAAAAAAAAAAGTAGTGCGGCAATCAAATATGAGCAAAAACATTTTTTATAAAAATCACAAGTTTAGCTTAAATTAACGATTCACCATTTTCAAAAATAAATATAATTTTAAAAAATCAAGTGTTCCAGTACATGAATTGTATAATATCTCGAATTAATATGATTATGATATATTGATAAGATAAAACTACTATGAATAGTGAAATTGCTTGTTTAAGTGTAAACAAACATATTAATTGCACTTACTATCACTCACACATAAACATATAATTATATATAATTAGGGGTATTTTCTTAAATATTGTCGTTTAAATTTTGTATGCATTTCATTTAGAAATAACGTACTTCCTTTAACGAAACTTTAATATAAATAATAAAATAAAATGTATATCATATTGAATAACTGCAATTCTTCAAAATAGTCGTAAAATATGTATACTTTTCACTTAAATTAACTTGCAAACCATAATTTTGTTTTTCTTTTGAAATATTTTTTAAGACATATGGAGAACAAAGTAACGTGTTTTAAATTTTGTCCTTAATATGAATTTATATATTTCTATGCCATGAATAATTATTCAAAAACTAATTAATACTGCAAGATTTATTATTCTTTCACTTACATATTGTATCTGCATACATACATTGTATTTTTAACAGTTTGTTGTCTATTTATAATTTGTTAAAGAATATTTTTAAGCTAATCATGTATCTATTATTTGATTTCAAGCATGTGTTTGACAAATATTTTTTAATAGTTTTACGAAAAAGGTGGAAATTAACAATGTAACTGATTTTTTTTTTTTTTTTTTTTTTTTTTAACTAAATGGAAATAATATAGAATTACAATAAATTATATTTCAACTTTTATAAGCAAGTTAATTTTTAAAAAGGAAAAAATCTGTCAGTGCTTTTGCATACTTGATTGTTTAAGATGACAATTTATAGATGAAATTGTTCTTTCTACATATTGATTTCTTCCCTTTCATTTTATTTTCACATATATGTTGAGATGAAAAGAAAAAACAAATAATTAAAAAAAATGAATAAACTAAAAATTTGAGGTTATAAAAACTGGATTTAAGCATTAATAATTTGAGCAGAGTTGTCCAATTACCGTACCTTCTTTTCAATGCATGAACCTTTAAAATATATAAATATATTTCTACATTTTAAAAGTTTCTCTCTGATAGATTAATTTTATCATATGCAGATTATCGTGTACTTAAGAAGACTAAGTGCATGCAGATTGTAGAATTTACAAAAAAAAAATTAATTTAAAAAAAAAAAATCTAAAAATAATTCTCGAGTTTTATGTTAAAACAAACACAAAAAGACACATGTTATTGCATCATATGTTGTATTCTGTCTAACGATGTGTAAAAATTTATTGTGATCGCGTAATTTTGGTACTAGCTTTTTTTTTTTTTTTTTCACATTATTTCGATGTTTATTGCACTTATCAATACGCACTTACGCAGTTTAGCATGTGTTAATAAAATATCAAATGTTTTAAATACTCGTGTAAAGCACAATATCATTGAAAGAAGCTTCTTAAATACACCGTAAAAAGGGAAGAAAACACAACTCATTTTAAAAGAAATAATATTTCTTCCTCAGACATAAAATGATCTTCTACTACCGAGAGAGCAGAAGCAAGATTCTTTTTGAGCTAGAAAAAGAAATATTAATGCTTTCAAAACCCACTGCACTTTCTTCACTTTTATGGTGTGTTGAAGTTCCGTTCTATTGTTTTAATAAATTTGGAAAATGCAACATGATGCATGACAAACGCATGTTTTTTTACCTTATCAAATGATAATTCTTCTAAAATTTTCATACTCACAGATGAAATGTTGCAAAATATAAATGAAGCTCGCAAAGGTACCCTAATTAATATACAATGTATGATTTTTCTTACTGCAGTTTATATATTTTGTATCAAATTAAAACTAAGCTTTGAAGAACTCAGTTATAAAGGTACGATGTTAAATTAACTTTTAAAAATACTGGGCAAATATTGAGTTTTTTAAATTTTCGAGAAAATTATAAATAAAATAAAATTTGCAGACATTCACCCTCATTACTAATTCTTAAGGGAAATTATTAATAAATTTGGAAAATACAGCATGGTGCATAAATAATGAATGTTCTTTATCTTATCAAATAATTATTCTTATAAAATTGTTTAGTTTAATGCTGAATATTTTGAATTTAATAATGAATTTGTTTTCTATGATAATGAAGTTTTAAAAAGTCTATAAGATTTATTTATAAAGTTACATTGTTAGATTTTAATGGATAGTTTTAATAGATTTACTAGAAAGTGGTTGCTGGTAAAATGTCAAAGTGATTCTTTTTTTGTTAAATAATTAATAAAATAACTGAGGGTTTTTTTTTTTAAGTTAAACTATACACAAATCAATCAACAAAGCAAGCACAAGTTACTATAGAATTTGGACATTATTATATTTTGTGAAATATTTAGGTCGAGTTTTATGTCCACTACAAGTTTCTTATGTAAGAGTTTATGTTCAATATTTATATGTATGTAAGATTTTATGTACAGACATTGAATAGTATGAGATTTTACAGGTAATTTTATAATATCGGTAGCTAGTGAAAGTTTAAATAACTGAATTAATGAAACAAGAATTATTTTTGTTAAATTTTATATTTAATATTTTTCAGAAAACGAAATCATCATAATAGTCTGAATTATATAAATATTTGTATGTATATTCTCAATTCTAATTTGAACTAAATATACCAAACAGTTTTTTTTAAATATATTATGAAATTTTTAATTGATCCCAAATCAAAAAAGAGTTTATTTTCAGAATTATTCGAATAATTATAAATGTTTGGAAATGTTACATTTCTTTTTTATTAATATTATGCATATTTTTATAAATGTTTTGAACTTAACATTTATTTTAAATGTTTTCAGAAATCGTTTTAATGATTTTTAGAATATTGAATAATAATTATGTTATTATTCTGCAAGTTTTATCAGCGTTAATTTTTATTGCAAACTTACACAATACACATTAACACTTAAGATTTCATATTTATTTCGCGAAAATGATACAATCTTTTCAATGTCAGAATCTCCTCCACTTCTTCATTAAGTAACCGACCTCATTTTTTTTTCTTTTTTCAAATTCATATTTGAGACCGTTGACCTCTTTTTGCCCCAGAAAGTCTGGACGTAAAGTTATGAAAAAAACATGAGTACCTTATTACAAAAAACCGGTTTTTGGAAGAAAATTAAAATGACATAACAGTATCAAATCTTTCACATAATCTCTTGAAGAATAAAGTTGCATTAAAATAATTTCATCCAAATCAATAAATAAACGTGAAATTTAAAAGCTCGTTCACGTTAAGTGTCTTAAATTATAAATCATTGGCGCCGACAGAACGAAATCTGGGGAGGGGCAAGATTTTGTAACAACTGTTTCTATTTCTTTTAAAATGTAAATCTTAAAAAAGTTTTAAAATTAATTTTTTTTCAACTTAAAAAATTTATATATTAGTCATGTTTAAAATTTGATATAACTTCTGTAAGAATAACGCTTTTTTTCATACTCTTTTAATACAATAATGAATGAATAATAATTTATAATCGGGATTGTCAAAAATATTTATTTAAAAATAATAATAATGTTTAAGAGCGGCAAAAATAATCTTTATTATAACTAATTTTTACTACGAGAATCATAGTTTCAAAATTTTCACTCAAAACAAACAATTCTGAACATTTAAAGAATATATAACTGTAAATCATTGTATAAAGTTCTATAACTTTGCCTTTCATAGAAATTTAGCTATATCTATTTAAATATGACAAATATTTAAAAAATACAGTCTGGGGTAAATGCATTTAAATCTTGGCACGGCAACCACAAAGAACTCCACAAAATAAATAAATAAATAAATTAAATTAAATTAAATTAAATTAAATTAAATTAAATTAAATTAAATTAAGTAAACAAATAAATAAATAATAAGGATATATTTTGATATCATTATAAATTTTCTTATGATATGCATCATTTTATTCTAAAAACGCTAGTATATTTTTTAAGCTGAAAATATCATAAAGATTTTTGTCTGCAATCAGTGTAAAAAGAAAAAACCCTAAATTACGTTAACCCGTATCCGTATTATATAATAAAAGAAATAAATTTTAAATCTGGAGTTGGTAAAATATTTTATCTAGCTTTTAATGCAAATATGTGAAAATGCAAAAGGTATATCACTGCTTATCTTCGTAACTATAATGATTGGTCACTGGTCCTACTGCAGCATATGCAAAGCCTTTAAAACTACTTACCTTGCAAGCGTACCCTTTTGCAGTAGAAACAAGCATTATGATTTTTGAGCTCGTTGGCTATATAGTGAGGTACACGTTTGTTAAATAAAAACAAACCTTTGGAGCAAAAGTTGATTTGAGATTTTAAAACATTTATAATTTATAAAAATTTTGAATTCTAATTGCTATTAAGTGCATTTTCATAATGATTTAAATTTTTTTAGTATTTTCTTTATTTATCTAGCTGTATACAACCAGTAAATAATTTTTATTTTATGTTATATAAGGAGAAAGTGAAAACAATTTCTTTAAACTCAACTACTTTAATTCTTTGGATTTTAAACTACTTTTTAATATAAATTATACGAGACAAGCGTTTATCGTGAATGCCCAGATTTCTTTATTAAAATAAATTTATAAAACTTACGTTGAGTCTTTTCGACAAAAATTTTAATTTATGAGAATGCTTTTATTCCAATATGATCAAAGATAAAGGAAATTTAGTTATTTACTTTTAAAAATCGAGTAAGGGACAATGGGCGTCCCCTAGCACGCCTTCCCTCTTTGTCAGACCTCATGAAAAAAAATCCTTTAATAAAACTTAAATAAACTGTTTTATGTATGACATGGTTGACAAACTTCGTTATCCTGCTGTAATAACTCGTTTCCTTGTAAGTTAATATCACGAGTAGGTGGAAAGATAAGTGTTTTGAATGATACATCTTAACCTGCCTAAATAGGTCACTGTTTATTTTCATACGCATAGATATGCATATAACATATTATAAATCCGGACATAATCTAAAGAAAATTATGCATTCTTACGTTTTTTCTATTATTATGCTAATGGGCAGAAGATTATTTATATAGTTTAAAATCTACACATCTTTTTTTATGTTTGATTTAAAAATAGTCATATTTAATGTATTAAGAACACCAATTATATTTTTAAAAGAACTTGTATATTCATACGTGTTTTTAATATTATCTAATGCAGTGAAAATGTAATGTCTGTTCGTGGCTTTTTTGGAGGGGAGGGTATTTTTGAGAAGAAGAATGAATCAGTCAATTTTAAAGCAGAATTTATAACTTTTTTTTAATTATACCTGTTTGTTTGAGAAAACTGGTGTCAGAGTAGATGATTTTTATTTTTCAGGAAAATCAGATGAGACATTGAGACATGATCTGAAATTTGTTTCATTTCAGTAACTTCAGTGAAACTAGAGAAAGTTAAATTTTAAAGACATTTGCACGTTTAATGACTTAAATAAATTATTAATTACATTACAAGCTTGCTATAAAAGGACATTTTTATATAGAATGTTGTCGTTTTTCATCAGAAATGCAATAGAATATAAATGATTTGATAGCATTTTTCCCCCTTTTAAAATATGTATCGTAAACTGCATTGAAAAACATGAACAAGAAAACTTCCTTATTGAAAGATATACAGTAAGAAGATCTTTATAACATGCATCTTGAGACGAGAAGTTTTGCGTATTATAGAATTTTGCGTTATATAGATACCATTTCATACATCATTAAACTTACTTTGTGAACATAACCACATAGTATGTCTGAAAATCCATATATACAGTAGAAGATCTTTATATTGAATTCCTTGAGATTAAAAGCTTTGAAGATTATAATTTTGTGCATAATATAGATCATTTCACAAATTGTTAAATTGTCTTATAAACATTAATCCAAATATGCCTAAACCAAATCATTATATTATTCATTTCCAAAAAATTTTTATTTAATTAGTAATAGCATTTTTTTTTCATTAAAAAACTCTGAATTAAGGAGATAAAGATGAAATAATGTCTTAAACTTAGTCCTTTAAAGGATAGCAATATTTCTTACAATGTGGATTGTATGCGCTTTTTAACTCTAAAATTCATTATTTAACACCTGAAAAGTTATGCGTTATATAGAGAAATGCATTATACAGAATTGCGTTATAAAGATCTTCTACTGTAGATATATATGAATAGTATATAACCGTTAAAACATCACAGAAACATCATACAATATGTGGGGGGAAAAATAAAATAAATAAATAAATAAAAAATATTAAATAAGAAAAAGGAACACGTACCTGTAAAAAGTACACAATAGATTATGAAGGAAAAAATAAATCATGAAATTAATAAATAATAATTTTTTTTTTTTTTAAATGAAAAAAAAATGAAAATGTAATTAGATGATGAAAATTCAATGTCAATGGAAAATCTTATGAATAAAGGTACCTATAACCTACAAAAGTAGGAATCAAAGATAATACACATAGTACATGCGTAATTGCAGCATTAATATTTAAAAGTTGTTTAATGCTAAAGAAAAATCTAACAAACCATTTATATATTGAAAATATATAAGATACCATTTAAAATAAGAAATGCGATTTCAAAAAGAATATTTATATTCAAAGTGAAAATTGTAATAATAATAAACCAATACATTCATAATTATATGCGCAAATGCAGCAGAATAATTTGAATGCATATATATATATATATATATAATTCAGATGAGTCAATTGAAAGTAAGAAAGGAATAAATACTTTTTCAGTTATAAATTACTTTTATGCTGAAACTGCCATACATTATCTAATTATTATCTAATTACATATACACATGCTTCTTACATATTTACGTCCATCTTACATACTTAGATACATGTTGTAATATACAAACATGCTTACATACAACAACTTTCACTACATACAATACCTTGTTTGGTTACATGAAAATAATAGAGATTAACGAGGAATATTCATTAATACTAATTCAATTACAAATTAACAAATCTATTAGGCTTCTGCAAAGGTCGACAGCGTTTAACTTCTATTTGTATTGAATAGCATACAAAAATAAATCAGTGCTAGATTTACATCCACAATACCACATATTTTCCGGTAGAATCAATAAGCAATTCTGTCACTTAAAAAATAAATGTTTTGAAAAATATGTTTATAACTATGAGGTATTCCCAATTTTTCCGTAAAAAAAAAAAAAAAAAAAAAAAAAAAAAAAAAAATCAGCATGTCAATATTTATTTTAAATTATAGTTTTCTAAATAGTCAGCAATAGTCTAATAATATTTAAATAATTAATAAAATTTTACGATATTTTGTTACAATTGATTGGCTTTCCTGCAGTGTTGTTTGTAATCATAATTACAGTATTTTAGATAATTAATTCTATCTTTTAATGCAATATTATCATAATAATTGATTTACAGTAGTTAATATATTTGTCAACATATGTCTTAAGCCATTGCTGCTAGAAAATTGAAATTATCATTACGAATGTACTTTATTCGATTTCCCTTGAAGTACTTTCAAGAAATGACTACAAAAGTATGCTTACTCAATATTGTGTACATTAAAGCAATTCGAAACTAAAATTCGAAGTTAAACCCAAATATTTTAACAAATTGCACGTATTTTTAGTTACAATTACAATGAACTTGATTTAGAAATTTATTTGGAAAATTTAATTGACAAGGAAATTTTTTTAGAGTCCTTTGAGAATTTAATAAAAAAATCGTATAGAAAATGTTTCCGGAGAAATTAATTAGTAAACTTTCCTAGCAACTTTCATTAATTCTTAAATTTTCATTTCAAGTAATTTTAAAATCAAATCTCCTCATGTAATATTGCTTATTTGTTTAAGATTAAAACAAGGAATGAGTATATTTTTTAATACAATCATCTGCATAGAGTTTCATATTTTACATTTTCAAAATTCAGCAAATTAAGGGAACAATATGACATCTCAACAATGTGAATGAGGTCGATTTTACGTGATATTTTTAAATTCTGTAATTTATTTATAAAAAGATATGAGTTAATTTTTTTTTTCTCGCTTAAAAAAGATATAGTTTAGATTATAAATAACCCAAAATTATTTACTGCGTACATAATTTTATTTAGTGTAAGTGTTTACGGTTTTCTTACCTCCAGCCGAAATGTTTATGATTGTAAGTCATTTAGGTAACACGTTTCTAAAAAATATGTATCGCAGATAATTTCTTAAAATTTTACATTAAGGTTACAAGAATATTATTTAATAATAATGCTACGCATTTTTATTTTTCTCAAAAGAAGAAAATAAAAAAATAGTTACTGAAATATTCAAAAAATAATAGAAAAAAATGTATTTTATTCCTGAATATCTTCTGTAACATTAATAGTTACATTAATAATTTCAGATGGTTTAAAAGAAAGAAATTATCTATAGAAACAAAGAAAAATTCAATTTTCTACTTTTAATAGATTTTATTAAAAGTGAACCTAAATATGTAAAAAATGCATTCTTAGAAAAACTGAAAAAAAAATAAAAATAAAAAAATAAATAAAAGAGTTACATATACGTAGCATTACTTATTTGCGAGCATAAAGGCTCTGTTTTACACGTTTATATATTGTGAATTATATATTTTCAGAATTGTCTGAATCTGCTTCATTTTTTAAGTATAAAATAAACAAGAACGAAAAATCATGCGTCAAGCATAGATTATGTAACACTTTCCAACGCTTCCAAAATAATTTTACAAATCATACCATTTAATAAGCTGAAAGATAACATCTAAGTAAACAATTTGGAAAACGCATAACATATTTAAGAACGTAATTTCAGAAATTTCCAACATATACAATATTCGGAAAAATATCCGAATACTTTTATTCAGCCCTGTATAGGATCTATAGATTTGTATATATACTACATAGGATGCTAAATTTTAGTTTAGTTAGGAAACGCGTAGCACAGTTTAAAAATTCTCCTTCTGGAGTTTCTGTCAATAAACGGAAATGTGTTCGCGAACTTTTGTGCTACCCTGAATATGATCTACAGAATTTATACACACCCAGTAATAGATAAAAAGTGAGTTAAATTTAAAATCGCGTTCAGCAACTTAAAACGCATTTCCAGGAATTATTGTTAACAGACAGTAGAGAATTCTTTTGTGTGTCCCTGTAAATAAACGATGACTGCTATAAACACAATATTCTGCAGTAAGCCTCTTCTAATGCACCTTAGTGATATATATAAATTTCAATGCTTTTAAAATAGTGAAACATTATTTAAATAAACCGCAGACGATTTTTCTCCATAGACGTAATGTAACGGAATTCTTTTGTGTGTCCCTGTAAAAAAACTATAAGTGCTACACATTTCAGTTGAAATAGGGAACATGCTATAGATAACGACAATAACAAAAATTGCAGGGCAATCCGAGCATATTTACAGTAGTTGGAGCACGGACAGACGGCTGACGGCCAGACGGCCATACGGCAGACAAACCGAAGTCATAAACACTTTTCAACTAGGTTGGAAAGTGTTAAAAATTCAAAAATTTGAAGCGTTTTTTGCCTTTTGTTCCATAATTCTGTTCTCAAATCCAAACTGTCTACTTTCTGACACATTATTCGTTTCAATTTTGTTCGCAAACTTATCAAATTGACAGTTGCATTTACAGAAACTATATAATCGAACCTTTTTTTTTTTTCGTTTTTCGGTAAAGGCGGACGATTTTTCAGAAAATGCGGTCAAAGTGGACGTTATGAACCGAATTTCCGGACGCGACAGCGCAGGAAAGGAAAAAAATTGTCAGCAGACAATAAGCGCTTATAATTCAAAATGTAATCTATCTGTTGAAAAATGGAAAGAAAAAAAAACGATCAGAAATTCAAGTCAGAAAATGTGTCAGAAAGTTTCGCGTTGTTGAGCGAGAAAAAAAAAATATATATATTTTTTTTTTTAAACCGCCTTAAAAAAGCAAAAAAATTAAATTAAAATAAAACAACATATCCGTTTTCTTGTTAATGATTGTATTAGTTTTTTTAAACATCAGTTAAACATAAGTGACATTAAAATAACACAGAAGATAGTCTAAAGAACAATAATTTGTTTGCTCTTGAATTCAAATCAATCATGACGTCGGTCATTCTTGCACTTTGAGAGACGGCCTTTGTACGGCTATGCGCATACATTAAGAGGTTAATTGCCCCCTCCTTTCGTCAGTATACCTGAATTAAACCTTCGATACGGAAGTAGGGTGAAGTCTTCTTTTCAAGGTCACTCCCGCTCCGCCGGCATCTTCTCGTCCCGAAAAAGTTTCCACTTGTACGGTTGGCGCGTTTTCGAGTTCACGGCGCGAAAGAGAGAAAGAAAACAAGAAAAGTAAACGGTTGAATGAACTCGCGCCGGAGTTATGTAGAGCAGTGGTCCGTGGCTCCACGAATGACCAAAAATAAAATAATAAAATAAAATAAAAACAAGAGGAGCGCCGCGCTCATCTTGAATGGGGACAGAAAAAGACTCAGATGAGATGCTGGGTACAGATGAGATTCTGATCATCGGAAGACTTCCGCGATGCATCTTATAAAGGTGGAACCAGTGATACTGAAGAGATTTGAGGTCAGAGCTAGCACACGAGAAATATCTTAGTTCATGAAAGTGATTCGATACATTATAAAAGAACAATGAGTATTTTATTCAGTGTTTCGGTCGAAGAGATTTAGCAAGAAAAGATGTATCTAAAAAGATGTGTACAAATTTATTAGTCTGAAATAAATCATTTAAGAAAAAAAAAAAACAATAAATTTAACTTAAAAGTTTTAAGCAATTTAATATGATGTTAAGCAAAAACAAAAAAAGAGAGTTGCACCCTGAAGCCTGCCTATGTTGAGGTGTAGCCCTGGAAATATATCAACATGCATTGTTATCGACAATAAACTTGTGTGCAAAATTTTAGAAAAATTAGTTTACTAGATATGTGACTTTAATCAAGAACGTAAAAACAATGTTTTTGTCCCTGAAACTTACCTCTGATGCGGTACAACTCTCAAGCTACATGAATATTACATTAACACCGACGATCAGGGTCCTCGATGGCTATTGGCTAACCTAAGCAATTTGTCTAATTATTAAAGAAAAATTATAGCCAAATTAAAATAATCTTACCAATAGATTCGTCGTGAAACACTGATTCTAAAATTGCTCTTTAAAGTCTCTAACGCCCTTTTTCCTTTTCAATGTGCGTTTCAATGATTTTTTTTTTTTTTTTTTTGGAGCAGATGTTGGCATAAACTGAACTGTTGGTTATATAAAAAATGAAACAGGTGTATTATATATAGTTTGAAAAGTCGAGAAAAAAATTCTAAACTGATTTATTTCGAAATAATTTTATTAAACAAAACCTGGGTTAACTAGTGACTCGGGGTAGCATACTAGCGGGTTGAATAAAAACAAATAAATAAATAATTTTACAAAATGGGAATGTGAGCTGAAAAATATTAAAACACAACAAATATTATTACACAGAAAACATTCAATTGTTCAATAACATCATTGAGATTGTCATCGAAAGGAAAAAAAACAACTCTCACTATTTGGCGAGTTTAATATTTCGGGTTCTTGCAAAATAAAACATTTTGTAGCTATATGACGCAATAGCGATCGGCAGCGAGAACCCTGTCGACAATAAACTTGCTTGCCAATTGGAAGAAAATCAGCCAGACAGAAAGTGTGTCAAAAATCGATTGCAAGATTTGACCCAGACAGACAAAAAACAATGTTAAATAAAGAGCATGTGATAAAAAAAAAAAAGACAACCACCCTTTCATTAAATTTTAAAGACTATTTACTCAACAAGCTTTAGACATTATATCGTGGATCCAAGAATGAAACAGGTGGGGGAGGGGAGGTGCTCGCTCATATTGAATAGGGGCAGAAAAACACTCAGAAGAGATGCTGGGCACAGTTGAGATTCTTATAATCGAACTTCTGCAATACATCTTATAAGGTGGAATTAGTAATACTGAAAATATTCTGGGTCAGAACTGGCACACGAGAAATATTTCAATCTCATCTGAAATTGATTCAATACATTATAAAAGGGAAACGAGTATTTTATTTTTTACCTCAATCTGAACACAGGTCATCCAAAAAAAAAAAAAAGGTGTACCAATTTATTAATTTGAAATAAATTATGCGAAATTAAACAAACATCCTTCTATTAAATTTAAAAGACCATTGACACAAATTAACCAAAAAGTATCAGAAAATATATCATGGCCTTATGAGCATTAGGGTTAAAAAGAAATTTTAAAATGTATATACTTTATTTGAAAAACTATCATTCGAAGAAAATTAAGTAATCGATGAAAATTATATTTCATAGAGTAGAACTCACTCTTTCTTTCTTTTAATGCTTTCTGATAACAAGAAAGAATAAATATGCCTCAATATATTTGCCCTTATTTATACTGAATATGTTAACAAGTTCAGTTCACAAATTTAACACAAATTATTGATACTTTTTATAAATTGTATAGCACATTAGGTAGGTATTTAAAAGTGAACTATACATCAAGTGTAAAATCCTCAAAGGCTCAATACAATCAGACCGATTACATACGAAAATTTTCAGATTTCATTTAAATTTTGCAGTTAATTTTCCCGTATGCAGTACATTAAGAAGATTACAATTTAAATTGCTTGATTTATGTTAATTCGGGCATAATACCTCAAAAAATATGTGTGTGCATCCCCGATCGAACTACGCTAAATTACTTTAAATTATCACCCTTCTTCAAATTTCCTTAAATTTTATTGAGTAGTGGTAAAGTTAAATTTTTGCTTTCTAGCAGATAAATATTTAAATCTCTTCATATAAAATAAATAGTTAAATGCAACTGGATACTTCTGAGAACAATCATTTCAATAAAACAAAATTTTAAATTACCGCATAAAATATTTTTAGTAGATGATACCACAATATTATCTGGGGGAAGAAGATTATCAAAATAAATTGTTTTTTATAGTTGGAAAAATTATAAAATTGAACCAATTGAAACTTCTTTTTTTTTTCATCCAGTAAAAAAGTCTTACATAAATAAATATTTGTACCGAATTCATAATCAATCATAAAAGCTTGAATATTGGCTAGTTTAGTAATAATTAATATCTATGCTTCTTGAAACAGCAGCTCACTCAGCGATGACTAAGAGTTGGGAACTGATAAACTAAAACCTGTTCTGTTAATCCGATTATTTGAAATGTATACTTTACCTCAGCATTCTAATACGACGATACAAAAAGATAAAAACTCGTATTGATCTGAAATATTTATCCTCATAACTAAAGTGTGAATATAGTTATTCTTGTACTATTTGGGGATTCATTTCAAAATAAAATTATTAAATGCTTCATATATCCTGATAAAATAATATGATCAGTGATCCACAAAAATCGCTATATTTTTTAGCACCATTCAAGAGCATCTCACGACGGCAGAAACATTTTCACTCTTCAAGTTAGATAAAAGGTAGTGGATGATCTAACGTCGTTACTTCGATTAATCTAGATATATTTTATCTCAGCATTCTGATAACATGATTCAAACCGCTTGAAATCTGTAACAAACAGAAAACTTTTGTCACATTGATAAATTGAAAATACGGTTTTTCTTAAGCCCTTGATAATTTATTTTATATTCAAAATAAAATAAACAAATGCTTTATACCATATTTGCAGTGCTTCAAAAAACTCGCAAAATCTTTGTAGCAATTTCCTAAACATCGTCACATGACGCGGACATTTTTACCCACATTCATGGGCAGTTAAAGCGTCAAGTTTGTGTTGTTAATCCCATAATTCTAAATATATTTTATCTCATCATTTTGATATTATGATACAAGCATTTTGCCTCATTGATAAACTGCGAATAGTGTTTTTCTTATACTGTTTTAGTATTCATTTTATTAATAAATATATATATATATATATATATATATATATTAAATGCTTCATACTCTCCTGATATGGCATATTTTATTCACTTCACAAAACCTGCCAAATCACGGCTCTGATATTTTTACATTGCTTCATGAGCGGATAACGGGCTAGGCTAAATGTTGTTAACCCTGCAAAGATAATCGTAATTTTTACGTACATACCTCATTCAAAAACACATAAATGAGGAGAACGTTTAACTGTATAGGCAAGGTCTCACTCATGCAAGGACATGCTGGGCAGCTGCCCCTGGACTTCCCATTTGAGGAAATGGGATCCCCCCATCGGCATATACAAGATTTTCGATAAAGTAGGGCTAAATGTTAAAATTGGCCAGAAGTGACAAAAATTCTTCCTTTTCTAAGATTTGGGGGTGCGAAGGTGCCCCCCCCCCTCTCAGCCAAAAAAAAAAAAAAAAAATACAATAAAAATAACCTACTACATTATCAGAAAGATAATAATGATTAAAATTTTATTGTAACCACTTACAAGGAAGGTCTCCATAAGCGCATACTCAGAAAATTTTAAAATAATTATAGAATGTTCTTCTCCGAAAGATATATACGTCTATAAAAAAATTTCTGCGGAACCTCGATATAACGTCCGTAAAATAAAAAATCGTTTATTTGGCGATTTATCACCGGTTGGCGAATAAAATTTTAAAAAATACGGTTTTATGACAAATACTCTTTAAGGAAAAACTTTTTCATGCTGAACTTGTTTATGTAAGTTTAACTTACATAATAAATAAATTTTTATAACTACAATTTTGTGTATACATTTATATGTATATATAAAGAAATTTAAAGATCGTAATTTACGATTTAAAACAAAATTTTAAATTGATTGAATTTGTTTCAAGCTCAAAAATAAGCCCGATTCGGAACATTGTCAATTCAAGGAAAAAGTATTGTTGCTATGGGAGCAATGACTTCTTCGATATGAAAATATATAACGAATGCGTTTGTCATCGGGCTTTTCTTTTTAAAATACATTTAAAAATTACTTATATAACTGGTGAAGCCGTTTAAATTAGAAAAAATCGTGGAATGGGGATAAAACAATAGCAAAAATTCATTCAATCGGTAATAAATAGAGGGAAAAAACGTGAATGATTTATTTAATCTGATTTAAAGAATATCTTAAATTAATATTACTGCAAACGTACAGAGAGTTGAAAATGTTGAATGCAAAATGCAAACGATTCTGAACAAGAAGGTATGGTATTATGAGCCCTAGAATTAACCCATTAGTATAATTTTTTTTTTTTTTTTTTTAAGCTAATGACAATTTTACGCTTTCAAATTTTACAAAAATCTCATACACATATTTGGAAATTAAAAAAAATATTGTTAAAAATACAAAAATTATACAAAAAATAATAAATTTTCATCGTTTAAGTTTAAATTCATTAAGTATTGCGTATTCGAATAATCATTTTACAAGCAATTTCAAAGTGCATTAAAATCGTTTGACGAGGGAAAAATGCGATTGCGTTTGGCGAGGGAAAAATGTTGCTAACCAAATTGCGTCTTTTCGTGCCAAATACTCGAAAGTATTTTATTTTTTTTTGAAGATTTTCTACTGGGATTTCTACTGCAGCTAAATTTCACTGTTCCTTTATTATATACATGAGTAGCTTCATTAGCATTTTTTTTTCAAAATTTTCTGAGTATGCGCTTTAAGGAGACCTTCCTTGTTAGTAGCCCGTTGTTTTCAAAGACAAAATCATTATTGACGTTATCCTCGTAACAAGGCAAATTAAAACCATTAATGATGACCAATTAGGGGCATTTTTCTTTTAGGCATCTTATGACATACGAATGATATTATATAATAAATAGTCAAGAATGACTGAAAGACCTGTATTTGCATTTCAACGACTCGCATGAACCCTTATATGCCTACAAAAAAAAGTATATTCTATCATTTCTTAAAGTTGTGATCATCTTTCTTATGATACCTTGCAGAGATGTGAATAGTATACGGAATTTATGTATGAAATTTAGTCACTTCAGCATAATTCAAGAAAATTTTCTATGGATAGATAGAGATGACCTCCAGAATAATGCTTTCCCCGGGGCCCTAGATAGTCTAATTCGGCCTTGAGGGTTAATACGATTATTCTAAACATATTTTATCTCAGCATTCTGATAACATGATACTTGATTCTGATGGCATGAAACTGAAAACTTTTGCCCCATTGATAGATTATTGTATCAAGTATAAACACAATTTTTCTTATATTACTTGAGAATTTCTTTTATGTTCCCAATTAATTTATTAAATGTTTCATATCCCCTGACAGGACAATATTATCGGTGTTTTCCTACACCCGCCAAATTTCTAAGGCACTTTCACTCGGCGCTGATATTTATACCCTCCTACAAATGCAGGCAATGAGCCAATATAATCTTGTTGATCTGATTATTTTAAATGCATTTTATCTCAGCATTCTGGTAACAGGTTTCAAACAGTTTGAAATTCATAATAATAAAAAAAAAATGTCCCATTTATAAATTGTGAAAACAGTCTTTCTTGTTTGAGAATTTATTTTATGTTCAATATGAAACTGCAGTAAAATTTCTGAAAACGGAACTATAACGGAGGTATACTCGTATAACGAAATCGTATCCTAAACGGAAAATTTTTATGGTTTCAATGGAAGGAATATCACACAGCTATACCTACTAAGACGGAAATCTGTCTAAACAGAAATGTATCCCCAATCCCTAGCGGTTTTGATTTCACAAATTCTTCATATCCCCTAATATAACCATATTCTCAGCAGGGCCGGAGCACCCATCGGGCAAACAGGGATGCTGTCCGTGGCTCTGCGACAGTTGAGTATTGTTAGTGCCCCGAGCGTCTCTATACAATTCGAAATAACTTTACCGTATGTAAAATAGTGATACTATTTCTCTAAATTTGTCTTTAAATGTTTTTTCGCGGAAAAACAAGTTAGTATTAACTTTATTTCTTACGGCCAAAGTTTATATAATTGTCGGAGAATGTACAGATTTAAGGATCCTGAAAGTAAACGTAAACGCAAAAAATCTAATATATTAAAGCGAGAATCAAAAGTCTTAATTTTTAATATCGACCTTACTGCGCATGTTTGAAATTTTTTTGAAGGGTGAATAAAGAAGGAAATAGAATTAAGAGCGTTAGGGAAAGAATAGCTCTCCTATTGGCCTGCACTGCTCCCAACCCTACCACTAAGAAATACTGCTTCTAAATTCTATTCTTATTTCACCTTCCTGGAGTGAGCATCCATTCTTCCACCTGTTTTGTTTGAGAGAGGGTTGAGCAAAAGTGAATTGGTGGTTGCAAGGGGAAAGGAGGGAGGCGCTGTCACTTTTTTTTAAGTCAGGAATGGAAAGGGAAATGGGAGGGGGAGTTCCCTTTCTATAGAATTTGAAAAAGGGTCCTTTCCCAGGAAGAAAACATATTTATTTTACAACCAGATAACAATATTTCTGACGTAATTTTTACACGGGCTGTAAAACCTTTATATTTATAACCATTAAAAATTTCAAAGGGTTTGGACAACAAAAGGGTATTTTTTTTTCTTACAAGCTCTTTTATCACTAATTATCAGTATTTTTTATTTGGGGTTCATTTAAGGTTCTATCACGAGCCCAGGCAACGCCGAGCGTGTCAACTAGTAAATATTTAAAATATTCTAAAATATAGAAAAATTTTAGAAATTAAAAATAATTATACACATGTGAAAGAATTTGCATGTTGTTTTTCATACATTTTGCACTCTATATTATAAATTATTCTATGATACATACAATTTTTAAAAAGGATTTTTATTAGTCGAATATTGCAGTCAGAGACGTTGGCCCTTGCTAAGTGATTTGCCGGGTCCCCGCGCTACATTGCGCCGGCCCTGATTCTCAGTGCTTCGCAAAACTCGCCAAATTTCTAAGCACCTCCCTAAGGCACCTTCACACGGCACCGACATTTTTACCCTCCTTCATGTGCAGGTAACGGGGACACATCCGCATTGCTGGGAAGAGAACTAACTTCCTAGGCGGGATAAGAAGAGGCTGAGGAGGGGAATATCGAAACCGGTTGACCGCGTACTGAAGAGTTAGTTGTGTCGAGACGCATGCGTAAAGACCTTGACAAGAAATCATACACTTGAATAAACCGTGACACTGAAAAAAAAAACAGAACAAATCAGTCTCGGAAGGCATCCGGAGGAGGATATTTGTCGCAGCATCCGAAGGAGGTAGAAAAGAAGTAGGTCGTTCTTTTTTGTCTAGTTCTTCTTTACTCACGTCGTTTCTTTCACCTCGTAATCCTTTAAAACAGAATTACTTGATACCGAGTTATTAAATTTGATTTCGTTTTATACGAGATATCATGACCTCAATGTAACAAAGAAAAACGAACCATGATTGCGCTTAGTATCTAATAATACGACGGTATCGTTTTTATTATTTTCATTATTATTATTATTATTTAAAACAATTCATTTTTTATCATTATATATGTGTGTGTGTGTGTGTGTGTGTAAGTTATTTTTTTATTTCAAAAATATATTATATATATACATACACACACTTATATATTAAATTATATATCACATTTCGATACATAGATGAATACATAGATACATAGATTATATTCCGATACATAGATTATATATAACATTTCAAACATACTTCTGGTCTTATGGAATTATTAATCGGGGATTATTTTTCATTATATATATATATATATATATATATAATTTAAAAGTAAATTTTAATATACTAAAATTTATTTCAGTTTAAACCCTGCTTTAAAACAATGTTCAATTCACAAACACCATGCTGAAGTTTTGATTTAAAAATATTCTACACAAATATACTCTATTTACGACAACTTTTGTTGTAAATTTACTATTACTGTTAATATTACATTTTATTTAAGTGGATGATTCACTTATAAAGAATAGGTGAAGTACATTTTTCATTGTTTGCTATCGGCATACTTAAAAACTCAAAAATATTTAACACAATTTAAAGAAACGCGAAAAGTTTAGCATCAAATAAATGATTATTTTAAAATATAAATTTCTTTTGCATATACTACTCATAAAGCTATGCAAAACAATGTGCACTATGAATACAATATTATGTGCAGAAAAACTCACCTGCCAACTTGTAAATTAACAGGACGAGTACGTTTGCGTGCATTCTGAGACTTTAGGGAATTTATGCAAAATATTAACAGAAGTTTAAAAATGTAAACAGTAAAAAAACAATAGAAAAAAGTGTTGTATTCAATATATAAATAATTAATAATAATGTGAAATCTTAAACAATGACATGTAACTCATAGGCTATTTATTTGACCTTACCTTTTATGCCCCTTTGTTTAAGCAGAAATGTAATCTATGTCATTTTGACGTACTTTTCTCATTGAAATAACATGTAGGGGCGGTGAAAGTTAAGGTTAATTCTTATAATTTCTTTGAAAAATGCTTGTTATGCATGTCAAATCATTTTCTTATACAGATTAATGATTAACACCAGACTAATCTTGAAAATATCGAATTAAAGAGGTTAAATTAAATGAAATTAAACACTTTTATAGATTCAAAATATTTTTAACACTAAACCTACGGCAAAAGGTCATTTGACCTGTGTATACCCATACCTAAAAATTTCTACGACTGTTTGCCACCACTTTTCTTTATTAGTATTCTTCGTGTTATTTAATCGCAGATAAATCTACGATTAAATAATATTAACATTTCTATCTAAAAAAAGTATATAATTTTACAGAATTATACAAACACTTGTAGAATTTTACAGTTATGCGCACTGGTGTCTAATGACCCGCCTCGGTTAGTTTTAGTGTCAAATAGTTTTTTTTTTAATTATTATTATTTCAAGAACATAGATTATTAAATATAAGGAATTTTATTCACGGATATTTTTTCCTTTCACCTTACAGGAAACATGATCCGTGTGTGGTGCACGCTGTTGCTGATGGTGGCAGCTTCCCAAGCTGCAGCGCCTTCCTCTTCTTCGTCCACTTCTACAAGCACAAAGCGAGAGGATCCCAGCACAGGTGGTGGCTCCAGTGGAGGACAACCCGTATATTCACCCTCGGCTTCTTCTCAAAGCTACAGCAGTGCTGCTTTCGACAGTTCTGACGGTTCTGCGGCTGCCTACAAACAACAACAAAATTCTCAGGGCAATCTCTATTACTATTATTATCCAGTGCAAGACAAAAATCAAGATAATGCTTATGCAAGCTCATCAACTCATAATTACGCTACTGCCCCAGCCAACTCAAATCAGTACGAAAGTCAAGACTCTAATCAGAATAACTACCATGCTGCAGCACAAGGACAAGATGCCTATGTATCTCAACAAGATGCAGCCGCTTATGCTGGTGCCCTCAACCAACTCAGCCAATACGGTCTAGCTAATGGATACTCTCTTGGAGGTGCAGGTTTGACAGGCGGTAACGCATTTGGAGCCTATGGAGCTGCACCAGCAGGATATGCAGCTGCAGGTATACCTGCAAGTGCTTACGGTGCTGCTGGTGGCTATCCAGCCAGCAGTGCAGCAGTAGGAAGTTATGCTGCTGCCCAACCTTCTTCACTTGCTCAATATGCTGCTCAACTGACAGGTTTTGGTGCTGGTGGTCAGTATGGCGCAGCGCAAACTGGTTATGGAGTACCTCAAGCTTATGGCCAGACTAACAGAAGGTAAGTCTGTTTTATCTCAACTTTAAAAAACATCTTATTTTAAGATATAAATGAATCGTTAAAAATGAAACACTGCGTGAAAAAATGCAATATTTTAAGATTATCTAAAATTATAACTAATTTTCTAGAATAAATTTAATAAATTTATGTAGATAAGTAACTTATTCACCGTAACCATAATCTTCTTAAACACATCATGTACTAAATCTAGTATCTTTATTAAGTGATATATGCTAATTTAATCCGTATTTTCTGTTTCTGAGATTATTTTTAAATTTTAAATATTTAAATATTCAATTTTTATGAATGAATATGAGATAGCTTTCAGAGGTATTTTATATAAAGTGGTGATAAAATAATATTTAGTCCTTTTCCAGAGATTGTTCAGAAAAATATTATATCATTCGTTCAAATTTGTATCTGTATTTAAGGATCTTGATTTGAGATGACCCAGTCCCTATCGCTCATTAAGTAAAGTAATGAATAAACTATCTTTTCACAGGTATGGACTAGGAAGTCTTATTATGCCAATGCTTGCTTTAGCCGGATTGACCATGCTTGTCCCAACCATCACCAGCAATTTAGGCAGTAGAACCAAGAGGTCCATTGATGATCCAACTCAAAAGCATCCCCTTGCAGTTTTCAGCGAGTACAAAGACAAGCTAGAAAAATACTATTCTATCTACAGAACAGCCGTAGAAAAAGAAGAATGCATGAATAGGATCATCTGTGAGTTTGGCACTGCAGTTAGTGATGTTAAGGGAAAAGGAGCTGTTGTGCTGTAAGTATCTGCGTTTCATTCAAAATTTTCATTGCATTAAAGAGATATTGTGTATTTTGTTATGTTTATGTATGTCTTCGGTTTAAAAGAAACATTTAAAAGATAATCAAAAAAATAATATAAATATATTAAGTGTACAAATAAGTTTTAAAACACTTGTTCCGCAACCAACACCATGAATTTACATAAGAACAGCTTTGTGCGTGTTTGTGTTATGGCCGTAACAAGTCCAGGGGAACAAAAAGGCGCAAACGTTGACGCTGCAGTTACGTCAAGTCGAAAATAGAAAAAGTGAAGAGCATTTATTAGCCACTAATTTTGTTACAAATTTTATCAAGTAAAAAGTTTTTCAAAAGCCTGTGAATCGACATGTTCTGTTCTGGGAGAGAATACTGTATCAAAAACACTATTAGAGTATTTGTTCAGGTTTTTTAAAGCTGACAAGTTCGATGCTATATCAAGATGGAAGTGGAACCTAGCCGAAGATCACAGACGAAGAATTGCAAAACTGTTCGAATGCAGATTCGTCTTGAACGCAAAAGCAATTCGGTCAAAAGTCAATGTTCAGCAAACAATTTTCAATTATTTACAGAGTTGCTGTAAACGTGCGTGCAAAATCGCATTAAAACTTATTTGTTCACATAATAGATGTAAAAATCAAAGTAAAAAGATGAAATTAAGATTAAGATCAGATAATTATTTTTCTACAGTAGTGGGTATCGAAAAATTAAAAACAAAACTGATTTTGTTTCCACATCATCAATCGATTTCTAAGTAATTTTTTAATAAATGAACTTTAACTACTTTTGTGACAATATATAATGTGTCTTTTTTCAAAAATGACAATATTTTTTACACATAAAAATATAATTTTGTCCTAAAAACAACTTTTTATTTGCCAAAATGCACTATAAAGATTGTTAAAAAATATAGAAAAATCATCTTAAAGATTTGTTTGCTGAATCTTTCTTTCTTTGTCTTTTTATTCTATATGTCATTTAATGCAATTTGGATATTTTTTTTTACCCGTGGCATAATATTTAAGAATGAGGTTTATAATAAATCGTAGACCAGAAATTTTAGGCAAAATCTGTTTATTTATTTATTTATTTATTTATTTATTTATTTTAAGAATAAGTTACTTTTTTGCACAATTTATATTTATCTAATGAGTTTTTGAAATAATGTTTTAATCTTTAAATATATATTTTTTTTTCTTTTTTACAATTTCATACACCTAACAGACATACAAGGTGCCAGTAAAGTTAAACATCAAGTTTTGCTACAAATTGGGGAAAACGGTAACGAAGAGCCATTCAATGGTGGTGTAAATGTACGAATCAGAAGCATTAAGTAAAAAATCTGTTTATTATTGGTAGAAATGTTTCCGTGACGTGAAGGAAACTGTTGATTAGTTACGCTCAGGTCAACCGTCAACAAGCACAAACCCAAACAACATCGAGCGACGCTCCAAACTTCTTTTTGTTCCTTCACCTTAAGAGCCTACACTAGTCATGCGAAGAAACGCGCAAGCTAATGTTAAGTCTTTGTTACTTTCAAATTTCTCGCTTGCATTTTATTTTATTTTATTTATTTTTTTTAATTAGGATAGCTGAGGTCGATCTCCCTAACGTAGTACGTTTTTACTTTTTCGATTTTGGTTCCAGTTTTTTTATACTTTCACTTTCAGAACCGGTTCCAAAATTGAAAATGTCCGCTTATAAAAAAAAAAACTTTAACCAAAATCAAAAAAGTAAAAATGCACAACTCTTCTGTCATGTAAAAACGCTTGCTAACCAAAGTTAAACCTATGGGAGGGTTCTTTTCGAATATTTCGTTTGAATATTTTTAAACGATTTTTTTTTTCATAGGATAGCTGAGGTCGCGTAATCAATTAAAATTTTCTTTCTCTAAACGAGCCCTTGTCTACATTTTTTATTTTAGTTGCAGTTTTTTTTTTTTTTTTTTTTTTTAAATAAAGGTACTTTTATATTCCAAACCGGTTCCGAAAGTGAAGGTACTTTTATTTAAAAAAGCAGCAACCAAAATCAAAAAGTATAAAAGGGCCCGTTTAGAGATCAACCTCATCTATCCAATGCAAAAAAAAATCATTTAAAAATATTCAAATTCAACCGAGAAATTTGAAAAAAGCGCTCCCATAGGTTTAACATTAGCTTGCGAGTGTCTTCGAGTGATTGAAAAGTCCCCTTAAGCGATTTATGAAGAGCCTACACTTTGCAGATGTATCGGAAATTCAACAACGTTCAAGATAGACGCTTCGAGCGATTCCGAAACGAAGCCCTCCCTGACAGTTTCCAGAAACTTTACAAACGTTGTCTAAAGTGTATTGTGACTAAGCGACTACTTTAAAGGGCAATAAAGTTTGTTTGTTTTTTCCCTTTTCTTTTCTTTTTTCTTTCGATTTTTTTTTTCGATTTTTTTTTTTTTTTTTTTTTTTTTTTTTTTTTTTTTTTTTTTGATTTGTTTTATGAGACCATTTACCGAACTTTTTAGAAACAACTTTTAGATTTAAAGTATTTTTTTATATGAGTTAACACTAGAATGACCGCAAAAATCAATTTGACCCAAGTCAACTAAACATTTTTAACCAGAAATTTCACTTAATAATTTAAATAAAATAAAAACGGCTTAGCTACATTTTATTAAGTCAAATTTCTAGTTCAAAACATTTATTTCACCGAAATAAAATTAATTATTGCTGTCGTTCTAATATTAAATAGAATAAAAAAAATCAATGATTTTGATTAGGTAAAACAATCAAACTAGGGACAGTTTTGCAAAGTTCTTAATGACGAGTGATTAGTTCAATTTAATTAGGATAAAATTACATTCTTCTTAAATGGTTAATTAATCTTTTTTTTTTCTTTTTAGCGTTCTTGAAAAGCTTATTCCAAAGCACATGCGACCCAAGATGAATGTGTTCAAGGCAGGAGCACTTTCTACGGAAATGGGAAAATGTAAGAAACTGTTCAAGTGCTGAGGAAAACGATATAGCAAGAAGAAGAATTGCAACAGTGATGCACCCGAGTCGGCCAAGGAGGTTTTAAAAAATGCGAGTGTTTAAAAAAAAGAAACATTTATCGAATCCTAAGACATATCCTCTTTGTAAAGAACTCTCAAGAAATCAAATCACGTAATTTTCGGAACATATGCTTTATTTTGCATACTTTAAAGGTTTGTTTTGCTTGTGCCTCAAAAACTTGAGAACATTCAAGTCATTTTTTCTCCAGTTGTTAAAGGAAATCTTTGGGGAACTAACTATACGGCAGCTTACGGGGCAATTAAGTCACTACATTTCTTTCAGCTGGACATCTTTATGCTTAACATCGTGAATAGAAGAAACGATTTCGCGTTTTATTTAGCAAACAAAAAATTGCTCTATTTTGCTGATTCTACAGATGCTTTCAGCAAATCTTTTTTGTACCAGAGTATGCACAGAAAGGATATTTTCCGAATATTTTGTTACTTTGATTCAGGGGATATGTTTGGAAGACTGTTTTTACTACATCAACCTTCTTGGCCTTTTATAGATATTATATTTAAATATTACGTGCATTTTTAAATATTTAGATGTTTGAGGTTAGCTTGGAATGTATTGTTGAGAATTTTCACTCGAAGTGCAAAGATTGTGGGTTCTCGCTTCCACTGCTGCCTATTTCGTTTATGACTTACTCATGAGTGCCAAATTCAGAATGTCATTCGTATTTAAAGAGTGCATCCTTGAATGTAGGCTTTTCATACCTATATTTCAAAGGTATGAAAGTTAAATTTCTCTTCATTTTTTTACGGTAGTTAATATTCCTTTATCACAGTAAAAAAAAAAAAAAAAAAAAAAACGTTCTTTGCTATTGCTGAACTACATCTGAAATGAAAAGCCAGTGTACAGAAATCCCTCTTTCAACGTGCAATGCCATTAATTTTCTTTGCGTAAATTGCTAGGAATTAAATTATTATTCTCAATCATAAATTTCTTTCTTAAATATCACAGAGTTTACCATTTATTGCATTTTTCTTGAAGATTGCGCTTAATCTTCATAATTCTTAAATCCAAATTGGTGTTCTCAACAATTAACTTCCAAGCCTGCCTGAGTATAAAGAACTTCGCAATCGTGTCCATTGTCCCTTTCGCAAGGAACTGCGTTCCTTTCCTCCTAAATGTGAATTTATTTTTCGCATACGCGCGATTGTGTTGTTCGTTGATCGTCCTTTGGATCAGTCTCGAGTGTTCGTCCGAGAGTAATATATACCCATGCAATAAATCTATTATGCAGATATTGTATTCAGGGAAGACCTACTTTTTTTTTTATTAATCCATCCCCAAAAGGCTTTGCAGGGACAAAGCTGCTACGGCACTCCCTAGCTCTTTTTTGAGCATGCTTATTTCGATGTGTATCAATCTAGTTTTCATGATAAATTCTTTTTCTAAGCATATGTACATTCACAATATATTTATGTTTTATATTTATATGTGTATGTATATATGAACGCATGCGTATCCGATTGCGGAGAGGAGTGAAAAAGTCAGTTTGAGACTGGACTTTTTGTTTTCTGTTAGGGAAAGTAAACATAATCACACTATTTCCATCCATTCGCAGTACTTAGTTTTCTGTAAGTGTAATGCGTACCAAGATACGGTCAAGCATAAACTATGAAAGTTGAAATTCATCAACAGGTTGAAAAAAATAACCGAAATAGTTTAAAATCTCATAGCTGTATGCTAAAATTTTAGAGGTATGTTAAAGTCGATCAAAAGATTACCATTAAAAAATATTAATCATTATATTACACATCTCGTATTTTTATTTCTATTGAAAAATATTTTATCAAATTAGCAACAAAAAATTAATTAAAAAATTGCAGGGAAACTGCATCTTTTACCCCTTAGATTACGACAAACCAATTCATCTTTTAGTCTGTTGACTGGAGTGACAAAATTGGAGAAATTGCAATGTCCGTCTGGATGTAAAAGCATATCCCTGAAACCAGCTATTTTTCACTATATGACCTAATTTGAGATGAAAGATCGACCTCTAAAAAAAAAAAGATCGTTTCCAACAAACAGAGGTGATTGGCCGAGGCGCTGCTCTGAAATGTTCTGCGCGTCTTGAAAGTACTGCGTTGCACTTTTATTTATTCTCCTTTCATTTCATTAATTGCTGTGTATATGCTGTTTTGTGTGTTTTGTTTGTGGATAAAAAATAAATTTATTCATTCAATGAGTCTGTCATCATTTTTACACTCTTTCTTTTAACTCAACTTTGTTTTTGCATGTAAAGGTGGAATTTTGTAATCAATTTTTCACTAACTCTCTCATATAGTAGAATTAAATATAGTAGAAATATATACACTGCAAAAAAAAAAAAAAATGTTGATTTTACAGTATAACATTGGCATCCCAGCTGCTAGTATTATAACGTAAAATTAGCAGTAATAAACAGTAAAATAAGCAGTAATACACTGCCGCGCATGCGCGGTAGTGTATTATCGCCAGTATATCGCCATAATTAATCTTCATAATCATATTTTTTTTGTTTTTTGACGGATAAACAATAAACAAATTTAGGTTCAGCCTTAAAATATACACATGATCTATAATTTGCAAAATTCTTACCTAAAAATATTAATTCGAGAGATATCTTGCACACATTTTGAGATAAATCACTTTAAAGTATTTTTATAGTCATTCTTTATAATGCAAAAAATATTACTCTTTAATATAGATTTTTTGAAAATCCATTAAAAAGTTATGAAATTTTATTTTTTACCGGTTTGTCTTATATTATATTAAGAAAAACATATTTAGTTATATAATGTTCATAGTAGTATTTTAGTAATAAATAATTAGTAAGTTATATTTAGGAAAACTTTCTGCGTGCTCTAACAAGTAAAACAGTAAAAATTCCATTCTTGTACGACCAAAACTCACCGAGTTAAAATACTTTGAATTTGAAGAGTTTTCGGCATTGTCTGGCACTAAAAGCATAAAAATGCATCATTAGTGTCAGAAAACTCTGAACATTCATTAAAATTCAAAGCATCATAACTAGGTAAGTTTTGGTCACACAAAAATGGAATTTTTACTGTTTTACTTGATAGATCATAAAAATGTTTTTCTAAATAAGACCCCAAACATCGTAAAAAAATTAAATTCCTTAACTTTAAAAAAATAATAACTATTTTGGCGTACATGGATTTTTATATAATGAAGAATAACATTCGAAACATTTTTGTGATTTGAACTATGCCCCTAAAACCAAATTGTTTGGGAATTAGCTATCTGTTAAGGATGAAAAGGGATGCATATATTTGGATAATTTTCTGAAACAACCTATCTTAAATGTATAAACAGAACAAACATTATTTTTTAACATTTTCCAGCATACTTGAAAAGTGTTTATGAAATCGGTTGTGTTGTCCGTCTGTCTGTCTGAGCTCTAACTCGCGTAAATATATTCGGATTGCCATATATTTGGTATATGTTATTAAGATTTACTATGCATGTTCGGTATTGAAAATGAACTGTGTAGCATTTATAGTTTGTTTACAAGGACACTCAAAAGAATTCCGTTACATTACGGTCTATGAAGAAAAATCGTTTGTATATTTTAATGATGTTAGTCTATTTCAAACATATTGAAATTGATATACATCACGGAGGTGCACTACAAGAAACTTACTGTAGAGTAGGGTGTGCATAGCATTATATATTGATCATTTACAGGGACATCCAAAATAATTAGGTAACAGTATACTGTATGTGAGCGATAATTACTAGAAGTGCATTTTCCATTGTGTTATGCGTTTTTAAATTTAACTAATTTGTTGCATATTACTTGGTGTGTATAAATCATACATCTGCACTAAAGAATTCGAGTACATTTCCGTTTATTGACGGAAATTCCTGAAAGGGAAATTTCAACTATGTTATGCGCTTCATAACTAAACTAAATTTTAGCATACTCTGCAGTATATGTAGAAATCTACAGATCATATACACAAAAGAATTTTAATACTTTTCCTACTATGGACGGTAATTGTTGAAATTGGGTTTCCATATGTGTTACGCGTTTCCTAAAGAGTTTTTTAGATATCATTTTTCATCTTATTAAACGGGGATGTTTTGTTACAGTCTTCTGAATATGTGCGAAAGTGTTTCATAATCTATGCTTGGCACACGATTTTTCTTTCTTGTTTTTTGATCAGAGCAATCCATCACGACAAGCTTAAAACCATCCATCGCCTTCGCGAACTGTATACCACGCCAGTCATTCATGCGAAAAAAAAAAACAATCAGTTTCAATAGAACAATTACAGTTTCTACTATGAGACTAAATGGATAAATGAAGTAGAAGACAATAGGATGAATAGAAGGAACATAAATCAAGAAGAAAAATAGATAAATAGCACAAAAAAAAAAAAAGATTTCGTAACAAAACAGATATGAAAGAAACTTCAAACATTAAAGGTAAATAAGTTCGAAAGCTGACAAAACTCACTCTGACAAAAAACAAGTAATATATAAAAAAAAAAATTTAAGTCAATTCCTACTTTTTAATCATAAATATATCAAATAAACCCGTGCAGCATTAATGTCCCACGTTATCTTTATTGAACATTATTTTATAATCATCGTTGCGGTATTTTATTTCTGTGGCATCACTCATTTGAGATAAATCTTTCATTTTATTTATGAAAACAATGGGTGGAATTTTTTTCTTCCATTTAAAACTAAAATTAATTAATTTAATTTAATTAATTAATTAATATTTGAAAAAACTGTATTAACATAAAGGGTCATCCACTACAATATTTAAAAAAATTATTTGAACTTGAGTGCATGAATAGAAAATATTTTATTAACGATTGAAAATTTGAACAAGATATATATATAGAGAGAGAGTGTGAGCTAATAGTAGGAATTTAAAAAAAGGATCAAATGTTGCACAAATGAAATTACATTTAAATAATCACAAACAGTGCTACTTTGAATAGCCCAAACGGAGTTTGGATAACACAGGTAAGGGTTTAAGAAATTTTAAATTCTAAAAAGGAAAATCAATTACTGTCAGTAAAAACGGTTCAATTTAATGTGTGGGGGGAGGGGGGGAGATTGTTGAACAATAATGCATTTATTTACAATTTTTGTTATTTTTTTTCATAATTTCTGACATATAGATAAGGTTTTTTCCCCTCACAGCAAAATTTATTCTAGTTCGAATTAGGGAAGCGAGTCGCTGCCCATTACCGTGTAATTTTAGATAATTGGTGAAAAAAATATATATAAAAAAAATGGAATCTCGCTAAAGAACTCTTTTTAAAATTATTTCTTGTATAATCTCGCCTAAAGTAATATAAAATCTAGGCTTCTTCATAATTAGAAAACCTTTTCTCTGCAAACATTAATGATCGTAGGTAACAAGTTAAATTTAAAATACCTAAAAGTTACCTCAGTATAATTTCATTGTGATATAATATCAACTGAATCAAATTCAGTCTTTTTGTTGATAGATATTTAAGAAAACTGCAGCATTTTTTAAAATTAGTATTACAAATAAATATCCATTTTATACCATGAACATGGGTTGTAAAAAATTTTTCAAAAGTAATTGTAGTTGTTCTGCTTTCTATTAATTGCTTCTCTACATATAATATACTGAATTAAACCGTAAATAACCAAAAGTCTTTTATAATGGAAACAAAATGCTGTTTTGAAATAACCACTGGAATAGCTTTTAAAATTTCAATATATTTATAATCGCATAGAAAATTTTTAATAAAATTAAAAACCAAATTCGAATTAAATTGGTGATTTCAAAAACTACATGTCCACATTTTTTTTCAAAATGCCTTTTTTTTATCGTTACAAGAAAAAAGTATCGGATTCCTGAAAATTTTCGATTTCCGGTTTTCGACAGATATATACGTTTCAGAAGGTCCTGAACACGATTTAACTGTTTTTAAAATATATAATTAATATCCATTTTTGTATGATTTGTAGAATACTAATTCTTATTGACTACAAAAAAAAATGGTATAGGAAATAATATAGGAAACCCAAAGGTATCTTTTATA
Organism: Maratus michaelseni; assembly: GCA_963931845.1. Lineage (NCBI taxonomy): Eukaryota > Metazoa > Arthropoda > Arachnida > Araneae > Salticidae > Maratus > Maratus michaelseni. The sequence continues at coordinate 326,051,109 of OZ007594.1, forward strand.
TTTTAATTCTTATAAAATAAATATTTGATAACGGATATACATATTTAAAGTTTTAAGAAATATGGTGAGCACAGAAAAGTTCTTAAAATAATGTAGCATTTGTGTGTAGTGCAGTTTTTATTGATTCCTGAAATTTCTTAAATCTTGGACATGTAATTTTGAAATCACCAATTCAATTATTACGATTAGCTTAGTTATCACATTCAGTCTGAAAAAACAAATTAAATATTAATAAAATTTTAGCAAAATACAACATAATGTTTTTCCTCTCACTTTTACAATCAAAATTAATATCTTTATGCTTTATGTTTTATTTACAATTGTTAATAGATTTTTCTAAATTTCAAACCGGTTCAGTCTCTTCTAAAAAGTCTAATAAAACTGAAATACCCATAATAAAAGCAAAAATTTATTCACGATACATAAATTTAAGCGAAAGAAAATGGTAGACACGGCAGACATTATCAGTTAAATTACTCAAAATAATATTTTATTCTGCCGGAATACTGTTGCCATACAAAAATACAAATACCATTATATTTTTATGCTTATTCATAAAATGCATCAGTATCTTATAAGAATGAAAGATAAGCTTTTCACTATTATAATGAATAAATGGGTAATCTATCCTACATTTAGGCATTTGACTTGTCTGCCTGTAAAAGTACTTTTTCCTTTACGATACTACTGTTGCCGTAAAAAAATTCATGACATCGGCAAGTGACAGTGTAAATTATTTTGAACACAATGGAGATTATAGAAATAAATGATGCTGTAATAGATTCAAAAGATAACATGCAGGAGATGCATTCGTATAACAAATTTTACAATTAGTTTAGAATTATGTAATACGTAAATATAAAAATCGCTTGAATAATGAATCATTAAAGAATAAATCATGTGTTTATCCTATTCGCATATCCACCCTCATAAAATTTAAATACGGTTTAAATACTGTTCTTAAACTGTAGTTAAAGGACCACCTCCCCCATCCCCTGGGAGTCGAGCTTACGGCCCAGGGTCCTCAAGTTCAGTGCTAAATTCAGACTTTTTGTTTCTCCTGAAGTAATTTATGTACTTCTTTTAGGGGGAGTTATGCAGGACAAGAACTTCTGGTCTAGACCATTAATAAGCATAAAACACCAAATCTTCCAAGGGAGACATGTCAGTGTTCCAGAGATGGAATGCCCCCTCCGCCTTTTCCTGGACAACACTTTGAATTCATCACTAAACAAGCCAAACTTTTTACAGAATATTTTTCCCCTTTCCTCAGTACGTTTTAAAATGCATAATGTTTCGAGCTGTCATAGTAGCAATCACAAGACTATATGGTTTGTTTATTGCTGCAAGACCAAAGCAATGTTTGTTTTTAACCCTTCAACCTCTTATCCCGAGATTTCCATGGACAAGACTTTTTTAGCAATTTTGTTTTTAAAATTCCGCAGTCAAAGGGTAAAAATGCAAATGATAAATATCCTACATATTTCAAATACATGATGATTTGAAATATGTAATAAGATACACATTGATCAAAAGGATTTTGAAAAAAAAATAAGCAGTCAGATGATTAATAAAGATTCTCCAGTAAAAAGAAAGTCTAAAAGTTCACCTAAGCAATATTTTACAATTATTTGAAATTTAAACAAAAGAGAAACCTTTATTTTTAAATTTCTAAATAAAAAATAGAAGCTATGAACTTGTAAATTTTATTAAGTATTTAAAAAATAAAGTTTTAAAATCTACAAAAGTGAAGTTTCTCCCAAAATTAGGAAATAATTTTAGACTTAAAACAAGCTTTACGAAAATCATAAGCCTTTTTCTCTTTCTAAATGTGTAAGAATTTTTATTTTTAAAAAATTAGAATACATGAGTGAGAAATTTGTTTTTAAGAAGTAATAGAAGCCGGTTTGCATTTTTTCAAAATTATTCGAAAAAATGCGACATTGTCATTACAGCCATTATAATTTTTATACGTCTCTCTTGTTACATATTTACATAGTTCGACAATATGTTTTATTTAAGACATGGATGAGCTGTTAAAAAGGCTGGTACATTAAAATGTAAAGATGAGAAATTAGTTAGACGATGATGATTGAACACCTCAGAATTCAACAGAGAAGAAAATATCGCCAAGGCAAAAGCGTTAGTCCTCTGAATAATATTTAACATTTGGATTTACGAGCAGCTATATTAATAACGAGGAATAGTCAATCTATTGTTTGTAACGATATACTGTCAAATCCGTGTATGAGACCAGCAAAACCAAGAAGACAAACTATACACCAAGAGTATGCAAACAAACCAAATGACTTTTTTTAAAAGCAAGTTAAAAGAACTGAAAGCAAGTCAGACATGAAATGAAAGGACCGCAACTGGTTCCAATAATGTAAAAGCCGTTTTTACCTCATATCAGATATATCTGATGCAAAGTCTGTAAAACTGTGTAAACAAAGTCTGTGTAACTTCACATGATTTCAGCGAATAGCTATCTGCTGCTAAAGCAATGATCACAACAGTGATAGTATTGAATGTGTCCCTTTCTGTAAAATTCTGTCTTCAATATTATTTATATTGATATTTAAGTATCAATATTGTTTTCAAAATTAAAATATCATAAAACTAGAACACAAGAATAGGTTAGGCTTACCTAAAAGGTCCTCTTTCGGGAGATAAAAGATATCTTAAATTATTCTGAGTTTTCGAAAATGAATGTTCATGTTGTTCAAGAAGTAATTGAATCTACACAATGTAGACACACAAACATATACATTGACGATCACGAACACAATATACATAACGTTTTCGTGCACATCATAAATATTACATCTTATATTCCGTATTACATTTTCTAGTTCAGTTCATAAAAGTTCTAAGACAGATCCATTTTTTATCAACAGAAAAACATCGTCTGCGCGAGGCGCAAAATAGAAACGATTAAATTAAAACCATGGAAGTAGCGATAAAACGCAACACACTCCCACCTTTGAGTTTCGAATTCAATGAAACTCAAACTTTACTTTGGGTTTATATAAACGATCATATCGGGGTCGTTCTTCAGGTATAGTCACCACAGGAGAGTCACTAGCACCTTTATTGAAAATAGGTTCAGTAGATTCAGTATCTAAAAAGCAGCCTTTAACAGAATGTTAGATCATCGGCTTACTCATAGCAGGGTCTAAATAACAGTTTTTACCAGTCAATTTTATCGTCGGTTTGGTAGGAGCAGGATCTAAAGGACATTCTTTATCATTCGACTGAACTGTAGAATGGAGTTCAGTATCGCAAATAACAGTTTGCATTTCTTCTAAGTCCAAAGAGCTTCGTCCTAAGACTTTTCGAAGGATCCCTTTTATTACGCCTATCAAACGTTCCCACCATCCACCCCACCACGGCGCAGATGGAGGGTTAAATTTCCAAGTGATCTTATGAGCTGTGCTGTACTGAGAAATAACATCCCAATCAAATTGCTTAAGTAAATTTTCAGCACCCGTGAAATTTTTACCGTAGTCAGAATATACTATCGCAGGTCTACCTCTTCGTGCTATAAATCTTCTAAAAGCTTGCAAAAAGTTGTCAGTCGATAAGGATGTTGCTGTATCTAAATGTATGGCTCTGTAGACAGCAAATGTGAAAATAACTATCCAAGCTTTCTGACCACCTCGAAGAAGTAAAGGACCGGCGTAGTGAGTCCCTACAACCTCGAATACTGCAGCTTCTTTTATACGATCTTCCGGAAGAGGTGCTTCTATAATCGGTTTAGGTCTTGAATTAAATCTTTTACAACGTACACAGTTTCTAATTACTTTCGAACAGTCTTCCTGCATTTCAAAATCCAAAAGTCTTCTCTTAAATTACTCATCAATATCTGGGTACCAGCATGATTTAAACTAAGATGTCTTGTCCGAATAAGTATTTCCACAACTGGATGGCTACAGGGTAACAGTATCGGAAATTGGAAATTTCTTTTATCTTCTCTCATCAGAATACGTGTCTTTACTTTAAGTAGTCCATTCGATTCTACATAACACTGAAGTGATTTTAAGCGTTTATCTTCAGTTCCTTAAAAGGATTCCTTTTGTACTATTTTTAACAAAGATATTTCAGCTCTATTTATTTCTTCTAGAGTTAAGAGTCCAGAAATCCGGTTGGCACGTTCCAGTTTACAGTTAGTAAAAAATCTATAAATCCAAGCAATAGTTCTGATCAGTTTGTCGTACGACGAAATTCTGTTATAAATTTTTTTCAGTTGATTCTTCATGATTTGTAGTGCTAACAACAGTTTTTCTCTTTTCGGAATATACTATGTTGAAATCAGGAACAACGTTGGATTTTGGTCATTCTTTTTCCGGTCTTCGCAACCATTCCGGGCCCTCCCACCATTTCGATTTCGCTAAAGTTTCTGCATTACAACCACGAGAAGGGAGGTCTGCTGCATTTAATGATCCAGGGATGTGATACCAATTATCAGGTTCTGTCAAAGATCGGATTTCTTTAACTCTATTGAAAACAAAAGGAGCCCAATTCTCAGTTCCCTTGATCCAATATATAGCATTTGCTGAATCAGACCAGAAAAATTTCGGGATATCTTTCAACTGAAGATCGTGTATAACACTTTGTGCCAGTCTAGCTCCTATATTACAGGAAAGTAGTTCCAATCGAGGAATAGAAATGGTTTTCATTGGAGAAACTCTGCATCTAGCCTGTACAAGCTGACAAGATATTGTATTTTCAGTCGCACTTCTTAAAAATATACATGTAGAATATGCATTCTTGCTTGCATCGCAGAATATGTGCAAAGAAAGATTTTCTGGCGCTTCATAATTGGAAATAATACATCGAGGGATTTCTATTCCCTTTAATTCAGAGACATCCTTCCGCCATTTTTCCAATTTTTTGGTAATAGATTCAGGCAATTCAGCATCCCACGAAACTTGCAATTTCCAACATTCTTGAAGGAGAATCTTCGGCCCCAAGGTGACAGGACACGTGAAGCCAATGGGGTCGAAAATTCTGTAAACAGCACTCAGGATTGTTCTTTTCGTTACAATAGTAGAGTCTTCAAAACATTTTCGTAAATCTATTTTCAGAGTATCAGATTTTACATTCCACATCAGTCCCAAAACTGGAATATTCTTTTCTTCTAACAACGGGAAGTTTCCTGCTTCTGTTTTGTTGAGATTATACTCCCACCCTCGAAGATCAAATTTAGCATTTTGGAGAATAATTGTGGATTCTTCAATAAATTTTTCAAGCTCCTCATAGTTTTCAACACTAGTGACGCAGTTATCTACGTAAAAATACTTTAACAACTTGTCTGCTGTTTCTTTAAATCTAGAAGGCACATTCTTCAGATGATATCGGATAATTGCACCAATTAAATAAGGCGAACATGTAAGACCGAAAACAACCCTTTTATGCTGGAAAATTTTGAACTTTTCGGGGTCACCTTCCTCACACCATAAAAACTTCAGAAATGGTCTATCTCGCTCATTTAAACCAATTTGTAGAAAGGCTCTTCGAATATATCACGCCTGTTTTCTTCAATCGAAATTTATTTAATATAGTCGGAATGAGCTCTACGATATTAGGGCCTTTCTCTAAACAATCATTGATCGAAGGTGAATCATTGATCGAAGGTGTCTAGCTGAGCCATCAAAGACTGGTCTAACTCTGGTGGTAGAATTTTCTTTGATCACAGCTCTGTGTGGCAAATAGTGTTCACTTTCGTCATTACAGGAGTTTTTAACTTCTTCAATAACGCCTTCTTGTATCCATTCTTTTAATACATCTTCATACTCTTGTAATGTTTCAGTTTTCTTTAGTGATTCAACACAATTTCTTAATCGTCGTTCAGCGATTTTTCGACCAGTTGGTAAGGGAGGATGGTTTTCATTCCATGGGAGGCACACTTCATACCTTCCTTCTGCATCTATTTTTATATTTTTATTAAAATGTTCTTCAGTTACTTTTTCTATTTCTGTTTCCGCTTTCGCCAGTATCGAGAATTCCAAGTGTGTCTAGCCGCCATAAATCTGAAATTTTTGCATCATTTACATGAAGTGACATGACGCTGTTTGTGCTATCGGATATGTTACATAGGTCAGTTTTTCCCATCAAAGTCCAACCGAGACGTGTTTCCATCAATACTAAGCCAGAAATCAATTGTTTGATTTTTCCGGTGTACAATTTACCTGCTACATCAGCTCCTATAAGCCCATGAATTTCGTTAGGTGAAAACTCATATACCGCAATTCAACCTGGTTATTCAAATCAGAGAGAAAGATTTTTTGTTTCTTAATTTCACTCATAAATGAGCCACGAGGAATTTTAGGAATGTCCGAACAAATTTTTTCTTGATCTAATACTTCGACACAACAGCGATAATTATCGAAGAAGTCGCTCAGACTGATCAAATATTTCTTATGTAATAATACAGTCTCCGTGCCACCGAATAAACTATGTGTCAAATTATCTTCCCCTATGCATTCATATCCCATCTCGGCCAATGCAAAAGATGATAAATAAGATTTACTGCTACCTGAATCAATTAATATTCTTATATATATCTCATCTTATTATTACATCTAAGACGGACAATAAGCGTTTGTAAAAGTACGCGACGAGTACTTGTTTTATTGGATAAAGCAGTGTCTTTTTTAATTTCGATATCTGACTTTTCCATAATCGGGTTTTCATTATCATTTTTTCCCGGACACATTATTTTGAAATGTAATTTACCGCAATCACAGGGTGGTATTTTCGTTCTACAGAAACGTGATATGTGTTTTCTTATCTCTAAACATTTAAAACAAGCCCCTTTTTCAATTCCTACTATTAGCTCACACTCTCTATATATTTATATATCTTGTTCAAATTTTCAATAGTTAATAAAATATTTTCTATTCATCCTATCAAGTTCAAATAAATTTTTTTAAACTTGTACTGGATGACAATTGATGTTAATACAGTTTTTTCAAATATTAATTCATTAATTAAATTTAATTAATTAATTTTAATTTTATATTTCATTTCTGTTCAAAAGTATAGACTCACTCCATATTTATAGTCTCACCTTCACACGTAAAAAGATAATGGGGCTATTCACGGACGAAGATCAGGCGGCTCGCGGGCGAAGGAGACTATAAATGTGGAGTGAGTCCATACTTTTGAACAGAAATGCAGTATAAACTAAAATTAAATAATAAAATTCAATTAATTAATTAATATTTGAAAAAAAACTGTATTATCGTTAATTGTAACATCGCTATGGCACTTTATTGTGAAGTTTGGTAATTTTTGAAATTCAATATTTGAAAAGCGGCATAATCATTAGATTTTAAATTTATATCAAGAAAAATACAATTTTTTAAACTTTCTAACGCAGTTTGTCTAACAATTTTGTAAGAAATACTTTTCGAGCTATTAATTTTTGGTATTTTAGCTATTTATTTTTTATTTAATTTTTAATACATTTCAAAAATTTCTCTTATGTAAGATATTTAGCAGGATATAAATTTAGGAATAAATACCGTCAGTCGCGAAGCGTGTAGATCGCTGGAAAAAAATTTCTATTTGACCTAAGTAGGAATTGACTTTAAAAAAAAAATTTTATATTACTTGTTTCATTAATATTTGTTTTTTCTCTTTTCATGAGATAAACTATTAGCATGTCTACATTCGTTACTTAAATGTGACTTGTTACAAAAAATACACGTTTCCCTTTTCATTTTTGATGAATTATGTAATTCCGTAGCCGTTGGAATATCTCTTTTTCGCCTATTTGACACTGTATAAATATTTTTGTTTACATTTTCTAAATTAAACCCACTTCTAGCCAAACGGACTTTTTCTTCGCTTTCGATTTCGTGCTGCAAAAATTTCATCAAAGAATCTAACTTATTATTACTTTCGTCTTTTGAATTTAAAGTAATGGAATTTAAGTTTCTTTCCCAAATTCTCAATATTTCAACTGGTAAGCACGATTCAATCAATGGATAAAGAATTGCAGAATAATATTCGCTTGAAACACCTAACATTTTTAATCGAGCCTTTACGTTGCTTCTAACAAGTACTGATATTTATCTTCTTTCGCGATTTCAGAATCGTTATGTATTTTTTCAAATTGAGCCCAAAAGGCCAACCACTCCTTAATATCTCCCCCAAATAATTTAAAGTCTATCTTAGGAAGTTTAAACTTCCGTTTCGTGATATTTTCAGTTTCGAAAACCTTTAAAATCTTTTGAACTTTCGTTTTTAACTTAATAAATTTCTCTTCATACACGCTAAAACCTTCGTATTCTTTATCATAATTTTCTTGAGAACATGTTTCATCGTTTAAAAGAAGATCTAACATTTATTTTTCTTTTGGTTGTAGATCTGTTCATTTTTCACATAATTGAGCATATAATATCTTTATTTTCATCAGTTAATTTGTTCTCAAGTAAATTAGCAATTCGCGTAAAAGCGCTTCTTAATGGAGTACGTAATTTTTTAATCTGTTCCATTATCGTATTTTATTTTCTTAAATAATATAATATCCCGGTAGAGAGATGCCAAAATAATATTGAATCAGTCCCTTTCTGTAAAATTCTGTCTTCAATATTATTTATATTGATATTTAAGTATCAATATTCTTTTCAAAATTAAAATATCATAAAACTATAGAACACAAGAATAGGTTAGGCTTACCTGAAAGGTCCTCTTTCGGGAGATAAAAGATATCTTAAATTATTCTGAGTTTTCGAAAATGAATGTTCATGTTGTTCAAGAAGTAATTGAATCTACACAATGTAGACACACAAACATATATATATATTGACGATCACGAACACAATATACATAACGTTTTCGCGCACATCATAAATATTACATCTTATATTCCGTATTACATTTTCTAGTTCAGTTCATAAAAGTTCTAAGACAGATCCATTTTTTATCAACATAAAAACATCGTCTGCGCGAGGCGCAAAATAGAAACGATTAAATTAAAATCATGGGAGATGGAAGTGGCGATAAAACGCAACAGATAGAATTAAAAACAGCAAAGTATTTAAATTTCATTTCATTATCTAATGATACTGTCAAGAGCAGAATCACAGACTTCAGTGACAATTTTGAGAACTAATAGAATGAACGTGTAAAAATTAATCTTTTTTACTTACCCATCATACGTAGTATAGGGTAAGTCTTGTAATCATTTTGAAAATCGAAAAACAAAAATTTGACGGATTTACACGCTTCAGACACTAGAGATTTCGAAAAACATATTTAAAAAAGAAAAAAATTGCCGTCCGTCTGTCTGTGTGTGTGTGTGTCTGTAAACGCTCTATCTCCCGAACAAATTGAGATAGAGACTTGAAAGGGTATAGCCAGGTTTCCTAGTATAATATGCCCTTGAATCAACCAGATCGAGTCCTACATGAATCGATAGCCCTACAACAGAGATGCGTTTTTGCCAAGTTTGAAGCATATATCTCAAACCCATGGGCAATTATGACTCTTTATGTGCGTTTTGGAAAAAGGGGCATTGTGAAGAAAGTAGTGATCGAATTTTCCCGAAAAAATCAGGGATGTGTAATATTAAAATACATATAGTGGATATTATTTTCAGATTTGTTTCTGCAAAATAGCCAGTTTTAATAATTTTTTCTTGTTTTTAATTGAATTTTTAAATTAAGAATGCATCGAAATTTTTCAGTGACCACCTTCATGATTTTACCAAAAATACTACGAGGTATGATGTATATTTGGTGTGAAGTTCAACTCTCTACGCTGGGTGCATCATAGAAAAAAAAAATGTGTTCCAGGGGTTGGGAGAGTTGCAAGTTGCGTGTGTTATTACAAGTTCATGCGCAGTTCTAAGTACAGTTTACGCATGTGGCTATGCTGTTGGGGGCAATCATCTGAAGGAAAGCCTTTTGTTTTGTTAGTTGACTGATTTTTTTTTTTAGTTTTCTGTGCAGTTTTACTTAACACATTGCTTTTCGTCTTTTAAACATGAAGCCCCGCCTATGGGCGTAACATTTGCTTTTTCCATTATTTAACAAAAAATTTTACCACCTTGTGTTTCTATTATAAAAAGATGTATGTAATAGTGGTATTGTTTCTAATCGGACTATTAATATGCATAGTAGGGGAAAGGGGGGCACAGTGGGACAAAAGGCATTTTTCCTACCATTCAAATACTCAACAATTAGAAATGTATGCATCATTTAGTTAACCTGTATGGCAACTCTGTGTAAACTATTCCCAGTCACATTTCATTTTGTAGGGAAGTTACAGCCATTTTTGTTTTTACTATCACTGTTGCAAAAATCAGGTAAATTCTACTTTCTTGAATTTGAGGAATAAAATATCATCCAATAATGAATATCATTGCATTAATTTAAAGCTTAAACTTTCTTCATTACATGTGTGCAATGTTCTTAATTCTATTAATAAATTTTGTGCAACTTTTGTCTTTGAATTAAAAAATACTCCTATGGGGGTACAGTGGGACATGTTGATAGGGGCACAGTGAGACACGTCACACTGTACCCCAATGTAAATATATATTAAAAGATAACCATCCAGAATATAGCCGAGCTTGTTGGCAAGGTTTATCCTCTGGCCGTTTACGCAAAGAACATTCTATCTGGATTTTCATCTACAGCCATTTTTCCATATAATAACAACGTTTATACTGAAGAAGACTTCATAGCTGCAAGTGTTACCGATGTTCCATCAGCATGTGTTGCTGACACATCAACTACTGAACATGTCATTCTATCACATGAGTCAAGAAAAGCTAGTAAATCTAGACCATTCACAGAAGAGCCACAGCCACGGTGCTACAATTTAAATTTATCTCTGGTGGAAAACCAAAAAGTTGATGAACCTGTTTTGTCACCAGAACTAATAAGGCGTCTAATAAAATTATATGCACCTGATAATTCTAAGAGGAACCGAAGGAAGAGGAAATCAGAAGTATTGACTGATACCACCTGTAAAAAGTAGAATAGAGCACAGGGAACTTTTGAAAGAATTGAAAAGCAAAATAAAGGTAAAAAGAAGTATTCTTCTAATGTTTCGAAAAAAAAAAAGATTGTAAATAAAAATTTATGGGAAAGCAGTTCTTCAGAAGACGAAGACTTGAAGCTCTCTTCAAGTGATGATAGTGTTTCAGACGATGAGGTGGAAGAAAGTATTTTTGAGGATGATATGGAAGAAAGGGAAAGCGTTTCTATTAATATTGGAGATTTTGTATTAATCAAAGTGTGTGGGAAAAGGAAAGGAGCCATATGCTATTATGTTGCAGAAATCATAAATAAAAGTGAAATTGACTTTGAAGTGAAGTATATGAAAAGACTTTGCCAGCATACAATTTTGTCATTGATGATGAGACAACATATTTAGCTGTTCTTGCTGACATTGAAATGAAATTACCAAAACCAATGGCTTGCGGAGGGACAGAAATAACAATGACACAATTATCTTTACTTGTAGACTTCCAAGGTTATTCCATGATAAAATGAACTTTTGAAAACTTTTTGTTATCCTTTAATGTTTAATTTGATAACACCTTATTATTTTCAATTCATCATACATTATTTTGCAAAGAATTTTTCAACTCTTAAATGTGTTCCATTATTATAACTATTTTTAAGTCTTATCATTTGAAAATGAGTTTCATATCTTCTATGTTCAATATCTAAACCTGTATTTAATAATAATAAATGTGTTGTGATAATATTGCTAATTTTGTATGTGCCTTACTCACCGTCCCATTGTGCCCCCAGGCGGGGCACAGTGGGACATCTTGAAGACCTTTCGAAAATTATTTTTTTTTTCAAAGAATAAAATAAATATAAATTATGAAAAAAATTACAATGAAAGCTAAAAGTTGCCAAAATATTACTCTGTATTTGTTTTATTTTTTTAATTAAAAGGGAAGAAATTATCATAAAACAAGTGAAAATTGTCCCACTGTACCCCCCTCTCCCCTACTCTAATTGTAAAAATGTGAATTCTTTGTATTTACTTTGAGAAATAATGTAACATATGAAACACAAAAGCACCGCCCATGGGCTGAATTACAGATCTCCAAAAGACGTGAATTCATGTTTCCCGTTCAAGGCCATGATTACCAACAGGATAATCTTCCACCAGTAAAAATGAACAGAAATTTCGTTTTTATTCAAGACAGTAAATTTTTGTGACTAGAGCATTTAAATAGGCAAAAATGTCTACTACAATTTACTGGTTGAAGTTTTCCCCGATCGTGTTTTATTCAATGTGTTAACACTGTTTTTGATTAATCAACAACAGTGTTAAGTAAAACTGAGCCGAAAACTATTTTAAAAAATCCGTCCACTGTCAACTAACAAAACACAATGGTATCTTTCAAATTATTGCCACCAACAACATAACTACATACGTAAACTGTACATAGAACTGTGCATGAACTTGTAATAACACATGGAACTTGCAACTCCCCCCACCCCTGGAGGAAATTTAATTTTTTTTTCTATGATGCATCGATCGTAGAGAGTTGAAACTCACACCAAATATAAATCATATCTCGTAGTATTTTTGGTAAAAACATGAAGGTGGTCACTGAAAATTTTCGATATATTCTTAATTAAAAAAATCATATAAAAACAAGAAAAATTTAATAAAACTGTCTATTTTGCAGAAACAAATCCGAAAATAATATCCACTATTTGTATTTTAATATTACACATCACTGATTTTTTTTCGGGGAAATTGGATCACTACTTTCTTCACAATGCACCTTTTTCCAAAACGCACATAAAGAGTCATAACTGCCCTTGGGTTTGAGATATAAACTTCAAATTTGGCAAAAACGCGTCTCTATTGTAGGGCTATCGATTCATGTAGAACTCGATCTGGTTGACTCAAGGGCATATTTTACTGGGAAACCTGGCTACACTCTTTGGTATGTACATAGTATGTAATAATGAGAAGAAGCTTATTGAATTTTAGTAACCTCGATTATCCGGAACTATTTTTTTCAAACTCTCAAAATATTCGTTTGAATAAAAAGTATATAAAAAATTTCTAAATTGTTTATTTTAAGGAGTGAATATAAAAGACAATGAAAAAACATAAATTTTGCATAAAGAATAAAGTTGATCGGATAATTAGTTGCCGAGATATTTGTAATTATATTTTCCACTCTCTTCGATTTTTCATGACTCTGTATTTCATTCAAATTTCAATTCAAAGATATATTTTAATTGTAATTCAGTAATAGAGCATTTAAAGTTTATGACATCATCAAGCCAGTATTTTATTCGAATTAACAACGCATTTTATAAATAGTTTACATGTTTTTTACTTTCCTATTTTATATTATGCATATCCATGATAGGTAAGTATTAAGGCGGCCCCCAACGACTAGTTTCACATTGCAACAGGATGAGAGTTCAGATATTTCTAATAATGTTACTTTGATAGTTTTAGCTTATTATGAATTTTGTACTAAGATATGTGAAAATTTTTGCAAACGTATGCCAACTCGCACAGGTGCTATTCACATATTTAGGTGGTTTCCTACAAGAAAAAGAAATAAACCGGTCAAGATGTATTGCAATAAGTAAAGATGGGGCTTTGGCTATAAGTGGAATTGTTAATGGTTTGATGTTTGATCAGCTTCGTTGAAGCTAGAACACCATATATAATTTGAACACACTGTTGTATTAACCATGAGCCGCTGTTTGTCTGAAAATTCTTGAAGAATTGAAGATTAAATTCAACGAAGTTGTTTCAGTAGTAAATTATATCTAATTATATTCAGTAGTAAATTATATCTTTGATATAATTTACTACTGAAACAACTAAATTAACTTGAATTATACACAAAAATTTTGTGAGAAGAAATTGGGAGTAAACACAAGCAGCTATTTATGCATGCATTAGGTGGCTGTCATGGCGAAAAATGAGATTTAAAATTTTGAATTTTTGCACTGGGTGTAAGACTGTTTTTAATGGACTCTAAATTCCATTTGAAAGATCATTTCAATTATTCCTCCTGGCTTATCAAGGTGGCATATTTGACAGTTATTTTAAATTTCCTGAATAATAGACATTTTCAAAGTCCAAGAAAAAATAGAAGCCACAATAAAAAAAAAGTAATTGCAAGTTATTGACTTGAAAATAATATTTTTGAATCATATCCAACAGTTTTCGATATCTTATAAACTTCTGACGATACAATTTTCCCTGGTATTATTGAACATTTTTTTTGTACACCTGAAGCACTTGAAAGAAACTTTCAGGCTTTATTTTCCTCCTTCGAAGTCAGAAACAGAGTGTATGAAGTTATCCATATAATTTCCAAAAAATTAGTAAAATCAAAACCTTGATATTGATATTTTTAAAGCAACAACAACATTCGAAATTACCATGCGATGGGTGCATGAAAATTGCTTTCCAAATTTTTGGTTGTGCATGAGAAATACCACTGCAGAACTAGCAGAAAAAGCTAACAAATAATTATTTACTTTCAGCGATGCATATTTATGTGAAAACACTTTCTCAAATCTTGTGCACATGAGAAACGAATGTAGACATCGCCTGGATGTCGAACTAGACTTACGAAAACATGTTTTAAACATTGAACCAAATGTTGCACATCTAATAGAATCAAAGCAGTAGCATCCTTCTCATAGAAAATAGTAGTATCTATACACTATATGGCCATTAATGACAGGCAACTTTCAATTTTAGACATTTTGTCGAATATTTAAAAATATACTTGTCAGATTCTTCTGGAATTTTAAGATTAAAAGGAACAGGTTTGACTTCATATTTATCAATGTCGATTTTCTAAGGAAGACAATTAGGGGGCTAAAAAAATATTAAAGTAAAAAAAGAATACTTTGGTTCACCCTGTAAAATAATACGCACGAAATGATCTATTGCTACAGAATATACATAGGCAGACATTGTACAATATGTGTATTCATTTGTGTAAGAATAGCATGTATATTAATAGAAATATAGCGATTTTTTACAAATTTTAAAAAATTCTTGCATGTTTTTTGCTTATAACATACAGGGTTTTTAACCAAATTTAACGCCAGTTTCAGAAAAATTGACAAAATGTAGTAGAAATAATATAGTGCAATTGGAATATAAATATATTAAATATTCAAGGAAATACGGGCAGTTGTATAAAATAATTTTTATCTGCGCATGCGCGAACGATAACAAGGAATTTTTTTGCATAATTTAATAGTCAACTCTATCGAGCAACTTATTAAAAAAAATCAGTCAAATATCGTAAAAATTTAGAGAGATATCGGCATTAGAGTGAGCTGCTTTTTAGCTTCTCACTAAAACTTGTTGAATGATAAGGGATTGTTCACAAATTGTCATGTTTAATTTTTATACTATACTAGGGGGCCTACCCCCTGCGAGCTACGCTCGCCAACCCCCGCTCAGACTTCGAAGCCTCTAAAAACATGACAGCGTGCTTTGTTTTAAAAATATTGGTAAATCTGTAATTGGGTTGCCATGCTTTTAAAGTTTTAATGGGGCATTTTTTTTATTACCATGGCCTCATACACAGCTGTTGCGACAACTGACGACTGTTTTTGGGATTGATAAGTAAAATCAATTACAACTTGAAAACCAGCTTGTATAAAATGGTTAAGTTTAAATTGTGGCTACCTCTCGGACTTTTATAACAACGATCTGTATTCTATTCTTCCTTTGCGTTTAAGGATGAGAAAAATTCCATCTGCTTGTGAATAACATTAAGAACCAGGGTATTGAAAAGTACTGTTATAGACATTTTTAGTAACAGGTTTTAATTTTTTCTCTATTTTAGTGCACCATCATGCATATTTTCATGTTATTTTAAATATGTAAATTATTTATTTTAATTAATATGTATATACGAATTTTCTAATAATTATTTATCATACAAAATTAATTAAATATTTTGTGCATGCATGCCCGCATTTATTCGGCATTAATTGATGACATATTTAAACAAATTTGCTATCCGCGATAATTTTACACCTTGTTATGTCACTTGAATATTGTCCATAAGAAAATCGGGTACTTTTCCAGTACAGGATCCTTTGCTTTTAGGTTTGGCGTAATTTGAGCTTCGAAAAGGGATAGATTCGTTAATATACATAGATTTGTTGCCAAAAGTTATGAAAACAAACCCAAAGAGCTTTTGGTACTTTTCTATTATAGGGGTCTTGACGCTTTTTTAAAAAGCTTGGCGCAATTCGGGCATCAGAAAGTGAGATTTGGTGCCAAATGACATAAACAGCCATGGAAACAAATTCGACGATTTTTTTGTTTATATGCGTATCTTAATTATACGTATATTATTATTGTTTTTTCTATACAAATTACTTCTGATTATATATATAAATTTTTTAACCAAAAATAGAACAGACTTCAAAAACTACTACAAAGTAAAAAATAATTTTTTTAGGTAATAGTTAATAAAAAATTAAATTAAGAGCATTGTATTTACCATGCATATTATTATATTTGTGTACATTAATTTGATTTTTTGGAGTCGGTGCCAGCCAAGCCAAGTTAAAGCCATGTTACCATTTTTAAACATTTCATCTGATGTTATAAATGTGTATTTTCAAATGAGATTAGCAACTATATGTCGACAAACATTGCTTTGGAAATTAGTTAATCATTTAAATCATTGTATTTTCTACCATTTGATGAGTTATATGTATTTTTTTTTATTGTCTCATATTTATGTAGACATAACTTATACGCCTGTTACGATTTATATTGGATATTTCGTTTTGAATTTTGTACTTGGCTTGGCTGGCACCGACTCCAAAAAATCAAATTAATGTACATAAATATAATAATATGCATGGTAAATACAATGCTCTTAATTTAATTTTTTATTAACTATTACCTAAAAAAATTATTTTTTACTTTGTAGTAGTTTTTGAAGTCGGTTCTATTTTTGGTTAAAAAATTTATTTTTCGCTTTTTAGTAGTTTTTGAAGTCGGTTCTATTTTTGGTAAAAAAGTTTATTTTTCGCTTTTTAGTAGTTTTTGAAGTCGGTTTAATTTTTGGTTAAAAAGTTTATTTTTCGCTTTTTAGTAGTTTTTGAAGTCGGTTCTTTTTTTTTTTTTTTTTTTTTTTTTTTTTGGTTAAAAAGTTTATTTATTTATTTATTACTTTAGTGATATCCATATTTACATTAAACCATATTGTTGCTAATATCTTTTTTATTTCACGTTAACTGGGCAGTAGACTCGAGTATCGAAGATTAGAAAATTTATCATTATTCTCATCTAATGTCTTTAAAGCCTTTAATGATATCTATATTTACAACTGTAGACTCGAGTACGGAAGATTAGAAAATTTATCTTTATTCTCATCTAATGTCTTTAAATCCTTTAATGATATACAGTAAAACCCGCTTAAGAAGTTTTCCAAGGGAATGGAAGGCAAAAACGTCTTAAACGGGAAAACTTCTTAAACGGGAAATTAAGAATGTTTGAAACAATCATTAGTTTAAGTTTTCATAGTCAGGAGAGGTATTTTACATTGTTAAAATAATACATAAATTTATAGAAAGTTGAGTTTTACTTAAGAAATTTAAACTGATTTGCACATTTTAAAAAATCTGTCAATCAAGTAAAAATGCATAATTACCTTAGAAACTCTTTATTTAATCCAATGTTTGAAGACAGAGAGAGGACATTTCTCTTTAAGCATCATTTGATATGCTTTTACAGAAAAAATCGGTTATAGATTTTTGTTTATGTTTTTTCTCGGCAATTTTTAGTTGATAACAGTCCAGTTGTCTAGTTTTTAAAAATTTCCTCAGGCACATTTTCAACACTTTCGATAAAATGGCGAAATGTTTCTAGTCCTTTCACAGCATTCGAAAAACTAGGAATTTCCACGTGCTCTTCCTCAGTGTCACTCATTTCTTCATCTTCTGTAACCTCACAAATATCATCTACTGTAAGATTTCACATGGCAATATCTCGTCATCTACTGACACATACTCTTCAAACGATGCTGTGAAATCCATCCTTCTTTGTAACGTCTTTCAATCATCTTCAATGTCCAATTCATATTCTTCTGTTGATTCTCCTTCCAAAAATCCTGCTTTCTGGAAACAATTGGCAATTACAGATGGCGTTATTAACTCCCATGCAGATAAAATAAAATGAATAGATTGCAAAACGTTCACTTTTCCTATCTCTCCAGTATTGTCCAGTTTTTCAATCATCCAATTCACAAGCCGTTTTCTATAGTGCTGCTTAAACACTTTAATAACTCCCTGATCCATCGGTTGCAAAACCGAAGTCGAGTTCGGCGGTAGGAAATGCACTTTTATGTTAGTAAAGTTACTCGTGTCTTTGGAATGGGCGGCCCAATTGTCTACAAAGATGATGATGTTCCGTTTAGCTCTCCTCATTTTAACATTTCATGTTTTCAAATAGGCTTCATAAATTGTAATCGTCATCCACGCAGTTTTGTTATTTTCATAATCACAAGGCAGTGATTTCACATTTCGAAAACATCTGGGTTTCTTGGATTTCCCAACAACCAAAATTGGCAATTTCTCGGAACCGTCCATGTTTGCACCCAATAAAACTGTAAGTCGTTCCTTATTTTTTTTACATCCGTGACAATTTTCACCTTTATATGCATACGTTTTATCCGGTGAAAGATTATAGAAAAGCCCACATTCATCCATGTTAAAGACATCTTTAGGGTTATAGCCGGTTATCAAATCTAGTAAGATTTGTTTCCATTCTTCGATTTCTTGTGGATCGACGCTTTTACTCTCACCTTTTATAGAATTGTAACTTAAACCAGCTCTTTTTTTCATTCTATCAATCCATCCATTTGAAGGCGCAAATTCAATCTCCATTTTTTGGCAATTTCCTCAGCCTTTTCTCTAAGAATAGGTCCACTTATACGAATATTGGGGGATCTAGCTTGCTTGAACCAAAGTAATAATTTTTCTTCCATAGCTTCATATTTTCCTTTTTTCACTTTTTAATTTTTCGAGATTTATCAGGGGAGTCGTTTAATATAAGATTGCGTTTTGCTACAATTCCATTCAGAGTAGTCACCGGCATATTCAATCTCTTAGCAATTTCAACTCTTGTTACGTTTGGGTTGCTATCAACTTCTTTCAAAATTTTGATTTTGTCTTCAATTGACAAGGCCTTTCTTTTAATTCCCTTGTCCGACATTTTGAAGAAGAAAAAATAAATAAGAATTTTTTTCGTGAATTTTCCAAGAGAGATTTGACGCTTACACTCACTCAAAAACAGATTGAATGAGCCAAACTGAACACAGCTTTGGTTTGGAATGAACCAAACATAGCTTTGGTTCATTCCATTCCTGGAAAGGGGTGAAAGAGACTCTATTCTAAGAGAAAACAACTGGTCAACTTAAAGAACTACCCCTGAGTAGGAGCAAACAATTTCTCTTTAATTCCTTATCAGTCACTATTGTTGCAGCCATAAGGGACTCGGACGTACCCTCTCTCTACATTTCATCAGACAAACTGATATGAAGGTGAAATAAAGGTGACGACAATCCTTTTCAATCTTAAATGTGCCCTTTGAATAGCGAAGAATATAGAGAAATGCTTTTCCAGTACAGAATGAGGATGAAAAATCCCTCAAAAGAGTGAAGTAAACGTGTTTTGAAAAAAAAATTAAGGGGAGAAAAAACTTCTTAAGCGGGAAAAAGTTTGGAACTGAACTTTTTAAACGGGTTATTTTAACATTGTAAGAATAGGAAAAAAATGGGAATCGAAAATATAAACTTCTTAAACGGGAAAACTTCTTAAGCGGGAACTTCTTAAACGGGTTTTACTGTATATATTAACATTAAACCATATTGTTGCTAATATATTTTTATTTCACGCTAACCTTGGCAGTAGACTCGATTATGGAAGATTAGAAATTTTATCTTTATTCTCACCTAATCGTCTTGGATATTGTGTCATAATCGGGCTGTATACTACAGTTTTGATAACTGTGTAACTCACTGATTTCGGTGCTTATGCTTAATGTGTACTGATTTTTACGATCCGTACAAGGTAAATACACTGCGCCAACAATGTCGCCTATAATACCATTCGGAGTAACCCCTTTCTTTCTATATTGTCACTCTATAGTTAATATTATGTAGTAGAAATATTAAAAGACAATTGCAGAAGCATTTATATACAACTGTATTGTATAATATAATATAGATATTGGATATTTTAAAGGCAGTTTCCAACTAGTGCGCCACAGGTGATAAATCGCCAAATATTTTCTGTAACTCGTACATTTATATGGGATTTGAAACAACAATGTATTTAATTATGCGCCAATAAACGCTCATCAAAATATGCCAAACCGCTGTGAAACTGCAACAATGGAACTTTTAAAAGATTCAAAAGTAGATTTGTTGTGGCATAATTTATAGTTTTTATCCGTACGTTGTATTATATTTATCCAATTCACAATTTTATGTAATTTTGCTTTTCACATTTAGCAACACTCAAAAGTTTTAGTTTTTGATTGAATCAAAAAAAGTTTGTTCTATGAAAATAAATCCGACAAGTTAAAGCTGATTTAAATATGTCAGTCTTTTTATTATTTGCAAATTCACGTAATAGAATATTTTATGATATGAAATGAAAGTCGTCTGCCCAATAAATTAACTATTTTTAAAATGCTTATTTTTTTTTTTCGTTTTTATTGAATTACTGAAAAAGTACTGAACCAATTTTCATAAAATTTAAATGGGACCAATTCGAGAGTATTCTCTTTCGAATAATAAAAAAAATCACATAAATAGGACGCAAAGTTCTGGAGTAATCGGTGAACATACATAAAAGATTTTAAAAGATTCAAAAGTAGATTTGTTGTAGCATAATTTATAGTTTTTATCTGTACGTTGTATTATATTTATCCAATTCACAATTTTATGTAATTTTGCTTTTCAAATTTGGCAACACTCAAAAGCCAACAAATTAACTATTTTTAAAATGTTTATTTTTTTCCGTTTTTGTTGAATTTCTGAAAAAGTATTGAACCAATTTTGATAAAAATTTAAATGGGACCAATTCGAGAGTATTCTCTTTCGAATAAAACAAAAATCACATAAATAGGACGCATAGTTCCGGAGTAATCGGTGTACATACATAAAAAAAAAAAAAAAAAAAAAAAAAATACATGAATTGATAACCTCCTCCTTTTTTGAGTCGGTTAAAAATAGGATAAATGACATTTTACGCTAAACAAATTGTATAAATATTTTTTTGCTCCTTTCTTTTGCGTTTACGTAAATGACGTCATTTGGACGAATTTATTCAAAATATTTTCAGTTTATAAATTAAATTAAATGCTGACAGACGATTGAATCCTGACGATAGAAAAGTGATTTTTTTTTTTTTCAAATTTTCCTGAAAAACATAATTTAATCACAATCTTGTCTTCATTATCGATTGAAATAAAAGATAAATTCAATTTCAATTTGAAAAGGACGAATAAAAAGAAATCAATAATCCCTATCGGGATCCTTTTCAATTTTTTTCCCTTTTTTGTCACAAAAAAACTGAGTAATTAGTTGCCATCATTACAGAAATTTCATTAAAATTAGAAAAAAATTAATATCTCGAAAACTAATTACAATTTCAAAATTCTATTACCAGTTTTGACATCCGCGGATTTTTATGGACAATTGGTATTAATTTCACCATCAAGCGTTTAATATTTTATTAAAAATAGCCCTGAAACATAATCAGTCGTTTAATCAGTCGTTTCATAAAATCGTTTCATAAAATCGTTTCACAAATTTGTTTCATTAGGATTTTATATACATAGGGTAGATTTCATTTTTTATTGATACTTTAGTTTGCCTTGGAAAACATCATTTCACCAGGTTATAATAGTTTTGGAACGGATCCTTTGATTTTGATTATTCTTTTTTAGTTCGAATAAGCTCGTTAGGGTAGTTTTTCAAAGAGAACTAAAGTATCACTAAAAATGAAATATAGTATAAAAATTAAACATGATAATTTGTGAACAATCCCTTATCATTCAACAAGTTTTAGTGAGAAGATAAAAAACAGCTCACTCTAACGCCGATATCTCTCTAAATTTTTGCGATATTTGACTGATTTTTTTTTAATAAGTTGCTCGATTGAGTTGACTATTAAATTATGCAAAAAGTTCCTTGTTATCTTTCGCGCATGCACAGATAAAAATTATTTTATACAACTGCCCATATTTCCTTAAATATTTAATATATTTATATTCCAATTACACTATATTGTTTCTACTACATTTTGTCAATTTTTCTGAAACTGGCGTTAACTTTGGCTAAAAACCCTGTATGTTATAAGCAAAAAACAGCACGACAGGTATAAGGTGCCGAAGGCAGCGGGGACCAGGGTCGGAGGTTCGTTCGGTTAGAGGTTTGTACTATTCAATGTGCAAATTAAGGGATTATCCGGAGCGTGCGTAGCACGACCGGTATACGGTGCCGAAGGCAGCGGGGACCCGGGTCGGAGGTTCGTCCGGTTCGAGGTTTTACAAGATTCGAGATTTTCTACAATTCGAGGCGCCGATGTAAATTAGGGGCCCGCTAGCGGGCGAAGCCAGCTAGTTTAATATATTTATATTCCAATTGCACTATATTGTTTCTACTACATTTTGTCAATTTTTCTGAAACTGGCGTTAAGTTTGGCTAAAAACCCTGTATGTTATAAGCAAAAAACATGCAAGAATTTTTTTTAGAAATCGCTATATCTCTATTAATATACATGCTATTCTTACACAAATGAATACACATATTGTACAATGTCTGCCTATGTATATTCTGTAGCGATAGATCATTTCGTGCATTTTATTTTACAGGGTGAACCAAAGTATTTTTTTTTTCTTTAATATTTTTTTAGCCCCTTAATTGACCTCCTTATCAAATCGACGTTGATAAATATGAAGTCAAACCTGTTCTTTTTAATCCTAAAATTCCAGAAGAATCTGACAAGTATATTTTTAAATATTCAACAAAATGTCCAAAATTGAAAGTTGCCGGTCATTAATGGCCATATAGTGTATTTTAACTGTCTTAAAATTTGTGTTATAATTATTTTTCTACTTATTAATGCAATGCAGCTTATTTTTTTCCAATACTGTAAACTAAACATAAAATATGTGAATTGAAAAATAAATAGGGTTTAATGCATTAAAATAATTTCTTATCTTATATTACGTAAAATATTGTCGGGGGTCCTCGAAATGTATTCCACATCAAAGGGAGTCCCGCGAGATCCCAAAGTTTAAGAACAGCTGGTCTACAGTAAGAATTTCTAATGCACCTCAGTAATGTATATAAATTTCATTATGTTTGAAATGGAGGAATATGACCAGGTGTAAACAAACAGAATTGCTTAAAGTTTACAGACTTCTTGTCGTAAGAAATAAAAGTAAACTTCAGCAAAGCAAAATATATTTATTCATTATTTTTTAAGTTTTTTATAACCAAAATTATGGGGCACATTATTGCCTCATAATTGTTTTTAATTAAGAAATTAAAACTTTAAAAGATTAAAAGAATGATTTTCAAACTTGTGCACGATATCCACAAACACAAAAGTACTTTAATATTGCTTCTAAAAGTTTTACTGTAATTTCCGGCGTATAATCCGCGGATCAAACAATTCTGTGTCAACCCAGAAATTTTATTTAATAATTGAAGTCAAATATTTACAGCAATCTAGCAAGTTCCATTTTATAAAATAAAATTTCTGGGTCGAAACATGATTGTTTGATTCACGGATTATACGCCGGAAATTACGGTACTTATTCATCTTTTTAAAAATAAATAAAAATAAATAAATAAAAAACTAAAATTGCGCAGTTTTATCAGGTACAAATGACATTTTTGTAATTAAACTTATTTTGTGAATTTCATTAAATAAATATCATCAAAAATAAGTATTTTAATGATTTCTGCTCAGACCTGTATGAAAATTATTTGCATTATTGCTTATTAAAAAAATAATAAAGTTCCAATAATATATTAAAATTTCATGAAGTTTAAATTCAAGTTGTAAACTCACTTCAAATTATAATTGTGAAATTTTAAATGGGTTAAGTACAGTGAAATCTATAATTTGAAAACTTAGTTTTCTAAAGTGCTTGAGAAATTGTCAAAGTACTAGAGATACCGAAAATAATTACGAATGAAGTCCATTTTTAACAAAGTATCCAAGTACCAAATATACGGATGGCTAATCTAAGAAATTCCTGTTTAAATTTTTCTTTTTATTTATTTCTTTTTAAGGTGGTTCTCAAATGATCTACTCAACACAAAACTTTCTGACACATTTTTAAATGCAAAGGCATAAAATCAGCAGGTATGCTTATTGAAGCGATATGGAATCAAAATGAGTTTTCCATATTTTGATAAATAAATTACTTATAAAGTTATAAGCGATTTGTGTCATGTGGTGACAAGTTTTTAATCTTGGTTACTGCAGCGTCGGAAATTCGGTTCAAAAAGTGGAAAACGTCTTTTGGTTACAAAGTTTCTGAATAAGAACACCTGCCATTTTCATGACTTTCCGAATAAAAAGGAATTAAAAAATATGTCATAAAGTAGCCAGTTTGGATTTGAGAACAAGTTTAACAAAAAAATTAGTTTTTTTTTTTTCGTTTTACACATAACATATAAAGTAATGCAGAATTATTACTTTTTTTTTTCATTTTGCCTCTTAATGTATTCAAATTAATGGAAGTATTCAAAATTCTGGGTAGTTTAAATAGAGGTCGCAAAATATCCCTCCCCCATACCATTTTCTCCCGGGTTAGAGTTACTAGCCCTTTATAAAATGGGTTAGATTTACTAGCCCATTCTATACCTGTTGGATAAACTCGATGGCATTCCCCTCATCTCTTTTTAGTGATGAAAATATGTGCAGTGGAATTCTAATTATAAGAATTTTTCCTCTTCCATCTGGCCCGAAATTTGTTAAGTTCAAGTGAGAACTGGTGAAATATGACATAATCTAAGCAATAACATGCCAAAAATGTCACATATGTTTCGGTCAGTTACTCTTTCATATATCTGACGTAGGTTGGGGGAGTTCTCTAGAATCGCAAATTACCTCCGCCCAGACAGTGTTTCGCTGTTTGAGAGACAGAGGTCGCTTGCTGCATATCTGAGTTTGTATTTTTTTCAATAACTCCCCTTAATAAAATAGATGTTGCATAAAATGTTAAAAGAACTATCCTATTTTTAAGAAAAACATAACGTATAATTTTATAAACTTATTTATTTGTATTGAGCGTCAATTCACTGTTGTCCCCTTAATTGGAATCCAAATTTTACATATTTATAATCTTTGTTTAGTTGTACAGTTTAATAAAAATCTATTAAATTTATTGAACTAAATTAAAATTTAAACTAAAATTAAATTTTACATATCAAAATCCTGCATAAAATAGGCAGAGCCCATGCAATACTCAAAATCTACCAGTAGTGTTATGTTTATTGTACACACGGTGTGTCCCAAAATTTCCCAGACTTATCCTATCTCTCCTATATCTCTCTATATTTAAAAAAAGTAACCACCGCCGCGGTCGTCGCTGTCAATTAAGATTTTGTGCCTTGAAGTCTTTCTGGACTAACATCCAGAAAACTATTGCAAATTTAAAAATTGGTGGTTTTATAAAGAAATGTTCGATAAACACGCTGAAGTAGACAGTTTTTAAATCGAAGAATTATTTTAAGAGATATTTAATATTAAAGTTGGTCAAAATAATTTTCTTATAAAAGTTTTATAGAAACGAAAACTATGTGCAGGAATTTAGCCATAATTTGTAAGGATATAGTTGACAAGGTTGGGGTGTGCAGACTGCAATTATTTTTTCAATTTGACTCATTTTTTGAGGTTATATTTCAATTTTTTATTCAAAATTTTCATTATTTTGACGAAGATTTATTTCATATTTCATAAATTCCATTATTTGAATCGTTGCCAATTTGTAAAATAGCGCAAGTAATAATATTCCCTTTCAATTAAGAAATGTATTTACACGAGACTATTAAAAACAGAAATAAAACTTTAAAATAATATTTAAATGATCACGTGTTAAAAGCAATAAATGTAGAAAATGACGGAATAAAAAATATACTTGCGCGTGAATATTAAAAAGATAAATAATTAAATTATTCTGCGTTTTCAAAGCATTAAGTAGAGTAAGACTGATTTATTTCGACAAAATATTTTATCTATTATTGCAAATTTTAAAACAGCGTAATTAATAATATTTCCCTTCAATTAAAAGCTATATTTTTACGTTTAATAATTAAGTTTAAATCAACGAAATAACTAATAAATTGGTAAGATATAAATAAAAATACAGATAAACGTTGAATTACAGATCACTCGATGACATAACTACCACGCGTAACGCATCTGGTATCAATTGAATGCGACGCCACAGATATGCCCTTTTGGCTTTAAATCCTATATTTTGGCGACAGTTCTTTTCTTTTATAGAAAGTAGTAGTCGGGATAATGGAGTAATACCCAATTTTCTATTAGCATCGTTATAAAATTTCCCGATGCAATGACATTGCTTACTTAACCATTTTGCACAAGTTGATTTTCAAATGTTTAATTAACCTTATTTTATCAACAGTTGTTAGCTGTCTCGACAGCAGTTGATTTGGCTTTAAAATCTCTTGGTCAAAGGAAAATGAATGGAAACACGATTATAGCAGATATTACAGCGAGCAGCCGATTACAGCAGGTCGTTTAATTATAATTCAATCTTCCGCAATCATTTTAAGGTTGATCAAATCAGAGTGTTTTTACAGTTTGTGGTGTCAGAACGGGGGTTGGCGAGCGTAGCTCGTAGGGGGCAGAGCCCCCTAGTAAAAAAAAAAAAATTAAGAACTGAAATGAACACTTTTACCTATGTTTATTCGAAATAATCCCTGCTGGACTCAACACTTTTTACGACGACTGTAATAGTCATCAAAACACTTCTGGAAGTCTGCCTTTGCAATGTGCATCAAATAATCGGTCGCAGTCATTTGTATTGATCCCCTTTAGGTGCAATTTCAACTTGGGAAACAGGAAACAGTCACAGGGAGATAAATCTGGGAAGTAAGGAGTATGGTTGAGCACGACAACCACTTTCGAAGCCAGAAACTCTGCACAATGATCGAAGTGTGTGCTGATACATTATTGTGTAAGAACAACCAACTGCCTTATGACGTGGATCATTGACGTACAGTTTCAGGTTGGCTGAACTGCAACAAAAAGTCATTTGTTAATATCCAAGTAAAGAGATTACAAAGAGCGACTGGATACGAACACAGGATTCCTTGAAAAAAAATCTTTATTACGAAGTGCAGTTGACCTAGGGTTCAAGTACAAGCATCAATAGGCATGAAATGCCAGAGAGAGCTGGAGAGGAGGTACAAACTATTACATCTTTTGATCACAGACAAACAGCGAGAGAATGATAATTAAACAATTTCTTCAGTGGATACAGAGCAGTGATGGCAGTTACAGAAAGATTAATATACTGTTGGCAAGGAGAATGTGATAGAAGCACAGATGTTAGTTTCCATTAAACGTTAAGTCAATGGAAGATTGATGACGGTCAAATATGAACATTTATATGCCAAAAGAGAGGAAAGAAAATAGTAGCAACGCAAACCGAATGGAGTGTTACTAAAAATTAAAAATAGACATGTACGTTACAATGATAATTCAATTTAATAAGATAGAGGAACAGAAATGTAAAAGAGAAAGGGTAGCAGAAGCCATCTGGTAAATTTTGACTGACCGTGGGATAGCGATAAATCAACTGTTGCTAGGTGAACTAAACAATTTATTTTCTTCTTTTTTTTTTTTTTTTTTTTATAAGAGAAACGTAGAGAGAAAGAAATACAAATGAATTGAAAAGGAGTTTTAATAGAAGGAAAAAAAGGCCAGGACTAGATACATTTACAGTGTAGCAAATAAAATACATGTACGGTGGAAACTGAAAATAGTTATTTTAGCGAGGAGGGGGTGCAAATTAATTAGAAGTGGAATATATTAATTCCTCTTCACATGCCTTGTTCTCAGTACCGAGGACAAACTCTGCATACTCAGGTATGAAATGCTTCAACACTTTCAAATAGCAATATCCAGTTGCAGTAGTATCTTCAATTTTATGTTCGCTCATTGTTCAACCTTCGTCAGCTCCAACATGATCATGTTACACTGTTATAACAAGCCATATGCACTTAGCATCACACAACAGATAGCAATGTGAAATTGTACTGCTTTACAAGATGAAGTGTAGTCGTGCTTTCAACATCATTTGCAGTCATGCAGCGGTAATTATTGACCGTTAATTCAACCAGTCCAGGAAATTTTGGGATGGACAGTGTAGATATGCTGTTCTGTTCAAATAGGAGTTTTGAGAAGAAATAAAGCTCATATACTTAGTAAAATTGAGCTTTAAAGTCACCACAAAGCCAAACTTTTGTCAATATATTTCAAGTAAAATAAAAATGCTTTGTTTCGTTGTAACTTCTAATAAGCAAATTAATTTGGATGCAGATTTTAAATGATTTAAACAAAGAAATGACATTTATGGAAATGGACGATGTACTAAGAGCAAAATTGCATTTATTTCTTATTTATTACACAAATGTTAACAACTAATCATGTTTCTTTGTAAAAAGAAGTTAAGGCTGTTCTCAAATCCAAAGGAGCTACTTTCTGACACATTTCTGAATTCATTTTTGTTCGGAAATATATTTTCATGGGACGTAATTAAAACAGATAATTCTTAGAAAATCAATATTTAATTTATGAATTATAGCATTTGAAATAAACTAAAACTGAATTTTGAATCAGCAGTCAGCACAGACAGAATAAAGGAATTATAAAATAGTAAAAGAATAAAATTTGCTAAGAATAAGTTTTCTGTTAAAGGAGAAAAACAGTAATAACAAAATATTTTGCAGATATTACTACTACTATAAATAAAAATGAATAAATTTTGTTAAGAGACTTCAATAGAAGAGATAATCTTGTATCAACATTTAAAAAGAAAACAAGAAGTATCATTTTATGAAACCATTTGCAATAGTTGTATTATGCATATTTAACTCACATTGAAATAATACAGACAAGGATTTTCTTAATAATTTTAATTCTGTATCATTATTACAGACATATTTCATATGGAAATTATCTTAAAGAACATCTTATCTGCTTTATAATCTATGTTTATAATTAAGAAACAATACAGCAAATTTCTTGTTAGTGTTCCTCTTTCTTCTCTAAATATGGGAAAACTGGCCTAGGTGGATCGGTATGAGGCCAGAAATTGGGATATTTGTAAACATTTTCAGGATTATCCGGCCAATAATCATGAAAGTCATCCATTGACATCTCTTCAAAAGGCATCATTTTCTTATACCAATCAACCTTCAAAATAAACAAAAACAATGAAAATTATAAGTACCTAATTTGAAGGTAGGCAATACTATTACCTATATATAAGTTTACACACATATGCATACATTTTTTAATATACATATCAATGGTTTCAACAGAAACAAAAAATGAATGAGAACTTATCTAAAAAATAACAGCAATCTTTATTATTTATTAAAAATTATCTTTCAAAGTTCTTTGTATAAGCATTTATACAAGGACAGTTCCAGAGATGCAGCTTGAAGGAGAGGGGTATAGACATTAAATATTTTTCCAATTTCCAGTGATGAGAATCATTTCACACAAGTTTATGTTTATATTATGTTTATATATGTAAATGAGAAAAATCAAGTGCAATGTCTAAGATTTAGGAAGGGGTTACCTTCTTTACTCTCACTGTAAAACAGCTAATGGACAAAAATTATTTGTAATTTAAAGTTTAATTAAAACTCAGGCCATAATTCTTTCCATAAAATTAAAATTTTAAATAGGGGACAAAAACAAATATGTAACAGACTATATAACTGGCTAAATACTGAATGTCAGCTGACTGGATACTTTGGCCGAATATTTTGGATGTATGGGATGAATACTTTAGATATTTAGTCAAATAGATTCAGGTTTTTTTTTTTTTTTTTTTTTTTTTTGCTATGCTTTTCTCAAATTCAAACTTTATACTTTCTAACCATGGCTGTAATGGTTTTAATCAGCGATGGTTTTGTTTTAAACCATGGGGAGGAAAATGGCTCTGATCATTCTTGTCAAAATATATTTTGGCCATTTGTGGTGCAAATTCATTTTGACTGGGGAAAGGAAATTAAGATGTATTTTGTTAAATGATAAATTTAATACAAAATTTGGAAATGTTTGCAAATATTTTACTTACATGGGAACCACTTTTGGTGCAGCTCGCACCTAGTATCGAGACCTGGTGCATTTTGTAGACCTATACATAAAAGTTAGCGAAAGGATAAAATTTCCCTGTTAAAATCATATTTTATATTTTTTTATACTTTTAATTTTTTATTATTGAATTTTAATTTCACACCAAAAGCGAGTTAAGTCGCCAAATGGGGTGACACCAATCCAAACCACTTCTCACTCACACAGCAGAAGATTATGACATTTGGCTAGGGTTGCCGAGAAAATTTCTATGGTAGTGAATAAAGCCAATGTTGCACCACCAAAAATGCAATTAGTATAATGTTGTATTTTTTCAAAATAAAATTTGTACTTTTTAAAGGAATTTTCAAACTTTTTTTCAATATTTTATTCCTACTATTAACTAATTTGTATTTTAAAGTACTTTTTCCAAAAAATAACTTCAATGTTAATAGTTCGATAACTGGTCTTGAAAATTGTATTTTCAGAAAGTTATGTTACTGAAAAATAAAAAAAATATAATTTTAACAGAAAAATTTCATTGATTCTCAAGCTTCGTAATATAGGGCTTTAAAATGCACCGGGTCTCAATGCTAGATGCACCATAAGTGGTTCCCTTGTTAGTACTATACTTTAATTTTCATTACATTTTAATTTAATAGCACAATTTTTATTTATTATGACAAGCAATTATCATAAGTATTGAAATATTTAATAATTTAGTTACATATCTGCTTTTACATAAAACGTCCTTCCGGCTTGTACCGGGAGGAAAAGGTAGCTTTCCTATATCTTCGTTTTAAAAGTTTAGCTAATGTTACTCAAAACAGCAAGATAAAATGCAAAGAACCAGATTGCAGAAGATTCGTTAATACTGAATTTGAATAAGAAATTTGTCAAATTAGTAAACTGTAGTCAAGTTGGCTTCATTTATGAAAACTTAATTTAGTCACCAAATTTGGCGATGTTTCGCCAGTATTGCCAAGTTTGGCGAGAATTTGGCACCAACGGATATGAATATTTAGTTTTATGCGCATGATTGGGAAAATGATTACAACAATGAAAGATAATTTGAAAGAAATCGCGTTCACTAAAACTCATAAATTAATCGTTGGTTTTTGTAATGTGCTGTCTTGTTTCAAAATGTCAGCCACCCTAGAATTTCAAACTGCTCTATCTCAGCCATTTTTTAAGATAGAGGTAAACCAAAAAATGCTCTGGAATTCTCGTATCAAGGCCTAACACTTAATTAAAAAATAAATTTGAATTTTTAACTTTTTTTGTATATTTATAGTTTTAAATGGCCACCATTTTGAAACAAGATGACGGACGAAGTTGGCCAACGAACTCGGTTGAGACATTGGTGAGCATAATACACACAATTAGTTTCATCCAAATTCATATATAAATACAAGTGTTAACGTATGACATAGATCAGATATATATATATATATATAAATAATATTTGAACAGAGGGTGGTTTTGGTGTCTGGGGCTCATGATCGGTGAAAATATACCAAAATTTTCTGGAATTGCTTTCCTCCGAACGACTGCAATAGGTAGCTTTATACTTTTTTGTATCGAAAGCTACCTAAAAGTGAAGGAAACTAAATAACATTAAGTGAAAGAAACATTTTAAAAATGTTATTTAGAACACACATACACAAAAAAGATTATTACAAGTGCTGTATTAAGCCAAGATGATTTCATAATTTATTCTAGAAGAGATCAAATTTGGAAAATAATCTTTCTATTGATGAAGAGTTAACACAGCCATTCACCAGGTGCATTATGAAATGTACAAATTTGAAATCTATATTGTACAATTTTTCATTGCTGCCCACCAAATATCGTAATGTATTAGTTACACTTTAAGAAAAATAAGATTTGTGAAATGTATAATTTTGTATGAAATATCATTACCTAAGACAAAAAGAAAAAAAATCAATCTATATTTAATAATTATTAAATATATATAATATAATATATTACTATTCACATAAATATACAGTTTGAGCAATTTGTGTAAGCTAAAATTATTTAACAGAGTTTCAAATACTTTTGAGTGGTTAAAACCAATTTTGACCTGTTAAAATTACAACCTTGTTTCTAACACATTCATGCAGTCATTTTCATACTTATATGCACAAAATTTGCTGGTATTCTTATTTATATACTAAGAAGTCGAGAAGTATATCTCTGTTATCTTTAAAGGCTAAGAATCTTTTAGAAAATAATGTCAAAGTTGGAAATTCAGGCATATTTTAAAAACAACTATTAGGGAACAATAGATTATAGACATCATACGTTTGTAGTAAAATAAAAATTACTATTCAGTTCAAAAGCACTTGAATATTAATATCTACAAACTTCATACACATATATAAAAATGATTTTGTTAATGTGCCAAGAAGATTCACAATTTTCAGTTGCATTATTATTTTTTTTTTTAAGAACCAGTTTTGTTGCTAGACTTTTGAAATCCTGTCTCCCTGGGACCCAGGCACTTCCAAAAAACAGGGTTCTCTTTTTAAAAAGTGTGTCTTTCTTTTAGAAAAATCCATCCTGGATCTTCTAAATAAACTGAGAAATCGTGGTTTTAATATACAATTTTGTTGGGTACCAGGATGAATGAAAATATATGGCAATGAAAAAGCAGAAGTAGCAGCCAGGCAAGCGTCAACTGTCATTAACTGTACGGCACCGCTCTCTGACATTAAAAATTAAATAAAAAATGTAATTTTAAATAAGTGGAAAGAAACTTGGGATACAGAACTTTATAATAAGCGGCACTCTATAAAACCAGTAATAATCATTTGGCCCTTCAATTCATCAAGAAAAAAGGATGTACTCCTGACCCATCTGTGTATAGGTCACTTAAGAATTACCCATAAACATAGTTTTTTTTGCGAGATTGAGCTTCCATGTGCCCACATTGTTATTTTAAAGAACTTACCATTCACCACAGTTCAAGACTGTGCTTCACCGAGACATTTTTACAAGGATTACTTCAAAGTGTCATCACTTCAGTTAATCAACCTCATTGGAGAAAATCCTAATGGGAATACAGTACAACCCCGGTTATCCGAAAAGCATGGGGTCCAAAGGATTTTCGGTTGACCGTGGTTCCATACGAATTTTCGGATAACCAGAAGGCTTCTTAATTTTATTCTACCAGATGGCACTACTCATCCTTTTCACTTCCCCACCGCCAGGTAATGCGTTCATGCTTGTAGGTGCAGAAAGAGTCCGTATTCGGTACGATATCCCCCTTCCTGTTAACACATGTTTTAATTTCCTCCAAACTTTATTTACAACGAGTAATGCTTTAAAACGCAAACAGGTTTTTATAAGCATGAAGAGCTCAACAAGTTGAAAAGATTTGATACTGGCACTTCAATATAATTAAAGTGCTGGAAGATGCAGCAGCGTCAGATGTGCTGTTGTTTAAAAGGTGGTGCGATAAGAGAGCATTGAAGTAATCCAAAGTTGCAAAAAAAAAAAAAAAATTACAACATATTTTGTAAAGAAATGAAGTGTTTAATGTGTCTATGGAATAAAATGCCTGCATTTATGCAATGATTCAAATAAGTTGACGCTGTTTATTTCATAAACACCATTGCTTGTTTAAAAATAAAATTTTTCATATTGAAAAAAAAGAGTTAAGATCTTTTGGTTAAGCCAATTTTCAGATAACCAGGATTCGGATAATCGGGGTTCTACTGTATTTTTATGCTTTTAAAACAGGCGAGATTTTATCATATTTAACATTTTTTGCATCTCACCTTTACCATCAGTTTTTTAACACTTTCCAACCTAGTTGAAAAGTGTTTATGACTTCGGTTTGTCTGGCTGTCTGTCCGTGCTCCAACTCCCGTAAATATGCTCGGATTGCCCTGCAATTTTTATATGTTATTGTCGTTATCTATAGCATGTTCCCTATTTCAACTGAAGTGTGTAGCACTTATAGTTTTTTACAGGGACACTCAAAAAAATTCTGTTGTATTGCGGACTATGGGGAAAAATCATTTGCGGTTTATTTTAATGATGTTACACAATTTCAAACACATATCACTAAGATGCATCACAAGAAGATTAATATGGAATATGGTGTGCATAGCACTTATAGTTACTTTACAGGGACAATCAAAATAATTCCATTACATTAAGTCTATGGAGAAAAATAGTTTGCGTTTTATTAAATAATGTTTCAATATTTTAAACGCATTGAAATTTATATATATAACTAAGGTGCATTACAAGAGGCTTACTACAGAATA
Organism: Maratus michaelseni; assembly: GCA_963931845.1. Classification (NCBI taxonomy): domain Eukaryota; kingdom Metazoa; phylum Arthropoda; class Arachnida; order Araneae; family Salticidae; genus Maratus; species Maratus michaelseni. Next base: position 326,085,766 of record OZ007594.1, read on the forward strand.
TTGTGTGTATAGCAGTCATCGTTCATTTACAGGGACACACAAAAGAATTCTCTACTGTCTATTAACACTAATTCCTGGAAGTGCGTTTTAAGTTGCTGAATGCGATTTTAAATTTAACTCACTTTTTGTCTATGACTTGGTGTGTATAAATTCTGTAGATCATATACAAGGCAGCACAAAAGTTTGCGAACACATTTCCGTTTATTGACAGAAACTCCAGAAGGAGAATTTTAAACTGTGCTATGCGTTTCCTAACTAAACTAAAATTTAGCATCTTATGTAGTATATATACAAATCTATAGATCATATACAGAGCTGAATAAAAGTATTCAGATATTTTTCTGAATATTGTATATGTTGGAAATTCCTGAAATTACGTTTTTAAATATGTTATGCATTTTCCAAATTGTTTACTTAGATGTTATCTTTCAGCTTATTAAACGGTAATGATTTGTAAAATTATTTTGGAAGCGTTGGAAAGTGTTACATAATCTATGCTTAACACATGATTTTTCGTTCTTGTTTAGTATTGTTCTAACTTAACTTTTAATATCATGTGGTTCTGCAATGCATTTGTTAATCTGGATGAGTGCCCCATCTAGATAAGTTTGTTTATCATGTTTTTGTATATCATATTTGCATGTTCGTTACCTCATATATATATACGCACGCTAGCTCTGCTTTTCTTTATTTTACATATTTATTTTTTTTAACTCTTGTTTGGAACAGCATGTCCAAATGTGGACTTTGTGGCAATAAAACCAACCAACCTTCTTTTAGAAATAAGAATAAGACAGATTCAGTGTATTTAATACAAAATATGCCACTTTTGCGATCTTTCAAGGGAAAAATTACTCATCCTCCAAGACCCATTACAATTTTTTTATGCATTCTCTTCTCCAATTTTTTGCTTAAATGATGTGCTACAGCACATGCCAGGCATCACTAAGGACAGCCTTCATTTTACTTAATTCAAAATATTGAATAATTCAGTATTTTTTTTTTTAAATCTCTTAACAATAATTTAATTTTAAATTGTACATAAGTGTCAGTAGTGTTGTTAGGTTGCTTAAATTCAAAATAACTGAAAATAATGTTTTTATATATAAAAAAAAAATCTTGCTGAATGTTTGCATTGTACAATTTAAAGAAGTATTGTAACTTTAATAAAATACATTATATATTAACTACATTTCATGTTTTAAATCAAGAATATATATATATATTTTTTTACACACAAATTCCTTGCAACAAAATTTATTTCACTAAAGGGTGTCTAAAAACTGTATCATATAATGGAAAATATAGTAATAATTTATTGTACAATAAAAAAAGTCCTTCCGGCCTATACCGGGAGGAAAAGGTAGCTTTCCTATATCTTCGTTTTAAAATTTTAGCTAATGTTACACGAAAACAGCAAGTTAAAATGCAAAGAAAACGTTTACAAAGGAATCGTTAATACTGAATCTGAATAAGAAATTCGCTAAATTATTGAGCAATAGCCAAATTGGCTTCATTTATGAAGACTTATTTTGGTCGCCAAATTTGGCGATATTTCGCCAAATGTTGGCAAGTTTGGCGAGAATTTGGCGCTAACGGATATGAATATATAGTTTTATGCGTATGATTGGGAAATTATTACAACAATGAAAATTTTTGTAATGTGCTGTCTTGTTTCAAAATGTCAGCCACCCTAGAATTTCAAACTGCTCTATCTCAGCCACTTTTTAAGATAGAGGTAAACCAAAAAATGCTCTGGAATCCTCGTATCAAGGCCTAACATTTAATTAAAAAATAAATTTGAATTTTTAACTTTTTTGCATATTTATTTTAGTTTTAAATTTTTAAATGGCCGCCATCTTGAAAAAAAAATGGCGGACCAAGCTGGCCAACGAACTCGGTCGAGACATTGGTGAGCTTAATACACACAATTAGTTTCATCAAAATTGATTTATAAATACGAGCGTTATCGTATGACATAGGTCAGATATATATATATGTGGAGATATATATATATATATATAATTATAATATCTATGAATTTCAAAAACATATCAAGTTCTATATATATATATATATATATATAAATCAACATTTGAACGGAGGGTGGTTTTGGGGTCTGGGGGTCATGATCGGTGAAAATATATCGAAATTTTCCGGAACTGCTTTCCTCCGAACGGCTGCAATAGGTAGCTTTATACTTTTTACTTTCTTCTATCTATAATAGAAGAAAGTATTGTAATCGAAATTTTTTTCGACTTCCGGTTTTCGACGGATTTACACGTTTTAGGGGTAGGAGATTCCGAAAAACACATTTTTACAAAATGTCTGTCTGTCCGTCTGTGTGTCTTCATTGTATCATCGAAAAGTGTATGAAGTTATGCTTCAAATTGAACCTAATTTTTTTTCTATGTTTTTGGCTATGGCAAGCAGATTCTATTAGAATTTGGGGATATTTTGACGAAAGGGGGCACTGTGATCGATATTTTTGTTCCATTTTCACTATTGTACCATCTAAAAGTGTATGAAGTTATGCTTCAAATTGAACCTAATTTTTTTTTATGTTTTTGGCTATGACAAGCAGATTCTATCAGAATTTGGGGATATTTCGACGAAAGGGGGCGCTGTGATGGATATTTTTGTTCCATTTTCACTATTGTACCATCTAAAAGTGTATGAAGTTATGCTTCAAATTGAACCTAATTTTTTTTCTATGTTTTTGGCTATGGCAAGCAGATTCTATCAGAATTTAGGGATATTTCGACGAAAGGGGGCGCTGTGATCGATATTTTTGTTCCATTTTCACTATTGTATCATCGAAAAGTGTATGAAGTTATGCAGATAATTGAACCAATTTTTTTTCTATGTTTTTGACCATAGCCTGCAGGTCCAGGTTGAATTCGGGGATATTTCGACGAAAGGGGGCGCTGCCATCGCGATATTTGTTCGATTTTCACTATTGTATCATCGAAAAGTGTATGATGTTATGCAGATAATTAAACCAAAATTTTTTAATATGTTTTTGGCTGTAGCCAGCAAGTCCTACTAGAATGTGGGGATATTTCGCCGGAAGGGAGCGCTGTGATAGCCATTTAAAGATTTCAAATTCAAAAAGATGTATAAAAAAATTAGAAATCCTTAAAGTTTTTTCCGTTAAATGTTCGGCCTTGATCCGGAGCAGTTTTTGTTTTGTCTCTATATTAAACTAGTCAAATGTGCCAATCCCAAAACCTTCTTCTATCTCAGTCATGTTAATACTTCAAAATTTGCTATCACATCGCCAATAAAATCAATATTTTTCATCATTCTGTTGTACGTCAGCTGCGTGCGAATGGTCGGGTTACAAGGATGCGAACAACCGATGTATACTAAACTAAGAAAGTCCTTCTGGCCTGAACCGACAGGAACACATAGCCTTCCTATTCCTTGGTTTTATGATTTTAGCTAATTAATTTAATGGAAAACAAGAAGGTAAAACGCGTGGAACCTAAATAAAGAAGATTCAATCCCAGTTCTCGTCAACATTGAATTTGAATGAGAATATAGCCAAATTAGTCCTCTACAGCCAAGTTGGCTTCATTTATGGCAACTTATTTTGGTCGCCAAATTTGGCGATATTCCGCCAACTGTCGCCAAGTTTGGCGAGAATTTGATGTTGGCGAATATAAATATATAGTGATAAGCAAATAATAGGATTAATGGTTACAACAATGAAAGAAAATTTGCCGAAACCATGTTAACTAAAGCTCATAAATTAAACCCGTTTATGGATGAATTCTGCTGTCTTCTTTGAAAATGTTAGCCACCCTAAAATTTCAAACTGCTATATCTCAGCCATTTTTTAACATAGAGGCAAAGCAAAAATTGTTCCGGATTCTCCGGATCAAGGCCGAACATTTAACGAAAAATAAGTTTTAGGATTTCAAATTTTTTTTGAATTTGCACATCTTTTTTTAATTTGAAATCTTTAAATGGCTATCGCAACGCCCCCTTTCGTCGAAATATCCCCAAATTCCAATAGAACCTGCTTGCCATAGCCAAAAACATAGAAAAAAAATGTTGTTCAATTTGAAGCATAACTTCATACATTTTTTGATGATACAATAGTGAAAATGGAACAAAAATATCAATCACAGCGCCCCCTTTCATCGAAATATCCCCAATTTCTAATAGAACCTGCCTGCCATAGCCAAAGACATAGAAAATAAATGTGGTTGAATTTGAAGCATAACTTCATACACTTTTCGATGATACAATAGTGAAAATGGAACAAAACTATCGATTACAGCGCCCCCTTTCGTCGAAATATTCCCAAATTCTGATAGAATCTGCTTGCCATAGCCAAAAACCTAGAAAACTAGTCGGATGTGCCAATCCCAAAACTTTCTTCTATCTCAGTCATGTTAATACTTCAAAATTCGCTATCACATCGCCAATAAAATCAATATTTTTCATCATTCTGTTGTACGTCAGCTGCGTGCGAATGGTCGGGTTGCAAGGAAGCAGGGGTGGAAAATCGAAAATCCATTTTTGTAGCAGGTTTGGAGCAGGTCAAATTGCAATTTTGGAGCAGTAAATGCCAGTTTTTGAGCACGTCAATTACAGTTTTGGAGCAGTAAATGCCACTTTTGGAGCACGTCAATTACAATTTTGGAGTGGGTTAATTACATTTTGTAGCAGCTCCAAATTAAAAGCAAATATGCTTTGTTAATGAACTTTTCTTTAACATAGTGCATATATACAATTTCAACAGTATAAAATGTAATAAATGTTAAAACAAGAAAAAAAATTATATACTTAGAGAGTTTCAAAATTTGTAGTAATATGACTATAACAGATGAATTAACTTTCCACATTCCAATAATACATAATAAATGTACCATATTCTGACAACAAATATTTTACACCCTTTTAGAAATAAAAAAAATAATTCGACTTATCTAACACTTTAGGAAAAGATTAAAAAAACTTTTAAGAAAGCATTTAAATTAAAAACAGGATGTAACAAGTTAAATATGTTTACTTACAATAGTTATTGCATATTTTTGGCAAATGACAAACATTTGATAGTAAATTTAAATAACTCAAGTGATACCTGTAACTGTGAGTAATCACTAGACTGCACAGTGGTTTTCTTTTAAAAAAGTAGTACATGTCAATAAGACACATTTTAAAATCGTGGTCAAATGCATTGTGGACTTTGTGAAGAGTGCATGCTTCTATATCAACAGTATTATTGTTGATTCCATGCAATTTGTTTTTTACAATCTTCGTGACATTCAGTCCACTGCTAAAGAACGACAGCAACCAATCTTTTGGCTAATTGGCTAAAGCACACTTTATAATAATAACAAATCTTCTGATTTGGAGTCTCATAATACAGGAGTAGAAAATAAAAAAATTGTTTTGTATCAGAATAAATTGCAGTTCTGTATCAGAATTTAATGGTTTTGTAGTAGAACAAACTTATGTTTTAGCATTGAAATCAAATAGCATTTTCTATTTTTCAATAAAAACAAAGATTATTTTTTATAATGTTGTGAAAGTGGACATTTTTAACTCAATTTTAGGACGCTACAGTTCTGTAAAGGTCTTTATGCCTCAAAAATCACTTATAGCATAAGATGTGACATTTAACAAAAACTGCTATTCAATTTCAAATTACTTCAGCAGTCATGCCTTACCAATTTCATGCTTTTACATCTAAAAATAGTTTGTAGATTTGTCAGAAATTTCTGCGTTGTTGAGGTGGTAAAAATATTTTGTTTGAGAGCAGTCTTAATGCTGCATATCTTTTCAATAATGCTTGCTTTTGATAGATGGTACATCAGCTGTGTTTTGGAGTAATCATCCTATTTGGATTAAGATATGTTATATTATAAAAACTGAAACGTAAGACAATGATTATGTAGTATAATCCATTATTCAGTTAGAGATAATTTTTAAACTTAAATGATGCTGTATATCTTAGCTACATGCATCATAGCAGTGTGTTGCCAAACCTATACAAAGTTAATTAAGTTTTTTTTTTTAATTCTAATTTTTTAGATTAAGTAATTTCCATTTTTGGAGCAGATTGGAGCAGAATTTTAAAAAATTGCTATTTTTGGAGCAGAATGTAGCAGGAAATCAAAATTGGAGCAGTTCGGAGCAATTGGAGCAGATTTTCCACCCCTGAAGGAAGCGAACAACCGATGTATACTAAACTACGAAAAGTCCTTCTGGCCTGAACCGACAGGAACACTTCCTTGGTTTTATGATTTTAGCTAATTAATTTAATGGAAAACACGAAGGTAAAACGCGTGGAACCTAAATAAAGAAGATTCAATCGCAGTTCTCGTCAACATTGAATTTGAATGAGAATATCGCCAAATTAGTCCTCTACAGCCAAGTTGGCTTCATTCATGGCAACTTATTTTGGTCGCCAAATTTGGCGATATTCCGCCAACTGTCGCCAAGTTTGGCGAGAATTTGACGTTGGCGAATATAAATATATAGTGATAAGCAAATAATAGAATTAATGGTTACAACAATGAAAGAAAATTTGCCGAAACCATGTTAACTAAAGCTCATAAATTAAACCCGTTTATGGATGAATTCTGCTGTCTTCTTTGAAAATGTTAGCCACCCTAAAATTTCAAACTGCTATATCTCAGCCATTTTTTTAATTGTTCCGGATTCTCCGGATCAAGGCCGAACATTTAACAAAAAATAAGTTTTAGGATTTCTAATTTTTTTGAATTTGCACATCTTTTTTGAATTTGAAATCTTTAAATGACTATCGCAACGCCCCCTTTCGTCGAAATATCCCCAAATTCTAATAGAACCTGCTTGCCATAGCCAAAAGCGTAGAAAAAAAAATGTTGTTCAATTTGAAGCATAACTTCATACATTTTTTGATGATACAATAGTGAAAATGGAACAAAAATATCGATCACAGCGCCCCCTTTCGTCGAAATATCCCCAAATTCTAATAGAACCTGCCTGCCATAGCCAAAAACATAGAAAATAAATGTGGTTGAATTTGAAGCATAACTTCGTACACTTTTCGATGATACAATAGTGAAAATGGAAGAAAACTATCGATCACAGTGCCCCCTTTCGTCGAAATATTCCCAAATTCTGATAGAATCTGCTTGCCATAGCCAAAAACCTAGAAAAAAAAAATATGATTCAATTTGAAGTATAACTTTATACACTTTTAGATGGTACAATAGTGAAAATGGAACAAAAATATCGATCACAGCGCCCCCTTTCGTCGAAATATCCCCAAATTCTGATAGAATCTGCTTGCCATAGCCAAAAACATAGAAAAAAAATTAGGTTCAATTTGAAGCATAACTTCATACACTTTTAGATGGTACAATAGTGAAAATGGAACAAAAATATCGATCACAGCGCCCCCTTTCGTCAAAATATCCCCAAATTCTGATAGAATCTGCTTGCCATAGCCAAAAACATAGAAAAAAAATTAGGTTCAATTTGAAGCATAACTTCATACACTTTTAGATGGTACAATTAAAAGCCACACAGACGGACAGACAGACATTTTGTAAAAACATGTTTTTCGGAATCTCTGACCCCTAAAACGTGTAAATTCGCCGAAAACCGGAAGTCGAAAAAAATTTCGATTACAATACTTTCTTCTATTATAGATAGAAGAAAGTAAAAAATATGGTTAAATTTGAAGTATAACTTTATACACTTTTAGATGGTACAATAGTGAAAATGGAACAAAAATATCGATCACAGCGCCCCCTTTCGTCGAAATATCCCCAAATTCTGATAGAATCTGCTTGCCATAGCCAAAAACATAGAAAAAAAATTAGGTTCAATTTGAAGCCTAACTTCATACACTTTTAGATGGTACAATAGTGAAAATGGAACAAAAATATCGATCACAGCGCCCCCTTGCGTCGAAATATCCCCAAATTCTGATAGAATCTGCTTGCCATAGCCAAAAACATAGAAAAAAAATTAGGTTCAATTTGAAGCATAACTTCATACACTTTTAGATGGTACAATTAAAAGCCACACAGACTGACAGACAGACATTTTGTAAAAACATGTTTTTCGGAATCTCTGACCCCTAAAACGTGTAAATTCGTCGAAAACCAGAAGTCGAAAAAAATTTCGATTACAATACTTTCTTCTATTATAGATAGAAGAAAGTAAAAATGGCGGAGATATAGCGGTTTGAAATTTTAGGGTGGTTGACATTTTCAAACAAGACAGCAGAATTCATCCATAAACGGGTTTAATTTATGAGTTTTAGTTAACAGGGTTTCAGCAAATTTTCTTTCATTGTTGTAACCATTGTTCCTAATTCTTAAATGCTTAACACTATATATTTATATTCGCCAACGTCAAATTCTCGCCAAGCTTGGCGGCCATTGAAGAAATATCGCCAAATTTGGCGACAAAAATAGGTTGCCACAAATGAAGCCAACTTGGCTGTAGAAGACTAATTTGGCGATATTCTCATTCAAATTCAATGTTGACGAGAACTGGGAATGAATCTTCTTTAATTGGGTTCCACGCATTTTAGCTTCATGTTTTCCAGTAAAATTAGCTAAAATTGTAAAACCAAGGAATAGGGAGGCTATCTGTTCTGGTCGGTACAGGCCAAAAGAACTTTTCGTAGTTTAGTATACATCAGTTGATTGCATCCCGGTAACCCGATGATTCGCAAGCAGCTGATGTACAACAGAATGACGAAAAATATTGATTTTATTGGCGATGTGAGGACGAAATTAGAAGTATTAACATGATTGAGATAGAAGAAAGTTTTGGGATTGGCACATCCGACTAGTTTTGTATTGAAAGCTACCTAAAAAAATTTAACTAGAAGAACTCAAAGTGACATTTTTGAAAAAATTCCTACATTTCTCATTTTAATTTTTAAAATAAAATATAGATATTTTTATATGAGTTTAAATACATATATAATAAAAACTAGCAGCCCATCGCGGCTTTGTGTGGATGGACTATGTGTCGACTACAATATAAGGTAGGGATGTAGGTAGGTAATTTTTTTTTTAAATATTCTAAAAGCGGGAGTGAGACAAAATTGCAGTACTTACAAAATTAAACTTTTATTTAAAGTTTGTAAAAATGTGATAAATATTTTTTTTTACGTGTGTTTATGTACATACTGAAACTAATAACTTTATTTTAATACTAGGGGGCCTACCCCCTGCGAGCTACGCTCGCCAACCCCCGCTCAGACTTCGAGGCCTCTAAAAGCATGACAGCGTGCTTCGTTTTAAAAATATTGGTAAATCTGTAATTGGGTTGCCATGCTTTTAACGTTTTAATGGGGCATTTTTTATTATCATGGTCTCATACACAGCTGTTGCGACAACTGACGACTGTTTTAGGGATTGGTAAGTAAAATCAATTACACCTTGAAAACCAGCTTGTATAAAATGGTTAGGTTTAAATTGTGGCTACCTCTCGCACTTTTATAACAGCGATCTGTATTCTATTCTTCCTTTGCGTTTAAGGATGAGAAAAATTCCATCTGCTTGTGAATAACATTAAGAACCACGGTATTGAAAAGTACTATGTTACAGACATTTTCAGTAACAGGTTTTAATTTTCTCTGTATTTTAGTGCACCATCATGCATATGTTCATGTTATTTTAAATATGTAAATTATTTATTTTAATTAATATGTATATACGAATTTTCTAATAATTATTTATCATACAAAATTAATTAAATATTTTGTGCATGCATGCCTGCATTTATTCGGCATCAATTGATGAGATATTTAAACAAATTCGCTATCCGCGATAATTTTACACCATGTTATGTCACTTGAATATTGTCCATAAGAAAATCAGGTACTTTTCCATTATAGGATCCTTTGCTTTTAGGTTTGTCGTAATTAGAGTTTCAAAAACGAATAGATTCGTTAATATACATATATTTGTTGCCAAAAGTTATGAAAACAAACCCAATGAACTTTTGGTGATTTTCTATAATAGGGATCTTGACGCTTTTTTAAAAAGCTTGGCGCAATTCGGGCATCAGAAAGTGAGATTTGGTACCAAATTACATAAACAGCCATGGAAACAAATTCGACGATTTTTTTTGTTTATATGCGTATTTTAATTATACGTATATTATTATTATTGTTTTTTCTATACAAATTACTTCTGATTATATATAAAATAGGATAAATGACATTTTACGCTAAACAAATTGTATAAATATTGAAAAAATGCTTCTGTATACGAAATGACAAAGTGAATAGGTTGACAGAAAGTATGTTGCCAAATTTCCTTTTTCGCCAAGGTTATTTTCTCTGTTTCGTCAAGGCCCCATATACTGGAAAAGCACCGAACTTTTATGCTTGTTTAGACATGTATTTATATGTATATATACAATTTATTTATAATTGTCTTTCAATTTACCTCTTTTTGTACATAAAAATAGATAAATGGCTTCTTTATATTAAATAAATTGTATAAACATAAATGACGTATTTACATAAATGACGTCATTTGGACGAATTTATTCAAAATATTTTCAGTTTATAAATTAAATTAAATGCTGACAGACGATTGAATCCTGACAATAGAAATGATTTTTTTTTTTCAAATTTTCCTGAAAAACATAGTTTAATCACAATCTTGTCTTCATTATCGATTGAAATAAAAGATAAATTCAATTTCAATTTGAAAATGACGAATAAAAATAAATCAATAATCCCTATCAGGATCCTTTTTTATTTTTTTCCCTTTTTTTGTCACAAAAAAACTGAGTAATTAGTTGCCATCATTACAGAAATGTCATTAAAATTGGAAAGAAATTAATATCTCAAAAACTAATTCCAATTTCAAAATTCTATTACCAGTTTTGACATCAGCGGATTTTTATGGACAATTAGTATTAATTTCACCATCAAGCGTTTAATATCTTATTAAAAATAGCCCTGAAACATAATCAGTCGTTTAATCAGTCGTTTCATAAAATCGTTTCATAAATTCGTTTCATAAAATCGTTTCACAAATTCGTTTCATTAGGATTTTATATGTATAGGGTAGATAGCCGAAATACCCGGCTTTGCCCGAGTTAAGCATGGCCTTTCTGGAGAACTTAAGTAAAAATCCTACAAATACACTGATCACAATAACACATTCACATCCATAAACTGTCAAAATGACATTCAGAAAAACCTTATGTTATTTTGACGTAATCACACTAAATCCCTCAGCTTTGTAAATGATTTTTTTTTCTTTTAAAAATGTCTTGCGTAAAATATCTAATCAAAAATCAGTTCTAGTTGTCTTATTCATCTAATCTTCCATAATCAGGTTCATATCCGATGTTTGACACACTTAGTGGGCGAATTTCTAAAATTGCTTAAATACATGCTTAATTTTTTTTTAGTGAGATGTCATCCTAAATTTCTATCTCCTACCTAAAACTGCTGCTGAGATAAGCGAAATGACCTAAAACTTTCGACCCCCCCCCCTTTAATGCCTTTCAGAAGGGGGGGGGGGGGGGGGGGTTCAAAAATCCTTTCTTATTGTTTGCCTATGTCATAATAGCAACCTACTGTGCAAATTTTGTTATCCTGACTTTAGTCGTTTCAGCTAAACGTTGATGAGTCAGTCAGGTGTTCTCTCTTTATATAACAGTATAGATAATGCATATAATACAGACAATATTGACATACAATGCAAATACAACTTGCATTTTAATATCTTATTACAGTATAGGATCTGTAATCCAGAATGCTTGGAACCTAGGGCATTCTGGATAAGGAGTTTTTCCGTAATTCAGAACACTTTTTTATAATATAAGAAATATAGTATAATATAGTATAAGAAAAGTATAAAAAATGTACGAAAATAATTTCATAAAATGGTGATAAATATGACTAATATATGCAAATACATTAACTTATAAATTTGGTCATTTAATACATTATTTGCACAAAATTAAAAAAAAAAAAACATTCTAAATGACAAAAAATAAATAAAATTTCATTTTGGGAGTTGGGAGCAGAATCTTTTGATTTGGAGATAGCGACGGCATCAACAGCCGTCATTTATCCAGCTTGTTTAAATTTATACAAGTACCCTAGATTGAGGCTAAAGATCATCTGCTAGAGTGAATTGCGTCTGTGCATACTGGAGTGTGACGTCATGTGTATAAAATTTACTGGAATGATATTCTAAAAATGGATTTTAATTTTTTATTCACAGAAAATCCCTTTGACTGTGAAAACTTTTTCAAATCTAAATTTACAATTTATCAAGTAATTATTATTTTATGTATAAAAAGGAAATGTTAAAATCAATGCGTAATCTGGCAACTTTCCATAACCTGTTATTATTGATGCTGATCACAATGGCGGATTCGCCGATTCTTAGCATAGAGATAATTTTTCTAGGCTCAATTTTACAAAACAAAAAAGAAATGTTAGTCAGTTTTCTGCTCACCATATTTCTCCGGAATAACACCATGGCATTAAACTACGTTTAACTTTTTTTAATGAAACTTGTAACAAAATAAAATTTGTACACAGACATGTTTTATTTTTCTAACGTAATAGTTTTTAATTTTTTCTTATCATAATGTTTTTCGTATCATAATTTTTTTATATTTATTTATTGAATTTATAAATTAATGAATGAAGGCAATATCATTTTGTTATTTTTTCTTTTACTAAAAATTTACTTTACTTTTTTTTTTTTTTTTTAATGAAAAAAAATTTTTTTTTTCATTTAGTGTTTTGCATTCTGGTTTTCAGAGCGTTCCGGATACCGGGACGCCACATAACAGATCCTATACTGTATAACCATTTTTGCAGATCACTTTCTTAAAAATATAATGCATACAAATTAGAAGGATAATTACAATCGGGTTTCAACAGCACAATTTACTTAGCATGTAGAAATTCTGTATTGATAGATGGAACAACACTTTACATTCATTAGAGAGTATATTAATATTAAATGTTCACTAAATAAATGCAGTGTTCTAAATTAGCAGTTGTTAGTCATCAAATGCAACTTAATAATTGCAAATACAAAAATACTGGTCGTCAAATTTGACGCTTTTAAACATTGGCCATTAAAAACTGTGACCGTAGCTTTTAAAAGCTACAGTCACAGTTTTTTTCCCCTGCCACACATGGTACTTCCAAAGCTGACCACCAACTTTTGAAAAGAGAGCGGAGGAGATATGCGTATGTGTCATAAGTTTGATTCAATCAGTTAAATTTAATTAAAAAATGACACACGTAACCATACATCTACTGATGCTGTTAGTTAATATTTTATTAATGTTAAAACTTTATAGACCCCATTTAGCAGGATTCAATCCACATAAAGCTATAAATCGAGATTTAAAAAAAATAATTCTGTTTGAATGATTGTTTTATTTGTAAATAAATAAAAAAAATAAAATAAAATAAATTTAAAAAAAAAAAAAATCGCCTGCATGTCATCTGAAAACTTTATTTTTAATATCTACTTTATTAAAATTAGTGACTGTTTATATTTGCAATATATACATCCAAACATTATTATCATTAAATCGCTTAATGCAATTTTCACTTTACACAAATTAATAATGTTGTCCTAACAGAAAAAGATACTATTATTTTAACAGTTAACACAAAAAAAAATGGTGAATCTTTTGATTTTCATGTTAATAAGTTTCAGATGCAGTTGAATAATATGGTGCTTTTTTTAAGAAATTCAAAAGTAATTATCAATATTGAATAAAATTTTGTTCCTGGCTTGTAGGAAGTTATCAAGTTTTAATTTTACAATTGCTTCAATTATTATTATCTTGTAGGCTAAAAACTTCAATAATTTTAAATAAAAACAAAATGTTTGTGCTTTTCTAAATAATAGCTTCCCCGGGAACCAGATCTGATCCGGCCCTTTTAGTACGTATGAGAGGGGAACCTCTGTTGCAGCATCCGGATGCCATGAGTAGATATGTGGGGATATGCCAGAACTGGCGGGTGCCACATGTGCAATGCCCCTATTGTATGAGCAATGTGGCCATAAGGATGGTCTGTTTGCATGGCGGGAGTGCTTCTCTCACCGCTCAAGAATCTTACTAAGGGAGAGTAATGGGCATTGGAATGGTCCTAAGTAACGAACCATTCCAATTAGTATTTTAATGTCCCCACCTGCTTTCCTGCATTCAACCACTGATCTAAAATGGTAAAAGGAGAAACCATGATACCACTGTGTGATGACAAAATAATCATTGAGCATGCAATATTTTATAATATATTTACATATATATATTGCAGGTATTACATGAAATTTCTTTTAATCAAATGTGAAAATCCATTATTAACAAAAATAAATTGTGTAACGAAAGCTATTTTAATACTGTATTTTTAACCGACTTAAAAAAGGAGGAGGTATCAATTCGACCCGTATGTATTATGTTGTTCACGCATAACTCTCGTAAATGTGCATCGATTTTGATAATTTTTATTTTGTTTGAAAGAGTAAGGGTCCAAGGTGGTCCCATTTCAATTTCGTCAAAATCTGATCATTAGAACAAATTATTTTATTCAAATTTCCATTATTTTGATAATTTAATTTATATTTCAAAAAGTCCATTATTTGAATTGTTGCCAATTTGTAAAATAGCGCACATAATATTCCCTTTCAATTAAAAAACGTATTTACACGTGACTATCAAAAATAGAAATAAAACTTTAAAACAATAATTAAATGATCACGTGTTAAAAGCAGTCAATGTAGAAAAATACGTTATAAAAAATATACTTGCGCATGAATATTAAAAAAGAGAAATAATTAAATTATTACACGTTCAAAACATTAAATGGGAAAACTTACGTCATATTTAAAATGCTCAAATAACATTACTTCCAAACAGTTTCAATTTAAAAACATATTTACACGAGAGATTAACTTATTTGTAGCTGATATATTATATATACTAAACTACGAAAAGTCCTTCTGGTCTATACCGGCAGGAAAAGGCAGCCTACCTATTCCTTGGTTTTAAGATTTTAGCTAATTTTACTGCAAAACACCAAGCTATAAAAATGGATGGAACCCGATTACAGAAGATTCAGTCGCAGTTCTCGTCAATATTCAATTTGAATCAGAATTTCGCCAAACATGCTAGCTATAGCCAAGTTGGCTTCATTTATGGCAACTTGTTTTTGTCGCCAAATTTGTTGATATTTCGCCAAATATTGCCTAGCTTGGAGAGAATTTAACGCTGGCGAACATGAATATATAGTGTTGAGAATGTGAGAGTTAGAACGATGGTTACAACAATGAAATAAAACTTGCGAGATAGCATGTTCACTAAAACTCTTAAATTAAAACCGTTTATGGAGGAATCCTTCTGTCTTGTTTCAAAATGTCAGCCACTCTAAAATTTCAAAATGCTATATCTCAGGCATTTTTTAAAGTAGAGGCAAAACAAAAATTGTTCCGGTATCCTTGGATCAAGGCTGAACATTCAATTGAAAAAACCTTTAGGATTTCTAATATTTTTAACGACTTTGTACATCTTTTTGAATTTGAAATCTTTAAGTGTCTATCATAGCGTCTACTTCTTGCCGAATATCCCCAAATTCACCTGGGACCTGCGGGCCATAGTAAAAAACATATACAAAAAATTTGGTTCAGTACTGTTGATAACCTAATACACTTTTCGATGATATAATAATTTAAATGGAACAAAAATCGCTATCACAGCGCCCGCTTTCGTCAGAATACCCGCAAATTCAAGTGGGACCTGCTGGTCACAGCCAAAAACCTATAAATGAAATTTCGTTCAATTCTAGGTTGCTTCATAACTTGATACACTTTTCATTGATACAAAGAGGGCACACACGGACAGACAGATATTTTGTAAAAACATGTTTTTCGGAATCTTTGACTCCTAAAACATAAATCCGTCGAAAACCGGAAGTTGAAAAAATTTTGATCACAATACCTTCTTCTATTTAGATACAAGAAGGTGAGAAAAGGAGGATGTTAATAATTTGACCCAATGTATGTATGTATGTTTTAGTCCTGTTCACGCATAACTTTCGTAAATGTGCACCTATTTTGATAATATTTTTTTGTTTAAAAGTGTAAGACACCCTGGTGGTCCCATTTAAATTTCGACAAATTCTGATGACTAGAACAATTTTGTTGTTAAAAAAATTTTCAAAATTAAAAAATGTGTGGAACCCGATTACAGAAGATTCATTCCCAATTCTCGTCAATCTGAATGAGAATTTCGTCAAATTAGTCAACTATAACAACTAGGGATGTAACTAATATTCGGCCACTATTCGGTATTCGGCCTATTCGGCCCTTTTGCCGAATATTCGGCCGAATACCTGTAGCCGAATATAATTTGATATTTTGCCGAATAGTTGCATATTTGGCCGAATATTCTAAGATATTAGGTTAAATAAGTTCCAGAAAATCAAAACAAAATGTGATTTTAAATATTTTCAACAAACAATATTAAAAAATTATATCTAAATAAATTAATTATTATAAGAAAAAAAATCCTAATACTTATGCAATTTTAAAGCTTCATGACAGCTTATAAATAACTGTATATAATGATATTACATAAATAAAAATATTTTTCTTGCTGCATATTTAGGCATCATATGAATTTAAGTAAGTATTGCAACATTAATTTCTTTTACATTAAAATGCAAAATATATACTGCATTTAAAGTTTAAATCTCTTCAGTGAATTTAAAAATATTAACTTTATATCTATTTTTTTAATCTGATTTATAATGATGATAACAGTTTCTTAAACAATAAAATTCATAAATATTAAAAATAAATATTTTACTGTCTTGTAAAAATGTTTAATCTTTCACAAATTAAATCATTTTTCTAGTTTTTAGTTTTACTTTTAAATAAAAAAAATTGAATAAATATAGGACTTTATAATTACTTTACTAATTAAAAATTAAACATTAGATGTTCATTAAACGAACTAATGAGTTTGATACATTGAAAAGAAAAAAACTATTACCTATAACTGAAAAAGCATTTAATGAGTTACTTCAAAATAACATACAGGGGTAACAAAATAATTTATCACTGTAAAGCCTGAAATTGTGATGCAAAAATAATAACTTTTCAGCATTTTCAAGAAGTATTTTTCGTTTGGTTTCATATATATTACTAGCTTCAAAAAACAAACGTTCACTATATACTGTGCTTGCAGGAGCTGAAAGATGATTTCTTGCTAAATTTGCAAGCCTTGGAAAGTTTTCTGCATTTGTTTTCCACCAGTTAAATGGACACTCTGTCCTAGCTATTAAATGTTTATCAAAATAGCAATCTACCTCTCTTAATTTATCTGCTGTATTATTATGAACTTCATGTGATAAATTTGGCAGTGATGACTTCTTATTTTTTATTTCTGAAAAGCAATCCCAAAATTAAAATGAAATTATATTTTAAGAAAATAACCCTTTTCTTGACATACAGAATGTAAATTTACTAAGTTTGAGTTGCATGAGAAAGGATATAAAAAGACAGAGGACATATGCTTATTTTCTTAATGCTTAAGTTCTTATTTTTGGGGGTTAAATGATTTTACTAAAATAAAAAAAAAGTTTCATTTTTACAGAGGTAATGAGTTTCTATTTTAGGTAAAAAATATATAAATTACTAGAACTATCTATGGATTAATATATATATATATATGAATTAAATTATTATTTACATTTTTGGAAGTCAAATGTTATCTTATTGGCATCAAAGTATTTCAAATATTACAAAAAATACATTCAGCTGTTATGATTTTTGAACACTCAAACAAAAAAATTACTTCAATTAGTCCTTAATTTAATTTTTGATTTTAAAATTGAAAAACTAAATAAATAAACAATTAAAATATTTTTTTTAAAGTCAGTATTCGGCCTAAAATTTGGCCGAATATTCGGTATTCGGCCAAATCACTATTCGTTACATCCCTAATAACAACGTTGGCTTCATTTATGGCAACATATTTTGATCGCGAAATTTGGCAATATTTCTCCAGTTGTCGTCCAGATTGACAAGAATTTGATTCTGTCAAAGATTTTATTAAAAAATATTTATTTAATGGATAATTTTGGTAAATTATAATTTCTATTACAAATTACTTATTTATTCAGCAGATGTTGAAATCAAAATAATTGTCTATTACTGTATTAATAAACTAAAAAGTAGGAAATAAAATAAACTTTTACAAAAAAAAATATTAACCGACTTAAAAAAAAAGCACTAAAAAGTATTAAACAATTCTTTAAAATTCTCTAATGACAAAATGTTATCCATTAACCACAAATCTGATATCATGTGTCGGAATAAAAATGATAAATTTAATATGTGCAGTTTAATACCCACCAAACATGGATTTTCGAGAGAATATATTTTACAAGAGATGAATATACAGACTTATGATTTAGTTTACGAATATATACATATGAAAAGCAATCAATTACTTTTTGAAGTCGGTGCCAAACTACCTTAAGTTTAGTAAGAATTGTGAATATATTGTACCTAGTATCTACTAATTTATCGATTGGGGTTGTTTGGAACCAACTTCAAAAAGTAATTGATTGCTTTTCATATGTATATATTCGTAAACTGAATCATAAGTCTGTATATTCATCTCTTGTAAAATATATTCTCTCGAAAATCCATGTTTGGTGGGTATTAAACTGTACATATTAAATTTATCATTTTTATTCCGACACATCATATCAGATTTGTGGTTAATGGATAACATCTTGTCATTAGAAAATTTTATTTTATGTAAAATATTATAAAGTATCAGATACTTACCTGTTTGTTTAGCACTTTACACTTTAGTTCACAATACTCATTAAACTCTTTGATTTGAACATTCTGAAATAAAGAAAGATTTTAATAAAAATAACACTTTTTGGATGCAACATAATTAAGCAAAGTTACTAAAGGAATAAAAACCAGAAAAAGCAAGCATTACATAATCAGAATGATGTGAACAGATTAATCTCTGCTGCTAAAAATTAAGTAGTTATCATAGATTCCAGATTAAAGATTCTAGAATGGTAGTAGTGTTGCTAACAGTACAGGAGTTCTTTGTTTAATTATAAACACCAATAGACAAAAAACACATATAACAAAAGACATTAAAAATATAAAAAAAGATTAAATACAAGTACATTTTTTATATGTTTCAAAAACTTTATATGTAGTGTATATTTCAGCCAGGTGTGATTCTGAGTAAAAAAAAAAATTCTGAAATTCACAGCAAATTTTCTGAAAAGTTACAACAGAGGGGGGTGTCCACTCACAGCATTTTTTTTTTTGCGTCCCTTTAACGAAATTTGCGTTTTTTCACGTTCTTTTGATAAAATTTTCTATTTATTCACGATTTTTTGACGAAATTTGTTGTTTTTCGCGATCTTTTGACGAAATTTGCCTTTTTTCGCGATCTTTTGACGAAATTTGCCTTTTTTTGCAATGTTTTTGATGAAATTTGCCGTTTTTTGCGATTTTTTGATGAAATTTGCAGTTTTTTCGCGATTTTTTGATGAAATTTGCAGTTTTTCGCAATGTTTTTGTCGAAATTTGCCGTTTTTCACAATGTTTTTGACGAAATTTGCCGTTTTTCACAATGTTTTTGACGAAATTTGCCGTTTTTTGCAATGTTTTTGACGAAATTTGCCGTTTTTCGTAATGTTTTTGTCGAAATTTGCCGTTTTTTCGCGATCTTTTGACGAAATTTGCCGGGGTTTTTTTGCGATCTTTTGACGAAATTTGCCGTTTTTCGCTATCTATTGACGAACTTTGCCGTTTTTCGCATTTTTTTTACAAAATGTGCCTTTTTTCGCAATTTTTTGACGAAATGTGCCATTTTTTTCGCGATCTATTGACGAAATTTGCCGTTTTTCACAATGTTTTTGATGAAATTTGCCGTTTTTCGCGCTCTTTTGACGAAATTTGCCTTTTTTTGCGCTCTTTTGTCGAAATTTGCCTTTTTTTGCGCTCTTTTGTCGAAATTTGCCGTTTTTCGCGATCTATTGACGAACTTTGCCGTTTTCACAATGTTTTATACAAAATTTGCCGTTTTTTCGCGATCTTTTGACAAAATTTGCCGTTTTTCGCAATGTTTTTGACAAAATTTGCCATTTTTTCGCGATTTTCTGACAAAAGTCACGTTTTTCCCGCGATCCTTTGACAAAATTGGTTACTTTTCTTCGAACGAATGACAAGATTGATTTTTTTCAGCGATCAATTGCCAAAATACCGATACATTTTATGTCCGAATTTTCGGATTTATGACCGATTTTTTAATTTTCGGAAATCATTGCCTTAATTTTTCAGAATTTTCGGAAAATTCGGACCAGAATCACCCCTGATTTCAGCATATAACGCACACTTTTGAAACAAGAAAATATATCAAATTTATAGGTGTGCATTATACGTCAGATATAAAAATAACAAAATAAAAATTAAGAAAACCTAAACATAACTCAGATTTTGGTATTAATGAGCAAAAAAAAAAAAAAAAGAAGACTTGATTAGTTGTATGAACGAGAGTATACAAATGCTTTGTGAGGATTCAGATAGACAAATAGGCTTGGCACTATTGTATATTATAGTCTCACATTTGTTAATTTTTTCCTGTATGTTTGTATATACTTATTTTTATTTAATGCTCTTTATTGCATTTTCATCTACATATTTCATGAAGGTTTCTTTGAAAAGAAAAGGGGGGGGGGGGGCATGCGTAATATGATGAATAACCCTAAAACAGAAAAATATAGTTTCAAATCATAGATACATGTTACATGCCAGAACATATGGTATATTAATATTTTTAAAGAAACATAATGACAGGCAGTTTTTGCTATTGACATATGTAAAAAATCACTTAAAAAGTGACATTACAGAGAACTGGTTTTCTTGAGCAATCAAAAAATAGGAAAAGAGAAATAACAAAGGCATTCCATTCCAAAGCAAACTATTCTATTACATTTTCGTACATCAATGCAATTAAAATAAATAGCAGTCCAAAAGAGTCTGTTATGACATAATACAGAAATAATAAAATAAACACAATACTTTTTTTTTTTTTTTTAATCTATTTTCACTGAATATAGAATATAATATTGCAAAAGAAATTTGTTTTTGCAGCATTATTAAATTTCCAATCTTTCTTTAATAAAAATCACTTTTCTTTTAACAATTAATCCAAATTTCAAGAAAAAAAAAATCAGACATGAAATAAATGAATAGAAATAAAAAAGTTTAATTATGGACAACAAAACTACATTTTTTTAAAAATTAAATCTTGATGCAACAAATTATAAATAAAAAGAAACTATTTCTTTCGTTCAAATTCTGAACTTACTTTTTTAAAAAAATTTTAAGAATTTATTATTTTTAAATTCAAATGAGTGATAAGAAATTTCAGTAAATGATCAGACAAAGTATCTCTCTATTCTAAAAAGTAACTAATGCTGCTGTTGCTGTAATTGAATTTGTGAACTTTTCACTTTCTCAGCTGATTTTGCAAAGACGTTATATCGCATATAAAAAAAACATGAAAAATGGTAGTTTTATACAGAAATGTATGATAAACACATTTAAGCAAACAGTTTTTAAATTGAAGAATTCTTTTATGCACTGTTTCATGTTGAACCCGGTCAAGATAGTTCAGTTACATAAGTTTTATAGGATCAAAAACTACGCATAGCAATTTAGCCATTTTTTGCAGGCACATACTTGACTGGATTGTGGTGTGCAGTATCCAATCATTTTTTAAATGTCTAACTTTAAGTTTTTCTTCAAATTTTTATTTTAAATTTCATTATCTGAATAAAGATTTAATTCATAGTTTAAAATAGCTTTTTTTACCATGGAACTAGAAATGATTACTGGAAGGAAAACCCCTATCTCTCAACACAAACGAGTTTCTGTCAAAAGCTGCCACAGATTTTTGACTACCTGGGTTTTTTTTTACTACCTTGCAGGCAGGGCAAGCAGGCGGGGCAATAGCCTGGCGTGATTATCGCTGTTTGGCTTTTTTTTTCTCTCTCTCTCGATACTTCTGTTTTTGTTGTTATTGTTTTCTTCTGATGACGCAAGAATCAGTATGCTGTTTAGTTCATTGATAGCGCATTTCGCATACCTGGTCGGTGGATTAAAGTATTTTAATGTTTTCTAATTAGTAAATTGTAATTTGATTTATGATTATCAACATTATGATTATCAACATTATTAAATTTCATTCTAGTGTTTTGAATCTTTTGCAAGAAAAAAAAAATCAGACATGAAATAAATGAATAGAAATAAAAAAGTTTAATTATGGACAACAACTACATTTTTTTTTAAATTAAATCTCGATGCAACAAATTATAAATAAAAAGAAACTATTTCTTTCGTTCCTATTCTGAACTTACTTTTTAAAAAAAATTTTAAGAATTTATTATTTTTAAATTCAAATGAGTGATAAGAAATTTCAGCAAATGATCAGACAAAGTATCTCTCTATTCTAAAAAGTAACTAATGCTGCTGTTGCTGTAATTGAATTTGTGAACTTTTCACTTTCTCAGCTGATTTTGCAAAGACATTATATCGCATATAAAAAAAAACATGAAAAATGGTAGTTTTATACAGAAATGTATGATAAACACATTTAAGCAAACAGTTTTTATATTGAAGAATTCTTTTATGTACTGTTTCATGTTGAACCCGGTCAAGATAGTTCAGTTACATAAGTTTTATAGGATCAAAAACTATGCATAGCAATTTAGCCATTTTTTGCAGGCACATACTTGACTGGATTGTGGTGTGCAGTATCCAATCATTTTTTAAATGTCTAACTTTAAGTTTTTCTTCAAATTTTTATTTTAAATTTCATTATCTGAATAGAAATTTAATTCATAGTTTAAAATAGCTGTTTTTACCATGGAACTAGAAATGATTACTGGAAGGAAAACCCCTATCTCTCAACACAAACGAGTTTCTGGCAAAAGCTGCCACAGATTTTTGACTACCTGGGGTTTTTTGACTACCTTGCAGGCAGGGCAAGCAGGCGGGGCAATAGCCTGGCGTGATTATCGCTGTTTGGCTTTTTTTTCCTCTCTCTCTCTCGATACTTCTGTTTTTGTTATTATTGCTTTCTTTTGATGACGCAAGAATCAGTATGCTGTTTAGTTCATTGATAGCGCATTTCGCATACCTGGTCGGTGGATTAAAGTACAGTCAAACCCCGATTTAGTGCCATCTCGAAATAGCGCCAATTCCGTTTAACCGCCAATTGCGTCTATGAACAAATCTGCCAAATAGGAATTTCAATGTAATGTATCCGTTAAAGCGCCAACTCGATATACCGCCAAAAAAAAATGTCTAGAAATTACTGTATTTTCTTTGCATATCTTTCTTTTTTATATTTTTTGTTAGAATTTCAAAGGACACTTCCTTTTCATGTGTCTAGATGTTTTCAAGCTCAATTCAAACTTTATTGAATAGCAAAGAATTTATATTGTTCTCAACACCTGCCAAAATGCCCCTGCTACCCATTCTACTTGTCATTGGGAGAAGAAAAATAACGCGCACTGAGTGCCGAGCAAGTAAAACTTCTGATTCAGACTGGCGAGTCACGTGATCCGATCCGCTTCTGGAGCGGGGAGAAAACAAGGCATGGCACGCCATTGGCTGAAAGGGTCTCTCCTCTCTCAGGTGAGAACAATGTAAAAAATAACTTCTCCCTGTACTTTATGTCGATTTCTTAGAAAGAAAACGGTGTGCAGTGCAAAATCTCTCATTCAAAATTTTGGTCGAACGTTGATTGAAACATCGAAGAATTCACCAGCTAAATCTGTAAAATATCATTCTGTCTCTATTTTAACTCATTATGGCGAAAAGAGCAGTTTTATCAATTTCAGAAAAGCGGGAAATTTGTGAATATAAAGAAAGAAATGTGAATGTATCGCAGCAACACATCTCCAATCATTTTTCTACACTCTGGAAAAAGCCTGTTAGCAGGCGCTGCATCGGAGACATTTTGATGAATACAGAAAAATGGATTAACACCAACGAACTGCAATCATCTGTAAAAAGACTGAAAACAGCGAAACATGAAGACTTAGAGGATGCCCTTTGCACATGGATACAACAAATGAGTGCTACAAATGCCACTATCAACGGAGATGTCATCAGAGAGCAGGCAAAAGTTCTTGGCCAGCAAATGAATATTACAGATTTCGAATACAGTAGTGGCTGGTTGAACAGATTTAAAAAGCGACGAGGATTCTCTCAGTACATACGAAGTGGTGAAACTGCAGGTGTTGATGAAGATATTGTGTCAAATGGTCGCAAAAAACTGAGTGCGCTGATTTTAGAATATAAACAAGAGGACGTTTACAATATGGATGAAAGTGGCCTTTTTTACCACTTGCAGCCAGATAAAACAATTTCGAGTGGGCCTGCTAAAGGATTAAAAAAAAAAAAGATCGTGTGTCTCTTGTGTTCTGTACGAATAGTGATGGATCTGATAAAAGAACTATGACAGTGGAAAATCAGCTAAGCCACGATGTTTTAAAAATTTTAATCCTGCTCTTTATGTAGATTATGAGAATAATAACAAAGCGTGGATGACTTCAGCATTATTTCAAAAATGGTTAGCGAATTTCAACATAGAAATGAAAAGAAGCAAACGCCATATTTTATTGATTTTGGATAATGCCCCTTGTCACAAAGCATATCCAATGAGTAATATCCGCATTGAATTTTTACCTCCTGACTGTACTGGATTTTTGCAACCTTTGGATTCTGGTATAATAAACTCACTCAAAGCTCATTATCGAAAGTATCACGTCCGCCATATCATTGAAAAAATCAGTAAAGATGATTTTTTTCCAATTCTTTTACATGATGCTATTCGCATGATAAAAAAGCATGGGATGAAATTTCATCAAAAACTATTGTTAACTGCTGGAAACATACTGGATTGATTAAACCTGAAGGATCTACTAAAAAACAAAACAGTACAGCACTTCAGGAACTACAAGACGAAATACACGAATTAACAGAAATTGAGCATCCTCTATCGGCAATTGAGTACATTAATATAGACAAAAGTGTTTCAACATTTGAAGATTTGACAATCGAAGAAATTGTTGCCAATCAAAATGAAAATGAAAATTCATCTGACAGCGAAGCTGAAGAAGCTGAAACGCCGCATGTTACATCTGATGAAGTTAAAAATTGCATTGGGAAAATAAGAATTTTCTTAGAAAAACATGCAACTGATAAAAAAATGATGAACAATCTTTTAGTTCTAGAAAAAGATATTGAAAAAATCAATATTGAAAGGAAAACTCAAACTAGCATATTAAAATATTTTCCTGTAAAAGATAATTAAAGTAAAATAATTCAGTGTGATATTTAATGTATGTGTCTGTTATGTGCATAATTATCTACTTTATCTAAAATTGACTATATAAAGAGGTAAGTGCATGTTAATTTCATACATTAATTGGATAATTTTGAATCATGTAGCATTAATTATATTATGTATATTAATTATATTATATTAACTTATACTATTATAATATACTATATACCATTGGATAATTTAATAAAAAGGCATTACTGATATTTATTTTTATAATAATAATAATATTAGTATAATAGTATGAAAATTAATTTTTATTGTATTTTAATTCGATATACCGCCAAACTCGTTATAGCGCCAAAAATTTCTTGAACGGATAATGGCGGTATAACGAGGTTTGACTGTATTTTAATGTTTTCTAGCGATTCATTCTAAACATTTTTTTAACTTATATAACATTTTATACTGAGAATTATAATTTTAAAAAAATAATATTAAAGAGATGAAGAATTCTTAAAAATAATAATTTAATTTAATCAATCTATTTATTTATTATTCTATTAAAGTGGTGCATTTATTTTAATTTTAGCGATAATTTTATCTTTTTGAAATTTGATTAAATATATATTTTTAAATACTGAATTCTATAAAATTACAGCTATAAAATTTTTGAGACAGTAGAAAATTTTAGAAATGACACTAAAGAAATCAAAATTCACAACAAAAATCTCATTTCCTGTTCCAATTTTTAAGAGTGGATTTTTTTTTAACTACAAATAGCAGTTTTAAGTATAAACATGAACTAGGCCTGAAACTAACCCCTCCCCTCCCCGTAGTTTCAAAATAGTAAAAAGTTTTTGATCAATTGCTTTTATGGGCTCCTTTTATGAAGCCTTGAAACTTGAGTGTCAACGATTTTTATTAGATGATTTAAAACAGTGATTAAATCATACAAGGCAATCATCTTAGGCAATTAAGTGATTTTTAATTAAAACAGTGATTAAATCATGGCTGATTTATATCATAAATTTTCTAAATGTTTAAACTGACCAAAAAAAAAAGTATTAAAATAAGATGAACAGAATTTGAAAAGTTTCTGAAAAATATTTAATATTTTTTGTATTATATTCTTTAAGTTTAGACTTAGGCAATTTGATTTTTTAAGCACAAATGCAAAACAAACTGCAAATGATATTTGTTTGATTATTTGTGCTACTAATGAAATAAGCAGTTTTTATTAATTATGCAATTACTTACAGTTCCCTCTAGGCCATTTTTTAAGGGCGCAACACCCTGTCCTTTTAAAAAATTCAGCCCCCCCCCCCTTTTTTTTTTTTAAATAACAAATACATTTTTACTTCCAGTTGTCAGTTTGCATGATTTATTTTGAACAAATCAAATGTTATTTTTACACATGGTGCATATATCCAATGCATACAAAGTTCATTGTGTTAAGAAATGCAAAAGAAAAAAAAAAGTGCAAGATGAACGAGAAGTAAGAAACAATGCAATAACAGCAAAATATCATGGAACTAAATATATGTTATTGCTTCTACTTTTTCTCCTTCTCCAATTTTATTTCGAGGTGAACTTTGAATTAGGGGCTCCTTTTATGAAGCCTTGAAACTTGAGTGTCAACGATTTTTATTAGATGATTTAAATCAGTGATTAAATCATGTCTGATTTAAATCATAAATTTTCTAAATGTTTAAACTGACCAAAAAAAAAAGTATTAAAATAAGATGAAAACAGAATTTGTAAAGTTTCTAAAAAATATTTAATATTTTTTGTATTATATTCTTTTTTTTACCTAGGCAATTTGATTTTTTTAAGTACAAATACAAAACAAACTGCAAATGATATTTGTTTGGTTATTTGTGGTATATTTTACTTAAATAAAAAATCTTACTAACCAGATTAAAAGTGTCACTAAAAATTCGTTTACAAATCAATAGTAAAGAAATGAATTTGTTTAATCCCGTCTGAACCAGCAGCACATACATCAATTTTATCTGGTTGACACATTTTGCACTATTTATATAAATAAACTCAGAAATTAAATAAGAAAATAATTTTCAGAATTACTGGTACAAAAAAAAAAAAAAAAAAAAAAAAGCCAAATGTGTATTTTTTGAAAGCGCATATATGCAACTCTGGTCTTGGAGAAGTTAAATTAATCAAGTAAGATGTTAAAATAAAATTTGTAAATGACTTCAACACACCATAATATTTAATTGAAAATTAAGTAAAAAATCTTTTTAAAATAAAGCATTTTATTATATAAAACTACAAAGAATGATAAAGTGCGTAGCGATCCGATAAAATCATGGCTGAAAATGAGCGCCAAAAATTCGCCAAGCGCTTCGGGTTACTGGAATCGTGTTACCCAGAATTCCCTGACGAAACAAGACCGAAAGTAACTCCTGATGTTCCTTCCTGTTTGTTCATTCTTCCATGGTTTTTACCTACTGTTGCACGATTTTAAAAAGCCCAAATAATATTTCCAAACACTTTTCAATTGAAAAATATATTTACATGCAAATAATAAAAAAAGAAAATTTTAAAAATTAAATTATTACGTTCAAAAAGCATTTAATGATGGAAATTTCCTCATATTTAAAACTATTACTATAACATATAAAAGGAAACTTTTCTTCTAAATGTTATTAAAGTCCAGTAGGGAGCGACATTTTTTACTGAACCATTAAATAGAAGCTGATTTTCAAATGTATAATTGATCTTAATCACAAACACAGCCGTGAGCTGCTGTGACAGCAGTGGGTGAGACCTTGGGAACCAAAAAATCCCCCAATTCAAAGGGAAATGAATAACAATTTGATTACTCGCCACTTGTTGCGATAATATCATTCAATTCGTTCCATAATCAGGTAATAATTTTAAAACAGAGCAGCTTAGCACATTTTTTGATCCTGCAGGGTCTGGACGGGGGTTGGCAAGCATAGCTTGTAGGGGTAAAGCCCCTAGTGTTAAGAAAAAGATTTAAATACAATTGTAATTATATGCATTAAAAATCATCTCAAAGCAGGGTGGCAAACCTATGGCACTTAAGAAAATTTTCTGGTATGTAAAAA
Source organism: Maratus michaelseni (assembly GCA_963931845.1). Taxonomy (NCBI): domain Eukaryota; kingdom Metazoa; phylum Arthropoda; class Arachnida; order Araneae; family Salticidae; genus Maratus; species Maratus michaelseni. Next base: position 326,114,232 of record OZ007594.1, read on the forward strand.
AGTAAATGTGATAATCATTTTGTAAATAAAATTTTCTTTTTGTTACAATAAATAAAATAAAGTTCAAGATAAAAATAAGATAAAAATAAATTGTAGCAGAAAAATTTGTTATTTGATCAAATGGGAGATAAAAAAAAGTATGCAAAAAATAATTTGCCATGCATCCTTTACTGTGGATAATTTTGCTTCTGAAAGGAATAAGAATTCACTAATTATTTTAAGAGAGACATGTCTCATTAAGTACATATCTTTGTTAATAAGAAATATTTTTAAAAAGTGCCAGAACCTGAAAGACCAAAGATTCACTATTGGGATCACTGATAGCATAAGATAATTAAATAATAACTATAAAATAATCATATAATATAATAATTCCAAGCTTTATAACACAAGATAAGAGAAATTAATATTACATGAATTTACAATATGACAATCTGTGCTTGTAAAATGTAGTCAGTAAAAAGTATCTTATGACAGATGAAGACAATTTTCTATAGGAAATATTCCATTAAATGTTAAAAGAATACAAGACTTTTATATAAAGACAAAGAAAATTTAGACTGTTGATTTATTTATTGTTACTAAAGTAACAAATAACAAAATTAAAAAAATAAATAAATAAATAAATGAGTTTTTTTTTTTTTTTTTTTTTTTTAGATTTTAAATTTTGTATGCTGAGGGACAAAAGGTGGGGAGAATAGGGATGAGATGATTTTTTCTGAAAACTGAGCATACAAAATATAAAAAAGGCTCTTCTAACATTTCATAAAGAGATTCAAAATTACTTTCTCAAACTAAAATCGTAAATTTTGCTAACTGGATTTTTTTTTTTTTTTTTTTAAACAGTATGTAGAATTTTTGCTGTGGAGTAATACAAATTGTTGAACACTATCAATGCAAGAAAAATTTCTGTATTTTTATAACATTTCAAAGTTTAAAGATGCAGAAGAATTAAGGAAGGAGTAGAAATTTTATAAAGCAAATGTTAAAGAATGTAATGATTAGAATTTTGAAAATTTAAATGAAAAATTAGTAGAATTTTAGAAATTAAAAAATAGAACATTATTACAAACAAACTTTTCAATACAGCAATTCAATACCTATGACTTAAGTCCAGCAAATAGCTTTGATGCTGAATAATCCTTTTGAAATAACAAAATATGTTGCAAGATGAAAGAAAAAGCTTAACAATAACTGAATCAAGTACATTTTACATCAAAATTCCAATCATTAAAAAAATTTAATTAGAAACATTACATCTTGGTTATTTGTATGGATGGTATTTTTAATCTGTACAAAATATAGCACTGGGAACTAGCTATACCAATCATACTACTGTAAAAAGACAAACTGATTTTACATTTTGTTTGCATTAATTGGATAATAGATTTTCATAATAAATGCATTTTGAATATTTTAAGAATCTATAAATATCAGTTTTAAGGTGGGTAGTTTTCAGAATATTGTAATTTTAATAGGAATAGGAAATATATAACAAAAACTAAAATCATGGAAAAAAGCTTACTATCTCTTTTTCTTGTTCATCAATTTGTGGTGTCAACTTATCTGCAGGATATGGAACTTTAAGAGCATTATACTATAAAAAAAGAAATTATTAAAGATAAAATAATTTTAATATGATTATTTTAACATCTTTTTAAATGACAAAGTTAAAAAAAATAATAATATTGACTTCATACAAAATTCTTTATTGTTGACAAATAATTGATAAAAAAATATTTTCATTACATAATTCTCTGTACACATAATCTTCATATTTTAGAAATTTACTGTTCTAATATATATAACAAACAAAAGCTCCGTGAAAATTTTAAGTCTTGTTTTTCAATAAATCTATATTGTATATTTTACAAACTTTTTAGTCTTTTGAAAAAATGAATTATGAAATTTTATTAAATGAAATTAATTTGCAATAAGACTGACAAAAATTCAAACATGCTGTATGATTGCAGTCTACAAGGAAATTTCAACAAAAATAAACTACATACGATTACAATCATTGTTGATAGTAATTGTGAAGCCTTGTTATGACCAGAGGTAGGAAGTTACATCAATCGCCTCACAACTGACAGGTGGATTTTGTAAAGTGGCAACTGAATTATATATCTTTATTTGTAGGCTATATTTCAAAGATCTGCCAATTACTATGGTGTGTCCTAAAGGTTCCTGTATGCCAATTCAAAGAACTTATTGTCTGTGAATTTTTTTAGGATTATTAAATTTTATCGTCTGCTTATCATTGCATTAATTCTTAAGTTTTTATCGTTTTTTTCCCGCTCAATTGATGCGAGAATAAAGTTCTATGTTATTTTGTTCTTCATAGTGAAATGAGTTTATCACGCATACAGAGAATTGCGCTGCTTGAAATTTATTTTGAATGTAAATCGTATGAAAGGTGCAAACATGTTTGGCAGAATAAATATACAAATGATGCAATACCAAGTAAAGATACGCTATATCATCTCGTTCGACAATTTCGTAATACAGATTCGGTGTAAGACAAGCACAGGAGCAGAAGGCCGAAAGCTGTTACACCAACCTTTCTGCAAAACACTCAACGAAGGAAAGTGCAAGCTCCTAAAATGTCCATGAGGCGTTTGGCACAAAAAATGGATGCATCTCGTGGATCTACACATAAGGCTTTAAGAGCTTTGCATTTCCGTGATTCTCGTGTAAAAATGGTACAGGAAATAAAGCCACTGGACTTTGAAAAGCAGATTCATTATTGCCGGTGGTTCCGGAGATTTATTCGCACAAGATTTTGGACAAAACATTTTTCTCTGATGAGGCATGGTCTCATTTAGGCGGTTACCAGAACACACAAACCAGTCGCTTTTGGGGAACGACCAATCCTCATTCATTAATGCAAAAACCTTCACATTCTCAAAAAATTGGCGTATGATGTGCTGTATCACGCAAAATGATTGTTGGACCTTTGTTTTTCAAATCAACTGTTGATCATTATGCATACAGGAAACTTATCCAGCAATTTGTTGCAATGTTAGAAGTGAATGAACGAGATTCTTGGTTCCAACAAGATGATGCAACATGCCATACAAGTAATGAAATCAGGGATATGCTTGAAGAATTTTTCAGCAATCGGCTCATCTCAAAAAATCTGGCCAACTCGATCTGAGCATTCTGGACCTTTTCCTGTGGGGATATTTAAAGAAAAAAGTTTGTGCAAATAATCCCCAAACAATAGATGATCTGAAAATAGCCATTACTTAAAAGATAAAATAAGTCATTCCCAACATGTTAAAACATGTTTCTACAAACATGCACAAGCGAGTTCACCTTTGCCTCCTAGAAAGTGGTGGACATTTTCAACATTATAAATGCAAGTTCAGCATTTTTTCCTGCATGATGTTAAAACTGTTTTTCATCATTAGCATAAAAGCAATTGTTTTTAGGCTTGCTGTTTTGTGAATAATAAATACATATGTCGTCAGTGCGGGAATTTTCTGGACACTCGGTACAATGTAAACATTAAATTTTCCTATGTTGTAACACTTTAATTTTATACAAATATTTTATAGAAATGCATTGTAATAATGAATTATTTTTGAAGTCATGTAAATTTTGTATAATTCTCGACTGATGTTGCTGGTTGATGAAAAAAATTAATTCGCTGGTAAGATTTTCCAAAAATTTCTCATCCCTCTTTGTTCGGACAATTTTCCGACACACATTCGATAGAGCATTTTTCGATAGAGAGAACGATACCTCGGTAAGAGATTATGTGCTTCTGCATACTTGTGCATCGAACCAGACTTCGCAAGTAATCTTGGGTTTACGTGCATGCAAGGACATTTCGCAGTTTGAATGGTTGATTTATTCTTTCTTTTTGTTAACTGTTAAAGTGATTGTTTATGCAAGTTTTCAGTTCAGAGCACAGAGCTCGTGTGTGTTGGATGGCATTTGTGGTCAACGTGTAACCAGGAGGGTTGTATTTTAATTAAGTTTATAGTTCAATTTTACATTGTGTAGTTTTAATCAGTGTTTTTCTCATTAAGTTTAAAGTGAACCAGCCGAGCTATCATAATGGTCCGTCGCCCGAGATTTCTTTTAATGGGGAAAATAGCTAATTAAGCTAAATTGGAAAGTGATTTGGACTTTGAAATATGGATGTTTGGTGTTCAGTGTTAGAATTTAGGCGCATGGTTGGTTGGATGCCAATGTCCCTGCATTGTTGATCAAGACGTTTTAAAGATTTGGTGAGTTCGTTCCTGTATTTAAATTTTTATTTATTATGGAAGAGTTAAAGGATTTTTTGATTAAGAAGAGGTTAAACTGTCGAAACTCACACTTCACATGTTCAGTGGTAATCTGGAGGAGTGGCTGCTCTTTTATGATTCATTTAGGGCTAGTGTGGATTGTAATGAAGGTTTATCAGACTCAAAAATTACAATATTTAAAATCGGCATGCAAAAGCAATGCACTTAAAATAATTCAATGCCTTCCAATCGCTGATTCGAATTATAAGACAGCGTTAGAGCTGTTGAAAGAGCGATATTCAAATAAATGAGAATTAATTAACACATTAAGAAATTTATTGGAATGTCTTGTATTTCGGATACTGCACAGTCTCTTTTAGAAAGTGTAGACGTTATAAATGAATGTGTCCGTTCATTGAGTCTACTTAAACAAGAGGTTAACGGCTTTTTAGAAGTATTGATTGTTTATTTAATTACAGAGAAATTGGATAGAAATACAAGATATTGGTGGGAAAGAACACTCAAAAAAGAGGAATTGGGTACACTTGAAAATTTATTATCTTTTTTAAAGGATCATGCGAGAACCCTTCAAAATAGTAAATCATCAGTTAAAGAAAGTCGAAAACCTAAATTCACTACATTGTCTGCTAATAATATTTGTCTTTTATGCAAAGAATCGCATCCACTTTACAGATGCCCGCGATATTTGAAATTAAATGTGTAGAAAAGAATAGAAATAGCTAGAACAAATGGTTTGTGTTTTAACTGTGTTTTAGAGAAACACTATGCGAAAAAGTGTATGAGTGTGGATAGATGTAGAGTGTGCCACAAGCCTCATCATAGTGCAGGGTTGGACGGTATTTACCGTCTGATGGTTTTTACTGGTTTTAACCATGGTTTTTACCGTCTTTGGAAAAACATGTTTTTACCAGGATTCTTACCACTTTTGAAAAAACTCATTAGTTTGATTGTTTTTGTCACTTTTATCCAAATTTATCTACCAATTTTTCATTTTCCCAATGGTGAAAGTTTTCTGGATATTTAATACCACTATTTCCACATAACAATATTCACCTAATTTAGTTTCTGATTAGGTAAATAAAAGAATGCTATATGAAAATATTGGTTTTTAAGGAATATAAAAACCTGGAAAACTTTCATCCATGTTTTCCTCCTACAAGAATTCAAAATTTTAAAGATATTATTGTACATATAGCATTATTAAACCTAAAACTCATTATAACTATTATTATGAGAATGCACACTACATTATTAATCTTGATGGAGATTAGTTTACTAATTTTTACTAAAGGAAAAAAGAAATTATAAGTACACTTTTATCACATGTAAAAACCTTAATCATTTTAATAAAAACAAAATGCTTACAAATATTACAAGTTCTCTCTATATAAAAATACATCAATTACATGAAAATACAGTTTTTATTAATAGTATTAAAATAAAGTGTAATGACTAGTAGAGTTTATTGTATCCTAAGGTATTTACCACTTTTTCCCAGGTTTTTACCGGTAAAAACCTAGTTTTTACCATGTCCTGGTAAAAACCAGTTTTTACCGGTAAAAAGCCAACCTGTCATAGTGTCTTGCATATTTCATGGGATACTGGCCCTCATGTAAAGAGTGCGACAGAAACTCCGGTGGTTCCTCTTTCCCCGAACGCAACTGAATTTCGACCGAGACAAAATGAGTTAAGTGAAACTTCTTGCACTGGCACCTTTGAGTTTCGAAACAATTCTGGGTCGGGAATACAGTTGATGCATATGGGCAATTCCATGGTTACTCTTGTTACATTAATGGTGGTATTTTAACATAGAAATGCATTATTTTTTATGCCTTTTTTTTTTTAAATGCACATAATTTTTTGTTGAATAATAAAGAAAAATGTTTACTTTTTGTATTTGTGCAAGAAAAAATGATAAACTTTATTAGTTTTATAGACTGAGTCATCTAAAGTATGGTTACTCTTGTTACCTGAAAAAGACATACATTTTTTACCCCTCTACATTAATGATTATTTTATCTAAACTACACAATAAAATCTTCAAATTTAAAATTATTTCAAAAAAGGAATGATTACTTATTAAATGAAAACCATCTACAAGTTTTAAATTCTAATATATTATTTAAAATTGAAAAAAAAAACGTTACTCTTGTTACAAAAAAATGGTTACTCCTGTTACATTCCCGTCTAAAGATTTGGTAAAAAAGTTATAAGACACATCATGAGTGCAAATAACTATATAATGATGCATTTATTAAATTTTATCAAAGGAAAAATGATTTCTAGAGTTTACAAGTGATGGGAAACTCAATTTTTTTACAATATTCTCTTTTTTGTACAAAAAATTATCAGGATTTTTAGGCCATTTCCAATTTTTGCCTGCAGGAATCATCACATTTACAGAATAAGAGTCATTTATTTTGCTTATAACTTCACCCGGATAAAATTTTTTATCATACTCTACTAATACCCATTCTCCTGTCATGTCATCATCTTCCTGGCTTGCTATGTTTGGGGCATCATTCTTTGTTACTATAGAACCTATGGGTTTTCCATTTATTATTGAGAAAAAGTGCATTTTGCCTATGCTTTTAATTTGCAAACTTTCAGTAAAAATAGATTTACAATCTAAAAGCATATTTCTTTTTTCAATAATGTCAGGTTCTATATTTATCACCTCAATCTTTGATGATTCGCTTGCTTTTGCAAAATCAGAAGCATTGCGTACCATACATCGTTTGTTTTTTGTATTGCTCTAAACAACATGCTTTACTGTAGCTCCTATTCTGTCGACTGGTCCTTTACCATGCATGTGGCAAAAAAGTTCCATTTTATAATAACATTATGTTTTCTCTCTAAATGAAGTAGCAATGACATCACATACTGATTTTTAAATTGTGATGTGGGCCCATCAGACCACACATCTATAAACTCAACAGGGCTTGGGATTTTCTCCAAAAGTATATCTATATATGCAATCACAGTTTCTTTACTGTGGGTTAATTCATCCAATACTAAAACTAATGGATGTATTTTACCATCATAATAAAGTGCTGATGTGAATAGACTCACCTGGGACTGGTCCCAGTGAGCAGACTGTATCTCATCCTGGAACACACATTTATAATTTTTGGAAAAATCAACTTGTACAAGTGCTTGTTTCCTGTCAAAGGCTTCTGATAAAGCTTTTTCCCTTGCAGCATTATACTTTGCAGCCTGAATTCTTTTTATATAGCAATGTTCCATGAATGTTAGAAGTAGCGAATATATATAATCACATAAATCTTTGGTTGTTCCTTCTTGAAGAACTTTGTCTATTCTCTCTTTTCCATCCATCTTCCATACATACCATGAAACAGAATCATCTTCTGATAAATTGAACTTGTCTAAGAAAGTATTTTCGAAATTACATTCATCACACTTTTTAAGCCAGCAATTTTCTGTCGCTATGTCACAAATCATAATTAATTGAAATATTTATTATGAGTAAAAAAAAAAATTTTAAAAAAATCCTGACATTCTATAGAACAATTACATGTTAATTTATAACTTAATTTATGCTGAGTTGAGTTGTTAATGTGCCAGACTTCTGTTTAACTGTTTACAATAACTTCAAGTTTCATCTAGCTATTAAAGATAGTGCTGAAAAAGATTATTTAAAATCATTCAATAAATTAAGCAAGTTGTGGTTACTCTTGTTACAAAAAATCTAAAGTTACTCTTATTACTTTAAATTTAATTTTGTAACAAGTCATAATTTTGATAAATTAATTTCATACTGTTGAAAATATCATAAATACAGATAAGCAACATATCTGTATGGATAATTTCGATTTTAATTTATTTTTTTCTCCTTAGGATAAACTTTTATATGTTTTTGGTTACTCTTGTTACATGTCAAAGAACAAATTTAATTAACCTTTTTAATAAAAATATTATATATGTATATTTATTTTTTAAATATTAACTAATAAAAAGATACTACTACTGTAAAAAATAAAACTGCAATGAAACAAACAAAACTATTATGAGTAATTGGCATTTGGAATAATATGAAATTCATCAATTTTTGCTGTTAATTTTTTTTTTTTTTACTTTGCAACCCATTTACAAAAAAAAGACAACTAAATATAGAAAAATTTCTTAATTTTATTTTTCTTTGGACTTTTTACTTAAAAAAGATATATAATACACCTATGTCTTAAGAAGAAAAAAAAAACATTCATGATGTCCTATTTTGCATGGAATTGCCCATATGGGACAGACTCTACTTTGTACAGCCATGATTAGGGTTCTTGATTCAGTGGGTAATCTTGTAAATTGCCGCGCGTTGCTGGACAGTGGAAGTGAGGCCTGTTTTATAAGTGAAAATTGTATGCGAAAATTGTGTTTGCCAAGGCAAAGAACTAGAGTACAGGTTACATGTTTAGGTTCTTATAGTGCTGAAACAAATGGAGAGATACATTTGAATTTTACTCCTCATTTTAAACCTGAAATAAAATTTGCAACTAAAGCATTTGTGATAAAAATAATAACATCAAATGTGCCATGTAGTTCTATTCCTTCAGATGTTGTGAATAAGTTTAATGATTTAGTTCTAGCAGACCCACTATTTTTTGAGTCAAGACCAGTAGATATTCTGCATGGAGTTAACGTATTTTTTACATTGTTAAATGGGAAAATTGAGAAAAGAGGGGAAGCTCTGCTCTTTGCTGTAAGTTCTAAGCTAGGGTGGATAATTATGGGGACTACTTCATTCGATACAGGTCTACATACATTTGCCATTAATAATATTTGTACGATTTTAACTGCAAGACTTACCGCTAGATGTCAGCACCAAAGAAGTTGAAAGAGACTATGCTTTGAATTCCAGACATTAAATAAATAAAAAGTAACATTTTATAAAACTATAAACTATTCATAAAACTCTAAGTCTCATTATGTTTAAAATATTCTGTTATTATTATTACTATATGATGTGTTATTAATTTTCTTTCATTCTTTTTTATTAGAATTTGTGAAAATCTGCAATCCTGCTCTTTTCTGCAGGGTAGTGATGTAAACAAATTCATTCTGTTATCTTTCGGTGTTATTCTGAACGTAAAAAATGCTGCTGTCCTTAAGTCTGGATTCTGATTGTTTGTAAAATTCTAAATTCTTATTTGAAGTCAGTCTACTTATTAAAAATGTGAAAAAGGATCAAATTCTCAAGTTTTTATCAGTGTGAAATTATGCCTCAATGCTTCAAATTTAATACACCATTCCTTCTATGAAAAATGATGCTGGTTTTTAGAACAATTCTTCAGTTCATGTGATTTATTCCGTGGGTGGAATCAAAATTTTCAGTGTTGATCGGTAAAATATTGAAGTCATGGAATATCTGCAATATGATTCTACATAATTGAAATGATTATTCGTCATTTAGTATTCACGAAGTGATTCATCATTATATTATTAATTTCAATGCAATTCGTACAAGAAAATTCATTCTGGAGTCTAACACCCGAATCAAATCAGAGGTACGTAGATATTCATTATTTATTTTATTCAGTAATTAAATTTCAAAAATAGTCTTAATCTTTTAATTTTGAAACTATACAATATTCAATTAAAATTAGATGGCTTGGTGAAACAATTTTGGTCCTTGGATTCTGTTCCGGAATTAATTCAGATTTCTAAGGAGGAGAGGGAATGTGAGGATAATTTTAAGCGCACTTATTTTCGAGATATGTCTGGAAGTTTTGTCGTGAAACTTCCATTTAAAGATTCAACATCTCGATTAGGTGATACCAGAGAAACGGCTATCCAGAGATTTCGTTCGTTAGAACGCAGACTTTCAAAACAGCCGTCTATTTATGAAGACTATCGAAAATTTATGAGGGAATATTTTGAATTGGGTCACATGGAACGTGTATCCAAGTCGGAGAGTGTACCTTCAAGCGTTTGTTATTTACCACATCATGCAGTAATTCGGAATCAAGCACAACGACGAAACAGAGTTGTTTTTGATGCTTCAGCTAAGTCTACTTCAGGTGTATCTTTGAACGACATTCTTATGCTCGGTCCACGTATACAGCAAGAGCTTTTTCCCAATACTGTTGAGATTTAGAACTTTACCTATAGTTGTATGTGCAGATATAGAAAAAATGTTTAGACAGGTTTTGATTAACCCTGAAGATAGAGACTTTATGAGAATTCTTTGGAGAGAAAATTCCCAAGATACTATAGAGGATTACCGTTTAACAACAGTTACTTACGGTACCACATCTGCCCGTTTCAATCTACTAGATCTCTTCATCAGCTTGCCTTAGATGAGAAGAGTGAATATCAAATTGGCATCTGCAGCAGTGTTAAGGGATTTTTATGTTATGATTTATTGTCAGGGGGTCAGAATGAAGAGGAAGTTGTGGAATTAATTGATCAATTGACATTGTTAATGAAGCAAGGTGGTTTTAAATTGCGAAAATGGATTTCTAATGTGCCTAGGGTGTTGAAAAACATTTCGGAAGAATGTAGAGAAAGTGCAGATTCATTGTTCTTAAAGAATGATAGTGGTATAAAAATTTTGGGAATCCAGTGGAATTTGATGGGTGATTTCTTTCGTTTCACTGTTTTAGACCTTGACAAAAAGAATAGATATTCGAAGAGAGATATCTTGTCAGAGGTCACAAAGGTGTTTGATCCGTTGGGGTTGCTATCTCCTTGTGTCGTTTTCATGAAGATATTGTTGCAGGATTTATGGAAAATTTCACTTACGTGGGACGAGCCAATTAGTGAAGACTTTAGTAAACGGTGGACATCGTTTAGAAATGACTTAAGTGTAATTTCTCAATTGAAGATTCCTTGATTTGTCTTGGCTGTAGATAAAATGGGACTTCAAATTCATGCCTTTTGTGATGCGTCCGAAAAGGCATATTTGCGCAGTAATATATATGCGTTCAATTTCTCAAGATGAAAAAATAACGGTAAATCTTTTGACATCTAAGACTAAGGTAGCACCAATTAAAACTCAGTCCATTCCACGACTTGAATTGAGTTCGGCTCTTCTTTTGGCAAATTTGCTAAAAATGGTTTTACAGCATTTAAATTTTACAGAGACTGAAGTATTTGCCTGGACTGATTCTAGTGTTGCGTTGGCATGGCTTTCTTCAGAGCCTCATCGTTGGCAAACATTCGTAGCTAACCGTGTTTCAAAAATCCAAGAGGCAATTCCTAATGTTCCGCGGAATCATGTTTCTGGAATTGAAAATCCCGCTGACTGCGGAACAAGGGGTATCTTGCCGTCGGAATTAGTAAATTGTGAATTATGGTTTCGTGGTCCTCGATGGTTAAGAGAGCCATTGAACAACAATCAACATAATGATCCATTTAACGGTAAAGATATACAGGAGTTTGTTTTAAAGGAAGAAAAGCGAACCTGTGTTGTAAATGTGTTTGATCTTAGTGATGATCATGTGATTTTCAGATATTCCACTTGGAATAGACTCGTACGAATCGTCGCGTGGTGCTTGAGATTTGTGAACAATGCAAAAAAGGTATCTCAGCGAATAAACGGTTTACTCTTGACATCAGAGCTTTTGAGAGCCGCAACGATGATAGTGAAATTAGTACAACACCAGTGTTTTTCTGATGAGATCCTTGCTTTAGGAAATCATAAATTGTTAAGACGTTCGAGCAAACTTTTGACATTAAATCCATTTCTGGATTCAAGCTGTATTTTGCGGGTTGGTGGAAGGTTGAGACATGCTAATGTTTCTGAAGATCAGAAACACCCAATAGTGTTGCCTAAGTCTCATCATATTACTGCATTGCTTATTAGACATTATCATATAACTTACTTGCATGCTGGTCCTCAGCTTCTTTTAGCTGTCCTTAGAACAAAATTTTGGATTTTAAGTGGTCGAGATGCAGTAAGAAAAATTGTGAAGACATGCATAAAGTGTTTTTGTGCTTCCCCAGCTATTGGTACTCAATTAATGGGTGACTTGCCCGCTATGCGTGTTTTACCCAGTCGCCCATTTTCGAAGACTGGATGTGATTATGCCGGTCCTTTTATGTGTAAAGAGAGAAATCATAGAGGTATCAAGGCATTTAAGAGTTACATAGCGATTTTTTTTTTTGTTTTTCGACTTGTGCTATTCATCTTGAATTGGTGTCATATTTGTCCACTCCAACGTTTTTGGCTGCTGTGAAAAGATTTGTTTCTCGTAGAGGCAAGCCAGCCAAATTAGTAAGTGACTGTGCTACAAATTTTAAGGGTGCAAGTAAGGAATTGTGGTTATTATATGAATTTTATATCCTCTGCCATTAAAGATCAATCCTTACAGAATTATGTTGCTAATGAGGGCATTGTTTGGAAATTTAACCCTCCATCGGCTCCACATTTTGGTGGGCTGTGGGAGGCTAACATAAAGTCTGTGAAATATCAATTGCATAGAACAATGGGAAATTCGCTATTTACAATTGAAGAGTTCTCAACATTATTGTCCCAAATTGAAGCTTGTTTGAACTCGAGACCTTTGTGTCCGTTGTCAAATGTGTTGATTCAAATGATCTAGAAGTTTTAACACCGGGTCATTTTTTGACGGGTGCTTCTTTAACAGCTATTCCAGAGCTTGATGTTTCTGAGGTTCTGCCTTCACGACTTCGTCGTTGGCAACTGACACAGAGAGTATTCCAGCACTTTTGGAAACGATGGAGCGCAGAGTATTTGTCTCAGTTGCAACAACGCCTGAAGTGGTTACGTCCAATAGCAAATTTAAAGATGTAGTGATGGTCATGTTAGAGTGGCCATAGTGAGAACTGCTACGGGAGAGCTCAAGCGTCCTATTCACAAACTTTGTCCTTTACCTTTTGAATGAGAATATTTAATTATAGCCCTTGAAGGTTTCAAGGCCGGGGGTGTATGTTCCAGGGTTGTAAAAAACCCGGGTTTTTTAAATAAAACCCAACCCGGGTGGGTTTTATTAAAAAACTGGGTTAAATGGGCAATTTTCCCCAGGTAAATTGTGTTAAACTTAAAATGCCAAAATGTGGACTATGATTCTACCTTCCTCACAAATAATAATATCCAGGGTTGCCACGGTATAGGGAAAACTGGAAAAACTGAGAAATTTAAAAATGAGTATTAAAAACAAAGAATTTTACTAAATTTTGGTACTTTGCAAAATTTATCCATTGAAATTTTGAAAATTCTCAGAGGAATTATTCAGAGTAAATTAATTTTTTTGCTCAGGAAAGCAGAAGGAATTTGACTGCCGAAATAAGTAGCAATCCTGATCTCAAATACAATCTTTGTGAACACTTCATAGTCTAATAAATGGGAATGATTTTATAGTCTTAATAATGATCTCAATATGTTTCTCTGTTCTTAAAATACATATATGATCCCTTTAATTTAAATAACAAACAAATTTTAAATTGCAAAGCTATCAGTTGTGTGTTATTTAATAATCCATATACTTAAAGCTAACCTGCTTTTTAGTTTTTCGTGCAAAAATGCCTTTTATAGGCATGCGCGAGCATTCAGCTAATCAGCTAGAGGCTTTTACTATCTTCAGACGCGATATTTCAGCCAATGAGGTGAAGGCTTTTTCCTCTCTCTAGAAGCGTATGTGGATTACTACGACACCATTTGGTTGTTCGGTTGTTGAAACTTTATGGATTTCTTTTATTAAGGTATTTTTTCATTTTACCGTATTTATTTTCTTTTTAAGTCGTATGTATTTTATTACTTTGAATTTTTTATAACTAACCCTTTTTTTGAGAGAGAGAGAGAGATTTCGTGGCACGAAATTCCGCGAATCGTTTCCGATGTAAACAAGTGTAAAATTTCAGTTTTTTAAACTTTTAATATGTAATTCTGTGTGATATGATTAAATTCAGGTTTTCTCAGCGACGATCACAGTATTTTTACGAAAAATTTTTTGTATTAATCAAGCTTTTTTGGTTATTAAGCATAGCTAAACACGAAAGAAAACTTTGTTATTTTAAGATTTTGATGTGAATTATTTGCGTACATTTATAAGGCGAGTTTCACTGAATAATTAAAGAAAAAAAAATCTCATCATTATACATATTTAGTTACGCATTATTAATTATTTACTTGGCCTTTACTTTTAATATTTCAAACTTACAGCTGAATGTAACTATTAAAACATTTGAAATACTGTATTCGTAAAATGAAATTAGCTTAAACACTCGACAATTACTTTTAGTTATGCATTATTAATTATTTACTTGGCCTTTACTTTTAATATTTCAAACTTACAGTTGAATGTAACTATTAAAACATTTGAAATATTGTATTCGTAAAATGAAATTTCAGCTTAAACACTCGACAATTACTTTTAGTTATGCATTATTAATTATTTACTTGGCCTTTACTTTTAATATTTCAAACTTACAGCTGAATGTAATTATTAAAACATTTGAAATACTGTATTCGTAAAATGAAATTTCAGCTTAAACACTCGACAATTACTTTTAGGTTAAATTAAGGTTTTTTCAGTGACGATCACAGTATTTTTACCAAATAATTAAAAGTACTACATGCATGCATCTATCTATCTATCTATCTATCTATATTAGAAATTGTGCAGGTTTCTGGTCACTGTTTTGTTTACATATTTTAAACAAAAATTTCAATTTAATAATGCACTGAAAATTATAATGAATGCTTACAATTAAACACAACAACACAAAACAAAAAATTTCACAAAAACACATTATTTCCCGGATATTTTCCCACAACTAATCAATAAATTTGATGATATTTTATTGCGATTTTAAACCATGAACTTTAGTACTTTTCTGTTTTACGGACACTATGCCAAAATGTATGTATGTATGTAAATGTATGTATGTTTGGCGACAATGGTGTACGTATAACGGAAAAGTGCCTGAATTATTATTTTTATATATATATATATAAAATATGAACATAATTGGCGACACAGCAAGTTTTCTGGATTTCTCCCTGGCTCTCTAACCACATTGTTAACAAAACAAAAAATTCACGAAAAACACATTATTTCCCCGATATTTTCCCACAACTAATCAATAAATTTCATGATATTTTATTGTGATTTTAAACCATGAACTTTAGTACTTTTCTGTTATACGGACACTATGCCAAAATGTATGTATGTATGTATGTTTGGCGACAATGGTGTCCGTATAACGGAAAAGTGCCTGAATTATTATTTTTTTATATATATATATAAAATATAAACATAATTGGCGACACAGCAAGTTTTCTGGATGTGAAAGGCAGAGATGAATTTCATTCATTCAATGACCTTTTTAAAAGTTTCAAGTTTGGATTGAGTGCACATGAACATAGAAACCGATACCTATTTCTATGTTTATGATTGAGTTATTTGGATATCTTTTCGTATAGCACAGAAAATCATTTCTCCCGCTTTCGTAATACAGATAAATTCTGGTGTATTTTTTTTTCTTCTTTTTATATCATAAGTACTTTTCTACTTTAAATTTTTTTAACCTAATAGTAATTGTCGCGTTTCTAAGCTGAAATTTCATTTTTCGAATGCAGTATTTCAAATGTTTTAATAATTACATTCAGCTGTAAGTTTGAAATATTTAAAATATTAAAAGTAAAGGTCAAGTAAATAATTAATAATGCGTAACTAAATATGTATAATGATCAGAATGACATATTAAAATGTGTACAGAATGACATGAAAATTTTAAAAAACTGAAATTTTGCACTTGCAACTTAATTGTAAATTTCATTGTTTACATTGGAAACGATTTGTGGATTTTAAGAATTTGCGGAACTTCGTGTCACCAAATTACTAAATCTCTCTCTCTCACTCTCCAAAAAAAAAAGGGTTAGTTTAAAAAAATTCAAAGTAGCAAAATACATACAACACAAAAATAAAATAAATACGGTAAAATGAAAAAATTACTTTAATAATAGAAATTCATAAATTTTCAACAACGACATCAAACGAACGCGACAGATCGACAAACATTGCGTTTTTTAAGTGACTGATCGACGAACCTTGCGTTTTTTGGGGACATATCGACAAAGTTTGCGTTTATTCCACAATCGATCGATAAAATTTTTCTTTTTTCCCTGACTGATCGACGAACTTTGCATTTATTCCGCAATCGATCGACGAAATTTGCTTTTTTCCGCAACTGATCGACGAACTTTGCGTTTTTTCCGCGACAGATCAACGAACTTTGCGTTTTTTCTGAGACAGATAGACGAACATTGCGTTTTTTAAGCGACTGATCGACGAACCTTGCGTTTTTTGGGGACAGATCGACGAACTTTGTGTTTATTCTGCAATCGATCGACGAAATTTGCTTTTTTCCCCCGACTGATCGACAAACTTAGCGTTTTTTCTGCGACAGATCGATGAACTTTGCGTCTTTTCCACGATCGATCGGTGAATCTCAATCAAGTAAAATCTAAAGTCAGAAATTTATTTAACAACCTAATTGTTAAGGGTCCCTAACACATTTAATGGAACTTGAAAAATACACTGCATATATAAAACTTAACATTCTTCCCTTTTTTATAATAAAAATAAACATTTTACATAATCATTCTCAGTTGACTTAATTTTTTCAATGGTATTTTGTCATGTCTGCATTAATGTAATTCTTTAAATAACACGTAAAATAATAGTGGGGTTTAAATTTTTTTTTTCTCCCTCCCAAACATTACAACTCCCCTCCATTTAAAAATGTTGGTAGGGAGACTCCCGTCCTTGGAAAAATTGAATTTCAAGCCCTGCCTATAATATGTTTGTGTGTATTGAGGTTTGTATAGATGTTTGTGTGTGTGCTGTTTTTAATAAAGACAGTTTCATTTTTCACAAGAACCTTTCAAAAAATTCACATTCTTTGCGCAATCCTTTAACAAAATTTGCATTTTTTTTCGTGATTCTTTAATGAAATTCGCATTTTTTTCTGTATATTTTTTTTGTCGAGATTCACAATTTTTTCAGCTATCCTATGACGTAATTCGTGTTTTTTTTCAGCGATAATTTGACGAAATTTGTGTTTTTTCTGCGATTTTTTTTTTTTCACGAAATTTGCGTTATTTTCCATGATTCTTTCATGAAATTTGTGTTTTTCTGTGATCCTTAGACGAAATTTTCTTTTTTCGCAATGCTTTGATAATAATCACATTTTCTCTGCTGCCTTTTGATAAGATTCATGAATTTTCAGCAATCCTTCGATGAAATTCGCGTTTTTTCAGCAATCTTTGAAGAAATTCGCATTTTTCTCGCGATACTTTAACGAAATGTGCGTTTTCCAGCGATTTTTTGATAAAATACATTTTATTCCGCAAATTTTTAGACGAAATTTGGCAAGAAAGCGCTATCTTTTGGTGGAATTTCCTGTTTTGCGATTCTTTGACAAAATTTGCTCATCTTTTGCGTAAATCACGTTTTTCTGTGGCCTTTTAACAAAATTCACGTTTTACATGATCCTTTGATGAAATTAGTGTTTTTCCTGTGATCATTTGACGAAATCTAGGATTTTTTTCCCGCAAAGATTGATTATATGTTTTTAGTCTGCAGGTGCCCTAAAAAGTTTGTGACGCCAAACAAACAAAATTCATCCTAAAGAATTATTGTTTCGTTTCTGGAAATGAACGACTGTCAACTCATTGGCTGAATTATAAAGGGTGAAATGTGTAGGCACTGAGTATCATCTATACTATTAACAGAGTTTCCCCCAGGTTTAAAAAGGGGCAAGGTGCTGCTGGTGAGAAAAAGGGCACTTTTTGGATTTTTGAGGGCACTTTTCAGAATCTTAAGGGCACTTTTCAGAATCTTAAGGGCACTTTTTTAATTGTTAAAGCTTAAAGGTATTCTTTTGGTTTTTAAAGCCACTTTTGATATTTCAAAGTCAAAACACTCTTTTTAAGACAACATTGAGTCAGTTTTTATTATGAAACCAAATTTTTTAATGCAAAAAGGAGAAAGGGCACTTTTTTTACTGAGAGCAAGAAGGGTGCTAATTATTTTGCTGGAGGGGGCAAGAAGGGTGCTAATTATTTTGCTGGAGGGGGCAAGAAGGGTGCTAATTATTTTTATGAGGGGCAAGAAGGGTGCTATTTTGCAAACCAAAGGGCAGGCAGGGTGCAGCACCCTTCTGAAACTGTCTGGGTGAAACACTGCTATTAATGTCGGTAAATGTCTGTCTGTGTGTGTGTTGTTGTGTCTGGCGTCTGTAAGCACAAAACTCTGCATGCAGACGATGGACATAAGTGCTTTTGGTATAAAAAAATTCGGAAGGGGAGTTTTTAAAATTCACATTTTGCGGGAGAAGAGGGGTGCGAACGAATTTAAAAAATGAGTCCGCATCAATAATTATGGCGGCGGGGGGGAGTATGTTTTGCCCACACGGGGCAGAGACTTTTCTTTGCTGACACCACTCATATGATATATCGTTCGAAAGGCCTGTGACTGCCTTTTCATGTTATGCATCTGTGTGGTCCACCCCCCCCCCTCCCCCCCCGTCAATTGGGGCACTTTTCTAAATTTTGCACATACCACTCATGTTATATATCGTTAAAAAGATCTGTGACCGCTTAATCATATTATGCATCTCCGGTGTCCATCCCCCACTTTGCCCCCCCCCCCCCCCCCAAGGGGGTACTTTTGTAAATTTTGCACAAACCCTTCATGTTACGTATTGTTGGAAAGGTCTTTGACTGCTTATTCATGTTATGCATCTCCGGGGTCCATCCCGCCATTTCCCCCCTTTTAAGGGGGGCACTTTTCTAAATTTTGTTGACACCCCTCATGTCATATATTGTTGGAAAGATCTGTGACCGCTTAATCATATGCATCTCCAATGTCCATCTCCCCAATTTGCCCCCCCCCCCCAAGGGGGCAATTTTCTAAATTTTGTTGACACCCCTCATGTCATATATTGTTGGAAAGGTCTGTGACCGCTTAATGATATTATGCATCTCCAATGTCCATCTCCCCAATTTGTCCCCCCCCTCCCCCAAGGGGGTACTTTTCTAAATTTTGCAGACAACCCTCATGTCATATATCGTTGGAAAGGTCTGTGACTGCTTAATCATATGCATATCTCTGATGTCCATCTCCCCACTTTGCCCCCCTCCCCCCAAAGAGGTACTTTTCTAAATTTTGCACACAACCCTCATGTCATATATTGTTGGAAAGGTCTGTGACTGCTTAAACATATTATGCATCTCCAATGTCCATCTCCCCACTTTGCCCCCCCTCCCCCAAGGGGGTACTTTTCTAAATTTTGCAGACAACCCTCATGTCATATATCGTTGGAAAGGTCTGTGACTGCGTAATCATATGCATATCTCTGATGTCCATCTCCCCACTTTGCCCCCCCCCCCCCCAAAGAGGTACTTTTCTAAATTTTGCACACAACCCTCATGTTATATATCGTTGGAAAGGTCTGTGACCACTTAATCATATTATGCATGTACCGTGTCCATCCCCTACTTTACCCCCCCCAAGGGGGTACTTTTTTTAATTTTGCACACACCCCTCATGTTACATATCGTTTGAAAGGTCTTTGACTGCTTATTCATGTTATGCATCTCCTTGGTCCATCCTGCCATTTCCCCCTCCCCAAGGGGGCACTTACCATTTACTTGCACAACAGCGCTAAATGTGTCAAATGAAAGAAATTCCGCGAGTGCATGTGCCAGTGAAACTTAGCCAATTGCTGTTCTTCAACCTAGCTTTAATTCAAAGTGGGTTTTTTATTTATTTGAATTATTCTGCAAAAGTTTCAAACATTTTAAAGCAGCTATGAATTTTATTTTTATGGTACTATCAAGTTTTTTGCCGTCAAATTTTGACGGGTTCCATCTAGTAAATTATAAATACAGCTTAAAAAAAAACTTATTCCTTTGAAATTATCAAAAGATTAGCAAATGTTGATAAAAGAAAATATCTTACAACAAAAATTTTTCTTATATAGTACACAATCTATTCATATATGGTTAAATTTTTAGTTTTTAATACAATTCATTTAAAAGAAATTATTCCTATTCAAAAACTTCACCTAATATTACCACGTGACCTCCATTTTACCTTTTGGCTTTTTGTGAAAACAGGAAAAACTCCATAACTTCTTAGTTATGATGCGTTTCGAATCCGTTTAAAGTTATTATTACTTCTAGGAAAAGGGCCGAAAATTTATGTATGACAGATTATCATTAAAAATGGCCCCAGGGGGGGGGGGGGGTTAGAAGAAATAAATTCATAATTTCATCAATTCACAAGATATCAAATCCGCTTAATATTTTCTAAAACTTTTATACTGACAAGTTTTTTATAGGACCAACCCTTATAGAAAAAAAAATTAAAAACAAAAAAATCCCTGTCGACTCTGCCTGCAAACAAGTTAGATTTCGAAGTGGGCAGTCCCAACTGTGGCATCATGGCAAAAAGGTCATTTCTTCTGCAATTCCCAACAAACAGGTGCCCCACAGTCTGCATCATCGAAATCTACCTGTGCCTGTAGGCAAAGCCATCAGGGATTTTTTTGTTATCTTATAGCTGTTAAAAAAATGGTCTGTCCTGTCAGTCTGTTTGGAAATTTGTCTTTATTTTGTCCTGTCTTAACTCTTTATTTATCTCTCTTTCTAAAATAATTATTCACTGTCTCTTATTTCAACCCATTATCTGTTATTGCCCCCCCCCCTCCTCCCATAAAGCTTTTTTTACTTCTAACAACAACAACAAAAAAAAGCAATCTTGCTGCTCAAAAATGGTGATTTTCTGCTCCAAAAATAATGATTTTCTGCTTCAAAAATAGTATTTTTGCTGCTCCAAAATGATGTTCAGGCTGCGCTGTTTCATCACTACATTATTTTCATTATTGCAACAGTTATGAATGAAATATTTGTGTTGAACATAGCATAATATATCTTCATAGCTGAGAATCTTCTGATATTTATAAAGTCAAATAAAACTATTTGAACCAGAAAATTTACATAATAGATATAGAGTGGGACTTATTTCTATGTGATATACATTTGATTTCATTTATTAAGTAGCCATTCTAATTAAATATAAGCAAGACTGGTACAGTTATGTTTCTTGTATTATTCATTAAGTAAGTAAATTTTAATCCTGCTTTCTATACAAGTTCTCTTTCGTCTTGATATGTATTATCATCAAGGTTGTAAAAAAACCCGGGTTTTTTTTTAAAAACCCAGCCCGTGCGGATAGCTGGGCGGGTACCCGGGCAGCTGCCCACTACAACCCTGGTATGTTCGGACAATATTTTCCGACACACGTTCGATAGAGAGAACAAAACCTCGATAAGAGATTATGTGCTTCTGCATACTTGTGCATCAAACCAGACTTTGCAAGTAATCTTGGGTTTACGTGCATGCAAGGACATTTCGCAGTTTGAATGGTTGGTTTATTCTTTCTTTTTGTTAACTGTTAAAGTGATTGTTTATGTAAGTTTTCAGTTCAGAGCACAGAGCTCATGTATGTTGGATGGCATTTGCTATCAACGTGTAACCAGGAGGGTTGTATTTTAATTAAAAGTTTATAGTTCAATTTTACATTGTATAGTTTTAATCAGTGTTTTTCTCATTAAGTTTAAAGTGAACCAGCCGAGCTATCACTCTTAATTTCCCTCCCCCACACCTTACATACCCCAAAAACACAGACTATATGTAAAGTCTTCAAAAGAAACAGTTACTGAGACCTCCTTTATGCTCAGATTCTAAAAAAGAAAATACAGTATGGAACCGTTTATCTGGAAATCAGATAACCAGAAAACCAGTTATCCAGAATTATATTTCCAATACACAAATTTCGAAATCTTTTCAGGAAAAAGCACCATACAGTGCCAGTTTGACATGTGCATTGCTTGATACACCACAAGCATGGCATAACTTGATGCCAACATCTCTGATTTGAAATGAAAACACATTCAGTAAGATATTAGACATTCTGATTTTTATGCGGAATTGTTTTTAAGGGATTCCCATTCATTGCTTTTTTTCAAACTGATAATTTTTTTACTTTGATTGGGTCCGATTCTTAATCTGAGTAATCTAATAATTCCTTCGAAATCAGAAACAATGACACAGCCACGTATATTCTACAAATCAAATAAACATTTTTTTAATGACCAACCAGTTATCCAGAAAAACCAGTTATACAGAATACATCTGGCCTAGACCATTCCGGATAAATGGTTCTATACTGTACACACAGGGTTGGTATATTTTTGCCGGCAAAAAGGTATTTTTGACAGGACAGTGGCAAAAACTGGAAAAAACCAGGGCAAAAATTGAAAAAAACGGCAAAAATGGCAAATTCTTATTGGTCTTTAATGTGTGATCTATAAATTAAAAAGGATCATAATGGTATAAATAATTAGATTTAATAACATACCATTTAATATTTTAAATTTAATTTGCTAATTAATAAACATAATTAAAATAATTTTGTATATTTTAAATGTTTATAAAATAGGTGGGATTCAGTCTAATAGGAACTTAAGAACTAAACTAAAAATCAGATATCTTGGTGGAGAAGTATTGAAAAATCTTGTGAGATTTCAAAAAAGATTTTTGTTCATTAGTTGCACATCTTGAAATATGTCCAGCAAATAATGCTGCTATCGAAAGATTTTTTTCAAATTTTTCATTTGTGCAAACTAAAATACGAAATAGATTGTCTACAAATACTGTTTCTAAACTAGTTTATTGTTATGCAATGTTAAAACGGCAAAAATTAGGTTGTGATAGAGATATCATATCACTGAATTAGATGAAATTTAATAGTGTTCTGCTTTAAATATAATTTTATATAAATTGAATTTAGAATATAATTGTTTATTTGAATTTCTAACACATATAAACATAAATGCTTTACACATTTAGGGTCTGCACAATGTGAATAATCAATAGTATTATGTGTATAATCAATAATAAATATCGTATAAACATGAATAAATAATTAAGTTTTTTATTTATTTATATAAAATTGGTATTTTTTTCATTTATAATTTTGTTATACTTTTGTTTGTGTTTAACGTTTTGTTTGTTCATTAAAAATTTTTTTTATAAGTTAGTATTCTTTCATAAAAAGGATAACTATATTTATTTAACTTCAAAAATAGTGCTTAGAGTTAAAAAATAAATTTAGAATATTGACTTTTAACTACATATTAAGTTTCTTTTTTCTTTCATGAAATATTTGTTTCTCTTTTTCTGGGGAAAAAAAACTAAATAGACATAGCGTATTTTTGCCACCACTTTGGCAAAAACCTATTTTTGCCAGGACGGTTTTAACCAGGTTTTTTCCGCCTGTGGCAAAAGCTTGTCAACCCTGTGTACACAAGAATTCAAAAGAATTTTTAAATATTAATACCAGTCCATTAATATCAATAATATAAACTTATTGATAGAGGTGAAAATTAGCGGTCGCCACTCTACATGTGGCGATTAAAAAATCAGCCATCGATCGCCACGTGGCGATTAAAAATCTTATTGATCGCCAAGTGAAATACACCATTTTTTCATGGAAATATACATCTCTACATTGATTACATCTAATTAGAGAACTGGTTAGTTCTTTTTCCAACCAAATGCAAAAAGATTTCAATGACTTAGCTGTATTTTCAATATTTCGGCTTTTTTTCATGTGCTTACTTACTCTTTAGTTGGATTATTTTTTCAAGAAATACAGTTTTATTCTGCAAAATATATTCATCAGCTTTGATTCCACATGCATTTCAAGTAATTTATTCCTTTTTTCCCCACCGGATACAAGCAGATTTTAAGGACATTTCAGTATCTTCAATATTTCGACTCCTGCCAGTTGAATTATTTTTCATCAAGAGATACTGTTTAATCATGCAAAATACACTCATACTCATACAATAGGTATAAAACTCTTATAGGAAAATATGTTTATATACAGCAATTATAATTTATCTAGATGTCAAGGAAGTTTGAAATATACATAATAGTGGCCACTAATGAAACTGAGTCTACTGGCTACTAACTAAATTTCCCAGTTTTCACCTGTACTTATTGATAATTTTAACTGTCCATTAGAAAATGTCAAAGTTAAGTTTAAACACATTAAAAATTTTATTTAAAAAAATACCTTTTAAGAAAAAAAGCACGTAATAGCAGAATATTTAATTTAAAAAAAAAAACCTTTATAATATTCATATTATTTTCTGTTTGTAGAAAAGAATCCAGATGTTTTAACCAGGGTTGCCGGCTTTTAGCCAGGCCAAAAAAAGCCGGCCGGCTTTTTTTGGTTTTAACCACTTAAAAAAAGCCGGCTTTAATTGAAAAAGGCCAGCTTTTATTAAAAAAAGTGGTTTACAGCTAATTCACATTAAGTTTGCATTAATTTATTTTTAATGCAATAAAAAATATTTCCTTCTAAAAAATTTATATATACTCGTTGAAAAGAATATAGTATTAAATTAGACTGCAAGGTGGTGTTTTAAAATTCTGTATTACATAGCTCGACATATACTATACATTTTAAAGATTATATTTAATTAAACAATAAGAAAACATCACCACCAAAAATGAAAAATTCTTACATATATTGCTTTTTACTTTTAAAATTGTTGTGGATTAAAACTTAATAATTTACCTATTTAATAAATGAAATTAGCATATATAATACTTGAGAGCATCCATATTTAGTTAGTAATCAGTATTCTAATGTCTTATAAAAATATATTTTAATAAGTTTTTTTTTTCTACTAAGCAGTTACAAAACTCATGCCAGATAAATCCATATGATGAGATTAAATTATGGAATGATCAACGTTGAAAGAGGAATTAGGAAGAATATATAATATTTGAGGGGATTTTAGTAGATGTAAGTGTATAAAAAAAGAGAGAACAGTTAAAAAAATAAATAAATAAAACTTGTTAAAATGAAAAGCAAATGTTATTCATATTACTGTTTTTAACAGTGGAAAATGGTGTTTTTATTAAATTGCTGTATGTATGATTTTAAAGATATGAGAAATATTAAAACTTGCATATCAATAGCCACAGTAACTAATTTGTGTGTATCAATCTGCAGCAAAACAAAATTTATCTATGACGCAACAATGTCTACTACCACAAGAAATAATAGTAATCCATTAAATAAGCAAAATTTTCAATTACAAAGAAAATACAGTAAGAAGATTACAGTAATCCAGAGACAAAGTAAAATCTTGCTTTTTTTTTTTTTTTTTTTTTTTTAAGCTATTAGATTAATCTTCAAACATCTTCTAAAATCTGCAGTGACCACTGTCATGTTGCATTATTTCTACTATTGGGTTAATAGCCTTTAAAATTAGTTGATTAATAAAATATGTAATTAAACAACCGTTGTCCTATTTAATTATTTAAAGAAGTAAAACTGAAAAAAAGTGTAAATTAAATTAATAATAATAAAAAAAGCTTTTAAAAATATAGCAATAGTTAAGCACTGAGTATGGCTTGTTAAAATTTAGGTAACACATTTACAATTCTGACTGAAATCACCAGTCTGCTATGTGTTATTCCAATATTAATGTCTTCATTATTGAGAAATTAAGTTATTTATTAAATTCTAACTCAATAAAATGTCTTTTAAATTAGTTAAAAAATACTTAAAAATCTACAGTTTATAAATAAATTGCTTCAACGTATAAAAGCCAATTTTGACCAAAAAAGGCTAATTTCGGCCAAAAAAAGCCGGTTAAAACCAATAAAAGCCGCTGGCCTGGCTTTTATTAATTTTAGCCGGCTTTTTTGCAACCCTGGTTTTAACTGTCTTTCAATCATCTTTTAATAATTAACTATCTTTCAATGTAAATTTTGTATAATTTTCGACTGATGTTGCTGGTTGATGAAAAAAATTTATTTGCTGGTGAGATTTTCCAAAAATTTCTCATCCCTCTTAATCCCCCTCCCTCCCCCACACCTCACATACCCCAAAAACACAGACTATGTGCAAAGAAAACTTTACACGTGTCATTTTAAATGTTATCAAATGTTACACGTTGAATTCAGGAGGTGGCAAAGGACATACCCCCTTAGAGCATCAAAATCCTCCCTCCACCCTCCAAAACTGCAGAATTCCTTCCCGAAGAAAAATGCCTGAATTGAACACTGCTTTTAGTTCCTCGGGTTGATACTGTACTTTGAATTTCATGTAATTGTTGAGTTTTATCTGTAATTGAAATGCTTCAAAATCTCAAATCAATTCTCTAATTCTAAAAGGAGATATTCAACATACTTATTAAAACAAACTTTTTTTTTTACTTCATATAACTTTTAACTATAAAGGAATATACATTCTTTATTTTTAACATTTATGGATTAAATATATATATATATATATATATAGCCTTTTAGGTTTTCAGTAATGAAAGTTTGTGTAATGTAAATATGTTAAAGTAAATTCTTTATGAAAAATTAAATTTAAAAAAAACTCATGAAATATGCAGTCTGATTATCATAAGTTATGCCCTATTTCATGTTTTTAATTTAATTAAAAGGTGCTTTCCTTTAATTTTTTTTTTTTTAATGTTATGTTGGATGGATGAATGATCTACTTGTGACCAGTTTATGAAGTTGAGAAAACATGCTCAAGAAAGTCTTATTTTGCCATAAAATAATCACCTATAAACCAAAAAAATAAAATAAAATAAAAAGTAATAAAATTATCTCAACCATCTGTTGCAAGTAATAATTCTCAGGCAACTAACTTGTTCTTTTTTACACAATTTTTTTACAATTTTAAGATACTGAGTATGAAAATTGTTTAAATATTATTAAAGTGTTGATGGAAAGAAAATTTCATTATCAGAAAAACAAAAAACACATATTATTCTTCATCTACATGATACTGAAAGTCATGAAATGAAAATTTTATTTTAAAATAAAGAGAGGGGGATGCCTTTTTTTTTATGTAATAATTAATCTTTATATAATAATTATTAAAAGTACCTGTTTTTCAAATTCAGCAACCATTGCTTGATTAGGTAGACGAGAACGATATAGAGCAAAATCAATTGCTGGTGGCTTTTCAGGTAAACTCATAAGGCTAAATAAAGGAAAGGATAATATTTTCAATATAAACAATTTAATTACAAATCCTAAAATTAAATCTTGCATCAATAAAAATATAAAGTCAAAACATAGGAAAAATCAGTTGATAATAACATGGAAAGCTGATGGTAAATATTAAAGGTCAAGGTCACTGGTCTATTAGTTGGGAAAAGTAGCTATTAAAATTATCAGCCAGCAGTGGCCAGGTTCTCTATTTCAAAAATTTCCAAAAATTCCCATATGCTCGAAAACACATGATTATTTTCCTCATCATATTTAAGGGCAGCAACAAATTTCCCTGACTTTTCCATACCTATATAAAAAAAAAAAAAAAAAAAAAAAAAATCCAGGTATTGAGGTTTTGTGATGTTACATGCAAAAAATCTGAAATCTGAACTTTCACAAATGATTCTAAAGCACAAATTGATTTTTTCGACAATTTTTTTGCAAAATTTACAAATTATGGAACACAGAGTTAATGACTGCTTGACACTCCTATATTTCTAAATGAGATTTTTTTTATATGTTAAACATTTTGCAGATACACACTTTTAGCATTAGATTATATCCCTCTGTCCAACCTGGATGAAATTCTTTATCACACCAGTCACAGTTAACTACAGAATGCTGTAACATATTTTAATACAAATATATATATCTTTAGAAGTAATATATTTGCTCTTAAGTAACTCAATTTAAGTAAGTATTATAAATATTCAATAAATTAAGCTAACAAACATTTAGTTCCCAAAGAAATATTAAGTAAACAGACTTATTCCCCTAATCAATCCTACAACATTCTGTATAAAGATTCAGTGGTGCTTTGAAAATCTCCAAGTTGCAAGTAAAGACTGAAATTGGGTAAGCAAAATGAATTGCACGAGATGTTAAAATACCCTTTACAACAGCGTTAAAAGTTAGGAACTCTAAGTAAGGCATGAAATGACGCTCAAATGAATTCTTTTTTTGTAGGTGCCAAACTGCATTTCATTGTTACACTTTCATGTTACTATTTTTTCATTTCTTTTTGCAACCATGTTAACAATATTGTTTATATTTTTATGTGTTAAGGGCAAGGGGGAGGGTGGGGTGGACTGTACATATTAAACACTTTAACTCAGTCTTAATCACTAAACCAAAATAAAAATTAGCTTTAAAAGTGTAAAACCTGATTAAACTACAATATTTGAATTCTAAAAATATGTTTAACTTATTATTTTTATAAGGCTAATATCAATATGCATACAAAACAGATTATCAAGCAATTATGTCCATAGAAAGAAACTTTGAACTTTTAGATATGAGATGCAACAAGGGTAAGTCTAGTTTTTAAAAAAATCATAGGGGCATAATCTGTAAGGTCAGTTTTATCAGTCACTGGTTAAAGCGAAGTCAACTTAGAGGTGATTGGTAGATGCAAGGGAGTCCAACACACGTGATGCTGTCCGGTCTTTTATCAAAAACAGGTGCTCTTGAATTGCTGCAGCGGGAAGTTAGAACTTACACTAGAGTACAAATGAGTGTTTGTTAAACAAAAATTAAAGTGAAAGAAAGCTAGGTGTCAAATTTGACAACTAGGCATAATTTTGTGGTCATGAAATGCAATAAATTAGTTGCATTTGACAACTAACAACCACTAATTTCTAACCCTGCTTTACAATACTTATGAAAAGCAAAGTTAGATTTTCTTGGAGTTCAAATTTTAAATCCCTAGTTTTATAATCAGAAAAACTTTCCTGAACTTTTATCTGAAGTTCCAAATTTCGGTGACTTTTTCTCAGAATTTACAAATTTCCCTGACTTTTTCTCGGAAATGATAAATTTCCCCAACTTTTCTTCAGAAATGATAAATTTCTCAGACTTTTCCTCAGAAATGATAAATTAGCCTGACTTTTCCTCAGAAATGATAAATTAGTTCGACTTTTCCTCAGAAATGATAAATTAGCCTGACTTTTCCTCAGAAATGATAAATTTCCATTACTTTTCCTCAGAAATGATAAATTTCCCTGACTTTTCAACAGAAATGATAAATTTCCCTGGCTTTTCCAGGTGGCTAGATACCCTGATATTATTTGTCAGAAGATTTGCAATCAAATCATCTCCCTGTCTCTACAATATTCAAAGGCCAGTGAAAAGTGGATCTTTGCTCATTTTTCACTTTGGTGATTTCTGCAAGAGAATAAAATTTTCCTGCTTGCTGTCAATTATTCTATTCTTTCTGGTTGTAATATTCTGAAGCAACATAATTATGCTATTTAACTTTGGATAAATACTAACAGAATTTTATTGTTTAGCACTTTTAACTTAAAAAATAGCCACTAATTTTAAAAAAGTAGCTATACTAATGCTTATAACAATACTAACTTTCTACATTTAATGAAATCCATCTGATCACAATTAAGATATAGTACATTTCAGTATACAACAATAAAGAGCATTACAAAATATCATATTCACAATCAATTGATATGTTTAATGGTTGGTTATACGGAAAACGTTTCATTATATGTCATTATAATTTTTTTTTCTTGTATTACATTTTTGCTTTTGAATTTTCATTATCAAGAAAGCAAAAGACTTATCAGCAAGCTAACTTCAATGCCTGTTTAGGAAGGGAGGTACAAATTAAAGCGAAAAGCAAATATAAACAGATTTTATGCAGCTTTTAAAGTGAAAATAACATAATCTGATAAAACAAAAACTGATACTAGAGATTCTTTCTGGTGCATTTTGAATCCAAAGAACAACAAATGAGAAAACCTTGAATGTAACTTATATACTTTTTAGTGTAATTATCCACTTTCGCCTTAAATTGCTGAAACTTTTGCTTTTCATGAGCAGGTATTCTTTCAGCAAATGCTGCCCAATCAATGCTAGATTTTACAAATCTTCTGGCAGCCATGCTTCAAAGGTCAAAATTTTAACACACAGGTCAATTTAACACAGACTTTTCAATGTTTACTACGGTGACATGTGCTGCCATTCAGAAATTTAAAACTTTTATGCAGTTAAGAAATTGAAATTAAAAGAAACTACAGAGAGCGCTAATCGCATTGAAGTAGAACTGGAACTGGACCTTACGGGCGAGTTTCGTTAGCCTCGAGCCGCGACCTGCGTTATACACGGCAGGTGCATGACGTTTAGAACGTCACATGAAGTGGATCATTTTTACATGGTGATTGGTGCAAAGCGGCGAGCCCCCCGTTTTGCACCAATCGACGTGAAAAAATGATCCACTTCATGTGACGTTCTAAACGTCATGCACCGGCCGTGTATAACGTAGGTCGCGCTCGAGCAGGGGCATGTGACGTCACGCATGAGCTGCTGGGTTATTTGGGTGGCAGAAACCATCCTTATCCCAATGTACTTTTCTCTAATAGAAGTGTATGGAACTGTGCAAGGTGACGTCACGAACAGGTTTTTGCTGCTGCTGTAGGACAGCTATCGCTACCTTTATCAATGCTTTTTCTATTTGTGTGTCCTACAGCTTTCTTCATTGTTCTCCGGTAAAAGTCACGTGATGTGAACTGCTCTATAAGCAGGGTTACACTACATACCGGCGATTTTACAAACCATCATGCGTAGAACGATTGGAGGCGATGTTGAATAGTGATTGGTCGACTGCCTGAGACGATGTAGGAGGAGCTTAATGCGCTTGAAGAGGATATTTTTCATTTCGTTGAAGATTCATAAGATCGTCTGAGCTTGTATATTCATGTTTGCTTTATTTTTAATGATGCTTAGGACATATTAAACTTGTCTAACAAAATAATATTAACTTAATCCAATTAAAAGAAAACAATCCATGTGTACAAGTATAATTTGAAACAGCAAATCAAATACTTCTAGCTCTTGTATTTTCAGAGCTCATTACCTAATTCAACTCCTGTTTTTCTTTAAAAAAAAAAAAAATAAATAAATAAAAAAAATAAAATAAAATAAAACTGATATTTTAATTGTAAAGGTTATTGAAAACTAATTTAAATTTGTAGTAGCTTGTGTACATTTTTTAAGTGAAAAAACTATACGTCCAGCTTAATTTATTGATACATAGCAAACCTTACATAAAGTAAAACATATTTCATTTATAAATTATTATATTCTTTAATATCTATAATCCATAACTTCCAATTTTCAAATAAAGATTACATGTTTACATTTTTTTATAGTTTTTATTTTAAATTTTATTTATAGTAAATACTCACTACAATTAGATAGAATTAAACAAAGAACAACATATTAAACATTATTTCACAAGAATAAACTGAAAGCACAGCAAATAAATGTTAGCTTTTCTGAATGTTTATTATTTTTTTTTTAATCATCATAATTGAATTAATAAACGAAAATAAAATTACTAGGTCGTTAAAAAATTACTAGGTCGTTACTAGGTCGTTGAACTGTGTTATTTCATAAAATCAACATATACTTAAGCAATTCATTTTTCAGATTTTTATATAGTTTGTTATTTCATAAAATCAATATAAACTTAAGAAATGCAGATTTCAAATTTATATATATAGTTTTAAATTTTTTACTGAACTTAAAGGTTTATTAAACAATTTCTTTCATATCTTTAAGTCAAAACAGCGTAAAATACAAAATTTGCCTCACAAATTCATTTAATTTTGGAAATATACTTTATTAATTTTTTCTTTTTACAATTAAAAACTTGCAAACATTGCATGTTTGCAAAATTTGGCAAAAGTTAACTGAAAAAAAAAAATCTCATTCAGTAATTAAATAATTTAAAAAGCTATACAAATTACACTCGAACGCCTAAAATCCATGCAACGTCTAAGCCGTTGTGTAGTGGCGCCATCTGTTCGTAAAATGAAGTATTAAAACAAAAATATAAAATAAATCTAAGATATGAGATTTTAGTTTCGGAGCGATTTTTTAAAAATCCAGAATAAGTAAAAGTTTTCTAAGCATAGCTCTTAAAATCATTAATATTTGGTTAAAACCAATTTTTAAAGCGATTTGAACATCTTAATAAAGTGATACCTAACCCTTTTTTTTAAAATAAGAAGATATGATAGATCTACCAAACAAATACAACATTAAGAATAAATATGAATTCTGAAATTAAATTGCATTAAAATACTTTTTATTAAAAATGAGAGCTATAATAATGAACTTCATAGATTTTATGCAGTTATGTTCAAGTAAAACCTCCCCCCCCCCCCCAATATAGTTTTAAACCCTGGGGTTGCTGAAGACCCAAATTACTGAATTAATGCATAATGAATAATAATCTTGAAATTTTAGACCAGCACAGTTATTGAACTAAACAGGAATTAATCATAACCTAAAAAAGGACATGCTGTGATTTTAAAATAAGCAATTAATCATTCAACATTTTTTCCCCCCCACAAAATTAAAATAATGATAACTATATTTATTATTACTAGTGTTAGATAGATTTATCTCCTTCATTTTTACTATATTTAAATAATATTTATTTATATTAATTATATGTTTAAATAATAATACTTATTAATATTAATTGTATGTATTTAAATAAAAATATTAATTAATATTAATTATATTTATTTAAATATAAATAATAATTAAAAATTAAATAATAAAATAATAGACAAAAAATTAAATATGGTAATCTTCCACAACTTTATCACTGCAGATCAACCAGTAATTGGCAAAAAGAATTTTAGTAAATTAATAGAGATTTTTAAGAATAATGCTTAATTTTAAAAGATGAAAACTTTAATTAATTAATTCTGCTAATCATCTGTTACTAAAGTTCTAATACAAAAAATATTTTTAATGAAAGTTTAGGAGTTTTTGCATTTTAATAAATGTTCGTATAGTTATTAAAAAATAGCGTATATGAATTAAAATTAAATTTAATTTTTGAAATTTATCTGATATTAAATTTTATTGTATGTGATAAAAATTTAATTTTTATTTACCTTAATTATAATTTATAATTTAATTTTGTTTAACTTAATTCTAATTAAAATTTAATTATCAAATTGAGAATAAAATATTGCAGAGCAATTGATAAAGATTAACTGATCTTTATATCAATGCTTAAGAAGCATTGTTAATAAATATTCTTTATTAACTAATTCAATAAAGATCAAAGCAAAACTCTAAAAATGCAAAAAAAATCAGCAAGGACACAACTTGATGCATCAAAATTACGAGCCTGATGCTTTAACCACTATACTAGATCGGACACAAAAATTTACTAACTTTTAACATACTTGTTCATTTAATACGCTTTAACTCCTCCCCTCAATAACAACGTAACCATCTTTCAGCCAATCACTATTCGACACCGCCTCCAATCGCTCTACGCGTGATGTTTTGTAAAATCGCGGCTTGCTCATTCATTATCATGACGTCACAAAAGGTGGCTGGCCGCTACCAGCGATTGGTACAAAGCGAATCGACAAAATGAAAGACACACAGTGATTGGCACAAAAGACGGGCTCGTCGCTTTGCACCAATCACTGGTCGCGGCCAGCCACCTTTTGTGATGTCATGATAATGAATGAGCAAGCCCGGTATGTAGTGTAGCCTTGCCTTTACTTATACCAAGGCAACACTAGATACCGGGCTTGCTCATTCACTCTCAAAACGTCACAAATGGTGGCTGACCGCGACCAGCGATTGGTCCAAAGCAACGCGCCCATCGTTTTGTGCCAATCGCTGTATGTCTTTCCTCCTAGTCAGCCACCTTTTGTGACGTCATCATAATGAATGAGCAAGCCCGGTATGTAGCGATTTTACAAAACATCACGCGTAGAGCGATTGGAGGCGGTGTCGAATAGTGATTGGCTGAAAGATGGTTACGTTGTTATTGAGGGGAGGAGTTAAAGCGTATTAAATGAACAAGTATGTTAAAAGTTAGTAAATTTTTGTGTCCGATCTAGTATAGTGGTTAAAGCATCAGGCTCGTAATTTTGATGCATCAAGTTGTGTCCTTGCTGATTTTTTTGCATTTTTAGAGTTTTGCTGTGATCTTTATTGAATTAGTTAATAAAGAATATTTATTAACAATGCTTCTTAAGCATTGATATAAAGATCAGTTAATCATTATCAATTGCTCTGCAATATTTTATTCTCAATTTGATAATTAAATTTTAATTAGAATTAAGTTAAACAAAATTAAATTATAAATTATAATTAAGGTAAATAAAAATTAAATTTTTATCACATACAATAAAATTTAATATCAGATAAATTTCAAGAATTAAATTTAATTTTAATTCATATACGCTATTTTTTAATAACTATACGAACATTTATTAAAATGCAAAAACTCCTAAACTTTCATTAAAAATATTTTTTGTATTAGAACTTTAGTAACAGATGATTAGCAGAATTAATTAATTAAAGTTTTCATCTTTTAAAATTAAGCATTATTCTTAAAAATCTCTATTAATTTACTAAAATTCTTTTTGCCAATTACTGGTTGATCTGCAGTGATAAAGTTGTGGAAGATTACCATATTTAATTTTTTGTCTATTATTTTATTATTTAATTTTTAATTATTATTTATATTTAAATAAATATAATTAATATTAATTAATATTTTTATTTAAATACATACAATTAATATTAATAAGTATTATTATTTAAACATATAATTAATATAAATAAATATTATTTAAATATAGTAAAAATGAAGGAGATAAATCTATCTAACACTAGTAATAATAAATATAGTTATCATTATTTTAATTTTGTGGGGGAAAAAAATGTTGAATGATTAATTGCTTATTTTAAAATCACAGCATGTCCTTTTTTAGGTTATGATTAATTCCTGTTTAGTTCAATAACTGTGCTGGTCTAAAATTTCAAGATTATTATTCATTATGCATTAATTCAGTAATTTGTGTATTCAGCAACCCCAGGGTTTAAAACTATATTGGAGGGGGGGGGAGGTTTTACTTGAACATAACTGCATAAAATCTATGAAGTTCATTATTATAGCTCTCATTTTTAATAAAAAGTATTTTAATGCAATTTAATTTCAGAATTCATATTTATTCTTAATGTTGTATTTGTTTGGTAGATCTATCATATCTTCTTATTTAAAAAAAAAGGGTTAGGTATCACTTTATTAAGATGTTCAAATCGCTTTAAAAATTGGTTTTAACCAAATATTAATGATTTTAAGAGCTATGCTTAGAAAACTTTTACTTATTCTGGATTTTTAAAAAATCGCTCCGAAACTAAAATCTCATATCTTAGATTTATTTTATATTTTTGTTTTAATACTTCATTTTACGAACAGATGGCGCCACTACAAAACGGCTTAGACGTTGCATGGATTTTAGGCGTTCGAGTGTAATTTGTAAAGCTTTTTAAATTATTTAATTACTGAATGAGATTTTTTTTTTCAGTTAACTTTTGCCAAATTTAATTTTAATTGTAAAAAGAAAAAATTAATAAAGTATATTTCCAAAATTAAATGAATTTGTGAGGCAAATTTTGTATTTTACGCTGTCTTGACTTAAAGATATGAAAGAAATTGTTTAATAAACCTTTAAGTTCAGGGTTGGGTTGATTATTGACGGCCAATTATCTGCACTTGGGATATAGGCCCGGGGGGAGTGCCCTTCGTGGGGGTCTTTCTAAGGGAACCTAACCCGTACTTACGCATGGATAAATCCACGGCTCGAAGAAAACCACGAACGATTAGGCCGACGGGCGCGATTGGGATCGAACCCAGCACCTCCCGTCTACCAGCTTCGAGAGCACAACCTCTCAGCCACTGGTGGGGCTCCTTTAAGTTCAGTAAAAAATTTAAAACTATATATATAAATTTGAAATCTGCATTTCTTAAGTTTATATTGATTTTATGAAATAACAAACTATATAAAAATCTGAAAAATGCATTGCTTAAGTATATGTTGATTTTATGAAATAACACAGTTCAAAAAGTTTTTAACGACCTAGTAATTTTATTTTCGTTTATTAATTCAATTATGATGATTAAAAAAATAATAATAAACATTCAGAAAAGCTAACATTTATTTGCTGTGCTTTCAATTTATTCTTGTGAAATAATGTTTAATATGTTGTTCTTTGTTTAATTCTATCTAATTGTAGTGAGTATTTACTATAAATAAAATTTAAAATAAAAACTATAAAAAAATGTAAACATGTAATCTTTATTTGAAAATTGGAAGTTATGGATTATAGATATTAAAGAATATAATAATTTATAAATGAAATATGTTTTACTTTATGTAAGATTTGTTATGTATCAATAAATTAAGCTGGACGTATAGTTTTTTCACTTAAAAAATGTACACAAGCTACTACAAATTTAAATTAGTTTTCAATAACCTTTACAATTAAAATATCAGTTTTATTTTTCTTAAAAAAAAAAAAAAAAAAAAACAGGAGTTGAATTAGGTAATGAGCTCTGAAAATACAAGAGCTAGAAGTATTTGATTTGCTGTTTCAAATTATACTTGTACACATGGATTGTTTTCTTTTAATTGGATTAAGTTAATATTATTTTGTTAGACAAGTTTAATATGTCCTAAGCATCATTAAAAATAAAGCAAACATGAATATACAAGCTCAGACGATCTTATGAATCTTCAACGAAATGAAAAATATCCTCTTCAAGCGTATTAAGCTCCTCCTACATCGTCTCAGGCAGTCGACCAATCACTATTCAACATCGCCTCCAATCGTTCTACGCATGATGGTTTGTAAAATCGCTGTTATGGGCCACAAATGGCTGTGAGTTTCTAGTGATAGGAAATTATTTTAAACAATCGTATTAAAACAAATATTTTTTTCTGAAATTTTCATCCCTTGATTTGCATACATTGATATAGGAGGTATCGTTTGCTGAAATGTGATAAAATTATTTGTAGCTCAAATTTATGTTTTTTAGTTTTAAAATTTAAAAAGCCAAAGTTCCTAACAATTTAAGATTATGGGGTAGCGCCATCTAGGATCAGTAATCTCAAAGAAAGTACAATCTATCTCGGATATTTTTCATATTTTTACAGATTATATGTATTTATTAATTTGATTATGATCGATTTAAATGATTTTTAAATAACTTATTTACATATATATTTTTTACTGGATATTTAAGTTTTTGAATCATTTAAAATTTTACAGAATTAATATTTTAATGATATAATCATAAAATACAAATTTATTTACCTTGCATAATAGTAGAAAATTTTGTATTTAGTAAAAACCTTAGGAACTAAAAAGTGTTAATGTCATATTGCTTTTCCATACATATATTTACAAATATGACAGTCAGATTAGAAATGTGAGAATGTTAAAATTCAGCGATTATTTTATATTTTGTAAAATTACGTTTCCTTATAAAATTTCCTTTGATTGTTATTTTGAGTAAATTATTAGCTTTTTTTGTTGTTGTTGTTAAATTAAAGATTATGACATTAGTAAACTATTTTTTATGTTACGGTAGTTTGAGGGGGGGGGGGGATAAAATGTTTATGAAGTTCTGAAATGTGAAGATTTAAAAAATGTTTTAACAGTTTATATATATATATTTGAGGCATATCTGTGCACAGTAAATTAATTATTATTTCTATTGCTCAAATCTGATATAGGTATCACGAAGATATTTTTTTATAAGCAGACATGATGTTTTTTAGCATGTTAAATTGTTAAATAAAAAATTTGCTTGTTAAAAAAAAAAAAAAAGTTTTTTATGGATATTTTGAATAAAATAGATTTTTGTCACGTTTTTAATTAAAGATTATGACATACTATCAAACTATTTTCTTTCTTACTCTCTTTGTCTATATATATAAATCACTATTATTTAGTTTTCTGAGTTTCTTATTAAACAGCAAATTTTGCACAGTACACAAGGTAAATAAATTATATTTAATGATCAGATTAATAAAAATATTAATTTTCTACTACTCTATAAAACATTTTAAATAGTTAAAAATCATAAATATTTAGTAAATAAAAATCTAGTTATAAGTAAGTTATTTAAAATAATATCACATAAATAAGATAATGATAACCTTTAGTGATCATAGATGGCGCCACTCCTGGACCGAGATATGATTATGTCTTGGATCGGGACATTAGCGTTTTGAAATTTTAAAACTAAATTACACAAATCGGAGCTGGAAATACCTTAATTACACTTACGCAAATGATACTTCTTATATCAAAGTATCCTAATCAAGGGATAAAAGTTTTAGAAAAATAATATTTGTTTTAATATGATTTTTTAAATTAATTTCCCTATGCGTCTATGTATCTCGCGTAGCCGGAGCAGACGACAAGAGATAAATGACATCACACTTCGATTGGGACTTAAAACGGACTATAGAGGCGCTGATCGCAGCCGTCGCTACAGGAAAATTGTCCCTTTAACTAATGCTAAAGTGCCATTGAAATCATTATTTATTGTAAAGACATTTGAAAGTGTTAGATATTCAAATTTAGATAATTTTTACCTTGTCATATAATCACAGAACACAAATATCACATGAGATCTGAAATTGTGCAAAAAAATAATCATTAGGAACAAATTAAAAATACATGTAATACAATGGGTTTGCAAGGGATTTTCCTGAAGCGAGAAGTTATACCTTTTCTTCACCAGATGGCGTATTCGAGCGCTTGAATTCCCAATAGCGTACACGCCATACACGGATTAACGAAGAATAAAGCTCTGCAAATAAATTATTCCGTTACTGCACAGTAATCCCGTAAACAAACATTTCTTTTTGAGAAGTGGACTGCCTTTTCAATAACTTAAAAGCATTTGTAGTTTATGCATATCGCGTTTAAATCTATACTAATATTATAAAGGAGTTTGTTTGTTTGTTTGTAGGGGGTAATCTCTGGAACTACCGAACCGATTTCAAAAGTGATGGTGGCAAATTGATGGTGACAACCCCTGCTCCAACATAGGCTATATTTTATGTCGGTGTCACTAACCCCAGGGGGTGCAGGAGCAAAAAACGGTCTAAAATTGCGATTTTTCAGTTATCACACTGGCTGTCAAACCCTGAGAGCTTGGCAGTCGGTTCTGTATGTATGTATGTACGTACGTAATGCGATAACTCTTCATAGAAATATCCGTTTTCCTTCAAATTTTGTTTATATGTTCACTGAGTTAAAGCGCTTCCCTGATTAGTTTTCGGGATTGATTAGTCAAGTATAAAAGGGGAGGAACAAGGGGCTAATTCCCCCTCCCCCCCTTAATTTATATAAATGGGTTTTTCATGCAGAATTATTCCGTTTTCCTTCAAATTTTGTTTATAGGTTCACTGAGTTAAGGCGCTTCCCTGATTAGTTTTCGGGATTGATTGGTCAAGTATAAAGGGGGGAACAAGGGTCTAATTCCCCCCCCCTTAATTTATATAAATGGGTTTTTCATGCAGAATTATTCCGTTTTCCTTCAAATTTTGTTAATAGGTTCATTGGGTTAAGACGCTTCCCTGATTACTTTTCGGGATTGATTGGTTAAGTATAAAGTGGGGAACGGGGGCTAATCCCCCCCTTAATTTATATAAATGGGTTTTTCATGCAGAATTATTCCGTTTTCCTTCAAATTTTGTTTATAGGTTCACTGTGTTAAGGCGCTTGCATGATAATTTTCGGGATTGATTGGCTGAGTATAAAGGGGGGAACGAGGGGGGGGGATAATCCCCCCCTTAATTTATATTAATGGGTTTTTCATGCAGAATTATTCCGTTTTCCTTCAAATTTTGTTTATAGGTTCAGTGAGTTAAGGCGCTTCCCTGATTAGTTTTCGGGATTGATTAGTTAAGTATAAAGGGGGGATCGGGGTCTAATTCCCCCCCCTTAATTTATATAAATGGGTTTTTCATGCAGAATTATTCCGTTTTCCTTCAAATTTTGTTTATAGGTTCACTGAGTTAAGGCGCTTCCCTGATTAGTTTTCGGGATTGATTAGTTAGGTATAAAGGGGGGGATCGGAGGGCTAACCCCCCCCCCCTTAATTTATATAAATGGGTTTTTCATGCAGAATTATTCCGTTTTCCTTCAAATTTTGTTTATAGGTTCATTGGGTTAAGACGCTTCCCTGATTACTTTTCGGGATTCATTGGTTAAGTATAAAGGGGGAACGGGGGGATAATCCCCCCCTT
Organism: Maratus michaelseni; assembly: GCA_963931845.1. Taxonomy (NCBI): domain Eukaryota; kingdom Metazoa; phylum Arthropoda; class Arachnida; order Araneae; family Salticidae; genus Maratus; species Maratus michaelseni. The sequence goes on from OZ007594.1 coordinate 326,154,686, forward strand.
AATTTATTTAAATGGGTTTTTCATGCAGAATTATTCCGTTTTCCTTCAAATTTTGTTTATAGGTTCACTGTGTTAAGGCGCTTCCCTGATTAGTTTTCGGGATTGATTGGTTAAGTATAAAGGAGGGGGGAGCGGGGGGATAATCCCCCCTTAATTTATATAAATGGGTTTTTCATGCAGAATTATCCTATTTGCTTCAAAATTTGTTTATAGGTTCATTGGGTTAAGACGCTTCCCTGATTAGTTTTCGGGATTGATTGATTAAGTATAAAGGGGGGGAACGGGGGCTAATACCCCCCCTTAATTTATGTAAATGGGTTTTTCATGCAGAATTATCCCATTTCCTTCAAATTTCATTTATAGGTTCACTGTGTTAAGGCACATCCCTGATTAGTTTTCGGGATTGATTGGTTAAGTATGAAGGGGGGAACAAGGGGCTAATTCCCCCTTATCTATACTAATATATAAAGTAGTAAAGATTATTTGTTTGTTTGTTTGTTTGTTTGTAGAGGGTAATCTCTGGAACCACTGAAGCGATTTTAAAAGTGATGGTGGCAAATTAATGGTGACAATCCCTGCTCCAACATAGGCTATATTTTATGTCGGTGCCACCATCCCCAGGGGGGTGCAGGAGCGAAAAACGTTCTAAAATTTCGATTTTTTGTATACTGAAGGAGATAGAAGCATCAAATTTGGTATGGTAGTTACTTATAACATGTAAATGCTCTCTAAGAACAAATTATAAAAACATTCGAAATTTAAAAGGGTGAGATGAGGAAGAAGCGTTCTAAAAACATTCTAAATTACAATTTCTATGGAATCTCTGAAACTACAGAACCGATTTCAAAAGTGATGGTGGCAAATGGATGGTGACAGTCCCTGCTCCAACATATGCTAAATTTTATGTCAGTGCTACTACCCGCAGAGGGTGCAGGAGCGAAAAACGTTCCAAAATTACGATATTTTCAATACTGAAGGAGTTAATAACTTGACATTTTGTATGGTCGTTACTTACAAGATTTAAATGCTCTATAAGAACAAAGTCTAAAAAAATTCGAAATTTAAAAGGCTGAAATAAGCAAAAAATTTTCTAAAAACATTCTAAATTACAATTTCTATGGAATCTCTGGAACTACTAAAGCGATTTCAAAAGTGATGGTGGCAAATGGATGGTGACAATCCCTGGTCCAACATAGGCTATATTTTATGTCGGTGCCACTACCCCGAGGGGGGTGCAGAAGCGAAAAACGTTCTAAAATTGAGATTTTTGCGATGCTGAAGGAGCTAGAAACTTGAAGTTCGGCATGATTGTTATTTATAAGATCTAAATGCGCTCTAAGAACAAATTCTAAAGAAAAATGATCTAATGATTCTGCGATTTTTCAACTATTGAATTTCTAAAATTACCAAATTTCACCATAGAGTACCATAGCGAAACCTTCACGCGTAAAAAGATAATGATAAGGGCGACGTGTCCTGACGTGTATATTGGCTATAGCACGAGTCACAAATTATAGTATCCTTATTATTCTGTTAAAATATAAAAGTGAATTATGAAATGTCAATATTTTGTTTGATTAAAGGTTCGTTAAGAGAAATTGACCAGCGTAGCGAGCGTAGCTTGCTAGTATTTTATGAATTATAATCTGTAATAATATTATAAAGCAGTAAAGATTGTTTTTTGTTTGTTTGTTTGTTTGTAGGGGGGAATCTCTGGAACTACTGAACCGATTTCAAAAGTGATGGGGACAAATTGATGGTGACAATCCCTGCTCCAACATAGGCTATATTTTATGACGGTGCCACTACCCCCAGGGGGAGTGCAGAAGCGAAAAACGTTCTAAAATTTCGATTTTTTTTTTATACTGAAGGAGCTAGAAACATGAAATTTGGCATGGTAGTTACTTATAAGATGTAAATGGTCTCTAAGAACACTGTAAAAAATTTCCAACCCTTTTCCGTTTCGTAAAAGATAAATTTCCTTTACGATACGGAAAACAACCGATAAAATAATTATTCCGAATCACAACAGAAAGGTTTCCTACAGTCATAAAAATAATCTATTTATATCGGATTAGTTTCCGAAAGGACGGAAAACAGCTTTCTCCGGACTTACTGCGCAGTCTCGCTCTCTGCTGACGTATGAAAGGCGTTGTGTCACGTGATTGATAACAGAACAGAATCGAGTTTTTGGATGAAGATGGACGAAATGTTTTTAAATATTGGACAACTGCTCTACGTACTTATAACTTCGCAATAGTTTTACCTCTGTTAGGAGTCTGGTTTTTGCGGAGTAAGACAGCTGTATAGGAATAAAAAGCTCTTCACCGGGCCCATGGGCCAAACCAACAACAACAACAACATCTTCGCAATGGTAAGTACTAAAATTTATGTGATTTTTAATATTTTGGATTTGATATGTACATATATTTATAGTGCATGATTATCAAATCGAATAACATGTTTAAGGAGCTGCGTAGCCTGAAATAAAATGCATGTTATCTTATTTCTCGCTCAGTTTATTTTTTATGAGAAAAATATCCCCGAAGTAAAAAATATTTTGATGTGCCAGAAATTTCTAACTTAGATATTATCTTAATGAAACTTATTTTTTGTAGGCTGTTTTTTTAAATAGTTTTTAACTTATTCTAAATTAAAGTCCTTGTTTATTTGTTTAATTCTGTAAGACATCCAGTGTTGAATTCAGGGGGTGGGGGTACAGTCCCCCCCCGGAGCATTGAAATGTCCCCCCGGAAGATTTCACATTTTATGATTTTAATAGTCAAAAAGTGCAATCCCCCCGGAACTCTATAATATGCCCCCTCCCGGAACCACAGAAATCCCTCCCGGAGAAAAATGTCTGAATTCAACACTGAAGACATCAATAACATACCTATGATCTTAAAATAATTTGATGATATTTTTCTATGTTCGATGCTATATCAGAATCATATTGTCTTTTTTCAGGTACTGCATTATTATAGAATTAATTTTACATTTTATTATTTGTTGGGATGTAACGAATAATGATTTGGCCGAATAGCCGAATACCGAATATTCGGCCAAGTTTTAGCCGAATACTGACTTAAAAAAAAAATTATTTTATTTGTTTATTTATTTATTTTTTCCAATTTTAAAATCAAAAATTAAATTAAGGACTAATTGAAATAAATTTTTTGTTTGAGTGTTCAAAAATCATAACAGCTGAATGTATGTAAGCACGGTATATAGTGAACGTTTGTTTTCTGAAGCTGGTAATATTATATAAAACCAAACGAAACAGACTTCTTCCTGAAAATGCTGAAAAGTTATTTTTGCATCACAATTTCAGGCTTTATAGTGATAAATAATTTTGTTACCCCTGTATGTTATTTTGAAGTAACTCATTAAATGTTTTTTCAGTATAGGTAATAGTTTTTTTCTTTTCAATGTATCAAACTCATTAGTTCGTTTAATCAACATCTAATGTTTAATTTTTAATTAGTAAAGTAATTATATAGTCATACATTTATCATTTAAAAGTAAAACTAAAAGCTAGAAAAATGATTTAATTTGTGAAAGATTAAGCATTTTTACAAGACAGTAAAATATTTGTTTTTAATATTTATGAATTTTATTGTATAAGAAACTTATCATCATTATAATCATCAGATTAAAAAAATAGATATAAAGTTAATTTTTTTTAATTCACTGATGAGAGAGAGAGAGAGAGAGAGATTTAAACTTTAAATGCAGTATATGTTTTGCATTTTAATGTAAAATAAATTAATGTTGCAATACTTACTTAAATTCATATGATGCCTAAATATGCAGCAAGAAAAATATTTTGTATTTATGTAATTTCATTATATACACTTATTTATAAGTTGTCATGAAGCTTTAAAATTGAGTAAGTATTAGGATTTATTTTTCTTATAATAATTAATGTATTTAGATATCATTCTTTAATATTGTTTGTTAAAAATATTTAAAATCACATTTTTTTTTAATTTTCTGGAACTTATTTAACCAAATATCTTAGAATATTCGGCCAAATAAGCAAGTATTCGACAATATATCTAAATATATTCGGCTACAGGTATTCGGCAGAATATCTGTACAATATTCGGCAAAAGGGCCGAATAAGCCGAATACCGAATAGTGGTCGAATATTCTTTACATTCCTAATTATTTGTAGTGTATTAAAATTCAATTGAAAAGGGGAGTCCTTTAAATTCTATAATGTTAATTAATAAATTGAGAACTTTATGTTAGGACGATATTATGAAATTTATATTGGTATATGGTAAAATAAATTTCAGTATTCTTTGCATATCAGACAAAATTTTAGTTGTAACAAACGTAAAGTTGAATATGCTGAATATCTTGAGGTTGATATTATCTATATTCATGCTGTAAAAGCTTGCATGCAGAAGCTTACATCTTGGGCAGCAGAGATCAACTGCCTCGCCCTGGATATTCAAGTTTAATTGGCTAAATTTTATTTTTCTTACATTATTTTGAAAATAAAAAATGACATTTAATATTTTCTAATAATTTAACATAAACAGAAAAAGGAAAAAAAGCAAACAGGGAATTTTTGTCAGTAGAGATGGATGGGGGAGATCTCCACTGCTGAACATCATGTCACATGTGGAAAGGAAGACAATTTTTTGTTCTGATTTTTATTTCGTGCTCATGTCTTGAAAAATTATATTGAATGGGCTTCAGGGAGAATAAACCCTCAAAAGGCTTGAATTTTTTTTATTTCAAAAATATAAAGATTCAATTCTTCATTCATTCATAAAAAAAAAAAAATAAATAAATAAAAAAAAAAAATGTGGTGTTTTAGCAAAAAAAATTTCTTACTTGATTTTATTTCATATTTCTGCTTTCATTTAACTAAATCTTGTCATGTATTTAAATGCACGTGTTAATACTGTTCAAATTTCAAGAAATAAAAAATGTTCAAAAGAGTCATGATGTCAACATATAAATCATAAATGTCACTAGAACCCAACTTTAAACTTCAGAGTCCTAGGCACAGCATTTTTGCGTGCCCTTCCAAGCATTACTCTTAAGTAATCTCAAAGCTTAGAATTTTTGTGATACGTCCTCATCCAATCATTTCTACCAGGGCTGTGGAATCTGAGTATAAGTGAGGCAAGTTTTTTTTTTTTTTTTTTTTTTTTTTTTTTGGGGGGGGGGGGGGGGGGAGATTCGGTGTCGCTAAAAAACTGGCCGACTTGACTCAGTCTCTAGCTTGTTTTTTGGACAATTCAAAGTGAAATTAAATTAATTATATGTGATTTTAAATTTATAAACTGAATTATTATTTTTATTTTGGGACTATATACCGCATAGATGAAAACTGTTTTTAATTAAAAACTCTCGTTGATATTTTCCATTTAGTATACAGTCTTTTCACTCAGCTTTTTGGGGTTTGCAGAACCCGAGGTAAGGCAAAAATTGAAAATTCTGCTACTTTTGGAGTCTACAGAACCCGAAATATCATTGTAATAGAAACCTTTTTTAGCTCCCAGTCTGTCAAAGCCAGAAAGGGGGGCTAATTCGCCACTCCCTTAATTTAGATAAAAAGATTTTTCAAACAGAGTTATCATATTTCAATTTTTGAAATTTTGTATATAGGTTGATTCTGATAAGGCGGTTCCTTGATTAGTTATGGAGGTTCATTCGTTAAATATAAAGGGGGAGGAAAAGGAGGCTGATAGCCCCCTTAATTTAGATAAACGGTTTTTTTAATGCAGAATTATCCGATTTGTTTGAAATTTTGTATATAGGTTCATTCGGATAAGGCGCTTCCCTGATCAGTTTTGATGGTTTATTGGTTAAGTATAAAGGGGAACGGGGGGCTAATCCCCCCTAATTTAGATAAAGGGGTTTTTCATGCAAAATTACACAATTTGCTTCAAATTTTGCATAAAGCTTCATTGTGAAAAGGCGCTTCCCTCATTAGTTTTGGAGTTTCATTAGTTAAGTTTAAAGAGGGAAACGGTGGTTAATACCCTCCTCTTTAATTTAAATAATTGGGTTTTTTATGCAGAATTATCCGATTTGCTTCAAATTTTGTATATAGGTTAATTGTGATAAGGCGCTTCCCCTTATCAATTTTGGAGGTTGATTGATTAAGTATAAAGGAGGAAACGGTGTCCAATCACCCCTTTAATTTAGATAAATGGTTTTTTTTATGCAGAATTATCCGATTTGTTTCAAATTTTGTATATAGGTTCATTCTGATAAGGCGCTTCCCTGATCGGTTTTGGGGTTCATTGGTTAAGTATAAAGGGGAACAGGGGCTAATCACCCCTAATTTAGATAAATGGGTTTTTAATGCAAAATTACCCAATTTGCTTCAAGTTTTGTATAAAGCTTCATTGTGATAAGGCGCTTCCCTCATTAGTTTTGGGGGGTTCATTTGCTAAGTGTAAAGAGGGGAACGGTGGCTAATTCCCCGCCCCCTTAATTTAGATAAATGGGTTTTTAATGCAGAATTATCCAATTTGCTTCATATTTTGTACATAGGCTCATTGTGATAAGTCGCTTCCCTGATTAGTTTTGGGGGTTCATTGGTTAAGTATAAAGGGGAAACCAGGGGGCCAATCCCCCCTCTTAATTTAAATAAATGGTTTTTTTTTATTCAGAATTATCCGATTTGCTTCAAATTTTTTATATAGGTTAATTGTGATAAGACGCTTCTCCTTATCAGTTTTGGGGGTTCATTGATTAAGCATAAAGGGGGAACTGTGTCCAATCCCCCCTTAATTTAGATAAATGGGTTTTTAATGCAGAATTATCCGATTTGTGTCAAATTTTGTATATAGGTTCATTCTGATAAGGCGCTTCCCTGATCAGTTTTGGGGGTTCATTGGTTAAGTATAAAGAGTAGGGAAGGGAGGTAAATCCCCCTCCTTAAATTAGATAAATGGGTATTTCATGCAGAATTATTCGATTTGCTTCAAATTTTGTAAATAGGTTCAATGTGACAAGTTGCTTCTCTGTTTAGTTTTGGGGGTTCATTGGTTAAGTATAGAAAGGGGGAACTAGGTCCAATCCCTCCCTTAATTTAGATAAATATGTTTTTCATGCGGAATTATCCAATTTGCTTCACATTTTGTATATAGGTTCATTTTTATAAGGCGCTTCCTTGATTAGTTTTGGGGGTTCAATAGTAAAGTATAAAGGGGGGATCGGGAGGCTAATCTCCCCTCCTTAATTTAGATAAATGGGTTTTTCATACAGAATTATCCGATTTGCTTCAAATTTTGTATATAGGTTCAGTTTGATAAGGTGCTTCACTGATCAGTTTTGAAGTTTAATTGGTGAAGTATAAAGAGAGGGAACGGGGCTATTCTCCACCCCCTAATTTAAAGAAATGGGTTTTCATGCAGAACCGGTAAATTTTTACTTTATAAAAAACATGAGTTTTTTTTGTTGTTGATGCTAAATGAAATTTATTTGGATTTATTAAAGGAAGGACAAAGTGTTTTGAAAGGAATATTAAACGAAACCCTTTGAACGATGTTCGATCACACTTACCCACTAGTTCTATTATATTACTGTGGCACCATTTTTTTTTCATTTAATGCTGATCGTGAAATCCCATGGTAACCTATATAAATTTTAAAGAGGTAGTAAATTCCCTTATACAATTATCAAAATATGGCTTTCACCAGCAGGAAGCAGATGTCCAATGTGCATCTTTAAATTAACATTTTTAAATTGTACATTTTAAAAATTTTCCTTAATTTTTAAGTATTTTTAAAACTTATGAAATTTGAAATTTTTACTTAAAGGAAAATTTTCAAATTTTATGCTCTTAAAAATACTTATCGCTGAAGACGAAGAGTCCTCTTAATCATTCATTGCTGTTGTGCTGTTTTTGTCCCATTAAATATACATGATCACTAGAAATTAGTAAAATAAAAATATATTAATATTATTATTGTTATTATTGCAGGATAATACTGCAGTGATCAGTGTCGCATTCCAGCTAGAGCATATCATCCTTGCTTAGTAGCGAATGATGATGTAAGAAAGAAAATCATGCTGTTCTCGAATAATATTGATGGTTTGACAGTTTTTTCGGAGAAATGTCCTAGGACAATTTTGTTTTGGTAGCATCATATTGTGTAATCAATTAAGGCCTGGAAGAAATTAAAGAACCTAGGCCTACTTTTTTACTAAGTGCAGCTATTCGGAGGCAAGAACTGTCAATGGAAGTAATATCAGTATTGCTGTAATTTTTATTCATTATAACATTTTGATTTATAGTTTTGTTGCAAATAAATATTATTTTTCAGTATAAATGTTTGTTTTATTTTTTCTGTCTTTTGTAGTTAGCCAGAAAAAAAAATCGAGTAACTTATATATATATTTTTAAATAGTATTTTGTTAGTATGTGCAATTTAATGTTTGTGCAGATTAAATGCGATTGATTTATTTTACTAAGTTTAAGTTTAAAAAAAATAGCACATACACATTTGCGAAGTCAGATTTTTTATTAAATAGACACTTATTTTTTATGTATTTTTCCTGAATTATTTGTAATTTTTAATATTCTTCTATTAAGTGATCTGCCATTGAAGAATAAAAGACTCACAAACATTTCTTTCTTTGTCATTAATGATGATAAAATTTTGACTTTAAATATACATAAATTTTTACAGGCAACTGGACTTCATAAATATAGTAAAATAAATATAGGTCAGTCAACAGTATATTTATTGATATTTATGTAGATATCTCATGACTTCATTGTGCACATGGAAATAACAAATGGTTCAATATTCCAACGTAATTTATTTATGGAAAGATTCGGAAAATAAAGATTGCATGGTAAGTAATATACTTTGAAATGTTATATATATTTTTTTTCATACAATTTCAATTACTTGCAAATGTAAACTCATAAACAACTAAAGTTTTAAAATCTTAAAAAAAGGCCTGATTTAATTATTTTTATTTTAAATTCAAATAAATCAAACTTTAATTCACTGTAAACTCTGTAATCGCTTAGGAACTCATAAAGCTGGAAAATTGGTGTTTCTTTTCAAACATTTTAATAACAAAGAATATTTTTTTCATATCCATTGAAATTTATAAAATATAATCATAACCATCTTAAGTGTGTTTAATATATGCTCTAAATTCATTAAATGAATAAAGAAATTTGGTCAGAACAAAAAGCTTTAGCTTTTAGTAATGCAGAGTGCATATGCTTTTTATTTTATCAAAGGGGTAATTCAAGGTGGTAATATGTATTTTATACAGAATAGGATATCTGTTAAATTGCAGTTTTTGTAAATAAGTGATGACACAAGACAATTTGTTTTATTTATTTCATGTTTTCAAAAGTAAAAGAGAATTCACATTTCTAAATTAAATCTTTTTCTGTAGCTCCATTTTTTTAAACTGTATATTTTTAACTATTTATATGATTAAAATATTTTAATTTAACCAAGTGAATGAGTTTCTATATATTTTTTTAATTTCAAATATATTTAAATGGACACTTCTAATTGTTAATTTTAATTATTCAGTAAAGTTTATTTTACTGTAAAATGTATAATTTTAAAATTGTATTTTGAATTAAAAAAAATAGCTGATTTAAATAATTAAAAATATATATGATTTTTTGATTAAATAAATAAGTAAAATCACGAACCCTGTTTTTAAAAAAGATTTTCATTTAGCAAGGCTTTTTGTTATATAATTTTCAGTTGAGCTTCAAGTTCAAAGTCTTGTACATTTTCAAATTGCATGGCTTCTAAAATTTGTTTATCATTAAGCTATTTATTAGGATTAGCTGAATTCTGTATATTCTTATAAGTTACATGGCTTAAAAAGTTTTTAGATTTACTTTATTAATATTACACTGGTGTCCAGAAATTAAGGGGCAGTGACCGATTTCAGACGTTTCGTCGATTATCTTACTGAAACTCGTGAGGAAATGCCCTTAAGCTTTGAGGATGTAAAGAACATGTTTGACTTGATGTTTTTCAGTGAATATTTTATCGCGAGGACAACTATGGGGGGGGGGGGATAATAACTTTAATAATAAAATAATATTTCGATCACCCAAGTAACGAAAAATGCTAAAAATGGTCTGTCACTGTAGTAAATGACTATGTAGGTTCTGTTCAACATTTGTGTGCATTTTTTGTAAGTATAGCATGTATATTCGTGAATATATTAACGTTTCTGTGAAAAATTCAAATGTTTTTTTTATAACATGCAGAGTTTTCAGCCAAATTTAACACCACTTTCCAAAAACTTGACAAAGTTCGTAGAAATAGTATACTGTGATTAAAATATTAATATATTGAATATTTGATGAGATATAGGTATTTTTATGAAATTAATTTTAACTGCGCATGCGCAAACTACAGCAAACATTTTTGTTATGATTTGATAGCAATGCTATAGGGCAACTCATATAAAAACACCAGTGAACTATCGGGAAAACTCAAATAGTTACAGCATTGATAAATACATTGATAAATTGAGAAATAAGTCTCATATAATTCTATGTTTTAAGCATAACTCAAAAACTACTTACCAACTATCTGTGATTTTGGATTTGCATATTTGAAGCCTCCAGAAATCCACCTCTATTAAAAATTCATAGGTTATTTTTTTTCTTTTTTGAAATGAATTTAAAAATACATTTTTTTTTTTTTATAAGAGAGAACTAAACATAATCTATACAATTTTAACAAATAGATTTTGAAAATCTTCAAATAAGCGAATCCAAAATTATTATGTCAAGTAGTTTTTGAATTACGCTTAAAAAGCTACCTGCATTGCAATTTGTTTTTCATCAATTGCAAATTAATTTCACATTAAGACTTTTAAATTTTAAACCTTCATATTTCTTAAACCACTTGACCAAGTGCTTTCTTGTTTCGTATCCTTGGGAGAAATTTACAGAAAAAAAAAATGTATAACGTCAAAATTAGGTGTATGTATTGAAAAGTTGGAGTTTGGTACAATTTAAGAATGATGACGACCCCCTAAGCTTATTTTTTTAAAACCTATTATTGGAAGAAGATAATTTTCAGTCAAATATGGCTATTTCTGTTTTTTTAAGGAGGGGTGGGCAATATTATGATTTAAAAAGATAGGTTTTGTATGTCCTTTGTTTTAGAAATATAGCTATAGAAATTCTTTCCAGCAACAATAAACTTCAAAGTAGTTGCATACACCTCATATGCATAGAACATGTTTCATACTTGTGCTACACCCAGTGGAATAAATTTGAGCTTTTTGAGGATACAGGCTTGTCCCTTTTTTTTAGTAATATTGAACAGTTGTTTGGCACAGTATTGAATTCAGGGGGTGGCCCGCTGGGACCCCCCTGGAACATTGAAATCCCCCCCCCCCCAGAAGATTTGAGATATTATGCTTTTAATGGTTAAAAGTGCAATTTCCAAAAAGGAAATATATAATTCCTCCCCCCCCTCCCCGCAGAAAAGGCTCTGAATTCAACACTGGTTTAGCATCATCTGAATATTTAGTTATATTATACCCATGAGCGCATCAGTATACTTGTAACAAATAAATAAAATTTCAAGCTGATTCTGTATTGTAAAGAAACTTTTGTTATAAAGAGTAGGACCAATAACAGATGAAAATATTGCTTTTGGACACTGTTTTGATTTCCTTTTATCTCAATTAAATATTACTAAGAACTTTTTTGAATACATACACACATTTCGTATCATAAAATGCATTTTGTTATCATAAAATGCATTACATGTAATGCATTTTATGATAACAAATACTTAAAGTGTGTGTATGTATTCAAAAAAGTTCTTAATAATATTTAATTGATATAAAAGGAAATCAAAACAGTGTCCAAAAGCAATATTTTCATCTGTTAATGTCCCTACTCTTTAAAACAAAAGTTTCTTTACAATACAGAAAATTTTCCGATCATAATGAAAAAAAATTCCTTAAAGCAAAGAAAAAGTTTCTATTCTACACAGGAATTTTTAATTTTTTCAAGATTAGTTTACTGACTGATTCGGAAAAGTTTCCTTTTTAAAACGGAATACTTTCTATTTATTCTCCCATTCTTCCAAAACGTTTCTTTATGTGAATGGAAAGTTTTCCTTTTTAAAACGGAATACTTTCTATCTATTCTTCCATTCTTCCAAAACGTTTCTTTATGTGAATGGAAAGATTTTCGTAAGACCCAGGAATTTATTCTGTGTCTAAAGATTAGTTTCTGAATTAAACGGGAAAAGTTTCCTGACGGAAAGAAAAAACTTTCGTTTTTTTCCGTTTTTTTTTCCGTGTTGTTTCGGAAAAGTTTCCTGTACTATACGGGCAACTGGAAATCCTATTCCTACCGGAAACTTTTCCGAAATTTTTTTTACAGTGAACACATTCTAATAAAATTCGAAATTTAAAAGGGAGAGATGAGCGAAAAGCGTTCTAAAAACATTCTAAATTACAATTTCTATGGAATATCTAAAAACCACAGAACCGTTTTCAAAAGTGATGGTGGCAAAATGATGGCGACAGTCCCTGCTCCAACATAGGCTATATTTTATGTCGGTGCTACTACCCCCAGAGGGGAGCAGGAGCGAGAAACGTTCTAAAATTTCGATTTTTTTATACTGAAGGAGCTAGAAAAATGAAATTTGGCATGGTAGTTACTTATAAGGTGTAAATGCTCTCTAAGAACAAATTCTAAAAAAAAATCGAAATTTAAAACTGTGAGATGAGCGAAAAGCGTTCTAAAAACATTCTAAATTACAATTTCTATGGAATCTCTGGAACTACCGAACCCTTTTCAAAAGTGATGATTACAAATTTTTGATGACAATCCCTGCTCCAACATAGGCTATATTTTACGTCTGTGCCACTGATCCCAGGGTGGTGCAGAGGCGAAAAACGTTCTAAAATTGCAATTTTTTAATACTGAAGTAGCTAGATATTCGAAATTTGGCATTGTAGTTATAAGATGTAAATGCTCCCTAAGAACAAAATTTAAAAAAATCGAAATTTAAAAGGTTGAAATGAGCGAAAAGCGTTCTAAAAACATTCTAAATTACAATTTCTATGGAATTTCTGGAACTACAGAACCCATTTCAAAAGTGATGGTGGCAAATTGATGATGACCAGTCCCTGCTCCAACATAGGTTAATATTTTATGTCGGTGCCACTAATTCCAGGGGGGTGCAAGAGTGAAAAATGTTCAAAAATTGCGTCTTTTTTTATACTGAAGGAGCTAAAAATTTGAAATTTGGCAATGTAGTTACTTATAAGATGTAAATGCTCTCTCTGAATAAATTAAAAAAAAAAAATCGAAATTTAAAAGGGTGAAATGAGCGAAAAGCGTTCTAAAATCATTCTAAATTACAATTTCTATGGAATCTCTGGAACTACAGAACCGATTTCAAAAGTGATGGTGACAATCCCTACTCCAACATCCTCTTGAATATAAAGCTACGCGTTGCTGACGACTGGGTTTTTCGCTAATCTTTGCTACAGATTGATTAATCTCGGAAACTTATAAGATGTATGCTCTGTAAGAACAGTTTCTAAAAAATTCGAAATTTAAAAAGGTGAAATGAGCTAAACGTATTCTAAAAACATTCTAAATTACAATTTCTATGGAATCACTGGAACCACAGAACCGATTTCAAAAGTAATGGTGGCAAATTGGTGGTGACAATCCCTACTCCAACATAGGCTATATTTTATGTCGGTGCCACTAACCCCAATGGGGTGCAAGAGTGAAAAATGTTCAAAAATTGCGACTTTTTAACACTTTCCAACCTAGTTGAAAAGTGTTTATGACTTCGGTTTGTCTGGCCGTATGGCCGTCTGCCGTCTGGCCGTCTGTCCGTCTGTCCATGCTCTAACTCCCGTAAATATGCTCGGATTCCTCTGCAATTTTTATATGTTATAGTCGTTATCTATAGCATGTTCCCTATTTCAACGGAAGTGTGTAGCACTTATAGTTTTTTTACAGGGACACTCAAAAGAATTCCGTTACATTGCGGTCTATGGGGAAAAATCATTGACGGTTTATTTAAATAATGTTTCACTATTTTAAACGCATTGAAATTTATATATATCACTAAGGTGCATTAGAAGAAGCTTAATATGGAATAGGGTGTGCATAGCACTTATAGTTACTTTACAGGGACAGTCAAAAGAATTCTGTTACATTACGTCTATGGAGAAAAATCGTCTGCGGTTTATTTAAATAATGTTTCCTTATTTTAAACGCATTGAAATTTATATATATCACAAAGGTGTATATCAAGAGGCTTACTACAGAATAGTGTGTGTACAGCAGTCATCGTTCATTTACAGGGACACACAAAAGAATTCTCTACTGTAAGTTAACAATAATTCCTGGAAGTGCGTTTTAAGTTACTGATCGCGATTTTAATTTTAACTCGCTTTTTGTCTATTACGTGGTGTGTATAAATTCTGTATATCCTATACAGGGAAGCACAAAAGTTCGCGAACACATTTCCGTATTATTTAACTCCAGACGGAGAATTTTAAACTGTGCTACGCGTTTCCTAACTGAACTAAAATTTAACATACTATGTAGTATATATACAAATCTATAGATCCTATACAGGGCTGAATAAAAGTATTCGGATTACTTAGATGTTATCTTTTAGCTTGTTAAACGGTATGATTTGTAAAATTATTTTGGAAGCGTTGGAAAGTGTTACATAATCTATGCTTGACGCATGATTTTTCGTTCTTGTTTTATATTGAAGGAGCTAAAAATTTGAAATTTGGCAATGTAGTTACTTATAAGATGTAAATGCTCTCTCTGAATAAATTTTAAAAAAAATTCGAAATTTAAAAGGGTGAAATGAGCGAAAAGCGTTGTAAAATCATTCTAAATTACAATTGCTATGGAATCTCTGGAACTACAGAACCGATTTCAAAAGTGATGGTGACAATCCCTACTCCAACATCCTCTTGAATATAAAGCTATGCGTTGCTGACGACTGGGTTTTTCGCTAATCTTTGCCACAGATTAATCTCGGAAAATGAAACATAGAAAAGTTTTATTTGCTGCTTTGCTCCCAATCTAACGCTGCATTTTTGGCAAATCACAGGTGTGTTGTGGCTACTGTGCTGTCTAGCACTTTTTCGTATTGGAAATGAAATTTTTACCATATCCCTTTTCTCTTCTCTCAAAATACGAAAAAAATCACGAACCTCAGTACAACATTTTCTAAACTTCTCCGGTCAAAAACAGAAATTTCTTCAAATAAGAAAAAAAAATGACTTCCAATCACAGGGGTGTTCCAGCAACTTGCTGCCTGTAATTTTTATCTAACAAAAACATAACTGTGAAAAAAGGGAGCCAAGTTTTGTAGAAAGGAAAAAGCCAAGAAAAGAAGTGGTATGTAAGTGGGTGCCAAGTTCAAACAAAATTCACCCAAACTTACCTACTGAAGTATTATACCATTGTTTAAATTGTTTACAAATAAAAACTATTGATAGCATATCCTAATCCTAATAATATTATAAATCTGATTGTGTGCAAATGTTAGGCTGAAGCCAGCGTCAAAATGAAGCATTTAATTATCCTGTATCTTTGCATATAAGTTGATTATAACCCTCAAATGAACATAGAATGGTTTTTGTTTATTTTATTTCAATATTTTTCTTAATAATTCAAAATTTCATTATTTTCATAGAGAATAAATGGATATTTTTTCGTATATTTTAAAATGGTTGGTTGGTTTGGCCCAAAGGGCCCGGTTTCGCAGCTTTTTCTAAAATGGTTAAATTTATTTTACCGTTGCTAATACTTTATCGTTGCCAATATAAAATAAAACCCCTGAGTAATAATTTTTAATCCACAATTTATTTTCAAGTGAAACATTTCCACGTGAAAAATGAAAAGGAAATGAATTATTTAAGAATTAAACAGAATATGAAATGATGTCATATTAGAAACAAAACGTGCGTTTTCAAATATTTGATAATAATAAAAAGTGCATAAATACGAGTAAGTTGGAAAGCAAGCGACTATGATGTCATATATATAAAAAAAAACAGATTTGTTTTGATGTTGAAATAAAATGATCTTGGGTTATCAAATTATTTGTGATTAATTTCTCTTTTTTTTTCTTTTTCTTTTTGACATGAAAGGAATTATTTTAAATGTACGTAATATATGTATTTTAAATGTATGTGTTGTAAATTAAAGTTCTGTGTTTTAATTGAAATGAGTGAAAGATTTATATTTTTAATGAATTCAATACGAATGATGGGAAAGGTTGGCGATTTATCGTCTGCACACGGCTAGCATAAAGATACCGTATTTTTAATTTAAATTTTAAAAAGTAAATATATATATATATATATATATATTGGATGGCAAATGTCAATGATATGCATCGCAAAATTATCCGTATCGAAAATCAGAAAATCTTAATAAAAATAACTATATTTTTTAAAAGAAAGTTGCTTTTCTCATAAAAGCTAAAGATTTAATATGAATGTGTCGAAGTAATAGCATTTTCCCTCCATCATTTTCCCACAATCGAAACACATTTCTAAATCGTCGTTTCGAACCGGAATTTAATTTTACATTTCTTTTAGTTTTAAAATAGGAAAAACTTTGTTGTCGTTTTAAAATATAGCTTTTTTTAAAGTTGTTTCATAATAGATTTTTGTAAAGTCTTGTAGCATAAGAAAAATTGCATAGATTTTAAAGCAATGTTTAAGTAAAATTACAATGTATATATTTAAAACGCTAAGCGATTTCTTTCGACAATCCGTCAGAACAAACTACTGCCTCAAATTACATCATTCTTTTTTTAAATGAAAGATATTTGGACACAGATTTGTTATAGTGCATTCGTTTGTTCGAAAATTTAATTAATTAGCCGTAATTTTCAATTAAACTTTTACTTCTGCTAATGACGTCATAATCGGATAACGCCTACTGTTCCGAAGCACAGAGTTTATTTTCTAAACTCTGTGGTTGAATAAAAGAGAAATAATAAATATTAAAAGTACGCGGTTTTAAGGCCGAATTTGTTAATTTGCAAGTTAAATTTCGGTAAAAATACCTATCCGCGTGTTTTATAAGCGAATAAAAATTCATATTTATTGTGACGTCACGGGAATATTGTCCATTGGGTTTATTTTATCATTATACATTATAACTTTGTTGATGCCATTTTTTCATTACAATTAAATACAAAATATATTTATATTTGTGTCATGGTGTTTAAGCATTAATGTAAGGTATATGAAGTACGTGTGAAAAGTTTGCGCCGGTGAAAATGACGTTATGCTTAGCTTGAAGTGCATTTTAACATTAATAAAACTAAAGAGAAAAATGTATATGATTGTGTTAACATGACATAATTTTACTGATTTTTGCATTCATAATTATAAAGATTAGAATTGTAGCCGTCATTGATTTCTTCATCTTGATTGCATACCTTGATTACATGTTACCAATTGCTTTTTTTTAAATTATAGGATAGAAGATTTCCCTTTTTAATTAAAAAAAAAAATCACAAAAGTAAAGGATTTCAGGAAGTTTAAAGTTATTAAAAATAGTGTTATGGTAGAAAAAAATCTTGAAATAATGATTGTATTTTTAGCTAGAATAAACAATGTAAGACTAATATTTCATAGGAATTATTTTGGTAGATTTATTATTAATTCATTTAACAGTTCCTTATTAGCGCAAAGTCCTATTTCTTTCACTGTGAATTTCTCTTTCGATGTCAAAAAATGTCTTTCCACTTTTGGACGCCAGCCAAAATACAGTGGCAATTTTTAGAAATGTACAACAGTTGTGACAACAAAGGCGCTATCGCTTTAGCTTTCATCGCGCTTACATCACTTCGAAATACTACAAATTTCTATTTTTTACTACATTTTACAATTTCAATTCTTACATCATCAATTAGAAAAAAAATTAGCTTTTGATTGAAATTTATTTGAAAACTGCCGATTAATTTAACGACTTTTTAAATAATTTTCAAGCATGAAAAGTTTTTCAATTCTATCTTATGAATGACCATCAGTTTACTTCAATAATGTAAAATAGCCGCTGGGAAAGTTGCCACAATTGAAAATAGATTTCCCTAACCATCATAAAAAGTGAATAATATATATTTTTTTAAAGTGATAAATTATAAGATCAGATTATCCATAAGATAGAACATTTTGGCGCTAAACAAAAATCTGTCAGGAAAAAAAAAATTAGTTTATGTTGAACATAAAATTGATATGTTGAGTTCGTTGATGAATATGTTCCATCAGATATCAGGATATGCTAGGAATTGCATTTTTTTTTATTTTTTTACATTTGCCAACTGTATAAGAGGAAAAATATCCCCGACTGTGATGGAAAAGGGATAATCATCCTGATTATGTCAAGGAACCGAAGAAACCATACAAATAAATTACACTTGAAAACATTAAAAATCTCCCTCATCTGCAGATAGATTTATTACTGTAAAAAACTTCTTAATCTTTGCATAAAAATTGATTAGCTTAAAACAATGGATGCGTTTTAGAAGATATGGATTTGAAACGAACAATGATTAAAGAGGACATTTTAAAATTTTTAATTTAATCATTTTAAAACTTTTTTAACGTCGAATTTCGACGGTGCTTTTGGGCAAATGCAATACACATGCGCATAGGAGCTCATTCGGTTACATTATCACAGGTGGGGGGGAGATGTGTGCTTTATTTACTATGTTCTGTTATTTACTGAATATGATATGAACGTAGGAATATACTATTTGTATATACTTCATAGGTCGATGAATTTTTTTTCTTGCCGTGGGGAATATGGTGGTAATGTGAAATTGATTTGCATTACACAGTTATTTACGGATTGTTTGTTTGGAGTTTGCATCGGAAATAGTACTGTATTTGACTGGGGAAAAAAATTTAAATGAAATATTTGAAAGACTGTTTTATACGCGCCCCTTCATAAATAATAAAGAAGCTTATTTTACTGATATTGTTATAGTATTTTTTTGTAATACTAAGTTTTGATTTAGTTCCATCTAGTATTTTTTAAACTTAAAAAACAACAATGTTATCGAAAAGAAAATTGATTTTACCAACAAATTCGCGTAATGCAAAAGCAAAGAAAAAATCAAAAAGTAATGAATCTTTTCTTCCAGCCGAAATGTGTAAACTTGAACAAGCCGATCGTGCCAATTCATAACATTATAAACGTGAAAGCGCATTCTATATAGTAGAATTTTTTTTACATATAGGTAGAAAATTTTCGAGAATAACAAGGTTAGGGGTCTGTAATTAAGTCCATAGTCAATTTGCTTTTTTTTTATCAAGTGAAATTTGGCGCAAAATTAAATACATTGTTGTAACCAGATTTGTTTTTTGCGTGGTAAACACTTAACGGTATTTTAGATGATCATTTCCCCGCTCACCTTTGATGCCAACTATGACTGTAAAACATATTAAAAACTATTAGCCGATAATTTTCTAATTTTCTTATTGCTTCATGATGGTTCATACTTTAAACCTGAATCGGTCATGCCATTGTCGTTCAATTTTTATTCCTAATCCTAACCCTAATCGTATCCTATCCTAATCCTGATAATAACTTTAAAGAATATTCTTTGACACGAATATGTAAATTAAATCAATATCCATAAATGGAATGAATGGAAAATAGAATAAATAGAAATGGCAAAATAAAATAACAAGAAAGTACATTTATTCGACACCTAACCCTAGAGAAAGCGTAAAAAATTTCAAGCGCATGAAATAAATTAAAATAATCCTATATATACTAACAAAATATGTAAATTTAGATAATCAGATTTGTGTCGTCGGTATTTATTTGCTAATGGTGTTCTTGACGCGATAGAGAAAATATCGAGGTTAAATTGGGCAGAATTTAAAGTACTTTCTAGCAACCTTTATTTACATTTTAGAATCGCATCAGATTGTTATATCTTTGTGAAATATCTATCAATGTATAAAATCTACAAGCAGTTTGTTCACTATTTACACCACTTAGCGTGAAACACTTAATTTAATCCTAATCCTAATAATATTATAAATCTGATTGTGTGGAAATGTTAGGCTGAAGCCAGCGTCAAAATGGAGCATTTAATGATCCTGTATCTTTGCATATAGGCTGATTATAACCCTCATTTGAACATAGGCTGGTTTTTGTTTATTTTATTCAAATATTTTTCTTAATAATTCAAAATTTCGTTATTTTCATTGAGAATAAATGGACATTTTTTCGTATAGCATTTTAAAATGGTTAAATTTACTTTACCGTTGCTAATACTTTATCGTTGCCAAAACTAATTCAAAACCCGAAAAAATAATTTTTACTCAATAATTTAGTTTCAATTGAAAAATTTTCACGGGAAAAATGAAAACGAAATTAAAAAAATTAAAGAATTAAGAAGAAGATTAAATAATATTATTAGAAATAAAACGTACTTTTTTTAGTTTTTGATAACAATACTAGGTTTCAATATGCGTAACCATAGGAAACAGGCGAATATGACGTCGTTTATCGAAAATAAAGCGGATATGCTTTGATTGGTGAAATAAAATGATCTTGGGTTTTTTCTTCACTTTTTTCTTTTTTTTTCTTTTGTATGGTAACAATACTTGCCGTTTTACCGTCTGCGCACGGCTAATATAACTATACCGTATTTTTTATTTAAATTTTAAAAAAGTAAAAGGAAGTTTCAAAAGAAAATGGTTAGCAAATGTCAATAATATGCTCCGCAAAATTATCCATCTCGTAAATGATGTCATGGATAGCGAGAAATAGTGATTTTTAATTATTAAAACTAAAAGAAATAACTCGATTACATAAAAAAAAAATGACAAATGTTAATAGTTCCATTTTTGTTGATAAAACCTAAAGATTTAATATTATTTCGTTAAAGTAACATAATTTTCCCTTGCCAGTATTGAAATAAATTGCCTGGAAAAGAAAATTAACAAGAATTATGTCATTAAAAAGGGATTTCTCTGGGGGAAAAGGAGACGTCATATTTGAAATAAAACGGGAATTTTCCAATATGTTTTAAAATGAGTGTGAATCAATTCCTTACATTAATAATACAAGGATCAATAAGTATAGAAAGTAGATGAGTTTCACGCCATATTTATAACGAAAAATTTAAATGTTTTGTTATCTATACTGATTATTAAGCATGAGTATCCGTTATTTCGTTCCGCATGAGTATCCGTTATTTCGTTCCGCATGAGTATCCGAGTTTTCTGCTAAAAATCACATCATAATTTTAAGAAAAGAAAAATGAACACGAATCTATTATATTAAAATCTGACCGTGTGTTTGTATTTCGCAACTACTCCTAGACTATCGAACGCGACGCTATTTACTACCGGTTAGTTTACTACCGGTTTAGCGAATACCGGTTATAATTGATCCCAGGATGTCACACAAACTCTCAGAATTAAAAAAATTAAATTAAATGCCATTTTTTTTTAACGAAGTTTCTCTAAAAACGGAAAGTAACTTACTCCATATTTGTGTGTAAAAAAGGAGAAATAAAACAGATCAGTATATTTTTTACACAATTTTCTCATTAAAACTGAAAAACAGAATTTATTTTCACTTTGAATAGATGGTGAAAACAAAATCTGGATTTCAGTAAATTATCCGAAAAATACAAACATATTTTCACATATTCAACCTTCATGAATCAATTTATTCTGGAGAACAAAAATTGCCAGCCAATATACTGTCATTTAGAAAACAAGATTTGTTTCAACTATATAATAAACCAAGGAGGCAGAATTGAATTTAAAGAAAAAGGATATACAATTTCTAATTAATGTTTTTTTTTTAAGGATGGCTGTTAAAACGTTTCACAAAGGCGTTAAAAGTAAAATTGTTTATCAGGTAAAATTGACATTTGTTTTTACCCAATTCGTCTATTTCCACGATTTTATTTGGCCCTCCTTTTTGCATTGGTTGCAATTTCATTTTCGCGATTATTTGGCACAAAATTTCACTTTTTTAAGACTGAGTTATGTCAAGGCCCCTATAATAATAAATACCGTATTGTCTCCTATGAAATGTGATAAATAGTTAATTATTAACATTTTTAATTATTGGGAGTAAAATATTTTGCTTAATTAGTGTATTTATTCTTCTTTTAATGTTGCGTGAACGAAGTCACGGGTAACAGCTAGTATATACATAAACAAGATAATGTAGTAAGAAATATATAACATATGTCTATGCAAATAAACAATATAATAATGCCCATTTAGCAATGCACACATATACAAATTGTACACCAAATACCACCTAAAATGCACTGTTGTATAGAAGAATTCTGCCAGTGTTGTTTTTCGTTTGACGAAAAGAAATTCCTCGATTTTCACGATTTTACTGGGTCCTCCTTTTTTTTATTAGTTGCAGTTTCATTTTCGCGATTGTTATATACTATTATTTGGCATGAAATTTCACTTTTTAAGACTGGGTTATGTTAAGGCCCCTATAGCAAACAAATACCGTATGGTCTCCTATAAAATGTGATAAAGCCTTGGCTTATTATGTTGTTAATTATCAAGTAAAATGTTTTGCTAAATTAATGCATTTATTCTTTTTTTAATGTTACGTGAACGAAGTCACGGGTAACAGCTAGTTAACAATAAATCTAAAACGTGGCAAGTTTTTACCTAAGAGTCATTTATCTTTATTAATGACATTATTATATCAAAACTTGTTATTTCATGTTTGAAGGCCCCAATTTCAGTGTATTGAGGCTCCTGAAAGGAGTGGAGTCTCTTAAATGATGACCAAGGACAAGCTTAAGTGTATCTGTAACTTTGTCAGGTTTTAGTCTGTTTGTATTGAGGTTTCCGGGTCGGGGGTCGCTAGAGTGATAACTAAAGACGAGCGAAAGTGTATCTGTGTGTTTATTTGTTTATAAAATCTTTAACATGAGTCATTTGTTTATAATAATAATAATAATAATAAAATTAGTACTAGTAAATCTTCGGATCAGGAGCCTCAACGTCAGCTCTAAAAGTCAATGTTTTTTAATCTCACTTTTCATAATATTTAACATCTTACAATCCGCTAATTAATTTTTTTAAATTACTACATATCTATTTATATGCATATAAATTAATTCGAAGGTTTTAGAAATTAGAAACGTTAAATTAAACACGGTTTATGAAATAATATTCTGACATTCTTATGAACTTCTTATTTTATTTTTTAGATAAAAAAATACATTTCTTCAGGGGGGCTCTGCCCCTCTGAACTCCACGGAGTCTTATTAAATTTATATTCCTGATTTTCTGTTGTTTGTGTGAATGATTCTAGTATATCTTGGATTTAGTTCTACACAGTGGTTTTATTAGAATAAGCAAAAATTTCGAAAATAATTTCATGTTATCCTAATACCTAAATAGCAATATTTACTTACTTGCCAACCACGAAACACTCGCATCTATAAGTTGAATAATATCTCGTGTACAAAAGCAACTTATGGAAATGCAAACTGAATCTACTATATTTCACTTATATCTATTCCAGAAATCTAGTGTTATTACAATTTTTGTTTCGAAAAAACTGTTTTGATGGTCATTCTATAATATTTATTTTACCTAAGTACATTCTGATCTAACTCGAGGGCAATAGCATACTAAAATCCCCTCAAAATAGGCTTATTTGGAAACTTTTAAACCTATTGGATAATCATTCATAATCGTGCCTGCTGCCAATTCACTAAATAGCAACCATGATTTGGCGCTATAAAGTTTTTTTTTATAACTTTTTATGATCTCAATTTCCAGTAATTGTGCTATTTCAGGCTGTATGGATGCGTATTACTACGCTAATTTCTTTAGATTAACCATCTTGTTGTACGAGATATTATATTCTATTTTAAAAGTAATACTAATTTTCAGCCACGAAAAATCAACATCTCTTCCAGAAAATGAATAATATCTCATGTAAAAATGTTTCGGTTATCATTCTATAATAGTTAAAATATAACTTATATCAAAATAAATTCTCATGTATTTCAATAAAATATTAAAATCACCCAAAAATATTTTATTTTGCGAATAAAATACTGTAGCAAAAGAGGGTGATATTCAAATTTTAATTGCTTAATAGGCGTGCAGCCAACATAGTGAAAAAGTACCCAAGCCGGGACTCGAACCCAGCCATCAGATTAGCGCACTGATGTTCTACCAACTGAACCACTTGGGAACGGTACCCAGCTCGGAACTTTTTTCACCATAACATGTTGGCAAGGCTACAAACGCAGCACAAGATGGAATATTTTCCGTGAGCCGCCAACCCTGGGGCAAACACGAAATCAAAGAGAATCCAGCATCGACAGTTGTTTTTCACTATGTTGGCTGTACACCTATTAAGCAATTAAAATTTGAATATTATGAATGCAAGGCGTGAGAAATTTTCTCTGGAACAATTTAAAAGTATTAAATATGAATTTATTCAACTGTCGATGCTGGATTCTCTTTGATTTCGTGTTTGCCCCAGGGTTGGCGGCTCACGGAAAATATTCCATCTTGTGCTGCGTTTGTAGCCTTGCCAACATGTTATGGTGAAAAAAGTTCCGAGCTGGGAATCGTTCCCAAGTGGTTCAGTTGGTAGAACATCAATACGCTAATCTGATGACCCGGGTTCGAGTCCCGGCTTGGGTACTTTTTCACTATGTTGGCTGCATGCCTATTAAGCAATTAAAATTTGAATATTATGAATGCAAGGCGTGAGAAATTTTCTCTGAAAAAATTTCCAAGTATTAAATATGAATTTAAAAGAGGGTGAGTTACTTGAATTTTATTATTTTGATATTCTTTGAAATATAGTTGCTAGGTTACGGTTAAATTAAAGAAGAAAATAAAAATAAATGCATTTTAAAATTTGCAAAAAATGATAAAATAAAATATATTATATTATTAGAATAGATGTATAAAATTGCACCAAAAATTATGCACCTAATTTAAAAAAATCTGACGAATGTATTAATAAAATTTCAAATTAATTTGAATAATTTAAGACCTGACTTGATAAATTTTAGCCTTCATAATTTACTGTTTAAATAGATTAATCAAATGTGCCATTTTATTTTCAACGAATGAAAAATTTCAAAATCGTCTGAATTCCCATAGAAAAGCATTATGACCTAAAAAGAAATGTTCTATATTTTCCGAACGAATGAACCAAATGTAACTAAAAACTATACAGCTAATTCCGGGTATTTCACCAACATACCTACCAAAAATCAACCTAATCGGATCATTTTTGCGGCAGTTATCGCGGAACAGACAGACAGACAGAAACCAAAAACTTTTCGGGTGTCCACAGTGAGCCTCAACTGACGTTTCGGAAATAATGACAGCGTTATTAATACTAGTAAATCTGCAGATCAGGAGCCTCAACGTCAGCTCAAGTCACTGTTTTTTAATCTCACTTTTCATATTATTTAGCATCTTACAATCCGCAATTTAATTTTTTTCTATTGCATACATATTTACAGGCATATAATTCTTCGGAGGTTTCAGAAATTAGAAACGTTAAATTAAACACGGTTTGTGCAATGATATTCTGAAATTCTTATGAACTTCTTATTCTTGTAACTTTTTAGATAAAAAAAAAAAAAAAAAAAAAAAAAAAAAAACTTTTATTAAAATAAATTCTTCATTTATGTCAATGGAATACAAAAATTTATTTTGCTAATAAATTATTGGAACAAAATTGTGCGTGTTGCTTTTATTATATCTTCTTTGAAATATCGTTGCTAGGCAACTGATAAATTAAAGAGCAAAGTAAAAAGAAATGCATTTTAAAATTTGTAAAAAACATGAAAATAAAAGTTTTATATTTCCGGAACAGATGCAAAAAAATTTCCAATCATTTAAACAATTAATATCTCAATTCTAATAAATGTATCGTCAATTTTTCAAAATTATTGGATATATTTAAAACCTCCATACCGAAAATCAACATCCATAATTTTAAGTTGAAATCCATTATTCAAATATGCGATTTCCATTTCGGTTAAAAATTAAATTTGAAAATCGTCTGCAGTCCCATAGGAAAGCATTATAATTTAAAAAGAAATGTTCTATATTTTTCGAACGAATGAACCAAATTTAACCAAAAACTATACAGCTAATTCCGGGTATCTCACCAACATACCCACCAAAAATCAACCTAATCGGATCATTTTTACGGCAGTTATCGCGGAACAGACAGACAGACAAACAGACAGACAGACAAACAGACAGACAGACAGACAGAAACCAAAAACTTTTCGGGTCTCAACAGTAAGCCTTCACTGACGTTTCGGCAATTATCATCATCATTTTATTAAGACATATGAAAATGACAGGCATAATATTTATTAAAAACTTGCCAAGTTCTAGATTTATTATTACTAGTAAATCTACAGATCAGGAGCCTCAACGTCAGCTATATGAAAGTCAATGTTTTTTAATCTCATGTCTCATAATATTTAACATCTTATAATACGCAAATTAAATTTTTTAAATTATTACATGTATATTTATACGCATGTAAAATAATTCGAAGGTTTCAGAAATTAGGAACATTAAATTAAACACGGTTTATGCAATAATATTCTGACATTCTTATGAACTTCTTATTTTATTTTTTAGGTAAAAAAATACATTTCTTCAGGGGGGCTCTGCCCCCCTGAACCCCCCGTAATCTTATTAAATTTATATTCGTGGTTTCCTATTGTTTGTGTGAATGATTCTAGTACATATTGGATTTCGTTCTACACATTGGTTTTATTATGAAAAGCAAAAATTTCGAAAAAAATTTCATGTAATACCTAAATAGCAATATTTACTTACCTTCCAACCACGAAGCACTCGCATCAG
The DNA here is from genome assembly GCA_963931845.1 of Maratus michaelseni. Taxonomy (NCBI): domain Eukaryota; kingdom Metazoa; phylum Arthropoda; class Arachnida; order Araneae; family Salticidae; genus Maratus; species Maratus michaelseni. Next base: position 326,181,584 of record OZ007594.1, read on the forward strand.
ATAGATAAGTTGAATAATATCTCGTGTACAAAATCAACTTATGGAAATGTAAACTGAATCTACTATATATTCACTTATCTATTTCAGAAATCTAGTATTATTACAATTTTTGTTTCGGAAAAACAGTTTTGATGGCCATTGTACAATATTTATTTGACCTTAGTACATCCTGATTTAATTCGATGGCAATAGCATACTAAAATCTCCCCAAAATAGGCTTATTTGGAAACTTTTAAACCTGAAAACTTTTATTGTGTAATCCTTCATAATCGTGCCCACTGCCAATTCACTAAATAGCAATCTTGATTTGGCGCTATAAAGTATTTTTTGTGATAACTTTTTATGATCTCAGTTACCAATAATTGTGCTATTTCAGGCTGTATGGATTCGTTTTACTACGCTAATTTCTTTAGATTAACTACCTCGTTGTATGAGATATTACATTCTATTTTTAAAATAATACTAATTTTCAACCACGAAAAATCCGCATCTCTTCCAGAAAATTAATAATATCTCATATAAAAATGTTTCGGCTATCATTCTATAGTAGTTAAAAGGTAACTTGTACCAAAATAAATTCTCATTTATTTCAATAAAATATAAAATCACCCAATAATATTTTATTTTGCGAATAAAATATTGTAGCAAAATCGTCTGAGTTACTTGAATTTTATCATTTTGATATTCTTTAAACATGGTTGCTAGGTTACGGTTAAATTGAAAAGGAAAATAAAAATGAATGCATTTTAATATTTGCAAAAAATGATAAAATAAAAGTATTATATTATTAGAACAGATGTATAAAATTGCACCAAAAATTATACACCTAATTTAAAAAATCTGACGAATGTATAAACAAAATTTCAAATTAATTTGAATAATTTAACACCTGACTTGATAAATTTTAGCCTTCATAACTGACCGTTTAAATACATTAATCAAATGCGACATTTTATTTTCAACGACTGAAAAATTTCAAAATCGTCTGAAATCCCATAGGAAAGCATTATGATCAAAAAAGAAATGTTCTATATTTTCCGAACGAATGAACCAAATGTAACTAAAAACTATACAGCTAATTCCGGGTATCTCACCAATATACCTACCAAAAATCAAACTAATCGGATCATTTTTACGGCAGTTATCGCGAAACAGACAGACAGACAAACAGACAGACAAACAGACAGACAGACAGACAAACAGACAGACAGACAGACAGACAGACAGAAACCAAAAACTTTTCTGTTCTCCACAGTGAGCCTCAACTGACGTTTCGGCAAATATGCTATCAATAATTTTTATTTTTAAACAATTTAAACAATGCTATAATACTTCAGTATGTAAGTTTGAGTGAATTTTATTTGAACTTGGCACCCACTTACATACCACTTCTTTTCTTGGCTTTTTTTCCCCTTTTTTCACAGTTATGTTTTTGTTAGATATCATTACTTTTTGTACAGTTACAATGTACTTAAACACACGAAAACACCCGCTCGCTAATGTTAATCCTATGGAGGAAATTTTTGAAGATATCTCGTTCGCATTTCAATATTTTTAAATGATTTTTTTTGCATTGGATAGCTGAGGTCAATCTCTATGCACGCTCCTTTCTACTTTTTCGATTTTGATTACAAGTTTTTTTTATTAAGATACTTTCACTTTCGAAACCGGTTTTGAAAGTGAAAGTATCCTCAATAGAAAAAACTGCAACAAAAATCGAAAAAAGTAGAAAGGAGCGTGCATAGAGATTGACCTCAGCTATGCAATGCAAAAAAAAAAAAAAAAAAAAAAAAAAAAAAATCATTTAAAAATATTGAAATGCGAACGAGATATCTTCAAAAATTTCCTCCATAGTATTAACATTAGCGAGCGGGTGTTTTCGTCTGAGTGAAGCAGCCCCTTAATGGTTTTTCATGTGTTTACAAGTGACTATTTAATTCACCAGGCAACATTCAATTTAATTTAAATTTCGTACAACAAAATGTTTGGCTGTCAATTTGAGGCAAAAATCTGTATTTTAACACTGCTGTATTTAATGTTTGTTTTGAAACAAAATGTATTGATTCGAAATTTTTATTATTTCTGAAATAACAATAATCATATTGGCATAATTTTATGTTTTACCATTACATATAACATATAAATTCATTATACACTCATTATATAACTCATTAACATATAAATCAATAGTCCGATCCATATTTACAAATAAAATGATTAAGCTATCCAAATAATATCAAACAAATAGTATGATAAATAGTATAACAGTTATATAAATTTACAGTATAATAACAGTATAAAAAACAGTATAATAAATTTACATTTATTAAAATGCGATAACAATATCTCCTACACTTACAAAAAGCCAATGAAGTGCGCATATCAAGTTTGTCACCACATACCATCTTTGCTGCGACTTTGGTAACAATACTGATTAATAAACGCAAATGTGACTTTAAAATAAGACATAAGATTGAAAGAAATTTCTAAGTCAGTTTGTTCATTATTAACTGACTGTTTGTTCTAGAAAAAAGAGCTATTTTAATGCTAAATAAATTTACGTTTCACAAATTAATGTTGTAAACCAGTGTTGTAGCGAAGATTTTGTTTCAGGGGCGGCTGAACTGGTATGACAAGTCAATTTTGATTAGACAACTCGAACAATAATCTTTTGTTTTGGATGGTATACTTTGTAGAAACCCAATCATTAGATGTATGTATGTTTAGGAATAAACTATTTTTAAACTATTATTTATCTATCTATCTATACTAATATTATAAATAAAGAAGTAACTTTTTTTTTTTTTTTTTTTTTTTTTGTAGGGGGTAATCTTCGGAACTACCGAACCGATTTCAAAAGTGATGGTGGTAAATTGATGGTGACAGTTCCTGCTCCAACATAGGCTATATTTTATGTCGGTTCCACTACCCCCAAGGGGGTGCAGGAGCGAAAAACGTTCTAAAATGGCGATTTTTTTTATACTTTAGGAGCTAGAAACTTTAAATTTGGCATGGTAGTTACTTACAAGATGTAAATGTTCTCTAAAAACAATTCCTAATACCATTGGAAATTTAAAAGGGTGAAATGAGCGAAAAGTGTTCTAAAAACATTATAAATTACAATTTTTATGGAATCTCTGGAACTACAGAACGCTTTTCAAAAGTGATGGTGGCAAATTGAGGGTGACAGTCCCTGCAGTAACATAGGCCATATTTTAAGTCGGTGCCACTACCCCCAGGGGTTGCTGGAGCGAAAAAGTTCTAAAATTACGATTTTTGCGATAATTAAGGAGCTTAGAAACTTGAAATTTGGCATGGTATCTATACTAATATTATAAAGGAGTAAAGATTGTTTTTTTGTTTGTTTGTTTGTTTGTAGGGGGTAATCTCTGGAACTACTGAACCGATTTCAAAAGTGATGGTGGCAAATTGATGGTGATAACCCCTGCTCCAACATAGGCTATATTTTATGTCGGTGCCACTACCCCAGGGGGGTGCAGGAGCGAAAAACGTTCTAAAATTGCGATCTTTTTTATACTGAAGGAGCTAGAAATTTGAAATTTGGCGTTGTAGTTACTTATAAGATGTAAATGCTCTCTAAAAACAAAATAAAAAAAATTCGAAATTTAAAAGGGTGAAATGAGCGAAAAGCGTTCTAAAAACATTCTAAATTACAATTTCTATGGGGTCTCTGGAACTACCGAACCGATTTCAAAAGTGATGGTGGCAAATTGATGGTGACAACCCCTGCTCCAATATAGGCTATATTTTATGTCGGTGTCACTAACCCCAGGGGGGTGCAGGAGCGAAAAACGTTCTAAAATTGCGATTTTTTTTTTATACTGAAGGAGCTAGAAATTTGAAATTTGGCGTTGTAGTTACTTATAAGATGTAAATGCTCTCTAAGAACAAAATAAAAAAAAAATCGAAATTTAAAAGGGTGAAATGAGCGAAAAGCGTTCTAAAAACTATTCTAAATTACAATTTCTATGGGGTCTCTGGAACTACCGAACCGATTTCAAAAGTGATGGTGGCAAATTGATGGTGACAACCCCTGCTCCAATATAGGCTATATTTTATGTCGGTGTCACTAACCCCAGGGGGGTGCAGGAGCGAAAAACGTTCTAAAATTGCGATCTTTTTTATACTGAAGGAGCTAGAAATTTGAAATTTGGCGTTGTAGTTACTTATAAGATGTAAATGCTCTCTAAGAACAAAATAAAAAAAAATTCGAAATTTAAAAGGGTGAAATGAGCGAAAAGCGTTCTAAAAACATTCTAAATTACAATTTCTATGGGGTCTCTGGAACTACCGAACCGATTTCAAAAGTGATGGTGGCAAATTGATGGTTACAACGCCTGCTCCAATATAGGCTATATTTTATGTCGGTGTCACTAACCCCAGGGGGGTGCAGGAGCGAAAAGCGTTCTAAAATTGCGATCTTTTTTATACTGAAGGAGCTAGAAATTTGAAATTTGGCATTGTAGTTACTTATAAGATGTAAATGCTCTCTAAAAACAAAATTTAAAAAAATCGAAATTTAAAAGGGTGAAATGATCGCAAAGCGTTCTAAAAACATTCTAAATTACAATTTCTATGGAATCTCTGGAAATACCGAACCGATTTCAAAAGTGATGGTGGCAAATTGATGGTCCAACATAGGATATATTTTTTGTGGGTGCCACTATCCCCAGGGGGGTGCAGGAACAGAATATGTTCTAAAATTGCGATTTTGTTTATACTGAAGGAGCTAGAAATTTGAAATTTGGCATTGTAGTTACTTATAAGATGTAAATGCTCTCTAAGAATAAAATTTAAAAAAAATTCGAAATTTAAAACGGTGAAATGAGCGAAAAGCGTTCTAAAAACATTCTAAATTACAATTTCTATGGAATCTCTAGAACTACCAAACCGTTTTCAAAAGTGATGGTGGCAAATTGGTCGTGACAATCCCTGCTCCAACAGCCTCTTTAATAAAAAACTATGCGTTTCTGACGACTGGGTTTTTCGCTAATTGTTGCCACAGATTAATCTCGGATAATGAAACATTTGAAGTTACTAAAAAAAAATAGCTCGAAAAGTATTTGTCAGAAAATTGTTAGGCAAACTGCGTTTGAAAGGTAAAAAATTGTATTTTTCTTGATATAAATTTCAAATCTAATGATTATGCCATTTTTCAAATATTGAATTTGAAAAATTACCAAATTTCACAATGGAGTACCATAGCAAAACCTTCATGCGTAAAAAGATAATGATAAGGGCGACGTGTCCTGGCGTGTATATTGGCTATAGCACGAGTCACAAATTATAGTACCCTTATTATTCTGTTAAAATATAAAAGTGAATTATGAAATGTCAATATTTTGTTAGATTAAAAGTTCGTTATAAGAAATTGACCAGCGTAGCGGGCGTAGCTTGCTAGTTACTTATAAGATGTAAATGCTCTATAAGAACAAATTATAAAAAAATTCGAAATTTAAAAGGGTGAAATTAACGAAAAGTGTTCTAAAAACATTCTAAATTACAATTTTTATGGAATCTCTTAAACTACAGAACCCTTTTCAAACGTGATGGTGGCAAATCGATAGTGAAAGTCCTTGCTGTAACATAGGCTTTATTTTATGTCGGTGCCACTGCCCCCAGGGGGTGCAGGAGCGAAAAACGTTCTAAAATTACGATTTTTGGATACTTAAAGAGCTAGAAACTTGAAATTTGGCATGGTAGTTATTTACAAGATGTAAATGCTCCCTAAGAACAAATTCTGAAAAAATTCGAAATGTAAAAGGGGGAAATGAGCGAAAAGTGTTCTAAAGACATTCTAAATTACAATTTCTATGGACTCTCTTGAACTACAGAATCCTTTTCAAAAGTGATGGTAGCAAATTGATGGTGACAGTCCCTGCTGTAACATAGGCAATAATTTATGTCGGTGCCACTACCTCCAGAGGGTGCAGGAGCGAAAAGCGTTCTAAAATTACGATTTTTTTCGATACTGAAGGAGCTAGAAACTTGAAATTTTGTATGGTAGTTACTTAGAAGATGTAAATGCTCTCAAAGAACAAATAAAAAAAAAATTCGAAATTTAAAAGGCTGAAATGAGCGAAAAGCGTTCTAAAAACATTCTAAAATACAATTTTAATTGAATCTCTGGTACTACGAAACTGATTTCAAACGTAGTGTTGCAAATTGATGGTGACAGTACCTGCTCAAACAGAGGCTATATTTCATGTCGGTGGCAATATCCCTGAGGGGTGTGGCACGGAAAAACGTTCTAAAATTGAAATTTTTGCAATGCTGAAGGGGCTAGAAGTTTGAAATTTGGCATGGTAGTTACTTATAAGATGTATGCTCTGTAAGAACAGTTTCTAAAAAATTCGAAATTTAAAAGGGTGAAATGAGCTAAACGTATTCTAAAAACATTCTAAATTACAATTTCTATGGAATCTCTGAAACTACCGAACCGATTTTAAACGTAATAGTTGCAAATTTATGGTGACAGTCTCTGCTCTAACATAGGCTATATTTTATGTCAGTGCAATTACCCTCAGGAGGTTGCAAGAGAGCAAAATGTTCTAAAATTGCAATTTTTGTGATACTGAAGGGATTAGAAACTTGAATTTCGGAAAGTTAGTTACTTATATATGCTCTCTAAGAACAGTTTCTAAAAAAATTGAAATTTAAAAGGATGATATGAGGGAAAATGTTATAAAAACATTCTACATTACGATTTCTATGGAATTGTTAAGGGCATAAACTTTAAATTTGACATGGCTGATACTTTTTAAGACGCAAGTGCACACCCAGAATAGTTTTTATTTTATTTTTTTATATAGAAATTTAAAAGAAAGCAGAAGGAAGAAGGAAAAAAGTTACAAATTGCGATTTTTTTAAAATACTGACAGGATTAGAAACTTCAAATTTGGCATGGCGGTTACGTTTAAGATACAAATGCTCGCTTACAATGGTTTGTAAAGAAATTTAAAATTTCAAAGGGGAAAATGAGCGGAAAGCGTTTTAAAAGCGTCCTAAATTACGATTTCTATGGAATTGTTAGGGATAGAAACTTGAAATTTGACATGGCTGTTGCTTTTAAGACATAAATGGGCGTACAGAACAATTTAAAAAAAAAATCGATTTTTAAAAGAGTGAAATGCGCGAAAAGCGTTCTAAAAACGTTCTGAATTGAGATAGATTTCTAAGGAACTGTTAAGGATAGAAACTTGAAGTTTGACGTGGTTGTTGCTTTTAAGACGCAACTGGTCGCAAAGAAGAGTTTTTTTTTTTTTTAAATTGAAATTTAAAAGTGTGAAATCGCGAAAAGCGATCCAAAAACGTATAAATTACGATTTATTTGGAGCTGTTAAGGCTAGAAACTTGAAATTTTGCATGGATGTTACTTATGTAAATGATCAACCAGAACAGTTTATTTAAAATGCGAAATTTAAAAGGGCAGAGCAAAAGTAAAACGTTCTAAAATTGCAATTTATGTGGTACAGCTGGTATAGAGGTTTCGTATTTGGCATGGTGCTTACTCTTAAAATGCAAATGAAGAGACCGGTTTCTAAAGAATTCGAAATTTAACATGCTGAAATGAGTAGAAAACATTCTAAAAACTTCTACATTATGATTGAATTGGATTTATTCGGGTTAGAAACTTGAAATTTAGTATAATGGCAACTTTTAAGATGCAGACGCTCGGTATCAACGCAGTTTATTAAAAATTCTTAATTTAAAGGTACAAAATGAGTGGAAAACGTTAAAAACTATGTTTTTTTCTGAATTGTTACGGATAGAAACTTGAAATTTGACATGCCTGTTATTTTTTAGACGTAAATGCTCGCACAGAACAGTTTTTACAAGATTCAAATTAAAAAAAGGTTCAGAAGCAAAAAACTTTCTAAAATTGCGATTTCAGTGATGCTGCTGGTCCAGAAAGTTGAAATTTGGCATGGTGGCTATTTTTAAGATTTCAGTGCTGGCTAAGAACGGTTTTTATTTTTAAAAAATCGACATTTAAAGGAGTGAAATGAACTGGTAAAGTTCTGAAAACTTTCTAAACTATGATTTATCTGAAATTGCTAGGGCTAGAAACTTGAAATTTTACACGGCTATTACGTTAGAGACACAAATTCATCCACATAATAGTTTTTAAAAGTTTTTAATGTGTGCAGGAACAAAAAAGTTTTAAAATTGCAATTTCTGTGATATAGTTATTACAGAAATTGGCTTAACTAGAAGATGGAAATTTGGCATGATGCTTACTTTTAAGATGTAAATACTCGCTTAGAACTGTTTCTAAAAATTTCTAAATTTGAAATGAAAAATGAAATGAAAGGGAAACTTTCAAAATACGTTCTAAATTACCATCAATTTGGAATTAATTTTAGCCCTTCTCATTCATTTAAGTCTTATGTTTATCTAGTGCAGTATAAAAATAAAGCTTACTCATAATGTGGCTTAATTAGTAATTTTTGAATTATGTGTGATCGTGTGGCATTAAACTTTCCTCTAATGAAATTAGGCCCCACGAATACCGCTTGGCATTTTTCAAGAATTACGTAAGCAAAGCCGCAGGTTTTTCTAGTAATTAATATTGTGTTTATATTAAAAATTTATAAATATGAAAAGTATTTTTTTGTTCAATGGCCACTATTTGAATCCGGGAATTATCCTTTTTTCTGGGAATTTTCCTTTTTTTTTTTCGTATATTGTCGTCGTCGTCCAGCAGTAATATATTCGAATGTCATTGTGATTTTAAGAATTTTGTGAAATTGTTTAAGCAGATAAAATCTAAATGTAAATCATATACAATCTTCAACTAATATTAGAGGTACACACGTATAATATTTATGCAGACATATTCATATAATATATTCATAAGCATGTATTATATTCATACATGCATATGTATATGATTGTATATGTCTTCACTTTTACGAGACAAAGTTTATGCCAGATGTATTTTCTTGTACTGTAGTGTAACAGTAAGAAAATTTAAAATTTCAGTAAAACTACGCAATAATACACTTATTATTAAAAGCTTTAATTGATTAATGTTTCTGTATTACTGTACTAACAGAGTCGGTCTCGAGTTGATTATTGACGGCCAGTTATCTACACTAGGGATATAGGCCCGGGGGGGGGGGGGGTGCCCTTCTAAGGGAACCTAATCCGTATTTACGCATGGATAAATCCACGGCTCGAAGAAAACCACGAAAACTCCGAACGATTAGGCCGACGGGCGCGATTGGGATCGAACCCAGCACCTCCCGTCTACCAGCTTTGAGAGCACAACCTCTCAGCCACTGGTGGGGCCAGAGTCGGTCTCGAAATGTTTCTGAAACAATTATTGGTATATAGTTTATATATAACATGGGTGCACGCAGGATTTTTGTTGCCGGGGAGGAAAGAAAACGGTGCAAATTGGTTTAAAAAGGCCAAAATTTTTTATTTTATCAAAGATTAGGGGTGTGGGTGTTATTCTCTCTGCGTACGCCCATGGTATATAATGGTATACAATGTATTATAAAAGTTTTAATTATATAATAAATTTTATAACATTTTCTAGTGTTACATGACGTTGCCTAAATTATTTCCTATAATGCACTGTTAATTTAAAGATTAAATCTTTTAACATGGCATCCAAATACTACTTATTGATTGATTTGATGCCTTGCCAAAGAAGTCAACTTAAATATTCTACTTATAGATGGCGCCACCAATTTTATTTCTTTATTTTTAGAGAATTGTAAAGAAAATTTAAACTATACGAAAATATATGAAAAAGGAAAAAGTAAGTAAAATTTCAACGGACATTGTATAATCGATTCCTATAAATTTAAAATTAATATCATTGTTATTCTGGGGCTAAATTATTAACACTGCTATTCTGGTTTTAATTAAGACAGATTCTCTTTGCTTTAAAAAATAAAAGTAAAATTATTTCAAATTAAGTATTAAGAATTCGTACTCCAACTCACTCAGTTCTTCATCAAATTGACAAATGCACCTTAATTTAGTAAAAAAACGTAGTGGTTAGCAATATATATTCAATTTTTATCTATAGATCTTTAGAAATTAAAGGTATTTTCATTTCAAATTTGTTTCAGATTTTATAAAGTGGCTAATACTTTATTCTCCATTATTGTTTTTTTTTTACCATAAATATTTCTTTCTTTCTTATGATTTAATTCAACAGATTCACGTGATAGAAAATAGTTCTTGTTTTTTTTTATTATAACAGACGTTTTTAAATTAAATAATTAAAAAAAATTCCAACTGTCTTAGAATCAAAAATTTTCATCATTAGAAAAGTGAAGAATAATGAATTTAAAAATATTTTATAATACGTAACTTTTATGATTTTGCCTTCTAGTAATATTTAACCTGCTGGGAGTTCATATGTTATTAGAAGAGCTTTGTTATTCCTTTTGTGCTTGTAATTTTGTCTCTTCTAATGACAAATAGGAGCACCGCATATGCCTCTCTGATTATTAAGAAATGTTTTTGAGATTAAAAAATTGTATTAAACTTTGTCGGTAGATGACGCCACTAAACTATAATGAGCGGTTCTAAAATAACTGGTAACCTCCTCGTCCGCGACCTAAGGATTGTATGTGTATCCATTCATTCCATATGGGCGTTTTCAGAAGTTCAACGTCCACTCCAGACTAAAAGTAAATAAATAAATAAAAGATTAATTAATGAAAAACAAACAAATTCAAAATAATGAAATTAGAAATTATACTTTGGAATGGAAATTTGTCAAACTGTAAGGATGAAAGGCCGAATGTTTGCTGAAAAATCAAATCAATGTTGAATTGATATTTTTCTCCAGGGTTGAAGTTCAAAAGGCAAATCCCCCATGGCTCACACTCTGGTTTTATTACTGTTTCAAATATTCCATTTAACTATTTTTAACACTGTATAGTAGGGGGTCTTAAACTATTCACAGTCATCATCATCAGGCGTGAAACTTTCACGCCTTGAGCTCCTGAGGGCCCCTGGCGACAGGGGCGAGGCAAGTGAGGCAGCCGCCTCAGGGCGCACCCCTAGAGCGGCGGCATTTGGCTGGCATATTGTATGTGTCGAAATTTAAGAAAAAATTGAGAGAGATAATTTTTTTTTCTTAATTAAAATAAAAATACGAAGTACATTGCACATAATTACAGTCAAAGAAGTTGCATATAATTACAGTGAAATAATTCCTGTTACAACGTTACTTTAGTAAATTTTGTTCTCGACGATTCTTGAATTATTAGTGATTTGTGACGAGATTTTTTCTCTTGCGTTTCGCGGTGATTTTTTAATATTGGTTAAAGGAATTAATTATGATTCAAACTTTTAGCCTAATATAGTAAATTTTGTTCTCCACGATTTCGAAATTTTTAGTTGTATTTAATGCAATTTTCAATGCGATTCTCAGTGCATTTTCGCGTTCTGCCTCGATTTTTTGCTAATTTAATAAATTTTGTCCTCCGCGATTTTTGAAATGTTTCCGATTTTCAATACAATTTTTATCATTTCTAGGCGTTTCACGACGATTTCTTCACATTCATAAAAGAAATTCGGTTTCAAATATTTAGCCTAATATATTACATTTAGTCTTCTGCGACTGTTAGCGTCTTTTCGCGCCAATTTTTTGACTTTCGGAATGTAATTCCTTTTAAAATGTTTTAGCCAGCTGTAGTAAATTTGCTTCTCTGAGAATTTTTAATTTTTAGCAATTTTTATGAGATTTCTAGAGTTTTTTATTTTGTTGTTGTTGTTTTGTAGCGATTTTTCTACCTTAGTAAAAGGATTCCGGCTGTACAAATTTTAGCCCAATATAGTAAATTTTGTCCTGTTTTCAATAAAGTTTATTCGGAATTCGTACAACGATTTTTGAATTTTTCTATACAATTTTTTGAGTTTTTTCCCGTTTGTGGCGATTTTTTGACGTTGTTAAAAGGAATTCGGTTTCAAACCTTTACACTAATACAGTAAATTTTGTCCTCCTCTACTTTTGAATTTTAGCGATTTTTTGGCATTCGTAAGAGGCATTTAGCATCAAAATTTTAGCGTAATACAGTAAATTTTGTCCTCTGCAATTTTTGAATTTTTAGCGATATTTAGTGTTTTTTCGCGTTCTGTGATAATTTTTTGATACTCGTGAATAATTCCTGTTACAATGTTTCAGTTCACTATTAGTAAATTTTGTTCTCTATAAGTTTTAGCGTTTTGCGGCGATTTATTGACATTCGTAAAAGGAATTCGGTTTCAAACCTTTAGACTAATACAGTAAATTTTGTCCTCCTTTATTTTTGAATTTTAGCGATTTTTTGGCATTCGTAAGAGGCATTTAGCATCAAACTTTTATAGCGTAATACAGTAAATTTTGTCCTCTGCAATTTTTGAATTTTTAGTGTAATTTTAAACTCGCTTTTTCGCGTTCCGTGGCGATTTTTCGACACTCGTAAAAGTAATGCTGCGATTTTTGAATTTTTAGCGATATTTAGTGTTTTTTCGCGTTCCCCGGTAATTTTTTGACATTCGTGAATAATTCCTGTTACAATGTTTCAGTTCACTATTAGTAAATTTTGTTCTCTATAAGTTTTAGCGTTTTGCGGCGATTCATTGACATTCGTAGAAGGAATTCGGTTTACAAACCTTTAGACTAATACAGTAAATTTTGTCCTCCTTTATTTTTGAATTTTAGCGATTTCGTAAGAGGCATTTAGCGTAAAACTTTTAGCGTAATACAGTAAATTTTGTCCTCTGCAATTTTTGAATTTTTAATGTGATTTTCAACTCGCTTTTTCGCGTTCCGTGGTGATTTTTTGACACTCGTAAAAGTAATTCTGTTTCAAACTTTTAGCTTAATATAGTAAGTTTTGACCGCTGCGATTTTTGAATTTTTAGCGATATTTAGTGTTTTTTCGCGTTCCGCGGTCATTTTTTGACATTCCTGAATAATTCCTGTTGCAATGTTTCAGTTCACTATTAGTAAATTTTGTTCTCTATAAGTTTTAGCGTTTTGCGGCGATTTATTGACATTCGTAAAAGGAATTCGGTTTCAAACTTTTAGCCTTATGTAGTAAAATTTGTTCTCCGATATTTTTGAATTTTTAGGGATTTTTAATGCGATTCTTAGATTTTTTTTTAGTTTTCGCGTTTTTCGTTGAATTTTTTGGCATTCGTAAAAAATTCAGTTTCAAACATTTAGCCTATCCTATTAAATTTTGTTCTCCGTGATTTTTAAAGTCTTTGTGATTTTTATTACGATTTTCAATGCAATTTTTAGCATTTTTTGCGTTTTGTTGCGATTTTTTTTATATTTATAAAGGGAATTCGGTTGTAAACATTTAGCGCAATATATTAAAATTTGTATTCAGTGATTTTCAATGCGATTTTTGACGTTTTTTCGCTCCGATTTTTAACTTTCGGGAAAGAATTGATGTTAGAATGTATTAGCATACAGTAGTAAATTTTGTCCTCTGCGATTTTTTAATTCTTAGAGAGTTTGTTTTTGTGTTTCACGACGATTTTTCCACATTTGTAAAGGGGGAATCAGGTTTTAATCTTTTATCCCAATATAGAAAATTTTGTCCTCTTTTGAATAAAGTTTATTCGGAATTCGCTGAGCGATTTTTGAATTTTTTTGTTCGATTTTTAGAGTTTTTAGCGTTTCGCGGCGATTTTTGGACATTCGCAAAAAAATATATTTTTTTAATCTCTTAGCCCAATGGTAAATTATCTCCTCTGCGATTTTCGTATGCAGTGTTTTCCCGCAATTTGCTGCGATTTTTCCACATTTGTAAAAGGAATCCGGCATCAATCTTTTATCCCAGTAGAGCAATTTTTTTTCTCTTTTCATTAAAGTTTATTCGGAATTCGTGGAGTGATTTTTATATTTTTCCCGCTTTTATATTACGATTTTGAGTTTTTCCGCGCTTTGTGCTATTTTTTATGTGCCCAGGCAACGCCTGTCAGGTCAGTTAGTTAAATTGTTCTAGCAAATGAAAATACAGTTATTTTTTAATATTAGGGTGCTATAATAAACGATTTTGACACAGAAAATTTAAGGCGAATTAGTATCGAATTATTTATTTCACTGTTGATACTTGTGTTTTTGTAAATATTACTGTTGTAAAATTAAATCTTCATGTATACCATTTTAAATGATCATGTAATTTTCTATTCTGATCATAATTTTTCTATTTAATTTCAAGAATGTGATGCGTAGTTCGCGTTTATCTATTTTTGTCTTGATAATGTGATTACTTTATAATATTGATTTCCGTATTATAATAAATGAGTTCGCCGAAGAAAAATTAGATCTTGAAGTTTTGTTTTATTTTTAATAATTATTTTCTTTTAAATACTACTAATAAGGGATTTTATTTTTGTGCATTCAAAAAGATATATAACTTGATATTGATATCATTATTTTGCTATCTGAGATTCTATACAAATTGTAATACATAATTTGATTGTTTTTAAATGTTTGACATATTTTGGCTTCATAATGATGTATATTCTAAACTTAGCTTCGAAAAAGGTATGCACGCCTAGATTGCAAGAGTACGACCGGGTTGTATACATGGTCTGTTGAATTGCAGAATTATTATTATTTTTTTTTAATCCATAAAAAACATTTGTTTATTTATATCTGCAGTTAAAAAATTAGATTTGTCACCAGAACTTCTTTACAATTGCACCATTTAGTTAGCACTAGTAATACAAATTTTGTATTAAAATTAATTCATTAGATGTCATCCAACAGTGCGAATTACAGTTTTAGGTTGCATTTAGATGACACTTGCTTCAAAAACTCATAAATTATTTAACTTGGCTTTATTTTTTAAAGGCTCTGTGGTCAACAACAAAAGAAAGAGACAGTGATAAACATGTCAGATATCTCCTCCACGGATATCTGACCTGTCACCGAGCTACAGAAGACTGGCCAAATTAAAGATAGTAACCGCAGTGCTTAATTTGCGCCGGAGCTCACATACGGAACTTCTTTGATTTTATTGACTATTTAACTATTAATCGGAATTCACTGGAGCTCATTAATACTGCGCTCCAGAGCCCAACGGAACAGCCAAGCAGATAGAAATAAGAAGGAGAACAGTGAAGATAGGCTTTCAAGATCAGAACATGGACCAGAAATTAGTACCGGTTCGTGGCGCTGGTGCTCCCTTAGGATCCTATATACCTATATATTATATGAGCCCTAGTGCTCCCAAAGGCGGTCATGTGACCTGTCAAACAGGACAAATTGTCATCTGCTCTTCTTGCATTTTGGTTTTGAGCATGGTAAAGAGTTGCCAGTCAAAACCGGAAATAGAGGGCGCTACACTCCCCAAATGCCCAAAAAACCGTAAACGCCTCCATACTATAGGTACCGCTTTTAGTTCCATAAGTAGAAACATTATCGTTGTTCTCCTTCTCTCTGGGAGCAGCACTTACAAACACTGAATCCTAAATTACCTTTTCCTTTCATACCAGCTTACACATGCATGGGTGCAATGCAAGACCTTCAGTCTTGATGAGATTTTTGACTGACAGTAAATTCTACTTTATGTACCTAAATAATAACAATTTTACTTTTCTATCATCTCTTTCTAAATTCTTTCCTTTTGTATAAGAGATCAATTTTTTGCCATAATGCAGGACATAGAAATCATCTAGCCCATTTCCATTTGGTTATTCCTAATACCCAGAAAAGATTTCAGTCCTGCTGTATCGGATCGCGTTGGGTTGACACTCATTCCCTTCGGTGTGGGTCGGGTTGATTTTAAACATTTTGGGTTGGGGTTGGTTTTTGGGTTGAATTTTGATTCTTTCGGGTCGGGTTCGGGTTGACCTGGCATTTCAAAAGAAAGTCTTGAATATTTTTTAATAAATAAAAAAGAATATATATAGTATATATATCTGAATATTAATGAGCGTATATATGAGCGAAAATCTCATAAGAGTGATTTTCGGTTGCTCATTTTCTGCTGATATCTGATTTTTAAGTGTCTCATATTATGCACAATTTGAATTACTAATAACCATTGATATATTTCAGAATAGTAATTAGTAGATGGTCACAAACTTTATTGAAAAATAAATATGATATGGCATTTTTTATTAGACAAAATACAATTTGTAAGGACACTTGATATGTCAGGGACAGTAGTGACAAATTTTGCTAGTTTACTTTAAAAAGAACAGTTTTGGAATGTGGTATGCACTGTTTTCAAAGACATATCAAACCTACGATTAAATGGCTAAATATTGGTTAATCTATAAATATCAATATTTAAATTATCAATGGGGTCAGTAGTGACGGTTAATAAAGGTATGCTTACATTTTCCCCATTCTTTTCAATCCAGAAAATCTTTATGAACAAACAGACTTTTTAAGAACAACGTGTGTTCTCCTACTGAAAACAATACTGAAACTGCATTCTGTATACTGACTGCACACTGTTATCTGGTGGAAATATGAGGAAATTCATACACCGGACAGCAGAGACCAAAAAAGTGACACAACTTTAAACCCAGCAAAAACAAATATTACATATTTCACTCCTATAAAAAGTGAGGGGGGGGGGGGGTCGTGGCAAGAGAGTGCTAAGCCACATTTCTAAACTTTTGAGAAATATCAGTTTGAAAGTAAGATCAAATACTCAACTCAAAATATATAACATAAAGTTTTTTTTTTACCAATTTCTTAGTACCATTTGAGATATTCTGAATAACAATGTGGCATGACTTTAATGAAAGGCGACGCAAAGAAATACGACACAAAGAAAATTAATTGAAAAAAATTAATTAAAAAGTATACATAACATATATGTATTGATCTATGCTGGGCTTTGTGTCGTCTCATGTTTGTCGCAGGGTTGTGTGCTCATGATGACATTTCCATCTTGTGCTGCGGTTGCAGCCTTACCGACATATGTGAGTGAGAGATGTCAGGCTGGGTATTGGACTATTGATTCGATTCCCAGCTTGGTCATTTTTCACTGTATTTGTTATACGCAAATTATATATTTTTAATATTATTTTTCGATTCCTACTATTAGCTCACACTCTCTATTTATTTATATATCTTGTTCAAATTTTCAGTCATTAATAAAATACTTTTTATCCATCCACTCAAGTTCAAATACATTTTTTAAAACTTGTAGTGGATAACACTTGATGTTAATACAGTTTTTTTTCAAATAATAATTCATTAATTAAATTAAATTTAATAATTTTAGTTTTATATGGGAGAAAAAAAAATTTCCCTCATAACATGAACACTTCATTAGGTTCCACTCTTTGAAAGAGCCGCTACTACATGAAACTGTTGGCATGGTAACTGTTGACTCGTGATTATGTTTTAATGTTATTTTCTATACTGTTTCATATTATTTTTGGTACTTACGTATTATCCGGGCCATTCTTATATTATTTATTAAAATGGAAAATTGCAAGGAATTTCGCTTTCTATTTTGCCATTTAATATTGTGATTCTGTCATATGTATAAACATATTTACATTAATTGTAATTATTTAATAAAAAGTAAGTAAAATAAAATTTATCTTTGTTGACCTAAGTAGGAATTGACTTTAATTTTTTTTCTATTATATATATTACTTGTTTATTATGCTATTGCAACAAATAAAACTAATTATAATTTTTTTCTACATCTGACTAATTGTTCCGCGAACCACTGGCGGGTCGAGCGCTGCCCTAAACAATATTTTCAAAAGTTACTTCACAAAAAAAATAACAATAAAATATGTTGGAAAGCTCGCATCGGAATCCTGAGTGCAGGGTCATTTTATGGTATAACCTGTTCTTTCCGACCTTGGGTCGCCTGTAGGCCAGGCGATGCTTGCTTGATCGCATCGTTCCGTGTCTTGGATTGGGGGGGGGGGGGGGGGGCTGCACAATCAGTAGGCTCAACCCCGTCATCATCGGCCGTCATGCGACTTTGATGTCTCTATTTTCTGCTCTCCACAGCTCCGGGGCTATTCTCTATCAGAGAGCTCTGCAATTAGGAACATTACGCCAGTCGTCTACACTTTTACTGAGCGAGCGATTTTAGCAGATGCAGAATATCTACAGGTCTTGAATCTGTTTAAAAATAGCGTAAGTTTGCGTGCTGAATGATAGCACACGATACATAATAATAATAGTTATAAAAGAGGAAGAGGAGAGAGGGAGAGAGAGAGAGAGAGATTGGAGTAAAAGAGGCAGTTTATACCGGATATCTAGAAAAAAAGAAAAAAAAATCCTTTGCACATTTTAGAAATTAACATAAAAATAAGTACATACTTTTCAACATGAAACTTACTGATTTGTTTATTGATATATTATTATATATATATATATATTTTGTGGGGGGGGGGGGGGATGAGATGGGGGTGATAGAGTAAACAAAAAGTTTATTTCTAGATGTTTTAATTGTTTTAATGTAAATTAGGATGTCTATTTACTGCCTGTCTGATTGATTTTTGCCTGTCGCTTTTTTAAAAGTTTTGCTTGTACACCGTATGTGCAAAAAAGAATTTGCTTGTCCCGTTACCTAGAGTTTTTGGATACTAGTAAATTTTAATAGTAATCTTCCTTTTATTTAGTGGCAGTTTTTTTTTTTTTTTTTTTTTTTTTTTTTTTTTTTTTTTTTTTAATCTATTTATTTTGGCAGATTTATTTTCAATTTTTCATATGACCGTGATTTGGAGACTCCACCGTGAAGCCATCAAGACACCTGCTTTGTGATGAGTCCCCAAGTGACATCACAATGGAGTCACCTGGTGATTTTTCGCAATGCAATGGTCGCGGTGACTTCACTGTGGAGTCTCCAAATGATGGTCACATGAAAGTTGTCAGATAATTTTATTGCAACATCATCTGGTGACTCGCCACAAAATTAGAGTCACTGTGGAATTCATCGCGGTTTACAGTTGAGTCACCAAATGATGGTTTCTTTAGAGTAATAATAAGACGCATAAAAGATATTACATTTTGGCTCAACGTAGTGACTGTGACATTTTTTTACCATTTGTGACATCACACTAATGTCACCAAGGCCCGATTAAGGCACTTCGGAGCCCTAGGTATTACAGCGTCATTTCGGGGCTCCGAACCACTGTTATGTTATAAGTAAGGTCAAATCTCATCATTTGTTTATGCCCCCCCCCTCCCCCTACATACAAGCTCATTATCAACTAACAGTAAAGTTTTTGCACGAAAACTTGAAGCTTTATGAATGCGAATACAAAATTTAAAATACAAAATAGACTTTAAATTTCAGTTCTGAATGAAAAATTAAGATATACATTAAATTCACATAAAAAAAAAACCGATATATTGCTCTAAGTCTAGGTATTTACTCTAAAGTTCAGGAAACATCCCTTTAATGATCTTTAATAAAAATCTTTATTTTTCTTCATTATTTTCTCCCCTATAAAATCTTGTTAACGAGACTTTGCACGATATTTGTTGCTTGATTGATTAAATCTCGGACAAAATCTCATGCATAGCAAGAGGCTTATGCAAAGGAGCTTTCGTACTTCATTTCGTATAGATTTTAAAGGAATGGCTCGTTGTAAATGATCCCGCCAAGCCACAAACCTAAAACGTCAGTCATAAAAAGAAGTGATATCACATAAAAAGAAGCGATATAAGAAGTGCATACTCCGAGTCCCGTGTAAAAATCTATCACCACTCATAATGTTTCCAAAGGACTCGGAGTGAGGTACAGTATGTGAAAACCGCTTGGCGACCTGCAGGCTTTTATAATGTTTGCGTTTCCTACAATTACACATGACTATATTGTTATTTTTATTTTATTTTATTTTATTTTATTTTATTTATTTATTTTGCTCCCATAAAATTGTAAAAAGTTGAAGCTTCTGTGTTTGTATGTCCTTTTTTATTTATGGGCTTGAAAAATCAATTTGTTGATTTTATTTACCATTATTTAAACTAGAAACACCACTCTTACGAAGAGGATTTTTTAAGTAAACATGTAAAGATTTTGAATTTGTAATATATATATATATATATATATATATATATATATATATATATATATATATATAATGTTCATACGCATATTAATAACAATGCACCTTATAATAAACGTTAACTAAATTGAGATATATTGCAGTAATTCTAGCGTAAGCGGAATCGTGTAGATAAGAGGAAAAATCCGTTCTGTCAGTTCTTTCGCATACAAAAATATTTATAAAAGTGATAAAACAAAAATAAAATATTTATTTTTTCGATTTTCAAAATCGATATACTGCATATATTATAAAAGCCTGCAGGTCGACAAGCGGTTTTCACATACTGTACCTCACTCCGAGTCCTTTGGAAACATTATGAGTGGTGATAGATTTTTACACGGGACTCGGAGTATGCACTTCTTATATCGCTTCTTTTTATGTGATATCACTTCTTTTTATGACTGACGTTTTAGGTTTGTGGCTTGGCGGCATCATTTACAACGAGTTGTTTTTGATGAGATATCACTACTTTTTGTAAGGTATTTAATTTCAATTATACAGATTCCATTTTTATTCAGAAAAGAAAAGATAAAAGAAAGATGGAAGGGGAAAAAAATAATAATAGTGATGCTATAAATAGAATTATACATCAGAATTATACAGTTTATTGAGTGACTTATTCCAAAGTACATGTCGCTACCATAGCAACGGGGAAACTTTTATATTAATTTCCTTACATTGTATTCATCAGATTATTTATGATGACATGTTTATTTTCCTTTTTCTTTTGTTTATATCACTCTTCCGTTTATATACATTCAAAAAATAAAAAAATAGAAAATTTTACAGTAGTTTACAAACTAATTAAAATACTGCAGTTTAAAAAAATGTGGAAAAATAAAAGCATAAAAACTATTAAAGTGATTTCAAAATAGAAACTGTTCGTAGAATGACATGTATTCCAAAATTGTGTGTGATTTTGTAAATATACCACAAAGACTAAAGCGTATGCAACTGTTAAAATGTTTTCTAAGTCGACAATAGATTACAATAAGTATAGCTCGGCAAATATGAAACACGACATTGCTTCATCATGGCTTTGTTTCGTGAGGTGTTCGTTCGCCGAACATAAAAATCTCTCGAAAGTGCTCGTTATCCGAACATAAAAATCTCACACGAAAGTGTTCGTTACCGATCACCTATTGTAAACGAAATTTAGCATTTTTAATTTTTATGTGGAATTTAAGAAGTTATTTCCTTTTCATTGTACTCTAGGCCCGTTTTTAGAACATTTTAAGTTCGTCATTGCCGGAGATTCGATGAAAAGACAAATATTTAAACGCAAAACTTCTAATCTTGGGGTCGCAACATTTTTACATTCTATTACTCAGTGCATGAATGTAAAGTTGGAATTTTGTAATCGCTATTTCAATTAGTTCCTGATACGCTAGAATTATATATTTATAAATAAACACAGTTTTTTTAATCCATTGAAATACTATATTTTAATAGATTTAGAGCTTAAGATCGACGAGTTTTCAGGCGGAAAAAATGAACTCGTATTAAATTTTAAAGCAAGATAATAAAGCCTTACAGAGATTGAAACAGTATAAAATCATTAAAGCACATCTCACTCAGTAAATAAAAATCGATTGTAATGTAATCAAGATCTTCTAAGAGATTCTGTAAACGAAACGTATATGCTTCAATGCCGCTTTACAATAGAGTTTAAATGAATCGGATGTAGTAACATATTTGAATATATTGTGTATATAGCCACTTTAACAAAAGTTTTGCTATTTACTATTGTTTTTCTTCTGTGTTAAGTACAGGAATCAAGTACTTTAACGTAAAAATTCGTTAATTACACAACTTTCTAGTCTTATTAAAAAATCTTTTGAGTTACCCTGTAAACGAATAGTAAATTCTACAATTCTGTTTTACAATAGGAAGCTAACTTAGGTCGTTCGTAGTAACATATTTTAACATCATGCGCATATGTTCTTTTTCAAAAGAGTTAGACCATTTAATGTTCTTTGCTTCATCTTAAGTATAGGAATAAATTACTTTAAGAGGGTATACATAAAAACTAATTAATATTTTTACATGAAATATTAAACATTTGAACTATTCATAAAAACAATTGAAATGATGCAAACCGCGTAAAAATCGGATAATTACACAACTCTTTAGCCCTATATCAAAAGATCTTTTGTGGGACCCTGAAAACGAAACTTAAATGTTACGATTTTTTATAATAGGAAGCTTACTTGGCTCGACTGTAATAACATATCTTAATATCATGTGTATACGACTATTCCTAAAAGAGTTGGGTCATTTATTATTTTTTGCTCTATGTTAAGTATAAGGATCAATAACTTTAAACTGATATAAATCAAAAACTAATTAATATTTTTACATGAAACATACAAAGGTTTGAACTATTCCTAAAAACATTTCAAATGACATAAACCGCGTAAAAATCCGATAATTACATATTGCTGTAGCCCTGTCAACATTTTTTTGCTCTATGTTAAATATAGGAATCAATAACTTTAAACTGATATAAATCAAAAACTAATTAGTATTTTTACATGACATTTACAAAGGTTTGAACTACTTATAAAAGCAATTCAAATGACGTAAACCGCGTAAAAATCCGATAATTACACATTGCTGTGGCCCTGTCAACAGTTTTTTACTCTATGTTAAGTATAGGAATCAATAACTTTAAACTGATATAAATCAAAAACTAATTAATATTTTTACTTGAAACTTAGAAAGGTTTGAAGTACACATAAAAACACTTCAAATGACGTAAACCGCGTAAAAATCCGATAATTACACATTGCTGTAGCCCTGTCAACAGTTTTGTTCAAAAACAGTTTTTAGAAAGTGCAAAAAACAGCACTTTTAAAATCGCATTTACTGAAAACCTATTCGTCGGATTTTGCTTTACTTTTGATTTCTTAGTCACTTGGCACGCCCCATGCCATAGAATCAAGAATTTTGTTTCTATCATAAATAGAACGCGAGATATAGATGTGTCAAAAACCCGTTTTGTCCCGTCCGCAAAATATAAACTAGACAGAGTGTAAAAAAAATTTGTAAAATCGTTTGTCATCCATTGGCAGAAATTCCTTTCACTTACGGTTTAATGCATTGCTGTTTCTTTTGCTTGGCGAGAAACTCTGTCGAGTTTCTATGATCATAAATAGAACGCGAGATATAGATGTGTCAAAAACCCGTTTTGTCCCGTCCGCAAAATATAAACTAGACAGAGTGTAAAAAAAAATTTGTAAAATCGTTTGGCATCCATTGGCGGAAATTCCTTTCACTTACGGTTTAATGCATTGCTGTTTCTTTTGCTTGGCGAGAAACTCTGTCGAGTTTCTATGATTTAACTTTTTCTGTAAAAAAAAATGGTTTTTAGCGTAACATTCGTAAAGTGGGAAACTCGTTGAACTCGTGTAGACTTTGATTTTTGGAAAATAGAAACAAACCACACAAGCTTATCAAGTTTCCGCTTTACGAATGCGTCATATGTCTTGTATATGTGGAAAAAGTAAATGTTTAGATTAAAGCTTTCAAATTTCTTTTGCACACCAAAAATCCTCGGCCCCTAGACTCGTGCCTTACTGTGCCAAGGCCATAATCAGGCACTGGACGTCACCCCGACTGGTTGGGCTATTAGCTTAATATCTATTTGCTGCCTCTCCCATTTATATCAGCTGCTTTTGACCAGTCAAAATTAACTTTTGTGTACGAAATTATAATTGCCGAAACGTCAGTTGATGCTTACTGTGGAGACACGAAAAGCTTTTGGTGTTTGTTTGTTTGTCTTTCTGTTTGTATGTCTCGCAATAACTACCGGAAAAAAGCATCCTTTTAGTCTGTAATTAGGTAGGTAATGTTGTCCAGGTACCCGGAATTAGCTGTTAGTTTTTGGTTAAATATAGTTAATTCGTTCGGAAAATATAGAACATTTTCTTTTAAGTCATAATGCTTTTCAATGGGAAATCTGACGATTTTAAAATTTTAATATCCATCGAATGGAAAATGATGCATTGGGATAATTGTAAATGCTAAATTATGGATGCGAAATTACCAAAATGGAGATCTTAAACTTATCCGATTGCTTTGAAAATTTGCCAATATATTTAAACGAATTTCAAAATTAATTGTGTAAATTAATGGGAAATTTTACGCATCAATTTGAGAGATATAAAACATTTTAATTTCTCACTTTTTATAAAAGTTTCCAATGCATTTATTTTTCCCCATCTTACATTAAATGGTTGCCTAGCAACTGTATTTCAAAGAATATATATATTAAAAAAAAATATTTTGACGCAAACCTTTATTAACAAAATAGCTAATTTTCGGGTGATTTTAGCTTTTAATATGCACTAATAATATAGATGAGGATTTATTTTAACTATTAAAGAAATATGACCAAATCGGTTTTCCAAACGAAAATTATAAAAACGTTGAATGTGTAAATCTATACTAATAAAAGAAAGTTTCGCTCTGTGTGTGTGTGTGTGTGTGTGTGTGTGTGTGTGTCTGTTGGCAATGGCTAGGGAAATCTAGCCCACCTAGAAGGCTGCAAATTTAGATTTAGGTAGTCCAAACCCTCTCCTGGTGCACCATTACTTCAGAATTTTAATATTTTAATTATTTACTGAAATATTAATTAATATCCACAAAGAACTCTCATAAAAAATAAGCTTTTATTCTTTTGGGTTGATTGGTTCACTGGTTGGTTGCATCGATTCTTCACAGAAGTAATTAAATAAACCAGAGTAGCGATGCATAAATAAGGATTTCTAACTAAATAGTGTCAATATGGATTGAAGTTATCAGCGTAGAGCTATGCGACTGCCGCGCCACCTGTACATGACAAATTACACATACGTCCCACTGATTGAAATATTTTCTAGGCAAATTTTCTTCATGACAATTAGTCGGTTTTTTTTTTTTTTTTTTTTTTTTTTTTTAATGTGACATTTATTATATATGATGGAGATTGTTAATACAGAAAACTTTATTTAACAGATTCTTTTTTTATATTTGCGGGAATGAAGAGGGGCAAGGGTCTAATTACATTTAAGCTTCAAGGTGTATTTCTAGAAAGCAGTTACCAGAATTTCCGAATAATAGTCTAAGCCAAATTTCAAATTAAGTTCTTAGCTTAACCAATCTTGCTAAATCAATCTTTAAAGATGTATTGTGATCCTCCTAATTAGTTATTTGCCGAAGGCCACTTGAACAACGCCCCCCCCCCTTCCGGCCCGTCCTTCAAGGTTTTTTCTCTAACTCCGCTCCGTTTCCACATCTCAGCAACTATCTTTCCGATTTCATCGCAAGTGATTTCAAACAATCATATAATTAATTTAATAGTCACCCTTTATAACAATAAACTAAATTTATGAGTAGCGGTTACCACTATTTACGAATAACAGTTTAAGCTAAATTTGTAATTAAATTCAAAGCTTAAGGAAACGAACGAATTTTGAAAGATGCATAGTGGTCCTCCTAATTAGTCATTTGCTGAAGGACACTTGAACAACCCCTCCCCCCCGTCCTCCCTTCGAGGTTTTTTTTCTCTAACTATGCTCCGTTTCCATATCTCAGCAACTATCTTTCCGATTTCAACACAAGTGATTCCAAACATTATAATTAACTTAATTGTCACTCTTTATAACATTAAACTAAATTTATGAGTAGCGGTTACCACTATTTACGAATAATATTTTAAAACAAATTTCTAATTAAGTTCAAAGCTTAACCAAACGAACGAATTTTTAAAGATGCATAGTGGTCCTCCTAATTAGTCATTTGCTGAAGGGCACTTGAACAACCCCTCCCCCCCCCCCCCCCGGGACATCCTTCAAGGTTTTTTCTCTAACTATGCTCCGTTTCCATATCTCAGCAACTATTTTTCCGATTTCAACGCAAGTGGTTCCAAACATTATAATTAACTTAATAGTCACTCTTTATAACATTAAACTAAATTTATGAGTAGCGGTTACCACTATTTATGAATAATTAGTTTAAGCCAAATTTGTAATTAAGTTCAAAGCTTAAGCAAGTTCAAAGCTTAAGGAAACGAACGAATTTTGAAAGATGCATAGTGGTCCTCCTAATTAGTCATTTGCTGAAGGACACTTGAACAACCCCTCCCCCCCGTCCTCCCTTCGAGGTTTTTTTTCTCTAACTATGCTCCGTTTCCATATCTCAGCAACTATCTTTCCGATTTCAACACAAGTGATTCCAAACATTATAATTAACTTAATTGTCACTCTTTATAACATTAAACTAAATTTATGAGTAGCGGTTACCACTATTTACGAATAATATTTTAAAACAAATTTCTAATTAAGTTCAAAGCTTAACCAAACGAACGAATTTTTAAAGATGCATAGTGGTCCTCCTAATTAGTCATTTGCTGAAGGGCACTTGAACAACCCCTCCCCCCCCCCCCGGCCCGCCCTTCAAGGTTTTTTTTCTCTAACTATGCTCCGTTTCAATATCTCAGCAACTATTTTTCCGATTTCAACGCAAGTGATTCCAAACATTATAATTAACTTAATAGTCACTCTTTATAACATTAAACTAAATTTATGAGTAGCAGTTACCACTATTTCCGAATAAGTGGGTAAGCCAAATTTGTAATTAAGTTCCTAGCTTAAGCAAACGAACGAATTTCGAAAGATGCATAGTGCTCCTCTTAATTAGTCATTTGCTGAAGGGTACTTGAACAACCCTCCCCCCCCCCCCCCCCGGCTCCTCCTTCAAGGTTTTTCTCTAACTATCTTTCCGATTTCAACGCAAGTGATTCCAAACATTATATTTAACTTAATAGTCACCCTTTATAACATTAAATTAAATTTATGAGTAGCGGTTACCACTATTTACAAATAAGAGTTTAAGCCAACTTTGTAATTAAGTTCCTAGCGAACGAATTTTTATGCATGCATAGTGGGCCTCCTAATTAGTCATTTTCTGAAGGACACTCCTCGAACATCCCCTCTTCTCGGCACCTCACTCAAGGTTATTTTCTCTAACTGTGCCTTATTGCAATTACTGGGCTGATAATGTTCCAATCTTCTCGAAACCAGCTGAATTTTGTAGTGCGCCTACTATACAGTAACGTAGGCAGCGGGGACCTGTCTCAGAACTTCGTTCGGAAAGAGGTTTGTTTAGAACAGAATGCCCCCTGGCGGTGGTAGGGGGAAATAACAGATTTTCTAGAGCGTACGAGCATGCCGGGTATACGGTTCCGAAGCCATCGTAGACGGTGGCCAGAGTTACCATTTTTTAAGAGATTTAAGTTTATTACAAGGGCTCGGGCAACGCCGGGCGGGTCAGCTAGTTGATTATAAGTGTCATAACAGGAATTTACATTTGTATAAGTATATTTATTACACGCAATTTTATTTAATTTCAGCAAGATATGATGATGTTTAGTGGTTGAAAAATAAGTATTCTTTTAAGGATAAGATAAAATCGCTTGTACAAGGAGATGGTTAATCTAATGAAATTACAGTAGTAAATGCATTCAGACATATACTCGAATAATGAAATAGCAGAATTACTGGAAATTGAGTACATAAACGGGGGAACCCTTTGAAGGAATGTATTCTTATTCTGAAAAATTACAGTAATAAGTAGTTTATCATATCATTGCATAAAACTGTGTTTAATGTGATACTTCTAAAATGTCCAGACGTTTCAATAAATCTAATATGCTTATCAATGTACATATAACTAAAAAAAAATCGGATTGTAGGATGTTATATATTACGCAGATTATATTAAAAATTAGTAAGATTTATAAACAATGATTTGTAGAGCTGACGTTGAGGCCTCTGATCTGTAGATTTACTAGTTTTATGTCTGTCCCTTAATTTATGGATACCAGTGAATTTAAAATTTAAAATCTTGTAGTTCCGGTTAAAATTTTCGACTATTCTGATACTCATAATCACATGGCCTGACGTCTATGCACGCAGAATTTTTGCTAGCGGGGTGGGAAAAGGGGAGGGGCATTGGTACGTTCTTTTAGCATATGCTCCAGCAAGGGGAGGGTAATTATCAATTTCTGAATTTTCAAATTTAATTAATTAAATTTTCCAAGTGATTTTAGAATAATTAAACATTTAGAGAAACATAAACGAATATATATTTTTTTTGTCCGCTCTCCCTGTGGAAGACAATTTATAATCCTATTTTTCTTTTTACGTTATGAAATTTATCCCAAACAGGGGGTTGATGGGGACAGAGCTCCCCTGACGAAAAAAAAAAAAAAAAAAAAACCGAACTTTTCCAATTTTTCATTTTGGAAAACGTTTTAGTAACTTATTTTAGAATATTTAATATTTCTTAATTGTTAAATTTTTGTACTTGTATTTCTTTTTATATTGATATATTAAAAATTGTCTTGTTGAAAAACGTTCTGACAAAAAATGCGTAGTTTAGCTTATTTCATGTTTATATTATGCTTTAAAAATAGACCAGGAATTACAGGTACATCTGTTTCAAAATCATGCTCCTCTCTAGATTTCTTTCTGCCGGCACTCATGTTCATGTCTCTTAATATTTCAAGATAATGATACTAATTTCAAAGATTTGGGAGGGCGGAACTCGACTTCATCTCCCTGATGTGTATGTCCGTGGCCTGATGTTGGCCAACCTGAACATTTCCCTCTTGTTTAGTTATTCATGTATCCATAAAACATCCAACTTTATTTTTCGCTGGCAAGACTTTTCTTTTATCTCATCTGTCCCTCTTTCCAGGAGCTGAAATTGGGCTCGTTAAAGACTGCCAATCAAGAATTTTCCCAACTTTCTAAGACTCGAAAGATAAAGAAGGAGCGGAATGCATTTAAACTGAAAAAGACTAAGGGTGATGAAAATAACAAACATATAAAAATTTAGCTCCCTGTCTTTTACTTCCTCACTTAAGTTATTTACAATTGATGCAGTGACATTCTGGGCGAGGCGCCTATTTGCGATATCAATCGGGGAGCGGCAAAGTCCCAGAACTCTAGATGAGATTATGTCCAAAAATATAACAACAATACCATGGACATAAATTGTTACGTTTGTAACATTTTTAAAGAAATTTTTTTTAAGCAGTTCAAGGCTCAAATTTAATTTTTATTCTAAGAATTTTCCAAGGAATTTTCTTCTTATGTGACTTTTTATTTTAAAAGCGTTTTAACCATAAAAAGCTATTGGAAAAATTATTATTATTATTATTATTATTATTATTATTATTATTATTTTACTTACCCATCATACGTAGTATAAGGTAAGTCTTGTAATCGTTTTAAAAATCGAAAAAAAAATTTTGACCGATTTACACGTTTCAGATACTGGAGATTTAGAAAACATATTTTTAGAATTTTTTTTTTTTTTCTGTTTGTCTGTGTGTCTGTAAACGCTGTATCTCCCGAACAAATTGAGATAGAGACTCGAAATTTGGTATGTACTTAGTATGGGTAATAATGGGAAGAAGCTTATTCAATTTCAGTAACCTCGATTATACGGAACTATTGTTTTCGGACTCTCGAAATTTTCGTTCTGATAAAAGGTATATAAAAATTTTCGAAATTGTTTATTTTAAGGAGTCAATAGAAAATACAATAAAAAAACATAAATTTTGCATAAAGCATGAAGTCGATCGGATAATGAGTTGCCGAGATATTTGTAATCCTATTTTCCACACTCTTCGATTTTTCATGACCCTGTATTTCATCCAAATGTCAATTCAAAGATATATTTTAATTGGAAATGAGACGCTTAATCCGACGCAATAAACCGTTAGTTAATAGGATTATAATTTTTGGAGTTATAAGGATGTTTCTTTTACGCAATTCTGTAATAGATCATTTAAAGTTTATAGCGTCATCAAGCTACGATTTTATTCGAGCAATGCATTTTATAAGTAGTTTACACATGTTTTATTTTCATATTTTATATCATGCATATCCATGATGGGTAAGTATTACGGTGGCCCCCAGCGAATAGTTTAACCAGCAAGCTTCGCCCGCTACGCTAGTCGTTTTTTTCAAATGCAGATATCGTTCACTGCACTTGAATAATGTTTGGGTGATTAATTCTTACTTGTTCGTTTTTGAACTGATAAACCAAATTTAAAGTTTTGAGGAATTTTTAAGATTTTTAAAAATACGAATTTGAATTTTATATACTGGGGAACACGGTTAAGATTAAGACGCGTTTCAAGGGAATGGACAAAATTCGCGTATTAAGCGGGATCGCGTAATGAACGTGATTTGCATAATGTTGCAGGAACTGGGCTTATTTACACATATAATCCTCTAAATGAACTTTAGAGCTTTCGTTTATATGTTTACTGTCGAAAATTGGGTCTTTTACGCATATTTAGATTAAAATTTAATTGCATTCAAGTGCATGTAATTCACCGGCAATGCATAAAACAGGAGCAGACAGACATCCGAAAGTAGCGAAGAAATAGATTTGAAAACGAAAGAACGTTTTCCTTTTCCTGAAATTGGGCTCGTTAAAGACTGCCAATCAAGAATTTAACGCATCAAATAGATTTGAAAACGAAAGAACGTTTCCCTTTTCCTGAAATTGGGCTCGTTAAAGACTGCCAATCAAGAATTTAACGCATCAAATGGAATTGAAAACGAAAGAATGTTTCCCTTTTCCTTCACATGCGTTTTTTTTTTTTATACCGCTAACCAGGCCCCTACCTGCCCGGCATGAATGCCTAGCTTAACGGGTTAGTACCTGGGTGCGGGGCGGAAATCGCCTGATCACAGCATGGCTGTGATCCACCTGACTATTGATTTGTTCACATCGCTGCTGTGCTTGCTTTCTTGTGATTTGCTACCGTTATCTTTGTTTGCCGGTTCAAGGTTTCTGTTTAACTTTGTTGAATTGACAGATTTAATAGGTCTCGTAATTTAGAACCTTGATCAGGTGACGAGACCCTCACCTGACTAGGCACCCCCAGAGGTATTATTCACAGGTAACTTGGAGGGCTTTGCACCCACGACGGATTTTACATGCACCAGGTGCCATTAGAGTACATAGATTTACATATTTACCATGTCTGTTGGCTTGTCACGTTCATGGTGGGTTGTCGCTGTAGTGTTTATCGCCTCTTTTATGGGCCTTCACATGCGTTTAAAAACACACAAGGAGACTTCATTTACTACAGTGCACTAGAGGAAAAAACAAAAATCGACAACATACATCGTGGATACATCAACATAAATTATCCTTTTATAAACAATATTTTGCACAAAAGTTGAAAACAAACAAATGAGAAAATTTTGTCTTGTGCCTAAAAGTGAAAGAAATATAAAAATTGTGCAGTCAGTTGAGCAATTACACCAAAAATTATGCTTAAAAGTTGCAATTTTAATTTTCTACTATATACATATATAGTAGAAAATTAAAATCGCAACTTTTAAGCATAGTTAATTTTTAGCATAATTGCTGAACTGACTGCACAATTTTTATGTTTCTTTCACTTTTAGGCACAAAACAAAATTTTCTTATTAGTTTGTTTTCAAATTTTGTGAAAATATTGTTTCTAAAAGTCCTAATAATTTAAAATATGAAAAAGCTCATTTCTTAGAGTGATGCGTTTTGCTTAAAAATAAATTTTTGCTTTGAGTAAAATATTTTCAAAAATTTTGCTCAAAATAATAAATTCTGAAGACAATTTATTTAAAATAGTACAGCATAATTTCATGCAGAATTTAATATATTGACCTTTGAAAGAATTTAAGAAATGACACTTCAAAATTTGATTCTGGGAGATAAATACTCTTAAAATGCAGCAGGTTTCCAAGGTTTATACGAACAATGCAACAAAAAAATAGACTAACTTATGTAATAACACATAGTATTAAATACCATAGAGAAAAATGGTTTGTCGTATTTGATGCGGAGGACCTCATAGCATTTTTTTAAAAGCGAATAACAAGAAATGTGATTTATACAGAGATATATTTAAGTCCTGAGTCCTCTTTAACCCTTTCCAGCACAGACAAAGTCTGTTCGTAAAATGAGAAATTGCTGACTGACACCGGAATTTACAAGGGACTTTTTTAGAAAATATGAACTCCTTATTTTAACCCTCTGAGCGTCTTGAGGGCTTTCCTGCATTCTCATAAAAATATTTGTAAAACTTAAAATAATTTAAATTTTCTTTCCCCGTTTGTTTCTAAAATTATGTTTCATATCTATTTATTTTACATATATCTTAAAATACAATTTTGTTAAAAATATTTTTATCTAGAGCCGATTTAAGTTATTTTTGGGAAACAGAAAAATACGGGCAAAACGCTTACAGGGTTTTAAGCTTTCATTATAGAAACAAAATTTTATTAAAATATTCTTGGTACCGAATGCAAGTTTGGAATTAAAATTAGGTGTGCCCGGAGTGGGACCACTGTGCCGGAAAGGGTTAAATGTTAGAAGCATAACATTTTCGTTAAAATCGAGAAAACATTTAACTGCAGCTTGATTGATTTGTATAAATGAACATGGCAATTAAATAATGCATTTTTGAAGACCTATAGCATTTTGAATGTAGTTGAAGATTTTCATTGTCATCGAGGTTTATGAAAAATATGACCCTACTACAATTGGTTTGTTTTAGTCAATTTGAAGTAATTTATGTAATGTCACGTGCTATTTTTCGCAGTCGTTTCTTTTTATTACTATTAAATTGTTACTTGATCTCTTATTTCTTCTAAGTGTTATTATTTTTCAAAAGAGATAAAAATAACTAACTCACGTTGATCGATCAGTAATTGTTTTTTTCTATAATGAAGCGTCTGTGTGTGTTTTAAGATCTCTTTAAATTTATCGGAGGATTTTGACAAAACTTTTATCCAAGTGCAATCTCATTTTTTAAAGTTTTGAATTGTATTTCTAAAGATATTCTAATGGTATTACTAAGGTGTTCTAAAATTTGTAATTATAACAATGCTTGGAATAAGCAGAAAAATAAAGATTGGGCCCTTTAATAGGCCTTTACAAGCTTTTAGTCACCAAACTATAAAATGTTTCAAATTCAAACACTTCTAATTCTTATGAATTCATCAATTCATTATTTTATTTTATATCCATTGTTCGATGCCCGAAACATATTTTCATTTCTTTATTTTCTATCTTACAAAAACAAAAATCAAAACAAAAGAGAAACAGCATTTTTTTTTCTAAATAAAAAAACTTACTTTTGTATGCCTGAAATTATTCGGTTATTAACTTTAATCCAATATTTCAATTAAAACTCCTTTTCCAGATATATATCCCTGTAGACAATGTGTAAGTTAAAAGTTTCATCTGTCGTTTTACTTAAGAGGATTTAAGATGCTTTCAGTTTGTGTCTTTAATGAGGAAAAGGAAAAACATTACTGCAAATTTACGACACACGTTTGGAAGGGAAAAACAATCAGGGGATATGGGATAGACACCTTAATCCTAAAATTACTGTTAATAAAATACTTCGATTCCGAAAAAAATAACGCCATTAGTGTTTTCGATCGGACATCTGACTTCTAATTTATGGGTTAGGGAAATAACTTTATTACCAGGATTTGGGGATGGAAGATTTAAAAGCGGAAGGTCAAAGCAATTCATAATAAATTCGCTTTATTGGTTCGCATTGTCTGCCTTTCAGTTTATTAAGAGGATTCCCGCCTCTGTAATATGGATTAGCCAATAATATGTAACATGCTTTTCTCTCTCTCTCTCTCTCTTTTTTTTTCTCTAAAGGATAGTTTTCCTATTCTATTTTTTGATTTGAAATAATACAAAAGAAAGAACTTTAATATGACAACTTAACACTAGAACTACCATGAGCCGTCATTTTGACGGTTACCAAATGAATATATTTTGATTCGAACCAGAAATTTCTTTTTAAAATAAATCTACCCTATATATATAAAATCCTAATGAAACGAATTTGTGAAACGATTTTATGAAACGATTTTATGAAACGACTGATTAAACGACTGATTATGTTTCAAGGCTATTTTTAATAAAATGTTAAACGCCTGATGGTGAAATTAATACCAATTGTTCATAAAAATCCGCGGATGTCAAAACTGGTAATAGAATTTTGAAATTGGAATTAGTTTTCGAGATATTAATTTTTTTCTAATTTTAATGACATTTCTGTAATGATGGCAACTAATTACTCAGTTTTTTTGTGACAAAAAAGGGAAAAAAATTGAAAAGGATCCCGATAGGGATTATTGATTTCTTTTTATTCGTCATTTTCAAATTGAAATTGAATTTATCTTTTATTTCAATCGATAATGAAGACCAGATTGTGATTAAATTATGTTTTTCAGGAAATTTTGAAAAAAAAAAAATCACATTTCTATCGTCAGGATTCAATTGTCTGTCAGCATTTATATTTAATTTATAAACTGAAAATATTTTGAATAAATTCGTCCAAATGACGTCATTTAGGTAAACGCAAAAGAAAGGGAGGAAAAGGAATTAATAGTAATTATTATTTATTGATATCATTTTGTTATTTTTTTGTAAAATTTAACTAAACGAATTTATAAAAACTAATATATAAAATAATAATTGCCCAACTGAACGGAAGAATAAAATATCCTGCTTGGTTTTCTATCCTGCTTGGTTTTTTTCCGCCAAGCTTTTTAAAAAAGCGTCAAGACCCCTATAATAGAAAAGCACCAAAAGTTCATTGGGTTTATTTTCATAACTTTTGGCAACAAATCTATGTATATTAACGAATCTATCCCTTTTTGAAGCTCGAATTACGCCAAACCTAAAAGCAAAGGATCCTATAATGGAAAAGTACCCGATTTTCTTATGGACAATATTCAAGTGACAGAACATGGTGTAAAATTACCGCGCATAGCAAATTTGTTTAAATATCTCACCAATTGATGCCGAATAAATGCAGGCATGCATGCACAAAATATTTAATTAATTTTGTATGATAAATAATTATTAGAAAATTCGTATATACATATTAATTAAAAAAAATAATTTACATATTTAAAATAACATGAAAATATGCATGATGGTGCACTAAAATAGAGAGAAAATTAAAACCTGTTACTGAAAATGTCTATAACATAGTACTTTTCAATACCGTGGTTCTTAATGTTATTCACAAGCAGATGGAATTTTTCTCATCCTTAAACGCAAAGGAAGAATAGAATAGAGATTGTTGTTATAAAAGTCCGAGAGGTAGTCACAATTTAAACCTAACCATTTTATACAAGCTGGTTTTCAAGTAGTAATTGATTTTACTTATCAATCCCGAAAACAGTCGTCAGTTGTCGCAACAGCTGTGTATAAGGCCATGATAATCGAAAAATGTCCCATATTAAAATATTAAAAGCATGGCAACCCAATTACAGATTTACCAATATTTTTAAAATAAAGCACGCTGTCATGTTTTTAGAGGCCTCGAAGTCTGAGCGGGGGTTGGCGAGCGTAGCTCGCAGGGGGTAGGCCCCCTAGTTAAATATAAAATTCATAGACATACGTTAAATGAATAAGTTAAGTAGTTTTAAATAAAATTTCTGGTGTGAAACAATTTTAAAAAACTTTAATAAAATTTCCGGTAGTTCTAGTGTTAAATAGATTGATGAATTTTTCCGTAACGTATATGAACATAGTTTCAGTTAATTATAGATGTTTCTCTGAAGACTTGTTTGTATTAAGTAACATACATAAGAAAGACAAAAAATATCACAATAAATAAATAAATAAAATAAAATAAAATAATAATAATAAGAATAATAAATTACCAGACATTTAAATTTCGACATATTAATTCATATGTATTTTTCACGATTTTATATGACTAACCATCTGTTATTACTTGATATATTAAGTTGATTTCATTAGAAATCGACCTTCACTTTGTTTAAATACCTATCTGTCTGTATATAATGCAAATCTTGTTATCAAGATGATGTCCGAAATACTGAATTAATTCATAGTTGGGATATTGATCTTATCTAATTACGTAATGTATGAAATATTCTCTTATAGTTCGTTTAGAAAAATATACAAACGGAAAGAAAAAAAATTGTTATCACGATATATAACGTCCGAAATACTGAACCAATTTGAAAGTAATTGAGATATTGCAAATATCTTCGATGTATCTTGCAATTATCTCGGTTAGTACATTAATCCGTTATGTAGTTGTTATTGTTCGTTTACAGGGACATACGAAAGCAAAAAATATTCAAAATTTGTCATCACGATAACGTCTGAAATATTACTTCAAACGTAACTGTGACAGTGTATTGAACTTACCAGAATCGTGGATGAGTGCGTTAATCAAGTAAGTAGCTTTTATAATTCGTCACACAAAACAGAATATACGAAATTCGTCATCACGATAACGTCCGAAATGTTGAACCAATTCGAACTTAATTGATACAATGTATTGATCTTGAAAGAGTTCGTTAATTTTGTATGTAGCTCTAATAGTCATTTTACAGGGACACACAAAAGTTTTCTATGTCATTTATTGAATGGTTTGGGTTATCATGTAGGTTAATGGCGCCCGGTGCAAGTAAAATCCGTCGTGGGTGTAAAGTCCTCTAAGTTCCCTGTGAATTACACCTCTGGGGGTGCCTAGTCAGGTGAAGGTCTCGTCACCTGATCAAAGTTCTAAATTACGAGACCAACTCGAGTAGCGATGGCATGACGTATGGATGAGCGATGCAGCGAGGAATTAGTAAATATCCCAGCATCTCACATACGTCCGGCATGACATCGCTACACTGCGCAGTGCTGAACCGTGTTATCCAAAATCAATTAGCAACCGGCCAACTAAGAAAAAGCAATTAAAGCAACAAGACGCACTGAAGCCACGTCGGCCTATAGATTTATCAAACACATCTTCACCAAGCGGAGAGCAAGCGAATCCTCGCCCTGTTGCCAGGTATCAACCCGTTAAGCTGGGCAAAAGCCTGGCAGGTAGGAGCCTGGTTAGCGGTCTAAAAAAAAAAAAAAAAAAAAAAAAAAAAAGAGAGAAAAGAAAAAAAGAATGCTTTGGGTTGGAAACTTGTTTGAACGTCGGAAATATAGCCAATGGGCTATTTTTAAACTATTATTTCAACAATTCTTAACTTATTTTTTATATGTCTTATATCCAATCAATAACTTTTGGTAAGCCACAATTAAAATTAACCTGCAAATTATCTTTCTTTCCAAAATAGTGAACTTAGAAACAGTGAGACCAATTTGTTTAATTTGTATTAAATTGATGTTTCTTACATACTTCTTTTAATTGTTAAAAGGCGTAAAATAAAAACTTTATAAACAGTAAAATGAGTTTTATTAGATTGTAACACGTAAAAATACATATGTAACGATGCAGCATCATTTAACTTTCCAAAATTGTGGCTCGAGTTACTCCATGGTTACAAATATTGAAATAAACATCCAAAGGTAAAAATAAAAAATAACGTGCGTAATTCCAAAAAGTACGTAAAAAATTAAATGATGGCGTTTTACCTAATAACTTCATAGACCGTGCAATTGTAAAATATTCTTATTTTTTTTATAATGGCTCCGATGGAACCGAAACATGTCAACAGTCTAATAAAACTTATTTTTATATTGTTTATAAAAGTTTTTATTTTACGCCTTTTAGCAATTAAAAAAGGATAACTGGTCACTTTTTTAAAGGAAAGAGGAAGGCAAAGGATTGAAATGACGATAAAAATTTATTTATTATTAGTATGTAATTTTTCTTTCAAAATTTCTGGTGGTAATTAAATAAATAAATTTAAAAAAAATGAAGTTTGACAGATATGCTTCTACGCATGTCCGAATGATTCATTCGAATAATCAAAGTAATCATTGTGCCCATGCATCACTAAAAACGGTTTTCTTTTCAAGTTATAACAAAAAATATGATCAATTTTTATGGATTTGAGAATTTTTCACTATTGTGTTTTGAATTTTTAAACTTTTTTGATTCTGTTGTTTTTCAGGTATAATCAAGAAATAACTTAATAAGCAGTATAAAGAAGAAACGACGACTCAAAACTGTGGGGCCTGGACTTCCAAAATCGTGACAAAACTAGTTTTGCAAGATTAATTTTGTCGTATATTAAAACTTCTGTTATTGTTTTTATTATTATTATTATTATTATAAATATTTTTTATTTCTATAAAACCTAAATAAATAACTGCAAAAAGAAATAATAGTCTAAATTAATTACAGGCGTCTACGATCAAACTTCAGTGAATTCTCGCCATTTCAAACATTCACTAACGGAGGTCAGTAATTTTTATATTTAATACCTGATTACATTTTTACCTTCAAGCCTCACATAGCAATTGGGGGGCCTCCAATTTTTATGTTCAATAGCTGGTTACTTTTCTCATGTTGAATCTTTACATTGCAAAATGGAGATCGCTAGTTTTAATATGTATTAACTGGTCGCTCTTTTTACATTGCGTCTTCACGTCGTGAGCGAAGATAACTAATTTTTATATAAACATAAAAATTAGTTGTCTTCACGCATTTTACGTTGAATCTTAACATCACGAGTGGAGACGGCTAATTTTTATGTTTAATTAATGGTCACTTTTTTGGTTGAATCGTCACATCGCGAGAAGAGACTGCTCATTTTTATGTTTAATAACTGGTATTTTCACAAAATCCAAAAACTTTTGCAAACGACAATTTTTTTTTCTTTAAAAAAAAATACATAATAATAATAAAATAAACATGTTAAATGATGAAAACAGTTCGTTAAATCAATGACTTCTGTTTATTTTATGAATAAGAAACACTTATAAAAATGTCACTCTCTTCCTATATCTTATTTAGAATTGTGTTATTCTGGCGTCATTCAAGGCGTAGCTACAATAAAACCCGACAGCTGATTATACCTTAGATTTTTGCTATTTACGTTTCGCCAAATGTGAATCGCTTTCTATTCTTTTCCATATATTCACATGCAGGCACATAAATCTCAATTGAACGCCTCTGTTCCATTTCTTTTTCTTAAAGCTGTAAAGGAAATGTTGGGGTCACTCACTACCAAAAAGGATTTAGGACTTAACCCCTGCTATAGCCATCATGCAGCTTGGAGGAACAGGAGATTCCTTGTACGACGGTGCTTCCAGAATGGTAATGCTTCATGTTTTTAGACAGGTGCCAAGGTCTCAGACATTGTTATGGAAAAAGATCGGAGCAGCTGGTTAATAAGATTCATACCAGGAAAAAGGGAAATCATCGTATCGATTAACACAATTTGTTACATGAAAATAATAATCGTATTATAAATGAGAGTTTATAAATCTACCAATTCTAATTGTGAATCAGGTCATTAAGTTGTAAATATAAAAATTACATACAGATATAATTATTATAATTAATTTTTTACTTCCAACAAGCGATCCTTCCCAAAAGGTACCCTCCCGATTTCGATGAAACTTTTATCAGTGAGAGTAGTCATGATATGATGAAGAATTATACCAATTTTATCATCCTCAAGGTGTAGCATTTTTAAGTATTAAGTATTATTTTTAAGTATTATATTTAAGTATTATTTTTAAGTAGTATATTATTTTTAAGTATATTATTTTTTAAGCATTATTTATTTAGAAAATACGCATGGTTTAAATATGGATATCTTGCAGCATAACCCGTGACTTTCCAGAATCCAGTTGATTTTTTGTTTCACAAGTAATGGAACAGAATACCGTGAATGTGAAAATTTTCATTTTATAATTTGTGGTTTTACTCATTTCTATACTAATTATTATTTCTGTGACGATTACGTTGTTTGAAACTATTGGAATATTTTTTTAATAAAACATTTAGCGATTTTCATTAGTTGCACCCTTAATGTTTTACAATTATTTAAAAATTACTCAACCTTGACGATGGCCGATAAAATTGGTATCATTCTTCATCATACCATGAGTACTCTCTATGATTAAAGTTTAATCGAAATCTGGGGTGGGGGGGGGGTACCTTTTCGGTAGGGTCTCTTGCAAGATAAGGAGACGTAAAACAAAATTGCAAAGTCATATCGAAATCTATGCAAATTTAATTTCTGTGAGAACTAAAATATCTTCTTAAAACACCATCAAAAACTATAAAAGGCTCTATGAAGTAAATCTAAATTTTCATCTTTTTTTGTTGAAAAAATATTTTTTCCTTGGTGTTATATTGCTATAATTTTGAAAAAATTATGTCTGATAATACAGTTCTATTTTTAAAATATAAAGCTGCTATAAATAAACAATTTTTTTGTTCAATAAGCTCTCGAGTATAATTAGATACCAAAAATTATGTTTTATACGCAGAAATTCTTTTGTAATCATGTGCACAACCTGTGATTCCAATTTTCGGCTCAACAAGTTTAACAACAAGAGTCTTGCTGCTGCTTTCATAGTAGAAGCACGTCCTTTTGCGCCTGACGAAGAAAGACTCAGATCTTTCGAAAGGCCTAGCGCATTTTATAGTTTTTGATGGTGTTTTAAGAAGATATTTAATTCTTATTGTTTCACACCAGTTTCAACTTATTTTATTTAATTTCTGTGGCTGAATGCTTTAAGGGGACTTGGATTCTTAAACCTTAAAAAAATTCAATATTTGAAAAATATATTCATTAAAAACTAATCATTTCTGAACACTTTAAAACAAAAAGAAGGACACTCTTAATAGCTGTTAAATATGGAATATTTTCAAAGAGACAACTTTAAAGTCATTTTTCTCAAAATGAGGTTTTAGGTCATTGCCGCAAGGTATAGTTAAAAAACTTTTCAATACTTGCTCATAAAAATTTCAGGATATATAGTGCATGATAGGCTCTATGAAGTAAATCTAAATTTTCATCTTTTTTTGTTGAAAAAATATTTTTTCCTTGGTGTTATATTGCTATAATTTTGAAAAATTTATGTGGGATAATACAGTTCTATTTTTAAAATAAAAACTGCTATAAATAAACAATTTTTTTGTTCAATAAGCTCTCGAGTATAATTAGATACCAAAAATTATGTTTTATATGCAGAAATTCTTTTTTAATCATGTGCACAACCTGTGATTCCAATTTTCGGCTCAACAAGTTAAAAAACCCCAATAAAAATGCAAATCACGTGACTGAGGAAAGCAAATACGGTCTGACCATTTCTTTTTTCATATGCCAGGAGGCCAATTTTTTTCAAAATTATTTTTTCGAATAAAATTGTACAAAAGTTACATTTTAGAGAAAGATCATTCAAAAAAAAATGTTTGTTTGAGAGATGATTTACATTCAAATATGTATAGATTCTGAGATAACTTCAGTTGAAATTAGGTTGAAAGCCGAATATCTCAATCCATTAAAGTAAATAAACACAAGATATTCGTTCATTATAAGTCATAAAAATATCAAACCATGGAGGTAATCATTCGCAAAGCAAGATCTCCATGGTGAATTTTGTAGCGCTGTCGGCGGCGAAAAATAAATAGCATCTGTAAACGTGGCATATGTAATAAGGAAAAAAAAAGGCATACTCATTTCGCTTATAGCAGACGATATAATTCATTTCACCGACATAATAAGGATGATTTTTTTACATTGTAAAACTGGTTAAAATACGAACGCACCTCATTTGTCACGTTTAACGTACAATTTCAACTCTCTTGATTCATGCAATGGCGTACTTATAGTCATTCTGACAAAAATTTCGGAGGGGGATCAAACCTTGGTGATCTTCCTATTGGCTACGGCCTTGCACAGTTACAAAATTAGTTTTATCCCTGCATACATAACAATTTTAGGTATTTTCATTCAGGATCCAAAGAATGCAATTTTTCCATTTTGGTTTACTCCTTCAGGAACATTTTTTTTTTTAAATTATAATTTGTTGCCACGTTATTATCATTTGTATGTAACTGAGAAACTGGATGTAAAACACTAATTTTGACTGTGTTTTTGAAAAATTTACTAATTTTAATAAACGCTTTTTTATTTGAAATCCGAGTTAAGATATAATTGAATTACATATGTATATGTGAAAAATAATTTTTTCGTGGTTGTTGAGAAGGTCTAAATTAGACAACATCTTTAAAATAATTGAGAGATTTTTACAAAATCATTTGTTAAAGAGGTTTTTTTTTCTTCTTTGAAACATTGCGCTAGCTTTCCCATTACTTTAGCTAAAATAAAAAAATAAAATAAGTAAAAACTTTCTGGTTTTTTGGCTTATTCTCCCCCATCCTCGCTTTTTTCTTTCTTATTTTCTGTTGGCTTTCCTCGTAAAATTGTTTTAGCGCCACAAGGCAGAAGATATATTTTACGACAGCACGTCACAGATAATCCTGCTGTCACTCTGGGAAAAATATGTATTTCTGCTGTTTCCGTTTAGTATTCCATTAAGATCAATGTCTTATCATATTAGGCTGATAACAAAAAAAAAAAAAAAAAAATGGTTTTTCGATGTCTTCCTTTACGGTTTAGCAGCTACGGAGATTTCAAATCCGCAAGGAAATTCCTTAAAGTAGAACTGATAAAAATTTAAACAAGTGGGTAAGTGTGATCGAAGATCGCACAAAGGGTTCCGTTTAATATTCCTTTCAAAACACTTTATCCTTTCTTTAATAAATTCAAACAAATTTCATTTAGCAAAAAAAAAAAAAAAAAAAAAAAAAGTTATTTTTTTATAAAGTAAAAATCTACCGCTTTATTTTTCTCGTTTTTTCGAAAATCTGAACCGGTCCGATAGCGGGCGGAACCCGCTATTATACTCTGTCATAATAATATCTGTCATGTATACTAAATGCGATATTTAAAAAAAAAATCAATTTCAAAATTAAACATGCTGTACACCTTCAAAATGTTAAATTATGCGAATATTTCCATAATCGGGTTTTTATCATGATTCAATACGTTCCTCAAACTCATATATTTACTATTCTCTATTACTCATATTGTGATACTCGCTTTGTATTATTCTCAAACATTTGAGAAATCCGTTAAACTTCCAATAGGACATCAGATTAATTTTCTTTTTAATTCTCTAATTACGTGATATTAATCTGCTTTCTGTATACATACACATACTCATAATCTTTGTATTATTGAGAAATATTTGAAATTTTCCGTTTTATTACCAATATGCGTCAATCATTTTTATTTCATATTAATCTTTTTTTCAATGGATGAAACCTTTTATTTCATTTTCATTTTTCACGTGGAAATCTTTCAATAGAGAATTAATTATTGTAGAAAGAATTTTAGTGTGGATTTTTAATTGATGGCAACTGCTATAACGAAAAATGTTTCAATTTAATAGATAAAGGCTGTTAGAATTTTGTTTTTTATTTCTATTTATTAAAATAATATACGAATTTTCAAATTTTAATATTTTGAGCTTCATAGCAGGTATTCAGTTATATATACACAAAGTTTCTACTCTGTAAGTTATATAGGCTCTGAGAACTGCTCCGTGACGAACAGACAACGGAGCGGGAGTAATAAGGTTTCGTGAGATGAACGAAACCTTAAAAAGGAATTTTCAAGTATAAGAAATACTAGCTGACCCTCGCCCGGCATTGCACGGGCCCGTGAGATAATAAATAAATAAATAAAAACATCAAGTTTTCCTTATTTTATATCTTTAACTCGATTTTGTATGAAATTATATTTTTTAATGAAAAATTTGCGAAAAAATATTGATACTATTTAGTGATAAAAGCGCTCATTTTCTTGGTTTTTTTTTTTTTTACCCAGGGTCGTTTCATAGTTTTAAAATAAAAAGTTCTTTTTTGTACGAACTCTTTGAAATCTTTATTGGTGATAAATGAAACAGTTTTACAGCCCGTGTAAAAATTACGTGGAAAAAAAAAAAAATGTTATCAAGTTGTAAACGAAATGTTTTCTTCTCGCTTTTTGTTTGTTTGTTTGTTTTCGCGTCGGAACCTTTAATGTAGCAATAAAAAAAATAGTTATCATCTTCCGAACTCTCTGACATTTCAGTCGGTTATAAATATAACTGTATCCAAGCTTCCTTTAAAATTTTGCGAAAAAATATGCATATTTAGTAGTGAAAACATGAGTTCTTAAAAAAAAAAAAAAAAAAAAAAAAAAAAAAAAAAAAAAAAAGCTTTAGTTTTTAACTTTAGAGCAAAAATGAATCAGAAGATCTATGCTTTCAATGCAATGGTACGGCTTCATACGTTTTAAATCCCCCTAGGCTAAACAGGTGAGGGTTGGGTTAATCGATCAGGTTTTCGTTTTTGAGGGTAGAAACCTTAAAAAAAAAAAAAAAAAAAAAAAAAAAAAAAACGTTGACGCATGCACAAAGAGACGATTTTCATGTGGATTTGACAGAATGCGCTTTTCGTTTTAAATATATAGATAATGTATCTTGTACACTGAGGGGACTTCAGTAAATATTGTGCTCTACTCCAGAATTGGAGAATGATTTGAGTATACAATTGTGAAGTGTGTCATAGAATTCTTGATAAAATCATGGTTTGTCACCAATGCTAAAGAATTGAAAAACAATTTTCTAAAAATCCAGTTGTTTAAACCCTCCTACGACCAGGATGCCTAATTACATTCTGGTAATTACGTTTCGTGTCTAGAAGATTCTGACTAGAAAAGGAGACATTCTTATGGGATTCTCGAGAAGATAGACGGTACAATAAATTACAACTGCACTTTAGAGGAACGGTCTTGACTTGACTCACGACCTAAAAAAAAACAAAACAATAAAACGTCTTTTTATTTTATTTTTCGCGTGAAATATAGCGCACTTATAAATCCTGTTATTTCAATTAAAAGATTTCTTTAAAAGAATAAAGAACAGAAAAGCAAGGGCGGGTCCAACCTTTTATTTTAAGGGGGGGGGGGCTTTTTTGTGTTTTATTTAGGAGGGGGAAGGGGCGATGGGTAGGGGGAGGTCATATATCTTCATGAGCAATTTTTCTATCTTAAGGCTGTTT
The DNA here is from genome assembly GCA_963931845.1 of Maratus michaelseni. Classification (NCBI taxonomy): domain Eukaryota; kingdom Metazoa; phylum Arthropoda; class Arachnida; order Araneae; family Salticidae; genus Maratus; species Maratus michaelseni. Next base: position 326,226,546 of record OZ007594.1, read on the forward strand.
CCAAAGTCGTTTTCTGACACATTCACGAAGAAATATTTATTCGTACCATGTATGCAGTTTCCTTTTACATTCGTAAATTTATAAAAATTCGCAGCTTCAATTCAGATACCAAGAAATTGAACGAATTGAGATTTCCCATTTTATTATAAAAGCAGAAGATTAAAAACAAGAACGACAAATCATGCGTCAATCATAGATTATGAAACACTTTCCAACATGTTCAGGATACTGTAACAGAACTTCAAGGTGAAAGATGATGTCTAAGTAAAAAAATTCAACTACTCTACTAGCACCTCCCAGCGACGCACATTAGACTCCCACTTTATATCCCGGTAAAGTTTTACAAAGTTTTACAAAGTTTATGTACTGTACGGATAGTTATTTTTTTCATAGAGAGATTAAGTTTATAGTCTATGGAGTTTGTAATGAAAAATTAATACACTAATAAAACTATTAGAACACTTGGTAAATGGGCGGCAAGACATTTTGAAATACAGTTGACTCTCTCTATAACGAACTTCCATGTAACAAATTTCTCTATATAACGAATTTTTAGCAGGAACAGTAATTTTTTTCCATTATTACATTAAAAACAAGTAATATAATTTTTTTAAAGTCAATTCCTACTTTTTAATCATAAATATATAAAATAAACCCGTGCAGCATTCATGTCCCACGTTATCTTTATTGAACATTATTTTATAATCATCGTTGCGGTATTTTATTTTTTGTTGGCATCACTCATTTGAGATAAATCTTTCATTTCATTTATGAAAACAATGGGAGAAATTTTTTTCTCCCATATAAAAATTAAAATTAATTAATTAAATTTAATTAATGAACTAATATTTGAAAAAACTGTATCAACATCAATTGTCATCCACTACAAGTTTAAAAATTTTTATTTGAACTTGAATGGATGAATAGAAAATATTTTATTAACGATTGAAAATTCCAACAAGACATATATAGAGAGAGTGTGAGCTAATAGTAGGAATTTAATAATCTCCATATAGCGAAATATATATCTCCACTGAACGACTTTTTTCAGATTTTTTTTATTATTATTATTTGTTCAGAAAAAGCTTCGAAACTACGTGGAATCAATTTTTCATCACTTATCTTTTAAATCTGAGTACCTCTACCTTATTCTTTATTTTGCTTATCAAGTTCATTTTCACAGAACTTTTGCGAAATTTATTTATCATTATTGATCTTAAAAAATGTCACCGACTGAGCGTACGAAACTTGTTGATCTGTTTATTAAAAGGTATTTATAAGCCTTTATGTGTATTGTTATCACTTTAAGTATATAAATTTCCACTTTAATGATAAGTGGTTTTCTTATAATAATTCTTCATTCCTTGTTAAAGTGGGAAAAAATTTACGAGGATATAACAGTTTTGAAATCAAAACAACAAAAAATTATAGCCTTCTTCGTTTAATATAAATGTAAGGTTTCCTTATGCTTTTTGTTACTACGCTTTCAAATAAATGTTAACTTTCTGTTTTGAAACTGTTTAAATAATTTTAAAAATACAATATCAAGTTATTATTTTTTACATTTCGAAATCTTAAAAAAACAACTCAAAAACAATTTTTTTTCAAAATTTACACATTAGATAGGAATTTTTTCGTTATTCTCTGTATAACGAATTTTTCTATATAACGAAATTTTTTCGACTGGAACAATGGATTTCGTGTATAGAGACTTGACTGTACTTGATTATGCTCAATTAGTCGAATTTGGGAAAAGCATAACACTTCTGAAAACTTAGTTTCAGCAATTACCAGCAATTTCCGTCAATAAAGAGAAATTTTCTCGAGATATTTTGTGATATTGTGTAATGTGACAATCTGTATGAATCTGTTCAAAATAATTTAACTATGGCGAGAAAATTTAAGGATCTGAATTTATTTATTTATTTTTAGGCCAACAATAGCTGGCTCCAGATGAGAAATAACAATGATAGCAATAATAAATACTGAAAATAGATTTTCTTTTTGTTCCATTAAATCTTTAAAAAAATTCCCTTTTTTTTCCCTGTACTATTTAGAATTTTAATAAAAATTCGCTTGCCGATATAAAATAAATAAAATATTAATATATCTGGAAGATTCCTTTCCCCATTTAAGAGTTAATAACATATTTTAAAAAAATTGAGTTATCTTCAGAAAGATCCAGCCTTTTCTTTTCCTTCAAAAATTCAAAGCACAAACCGATTAACAATGTGAAAAATGCTCGTAAACACTTTTTTTTTAAACTAAGTTTGAAAAGCGTTAAAAGCAACGAAATTTAGATATATATATAATTATAATATCTCTGTACAGAATATTTAATTGTGAAAAAAAAGACATCTTTTTCATTAAAAGAAAAAAAATCCCGAACTCAAGCAGTACCGGAGATGATAATCTGAACCGATCTAATTTTAAACAGTTTTCACAGCTAATATGTCTTGAGAGAAAAAAAAAAAAAAAAATTAGTTACAGAAGAAGATGGCGTTTTTCGGCTCGGAATATCCGGACGCTGATAATGATGAAGAAGATGTTGTTGTTGTTGGTGATAAATAATAATAATAAAGTATTAATACAAGTAGAGGGAAAAAGACAGTTCAACCTCAACAGGAGCTAAGAGCCGGTGGTGGTGGTGTGGTAAAATCATACTATAGTATGATGTGAAAAGAACACATTAACAAACGAAGGGGTCTTAAGGGTGTACTATAGGACGAGGGTATAAATGTGAGGGGGCTAACATTTTTTGAGGGGGCTTAATTTTTAAGGAGGGCTTAATTTTTTTAGGATTAAATTTAAATGTTAGATTGAAGTCTGCTATAGGATGGGGGTATTTTTGAAGAGGCGGCTAACTTTTTTGAAGGGGGGCTTAATTTTTTTTTTTTTTTTTTTTTTTTTTTTTTTTTTTTAACGACTTAGAGTATGAACGTAAATTTTTGAGGGAGCTTAATTTTTTTTTTTTTTTTTTTTATTGACTTTAACTTTGAACGCGAAACGGGGATTAAACTTTTTTTTTGTTTCGCCCTATGTGTGCAGGAACTGAAATGATTGAAGATTTGTGGTAGGTTTAACTAATCAAACCAAGAAGCTATATCTGTATGTTTAGATTTTAAGTGTTTAAAGAGGTATCGCGTTATCGGAAGTGAAAAGTTTAAGTTTGAATTTTAATGAAACCGGAAATTTATAGTTTTCAATATGATTCGATTGAATATTAACATATTTCTTCTAAAATGTATAGTGGAAGCAATGGTAAAAAGACATGTTTAGGGATAAGTACTGTTTTTATTGTGTTTGGTGTAGAAAACATAGGAAAGAGGCGTAGTTTAAAAAACAAATTCAATTTTATTAATAATTTTCCCAATGCAATACATGTGGACCCACTTTTCGTTTTTTAGCGGGTTTTGACAAATCTAATGCAGAATCTTGTTTAATGTTTGTTGACAAATATTTATTTTTAATAAAATTTCGCGGGACATTCATTTCGTTTATTGTTTCTAATAATTCGTTCTGTGCCTTGATCTGTTTTCTTTTTTTTTTCACAGTAAACAAAAGATTAAATAAATCTGCCAAGTTCGATCCGGGGATATGTTTTCCTTCGAAACTTACAGTCAAATTTTTATCCTATTGAAATTTTCTTGGACGTGCCATGACAAACTGATCTAATGCTTTGATAATTTAGGATAGCTTTATCTGTTCAAGTTATGATATCATGGTGGTTAGATTACAGATATTTGTGTTTTGGAATACACACGTGGTACACGCGATTTTTAATTTTGCCTGTTCAGTTTCATTTATATTGTAAAATGAGGGTTTATTTTTGAAAGATAATGTTAACTTTTATGATTATCTTGTAACAGACTGCTTTCATTAAAGTATATTTTAGAATTGTAAACTACAATTTTGAAATTTTCATCTGTTTGGTAAAAAAAGCACAGGGAAAAAAAGTATTAAAAAAATAATAACAACTGTTCAAAAATATTATAACAACTATAAACAAATGATAAAAAAAATAATAAAAAACTGTTCAAATAATAATAACAACTATTCAAAAATAATAAAAAACGGTTTAAAAAATAATAACAACTGTTAAAAAATAATAAACGATTGACTTTATATAACCAACATTTAAAAAAAAGATAATCGAATCTAGTTTTTTCTAACATGACTTATTCGAAATATTCACTTTTTCTAGTTAGATTTATAACACATAAGTGATTCGATCAGTAAAATATTATTTATAAAAGCACTAAATACGAGATTAATAAGAATTTTTAACTTACAAACATATGAACTTCTGATACACAAATGATTCGACCAGTGAAATTTTATTTATAAAAGCATTTTTGACTTACAATTGTACGAACTTCAGATACGTAACCCTTTCTGAATCAATGTGTAAGAATTAACTGATTATTGAACTTATAACAGAGTATGATAAAATAATCACGTGACTTTTTAAACCAATAAAATGTTAATATTTTTAAACAAGTGCCCTCTATCATTTTATGAACTTCCAAGAAACGAGTTAATAGGATTATATTGTTTCCTGTTACCGCTGTGAAAGGTTATGTTTTAAGTTAGTTTACATTTAAGTGATTACGGAACGAGTCATGGATTCTGCTTTGTCAAGTGTTAATAATATGTCTAAAGTGAAGAGTGAACCCTCATCACCAGGATTAAATGACCATGACATGGAATTTTTAATACAGCCTAAAGAAGAACCTGTTTCGAATTGTGAAGTGAAACCCACCTCATCAGGATTAAAGAAACAGAAGTTACCCTTTGTGTGTTCTACTTGCAACAAAGCTTTTCCTCGAAAGGTTAACTTAACGTTTCACATGAAATGTCATCTGGAGAAAACACCTCTTGTGTGTGTAATCTGTGAAAAAACATTCGCTAGAAAGTATCATTTATTAAATCATATGAAGATTCATTCAAAGACCCCCGTGATTCATAATTGTAATGTATGTGGCGAAGTATTTTCACAAAAGAGTGATTTATTAAAGCATGGGAAAATTCATAACACTTCCAAGCCAAAACAAAGGAAAAGTAGACAGTCACCCAGTCACTGTAAATGTGACGATTGTTTTGAAACATTTAATAATAGATCTGACTTAGTGAAACATAGAAAAATTCATTTTTCACATAAAGAACATAACCCATCTGATCGACTTTCCTTGGGAAACAGTTCGAAATATGAAATTTCAGACATCACTCAGTTTAGTAAAATATTTAAGTTTTTCGATGTTTTTACTCCTGCTCATTGGAATTTAGGTGAGGAAATGATTGTTGAAGTACAAATGAATAAGAACTATGAGCTTTATGTTCACATACAGAAATATGAAGAATTTGAAAAGAACGGTCGTGAACTTACCCCCACAAATGAAGGCATTACATTATCATGTGCAACATTCGACAAATTTGAATCGAGATTGGATAAATTTAATTTTGTTTCTGAAAATGATACATTCGTATGTAATAATGACTTACTAATTGCTTATGTAAATAAGAAATCATGCATACTGCAAAAATTATTCAAATCGAAAAAGTTTGGGTTTTGTTTGAAGTCTGATATTTTACTGCTTACAAAAGATCAATATTTGAAACTAGTGAAAAATCGCTTTAAAATTACTGAATGTCTCATTGAGACGCTTTTAACTAAGCTTATTCCTGTTTCAGTTTTAGAAAACTTAAACAAATGTAAATGTACCCACCTCACAATCGAAGAGACTTTGAACTATTTCTTAACATGTTTCGATGACGAGTTAAAGTCATCCGTTTCTCGCGTGTTTGATTGCTATCAATGTTCAATCGGAGAACCAATTAATATGAAACACGAGTGTGATAGTTATAATTTGCGCAAAAAATATAATTTTTGTAATGAGAGTGCACTGCTAAATTTTAACGTGATTGAATTTGTAAAAAACCTGTTAAAGCAATGTTCATGTAATTATACTCATTTATTTTTTGAAACTATGAATATAGACTTTTATAATAACCATTTAAACAATGTATTTATAAATTAACATAGAAATGTATTTATTTAATAAATATTTGTTTTTATATCACATATCTGTTTTTATTTCACATGTCTATTTATTTATTTATTAAATTAATCTTTGAAGTTTTATTTTCTAGAAAAAAAGTAAACATATATTTATGAGTAGGCAATTTTTTTTTAAATTGTAGTCTTTAAAGTTAACCCTTTTTGGTTAAATGAAATCTCTTTTTAAGAAAAATTGATTATTTTTATTTGAATACGTATTAAACTTATTTATTGACTAGCTGTTACCCGTGACTTCGTTCACGCAACATTAAAATAATAATAAACATATTAATTAAGCAAAATATTTCACTCCCGATAATTAAAAACGTTAATAATTAACTAACTCTTTATCACATTTCATAGGAGTTACTTGCGGTATTTTTTGTTTTAGGGACCTTGACACAACTCAGTCTTAAAAAAGTGAAATTTTGTGCCAAATAATCGCGAAAATGAAATTGCAACCAATGCAAAAAGGAGGGCCAAATAAAATCGGGGAAATAGACGAATTGGATAAAAACAACTGTGAATTTCAGCTGATAAACAATTTTACTTTTAACGCCTTTGTGAAACGTTTTAACAGCCATCCTTCAAAAAAACATTAATTGGAATTAGTATATGCTTTTTCTTTAAATTCAATTCTGCCACCGTGATTTAATGTATAGCTGAAACAAATCTTGTTTTCTAAATGACAGTATGTTGACAGGCAATTTTTGTTCTCCCGAATAAATTGATTCATGAAGTTTGAATATGTGAAAATATGTTTTTATTTTTCGGATAATTTACTGAAATCAAGATTTTGTTTTCACTATCTATCTATTCAAAGTGAAAATAAATACTGTTTTTCAGTTTAAATGAGAAAATGGTGTAAAAAATATACTGATCTGTTTTATTTCTCCTTTTACATACACAAATATGGAGTATGTTACTTTCCGTTTTAGAGAAACTTCATTAAAATTTACAAAAAAAAAAAAAAAAAAAAATCTTGGTATCTAATTTATTTTTTTTAATTCTGGGAGTTAAGTCTTCGGATCAATGATAACCGGTATTAAGTAAATCGCGTTGCGTTCGATAGTCTAGGAGTAGTTTCAAAATACAAACACACGGTCAGATTTTAATATAATAGATTCGTGTTCATTTTCCTTTTCTTAAAATTATGATGTGATTTTTAGCAGAAAACTCTCATCTGTATATAATGGATACTTAATAACCAGTATAGATGAAAAAAAAACAATTAAATTTTTCATTATAAATATTGCGTGAAACTTATCTACTTTATATGCTTACTGATCCTTGTATTATTAACGTAAGGAATAACGTAAGGTCACATTCATTTTAAAACATATCGGAAAATTCCCTTTTTTTTTCAAATATATATTTCCTCAGAGAAATCCCTTTTAAATGACATAATACTTGTTAATTTTCTTTTCCAGGCAATTAATTTCAATAGTGGCATAGGGGAAATTATGTTATTATAACGAAATAATATTAAATCTTTAGGTTTTATCAACAAAAATGGAACTATTAACATTCGTCATTTTTTTTAGGTAATCGAGGTATTTCTTTTAGTTTTAAGAATGAAAATATTTTTTTCTCGCTATCCATGACACCATTTTTGACATGGATAATATTGCGGAGCATATTATTGACATTTGCTAACCATTTTCTTTTGAAATTTCTTTTTACTTTTTAAAAATTTAAATAAAAAATACGGTATAGTGCGCAGACTTACCAAACAAAAGAAAAAAATTGAAGAAAGAAAAAAAACCTAAGATAATTTTATTTCACCAATCAAAGCATATCCGCTTTATTTTCTATGTATGACGTCATATTAGCCTGTTTCCTATGGTTACGCATATTGAAACCTTGTATTATTATCAAAAACTAAAAAAAGTACGTTTTATTTCAAATAATATTATTTAATCTTTTTAATTTTTTAATTTTTTTTTTTATTTCATTTTCATTTTTCACGTGAAAATTTTTCAATTGAATCTAAATTGTAGATTAAAAATTATTATACCGAGTTTTTAATTAGTTTTGGCAACGATAAATTATTAGCAACGGTAAAGTAAATTTAACCATTTTAAAATATTATACGAAAAAATGTCCATTTATTCTCTATGAAAATAACGAAATTTGGAATTATTAAGAAAAATATTTGAATAAAATTAACAAGAACCAGCCTATGTTCATAAGAGGGTTATAATCCACCTATATGCAAAAACACAGGATAATTAAATGCTCCATTTTGACGCTGGCTTCAGCCTAACATTTGCACACAATCAGATTTATAATATTATTAGGATAAGAAAGTTTAATTTTTCTCTCCGTTTAAACAATGACATTGCATGTTTTCAATCCCACAGTTAACATTACAGTATTTAACTTAAACCGTCATTGTATTTATTATAGATAAGTAATTTAAATGATTAACTATAACTGTGACTGTTTTTAACCTAGATAAGTAAATGTTTACATGAAATACAATCAGTTTACTGTTGACTTTTATCGAGATTACACCAGTTAGTGGAATACTGATTAAAAATATTTTATGACATTAATATGCAGAAAAGATCTCACGAAGAAGTACTTTCACCTTCAAAGCATCCATGTTTAGAAAAACCTATGGAAAATTCAAATACCTATGAGAAAGAGTTAAAAGACCCAAGATTAAAACTTTCTAAAATGGCTAATAACTGTGTAACTACTGAGGACTTACAAGATTTGAAACCCGAGATCGCTATGAATTTTTCAACCTTTGCCTATGGGGATGATACAACATCTTTCGAGAATCCCGGTCAAAAGCCAAATTCTGCCATGGACTATTTGAATACATTTTTCGAAGACATAAATTTTGAAAATTTAGATTGTTCTACTACCTCAACGTTTCAAGAACCTACAAATAATATTTTACAGACTACTCTTAAACGCGAGGTCAACGAGCTACAAGCAAACAACCTTTCGCAAACAAGTGGTGAATTAAAAACCACCATCTCACCTACAAATGACATTAAAAGTGATAAATTATGCAATTCATATGTGTTTCACAAAGAACTAAGTGACTGTTTCTATTTAACTTTGAAGTTGAGAACTAAACAATATTGTATACTTATACGAGAATTTAAACGCAATGTATCTACTAATGAAGAAATCCCGACCAACCGCGTGGTTAATATGGATATTCCTAGCTGGTTTGAGTTTCAATATAAACTCATTGCATTTAATTTAAGATACAAAAGTACGTCCTTTGTTTCTAATAACATGATTTTAGTGTTCAACCAATATTCTACGATGCGAATTAAAAATTTAAAGAATTATTCTTATATTGACTTAAACGAACATCAACTAGAAAAATTAAAAGAAAGTACTTCTCATTTAAATAGTGCACTTTTACAACATATGTATACAAAACTTTTACCATCTCTTATTAAAAAGAAATGTATGGTGAGTAATATATCTACAGAAAATGAACAGGTGTTAAAGTATAAACTTAACACATGTATCGAGAATAATATGTTATCAATACTTAATCAATTGTATGAATGTCATGCTTGTGCACTACGACATTCGAGCAAAAGCCTTCACTCCTGTTTCACATTTAATAATAGGGAAAAATTTAATCAATTAGGGGAAGCTTTGTTAATGCTCGTAGATTTCGATTATGTAACTTCAACGTTTCTAAACGGAGTTTATAATGTTAGTGAGCACGTAAGATTAATGAACAAACTATTTGTAATGAATTATTTAAGACCTGAAAATAAAATGTTTTTGATTAAGTTCTGTGTGTTTATTTTTGCAAAGTGTCTATGAGTGAATTTATTAGTTTATAATTTAGTAGAAATTTTAAGTGAAGTGATGTAATCCAATTAAAAATAAATTAATCTATAACAAAAATTAATTGTAATAAAAATATTCACATTAAAAAAAAAAGGTTAAAAAAATTAGAAGTTAATGAAATTAAAACTTATTAAAATTAAAAGTTAACAACAAAAAATAAATAATAAAATAAAATAAAGATTAACAAAAATATAGTTTTAAAATAAAAGTAAACAAAAAAAGTTATAAAGTAAAAGTTAACCAAAAGTTAAAAGTTAATAAAATATTTAAAAAAGCAAAAGAATGTATGTGTTATGAAGAGAGGGGTGTCCTTGTGGAAGTAACTTACAAAATGTATGTGTATGTATTTACTAGTTTTTCATTTAGTAGAACTTTTAAGTGAACAGTTAGAATTTATGTTTTTATATAACTTAACACAAAATAAAATTTTTAACTATTGCAAAAAGATTCAACTATTGAATGGAAATATGCATATTAGTAAAACAATCACAAGTTAATAAAATGAAAGATTTCAAATTTCATACAATTTAACAAATATATATATACGAAACACATTACGGATTTAAATATTATAAGAAATGTTCGAAGGAAATTTTTAAGACAGATTTAATTCTTGGTTCTGCCATATATAGTTCGAACTTATTTTAGAAGATAGTTTTTAATAGTCTTGTGGTTCGAACTTGACAAAATGAAATCAAGACACAATGAATTGTATGTTATTTTAATCATTATGTCATGACTTCATACCTCTGAAAGTGTATTTAAAGGTTTCTCTAGCTTTATTCAATGTTATTAAGCGTTTGTGAAACCGAAAATTAATGAAAAAACAGATCACCTTCTACCAATTGCGCTAAGAATGTTTTATTCAATTATTATAAATAATAAAACCTTTTAGAATATTACTTATTTTAAATTCAAAATAATAAAAATTTAAAGTTAACAAAATAAATAATTCCTCTGTTCATTATAAATAAATAAAAGTTTACAAAATAAAAGTTTCAAAATTAAAACTTTATGAAAATTATAAGTTAACAAAAAATAAAATAAAATAAAATTTTAAAATAAAAATTATGAAAAGTAAAGTTTTTAAAATTTTTAAGTTATTTTTAAAAATCTTCAAATAAATCAAAATTGACTTTTAGTTTTATGTTAATGTAAGTTTCAATGTTTTAAATATCGAGCTAACTGTTTATCCCCATAATCATTTGTTTACCCATCTTCCAACCAACCGACTGGTTGCCTAGCCAACCATATACTTTGTATCTACACATTCGCAGAAAAAAAAAACACTAACTTGAGTTTTACTTTAAATCTTTGATAGATTAGATATATTATACAAGTCGAATATCTTCCATACTTAGAAAATTTATAATTTTCAACTATTCGTCCCTATTTATCTTAAAACATTAACAAATAAATATAATTTATATACTTACAAAAACAGGTAACTTAAAAAGGGGTCCATACATTTCAGCTTGCTAAAGTCAAGTGTCTGGTTTATAACAGAATGAGGTTAAACTATCAGTATACTTCCTTATCACTCACGTGATCAAGACCTTATCAGTTACATGTTCAGGCCGATAACAGCTAAAAACAGCGTGTTGGTCATTTTAACTTCTGACTTCGCATACTGTGGTTCGGTAAGTTTTCTTGTCTACCATTTCTTTCTTTTTAGGAAATAAACTAATCGGAAAAAATTTCTTACTTTTAATCCCACTTACTTTTAAATCACAATGTTAAAAGACTAAATTTTATTCTTTTAAATGTCAAACAAAAGATCTTACAATATATTTGCAAATAAGTTCTTATAAAACGGTTTTAATTAGTTAAAGGATGAACATTGTTATTTTAACTATCTATTATTTTGAAAGCGAAAAAGATTAATTCACATGAAAATTAAACTTACCTTATTTATAAGCTGGGTAAGCAGGGTCTGGCTTTTGTGACGACTTGTAGAGATTAAATGAGAAGTACTTTCTTTTAATTTTTCTAGTTGATGTTCGTTTAAGTCAATATAAGAATAATTCTTTAAATTTTTAATTCGCATCGTAGAATATTGGTTGAACACTAAAATCATGTTATTAGAAACAAAGGACGTACTTTTGTATCTTAAATTAAATGCAATGAGTTTATATTGAAACTCAAACCAGCTAGGAATATCCATATTAACCACGCGGTTGGTCGGGATTTCTTCATTAGTAGATACATTGCGTTTAAATTCTCGTATAAGTATACAATATTGTTTAGTTCTCAACTTCAAAGTTAAATAGAAACAGTCACTTAGTTCTTTGTGAAACACATATGAATTGCATAATTTATCACTTTTAATGTCATTTGTAGGTGAGATGGTGGTTTTTAATTCACCACTTGTTTGCGAAAGGTTGTTTGCTTGTAGCTCGTTGACCTCGCGTTTAAGAGTAGTCTGTAAAATATTATTTGTAGGTTCTTGAAACGTTGAGGTAGTAGAACAATCTAAATTTTCAAAATTTATGTCTTCGAAAAATGTATTCAAATAGTCCATGGCAGAATTTGGCTTTTGACCGGGATTCTCGAAAGATGTTGTATCATCCCCATAGGCAAAGGTTGAAAAATTCATAGCGATCTCGGGTTTCAAATCTTGTAAGTCCTCAGTAGTTACACAGTTATTAGCCATTTTAGAAAGTTTTAATCTTGTGTCTTTTAACTCTTTCTCATAGGTATTTGAATTTTCCATAGGTTTTTCTAAACATGGATGCTTTGAAGGTGAAAGTACTTCTTCGTGAGATCTTTTCTGCATATTAATGTCATAAAATATTTTTAATCAGTATTCCACTAACTGGTGTAATCTCGATAAAAGTCAACAGTAAACTGATTGTATTTCATGTAAACATTTACTTATCTAGGTTAAAAGCAGTCACAGTTATAGTTAATCATTTAAATTACTTATCTATAATAAATACAGTGACGGTTTAAGTTAAATACTGTAATGTTAACTGTGGGATTGAAAACATGCAATGTCATTGTTTAAACGGAGAGAAAAATTAAACTTTCTTATCAATAAATAAGTTTAATACGTATTTAAATAAAAATAATCAATTTTTCTTAAAAAGAGATTTCATTTAACCAAAAAGGGTTAACTTTAAAGACTACAATTTAAAAAAAAATTGCCTACTCATAAATATATGTTTACTTTTTTTCTAGAAAATAAAACTTCAAAGATTAATTTAATAAATAAATAAATAGACATGTGAAATAAAAACAGATATGTGATATAAAAACAAATATTTATTAAATAAATACATTTCTATGTTAATTTATAAATACACTGTTTAAATGGTTATTATAAAAGTTTTCTAAAACTGAAACAGGAATAAGCTTAGTTAAAAGCGTCTCAATGAGACATTCAGTAATTTTAAAGCGATTTTTCACTAGTTTCAAATATTGATCTTTTGTAAGCAGTAAAATATCAGACTTCAAACAAAACCCAAACTTTTTCGATTTGAATAATTTTTGCAGTATGCATGATTTCTTATTTACATAAGCAATTAGTAAGTCATTATTACATACGAATGTATCATTTTCAGAAACAAAATTAAATTTATCCAATCTCGATTCAAATTTGTCGAATGTTGCACATGATAATGTAATGCCTTCATTTGTGGGGGTAAGTTCACGACCGTTCTTTTCAAATTCTTCATATTTCTGTATGTGAACATAAAGCTCATAGTTCTTATTCATTTGTACTTCAACAATCATTTCCTCACCTAAATTCCAACGAGCAGGAGTAAAAACATCGAAAAACTTAAATATTTTACTAAACTGAGTGATGTCTGAAATTTCATATTTCGAACTGTTTCCCAAAAAAGTCGATCAGATGGGTTATGTTCTTTAGGTGAAAGATGAATTTTTCTATGTTTGACTAAGTCAGATCTATTATTAAATGTTTCAAAACAATCGTCACATTTACAGTGACTGGGTGACTGTCTACTTTTCCTTTGTTTTGGCTTGGAATTGTTATGAATTTTCCCATGCTTTAATAAATCACTCTTTTGTGAAAATACTTCGCCACATACATTACAATTATGAATCACGGGGGTCTTTGAATGAATCTTCATATGATTTAATAAATGATACTTTCTAGCGAATGTTTTTTCACAGATTACACACACAAGAGGTGTTTTCTCCAGATGACATTTCATGTGAAACGTTAAGTTAACCTTTCGAGGAAAAGCTTTGTTGCAAGTAGAACACACAAAGGGTAACTTCTGTTTCTTTAATCCTAATGAGGTGGGTTTCACTTCACAATTCGAAACAGGTTCTTCTTTAGGCTGTATTAAAAATTCCATGTCATGGTCATTTAATCCTGGTGATGAGGGTTCACTCTTCACGTTAGACATATTATTAACACTTGACAAAGCAGAATCCATGACTTGTTTCGTAATCACTTAAATGTAAACTAACTTAAAACATAACCTTTCACAGCGGTAACAGGAAACAATATAATCCTATTAACTCGTTTCTTGGAAGTTCATAAAATGATAGAGGGCACTTGTTTAAAAATATTAACATTTTATTGGTTTAAAAAGTCACGTGATTATTTTATCATACTCTGTTATAAGTTCAATAATCAGTTAATTCTTACACATTGATTCAGAAAGGGTTACGTATCTGAAGTTCGTACACTTGTAAGTCAAAAATGCTTTTATAAATAAAATTTCACTGGTCGAATCATTTGTGTATCAGAAGTTCATATGTTTGTAAGTTAAAAATTCTTATTAATCTCGTATTTAGTGCTTTTATAAATAATATTTTACTGATCGAATCACTTATGTGTTATAAATCTAACTAGAAAAAGTGAATATTTCGAATAAGTCATGTTAGAAAAAACTAGATTCGATTATCTTTTTTTTTAAATGTTGGTTATATAAAGTCAATCGTTTATTATTTTTTAACAGTTGTTATTATTTTTTAAACCGTTTTTTATTATTTTTGAATAGTTGTTATTATTATTTGAACAGTTTTTTATTATTTTTTTTTATCATTTGTTTATAGTTGTTATAATATTTTTGAACAGTTGTTATTATTTTTTTAATACTTTTTTTCCCTGTGCTTTTTTTACCAAACAGATGAAAATTTCAAAATTGTAGTTTACAATTCTAAAATATACTTTAATGAAAGCAGTCTGTTACAAGATAATCATAAAAGTTAACATTATCTTTCAAAAATAAACCCTCATTTTACAATATAAATGAAACTGAACAGGCAAAATTAAAAATCGCGTGTACCACGTGTGTATTCCAAAACACAAATATCTGTAATCTAACCACCATGATATCATAACTTGAACAGATAAAGCTATCCTAAATTATCAAAGGATTGGATCAGTTTGTCATGGCACGTCCAAGAAAATTTCAATAGGATAAAAATTTGACTGTAAGTTTCGAAGGAAAACATATCCCCGGATCGAACTTGGCAGATTTATTTAATCTTTTGTTTACTGTGAAAAAAAAAAAGAAAACCGATCAAGGCACAGAACGAATTATTAGAAACAATAAACGAAATGAATGTTCCGCGAAATTTTATTAAAAATAAATATTTGTCAACAAACATTAAACAAGATTCTGCATTAGATTTTTCAAAACCCGCTAAAAAACGACAAGTGGGTCCACATGTATTGCATTGGGAAAATTATTAATAAAATTGAATTTGTTTTTTAAACTACGCCTCTTTCCTATGTTTTCTACACCAAACACAATAAAAACAGTACTTATCCCTAAACATGTCTTTTTACCATTGCTTCCACTATACATTTTAGAAGAAATATGTTAATATTCAATCGAATCATATTGAAAACTATAAATTTCCGGTTTCATTAAAATTCAAACTTAAACTTTTCACTTCCGGTAACGCGATACCTCTTTAAACACTTAAAATCTAAACATACAGATATAGCTTCTTGGTTTGATTAGTTAAACCTACCACAAATCTTCAATCATTTCAGTTCCTGCACACATAGGGCGAAACAACAAAAAAAAAAAATTTAATCCCCGTTTCGCGTTCAAAGTTAAAGTCAATAAAAAAATTAAAAAAATTAAGCTCCCTCAAAAATTTACGTTCATACTCTAAGTCGTTGAAAAAAAAAAAAAATTAAGCCCCCCCTCAAAAATAAGCCCCCCTTCAAAAAAGTTAGCCGCCTCTTCAAAAATACCCCCATCCTATAGCAGACTTCAATCTAACATTTAAATTTAATCCTAAAAAAATTAAGCCCTACTTAAAAATTAAGCCCCCTCAAAAAATGTTAGCCCCCTGACATTTATACCCTCCTCCTATAGTACACCCTTAAGACCCCTTCGTTTTTTAATGTGTTCTTTTCACATCATACTATAGTATGATTTTACCACACCACCACCACCACCGGCTCTAAGCTCCTGTTGAGGTTGAACTGTCTTTTTCCCTCTACTTGTATTAATGATACTTTATTATTATTATTTATCACCACCAACAACAACATCATCTTCATCATTATCAGCGTCCGGATATTCCGTGCCGAAAAACGCCATCTTCTTCTGTAACTATTTTTTTTTTTTTTTTTTTCTCTCAAGACATGTTAGCTGTGAAAACTGTTTAAAATTAGTTCGGTTCAGATTATTTTCTCCGGAACTGCTTGAGTTCGGGATTTTTTTTCTTTTAATGAAAAATATGTCTTTTTTTTCACAATTAAATATTCTGTACAGAGATATTATAATTATATATATATGTGGGAATTGAACTGTTTTCCTGCTTGAACTAAAACGACAGAGTCAAAGCCAATCAGCGACTTCATCTTGATATTGCGTCATATAATCTATGTTGAAGCATGCAAGCTCCAAACCATACTTCAAAAGGAAGTCAAAAGAGGTGATCGAAGGGAAGCTTTGGCAGAGTCAATGAAGTTGGTGAGTTAAGACTGTCGTTTTTTGAACTATACTGAAGACGTCGACACCGAGATGTTTTAGATTAAATAAGATGTAATGCAGATAATCCAGATGGTTCATTGATATTCATATTCTTACATGTATTTTTTAACTTTCTTTGTAGTTAGTTTTATTAATATAGAGTTCGAGTTTAACTTGATGTTTTCTAGTTTATTTGAAGTAAATTGAGTGAATTATTTATTGAGTTGGTGTCAGAGAAAACTAAACCCCATATATATATATATATAAATTTCGTTGTTTTTAACGCTTTTCAAACTTAGTTTAAAAAAAAAGTGTTTACGAGCATTTTTCACATTGTTAATCGGTTTGCGCTTTGAATTTTTGAAGGAAAAGAAAAGGCTGGATCTTTCTGAAGATAACTCAATTTTTTTTAAATATGTTATTAACTCTTAAATGGGGAAAGGAATCTTCCAGACTAGCTAAAAAGTGTTTATGATTAATGTTTGTCTGTTTCTCTTTAACATTTGAAAAAATATATATATTGAATCTTTGTAAATATATATATATATATATTAATATTTTATTTATTTTATATCGGCAAGCGAATTTTTATTAAAATTCTAAATAGTACAGGGAAAAAAAAGGGAATTTTTTTAAAGATTTAATGGAACAAAAAGAAAATCTATTTTCAGTATTTATTATTGCTATCATTGTTATTTCTCATCTGGAGTTGGCCTAAAAATAAATAAATAAATTCAGATCTTTAAATTTTCTCGCCGTAGTTAAATTATTTTGAACAGATTCATACAGATTGTCACATTACACAATATCACAAAATATCTCGAGAAAATTTCTCTTTATTGACGGAAATTGCTGGTAATTGCTGAAACTAAGTTTTCAGAAGTGTTATGCTTTTCCCAAATTCGACTAATTGAGCATAATCAAGTACAGCCAAGTCTCTATACACGAAATCCATTGTTCCAGTCGAAAAAATTTCGTTATATAGAAAAATTCGTTATACAGAGAATAACGAAAAAATTCCTATCTAATGTGTAAATTTTGAAAAAAAAAATGTTTTTGAGTTGTTTTTTTAAGATTTCGAAATCGTTTTTTTAAGATTTCGAATTTCCCTCACATTTATACCCTCCTCCTATAGTACACCCTTAAGACCCCTTCGTTTTTTAATGTGTTCTTTTCACATCATACTATAGTATGATTTTACCACACCACCACCACCGGCTCTTAGCTCCTGTTGTGGTTGAACTGTCTTTTTCCCTCTACTAATACATATTTTTAATTTTTCCCACTGATTTCTAGTACGGATTTTTTTAATATTATTTAGCACTTTTCTTAAAATTAATTTGCTCATTTAAGAGTTAATAACAAATTCAAAAATTTCCCGAATTGTTTTTTTTTTTTTTTTTTTTTACTAAAGCTTAGCTTTTTTCTTTTTCTCTTTTTATCTCAAAAGTTAAAGAGCAAATAGGCAAACACAAGTCATAAAAGCCTTTAACTAGTTTAAAATACGTTAAAGAATAAAGAAACTTAGAAAAATATAAAAAATAACAATCATGGAATTTCTGTTCAAAATATTTAATTGTGAGGAAAACATCTATTTCATTAAACAAAACAAAAAATAAAAAATGTGAAACACAGGCACTGCCGAAGATGATAATCTGAGTCGACTAATTTCAATCTAAGTTCAGCTAACAAACGTTGAGGAAAAAATATATCCGTTACCACTAGCATGGAGTTAGTCGCGCAGGAACAACCAGATGCTGATAATAATAATAATAATAGTAATAATAATAATAATAATAGTAATAATAATAATAATAATAATAATAACATTAATACAGATTTTATTTTTGTTTCACTGGTTTCTACTAAAGTGTTTATTATTATTATTATTATTATTTTTTTTATTTAGCACTTTTTTTATCATTTGCTTATTAAGAGTTAATAACAAATTCAAAACCACCGAACCATTTTTACTAAGGTTCAATCTTTTCTTTTCTTTTTCTCTCTAAAAAGTTAAAGCGCAAAAAGGAAGACATAAACATTTTTAATTAGTTTAGAAAGAGTTAAAAAATAGAGAAAATCAGAGAAATAATGGTAATAATCATGGAATCTCTGTTCAAGGTATTAAAACATGACAGTCTTTTTTCATTTGAAAAAAAAAAAAAAAAAAAAAAAATGAGAGAGAGTGATTCAGGCAGTGTTGTAGATGATAATCTGAGCCAATTAATTACAAACCATGAACTAACATACCTTGAGGATCAGGATGATCATGCAACTTGTCAAATTACGAAGAAGATGGAATTAATTGGTTTGGTCCAGTCCTAAATGGAAACAACAACAACAATAGTAAATGATAATAAATAATAATAAGTAAAAAAAGAATAATAAGTATTATTAATACATATATTTACTTTATTCGACTGGTTTCCAGTACAGATTCTTTTTTTTTTTTTTTTTATTTAGCTTAGCACTTTTCTCAAAATTCGTTTGCTCATTAAAGAGTTAATAACAAATTAAAAAAATTCCGAACCACTTTTACTAAGGTTCAGTCTTTTAATTTTATCTTTTCCTTTCTCTAAAGTTAAAGAGCGAAAAGAAAACATAAGTCATAAACACTTTTATTTAGTTTAGAAAGCGTCAAAAAATAAAGACACCCAGAAAAAAAAAATCATGGAATCTCTATTCAAAGTACATGATAAGAAAACTTAAATGATTGAAACCAACAACAAAATTTTTTCGGGGGACTCAGGCAGTGCCAATAGATGAAAACCATTTTTCAGCTAACATGTCTTGTGGAAAAACAAGCAACTTCTAAAGTTACGAGGAAGATGGAATTAATTGGTTTGCAACATCCAGTTCTAAATGAAAACAATAATAATAATAAGAAAAATAATAAAGTACAATTATAGATATTTTGTTTCTACTAAAGAAATATTTATATTATTTCACACTTTTCTTAAAATGTATATTTGCTCATTTTAGAGTTAGAACAAATTAAAAAAAAATCCTAATCATTTTTTCACTAAGTTCAATCTTTTCTTTTTTTGCTCTCAAAAGTTAAAGCGCAAACAGGCAAACACAACTCATAAAAACTTTTAACTTGTTTAAAAGACTAGTTCAAAAGACTAGTTTTAAAGAACTAGTTTTAAAGAACAAGTTTTAAAGAAAAAACTCAGAAAAATATAAAAAGTAATAAGCGTGAATTTTCTGTTCAAAATATTTAATTGCGAGGGAAACATTTCTTTTCATGAAAGAAAAAAACATAAAACGCAGGTAGTGCCGGAGATGATAATCTGAGCAGCCAACTACTTTCAAACCATGTTCAACTAATCAGCCGTAAAAAAAAAAAAAAAAAAAAAAAAAAAAAAAAAAAAACATGTTAGTTACCAGGAACATTGAGTTAGTCACGCCAGAACATCCGGATGCTGATAATAATAATAATGATAATAATAATAATAATAATAATAACAATAATACAAATTTTATTTTTGTTCCACTAGTTTTTCTAGTAAAGAATTGTTTGTATTATTTAGCACTTTTGTTAAAATTCATTTTCTCATTTAAAAGTTAATAACAAATTCAACAAATTCTAAGGTTTAATCTTGTCTTTCCCTTCCCTCTCTCAAAAGTGAAAGCCAAACGAAAATCATAAGCGATAAATACTTTAAATACATATTTTGTTTTTGTTCACTGGGTTCCTTAAAACCCTCCGACTGTCCAGCAAAAGGGCAAAAATGTAATGTTGTTTTTTCCGTATTTTATTTTAAGTGCTAAAAAAATAATGATTCTTCCAACATTATATAAAAAATTTAATTACGTATATGAATGTAATCCTGGAGAGTATTGATCATCACTCAATTTATTAAAATCTCATTTTATTCCATAGAATTATATTAATTTAAATAATGCTTCTATAGCAGTAAAACCTGGATCTTAGTAACCGTATTAACACGGGCGTGTCAGTGACAGGTTTTAAAAAAAATATTTTTTTAAATACTATTTAGAATTCCTCATTAAATTCATTTGCCTATTTAAAAGTTAATAACATATTCAAAACAACTTTTTTGAATAATTTTTTGAAAGATAGTTTTTTCCCCTCTTCTTCAAAAATTAAAGCGCAAATAGATCAATAGTATGGCAAACATGTCGAAAACACTTTTCAACTAGTTAGGAAGGTATTACAAAATAAAGAGAGGCAGAGAAAAAATTAATAATAATAATGTTAATTCACATTAAAAAAAATAACTAGGACTTCCCTCAAAGGGATTAGTCTGAGTGATATTGCTGAGAACATAGGGTTAACAATTACAATATAAAGAAAAAGAGCAAATTAAATGATAGAATTAGAAAATATCATATATAAATTCATATACACTGTTAAAAAATAGAAAAGAAGATGTGTCATCAGATGTGTTGTCATAATTTTTTTTAACATGTGGCAAAGAATCTCATTTTCTTAAACGCGTAGTGCGCAAAACTTGAAAAAAAAAAAAAAACGCTGGAACTTTTGAAACGCCAAGCTTTTTAAAGTTACGTAATTGAATTTTGCAGCCAATAGATTATTCTCTCAAGCGTGGCTTAACGCAAATTTAATTCCATCTTTGCACCTTTTTTTGTGTGTGAATTAAAAATTTTTCTTCCTTGATTATATATCTATTAATTGTATAACTTTACAGAAACTCTTACACTTCAAACCACATTGGCCCCACCAGTGGCTGAGAGGTTGTGCTCTCGAAGCTGGTAGACGGGAGGTGCTGGGTTCGATCCCAATCGCGCCCGTCGGCCTAATCGCTCGGAGTTTTCGTGGTTTTCTTTCGAGCCGTGGATTTTCTCCATGCGTAAATACGGATTAGGTTCCCTTAGAAAGACCCCCACGAAGGGCACTCCCCCCGGGCCTATATCCCTAGTGTCGATAATTGGCCGTCAATAATCAACCCAACCCAACACTCAAACCACATTGATAGCATGCTTTGCTACAAACCAGATTGAAAAACTATAGTCTAAATTACAATTAACGTATACAAAAAATCTTTCGATGACTTCTGTAAAATAACTTTTACATTAAATATCCATATCGACAAAATTGAAAAATTATATATGTTTCAAAGTTAAGCTTAACAGATACTTCTTGATTATTCTATAGGAGGCTCTGCCCCCTGCGCCTTTACTGCGCCAATCCCCACACTTTTCTTTAGCCTGTCTGTCTGTCTCTCCACAATCTGTCTGTTTCCCTATCCGTTCTTCTGCCCATCTCTCTAACCGATTGTCTATCTCTCGACACGTCTCGCTACCTGTCTCTATATTTCTCTACCGATCTCGCTACCTGCCAATCTATTTCTCTAACCGTCAGTCTATCCGTCTAACTACTTGTATATCTAGCCGTGTCTCTATCCACTTCGCTACCCATTTGTCTATCTGTCTCACAACTTGTCTATCTGTCTCTCTATCTGTCTGGCTATACGCCTCTTTACCCATCTTCTTACCCATCTCCGTACCCATCTACTGTCTCTCTACTCGTTTGTATACCCGTCTCACTATCCGTCTGTTTTTGTACCCGACTCGCTACCAATCTCATTACCCGTCAGTCAACTCGTCTCTGTACTCATCTCTCTACTCCTCTCTTTATCTACCACGCTACGCGTCTCGCAACCTTTCTCGCTACATTCCTGTCTACCGGTGTCTCTACCCGTCTCGTGACCCATCTCGCTACCCCTCTGTCAACCCTTTTTTTACCTTTTTCTCTAGCCGTCTCTCTATTCGTTTCGCTACCCGTCAGCCTACCTATGTCGCTACTCGTCTCTCTACCCGTCTGTCTACCCGTTTGTTTACTCGTCTTTCTACCTCTCGCCACCTCTTCCCAATATTTAAACAATTCATTTAATATGCAGAAGCCGTTTATCAGTTATTAAATGCAAACAGAAGTAATTTATCTAATAAGTGTAATCAGATGCAATTTTTTTAAAAATACATACATAAACCTGAATAATAATTCATCAGTTTTGTGTTCATAGTTGTTTATATCATTTGACAGTAAATTTCAACTTCTTAAACCTGAACTGTCTCAAGCTTTTTAAAAAACCACAAGGTCTGTATAACTGAGGCTATATTAGCTACGTGTTATTAAGTTAAGTGAAAGTTTCATTATCGCGTTTGCAGCCAATTGCTTATGTCAGAAAGCGTGGCTTAACGCCATTTTAAATTCATTACTGTAACTTTCTTTTTTTTTTTTGGGGGGGGGGGGAGGGTTTCAAACATATACATTTAAATGAAAACTTTTGCCTCCATGCCATTAGTGTTGTTTGTATTATTAACTAATACCTTGTAGACCGAGCTTCATTTGAAACAAATGTAAAAGACTTCTACAATTTTTTTAGGAGAAACTTTCGTAATTGGGCCCAAACCCAATCGGAGCATTTAATATCATTATTGTAACTCTTATAGAGCTAAAACAATATTGTTGCTAGCTTATTTACTCTTGTTTGAGACCAGCCTTGCCTGTGTATCTGAATGGGGAGAAGTTTCGTATCGTATGTCGGTTGGCAAAAAAAATTTTAAATGGTGCCAAAAGGTAGTTTTAGCATCTTACAAAATTTTTCAAGAAAGCGGTAAAACATGTTTTTGAAATATTTACAAACATACGTTTATTAAAGCATGTTTTTGCACCATCTTAAAAATTTAAGCACGATGCTAAAATAAAATTTTATCGCCATATTCGATATTTTAATAAGTAATGAAAATACATAAACAAACTTATTTAACAAACCTAAGAGGCATTTTTGTGATAAATAATTGTTATTGTCAGGGGGGTAAATTGTAAACAATTAATAAACGGCTAGTAAATAATAAATAGCATTTAAAATCTAAAAATGGAGAAGTGGTCCGTATAAAAATGCAAAACATAACATTATACGCTTGATATGTGTAAATATTTTTTTTTTTTTTAATATTTCCGAAGGCACAGATAAAAAGGTAAAAATATCTTTTCCAAATGCCAAATAGAAAATATACAAAATAGAATGCCAAATATACAAAATAGAAAAATATCTGCAAAAAAATATATTTACATAATACTACATCTGCAAAAAAATAAGATTTAGAAAAAGTAAGCCAAATCCTGCAGATTCTAACAATCACATCGAAAAACTTATCACCAAAAAAGAACTCGCCAAATCTTACGGCACAGGAGATGGATTTTTCTCTCTGAATGCATAATATTAGTTTTTTTTTTTCTTGTACGATGGTTGATTATAATATAATTATTTCATTTCACATACTGCATACCGTTTGATATATTGGTACTTTTATGTTATCCTAGCGCAGTTGATAAATCGCCAAAAATTGTTCCTATAACATTTTCATATTGAATTCATTTCATTTAAATATAAAACTTTCACTCATTTGATTTAAAATACATGCCTTTTATTAATCCCATTTAAATTGCTAAAAAGAGAGAGAAAAAAAAAAGAAAGAATGCCATAAATCGAAACCTTTTATTTAAACACCAAAGATTTTTTTTTTTTAATTTACACACGCGAAATAAAAAAAGCTGCTATTGCTGAGATTTGCGCCAAATCTCTAATACCAACTCTACCAAGTTATTGCGGAATTTTTCTTTCAAACAGAAAAAAATCCAGATTAATTTTCGTTTTCTACTAAATTGAAATATATTTTATTGTGCTGAATATTAGTGCGTGCATATTTTTTTGCTCCATGTACTCCATGAACTTTTCAATTCCGATTGTCTACGAAAATCTCCCGCCGGTGAAAATGACGTACGCACAAAATTTTCGTGACGTATGTACTTTAATTGTGCTTTTTTATCTATTTTTTTAATATAATTTCCAAACGGTTTGACATTTATTCTTGGTAATAAATAGACGTCGTTGTCACCTTTATAGGTACCTGCTGTAAAAATTTGAACGAAATCCGTTAAATATTTTTTGAGTTATGCTTGACGAAAGGTTTTAATATCCATCGTAACTATATATGGGGCAAAGTAATACTGCGCTGTGTATGAGTCTTCGTTGCACTCAGACAATAACAATCATTCTTAGTAAGATCCCATCTTTATTTTCATTTTTTTTTCCTTTCTTCAAAAGTCAAATCGCAAAAAGATTTACAGCATGACAAATACTCGTAAAACACTCTTTAAAGCTGTTCTCAAATTCAAAAGAGCTATTTTCCTACACATTTTTTAATTCATTTTTGTTCGAAAATGGATGAAATTGGCAGATGTTCTTTAGAAACTATGCAATCGAAACACATTTTCCATTTTTGTTAAAGGCTGAAAATCTTTCAGAAAACTATAATTACTATACTTACTATATAGTCGGTGTTTTGAACCGAATTACCGATGCTTCAGCGCGAGAAGCGGGATAAACGTGTCGTTACGTGACCATAATCGCTTATAACTCAATAAGTAATCTATATAGCAAAAAATGGAAAACGGCACAGCAACAGAAAGACTAAAAACTTGCTGCCACGTGACACGAATCACTTTTAACTCAATAAGTAATATATTTATCAAAAAATGGAAAACTCATTTCGATTCCAAATCGCTTCAGTAGTCAGGACTGTAAATTTTATGCATTTGCGTTTAAAAATGAGTCAGAAAGTTTCGCGTTGTTGAGCAGGTCATTTGAGAACCATCTTATAACTCGTTTGAAAGGCGTTAAAAAAATTTAAGAAGCTCAGAGAAATATTAAAAATAATAATCATAGAATCTCTGTTCAAAGCATTTAACTATAACAAAAACAACTTTTTTCATTAAACAAAAATATGAGACTCAGGCAATGCCAGAGATGATAATCTGAGCCGACTAATTCCAAACCATGTTCAGCTAACATGCCTTGAGAAAGAACATGCAACTTGTCAAGTTACCAGGAAGATGGGCGGTTTCATAAACTACGATGGCAGAAGCAAGTTCATGTTTGGATCTGAGGATGACAAAAAAATTTCTTTTATTCTTTTTTTGTAAAATAATACTGCGGACATGTTATCCAGTTCTTTCAACTGTTAAAGATATTTAAAAAGAAGTAGCTGTGTTCTTGGAAATCGATTGAATTGATTTATTTTTCATTCTTTGAAGAAATGTTGTTGCAACTACTGGGATAAACACAATTTCGTGAGACTGATAGTTCCAGGACAAAAATGTGAATCTATCTTTTCCCTTCCCTACTGGTTCTGGGTTGGGTTGATTATTGATGGCCAATTATCTACACTAGGGATATAGGCCCGGGGGGAGTGCCCTTCGTGGAGGACTTTCTAAGGGAACCTAATCCGTATTTACGCATGGATAAATCCACGGCTCGAAGAAAACCACGAAAACTCCGAACGATTAGGCCGATGGGCGCGATTGGGATCGAACCCAGCACCTCCCGTCTACCAGCTTCGAGAGCAGAACCTCTCAGCCACTCCCTACTGGTTCTGCTGCAGGTCATACTATAATAAAAATATATATATATACTGGTATCCAGTTCTTGACAAATTCGACCAAGTTATTTAATCCGGCTGTTAATTTTATTTATTTATTTATTTATTATTATTATTATTATTATTATTATTTTGTACAAAAATTGATCTAAGAAATAAACACAAATGTAATTTAAATTAGTTAGTGGAGAGTTATTACGGTTTCAAAAATAACTGTCTGAAAATTCACCGCAAAACGCAAAAAAAAAAAAAAAAAAAAAAAAACTATAAAATTTTGGAAAAAAATTTTAAATTGCAGAGAACAAGATTTACTTTATTGGGATAAAAGATAGAAACCTGATTCCTTTTACGAATGTCCAAAAATCGCCGTAAAACAAGAAAAAAACGTAAAAATAGCAGACGACAAAATTTACTATAATGAGTTAAAAAATTGAAACCGGATTCTTTTTACGAACGTCAGAAAACTGTGGCCGAACGAGAAAAAAAAAGCTACAAGAAATAGCTAAAAATTCAAAAATCGCAGCGGACAAAATTTAATATATTGGGCAAAATACTAAAACAGGATTACTTTTACTATTGTTGAAAATCGCAGCGAAACGCGAAAAAAAAACCCCTCTAAAAATCCCTAAAGAAGAGGACAAAACTTACTATAGTGGGCTAAAATATTGAAACAGGATTCCTTTAAAGAATGTCAAAAAATCTTCGCAAAGCACGAAAAAACGCTAATAATCGCATAAAAAATTTAATTTAAAAATCTAATTTAAAAATTCTGTACTGTGCTAAATTATGTAACTAATAATTTTAACTGTGCTTGTTATTATTTTTTGTCAATTAATTCTTAAAAAACTTTTGTACTTTTTGAAAATCAATGATAGTGTTGGGTTGATTATTGACGGCCAATTATCTGCACTAGGGATATAGGCCCGGGGGGAGTGCCCTTCGTGGGGGTCTTTCTAAGGGAACCTAACCCGTATTTACGCATGGATAAATCCACGGCTCGAAGAAAACCACGAAAACTCCGAACGATTAGGCCGACGGGCGCGATTGGGATCGAACAACATTTGCGAGCGAGTCTTTTCGCGTGAGGGAAGAGGGCCCTTAAAATAACACCTAAACAACAGCGTCCCCGGTTAGGTATTGAAATTTAAAATAAGATCAACATATACATTTTTAATCATCAAATTGAAATACAATATTTGGTGTATTTAGTAAGATAAGCTGTATAGTTCATTCATAAATTGTTAAAATGTGTTAAATAATAACCATAAAACAGTAAGTTTTTATGTGTTAAACTGTTTGTATGTATTGGCTTCACCGATGCATTTTGCAAGACAAATCGGAGTTTTCTACACTGCAAAAAAAAAAAAAAAAAAAGGTGTTGATTTTACAGTATAATACTGGCATCCCAGCTGCCAGTATTATACCGTAAAATTAACAGTAATAAACAGTAAAATAACCAGTAATACACTACCGCGCATGCGCGGTAGTGTATTAGCGGTCCACCTTTTTCATCAGATGTCGCTTTTCAATTTAAACGCCTCCAATTTCCTATTCGTCTGAGCTTTACTATGAGCATTATTAATAAAGCGCAAGGACAGTCAGTAGTAGCGATGAGATGGTCTCATCCCGAGCCCAAGCCCGAATATTTCGTTGTTGCATTTTCAGAGCCAGTTGGCCTATTTTGACGAGCGTGGTTTGGCGCAGAATTAATCCATTGTTTTTGTAACTCGTAAACAGTTGTAACTGTAAAGATTATTTGGCGATTTGTCACCTGCGCCCAGCTAACGGAAAAAGTCTTAAAATTAATGTATTCATTAATAATTAAGTTCTAAAAATATTACAATGTTCTATTGTCATCGGGAACACACCTGTGTACATAATTTGTAGATAGGGTATCAGGAAGTGAGTGACAAATCCATTACAAAATTCCATCTTTACAAAATCCAAGTTAAGTAAAAGAGCAAAAATAAGGAACATTTATCGAGAATTTATAAATTTCGTGTTTTAAAGAACCTATTAATTTTAGTTACATATCACTTTAGTTATATATTATTTAGGTGTGCTTTTGTGGATATTTGTATGGTGATATTTTTTTTTTCAATGATAGTTTTTTATACTAATAACTGTAAATTTTGAAGGATATATTTGTTTAATTGAATCAAACACATTCTAGAATGGGCACTAGTCCAAAATTGTCGAAAATTGTTTTATTGCAGAATATGATACCTTCCCCCGTATTCTATCACTTCTTAAAAGAAAGAGTACTAATTCCGGCTCTAGAATGTATATTTCTCTATCTTTACAGTAAGAGGAAAACATCTTTCAGCTTTGAAAACACACTTGTTCATGGACATGTCTCGTTTCAGAAATGACTTCTTAGTTAAATTGACTGAAATATTTTTGTTTACTAGTTTCATAAAAAAAATTATACGAATATAAGAATTTGCTCTGATACAGTAGTCTACATAATCTGTATCTATATAAACGACATATTAAATTTGTTAATTGCTAGATATCCTTGTACAAAATAGAAGGCATTTCAGAAGAATCCACAGGGAGAAATGTCTCAAAAAAAATATACTAAAGTACGATTTCATTCAGCATCATTTATGCACTTTGAATATACATTTGACAGTCCGAGGATTGTTACTATAAGAGAATACATTGGTGGGTTAAGAGGCTACTTCAGTCAGACGAAAACATCCGCTCGCTAATGTTAATCCTATGGGGGAAATAGATTACGATATCTCGTTCGCATTTCAATATTTTTAAATGTTTTTTTTTCATTCGATAGCTGAGGTCAATCTCTATGCACTTTCCTTCGTACTTTTTCGATTTTTGTTGCAGTTTGTTTTATTGAGGATACTTTCATTTTCGAAACCGGTTCCGAAAGTGAAAGTATCTTAATAAAAAAAAACTTGTAATCAAAATCGAAAAAGTACAAAAGAGCGTGCATAGAAATTGACCTCAGCTATCCAATGCAAAAAAAAAAAAAAAAAAAAAATCATTTAAAAATATTGAAATGCGAACGAGATATCGTTAATTATTTCCGCCATAGGATTAACATTTAGTAAGCGAGTGTTTTTGTCTGAGTGAAGTAGCCTCTTAAACAGCAACTCGCTCTCACTTAACCTCTTCAGTCCGGAGTACCCAAATGGGGACATCTATGATTTTCCTCATAAAAGCTAAACTATTGGACTTTTTTACATTTTGACTGCACTTCTACATAGTTGAATGTTTCTATTTTAAAACGAAACCAAATAAGTGGCAGTAATGATGCTGATATCCTCATAAAGTAAATATTATTTTCATCTGAGTTTGCAAAATGTCATCAAGAAAGTGCAGCCAAGAAAGTAGGTAATTTTCATAATTATTTACGAGTAACTTACACTTTACAATAAGAAAATTTGAGGATTTGTAGATTATACGCTTATTTAAAGCCCTTAATTTTTTTTATTGTGTAAATTTAGGTTATTGGTAAATAAATTCATATTTTTAGAGGCCAATAATTTTAGATTATTTTTTCTGAACGTAATTTATTAGCTCCCGAACGTATCACATTCAGAAACTAGTCGTTGGGGACCACCGTAATACTTACCCATCATGGATATGCATAATATAAAATTTGAAAATAAAACATATGTAAACTATTTATAAAATGCATTGCAATTCGAATAAAATCGTGGCTTGATGACGTCATAAACATTAAATGCTCTATTACTGAATTGCGTAAAAGAAACATCTTTATAATTCTAAAATTGATAATCATATTAACTACTGCGTCGTATTAAGCGTCTCATTTCCAATTAAAATATATTTTTGAATTGAAATTTGAATGAAATACAGGGTCATGGAAAATCGAAGCGTGTGGCAAATAGGATTACAAATATCTCAACAACTAATTATCTGATCGACTTCATTCTTTATGCAAAATTTATGTTTTTGCATTGTCTTTTATATTCACTCCTTAAAATAAACAATTTCGAAAATTTTTATGTACCTTTTATCAGAACGAATATTTGGAGAGTCCGAAAAAAATAGTTCCGGATAATCGAGGTTTCTGAAATTCAATAAGCTTTTTCCCATTATTACATACTAGGTACATACCAAATTTCAAGTCTCTTATCTCAGTTTGTTCGGCAGATAGAGCGTTTAGAGACACAAACACACACAGACAGACGGACGGCAAATTTTTTTTTATAAAAATATGTTCTTCGGAATCTCCAGTGTCTGAATCGTGTAAATCCGTAAAAAAAAAAAAAAAAAAAAATTCGATTTTCAAAACGAGTACAAGACTTACCCTATACTACGCATGATGGGTAAGTAAAAGCCTTTTTTTCTGTCATCTATTGTTTCAGTCATTTTGTGCAAAAGGAATGAATGAGTATTTGTAGTATTATTTTAACTTCGGGTCGTAAGAGGATATGATTAAAGATAAAATTGAGTTGCCAACTGAAAAAGCATATGAAGGACCAGTCCCAATTAATGTCAAAAAGATTGAGGACTTAAATCGTCTCAAGGACTATATTCCTTGCGAATTTAAAAGATTTTATGAAGAAATTTCATTATGGTCAACCAATGAATTTGAGCAACCTGCTGGTGAATAAAAAAAGGTAATTGAATCAATGATTTTAAAAATGGCACTTGCCCTATAATAAACAAGTAGGGCTAGTTCCCTTTTTAGAATGACCGATTCAATTGCAATATAGTTTTTCGATGTTTCACATTATTTATCAATAAATGTATCTTAATATTTGCTCAGTGTATCTTTCTTGTAAGTTTTGAAATACATAATTTGTCTATTTTAAATCAAACTATCTTTTATGGCACTTGCCCTATAATAAACAAGTAGAACTAGTTCTCTTTCTAGAATGACTGATTTAATTACAATATAATTTTTCGATGTTTCACATTGTGTATCAATCAATGTATCTTAATATTTGCTCAATGTATCTTTCTTGTAAGTTTTGGAATACATAATTTGTCTATTTTAAGTCAAACTATCTTTTATGGCACTTGATCTATAATAAACAAGTAGGACTAGTTCCCTTTCTAGAATGACTGATTTAATTACAATATAGTTTTTTGATGTTTCGCATTATCTATCAATCAGTGTATCTTTCTCGTAAGTTTTGAAATACATAATTTGTCTATTTTAAGTCAAACTATCTTTTTTTAAATAATTTATCCTCATTTCATTATAGAAGAGCACTTGTCCCAAATTTTATTTTATTTTTATTACATCATTCAGTACAGATTATGAAGAAATTTCAGTAATGTCAACTAATGTTAACTCATATTTATTGTAACTTTTAAGGTAGGTATTGCAAAGTAAGTACCTTTATATATCACAGAAAAACATTTTTTGTGTCTCCTGAAAAGTTCATTTTTAGAACAAGTGCCTTTTCTAGAATGACTGATTCAATTGTACATATCACCAGTATACATTAGAATAACTTTAATATACAAATGAAACTTTTCCGGAAAGTCAGAAGTACCTTCATTTTAATAGTATGCAAACTATTGTAAGTTTGTAACTTATATATAATGCACTTCATATTCTCATGTTTGATGATGTATAGTGTTTACTTTTATTGTGTCTTATCTACTTTAACTTAAGTTTACACACAACCAGAGAAATACTTACTATTATCTCACTTAAATTGACTTTACTCAATTAATTATTTAAGCAACTCAATGAAAAAATAATTAATATATTTTGGTACTGACTTCTGAAATCTACCTATGTTATAGTCTTGTCGCCTTTTGTGGTCACAGTAGTACTTTTCCTAGCCTTGAGACCTTAGTCTTATGGTATTTGCTGCCACCACCGGTATTAGACTGATACCAGACACATTGGAAAACAAGTTCTCACGTAAATAATCAACTAATAATTTATTAATTAAATTAGCATGAAAAATATGTTAGTGGTAGTCTTTATTGGTCAATACAGATTATTGTCACTTGCTGTATGTGACTCTCGAATGACAATCTCCCTGATCGCACGTTTTACTCTATTTCATTACGCACCACTCATGCACACCGTTCCGTCTACGATGTAATTAATTCACCCCGGACCAAGCTGTCCAATGCACGTTCTCTCTGCGATTCTACAAACTCCTCTGCACACTTGGCTCTGCTAATCTACCCTCTCCTCTGCACATTTGGCTCTGCACGTCTACTCTCTACGCCGCCCACTGACGACTGACGTACTAGACTCTCTGCTGCACACCAGCGGCTCTGACGTCCTGCTCTCTCCGCTACACACCAACAACTGACTCGTCTCCCACTCTTCACGCAACTCTCCAAATCAACGGGTTCTCTCCTTCTTCCTTCACGTTGTTTCTACACCTGTCGAAGCATTTATCTAGAACCTTCCCTCTTTCTATTATCTTCTGAACCGAGTTCGCTAGGCATCCAGCGCTCATTGTATTCACATTCCAAAACCGGAATAGCTCTTTTCACAATGATCTCGAAAACATCCCTCAAATATATAATCGGATCAGGGAAATTCCATACGGTAGTTTTACAGAAAAAGAAAAATATATATCAGAATACCGTAATATATAATAATGATTAAATATAATTGATTAAATTAATTAGAAATATACAATATAGGTTCTGTTAAAGTCAGAAACCTGAAAACCTATTTTACTCAATCAGTAAAATTTATCTTTTTATTTTATATTAGAAATTTAGACTATTTACTTTGGAACTTTACACTTAATAAAATAATTTATATTGAGTCAGAATTATAAAATTAAGATAACCTTAATTATAAAATTAAGATAAGATAATTAAAAATATATATGGAAGTGCGTTGTGTTCTGTCTCACATAATTAATTTAATGTAATTTATATAAACCCCAACAATAATACCAAGTACGTGGTCAGAGTGGATCGCTTGTAAAAAAAAAAACTTTTCCTTGTAATTTTTTAATTCAATATGTATATGATCTTTCTCTCATTTAAAGTTATATTCTCCAATGTTTAAAAAATTAAATTTTCATTCGTCTTTTATTCAAAACCACTAAGAAATGAGACAATTTCAGTTCTAGAATTCACAAACTTAAAAATCAACAATTTTCACAAATCAATTAAACAAGAATTCAAGTCATAATGTGAGTAAAGCCAAAAATGTAAATTAACCTCTAAACGAACTTCCATGGTCTCACTTCCTTAGTGAACTCTAATCTATTTCCTAAATTTCTTCTTCATGTCTCTTCATTTTAAATATCTCTGAAAATAAAACTTTTTCCTATATCTTAACATGATGGAACTAGTTGATTTGCAAACGTACTTATCAAAAGTAAATCTTTATTCTTCATTTCATATTATTACCAAAATTCCACCAACCGCAAAAACCTAATTTTTCTTAAGAGGCTACTTCATTCAGACGAAAACACCCGCTCGCTAATGTTAATCCTATGGCGGAAATTTTTGAAGATATCTCGTTCGCATTTCAATATTTTTAAATGATATTTTTTTTGCATTGGATAGCTGAGGTCAATCTCTATGCACGCTCCTTTGTACTTTTTGGATTTTGATTACAAGTTTTTTTTATTAAGATACTTTCACTTTCGGAACCGGTTTCGAAAGTGAAAGTATCCTCAATAAAAATAAACTGCAACAAAAATCGAAAAAGTTTTACTCCGTTTGCTAAAATTTAAACATTTATCTCAAATCAACCAGTTCCAACAGTTTTTCTCCAAATCAGATTTAATGAATACAGACAACTTCCCAATTAAAAAAAATACGCGAGAATTAATTTAAAACAGACTTCTCAGAATCCACGTTACTACTATTAACTTTTACTAACTAAAGATTAACAAAACTTTGACCTTGTAGAAGTCGTCTGTATTCCCTGAAATAAAATAATTCATCTCCTCTAGTTGCTGAAATAAAACAACACTGCAGGATCGTTACAATAATAAGGCACTCAATTATAAATTAAACTATTTATTAACATTATTATTTCTAGTGACTTAGTTTTAATTTACAAAATATTAGTCATTAATTATTGATGAGTGACTAGTTTTCAAATTTAAAAGATTCATACTTTCCACAGTAAAAATTGCAACTCAATCCTTATATAATTTCAAGAATTTACTTGATACATTTAACAATACTACATTCATTTCGATATATTAACTTAATAACATAATTATTACTTATTTATTACATTACAATAATATTAAATGATTGCGGAGCTACTGAAAAACTTTACCCCCCCCCCCCCCCAAAAAAAAAAAAAAAAAAAAAAAATTATTTTAGGAATTCCATATTCTCAAAAATTTATAATTTATTATTTAAGAAAATAAAAATAAAAAATGAATAAAATTAACAGTTAGATAAAAGCATGCATAATGAAAAGTAAAGTTGAAGAAAAAGGATAGAAAAAAGTCCTTCTGGCCTGTACCGGGAGGAAAAGGTAGCTTTCCTATATCTTCGTTAATACTGAATTTGAATAAGAAATTTGCCCAATTAATGGCCTATAGCCAAGTTGGCTTCATTTATAGAACCTTATTTTGGTCGCCAAATTTGGCAATATTTCGCCAAGTGTCGCCAAGTTTGGCGAGAATTTGGTGTTAACGGATATGAATATATAGTTTTATGCGTAAGATTGGGAAAATTATTACAACAATGACAGATAATAATTTGTGAGAAAGCGCGTTCACTAAAACTCATAAATTAATCGTTGTGTTCGTAATGTGCTGTCTTGTTTCAAAATGTCAGCCACCCTAGAATTTCAAACTGCTCTATCTCAGCCATTTTTTAAGATAGAGGTAAAACAAAAAATGCTCTGGAATCCTTTATCAAGGCCTAACACGTAAGTATAAAATAAATTTGAATTTTTAACTTTTTTGTATATTTATTTTAGTTTTAAATCTTTTAGTGGCCGCCATTTTGAAACAAGATGGTGGACCAAGCTGGCCAACGAACTCGGTCAAGACATTGGTGAGCTTAATACACACAATTAGTTTCATCCAAATTGATTTATAAATACGAGTGCTATCGCATGACATAGATCAGATATATATATATATATATATATATATATATATATATACACACACACACACACACACACACATATATATATATATATATATATTTGAACGGAGGGTGGGTTTGGGGTCTGGGGGTCATGATCGGTGAAAATACCAAAATTTTCCGGAATTGCTTTCCTCCGAACTGTTTCAATAGGTAGCTTTATACTTTTTTGTATTGAAAGCTACCTAAAATGGAAAAAAAACTTATTGCAGAGAGCCCCCTCCACGGAGCTGAAAAACTTGTACTTCATGTCATCTCTTCCGATCTCCAACTGAACTTCTCTACCAAAAAAAAAAAAAAAAAAAAAAAAAAAAAAAAAAAGTTGTTTCCATTAAATTGGAGATCGCGATACAAGAATTCTGGGGCATTTTTTGTTTTGGCTTTATCTTACAGAATGGCTGAGATGTAGCTGTTTGAAATTCTAGGTTGGCTGACATTTTGAAACAATCTAATTTTTGTTATGCTGTAACTCTCGTATATATGAACCGTTATGAATGGGACTGATCATGTGTACAGGACATACCAAGGTCTCGACCGATTTCTTTGGCCAGCTTAATGTGCTGTGACATGTTGAAAATTTCCATTGCTCAATACTCAGAAGATCAAGCTAATCCTTTATGAAAGGGGTCTTGTGAATTGTCACTATTCAAGTGAGATAGTGCTATAGAGAAGGGTGACAGGTTGACGTGGTCAGCTGGTGGTCACTTGTGGAAAGGGGATAATCTCCTTGGAATGTATTTGTTGTATTGAAGGCATTGATGGCTCTCTGAATGAGTTGATAAGAATTGTAAAGTATTGTTCTGGTGGATACAAAGAACTGGGCCCCTACGAGATGCAATGTTTTCTGGGAAATTCTGGAATGCAAGGAAAGCCCCTGGGAAGTAAAATTGCTGACGGCAGTTGAAGGTGGAAGGAGTGGAATGTTGAATCAGTTGGATTTGGAATACTCGAGAGTGAGGTTCCACTTTGAGCGGACGTCAGAATCAGAGTTTGGCTGACCATGTAAATTTACAGCATGGATGCTTATCATAATTTTTCATTTTTACTTTTTTTTTTTTTTTAATGTGTTAATTTAAAATAAAGTTTTTTCGTTTCAAACGATAAATGGAATTTATTAATTATATATACAACGTCTCACGCTACCACAGCAATAGTATATATAATTAATTGGTGGCAGCGGTGGGATATGTAATCTAGAGTAAATTAGATTACGGATCTATGTTAACCTGATTAAACAGATGAAGAGCCAGTGAAAAACGGACGAGCAGAGTTGTGGAGTCTTGAAGCCTAATTGGAGTCGTGGATTTTTCTTGGAGTTCTAGCAAGCAGAGAACTGGTAAAAGAACTTTATCGACAAAAGCTGTGTAGTGTATGGACAGTCAACTATAGATTTGGTGATACGTGTTTGTGCTTCTTAATATATCCAGTGGAATGAAGATATGCGGCGTACCATCTGAGTTGTCTACATACGGATCTGAGGTGAAATTAGTGCCTCATCAGCAATATTAGTGTCTTCAAACCTTCAAACATCTGTGTGTGTCATCTTTAAAAGTGCTTGGAAACCTGGTATCGGTGTGGAGGAAATATCTGCATCTGGAGGTAAGCTCTTTTATGAAATCTTCTATAGAGGTCTGTTTTAAATTGAATTTTGTGTATAAATTTTAATTTTGGGGAACAAAACTCTATGTGAAATTTAAGAATTCTAGGGAAGCTATTAATTTGGTATTTAAATTTTAGTTAGAATTTTTTATGTTTGTTGATTTTCTGGTATCTGTTTGGTATAATATTGGGTTAAGAAAATTATATACTTATGTATATGTTAAAATTTACTTGGGGTATAGTAAATTGTTATTGATTAATTGAGATTATTAATCAGGGTATTTTAATCATAATTTTGTATAAAACTTTTGGAAATAAGAGTTTTGTTTATATACATTTTATTTCTTACAGTAATAAAGTTATAGCTTAATTTTATGGGTATACTGTGGATGATTATGATTAATGTTTCAAAATAAATTGATGTTATACTGTACTGTTGGGTATAAAATTTATTTTGGGGGATATACTCAGTTTGAAAGACGTCACTGTTGCATGAGAATTTGCTATATTGAAATTGTGTCGTTTTTGAATACATTATTATACGTATAGTGAAGAAAATTCTATTTCTGTATTTATTGTAAATTGAATATATCTGATATTTTGAAATTTATTATATTTTGGGGGAAAATATGGCAGACTATTTAGTAAAATATAATAAAAACGTCTTGCTATTATTAGCAGAGGAATTTGAGACCAGTGTGTCAAAAACGTGTAAAAATCAAGCTATAATTCAGGCTATCGTTAGTGCTGAGGATTATAAAGAAAGTTACGCAAAACTTCGCTTGCAATATATTCTTGAACAGGAGGCAGAGCGGAAAGAACAGGAAAAACAAATTGAAAAAGATCGTAAAGAACAAGAGAGACAAATTGAAAAAGATCGTAAAGAAAGAGAGAGGCAAATTGAATTAGATAGGATTGCGCAAGAGGAAAAAGATAAACTTAGGAAATTTGAATTAGATAAACTTGAAAAGCAACTTGAGGCAGATAAACTTGAAAAGCAGTAACAACTTGAGGCAGATAAATTTGAAAAGCAGCAACAACTTGAGGTAGATAAATTTGAAAAGCAACAACAACTTGAATTACAAAAACTTGAGAAACAACAGCAATTCGAATTAGAAAAATTGCGTATTCAAAATTCTGCGGATATTGTTAGTGTTTCATCTAATGAATCAAATGTGGATTTTCATAGAACTCCTAAGGTAAATTTAAAGGATTTAGTTCCGCGCTTTGATTCTAAATTAATTGATATAACTCTTTTCTTTATGATTTTTGAAAGGCAAGCCGAGAAAGCTAAAGTTTCTCTGGAAGATCTGGTCAGTCAATTAATTCCTTTGTTACCTTCTGATATTGCTGAAATTATTGTAAAACAACCAGCAGACAAATGTGATGATTTTCAACATATAAAGAAAGTTTTGTTAGATAGGTTTAGGCTAAGTACAGGCGCCTTAAAACAAAAATTTGAAACTCATCAAAGAAAATCTGGTGAATTATGGGTGGATCTGATTTATGAGTTAAGGGGTTATCTTGATAATTGGTTAGAGTCATTAGAAGTGAGAGATTTTGAGTCCTTAAAAGAACTAATGCTCACGGAACAATTGAAAAAACGTGTCCCTTTTGAGATAAAAGAAAAATTTATGGATGATTGGGAGGAAATAAAGATTGCTTCTAAACTCGCGGAAAAATCGGATAAATTTGAGAGTATAAGAAGGGAATTTAAGAGGTCTGATAGAAAACCTTGGGAAAATAAATCTTTTCAGGATAAGCAAAAAGACAGCTTTAATTCTAAAAGTAGAAATGAAATTAAACCAAAATCGGAATTTGCGAATAGAAAAGATGTAGGGAAAACTGATCAGTTTAAGAAAGATCATGCTTTTGAGAAAAAAAGGCAAATTCACTGTTATTTTTGTTTCAAACCTGGGCATATCAAACCAGAATGTCCAGAATGGTTAAAAAAGAAAAATCAGGGTGATGTAATAAGCCATTTAAGAGATGATATAAATTTAAGTGAGTGTTTTAAGCCCTATCTAAAGAAGGCTGTTATAAATGGTGTTGAAAGAAATTATTTGAGAGACACGGGAGCAGGAATTGATTTATGTGATAAAAACTGGATAAAAAACGAAGATTTAGTCGGGGAAGTTATATGGGTAAGACAACCGCTAGACAATGAGTGTAAATGTTTACCATTAGCTTGGGTAACCATAGAAGGGGATTTTGGGATTATTACCACCAAGGCAGCTGTTAAACCTGCGGATTTAGAGCAGGGTTATTATCTGTTAGGTAATAAGACGGCTGAGTTAATCGAAAAGAATTGTAAGAACAAAATTCCTTTAAATATGGTAATGACTAGGAGTAAGAATGAGTCATTAAAAAGGTTGATAGAAAAACAAAGTAGAGAAAAAGAGATTTTGAATTCTGAGGAGGTAGGTGGGGGAGAACAAGATGAGCAAACTGAAGAATTCGCGGAAAATGAGGTTATAAATGAAGATCAGGTTGTTTTGCCTGAATGGGAGGATAAATCAGATGTTGGATTAGATAAAATTACAGCAAAAGATTTCATATTAGCGCAGAAAAATTGTTCAACCTTAAAAATACTATGGGAAAAAGCTAATCAGGTAGGAGAAAATGAGTTTAAAGTGATGCATGATAAACTTGTTAGAATTTCAAAATCTAACAGTGGGGATGAGAAATTGCAATTAGTTTTACCGTTGGAATTTCGTAATCGAATTTTGAAAATGTGTCACGAGGAAGTTTCTGGGCATTTGGGGGCAACAAAAACGAAGGACAGGATAATAAGGTGTTATTTTTGGCCTAATTGTTACAAAGAGATAGAGGAATTTGTGAGGACTTGTGATCCTTGTCAGAAAGTTGGGAAAAATAGGGATAAGAAAAAGGCGCCGATGAAACTTGTGCCAATAATTTCAGAAGTTTTCTCGAGAATTAATATTGATGCTGTGGGGCCCTTAAGTCTTAGTGAAAGAAGTAACAGATATTTGATCACTTCAATTTGTTACGCTTCAAAGTATCCAGATGCTATACCAGTAGAAAATTTGAGTTCTGCTTCCGTGATTGATGCGTTTTTGCAAATATTTTCGAGAACAGGGTATCCAAGGGAGGTACAAAGTGATTTAGGAAAATATTTCACTAGCGAATTAACATCTGAATTTTTTGATAAATTTGGAATAAAGGTTGTACATAGTTCCGTGTGTCATCCGGAGTCAAACAGTGTAGAGAGAATGCATGGTAGTCTGAAGAAGGTATTAAAAACTTTGTGCTTAGAGTCGGGAAAAGATTGGGAATCTGTTTTGCCTATGGCTTTATTTGCGTTACGCACAGTGACTCATGAGAGTACTGGTTTTAGTCCTGCTGAATTAGTACATGGAAAAAATTTGAGGATGCCGCATACGCTGGTTTATGAAAATTGGATGGAGAGTGAAAATATAGATCAAAATATAGTGGATTATATTTTGAATCTGAGTAACAGATTAAAACGTTGTCAGGATTTGGCATGTGAAAGGATGGCAGAATGTCAAGTGAAACGCAAACAGTGGTATGACAAAAATGCTGTATATAGAAAATTTAATGTGGCGGATAAAGTGTTGGTGTTGGCCACATCTAAACCAAACAAGATGGCGGTAAATTGGATTGGGCCGGGTACGATCACAGGGGTTATCTCCCAAACAAACTATACCATTGACATTCCAGAGAAGAGAAATAAAGCGACCATTTATCATGTCAACTTGATAAAACCATACCATAGTAGACCAGAGTTTGTTAATTTGTTAATTGATAAAGTGGGCCAGTCTATTGAAGATGAGGCAGTAATACCTTACCCAATGGCGGATCCC
Organism: Maratus michaelseni; assembly: GCA_963931845.1. NCBI lineage: Eukaryota > Metazoa > Arthropoda > Arachnida > Araneae > Salticidae > Maratus > Maratus michaelseni. The sequence continues at coordinate 326,267,282 of OZ007594.1, forward strand.
ACTCAATTTGATTTCAGGGAGCTGGTAAAAGGGAGTGAATTAGAAAAAAGGATGTCAACAGAGCAAATCGGGGATTTTCAGTCGATGATAGAACGCCATAAGAAGGTATTTTCTTCTGATCCGGGTAGTTCTGCTCTTGTTGAGATGGATATAGTCTTGACCGATGATATTCCGGTAAGATCTAAACCATATCGCATGTCACCAAGACAAATGGGTATTCTAAGGGAAGAAATTCGAAGACTTTTAGACCTGGGGGTGATAGAAGTGGGTCAATCGGATTATGCGTCACCGATGATATTGGTTGAATGTGCGGGCAAAGATCCACGGCCCTGTGTTGATTATAGGAATCTAAATAAAAAGACTAGAACAGAATTTTTTCCTCTTCCTAATATAGAGGAAGTCGTTGAAAAGGTTAGTGCAGCACCTTACATAACTATTATGGATTTAACAAAGGGCTATTTTCAGATCCCATTAACAAAGAGAGCACAAAGATATGCTGCTTTTGTTACGCCCTTTGGCATGTTTATCCCTAAAGTTATGATGTTTGGGCTCCTAAATTCGGCATATTATTTTTGCAGGTTAATTGCTATAGTTTTGAATGGGTTAGAGTATTTTGCGGTACCATACATCGATGATATAGCTATATTTTCTTCTTCATGGGAACAGCATTTGAAGGATATAGAAATAGTACTGAAGCGTTTGAAGGAAGCTAATTTAACTGTGAAGCCATCTAAGTGCAAATTTGCACAGGATCATGTCAAATTTTTGGGTCATGAAGTTGGGTCAGGAAAAAGATCTCCTGGGGAGGCTAAGTTACAAGCGATTAAGGATTTCCCTATACCAACAAATAAAACGCAATTAAGGGCATATCTTGGTATGGTCGGTTATTACGCTAGATATATTAAGCATTATGCTACGATAGCAGTGCCATTAACGGATGCACTGAAAGGGAAAATAAAGAAAGAAAAATACAATGGGATGAGAAATGTAACGAATCATTTAATGAATTGAAGAATAAATTAATGGAGAGTCCAGTTTTATATGCGCCTGATTTTACACAAAAATTTATTGTGCAAACTGATGCGAGTTTGTATGGGGCTGGAATCGTTTTATCTCAAATAATCCAAGATGAGGAGCACCCTATTTTGTATCTGAGCAAGAAGTTTTCGCGAGCTGAGCAAAATTACAGTACAATTGAAAGAGAATTGGCAGCTGTAGTTTATGGTTTAAAAAAATTAAACTATTACTTGGATGGGTTGAGATTCGAATTACAAACTGATCATAATCCTTTAGTTTATTTGAAAAAAATGGTTGGAACTAACTCTCGTTTGACACGTTGGGCCTTATTTCTTCAATCATTAAATTTTGAAGTAAAACATAAACCTGGAAAGTTACATGGTAATGCCGATGGGTTGAGTAGACAGGCGTAAGTTTATTTTTAGTTTGCGGTATGTCGGAATGTAAAAAAAAAAAAAAAAAAAAAAAAAAAAAAAATTAAGGTTTTCCAGTAGCTTAGAAAAGAATTGTTTTAGGCATTGTGTTGTAAATAGATTTATTCTTTTTTTTTTTATTATTATTATTATTTTTTGTTAGAATCATGTAAAGTGTAATCTGTATTTGGTATTATATGTATGTGAAGTATTTCAAAATTGTTTCTTAAGGCATCAATAGTATAAATTATTCCTGGAATTATACTTAGATATTGTAGGTAGGGGATTATGATAAATCCTATTGACAGTGTGGTCTATCAAATACTGAGTATGGGAATGTGTTTGTTTTCAATAGGGATTTTTCATGTGTTATTCAAAATTCCTTTGTGCTTTGTTGACCTCTTTAGAAATTGATTGAAAGAGCTTATTGTATTCATGTATATGCCAAATTTCTTGCAGAAATTTTTTCTTAGGGAGGAGGAGTTGTGACATGTTGAAAATTTCCATTGCTCAATACTCAGAAGATCAAGCTAATCCTTTATGAAAGGGGTCTTGTGAATTGTCACTATTCAAGTGAGATAGTGCTATAGAGAAGGGTGACAGGTTGACGTGGTCAGCTGGTGGTCACTTGTGGAAAGGGGATAATCTCCTTGGAATGTATTTGTTGTATTGAAGGCATTGATGGCTCTCTGAATGAGTAGATAAGAATTGTAAAGTATTGTTCTGGTGGATACAAAGAACTGGGCCCCTACGAGATGCAATGTTTTCTGGGAAATTCTGGAATGCAAGGAAAGCCCCTGGGAAGTAAAATTGCTGACGGCAGTTGAAGGTGGAAGGAGTGGAATGTTGAATCAGTTGGATTTGGAATACTCGAGAGTGAGGTTCCACTTTGAGCGGACGTCAGAATCAGAGTTTGGCTGACCATGTAAATTTACAGCATGGATGCTTATCATAATTTTTCATTTTTCATTTTTTTTTTTAATGTGTTAATTTAAAATAAAGTTTTTTCGTTTCAAACGATAAATGGAATTTATTAATTATATAAATACAACGTCTCACGCTACCACAGTGCCATATTTTTTTTTCAAAATGGCGGCCAGTTAAAATTTTTTAATTTTTTTAAAAATGGAAAAAGATGTATAAAAAAAAATTACAAATTGTAAAAGTTATTTCATTAAGTGTTAGATCGTGATAGAAGGATTCTGATTTTTTTTTTTTTTTTTTTTTGGCTTTATCTCACAAAGTGGCTGAGATATAGCTGTTTGAAATTCTACGTTGGCTGATATTTTGAAACAATCTGATTTTTGTTATCCTGTAACTCTCATACTGAAATTCGCATTCAAATTCAGTACTAACGAAGTCCGCAATTGAATCTTCTACAATCTAATCGGGTTCCCAACATTTTAGCTTCATGTGTTTGAGTAAAATGAGTTGAATTAAAAAAAAAAAAACATTGAATATGAAAACTACCTTTACCTCCCTGTACAGGCCGGAAGGACTTTTTTAATCACTGATCACTGTACTCAGAGGTAAATTCAAAGAAACACACTTCACTTCGTAATTGTTAGTGTATGTGTAACAACGCTTTTTAAATAAGTATGTTAGAATAATATAGAAGAAAGTTTTGTGATGGCTACAACATACCAGATTAAAAAGTTTACCTAACTCAAGTGTAGTCAAAAGGGTTTGGACAGAGTCGAGTTAAACCTAAGCACCCACACTAAATACAATTATGTACAGAATAAAAACTTTTTTGTGTTATATATAAACTAAAATATATTTAATGAGAAAAGAAATTAACTTGTTTATATTTTTATAAAGAAATTATATCATTATAAACATCATGCTAAATCTGCCGCGTTCACGCTGTCGAGATGGACCCTTAACTCATTCTTATCGGGCCAATTTTTACTTAAACTTTTCTATAATACAGGATATTTTAATGATACTAAAACAATGGTAGCTCCTCTCTCATCTGCATCCAGAAATAGGAATTGATTAAAACTACAAAACATGTTTTGTTGAGTACATTTTGGTTGTTTTAGCAAAATTCAAGTAAAATTGAACCATTTTACTTGAATTAACAAAACATTTTTTGGTGACGATACAAAATGTTTTTTTGGAATTGCAAAAAAAAATTTTTTTTGTTGATTCAAACAAAATTTCTATTGACCTATATTTAAACAAAAAGTTTTGTTGGTTCAACCAAATTTTTGTTGATTCAACAAAACTTTTTTCTGGGTGTGAAAGGCTTTAGTAAATTGTTTCCTAGATACTTTTCTCAATTTAATGCATCAGTAAATATTATTCAATATACGGATTTATTATAAAAGGTCTTACGATCTAAAAAAAATACGGGCCACATGATATAAATGCATTTTCTGTAAGGTAGAAGCCACGCCATTAGTCAATGATGTTTTTTGAATAAAAACGAGAATTCTTGTTTCCCGATGACGACGTTTATTTTTTTAAAAACGAGAGTTCTTGTTTCCCGATGACGATGTTTATTTTTTTTTTCTTATGAAAATTCTCTTTTCCTGATACGAATGTGTTATCATTATCAGGTTGATATAGTCAAGAATGCCGAATCGAAATACTCGTTCGGTCTTCGGTGTTTCTACTAGTCCCTCAAAATGAGTACCTGCCCAATTAATTTTTGTGTGCACAAAATGTGACCACACAAAGAAAAATGTCTAAAAATGTCTTGCATTTTCTTTTCACTAATTCTGGAAAACCGCATTATGTCTAGCAAACTACTTTTTTTTTTCAGATATATTGCAAACCAGCTCACTGATTGTTAAGTACAATCTGAAGAAATTTATCATTTGTTCTCAATGAAAGGAAAGGAAAAGAAAAAAATACTAACGAAAAATGTCAAAGCCAATTATTTTAATCAGCAAGTTGGAAATGTTCTTAGCTAAAAACTAAAACCAGATATTGAGGCACAGCTGCTCTTTAAAAGCGAAGCTGTCAACACTGATTACATGAATGAAAGGTGGAGATGGCTAGCTTGAATTATTTTCTCTGGTACATGTGTGACTATTTAATATTTTATCTGCATCCATCTATGCTATTTCCACGATTTCTTTGGGCGTAGCTGAAATATTTACAAGTGCAAGATTTTTGTAATAGCTTTTTTTTTTTAGTTTTCCTCATTTAATATTGCTGACATTAAATTGAATTAACATTTCTGACCTCGGCACAGGAATTCTGAACAAGTAGTGTTAACAAGCTAGATAATAAATGAAAAAAAAATATATATATGTAAAAAAGGCGGCGAAAAGTATAATTTTAAGTAGTCTTCTCTCCCTTCCCCTCAAAAAACAGTAGTTCTAGTTTCGGTTCTAAAAGCCACAGAATAATTTGCCTACAATCAAATATTCTCGTATATGATTTTTACCATTTCTAGTGTAGTTGTTTTGAGAAGTCGTCTACATGTTTAGTTTCATTTAAAAATAAACATTTTGCATAACAACAATTTTTTTAATCATGTTACATTTACTATATAAAAAAAAATCCTTCTCTATCTTGAAAACCACACATAGCATGAACTAAACTGTACTTATAGGGACAATGTGAATATTCAGAAACATTATTTACAATTCGTAATTAGTATGTATCACGCGACTGTAAAGCTGTTTCACCAAATTATATTTTTACTTTCCGAGCACATGGTGTCAGAAAAGTATTGTAAACATAATTTTTTTTTTTAAGTAGAATTTTTGTATAAATTTTATGTTTTGAGGCGACATTAATCGGCTTTTATTATTCTTTCAACGATTGTGATTATGTATGTAATAGGAACGTGTCTATGCGTGAACATTGTTGTCTCCTTAAGTTTTTAAGTTCTAAGACCCTGTTTTTTGGACTTTCTTACGATGCAGGCAGTGTTGAATTCAGACACTTTTCTCCGGGAGGGATTTATGTGGCTCCGGGGGGGACATTATAGAGTTCCGGGGGGGAAATTACACATTTTGACCATTGAAAGCATAAAATTTCAAATCTTCCGGGGGGGACATTTCAATGCTCCGGGGGGGACATTCCCCCCCGCGCCACCCCCTGGATTCAACACTGGATGCAGGTACTTTTGTTTGTAATGAGTGAATACGATAAAGTCCAAACGGTGTCTTCGATTGATCTCAAATTTGGCAGTTATGTTACAGGCGATTGTCGCAAAAATTGTATAGATTTTCAGACAAATTGGCCAACAAATTTGATATCTAAACCGTTGTGTGACCAGAGCTAACTGATAAGTACCGTTTCTATAAAAAAACTCACGAAGGTAATCTCGCCAATGGTAACTGTTTTCGTTCTCAAGAGCAAAAAAAGGAACGATAATGTCATTTATTATAGTATATTCGTGTTTTCTTAGAAGTTATTCTGTTCTTTGAGATATTGAAGAAGATTTGATAGGTCTTCACAAGCTCTGAAGTGGAGTTTTAAAGATTCATAATCAAAATCTGAAAAATTCGCAAGTAGTTTTTCCAGTTTTAAAACGAACGACATGTAGGCTTTGCAGAAGTTATAAAACATAGTTTCCAGTGAGCAACGTATTACTTAAAAAAAGAATGCCCTGGATGAGGATCGAAATCACGACCTTCAGATAATTCGCCGAGGCATGATTACGAGAACAACTCGCTGCTTAATGCACTACCGAGGTCTACCAGAATGTAAAGCAAATTACATACCAAACAAGAAAACGCAATATGAAATTTTATTTCAATTTACGTTTTCTGATGTGGAATATTTTCGTTCTCAGGAGCAATAAAACGAGCGACAATGTCATTTATTCCAGTATATTCGTGATTTCTTAGAAATTATTCTGTTCATTTGAGATATCGCAGAAGATGTGATAGTTCTTTAAAAGCTCTAAAATCAAGTTTTAAAAATTCATCACAAAAATCTGAAAAAAATCTCAAGTAGTTCTTCGAGTTTTAAAACGGACGACATGTGGGCTTTGCAAAAGTAATATAACATACTTTCCTGTGAGCTGTGTATTACTCAAAAGAGAATGTCCCGGGTGAGAACCGAACCCACGACATTCAGATAATCCTTAGAAACATTATAAGGAGATTAACGCGCAGACTACAGCGCTACTGAGTTGGGTTGGGTAGATTTATGACGGCCAATTATCAACACGAGGGATATAGGCCCTAGGGGGGAAGTGCCCTCCGTGGGGGTTTTCTTAAGGAATCCTAACCCGTATTTACGGCAAGGTTCGAAGAAAACCACGGAAAACTCCAAACGGTTAGGTCGACGAGCGCGACAAGGGTTTGAACACAGTACCTCCTGTCTACCAGCTTTTAGAGCAGAATCTCAAAGCCAATGGTAGGGCACTGAGCTACCGAGGCCAGCTGTAAAGCCTTTTGCATAGCAAACAACAAAGTACAATATGAAATTTTAATTTGATTTACGTTTTCTGATGTGGAATAGTTTCGTTCTCAAGAGCAAAAAACGAACAACAATGTCATTTACTATAGTATATTCGTGTTTTCTTAGAAGGTATTCAGTTCTTTTAGGATATCGCAGAAGATGTGACAGGTCTTCAAAATCTCTGAAGTCAAGTTTTAAAAATTCTTAACTAAAATCTGAAAAACTTTCAAGTACTTCTTTGAATTCTGAAACAGACGACACGTGGACTTTGCAGAAGAAATTAACATAGTTTCTTTTAAGATATCGAAGAAGATGTGACAGGTCTTCAAAATCTCTGAAGTCAAGTTTTAAAGATTCTTAACTAAAATCTGAAAAACTTTCAAGTACTTCTTTGAATTCTGAAACAGACGACATGTGGACTTTGCAGAAGAAATTAACATAGTTTCCTATCATCTGTGTATTACTGAAAACAGAACGCACTGGGAGAGGATCAAACTCACGACCTTCAGATAACTCGGCGAGGTACTACTATGAGTCTGACGCGCTGCTTCCTGCAATACCGAGGCCTACCCGAAAGTAAATTACATACCAAACAAGAAAACACGATATGAAATTTTATTTTAATTTACGTTTTATAATGTGGAATATTTTCGTTCTCAAGAGCAATAAAACGAGCGACAACGTCATTTATTATAGTATATTTGTGTTTTCTTACAAGTTATTCTGTTCATTTAAGATATCGCAGAAGATGTGATAGTTCTTCATAAGCTCTAAAGTCAAGTTTTAAAAATTCACTACAAAATCTGTAAAAATCTCAAGTAGGTCCTTGAGTTTTAAAACGGACGACATTTGGGCTTTGCAAAAGTAATAAAACAAAGTTTTCTGTGAGCTGTGTATTACTCAAAAAAGAATCCTCCGGTTGAGGATCGAACTCAACAACCTTCAGATAAGTCTTAAAAACATGCTTAAGAGATTACCGTGCAGCCTACTGCGCTATCGAGGCCTGTTGTAAGGTAATTTACATACCAAACAAGAAAATGCAATATGAAATTCTAATTTTGTTTACGTTTTCTGATGTGGAATATTTTCGTTCTCAAGAGCAAAAAAACGAGCGACAACGTCATTTATTATAGTGTATTCGTGTTTTCTTACAAGTTATTCTGTTCATTTAAGATATCGCAGAAGATGTGATAGTTCTTCATAAGCTCTAAAGTCAAATTTTAAAAATTCACTACAAAATCTGTAAAAATCTCAAGTAGGTCCTCGAGTTTTAAAACGGACGACATTTGGGCTTTGCAAAAGTAATAAAACAAAGTTTTCTGTGAGCTGTGTATTACTCAAAAAAGAATCCTCCGGTTGAGGATCGAACTCAACAACCTTCAGATAAGTCTTAAAAACATGCTTAAGAGATTACCGTGCAGCCTACTGCGCTATCGAGGCCTGTTGTAAGGTAATTTACATACCAAACAAGAAAATGCAATATGAAACTCTAATTTTGTTTACGTTTTCTGATGTGGAATATTTTCGTTCTCAAGAGCAAAAAAACGAGCGACAATGTCATTTATTATAGTGTATTCGTGTTTTCTTAGAAGTTATTCTATTTTTAAAGATATAAAAGAAGATGTGATTAGGTCTTCAAAAGCTCTAAAGTCAAGTTTTAAAGATTCATAACCAAAATCTGAAAAATTTTCAAGTAGTTCTTTCAGTTTAAAAACAGACGACATGTGGTCTTTGAAGAAGTAACTGTCTGAGTGCAACGAAGAGTCATACACAGCGCAGTATTACTTTGCCCCATATACAGCTACGATGGATATTAAAACCTTCGTCAAGCATAACTCAAAAAATATTTAACGGATTTCGTTCCAATTTTTACAGCAGGTATCTATAAAGGTGACAACGACGTCTATTTATTACCAATAATAAATGTCAAACCGTTTGGAAATTATATTAAAAAAATAGATAAAAAAGCACAATTAAAGTACATACGTCACGAAATTTTGTGCGTACGTCATTTTCACCGGCGGAAGATTTTCGTAGACAATCGGAATTGAAAAGTTCATGGAGTACATGGAGCAAAAAAATATGCACGCATTAATATTCAGCACAATAAAATATATTTCAATTTAGTAGAAATCGAAAATTAATTTGGATTTTTTTCTGTTTGAAAGAAAAAGCCCGCAATAACTGGGTAGACTTGGTATTAGAGATTTGGCGCAAATCTCAGCAATAGCAGCTTTTTTTATTTCGCGTGTGTAAATTAAAAAAAAAAAATTCTTTGGTGTTTAAATAAAAGGTTACGATTTATGGCATTATTTCTTTTTTTTCTTATCTTTTTAGCATTTTAAATGGGATTAATGAAAGGCATGTATTGTAAATTAAATGAGTGAAAGGTTTATATATAAATGAAATGAATTCAATATGAAAATGTTATAGGAACAATATTTGGCGATTTATCAACTGCGCCAGGATAACATAAAAGTACCAATATATCAAACGGTATGTAGTATGTGAAATGAAACAATTATATTACAATCACCCATCGTAAAAGAAAAAAGACTAATATTCTGCATTCAGAGGGGAAAATCCATCTCCTGTGCCGTAAGATTTGGCGAGTTCTTTTTTGGTGATAAGTTTTTCGATGTGATTGTTGGGATCTGCAGGATTTGGCTTACTTTTTCTAAATCTTATTTTTTTTGCAGATGTAGTATTATGTAAATATATTTTTTTGCAGATATTTTTCTATTTTGTATATTTGGCATTCTATTTTGTATATTTTCTATTTGGCATTTGGAAAAGAGATTTTTACCTTTTTAACTGTGCCTTCGGAAATATTAAAAAATAAAAAAAGATTTACATATATCAAGCGTATAATGTTATGTTTTGCATTTTTATACGGACCACTTCTCCATTTTTAGATTTTAAATGCTATTTATTATTTACTAGCCGTTTATTAATTGTTTACAATTTACCTGCCTGACAATAACAATTATTTATCACAAAAATGCCTCTTAGGTTTGTTAAATAAGTTTGTTTATGTATTTTCATTACTTATTAAAATACCGACTATGGCGATAAAATTTTATTTTAGCATCGTGCTTAAATTTTTAAGATGGTGCAAAAACATGCTTTAATAAACGTATGTTTGTAAATATTTGAAAAACATGTTTTACCGCTCTCTTGAAAAATTTTGTAAGATGCTAAAACTACCTTTTGGCACCATTTAAATTTTTTTTTCGCCAACCGACATAGGATACGAAACTTTTCCCCCTTCAGATACACAGGCAAGGCTGGTCTCAAACAAGAGTAAAGCTAGCAACAATATTGTTTTAACTCTGTAAGAGTTACAATAATGATATTAAATGCTCGATTGGCTTTGGGCCCAATTACGAAAGTTTCTCCTAAAAAAAACTGTAGAAGAAGTCTTTTACATTTGTTTCAAATGAAACTCGGTGTACAAGGTATTAGTTAATAATACAAACAACACTAATGGCATGAAGGCAAAAGTTTTAATTTAAATGTATATATTTAAAACCCTTACCCTCCTACCCCCCCCCCCCCAAAAAAAAAAAAAAAAAAAAAAAAAAGAAGAAGAAAAGAAAAGAAAGTTACAGTAATGAATTTAAAATGGCGTTAAGCCGCGCTTTCTGACATAAGCAACTGGCTTCAAACGCGATAACGAAACTTTCACTTAACTTAATAACATGTAGCTAATATAGGCCTCAGGGTACTTTGCAGTTATACAGACCTTGTGGTTTTTTTAAAAAGCTTGAGACAATTCAGGTTTAAGAAGTTGAGATTTACTGTCAAATGATATAAACAACTATGAACACAAAACTGATGAATTATTATTCAGGTTTATGTATGTATATGTATTTTTAAAAAAATTGCATCTGATTACACTTATTAGATAAATTATTTCTGTTTGCATTTAATAACTGATAAACGGCTTCTGTATATTAAATAAATTGTTTAAATATTGGGAAAAGGTGGCGAGAGGTAGAAAGACGAGTAAACAAACGGGTAGACAGACGGGTAGAGAGACGAGTAGCGACATAGGTAGGCTGACGGGTAGCGAAACGAATAGACAGACGGCTAGAGAGAAAGGTAAAAAGAGGCTTGACAGAGGGGTAGCGAGATGGGTCACGAGACGGGTAGCAACAACGGTAGACAAGAATGTAGCGAGAAAGGTTGCGAGATGCGTAGCGTGGTAGATAAAGAGACGAGTAGAGAGATGAGTACAGAGACGAGTTGACTGACGGGTAATGAGATTGGTAGCGAGTCGGGTACAAAAACAGACGGATAGTGAGACGGGTATACAGACGAGTAGAGAGACAGTAGATGGGTACGGAGATGGGTAGAGAGGTGCATAGCCAGACGGGTAGAGAGACAGATAGACAAGTTGTGAGACAGATAGACAAATGGGTAGCGAAGTGGATAGAGACACGGCTAGACATACAAGTAGTTAGACGGATAGACAGACGGTTAGAGAAATAAATTGGCGGGTAGCGAGACCGGTAGAGAAATATAGAGACAGGTAGCGAGACGTGTAGAGAGATAGACAATCGGTTAGAGAGACGGGCAGAAGAACGGATAGGGAAACAGACAGATTGTGGAGAGACAGACAGACAGGCAAAAGAAAAGTCTGCGGATTGGCGCAGTAAAGGCGCAGGGTGCAGAGCCTCCTAGAGAATAATAAACAAGTATCTGTTAAGCTTAACTTTGAAATATATATAATTTTTCAATTTTGCCGATATGGAGATTTAATGTAAAAGTTATTTTACAGAAGTCATCGAAAGATTTTTTTATACTTCAATAGTAATTTAGACTATAGTTTTGCAATCTGGTTTGTAGCAAAGCATGCTATCAATGTGGTTTGAAGTGTAAGAGTTTCTATAAACAGTTATACAAATAATAGATATATAATCAAGGAAGAAAAAATTTAAATTCACACCCAAAAAAAGGTGCAACAATGAAATTAAATTTGCATTAAGCCACGCTTGATAGAATAATCTAATGGCTGCAAATCCAATTACGTAACTTTAAAAAATTTGGCGTTTTAAAAGATCCGGCGTTTTTTTTTTTTTTTCAAGTTTTGCGCAATACGCGCTTATGAAAATGAGATTCTTTGCCACATGTTAAAATAAATTATGGCAACACATCTGATGAACGGTACTTCTTTTCTATTTTTTTTAACAGTGTATATGAATTTATATATGATATTTTGTAATTCTATCATTTAATTTGCTCTTTTTCTTTATATTGTAATTGTTAACCCTATGTTCTCAGCAATATCACTCAGACTAATCCCTTTGAGGGAAGTCCTAGTAAAAGATAGTTTCCTATTATGAGCTATGTATTACACAAACAAGAAGGCTCCGGGTGAGGATCGAACTTACGACCTTCAGATAACTCGTCGAGGTATCATTATGAGACTGTCACGGTTTGGTTGTGAATCTTTAAAACTTGATTTCAGATCTTTTGAAGACCAATCACATCTTCCTTTATATATTAAAAACCAGAATAACTTCAAAGAAAACACTAATATACTATAATAAATGACATTGTTGTTTCTTTTTTTGTGCTTGAGAATTAAAATATTCCACATCAGAAAACGTAAATCAAATTAAAATTTCATATTGCGTGTTCTTGTTTGTTATGTAAAAACCTTTATATCAGGCCTCGATTTATTACTTCTGCAAAGCCCACATGTCGTCTGTTTTAAAACTCAAAGAACTATTTGAAAATCAGATTTTGGTTAAGAAATCTTTAAAACTTGATTTTAAAGATTTTGAAGACCTCTCACATGTTTTTCGATATCTTAAATGAACAGAGTAACTTCTAAGAAAACTCGAATACCAGAGGGCCCGTGCGAAGATTTCGCACTGAAATCTAATATTTTTTAGGTACTTCTCTATTATCCCGTCGACCACTTTTCATAACAAAAAACTACCGCCAAACTGTAAGATTAAACGCCAAAAATGCTGTCCCATTTACTTGATATCAGAATCATTATGCGTGTTTGTTACGTCATTTAGTGGTTTTACATTCGACATTTTCGTGTATTTTTCATTATGTTTTACTGATTTAGTAGTTATTTTATTAATTAAAATGCCAATTGTGTCCTTAAATTCTTATATTTTATTTATTTATTTATTTTTTGATATTCCAATGGCAACGTTCTCCCGTTCATTTGGCGATAGTTTTTTGTTATGGGTTGGGTTGGGTTGATTATTGACGGCCAATTATCTACACTTGGGATATAGGCCCGGGGGGAATACCCTTCGTGGGGGTCTTTCTAAGGGAACCTAACCCGCATTTACGCATGGATAAATCCACGGCTCGAAGAAAAACACGAAAACTCCGAACGATTAGGCCGACGGGCGCGATTGGGATCGAACCCAGCACCTCCCGTCTACCAGCTTCGAGAGCAGAACCTCTCAGCCACTGGTGGGGCGTTTTTTGTTATGAAAAGTGGTCGACGGGATAATAGAAAAGTATCATTTTTTGGCAACATGTAATATTTATTAGATGCAGGTTTAAACTTCTAAAGAAAAAAGCAAGGATAAAAATATCTGCAAACAACATTTAGTTGTTAGTCAAGCCAAAATATCATCTAATTTATTCCATCAAAGTTAGACTAAAAATTGATCCAAGATTGCTAAAGGCACGCGCGAGAAAAAAAAAAAAAAAATTAATCGTATTTTGACTGCATTAGAGGAAGACGTCATCCGCTTCGTGAAAACCATGGGTTGGGTTGATTATTGACGGCCAATTATCTACACTTGGGATATAGGCCCGGGGGGAGTGCCCTTCGTGGGGGTCTTTCTAAGAGAACCTAACCCGTATTTACGCATGGATAAATCCACGGCTCGAAGAAAACCACGAAAACTCCGAGCGATTAGGCCGACGGGCGCGATTGGGATCGAACCCAGCACCTCCCGTCTACCAGCTTCGAGAGCACAACCTCTCAGCCACTGGTGGGGCGGAAAACCATGGGACTTAGAACTATAAATCTAAACATTTCAATTTCAATTTCGCTTTTTAATCATAAGTATAAAATAAACCCGTGCGGTGTTTTTTATAATAATTGCTATGAGCATCATATAATGTGGTATTTTATTTTTTTTGGCAACAATAATTTCAGGAAAACCTTTTATTTATTTTATGAAAACAATGCGATTTAATTTTTATTTTTCAGAAAATTTTAATCAAAAACATGTTTTAACGAATTGTTAAGTGGGCTATGTCAGAAGCCGGTTCTAAAACATTTCATATGGTATCTCATTCGTTGTTCTGCGTTTCATATTTTCTTAGAAAAAGGGATGTTGACAGGAGAAATAATATATATGACAATTGACATTGTCGCTCATTTTTTTGCTCTTGAGAACGAAAATATTCCACATCAGAAAACGTAAATGAAATAAAAATTTCATATTGATTTTTATTGTTTGGTATGTAAAATCCTTTACGACAGGCCCCGGAAGCGCAGTAGGCAGTGCGTCATTCTTATAATCATGCTTCTAAGGAATATCTGAAGGTCGTGAGGTCGATCCTCACCCAAGTCATTCCTTTTTGAGTAAGACACAGCTCACAGGAAACTACGTTTTATTACTTATGCAAAGCCTACCACATCTTCTTAGATATCATAAATGAACCGAGTAACTTCTAAGAAAACACAAATACACTATAATAAATGACATTGTGTTCCCTTTTTTGCGCTTGAGAACTAAAATATTCCAGATCAGAAAACGAAAATAAAATTTAAATTCCATATTGTATTTTCTTTTTTGGTATGTAAAATACTCTATAACAGGCCTCGGTATCGCAGTAGGCAGCTCGTAAGTCTCATAAACATGCTTTTAAGAGTTATCTGCAGGTCGTGAGTTCTTTCCTCATCCGGAGCATCCTTTTTTGAGTAATACACAGCTCACAGGAAACTATGTCTTATTACTTCTGCAAAGCCCACATGTAGTCTCTTTTAAAACTCAAAGGACTACTTGAAAATTTTTTAGATTTTGGTTATGAATCTTTAAAACTTGACTTCAGAGCTTTGGAAGACTTATCACATTTCTTTTACATCTTAAAAAATAGAAGAACTTCTAACTAAACAAGAATATATTATAATAAATGACATTGTTGTTCCTTTTTTTGCGTTTGAGAACTAAAATATTCCACATCAGAAAACGTAAATCAAATTAAAATTTCGCATTGCATTTTCTTTTTTGGTATGTAAACGGACTTTCAGCTGGTCTCGTTAGCGCAGTAGGCAGCTCGTCAGTCTCATAATCATTCTTTTAAGAGTTATCTCAAGGCCGTGAGTTCGGTCCTCACCTGGAGCATTCTTTTTACTGTATCACACAGCTAATAGGAAACTATGTTTTACAACTTCTGCAAAGCTCACGTGACGTCCGTTTTAAAATTTGAAGAACTAGGGGGTTGGGTTGGGTTGGGTTGATTATTGACGGCCAATTATCGACACTAGGGATATAGGCCCGGGGGGGAAGAACTAGGGAGCTCTGCCTCCTGCTCGCTACGCTCACCAACCCCCGTTCTGATTTCACAGCCTCTTAAAACCTGGTAATGTATCCTGCTTTAAAAAGATGATGATTATGATATCACGAACGGCGACTATCTTCTGTAATCAGGTTATAATGCTTTTTCATTTAACTGGTTATAATGCTTTTTCATTTAATTCATCTATTTTATTTTTAATATTCATGTGTAAACACAATTTTTATGACGTAATTTTCTTTATTTCCTGCTTTCAACACATGATCATTTAATTATTATTTTAAGCTTTTATTATTGTTTTTAATAGTCTCGCGCAAATACATTTTTTTATTTGAGATAAAATATAATCCTTTGCGCTTATTTAGAAATTGGCAACAATATAAAAAAATGACATTTCAATAAAAGATTTTTTACTCGATTTTTAAGGATTTTTTGAGTTTTTATTGTCCGACCGTGATAATTTTTTGAATTTCTGAAAGCTTGTTATATTTCGCGTCTGGTGGTATTATTTTCGAATCCGTAGGATGGCTAGAAAAAAAGTAATCGTTCGTTAAAAAAGTCCCTAGTAAAAAAGCGATTAGAATAACCCGGAATATCTACGCAGATTTTCATTGGTCCATTTCCAAACCATTACTTTTTTTTATATATGAAGGACTACTTGAAAAATTTTCACTTGAAAGTTTTATTCAAACCCCTGTCGCGCTCGTCGGCCTAACCGTTCGGAGTTTTACGTGGTTTTCTTCGAACCTTGCCGTAAATACGGGTTAGGAGCCCTTAGAAAGTCTCCCTAAGGCCTATATCCCTCGTGTAGATAATCAGACGTCAAAAAATCAACCAACCAACCATCAAGTTTTAAAGATTCATAACCAAAATCTGAAAAATTTCCAAGTAGTTCTTCGAGTTTTAAAACGGACGTCACGTGGGCTTTGCAGAAGTTATAAAACATAGTTTCCTGTGAGCTGTGTAATACTCAAAAAGAATGCACCGGGTGAGGATCGAACTCACGACCCTCAGATAACTATTAGAAGCCTGATTATAAGACGGACGCGCTGCCTAGTATGCCTACTGCACTACCGAGACCTACTATAAAGAATTTTACATACTATGCTATAGTTCTTGATCGTGGTAAAGTGGATTTCATAAGATGAGTATTTCGATGACTAAAGTCATTATTACTTTCGAAGAAATCTATAAATTCAGTAGAATTAAGAATAGGCACACTTAAAAGAACAGGCAGACATAAGTAGACGAAAGTATTTTAATTAATCCCAACTTTTCAGCTACAAGTCAAATTGATTTTTGCGATTTGTGGTTTTGACGATAACAGAAATAATTTTTTTTTGATTTTTTTTTTTTTGAAAGGATATATATATGTTTACCTAAAGAATGTTTTTTTCTCGGGGGGGGGGGGGGGGAAATAGACTCCTTTTCCATAAGTGGGTCGGACTTCGGGACACATGTTTCACTTTAGCGACATAAGAAACGTTTTCGTTTTTTTTATGGTCACCAGGAACAGTTTGTTTTCTGGTCGCATTAAACAATAACAATAACCGATTTTTTTTTCTTTTATGCTGGAAACAGATGATACTTTTCAGTGTCTCATTTATTATTTTCTTCCGAGTACACGAGGAATCAGCACTTCGCATTTGGAAAAAGTCCGATTAATTATTCGTTAGGCGACGAGAAAAAGGAATTCTGTATACATCTGAAATGAATTTGGAACATCGACAAACTGGAACTAATATATTACAAGTCACAGATGATAAATATGGAAAAAAAAGCAGTTTCTCGATTTGACAGATTCTTGATTTCTCTTTTCCTATATCGCGCATATGAAGTTGAACTTCCAATATTATTAGATTGTTTCGACACAGGTTGGGGTAGATTTGCAAGAAATATATTCATATATTATGAGCACAGACGTATGAGTCACGATAAAGAGATGAACAGCATCTCCTTGAGTATTATTTAGTCCAAAGTTTTTGTCAGCCGTGCCTTTATTTTATTCTTATTGTTATCCTTTTAATATAAAGTTTTTTTTTTAATTCCCGGGTACCAAGTCATAAAAATTCCTGTACAAGTGCACTGGTAATTGGCACCAAGAGTATATGCTATAGTTCTTGATCGTGGTAAAGTGGATTTCTCAAGATGAGTATTTCGATGACTAAAGTCATTATTACTTTCGAAGAAATCTATAAATTCAGAAGAAATTAAGAATAGGCACACTTAGAAGAACAGGCATAAGTAGACGAAAGTATTTTAATTAATCCCAGGTTCTATAGATCATTGCACAAGTTATAGAAGAACGGTCCATGGCTACGGCTGGCCACGGCAGCGCAGGGGCACCGGTCCCGTAACAGAATTGCCCCACCAGTGGCTGAGAGGTTCAGCTCTCGAAGCTGGTAGACGGGAGGTGCTGGGTTCGATCCCAATCGCGCCAGTCGGCCTAATCGTTCGGAGTTTTCGTGGTTTTCTTCGAGCCGTGGATTTATCCATGCGTAAATACGGGTTAGGTTCTCTTAGAAAGACCCCCACGAAGGGCACTCCCCCCGGGCCTATATCCCAAGTGTAGATAATTGGCCGTCAATAATCAACCCAATCCAACCCGTGACAGAATTCGTGAGAATATTACATGTTGATGGTTTGATGGTCAGAGATAGCATTGATTGTTTCTCGCATCATGACATGAACTCGAATGAATTTACATTTTCGCCAAAGGGTTACAATACGGCGATGATTTCTACAAGCAGAGCATAACGACAATTAAAAATTTAGAGAACAAAGCGACTTTTTGCATAAATCATCCTAACGAATTTTGGCGGTAGCCAACATATGTGGGAATGCAAAAACCGCACATGGGGCTCGGGAGAGATTTTCGCATTCTTGAATCCGCGCACCGTAGAAATTGTTATGACTTTGATATGTACCTTGGATATTTTTGGACAAGAAAATGAAAAAAATTATTTTTGTAGAACAGTGATCGTTCAATAATTGAAAAAGGGGGGGGGGAAATGTGGAAAAGGGAATTAAATGAGAGGGAATAATTGCAAAAATTGAATAATATATGATGCGACATTATATATTTCAAACAAGAAAACGCAATATGAAATTTTAATTCCATTTACGTTTTCTGATGTGGAATATTTTCGATTTCAAGAGCAAAAAAACGAGCGACAATGTCATTTATTATAGTGTATTCGTGTTTTCTCACAAGTTATTCTGTTTATTTAAGATATCGAAGAAGATGTGGTAGGTCTTCAAAAGCTTTAAAATCCAGTTTTAAAGATTCATAAGCAAAATCTGAAAAAATTTCAAATAGTTCTTTGAGTTTTAAAACGGACGACGCTTGGACTTTGCAGAAGTAATATAACATAGTTTCATGTGAGCAGTGTATTACTCAAAAAAAGAATGCCCCGGGTGAGTATCGAATTCACGACCTTCAGATAACTCTTAGAAGCATGAAAATGAGACTGACGCGCTGCCTACTGCGCTACCAAGGGCTACTTTAATTTATCTAACATACCAAAAAAGAAAATGCAATATGAAATTTTAATTTGATTTACGTTTTCTAATCTGGAATATTTTAGTTCTAAAGCACAAAAAAAGGAAAAACAATGTCATTTATTATAGTATATTCGTGTTTTCTTCGAAGTTATTCTGTTTTTCAGGATATAAAAGAAGATGTGATAGGTTTTCAAAAGCTCATGGCAGAGCTTTTGAAAACCTATCGTGTATTAGTATATTCGTGTTTTGTTTGAAGTATTCTGTTTTTTAAGATATAAAAGAAGGTGTGATTGGTCTTCAAAAGCTCTGAAGTCAAGTTTTAAAGATTCATAACCAAAATCTAAAAAATTTTCAAGTAGTTCTTTGAGTTTTAAAACGGTCGACACGTGGTCTTTGCAGACGTAATTAAACATAGTTTCCTGTGGCCCCCACCAGTGGCCGAGAGGTTCTGCTCTCGAAGCTGGTAGACGGGAGGTGCTGGGTTCGATCCCAATCGCGCCTGTCGGCCTAATCGTTCGGAGTTTTCGTGGTTTTCTTCGAGCCGTGGATTTATCCATGCGTAAATACGGGTTAGGTTCCCTTAGAAAGACCCCCACGAAGGGCACTCCCCCCGGGCATATATCCCTAGTGTAGATAATTGGCCGTCAATAATCAACCCAACCCATAGTTTCCTGTGAGCTGGGTATTACTCAAAATGGAATGCCCCGTGTGAGGATCGAACACACGACCTTCAGATATTTTTTAGAAGCATGATTACGAGACTGACGTGCTGCGCAACCGAGGCCTCCTACATCGGTTTTTACATACCAATCAAGAACACGCAATATGAAATTTTAATTTGATTTACGTTTTCTGATCTGGAATATTTTAGTTCATTCTTGTTTTCTTAGAAGTTATTCTGTTCATTTAAGATATCGAAGAAGATATGGTAGGTCTTCTAAAGCTTTAAAATAAAGATTATTGACCAAATCTGAAATTTTTTCAAATAGTTCTTTGAGTTTTAAAACAGACGACATGTGGGCCTTGCAGAAGTTATAAAACATAGTTTCCTGTTAGCTGTGTAATACTCAAAAAGAATGCCCCGGGTGAGGATCGAACTCACGACCTTCAGATAACTCTTAGGAGCATGATTATGAGACTGACGCGCTGCCTACTGGGCTACCGAGGCCTGCTACAAAAAACTTTCGGAGTGTCTATTCTTACAGAAGCCGTAAGTTTAATATTCTTACGGCACTTTGGTGCGCGTGCGCAGTAATAGACTGCCGTAGTGACTGACGAAGATTCTTTTGTGGACTGAATCCCGAAATAAGAACGACTCATATCCTCATTTCGCTGGCAGCTCACTCATGTGTTCAGTTCAGCCATATTGATTTTTTGTTGGAGTTTACTGTGTATTATCTTTCTGACCTTTCTTAAAATAGCTAAAATCCCCATGGGAGATTATTCCTTGATTTTTTAGATTTTGAGAGAAAACTACAGATCTATAAATCGACTAATTATGTTGATTTTTACATTTCGGATTCACGCACGTTGGAATCTGCTCGTAAGCGATGCTGGAAACGGGTAAAAAAAGTTCCGGAGGCAGTTAAATATTATTAATTATGTAAAATTTAAATGCGTCCATGGTGGCGTTCACAAAATGGGTAAAAGAGATAAAAGAATGCTTGATTTATCGTAGTTACTATATTTTATAATTTGTGAATATATGCATAATCTACTGCTATATATAATATATACGTTTTATTCCTATATATCACCCCCTCCCTTTTCCTAATAATGTTTAAAGTTCGGTAATACTGCACTTGCTTTTCTATATTTTAATTGACATAGTTTATTATTTCGTATCTTCTTATTACTGTCCAAGGAAGAGGGCATGACCTTCGTGAGCCCATTGAAATCACTGTTGCTTGTAAATAATAATACTAATAATAATAATAATAAGCTATATCAATTAAAATAAGAATAAGATAAATTTACTATTAGCTATCCTTAAATATTATTTGGTAAGGTGGGGATAGTGTATAGAAATATGGATAACAATATCTCTGCATATGTCCACAAATTATTTATAAAATAAAATATACTTGCAATAACCCGTGCATTCCCTTATTTCTCAATTTGGGAATTCCACCAAGAATGCACTTAAATTTCACACACTGCTTCCAGAATTTTTCTTTTAGTTTAGGATATTGCTAACAAGTTGATTCCAATGTGTTGAGTCAGAAATGTGAAAATTAACCAAATTAGACTTTTTATAGAGCTTTTTTTTTTTTTTTTTTTTTTCTCAAAATAATATGTAGGAAATAAATTTCTCATGTGGATCTTATCATGAAAGAGGTTTCAGGAAGCTATATAAGTCATTGCCCATTTCGCTAATATTATAGACTTTCACCTGGTGACCAATTTCATAAATGTTGACTTGGTCTTGCAAAAAAAAAAAAAAAAAAAAAAAAAAAAAGGCCTAGGCTACAGACCACAGCATATCTATTACAAAATATTATCCCATAGATTGTCAAGCCGATGCCCATGATTAAAAATTTTATCTGAATTAGGGATCAGTGTTGCCGATTTAGAATTAAGATTCACTACTATTTTTAAATAGTAATATTAGCTTTATTTAATGACACATTTCATGATTAAATCAAGTGAAGATTACTATTCAGAAATAGAATTTTTTTAATTTATCCTGTTAAATTGACAACACTTTTAGGGACACATTATTTAAAAAATGAAAAAAAATATATAATTAAACATTAATTTATTCAAAAATATACTTTAGTGAATTACGAATTAATTTTATAAATGTATGGGTGTAATTTATGGCTCACTTTCTATTACTATGATTTTGTTTTACTGACCATTGTTAATGATTTCATTGTAAATTTTTATGATTCGTGTCATTAACAATAACGATGAGCACAGTTTGTGTGTGCTTCTATAAGCTTCATATAAAACAAAACATAAATACCATTTTTCTATTTTATTATTTTGTAACAATTTATTACTTTATATTATCTATACAACAACAACGTTTCAGTATGCAGACAGTGGCAGTGCGTCAGAAAATTCACAATCACTTTACTATCAGTAATTTCATAAACAAAATTTCTCCTTGTTTAATCATAGAAAATCCCACAATTAAAACAGATCAAATTTTATACACTAAAATTCTGGTAGATAAGTTATTATTGTGAACACCCTGAAGTGCCACTACTGCACGCACGGTCGTACTCTGTCGCTGTCAAATGTGCAGACCTCGGATTTTTTGGAGGGTGCAACTTTTATAACGAAATTCATTATTTTACCACCTTGCTAGTAGAAACCAATAATATCCATTACCATTATTCCAGTTTTTCTTTAAGGGAATGCTTTCAACTTCGGGAAAATTGAAAATGTCCTTAGAAAAAAATAAAAATCCCTGACGGCTCGGCCTACAGGCACAGGTAGATTTCGAAGACGCAGGCCGTGGGGAGCCTGTTTGTCGGGAATTGAGGAAGAAATGACCTTTTTACGATGATGCGGCAGTTGAAACCGCCTACTTCGAAACCTAACTTGTTTGCAGGCGGAGCCGGCAGGGATTTTTTTTATTTATTATTATTATTTTTTTTTTTTTGCTATAACGGTTGGTCCTATAAAAAAACTTGTCAATATAAAAGTTTTAGATACTATTAAGAGGATTACTAATAAATTTAAGCGGATTTGAAATCTTGAGAATTGGCGAAGTTATGAATTTTTTTCTTCTAAACCCCCCCCCCCCCCTTAAGGCAATTTTTAATTATATCAAAAATCTGTCATACATAAATTTTCGGCCCTTCTCCTAGAAGTAATAATAACTTCAAACGGATTCGATACGTATCATAATTAAGAAATTATGGGTTTTTCTGTTTTCACCAAAAGCCCCCCATCCCCCCCCCCTTTGGTTCGATTTTGCCCATTAACGAACTTGACCGAGAGTTTATGCCCCTTGATTTTATGTATCAATTTCGAAAGGATGCGGAAGTTGGAACCGCCTACTTCGAAAAATAACTTGTTTGCAGGCGGAGCCGGCAGGGATTTTTTGTTTTTAATTTTTTTGCTATAACGGTTGGTCTTATAAAAAACTTGTCAATATAAAAGTTTTAGATAATATTAAGAGGATTTATAATAAGCTTAAGCGGATTTGAAATCTTGGGAATTGACGAAGTTATGAATTTTTTTCTTCTAACCCCCCCCCCCCCCTTTAGGCAATTTTTAATTGTATCAAAAATCTGTCATACATAAATTTTCGGCCCTTCTCCTAGAAGTAATAATAACTTAAAACGGATTCGATACGTATCATAATTAAGAAATTATGGGTTTTTTTCTGTTTTCACAAAAAGCCCCCCCATCCCCCCCCCCTTGGTTCGATTTTGTCCATTAACGAACTTGACCAAGATTTTATGCCCCTTGATTTTATGTATCAGTTTCGAAAAGATGCGGGAGTTGGAACCGCCTACTTCGAAAAATAACTTGTTTGCAGGCGGAGCTGGCAGGGATTTTTTTCGTTTTTAATTTTTTTTTTTGCTATAACGGTTGGTCCTATAAAAAACTTGTCAATATAGAAGTTTTAGATAATATTAAGAGGATTAATAATAAATTTACGCGGATTTGATATCTTGGGAATTGACGAAGCTATGATTTTTTTTTCTTCTAAAATCCCCCTTTTTCCCCCCTTGGGGCCATTTTAATTATATCAAAAATCTGTCATACATAAATTTTCGGCCCTTTTCCTAGAAGTAATAATAACTTTAAACGGATTCGATATGTATAATAATTAAGAAATTATGGGGGGGGGGGTGTTTCTGTTTTCACAAAAAGTCCCCCCCATTCCCCCCCCCCTTGGTTCGATTTTGCCCATTAACGAACTTGACCGAGATTTTATGTCCCTTGATTTTATGTATCAGTTTGGAAGAGATTTATGCAGAATTTTTCCAGTTATTGTGGTCATAAAAAAGTGACATAGATAGATAGATAGATAGATAAAGTTTTGAACTGGGGGTGGTTTTGGGTTCTGGAAGTTATGATCGGCGTAGATCTGCAAAAATTTTTCAAAATTTCCAACTTAGGTGAGAATGTAATAGGTAGTATTTCTTACGAAATCTACCTAAAAACTGCAACCAAAATCGAAACAGAATAAAGAGCCATCAACATCATGTATCCTATATGAAAAAAAATAATTATTTAAAATGTAAATAAGAAATTTGTAAAGAACGTTGCCATTGGGTTAACATTAGCTTCTGAGTGGCTAGCATATAATCCAAAGTTTGCAGAATTTTAGTACTAAATAAGAATTATGATTAATTGATGAAATATATTAATGGCCATTGGACCCGTGCGAGGAGTTCCCACTACAGTCTAATAATTTTTACCAATATCTAATATTTTTTAAGTGCAAAATTAAACTGCTAAAGAAAAAATAAGGAACAGATGTGTTGTTGGTCTGCAGATAAACTTGGCAATTTTTTTTTCGTGCCAAAATGTCGTTTTGAAAATTATTGCCAAACTGAAATCCGGAAGAACCTTTGCTTTCCAATATGGCGGTCACTTTCAAAACTTACTGAAATCCTTTTTTGTTTTTGTTTTTTTGACAAAGAGCACTTAAAAAGTTAATGCTAAAAGTTTTAGTTTTGAAAGTGATGGCTTATTGAAAAAAGTAATTTCCTCGGCATTTCAGAATTGCGATTAATTTCGAAAAAGGCATTTTTAAGCGCATTATTATAAGGAAAACAATAGAAAATGAATGAAAATAGTACTTACCTCATGCAGAGAAATCCTTCAAATAAATTGTGTACAAGCCAAGGGAAAAAAAAAAGAGCACATTTTGGATTGTAAACAAAAAACAAAGATAAACATTTCTATTGATACGATGCGGAAAAAGCAAATATTAAAAAAAAATGTTCGTTCTTTTGCATTATATTTATTATGAATATCACAAACATTCGATAGAAAAAAAAATCCGAAAGTGCTTTGACCGCGCCTCGAAACACAAAATGCCGACACTAAAATAAATATATTTCGTATCATTTCGAGAGACTGCACAAATGGATCCGATCCACGTCAAAATAAAAAAAAATAATTAACTCTGTAAACATAATCTGAAACGGAATCCACGTCAAAATTACCAAAAATGAAGCAGGTAATCTTATCTACATTGGAATAGCTTGCTTTAACAGGTCAGCGACCAAACGGTTGCAAATATAAAATGAAAGGTACTTCTGCCGTGCTGTACCATCATGTGGAAAAATGTACCATTAGAATATTTGAATGAATGTTCTGTAAAAGTGCGCACACGTTGATAAACGGATACTGCGCAAGTTCGTAATAAAATGACATCAGGAGCGCAAAAAATTATTACCTCTCTCCTCCCTTGCCACAAAGACAGAAGAGTGGCTATGGTTGTCAGTAAAGAGGGATTTGGTATGGTTTAGAACAGAATGTAAGTTTATCTCCAAAGTTAGCGAGATTTTTTTCACGCGTATATTTTGCAGACCGCTGCAGCATCTATACCAAAAATAATGATAAAAATATCTGCAAACAACATTAGTCAAGCCAGAATATCGTTCCAGAATTTATTCCATCAAAGTTACAGTAAAAACTGATTGAAGAAAGCAAAAGGCACACGCGAAAAAAAATTAACAATCGTATTTTAACTACTTTAGAAGATTACATCATCTGCTTCTTGAAAAACATGAAATAAAGAAAAATAAATTTAATGCAGTTAAAATACAATTTAATAAAATATAACAAAGCACATCTTTTATTCTACATGGGAAATACACTGCTTCCCTCAATCGATGGTGTCTTTCTCTTTGAAACATTTCAATTTTGCTATTTAACCATAAATATAAAATAAACAAGTGCAGAGAAACCATACTTTATCTTTTTTGTAATATTTTTGGTACTTTTCGGTTAGCCGGGCGCCAGTGATATATGTACATATATAAATATTTATGTAAATATGAAGAGTTATTTAATAAATAAAGGTGATTACTTTCAATAAAAGAAGACACTTTAAATTAATTAAGATGTTATATTAGACTATTTACATTACTATGTACAAAAAATATAATAATAAACTCTAATCGTCGTTCCAATACATCTTCTCTATTACACTTCTGTTATACTTCGTTTAGCTACACTTGCGTCTTGTTCCTTCCGAATCAACTCATCTTCTGATTCTGGCGGGCAGTTTTTCCGCTGAAGCCTTGGTGGCGCTGTCGTCTGTTCTTATCAAAAGAAGGCGGTGCTGTTGTCCACCGCGCTAGAACTCTGCTTGGAGATACTGTTGCCATTCCGACACTCGGCCATTCTGCATGCCATGACCTCATGGCGACGTTGCCAGGAACTGAAAATTGAAAAGAAAAAAAAACAACAGCAAGGGAAAACAAACAGTTTTTTTTTCAAACAAATATATATAGCCACTGATGAATATTGGTGATGATTTTTCTTTGTTTGTTCGTCTTCATCGTCATCAGACCGTCTTAGATAGTCTTAAAAATTCGTCGTCATCTTATAGTCGTAACATTCATCTTAAAATCACCTTATCATCTTAATATTACCACATATTCGTCGTACGAATTTAACTGAACACATCACTTCGTCCTGCTGTATACATGCCAAAAATTTTCATAAACCGATCTTTGTAAACCAAATTGAAATGAAATAAATATTAATACATATACACTTGAAAATAAAATAATAATAGAATCTTTCTTGACAAAAATGGAAAACACAAAAACATACTTGAACAATAAAATGATAGACGACGTGTAATAATATAAGACAAAAATATAGAAAATATGTACAGTATAAGAATAAAAAAAAAGCGTTGAATTTCATTTTTTACATGGTTGACCACGGTTTCATCATATCAATTGACAGCACTAAACACCACATTAACATCGTTACAAGATGTTTCTTCTGCATCATCTTTTTTTTTCTTTTCATTCGTCTTTTCTTTTCTTTTTTTTTTTTTTACTTCTCATCTACTTATTAGTCTTACGTCTCTCTTTTTTGTTCTTAGGCTTCTTTCTTCTTTCATCTTTCATCACAATTCATATTCACAACTAGATAAAGTTTCGTCATTTCTTCGGAATGAAACATCATCTTCAGAATCAAGGGGTTTGTCTGGATCGATACCATACTTGTCAAAATCGGTAAAATTGTCATCTTCAGAATTTACATCAAATTTATTTCTACTTTTTTTCAGGAGAGAGTTTCTATCACCAGGCTTCTCTTTATTAAATTTTAGTTTCCATTTGTTAACTACAAAATCTTCAAAAGAATTTTTGTCTGATTCATCTTCAAAGTCATCTGATGGTTTATAGACAGCTTTAATTTTAGAAATATTAGTAATCAATTTCTTATTACTTGACATTTTCTTAATTTTTCTCAAATGCTCTTCATTTTTTACTTCTAAAGTCGTTTTGTTTTCATTTTTGGAGAAACATGCCATTTTTTCTTTATTTTCAAAATCTGCGTAATCTGAATCATTCTTGAGGTTTTTAGAATTGTTACTTCGCTTAATTTGTTTCTTAAGTGTAATAAATTCTTGCATCAAATTTTCGAATTCTTCCTGGGAATTATCTAACTCTTTTTGAATTCTTCTTTTGGAATCTTTTATTTTGGAACAGTCGTCTTCAGATTCTTCTAATTGCTTTTCTAATTGTTTAGAACGGTGTTTGGCTTTCTCTAAACGTACTTTATATCCTTCAGAACATTTTCTTTCTTCATCTAATTGGGATTTTATATCGTGAAGGCGCCTCTCTAATTTTCTGTGTGATCTGGCGATCTCTTGCCTTTCTGCTACTTCTTGTTCTAATTTAATTTCCATCTCACACAATTGAGATTCTAAGGATGTTATCGTAATTCTTGTTTTTGCTTTTTCCGACAGAAATGCTTCTTTTAATTCAAGTACCTCTGTTTCTAGCATTTTATAGTTTATTTCGGCTTCTTTAACCTGGGCAATCAAATTTTGATTTTCTGAGCGTAATTCTTGAATTTCTGTGATAGGATAGTTAAATGGCAAATTTTTGTTCTTGTTTTGAATTCGCGAGGAACTATTTTGGAGTGTGGCAGAATAAGGGTTAAATTTAGAAGTTACCGTTACATCACTTGAATTAATAACATGAACCAAAGAATTGTTAGAATCATTTTCATATTTATTTATTTTTACAACATTGTCAGAAATAATTAGAATACCTTGATTAATTACGTCAGTACCAATAATCATATCAAAATCAATGGAATTATCATCAATCACAAAAACAGAGGTTTGAAATTTAGAATAATCGATTTCGATTTCTGCTTGAAAAAAAACAAATGGGATGTATGAATTTTTACCAAATCCAGTTAAACGCATATCTGTTGCTTCTAATTTTACAAAATCTTTAATTTTATTATAATTACTTCTTTTCAAAATTGTGCGTTGGCTACCAGTATCAATTAACGAAAGTAAATTTAATGAATACAGCTTAACATCTTTAAGAATTAAATTTTGAGAACTCGTTACAACATTCACTTGAGAACAATCATTCGAATTTTTTACATTTTTTGTTTTATCACACAGAAATGATTTGTGACCATACACATTGCAAGAAAAACAGAGGGGACCTGTATCTTTATTTCTACAGTCTATACTCACGTGATTTTTTTGTCCACAATTGTAACAGAACTTGACATTACGATTTTTGGAATTCTGGGAATTAAATGATGACTCAGCATTATCAGGTTTAACTTTAAATTTAGGAACAAATTGTTCATTGTGTTTCGGTTTTTCATCTTAAAAATGGCGCTTATTCTTGATAAAGTCGTTTCGGATTTTATCGTAAATTTTTAACTTTTGTTTAAATTCTATGATAGTTTTACATTCATAAAGGATTGATTTCTGAAAAACAGAACCAGGGATACCTTTAATTATGTATTGCATAAGAGCAGAATCTTCGATATTACCGCGTGAACCCAACTGCTTCATGATTAGAAAATATTCATCTAATGACTCATTTTCATTTAATTTTCGCGCATTTAAAATTTCATGTAACTCAGCAGAATTATATAATTCCCCAAATTCGGCAAGAAGCAACTCTTTCAACTTATTCCATGAATTTATGTGACTCTCTGTTTGAACTAATAATAGCGCTTTACCTCTTAAAGATCTTTTGGCGAATAAAAATTTATGCAGTTCAGACAAATTAAAAATATTAGCTACATCTTCAAAATCGGTTAACCATTTATGAATACTTTGAAAAGAACTGCCGTCGAACGGCGCAAGAACAGTTTCGATATCATGAAAATTTACAGTAGTACTTGGTAACACATTTTGAACTGGAAAATGCTTGTTAGCAGAATGAGAAAATTCTTCGTGAGTGCTTAAAACACTCGAAACCGGTACATTACTTTGATTATTTTCAAAATTATCAGAATTTAACTCTAAGTCAGATTCTGCGTCACTTTCATTTTGTAAGATATGAGCTTGTAGCAATGTTAAGTCTGAAAGATACGTAATCAATCGTGTAGCAATGTCAACTAAATTTCCCGCGCTATCAATACAGAGTAGATTGCACAAAGTAATTAAATCATTCAAAGAAAATTCGGCTTTAATTTTATCGACTTTCTTTTTAAACTCATCCGAATCTGTAACAAGATTAAAACCGGTAAATTCCCGTATTCTTTTCCTATTCGAACGATCTCCGTCATTATCATATAAAAATCGATGTAAAAGTTTAATCTTATTTGTCTTTTCATTCTTTAAAACAGTTTCCAGTTCAGCTATCTCCACTAGTTTCATGATTAATTTTGAAATACACAAAAGAAAGAGAAGAAGAAAAAAAAAATGAACTCACCGCAAAAATATATCCTTTAGATAGAATGAAGAAAATATAATTCTCCGTCGGCACGTCATATAAGAACAAAGGCTGCTTCAGTCTCTCTTTATTATTTTTTCTTTTCCTTTATCGTAGAACAACTTTTGCGTCGTCATTTTAGCACTGTAAATAATGCGTAAACAAAAAACAAATTAACTGGCTTTCGTCATCTTGAATGCTGGTTTAGGAATTTTCATCTATAATTCCAAGTGGCGTCGCATTTGTCTAGGGGTTTAATTCAACCGGCGAGCTCCCCATGTAAATATGAAGAGTTATTTAATAAATAAAGGTGATTACTTTCAATAAAAGAAGACACTTTAAATTAATTAAGATGTTATATTAGGCTATTTACATTACTATGTACAAAAAATATAATAATAAACTCTAATCGTCGTTCCAATACATCTTCTCTATTACACTTCTGTTATACTTCGTTTAGCTACACTTGCGTCTTGTTCCTTCCGAATCAACTCATCTTCTGATTCTGGCGGGCAGTTTTTCCGCTGAAGCCTTGGTGGCGCTGTCGCCTGTTCTTATCAAAAGAAGGCGGCGCTGTTGTCCACCGCGCTAGAACTCTGCTTGGATGTACTGTTGCCATTCCGACACTTATGTATATGCATATATACGTATATTCATACATATATGTGTGTACATATATGTATGTACATATATGTGTATGTAGATATATGTGTATCTATATATACGTGTATATATATACATGTACATATATCACTGGTGCCCGGCTAACCGAAAAGTACCATATTTTTTTATAATCGTTGTTGAGCACCATATAATGCGGTATTTTATTTTTGTGACAACGCTAAGTTGAGGAAGACCTTTCATTCCATTTATGAAAACAATGTCTATTTAATTTTTAATCAAAAAAATGTTTTAACGAACTGTGAGTGTACTATGTCGGAAGCCGTTTCAAAAACCTTTGGAATGATACCTCATTCGTTGTTTCGTAAAATCGTGCCCCACCAGTGGCTGAGAGGTTGTGCTCTCGAAGCTGGTAGATGGGAGGTGCTGGGTTCGATCCCAATCGCGCCCGTCGGCCTAATCGCTCGGAGTTTTCGTGGTTTTCTTTCGAGCCGTGGATTTTCTCCATGCGTAAATACGGATTAGGTTCCCTTAGAAAGACCCCCACGAAGGGCACTCCCCCCGGGCCTATATCCCTAGTGTCGATAATTGGCCGTCAATAATCAACCCAACCCAACTCGTAAAATCGTAGAAAAGATGATGTTGACAACAGAAATAATATATATGATTAATTAAACTTATTTTAAACTTTTTTTTTTTTTTGCAGAGGTAGGATAAAAAAAAATCTTAATGCTGCTAGTAGTATTAAGAAACATGTAAATATTACTGATTTGATTTTAAAGCAAAATATCTTTGAAACAGGTTTTTATAAAGTAAAGTCTGTCTAAAGCTCTACGTAAGACAGATTTCCATCTTATACTCTGCCTAAGGCAGATTCTGTATACTGTATTTTAAAAAACTCTTAGCAACAAGGTATAATCGAAAGGGTGCAAAAAGAACCTTTCAAAGGGTGCCGCGTTGACCGCCACACAGTGGAGTATTTGATATAAAATCCTGTCCAAAAAGGCAGAAATTAAAATTTGCTCAACAATTGTAAAAAGCATATTTTATAATAGTTGACTAACTGGTGCATCGATCTATGTGTATGCCAGGAGTATCAGTCATTTCTGGCAACTCCTAGCTTCAGTTGAAGTGAGAGTTTTTTTTTATTATGTTTCAGCTTTGTTATTGTGTTTAAATTTGTGCTTTGACACGTGCATTTAAATAATTTTACTTTTCATGTATAAAGAAAAATCATTTAAATTGAAAAAGGGGTGATATTAAGCCTTTTTAGATCTAATTTATTGAAATATATTATCTAATACATTCAAAGCTTTTTATAGCTGTGTCGGGGTTTGTTGGACGATTTTTTAATTATAATCGTATTGGTTATAGTTTTGAAGGCAATTAAAAAGAAAAAAAATGTTCCGCATATTGTTGCCATTTTTAGATATTAATGATTTTTGAGAGGACTGCAAACCTGTTAAAACCACACATAAACCATCATATCTGTACTATAGTGACTCAAATATGGTAAATACTAAATCCAAGTAATATATATATTATATGCATAGGTTTTCATAAATAAACATTTATGGGTAGTAAAATTAACCGCATTTAATTAAATATTACTTGTAAATAAAACAAACCTATCAACAATTAATTTCCACTTATGGCTATGATGTTTTACACTCACGCACGTTTTTTTTTTTTTTTTTTTTTTTTTTTCCATTTTAATCAGTTATAAAAAAGAAAAAAGTAGCCGAATTTTGGGGATTTTTCCCTTTAATGGTAACTTGGGAATTGTATTAAGTTATTGGTTTGGAGTCGGCTTGTAAATATCGCCAATCGAAAAGTCGCCAAATATCGGTGCGTGAGTGTAACACATCTGTTCCCCACTTATAAATAATTAAGTAAACGTTGTATTATATATATATTTATTTATTTAAATAAGTACATACATTTATGCATATATAACATTAATTAAGTGTATATGCTAATAGTAAGTCAACAATAATGGCTTTAACTTTAAAACACATAAAAATTAATTTTGGCCAGGATTTTGCGTCAAATACTCCACTGTGTGCCGTTCTGATTATTACATTTATAGACAATATTAAAACAGTGCAATTTACATATTAAAATGTAATTTGTAATGAAAAAGAATGTTTGACTTACCTTTTCTTGGCCAAAAATATTCTTTATAAAATTTTTTGTGAATCAAGCTCAAAAATCTATATAATTAACATTTTACATAACAGGAGAAATTATAATCACAGTATTTGAATTTATATACAAATACACGAAGCCTACATATTTCAGACAAATACTTAATAAATTATTTTACAAAAAACTAAAGAAAAAATGCGTAATATATATTTTGAAATAGAGGCGACATGCTTTGGTGCCAGACAGGCTGAAAATTCTTGGACAGATCATGTTGCCATTGGTAATAGACAGAATCGCAGAGAATATACATTAGGTTTTAAAAGATTTTAATGGTCCTCTGAAATAAAGAAACTTAAAAAAAAAAAAAAAAAAAAAAAAAAAAAGCAATTATTCTGCTTTGCAAAGAAAAAAAAATCATTAATAAAAAAATGCTTCAAAAAAGTGACAAATTTTGTAACTATTAACTTAACCTGAGGGAGGAAACAGCTTTATCTGGTTTAGGGCTCACCGACTTGCGGGTTGGTTGCCCGGCAAGCCAGTCTGAGCCGCCAAAATGTAACTCAATTTAGTAAAATCCATTTTTTTATTTTTTTTATAATTCGAAAACTCATTGACATATATTATGTGTGATATCAGATGATGGAGGGGAGACTGATTGCGGCCTAAGCTAACTCACATTAATATTTTCGAAAAATATTTTTTGCCTTATTTAATCCTAAAATTCTGCGATTAAATAAGGATTAATGCGGAAAAATATTTTTCCAGAAAAGTGGTGTACATTTGCATAGGCTTTGCATCAGGTGCTAAAGAACACTGAATTTCATACTCAACTTTTTCTCTCTTTTTGAAAGAAAATGCTTATCAATTCTGCATTTGAGATTTCCCATATTTTCAAAATCTCAAGAACAATTCGTACAAAATTTCATTTGCCGCCCCCCCCCCCCCCCTGATGAAATTAAGCCTATAAAATTCGCAGAAAAATGTGATGATCCAAAAAAATGTAAAAAAAAAGAGTTATACCTACACCTGTTACCTTGTAGGCAAGTGTTGGGTTGATTGTTGACGGCCAATTATCTGCACTTGGGATATAGGCCCGGGAGGAGTGCCCTTCGTGGGGGTCTTTCTAAGGGAACCTAACCCATATTTACGCATGGATAAATCCACGGCTCGAAGAAAACCACGAAAACTCCGAACGATTAGGCCGACGGGCGCGATTGGGATCGAACCCAGCACCTCCCATCTACCAGCTTCGAGAGCACAACCTCTCAGCCACTGGTGGGGCCCTTGCAGGCAAGAAAATAAATCAAATCCTGACAACATTGGGAGTATACAAAGTCACAATATCTGCATTAATTTAATCATCGAAATTTTTTTTAATAATATTAATGTTTTAATCAGATGTTCATTGCAAAATGAATGAAAATGCTATTTTGATTT
Source organism: Maratus michaelseni (assembly GCA_963931845.1). Classification (NCBI taxonomy): domain Eukaryota; kingdom Metazoa; phylum Arthropoda; class Arachnida; order Araneae; family Salticidae; genus Maratus; species Maratus michaelseni. The sequence goes on from OZ007594.1 coordinate 326,301,165, forward strand.
AAGTGCCTGAAGGAATTGTTTGCCTAAATGACACTATTATAGGTAAAAAAGGCAAAAAAAAAAAAAAAAAAACTAAGAAATCATATAACCAGTTTTTTTTTCTTTGCTTTGGGATAGTGATGAACAAGAAAATACACTAAACTGATCTAACTAAAAACTGAACTTTCTTATGAACTCAGCAAAATTGATGAATAATATTGTGTGTTTGCTTTAATATTTAATATTTAAAAATTTTGATCTGCTTTCACTAATAAAAATAAATATGCGTATTAACACTTTTAAATTTATTTAAGTTTAACATCGTCCCACCAGACATTGCCTTTATAAAATAAACATTAAAAAAGAAAATTACTATTTTGGGGTTTCTGTGCAGATAGTGTTCATTTAATGCCTTACAGGACTGGTGATTCTTAACAAATTGCCGTGAAGGTCCTAGACACTATCTAAAAAGTAAACTGAAGGCTGTTCTACAAATTTTCAAACACTTATTAAGAATTAACATTGGCATTTTAATTAGATTTTTTTTTTCAGAAAGGAACAAAACATTGTATGATAAAACACTTGCAATTTTAGGCTTATTACATTAAAAATGTTATATTTCTTACCGTTTGTAAAATCATCATTGGCTATTTTCTAATGTAATTGGTCTGATATTTATTTATTTGTTACTCTAAAACTACTTTCTTAACATGAACTGATTAACAATAAATTTATATATATTAATTGGAATATTGTAGATTAAAATGGTACAGTGAGAAAAATAATTCACACAAATGGTCAATTTATAAAACGATAAACAAACATATTGAAAAATATGAATGCAGCAACTTGTTTGTGAAAGTAAGAAAAATGTATTTACTGTAAATAAATTTCTTTCCATTTATCAATCAAATAAAATGAAACATTTAGTAAGATTAATATTTTGCACTTTCATTACAAAATTTGGATTTTTTTTACTTTTTTTTCTTCAAAACAAAACAAATCTTAGTGGCACTTTTATGCTTATCACATGAAAAACAGTTACATTTCTTACTACTTTTTAAAATCATCTAAGCCTATTTTCTAATGTAAGTAATCTGATATTTTATTTCTTTATTACTCTATTTCTTTGACATAAGCTGATTAAAATAACTTTTTTTTTAATAAATTAGATTATTGTATAACCTGTGATACAATGATAAAAATCATTCCTACACATGATATATATATATTGAAATTTATGAAGAAAATAGGTTTGTTTGTTTGTTTGTTTATTGATAACATACATCTGACTTGTGTGCTGAGAAAATAGGTTGTTTGTGTAAATAAGAAAACTTTATTTACTGTAAATAAATGATAATTTTCTTAAACATTTAATAAGGATTAATATATGTATATTTAAACAATAAAACAAAACTTCAGGGTAAAATAGTAGTACTTTTAGGCTTATCACATAAAATAGAACATTCCTTACCCTTTTTAAAATCATTTTAGACTTTTTCTCAAATGCAAATAGTCTGATATTTAATTCATATGTATCAAAAAATATTACAATTACTTAAAACATGTTACTCTTAAAAATATTATGGAGTAAATAAATTATTAATTTTGAAATGATTAGATAAAAATAAAACTTGCCATTGCAGTAATGTAAACATTCAACATGGACATTACTTCTTGATATAGTTTATGGGTAAATTAATAATAGCATGGACGGGAGGGTGTAGGATATGTATTATAATGACCAAAATGTCAAATACAAACTAACAAGCAAATACCAAAGGAAATATAGGCAAAATAAACAACAACAAAAAAAGAGACAAGAATAGGAATGTTTTTAATTTAATAAGAAATTTTAGAAATGTAATTAAAAATTTGTAGACAGTTTTCTATGCATCAGATAGAGCTACGTATTCAAGAAATTATCTTTATTTTCTTCTTTTTGTAGTAATGTAAAATATAACAATGTAATTAATATTGAATAAAACTGATTTACTTTGTTAAATTTAATCAACTTTACAACTCGCTAAAAAACTCATTTCATATTTATTAGCTATTGTTACAACACACAGATTTTGGATAGGAACATTATTGTTGTTGGTTATTGTTATGGTAGTCAAATGCCGGAAAGAAGAGTCAACAATTTTTAACCATAAAAAATGTTCTTAGAAAGAAAAAAGTTAGGCCTAATGATCTTAAAATGAGAAAAGCAATTCTTTCATAAAAAATATTTATAATTGAACAAATAAATATAAATAATACTCATAAGAGGTAATTAAAAAATACTTATAACATGTTGATATAATTTTTTCAATAAATACAATATAAAGTAAATGTTTCCTCTTTGTTTACATTGCACAAATCAAAACCTGTATAAAATAACTATATTGACACTTGTGGCGATACTCATGGGATATAAAAGGAGCAAACATTAAAATTAAATTAAAAAATTTTATGTACAAAATGCTTTTTGAAGCAATACTAACATTTACATAGAATGTGAGGATTGCGCATGCCTCTTCTTGCTCTAGTAGCGCCCCCTTCTGGAGAAACGAAAGCGCGCGGCAGTAGAACTTGGAATGTTAGCGGCGAAGAACGTCGTCTGATTTATGGAAACAGAAATAGTATGAAAATGGCCGTGAGTAAATGTTATCGGTCATGAATCTTGAAAAATATGAATAATCTGTTATGTTCATTTAATGTCGTGTGATGTACCTGTCTTCGTCATTTTTATGTCAACTTTATGTCATCGTTATGTCAAGAATTAAACTTGTGTTCGTAATTAGAACGGCCTGTTTCCTTTAGAACGCCCACACATACGGAAGAGACATGACATTGGTGTCAGAATTAATGGATGAAAAACAGGCTGTATTACTGGATTACGGAGTGAAACATTATAATGAAATATTATAGTGAAAGATTATAGTGAAGAAAATCTTTGGATAACCTATACAGAGGTAAGGTAAATTTTATTATTTAAGTATGGCCGATCAACTGACTAAACTTAAAAAAACTAGGGGGGTAATAAAAGCATCTATTACCTCTATTGTTAAAAAGATCGAAGATGCATGGGTTTTAGAATCGCCGAATTTGGTGGAATTAGAAGAAAATTTAGCTCAGCTAGAACAGAAAGGTATCGATCTTAAACGAGAAGATGAACAAATTTTAGCGTTAATTAATGATGAAAATGAAATCGAAAGAGACGCGAAGACCTCTATCGAATATCATGAAAAAATAACTTTATGGAAATTTAGAATTAATAAGAAATTGAAAAATAATAGCAAAAGCCAAATTTCCCCCGTATCTCACGCCGATAATAAGCACGCAGAATTAGTTGCGTAATCTGTTAAACTCCCTACATTAAAAATTGAGAAATTTTACGGCGATATAAGTAAGTTTCAAAACTTTTGGAACTCATTCAAAATAGCAGTTCATGATAATGATTCACTGTCAAATATTGAAAAAATGAGCTATTTACAAAGTTATTTAGGTGGTAGTGCATATAATTCTATTTCCGGGTTTGCGTTATCAGATAAAAATTATTTGGAAGCTGTCCAAATTCTGAAACAACAATTTGGCCGAAAGGATCTCATTGTGACGACACACATAAATACATTATTATCTTTGAAACCCGTATTGAAAACAAATGATGTAATAGCTCTGCGAAAATTATTTGATACGATTCAATCGCAAATTAGAAGTCTCAGGTCTTTAGACATTGAATCAAATGGATTTGATAACCTGTTGATACCTATAATTCTTAAATCCCTGCCAAATAATCTTTCGTTAGAATATAATAAGCAATGTATAAAAAATTCTAGTGACTCGCAACCAAACATTGATGATTTGTTATTATTTATTCGTACCGAAATAGAGTCGAGAGAAAAACAAAATTATTTAACTGGCAATTTAGATAACCCAAGGTTAAAGCAGTCGTATAATAATGATTCCACTGCATTTCGTAAACAAATGTTCGCTAGTGATAGAATTAATTCTGAAGTATCTCATATTAAAGCCACCTCCGAAACCTTTTGTATATTTTGTTCTTGTAATAGTCATTCGACTGAGGAGTGCAATAAATTACCCGTTGATCAGAAAATAGCTAAATTAAAAGCACAAGGACGCTGTTTTTTTTATGCTTAAAGAAAGGTAAACACGTCGCTAAAGATTGTACCATAAAAGATAAAAAATGCACTAATTGCGGCAGATATCATAATGTTACGATATGTAGTTATTTACTTGGCAATGCCAATAAAGTTGATAGGGAAAATAATTCAAATTCAAATGAAAAAGCACTCACTGCTAGAGTCAAATTGGATGAGTTATTTAATTTGAAAACACCGCGAAAAGAAACGAAATTAATTAAAACATTACCGACGGTAGATATCGAATGTGGTAATAAAATATTACATGGCGTAGTAGATTCTGGAACTCAAATTTCTATAATAAAGGCTAATTGTGTACCCGAATACTTTAAAAATCCTTGTGGTACCATAATATTGCAATCTGCATTCGGTCACCAATTGAAAGCTCCTTTAATAAATATTCCATTGAGTATTGCAGTTGATAAATTAAACTCCAAGATATATCCTAATATTATGATAACATGTGCTGTGGTTGATAATTTAATTAATGATTTATTACTTTCTCTTGATACATATAATGAATTGAATGATTTGAATAAATATAATGAAACTGAAAAGGCATTAAATTGTAATGTTGACGCGATAAGTGACAATACGAAAGAAACCAACACTGTAGATCTGTCTGCTTCAATTTTAGACCATGTGTCAGTTGAAAATGCGAATGCAAACGAGAACATTGACCATACACCTGACGACGACCCTGATACTTTTATAACTGATTCAGAAAAATTTAAATGGCAACAGAAAAACGATCCTTCGTTAAATCAATGTTGGATTGATGCCAAAAATAAATGCAACAATTATTTTGTTCTGGATAACCTGTTGTATCATCGAGATAAATTATTGGGCGAAACGGTACACCAATTGCTCGTACCCGAGCCACGTAGGAAACAATTGTTAGAACTCGCACATTCCAGTCCTTGGGGTGGTCATCTAAGAAATAAGAAAACTGTACAGCGGTTGAAATATTCATTCTTTTGGCCGAAAATTAAAAAAGATGTTAACGAATTTTGTGAACAGTGCTTATCATGCCAGCTCCGAGCAAAACCAAATAAGTTTGATAACACACCTATAACTCCGGTTACTCGTCCTGACGAGGCAATGCAAATTGTAAACATGGACATAATCGGCCCAATTGAACCACCTAGTGGAGGATACAAGTATGTACTCTCCGTAGTAGATCAGTGTACTCGTTGGCCGGAAGCGGTCTGTTTAAGAAATATATCTGCTAAAGCTACATGCGATGCCCTTTTACAGATCTTTAGTAGAACAGGGATTCCAAAATTAATTGCGAGCGATCAGGGCCGGAATTTTACTTCTGATCTCACACAAGAATTTATGAAACGTTTAGGAACTGCTCCACGTTTCTCTGTACCTGGATACGCACAATCTAATGGTTTAGTCGAAAGATGGAACGCTGTTCTTAAAGGAATGATACACCATACAATAAGGGAAAATTCCGGAAACTGGCACAAGCACATACCTTTCCTTTTGTGGGCATACAGGGAAGTACCGAACGCTACAACCGATGTTAGTCCATTCCAAATGTTATATGGTAGACGTCCGACTGGCCCCCTCTCCATATTGAAATCATCATGGACCAATGAAACACCTTTGCCATGCGGTCAATTAGGCTCAGTTACAAATTATTTAAATGATTTGAAAATAAAACTGGAAAAGGCAGCCGAACACGCCGGAATTTCCTGCATAGATAAACAGCGATCTTACGCCTATTATCACAATAGACGAGCAAATCACAAAGAATTTAAGCCCCATGATCAAGTTATTGTTTTGATTCCTGACAGCAGTCACAAAGTATATGCTAGGTGGACAGCACCCGCCACTATACTCGAAAAGAAATCTCCGTATAGTTATTTGGTACAATTACCAGACAACAGTGTCAAACATTTGCACGCCAACAAAATACGAGAATTAAAAGCCCAAACTACGCACATAGGAGTAATATACGATGCCGATATAGATTTCGGCGAAATCGAGAATATCCACAGAATTGACAAAGAAAATCCTGCTATAATCGATAAACAATTGCAGCTAAAACATTTATCACATGAAGAGAATAAACAACTATCCGACCTGTTACGTAAACATCCAAACCTACAGTCTGGAATTCCAAAAATTGCCAATGTAGGTGAACATTACATTAGATTGAAACCGAACAGCCAACCCAAACGCCAGAGACCTTATCGAATTCCTGAGGCACTCAAAAATGAAGTTGACCGACAAATTGAAGAATTACTTGAGTTGGGTCTCATTGAACATTCCGAGAGCGAATATGCGCATCCAATTGTTTGCGTTTCTAAAAAGGATTCGTCAGTACGACTCTGCGTCGATTATAGATATTTGAATTCCCAAACCGAGATCGATTCATTCCCAATGACTAATGCAACTGATCTTATATATAAAGTAGCTCCAGCGAAATTCATTAGCCTGTTGGATTTACTTAAAGGATACTGGCAGATCCGTCTAAACAAAGAATGCAAACATCTCACGTCCTTTGTCACACACCGTGGACAGTACGCTTTTGTAGTCATGCCTTTTGGGCTACGCAACGCCGCAGCCACTTTTCAGAGATCCATGAATCGTATTTTAATCCAACATAAAGCCTATGCAGAAACATACATTGACGATGTAGTGATTTTTGCACATAATTGGCTGGATCATCTTAAGCACCTAGAAGCGGTACTAACTACCCTCGAAGAAGCCAATTTTACAGTGAATTTTAAGAAATGTGTATTCGCACGGCCTCAGATAAAATTTCTAGGTCATTTGGTAGGATCCGGTATACATGCACCCGATCCCGACAAAATATTAGCGATACAAAACTTAGAAGTTCCCAAGTCAAAGAAAGATGTCAGAAGCATATTAGGTCTTCTATCTTACTACCGATCCTATGTTCCTTCATTCTCCGACATAGCTCGTCCATTGATTGAACTTACCAAGAAACGTGCCCCTAATGAAGTTACTTGGTCTGAGGATTGTGACAAAGCCTTTTTTGAGTTGAAACAGGCGATCAGTAAATCACCCATCTGTTATTCCCCGAACTTTCAGAAACCATTTATTATACATGCAGATGCTTCTTCATATGCGATAGGCGCTTGTCTATCTCAAAAAGATGAAAATGAACAAGAGCACCCCATTGCTTTTACAAGTAAAAAGCTCTCCAAATGCCAAGAGGGTTATGCTACCATCGAAAAGGAAGCTTATGCTGTTATCTTCGCCCTGAAAAAGTTCGAACACTATATTTATGGTTCGCACGTAACTGTGGTGAGCGACCATAATCTTTGAAATTTCTCACGGACTGTGCACCTCAAAGTGCGCGCCTTCAAAGATGGGCCCTTGCACTTCAGCGCTTTCAAGCCCAAATAACGTACCGACGTGGGAAACTCCACGCGAATGCTGACTCTCTAAGTAGGCTACATGCCTCACATTGGACTTAAAGACTTAAAAACTTTGAACATTTCTTCTGTGTTACAAGTCTGAACTTTAACTTTAAAAACTTTAACTTTATCCTCGAACTTTAAAATATTAGTATTAGTGTTATAGTGTATTCTGTTTGTTTATTTTCTTTGATGTTCTTTAAATGTTTGAATTTTAGTATTAATATGTTTTACTTGTTTATTTAGATATTTACCAGATATTGATTTGTCTCAAAAGACTAAATCAAATTCTCGAAAGGGGGAGGTGTGAGGATTGCGCATGCCTCTTCTTGCTCTAGTAGCGCCCCCTTCTGGAGAAACGAAAGCGCGCGGCAGTAGAACTTGGTATGTTAGCGGCGAAGAACGTCGTCTGATTTATGGAAACAGAAATAGTATGAAAATGGCCGTGAGTAAATGTTATCGGTCATGAATCTTGAAAAATATGAATAATCTGTTATGTTCATTTAATGTCGTGTGATGTACCTGTCTTCGTCATTTTTATGTCAACTTTATGTCATCGTTATGTCAAGAATTAAACTTGTGTTCGTAATTAGAACGGCCTGTTTCCTTTAGAACGCCCACACATACGGAAGAGACATGACAACAATATAAAGTAAATGTTTCCTCTTTGTTTACATTGCACAAATCAAAACCTGTATAAAATAACTATATTGACACTTGTGGCGATACTCATCGGATATAAAAGGAGCAAACATTAAAATTAAATTAAAAAATTTTATGTACAAAATGCTTTTTGAAGCAATACTAACATTTACATAGAAAACAATATATTACCATACTTTTTAATTTTATATGCAAAAAACAGTCTTGTTAAAAAGCTTTGAAAAGTCTTTCTTAAATGATTTAGGACATGAAACTTTCTGAAGTTTAATAACTAAAATAATCTACTAACAAAATATTTAAAAATCTAGGTATACTAATTAATAAATATATTTTATTAACTAGAATGTACTGACATATCATATGTTCTAACAGCATCTATTCTTTTAACACGCAGTGTAGAATCAAATATAGTATCAAACATGCAGTCATTTTGGAAATCATCCATGCAGTAAATTAATATATAACCAGCATTTATAAATATATAAAATTAAGTGCTTTTAGATTGCATCTGTTATCTGAATAAACTGACCTATTAAAAAACAACATTAAAATAAGATTTATTGTATTTGTACAAAATGTTAAGATTATTGTTGTAAGGAACATTGTATACATTGCTAATTTTTAGGCTTATTAAAAACTGTTTGTATGTTCATGAAATTTTAAGCTCTGTAACTCTAAATTCAGATTTAAAGCTAGATTCAAAGTGTATATTAAATTTTCATTTAGTAGCAGAACAAAAATTAGTACTGAAAGTTTGAAAGGAAAATAAATAAGTAAACAAAGTTTTTCACTTCTCACCTGCATTAATCTTTCACCTGCATCTGCTTTTACTAACAGCTTATTCCTATAATTCACTGGCTTGGAATCTCCACACGATACAATGCTAGCAAATACACACCCAAAAGCACATAATAAATATAATTCTATGCTTTTAAAAGTGGTATCAGCTGGCAGCTGTATTTAAATTAGATAGAAAAAATCCGTGTCCCTTGGTAATACATCTAAAGGAAATCATTTCTTGAGACAGATTTCTGAAACAAACTTTGTAAAATGGCACAAAACTATTAAAAAAGAAAAAAATGCAGCACTAACAACTCGCTAAAGAACTCATTCTATATTAACCATCGCTGGCACACAGATTTTGAATCAAAACGTTGTTTATTGATGGTGTTACAGCAGTCGAATGCCGGAAAGAAAAACAGTCATTCAAAAACAGAGTCATTCTTCAGAATCTCCGGCAGTTGTTACGGCAGTCTTTCTGAGCATGTGCAGTAAACTGCCGTAAGAATATTATTCTCACGGCTGCCGTAAGAATAGCCACAGCCAAAAACTTTATATACAAAACAGGAAAACAAGATATGAAATTTTAATTCCATTTACGTTTTCTGATGTGGAATATTTTCGATTTCAAGAGCAAACTAGTCAGATGTGCCAATCCCAAAACTTTCTTCTATCTCAGTCATGTTAATACTTCAAAATTCGTTATCACATCGCCAATGAAATCAATATTTTTCGTTATTCTGTTGTACGTCAGCTGCTTTCGAATCGTCGGGTTACTGGGATGCGATCAACTGATGTATAATACTAAACTACGAAAAGTCCTTCAGGTCTGAACCGACAGGAACAGATAGCCTCCCTATTTCTTGGTTTTTCGATTTTAGCTAATTTTACTATATAACACGAAGGTAAAATGCGTGGAACCTAATTAAAGAAGATTCAATCCCAGTTCTCGTCAACATTGAATTTGAATGAGAATATCGCCAAATTAGTCCTCTACAGCCAAGTTGGCTTCATTTATGACAACCTATTTTGGTCGCCAAATTCGGCGATATTTCGCCAACTGTCGCCCAGTTTGGCAAGAATTTGACGTTGGTGAATATAAATATATAGTGATAAGCATATAATAGAATTAATTGTTAAAACAATGAAAGAAAATTTGCCGAAACCATGTTAACTAAAACTCATAAATTAAACCCGTTTATGGATGAATTCTGCTGTCTTGTTTGAAAATGTCAGCCACCCTAAAATTTCAAACCGCTATATCTCAGGCATTTTTTAAGATAGAGCCAAAACAAAAATTGTTCCGGATTCTCCGGATCAAGGCCGAACATTTAACGAAAAAAACTTTTAGGATTTCTAATTTTTTTGCACATCCTTTTGAATTTGAAATTGAATTTGGCTATTTTGACCTTTTGAATTTGGCTATCACAGCGCCCCCTTTCGTCGAAATATCCCCAAATTCTGATAGAACCTGCTTGCCATAGCCAAAAACATAGAAAAAAATGTGGTTCAATTTAAAGCATAACTTCATACACTTTTCGATGATACAATAGTGAAATAGGAACAAAAATATCGATCGCAGCGCCCGCTTTCGTCGAAATATCCCCAAATTTTGATAGAACCTGCTTGCCATAGCCAAAAACATAAAAAAAATCTGGTTCAATTTGAAGCATAACTTCATACACTTTTAGATGGTACAATAGTGAAAATGGAACAAAAATATCGATCGCAGCGCCCCCTTTCGTCAAAATATCCCCAAATTCTGATAGAACCTGCTTGCTATAGCCGAAAGCATAGAAAAAAAAATCTGGTCCAATTTGAAGCATAACTTCATGCACTTTTCGATGATACAATAGTGAAAATGGAACAAAAATATCGATCGCAGCGCCCCCTTTCGTCGAAATATCCCCAAATTCTGATAGAACCTGCTTGCCATAGCCAAAAACATAAAAAAAAAATCTGGTTCAATTTGAAGCATAACTTCATACACTTTTAGATGGTACAATAGTGAAAATGGAACAAAAATATCGATCGCAGCGCCCCTTTTCGTCGAAATATCCCCAAATTCTGATAGAACCTGCATACCATAGCCGAAAGCATAGAAAAAAAATCTGGTCCAATTTGAAGCATAACTTCATACACCTTTCGATGATACAATAGAGAAAATGGAACAAAAATATCGATCGCAGCGCCCCCTTTCGTCGAAATATCCCCAAATTCTGATAGAACCTGCATACCATAGCCGAAAACATAGAAAAGAAAGTCTGGTTCAATTTGAAGCATAACTTCATACACTTTTAGATGGTACAATAGTGAAAATGGAACAAAAATATCGATCGCAGCGCCCCTTTTCGTCGAAATATCCCCAAATTCTGATAGAACCTGCATACCATAGCCGAAAGCATAGAAAAAAAATCTGGTCCAATTTGAAGCATAACTTCATACACCTTTCGATGATACAATAGAGAAAATGGAACAAAAATATCGATCGCAGCGCCCCCTTTCGTCGAAATATCCACAAATTCTGATAGAACCTGCATACCATAGCCGAAAACATAGAAAAGAAAGTCTGGTTCAATTTGAAGCATAACTTCATACACTTTTAGATGGTACAATAGTGAAAATGGAACAAAAATATCGATCGCAGCGCCCCTTTTCGTCGAAATATCCCCAAATTCTGATAGAACCTGCATACCATAGCCGAAAGCATAGAAAAAAAATCTGGTCCAATTTGAAGCATAACTTCATACATCTTTCGATGATACAATAGAGAAAATGGAACAAAAATATCGATCGCAGCGCCCCCTTTCGTCGAAATATCCACAAATTCTGATAGAACCTGCATACCATAGCCGAAAACATAGAAAAAAAGTCTGGTTCAATTTGAAGCATAACTTCATACACTTTTAGATGGTACAATAGTGAAAATGGAACACAAATATTGATCGCAGCGCCCCCTTTCGTCAAAATATCCCCACATTCTAATAGAATCTGCTTGCCATAGCCAAAAACATAAAAAAAAAAAAATGTGGTTCAATTTGAAGCATAACTTCATACACTTTTCGATGGTACAAAAAAGACACACACAGACGGACAGACGGACAGACGGTCAGACAGACATTTTGTAAAAACATGTTTTTCGGAATCTCTGACCCCTAAAACGTGTAAATCCGTCGAAAACCGGGAGTCGAAAAAAATTTCGATTACAATACTTTCTTCTATTATAGATAGAAGAAAGTAAAAAACGAGCGACAATGTCATTTATTATAGTGTATTCGTGTTTTCTCACAAGTTATTCTGTTTATTTAAGATATCGAAGAAGATATGGCAAGTCTTCAAAAGCTTTAAAATCAAGTTTTAAAGATTCATAAGCAAAATCTGAAAAAATTTCAAGTAGTTCTTTGAGTTTTAAAACGGACGACGCTTGGGCTTTGCAGAAGTAATATAACATAGTTTCATGTGTGCAGCACATGTGAGCCGCTCGTGCTGCGCAACCGAGGCCTTCTACATCGGGTTTTACATACCAATCAAGAACACGCAATATGAAATTTTAATTTGATTTACGTTTTCTGATCTGGAATATTTTAGTTCATTGGTGTTTTCTTAGAAGTTATTCTGTTCATTTAAGATATCGAAGAAGATATGGTAGGTCTTCTAAAGCTTTAAAATAAAGATTAATGACCAAATCTGAAATTTTTTCAAATAGTTCTTTGAGTTTTAAAACAATTTGTGGGCTTTTCGGAAGTAATAAAACATAGTTTCCTGTTAGCTGTGTAATACTCAAAAAGAATTTTCTCTTTTTGTTTGATGTGGAATATTTTAGTTCGAAACCGCAAAAAAAGGAACAACAATGTCATTTATTATAGTATATTCGTGTTTTCTTTGAAGTTATTCTGTTTTTTAAGATATAAAAGAACATGTGATTGGTCTTCAAAAGCTCTGAAATAAAGTTTTAAAGATCCATAACCAAAATCTGAAAATTTTTCACCGAGGTTTTGCAGAAGTCATAAAACATATTTTCTTGCGTTAGCAGTGTAATACTCAAAAAGGGTGAAGACCGGGAGAGGATCGAACTGACTACCTTCAGATAACTCTTAGACGAATGATTATGAGACTGACTTGCTGCCTACTGTGCTACCGAGGCCGACTATAACGAATTTTATAAAACTATATAAAACAGGAAAACGCAATATGAAATTTTAATTCCATTTACTCTTTCTGATGTGGAATATTTTTGCTCTCAAGACCAAAAAAACGAGGGACAGAGTCTTTTATAATAGTGTATTCGTGTTTTCTAAGAAGTTATTCTGTTCATTTAAGATATCGAAGAAGATGTGATAGGTCTTGAAAAGCTTTAAAATAAAGATTCATAACCAAATCTGAAAATTTTTCAAATACTTCTTTGAGTTTTAAAACAGACGACATGTGGGCTTTGCAGAAGTTATAAAACATAGTTTCCTGTTAGCTGTGTAATAATCAAAAAGAATGCCCCGGGTGAGGATCGAACTCACGACCTTCAGATAACTCTTAGGAGCATGATTATGAGACTGACGCGCTGCCTGCTGCGCTACCGAGGCCTACTAGGAAAACTTTACATACAAAACAGGAAAACACAATATGAAATTTTAATTCCATTTACTCTTTCTGATGTGGAATATTTTTGCTCTTAAGACCAAAAAAACGAGGGACAGAGTCTTTTATAATAGTGTATTCGTGTTTTCTAAGAAGTTATTCTGTTCATTTAAGATAACGAAGAAGATGTGATAGGTCTTGAAAAGTTTAAAATAAAGATTCATAACCAAATCTGAAAATTTTTCAAATACTTCTTTGAGTTTTAAAACAGACAACATGTGGGCTTTGCAGAAGTTATAAAACATAGTTTCCTGTTAGCTGTGTAATAATCAAAAAGAATGCCCCGGGTGAGGATCGAACTCACGACCTTCAGATAACTCTTAGGAGCATGATTATGAGACTGACGCGCTGACTGCTAGAAAAACTTTACATACAAAACAGGAAAACACAATATGAAATTTTAATTCCATTTACTCTTTCTGATGTGGAATATTTTTGCTCTTAAGACCAAAAAAACGAGGGACAGAGTCTTTTATAATAGTGTATTCGTGTTTTCTAAGAAGTTATTCTGTTCATTTAAGATATCGAAGAAGATGTGATAGGCCTTGAAAAGTTTAAAATAAAGATTCATAACCAAATCTGAAAATTTTTCAAATACTTCTTTGAGTTTTAAACAGACGACATGTGGGCTTAGCAGAAGTTATAAAACATAGTTTCCTGTTAGCTGTGTAATACTAAAAAAGTATGCCCCGGGTGAGGATCGAACTCACGACTTTCAGATAACTCTTAGGAGCATGATTATGAGACTGGCGCGCTGCCTACTGCGCTACCGAGGCCTACTAGAAAAACTTTACATACAAAACAGGAAAACAAAATATGAAATTTTAATTCCATTTACTCTTTCTGATGTGGAATATTTTTGCTCTTAAGACCAAAAAAACGAGGGACAGAGTCTTTTATAATAGTGTATTCGTGTTTTCTAAGAAGTTATTCTGTTCATTTAAGATAACGAAGAAGATGTGATAGGTCTTGAAAAGTTTAAAATAAAGATTCATAACCAAATCTGAAAATTTTTCAAATACTTCTTTGAGTTTTAAAACAGACAACATGTGGGCTTTGCAGAAGTTATAAAACATAGTTTCCTGTTAGCTGTGTAATAATCAAAAAGAATGCCCCGGGTGAGGATCGAACTCACGACCTTCAGATAACTCTTAGGAGCATGATTATGAGACTGACGCGCTGACTGCTAGAAAAACTTTACATACAAAACAGGAAAACACAATATGAAATTTTAATTCCATTTACTCTTTCTGATGTGGAATATTTTTGCTCTTAAGACCAAAAAAACGAGGGACAGAGTCTTTTATAATAGTGTATTCGTGTTTTCTAAGAAGTTATTCTGTTCATTTAAGATATCGAAGAAGATGTGATAGGCCTTGAAAAGTTTAAAATAAAGATTCATAACCAAATCTGAAAATTTTTCAAATACTTCTTTGAGTTTTAAACAGACGACATGTGGGCTTAGCAGAAGTTATAAAACATAGTTTCCTGTTAGCTGTGTAATACTAAAAAAGTATGCACCGGGTGAGGATCGAACTCACGACTTTCAGATAACTCTTAGGAGCATGATTATGAGACTGACGCGCTGCCTGCTAGAAAAACTTTACATACAAAACAGGAAAACACAATATGAAATTTTAATTCCATTTACTCTTTCTGATGTGGAATATTTTTGCTCTTAAGACCAAAAAAACGAGGGACAGAGTCTTTTATAATAGTGTATTCGTGTTTTCTAAGAAGTTATTCTGTTCATTTAAGATATTGAAGAAGATGTGACAGGTCTTGAAAAGCTTTAAAATAAAGATTCATAACCAAATCTGAAAATTTTTCAAATACCTCTTTGAGTTTTAAAACAGACAACATGTGGGCTTAGCAGAAGTTATAAAACATAGTTTCCTGTTAGCTGTGTAATACTAAAAAAGTATGCCCCGGGTGAGGATCGAACTCACGACTTTCAGATAACTCTTAGGAGCATGATTATGAGACTGGCGCGCTAACTACTGCGCTACCGAGGCCTACTAGAAAAACTTTACATACAAAACAGGAAAACAAAATATGAAATTTTAATTCCATTTACTCTTTCTGATGTGGAATATTTTTGCTCTCAAGACCAAAAAAACGAGGGACAGAGTCTTTTATAATAGTGTATTCGTGTTTTCTAACAAGTTATTCTGTTCATTTAAGATATCGAAGAAGATGTGATAGGCCTTGAAAAGTTTAAAATAAAGATTCATAACCAAATCTGAAAATTTTTCAAATACTTCTTTGAGTTTTAAAACAGACGACATGTGGGCTTTGCAGAAGTTATAAAACATAGATTCCTGTTAGCTGTGTAATAATCAAAAAGAATGCCCCGGGTGAGGATCGAACTCACGACCTTCAGATAACTCTTAGGAGCATGATTACGAGACTGACGCGCTGCCTGCTGCGCTTCCGAGGCCTACTAGAAGAACTTTACATACAAAACAGGAAAACACAATATGAAATTTTAATTCCATTTACTCTTTCTGATGTGGAATATTTTTGCTCTTAAGACCAAAAAAACGAGGGACAGAGTCTTTTATAATAGTGTATTCGTGTTTTCTAAGAAGTTATTCTGTTCATTTAAGATATCGAAGAAGATGTGATAGGTCTTAAAAAGTTTAAAATAAAGATTCATAACCAAATCTGAAAATTTTTCAAATACTTCTTTGAGTTTTAAACAGACGACATGTGGGCTTAGCAGAAGTTATAAAACATAGTTTCCTGTTAGCTGTGTAATACTAAAAAAGTATGCCCCGGGTGAGGATCGAACTCACGACTTTCAGAGAACTCTTAGGAGCATGATTATGAGACTGACGCGCTGCCTGCTAGAAAAACTTTACATACAAAACAGGAAAACACAATATGAAATTTTAATTCCATTTACTCTTTCTGATGTGGAATATTTTTGCTCTTAAGACCAAAAAAACGAGGGACAGAGTCTTTTATAATAGTGTATTCGTGTTTTCTAAGAAGTTATTCTGTTCATTTAAGATATCGAAGAAGATGTGATAGGTCTTGAAAAGCTTTAAAATAAAGATTCATAACCAAATCTGAAAATTTTTCAAATACTTCTTTGAGTTTTAAAACAGACGACATGTGGGCGTTGCAGAAGTTATAAAACATAGTTTCCTGTTAGCTGTGTAATAATCAAAAAGAATGCCCCGGGTGAGGATCGAACTCACGACCTTCAGATAACTCTTAGGAGCATGATTATGAGACTGACGCGCTGCCTGCTGCGCTACCGAGGCCTACTGGAAAAACTTTACATACAAAACAGGAAAACACAATATGAAATTTTAATTCCATTTACTCTTTCTGATGTGGAATATTTTTGCTCTTAAGACCAAAAAAACGAGGGACAGAGTCTTTTATAATAGTGTATTCGTGTTTTCTAAGAAGTTATTCTGTTCATTTAAGATATCGAAGAAGATGTGATAGGTCTTGAAAAGCTTTAAAATAAAGATTCATAACCAAATCTGAAAATTTTTCAAATACTTCTTTGAGTTTTAAAACAGACGACATGTGGGCTTTGCAGAAGTTATAAAACATAGTTTCCTGTTAGCTGTGTAATAATCAAAAAGAATGCCCCGGGTGAGGATCGAACTCACGACCTTCAGATAACTCTTAGGAGCATGATTATGAGACTGACGCGCTGCCTGCTGCGCTACCGAGGCCTACTAGAAAAACTTTACATACAAAACAGGAAAACACAATATGAAATTTTAATTCCATTTACTCTTTCTGATGTGGAATATTTTTGCTCTTAAGACCAAAAAAACGAGGGACAGAGTCTTTTATAATAGTGTATTCGTGTTTTCTAAGAAGTTATTCTGTTCATTTAAGATATCGAAGAAGATGTGGTAGGTCTTGAAAAGCTTTAAAATAAAGATTCATAACCAAATCTGAAAATTTTTCAAATACTTTGAGTTTTAAAACAGACGACATGTGGGCTTTGCAGAAGTTATAAAACATAGTTTCCTGTTAGCGGTGTAATAATCAAAAAGAATGCCCCGGGTGAGGATCGAACTCACGACCTTCAGATAACTCTTAGGACATGTTTATGAGACTGACGCGCTGCCTGGTGCGCTACCGAGGCCTACTAGAAAATCTTTACATACAAAACAGGAAAACACAATATGAAATTTTAATTCCATTTACTCTTTCTGATGTGGAATATTTTTGCTCTTAAGACCAAAAAAACGAGGGACAGAGTCTTTTATAATAGTGTATTCGTGTTTTCTTAGAAGTTATTCTGGTCATTTAAGATATGGAAGAAGAATTGGTAGGTCTTGAAAAGCTTTAAAATAAAGATTCATAACCAAATCTGAAAATTTTTCAAATACTTCTTCGAGTTTTAAAACAGACGACATGTGGGCTTTGCAGAAGTTATAAAACATAGTTTCCTGTTACCTGTGTAATAATCAAAAAGAATGCCCCGGGTGAGGATCGAACTCACGACCTTCAGATAACTCTCAGGAGTATGATTATGAGACTGACGCGCTGCCTGCTGCGCTACCGAGGCCTACTAGAAAAACTTTACATACAAAACAGGAAAACACAATATGAAATTTTAATTCCATTTACGCTTTCTGATGTGGAATATTTTTGCTCTTAAGACCAAAAAAACGAGGGACAGAGTCTTTTATAATAGTGTCTTCGTGTTTTCTAAGAAGTTATTCTGTTCATTTAAGATATCGAAGAAGATGTGACAGGTCTTGAAAAGCTTTAAAATAAAGATTCATAACCAAATCTGAAAATTTTTCAAATACTTCTTTGAGTTTTAAAACAGACAACATGTGGGCTTTGCAGAAGTTATAAAACATAGTTTCCTGTTAGCTGTGTAATAATCAAAAAGAATGCCCCGGGTGAGGATCGAACTCACGACCTTCAGATAACTCTTAGGAGCATGATTATGAGACTGACGCGCTGCCTGCTGCGCTACCGAGGCCTACTAGAAAAACTTTACATACAAAACAGGAAAACACAATATGAAATTTTAATTCCATTTACTCTTTCTGATGTGGAATATTTTTGCTCTTAAGACAAAAAAAACGAGGGACAGAGTCTTTTATAATAGTGTATTCGTGTTTTCTAAGAAGTTATTCTGTTCATTTAAGATATGGGAGAAGATGTGACAGGTCTTGAAAAGCTTTAAAATAAAGATTCATAACCAAATCTGAAAATTTTTCAAATACTTCTTTGAGTTTTAAAACAGACAACATGTGGGCTTTGCAGAAGTTATAAAACATAGTTTCCTGTTAGCTGTGTAATAATCAAAAAGAATGCCCCGGGCGAGGATCGAACTCACGACCTTCAGATAACTCTTACGAGCATGATTATGAGACTGACGCGCTGACTGCTAGAAAAACTTTACATACAAAACAGGAAAACACAATATGAAATTTTAATTCCATTTACTCTTTCTGATGTGGAATATTTTTGCTCTTAAGACCAAAAAAACGAGGGACAGAGTCTTTTATAATAGTGTATTCGTGTTTTCTTAGAAGTTATTCTGTTCATTTAAGAAATGGAAGAAGAATTGGTAGGTCTTGAAAAACTTTAAAATAAAGATTCATAACCAAATCTGAAAATTTTTCAAATACTTCTTTGAGTTTTAAAACAGACGACATGTGGGCTTTGCAGAAGTTATAAAACATAGATTCCTGTTAGCTGTGTAATAATCAAAAAGAATGCCCCGGGTGAGGATCGAACTCACGACCTTCAGATAACTCTCAGGAGTATGATTATGAGACTGACGCGCTGCCTGCTGCGCTACCGAGGCCTACTAGAAAAACTTTACATACAAAACAGGAAAACACAATATGAAATTTTAATTCCATTTACGCTTTCTGATGTGGAAAATTTTTGCTCTTAAGACCAAAAAAACGAGGGACAGAGTCTTTTATAATAGTGTATTCGTGTTTTCTAAGAAGTTATTCTGTTCATTTAAGATATCGAAGAAGATGTGACAGGTCTTGAAAAGCTTTAAAATAAAGATTCATAACCAAATCTGAAATTTTTTCAAATACTTCTTTGAGTTTTAAAACAGACAACATGTGGGCTTTGCAGAAGTTATAAAACATAGTTTCCTGTTAGCTGTGTAATAATCAAAAAGAATGCCCCGGGTGAGGATCGAACTCACGACCTTCAGATAACTCTTAGGAGCATGATTATGAGACTGACGCGCTGACTGCTAGAAAAACTTTACATACAAAACAGGAAAACACAATATGAAATTTTAATTCCATTTACTCTTTCTGATGTGGAATATTTTTGCTCTTAAGACCAAAAAAACGAGGGACAGAGTCTTTTATAATAGTGTATTCGTGTTTTCTAAGAAGTTATTCTGTTCATTTAAGATATCGAAGAAGATGTGATAGGTCTTGAAAAGTTTAAAATAAAGATTCATAACCAAATCTGAAATTTTTTCAAATACTTCTTTGAGTTTTAAAACAGACGACATGTGGGCTTTGCAGAAGTTATAAAACATAGATTCCTGTTAGCTGTGTAATAATAAAAAAGAATGCCCCGGGTGAGGATCGAACTCACGACCTTCAGATAACTCTCAGGAGTATGATTATGAGACTGACGCGCTGCCTGCTGCGCTACCGAGGCCTACTAGAAAAACTTTACATACAAAACAGGAAAACACAATATGAAATTTTAATTCCATTTACGCTTTCTGATGTGGAAAATTTTTGCTCTTAAGACCAAAAAAACGAGGGACAGAGTCTTTTATAATAGTGTATTCGTGTTTTCTAAGAAGTTATTCTGTTCATTTAAGATATCGAAGAAGATGTGACAGGTCTTGAAAAGCTTTAAAATAAAGATTCATAACCAAATCTGAAATTTTTTCAAATACTTCTTTGAGTTTTAAAACAGACAACATGTGGGCTTTGCAGAAGTTATAAAACATAGTTTCCTGTTAGCTGTGTAATAATCAAAAAGAATGCCCCGGGTGAGGATCGAACTCACGACCTTCAGATAACTCTTAGGAGCATGATTATGAGACTGACGCGCTGACTGCTAGAAAAACGTTACATACAAAACAGGAAAACACAATATGAAATTTTAATTCCATTTACTCTTTCTGATGTGGAATATTTTTGCTCTTAAGACCAAAAAAACGAGGGACAGAGTCTTTTATAATAGTGTATTCGTGTTTTCTAAGAAGTTATTCTGTTCATTTAAGATATCGAAGAAGATGTGATAGGTCTTGAAAAGTTTAAAATAAAGATTCATAACCAAATCTGAAAATTTTTCAAATACTTTGAGTTTTAAAACAGACGACATGTGGGCTTTGCAGAAGTTATAAAACATAGTTTCCTGTAAGCGGTGTAATAATCAAAAAGAATGCCCCGGGTGAGGATCGAACACACGACCTTCAGATAACTCTTAGGACATGTTTATGAGACTGACGCGCTGCCTGGTGCGCTACCGAGGCCTACTAAAAAAACTTTACATACAAAACAGGAAAACACAATATGAAATTTTAATTCCATTTACGCTTTCTGATGTGGAATATTTTTGCTCTCAAGACCAAAAAAACGAGGGACAGAGTCTTTTATAATAGTGTATTCGTGTTTTCTTAGAAGTTATTCTGTTCATTTAAGATATGGAAGAAGAATTGGTAGGTCTTGAAAAACTTTAAAATAAAGATTCACAACCAAATCTGAAAATTTTTCAAATACTTCTTTGAGTTTTAAAACAGACGACATGTGGGCTTTGCAGAAGTTATAAAACATAGATTCCTGTTAGCTGTGTAATAATCAAAAAGAATGCCCCAGGTGAGGATCGAACTCACGACCTTCAGATAACTCTCAGGAGTATGATTATGAGACTGACGCGCTGCCTGCTGCGCTACCGAGGCCTACTAAAAAAACTTTACATACAAAACAGGAAAACACAATATGAAATTTTAATTCCATTTACGCTTTCTGATGTGGAATATTTTTGCTCTCAAGACCAAAAAAACGAGGGACAGAGTCTTTTATAATAGTGTATTCGTGTTTTCTAAGAAGTTATTCTGTTCATTTAAGATATCGAAGAAGATGTGATAGGTCTTGAAAAGTTTAAAATAAAGATTCATAACCAAATCTGAAAATTTTTCAAATACTTCTTTGAGTTTTAAAACAGACGACATGTGGGCTTTGCAGAAGTTATAAAACATAGATTCCTGTTAGCTGTGTAATAATAAAAAAGAATGCCCCGGGTGAGGATCGAACTCACGACCTTCAGATAACTCTTAGGCGCATGATTACGAGACTGACGCGCTGCCTGCTGCGCTACCGAGGCCTACTAGATAAACTTTACATACAAAACAGGAAAACACAATATGAAATTTTAATTCCATTTACGCTTTCTGATGTGGAATATTTTTGCTCTTAAGACCAAAAAAACGAGGGACAGAGTCTTTTATAATAGTGTATTCGTGTTTTCTTAGAAGTTATTCTGTTCATTTAAGATATGGAAGAAGAATTGGTAGGTCTTGAAAAACTTTAAAATAAAGATTCATAACCAAATCTGAAAATTTTTCAAATACTTCTTTGAGTTTTAAAACAGACGACATGTGGGCTTTGCAGAAGTTATAAAACATAGATTCCTGTTAGCTGTGTAATAATCAAAAAGAATGCCCCAGGTGAGGATCGAACTCACGACCTTCAGATAACTCTCAGGAGTATGATTATGAGACTGACGCGCTGCCTGCTGCGCTACCGAGGCCTACTAAAAAAACTTTACATACAAAACAGGAAAACACAATATGAAATTTTAATTCCATTTACGCTTTCTGATGTGGAATATTTTTGCTCTCAAGATCAAAAAAACGAAGGACAGAGTCTTTTATAATAGTGTATTCGTGTTTTCTAAGAAGTTATTCTGTTCATTTAAGATATCGAAGAAGATGTGATAGGTCTTGAAAAGTTTAAAATAAAGATTCATAACCAAATCTGAAAATTTTTCAAATACTTCTTTGAGTTTTAAAACAGACGACATGTGGGCTTTGCAGAAGTTATAAAACATAGATTCCTGTTAGCTGTGTAATAATCAAAAAGAATGCCCCGGGTGAGGATCGAACTCACGACCTTCAGATAACTCTCAGGAGCATGATTATGAGACTGACGCGCTGCCTGCTGCGCTACCGAGGCCTACTAAAAAAACTTTACATACAAAACAGGAAAACACAATATGAAATTTTAATTCCATTTACTCTTTCTGATGTGGAATATTTTTGCTCTCAAGACCAAAAAAACGAGGGACAGAGTCTTTTATAATAGTGTATTCGTGTTTTCTAAGAAGTTATTCTGTTCATTTAAGATATCGAAGAAGATGTGATAGGTCTTGAAAAGATTTAAAATAAAGATTCATAACAAAATCTGAAAATTTTTCAAATACTTCTTTGAGTTTTAAAACAGACGACATGTGGGCTTTGCAGAAGTTATAAAACATAGTTTCCTGTTAGCTGTGTAATAATCAAAAAGAATGCCCCGGGTGAGGATCGAACTCACGACCTTCAGATAACTCTTAGGAGCATGATTATGAGACTGACGCGCTGCCTGCTGCGCTACCGAGGCCTACTAAAAAAACTTTACATACAAAACAGGAAAACACAATATGAAATTTTAGTTCCATTTACTCTTTCTGATGTGGAATATTTTTGCTCTTAAGACAAAAAAAACGAGGGACAGAGTCTTTTATAATAGTGTATTCGTGTTTTCTAAGAAGTTATTCTGTTCATTTAAGATATGGGAGAAGATGTGACAGGTCTTGAAAAGCTTTAAAATAAAGATTCATAACCAAATCTGAAAATTTTTCAAATACTTCTTTGAGTTTTAAAACAGACAACATGTGGGCTTTGCAGAAGTTATAAAACATACTTTCCTGTTAGCTGTGTAATAATCAAAAAGAATGCCCCGGGTGAGGATCGAACTCACGACCTTCAGATAACTCTTAGGAGCATGATTATGAGACTGACGCGCTGCCTGCTGCGCTACCGAGGCCTACTAGAAAAACTTTACATACAAAACAGGAAAACACAATATGAAATTTTAATTCCATTTACTCTTTCTGATGTGGAATATTTTTGCTCTTAAGACCAAAAAAACGAGGGACAGAGTCTTTTATAATAGTGTATTCGTGTTTTCTTAGAAGTTATTCTGTTCATTTAAGATATGGAAGAAGAATTGGTAGGTCTTGAAAAACTTTAAAATAAAGATACATAACCAAATCTGAAAATTTTTCAAATACTTCTTTGAGTTTTAAAACAGACGACATGTGGGCTTTGCAGAAGTTATAAAACATAGATTCCTGTTAGCTGTGTAATAATCAAAAAGAATGCCCCGGGTGAGGATCGAACTCACGACCTTCAGATAACTCTCAGGAGTATGATTATGAGACTGACGCGCTGCCTGCTGCGCTACCGAGGCCTACTAGAAAAACTTTACATACAAAACAGGAAAACACAATATGAAATTTTAATTCCATTTACGCTTTCTGATGTGAAATATTTTTGCTCTTAAGACCAAAAAAACGAGGGACAGAGTCTTTTATAATAGTGTATTCGTGTTTTCTAAGAAGTTATTCTGTTCATTTAAGATATCGAAGAAGATGTGACAGGTCTTGAAAAGCTTTAAAATAAAGATTCATAACCAAATCTGAAAATTTTTCAAATACTTCTTTGAGTTTTAAAACAGACAACATGTGGGCTTTGCAGAAGTTATAAAACATAGTTTCCTGTTAGCTGTGTAATAATCAAAAAGAATGCCCCGGGTCAGGATCGAACTCACGACCTTCAGATGACTCTTAGGAGCATGATTATGAGACTGACGCGCTGACTGCTAGAAAAACTTTACATACAAAACAGGAAAACACAATATGAAATTTTAATTCCATTTACTCTTTCTGATGTGGAATATTTTTGCTCTTAAGACCAAAAAAACGAGGGACAGAGTCTTTTATAATAGTGTATTCGTGTTTTCTAAGAAGTTATTCTGTTCATTTAAGATATCGAAGAAGATGTGATAGGTCTTGAAAAGTTTAAAATAAAGATTCATAACCAAATCTGAAAATTTTTCAAATACTTCTTTGAGTTTTAAAACAGACGACATGTGGGCTTTGCAGAAGTTATAAAACATAGATTCCTGTTAGCTGTGTAATAATAAAAAAGAATGCCCCGGGTGAGGATCGAACTCACGACCTTCAGATAACTCTCAGGAGTATGATTATGAGACTGACGCGCTGCCTGCTGCGCTACCGAGGCCTACTAAAAAAACTTTACATACAAAACAGGAAAACACAATATGAAATTTTAATTCCATTTACGCTTTCTGATGTGGAATATTTTTGCTCTCAAGACCAAAAAAACGAGGGACAGAGTCTTTTATAATAGTGTATTCGTGTTTTCTAAGAAGTTATTCTGTTCATTTAAGATATCGAAGAAGATGTGATAGGTCTTGAAAAGTTTAAAATAAAGATTCATAACCAAATCTGAAAATTTTTCAAATACTTCTTTGAGTTTTAAAACAGACGACATGTGGGCTTTGCAGAAGTTATAAAACATAGATTCCTGTTAGCTGTGTAATAATCAAAAAGAATGCCCCGGGTGAGGATCGAAATCACGACCTTCAGATAACTCTCAGGAGCATGATTATGAGACTGACGCGCTGCCTGCTGCGCTACCGAGGCCTACTAGAAAAACCTTACATACAAAACAGGAAAACACAATATGAAATTTTAATTCCATTTACGCTTTCTGATGTGGAATATTTTTGCTCTTAAGACCAAAAAAACGAGGGACAGAGTCTTTTATAATAGTGTATTCGTGTTTTCTAAGAAGTTATTCTGTTCATTTAAGATATCGAAGAAGATGTGACAGGTCTTGAAAAGCTTTAAAATAAAGATTCATAACCAAATCTGAAAATTTTTCAAATACTTCTTTGAGTTTTAAAACAGACAACATGTGGGCTTTGCAGAAGTTATAAAACATAGATTCCTGTTAGCTGTGTAATAATCAAAAAGAATGCCCCGGGTGAGGATCGAACTCACGACCTTCAGATAACTCTCAGGAGCATGATTATGAGACTGACGCGCTGCCTGCTGCGCTACCGAGGCCTACTAAAAAAACTTTACATACAAAACAGGAAAACACAATATGAAATTTTAATTCCATTTACTCTTTCTGATGTGGAATATTTTTGCTCTCAAGACCAAGAAAACGAGGGACAGAGTCTTTTATAATAGTGTATTCGTGTTTTCTAAGAAGTTATTCTGTTCATTTAAGATATCGAAGAAGATGTGATAGGTCTTGAAAAGCTTTAAAATAAAGATTCATAACAAAATCTGAAAATTTTTCAAATACTTCTTTGAGTTTTAAAACAGACGACATGTGGGCTTTGCAGAAGTTATAAAACATAGTTTCCTGTTAGCTGTGTAATAATCAAAAAGAATGCCCCGGGTGAGGATCGAACTCACGACCTTCAGATAACTCTCAGGAGTATGATTATGAGACTGACGCGCTGCCTGCTGCGCTACCGAGGCCTACTAGAAAAACTTTACATACAAAACAGGAAAACACAATATGAAATTTTAATTCCATTTACGCTTTCTGATGTGGAATATTTTTGCTCTTAAGACCAAAAAAACGAGGGACAGAGTCTTTTATAATAGTGTATTCGTGTTTTCTAAGAAGTTATTCTGTTCATTTAAGATATCGAAGAAGATGTGACAGGTCTTGAAAAGCTTTAAAATAAAGATTCATAAGCAAATCTGAAAATTTTTCAAATACTTCTTTGAGTTTTAAAACAGACAACATGTGGGCTTTGCAGAAGTTATAAAACATAGTTTCCTGTTAGCTGTGTAATAATCAAAAAGAATGCCCCGGGTGAGGATCGAACTCACGACCTTCAGATAACTCTTAGGAGCATGATTATGAGACTGACGCGCTGTCTGCTGCGCTACCGAGGCCTACTAGAAAAACTTTACATACAAAACAGGAAAACACAATATGAAATTTTAATTCCATTTACTCTTTCTGATGTGGAATATTTTTGCTCTTAAGACAAAAAAAACGAGGGACAGAGTCTTTTATAATAGTGTATTCGTGTTTTCTAAGAAGTTATTCTGTTCATTTAAGATATGGGAGAAGATGTGACAGGTCTTGAAAAGCTTTAAAATAAAGATTCATAACCAAATCTGAAAATTTTTCAAATACTTCTTTGAGTTTTAAAACAGACAACATGTGGGCTTTGCAGAAGTTATAAAACATAGTTTCCTGTTAGCTGTGTAATAATCAAAAAGAATGCCCCGGGTGAGGATCGAACTCACGACCTTCAGATAACTCTTAGGAGCATGATTATGAGACTGACGCGCTGCCTGCTGCGCTACCGAGGCCTACTAGAAAAACTTTACATACAAAACAGGAAAACACAATATGAAATTTTAATTCCATTTACTCTTTCTGATGTGGAATATTTTTGCTCTTAAGACCAAAAAAACGAGGGACAGAGTCTTTTATAATAGTGTATTCGTGTTTTCTTAGAAGTTATTCTGTTCATTTAAGATATGGAAGAAGAATTGGTAGGTCTTGAAAAACTTTAAAATAAAGATTCATAACCAAATCTGAAAATTTTTCAAATACTTCTTTGAGTTTTAAAACAGACGACATGTGGGCTTTGCAGAAGTTATAAAACATAGATTCCTGTTAGCTGTGTAATAATCAAAAAGAATGCCCCGGGTGAGGATCGAACTCACGACCTTCAGGTAACTCTCAGGAGTATGATTATGAGACTGACGCGCTGCCTGCTGCGCTACCGAGGCCTACTAGAAAAACTTTACATACAAAACAGGAAAACACAATATGAAATTTTAATTCCATTTACGCTTTCTGATGTGGAATATTTTTGCTCTTAAGACCAAAAAAACGAGGGACAGAGTCTTTTATAATAGTGTATTCGTGTTTTCTAAGAAGTTATTCTGTTCATTTAAGATATCGAAGAAGATGTGACAGGTCTTGAAAAGCTTTAAAATAAAGATTCATAACCAAATCTGAAAATTTTTCAAATACTTCTTTGAGTTTTAAAACAGACAACATGTGGGCTTTGCAGAAGTTATAAAACATAGTTTCCTGTTAGCTGTGTAATAATCAAAAAGAATGCCCCGGGTGAGGATCGAACTCACGACCTTCAGATAACTCTTAGGAGCATGATTATGAGACTGACGCGCTGACTGCTAGAAAAACTTTACATACAAAACAGGAAAACACAATATGAAATTTTAATTCCATTTACTCTTTCTGATGTGGAATATTTTTGCTCTTAAGACCAAAAAAACGAGGGACAGAGTCTTTTATAATAGTGTATTCGTGTTTTCTAAGAAGTTATTCTGTTCATTTAAGATATCGAAGAAGATGTGATAGGTCTTGAAAAGTTTAAAATAAAGATTCATAACCAAATCTGAAAATTTTTCAAATACTTCTTTGAGTTTTAAAACAGACGACATGTGGGCTTTGCAGAAGTTATAAAACATAGATTCCTGTTAGCTGTGTAATAATAAAAAAGAATGCCCCGGGTGAGGATCGAACTCACGACCTTCAGATAACTCTTAGGAGCATGATTACGAGACTGACGCGCTGCCTGCTGCGCTACCGAGGCCTACTCGTAAAACTTTACATACAAAACAGGAAAACACAATATGAAATTTTAATTCCATTTACTCTTTCTGATGTGGAATATTTTTGCTCTTAAGACAAAAAAAAAACGAGGGACAGAGTCTTTTATAATAGTGTATTCGTGTTTTCTAAGAAGTTATTCTGTTCATTTAAGATATGGGAGAAGATGTGACAGGTCTTGAAAAGCTTTAAAATAAAGATTCATAACCAAATCTGAAAATTTTTCAAATACTTCTTTGAGTTTTAAAACAGACAACATGTGGGCTTTGCAGAAGTTATAAAACATAGTTTCCTGTTAGCTGTGTAATAATCAAAAAGAATGCCCCGGGTGAGGATCGAACTCACGACCTTCAGATAACTCTTAGGAGCATGATTATGAGACTGACGCGCTGCCTGCTGCGCTACCGAGGCCTACTAGAAAAACTTTACATACAAAACAGGAAAACACAATATGAAATTTTAATTCCATTTACTCTTTCTGATGTGGAATATTTTTGCTCTTAAGACCAAAAAAACGAGGGACAGAGTCTTTTATAATAGTGTATTCGTGTTTTCTTAGAAGTTATTCTGTTCATTTAAGATATGGAAGAAGAATTGGTAGGTCTTGAAAAACTTTAAAATAAAGATTCATAACCAAATCTGAAAATTTTTCAAATACTTCTTTGAGTTTTAAAACAGACGACATGTGGGCTTTGCAGAAGTTATAAAACATAGATTCCTGTTAGCTGTGTAATAATCAAAAAGAATGCCCCGGGTGAGGATCGAACTCACGACCTTCAGATAACTCTCAGGAGTATGATTATGAGACTGACGCGCTGTCTGCTGCGCTACCGAGGCCTACTGGAAAAACTTTACATACAAAACAGGAAAACACAATATGAAATTTTAATTCCATTTACGCTTTCTGATGTGGAATATTTTTGCTCTTAAGACCAAAAAAACGAGGGACAGAGTCTTTTATAATAGTGTATTCGTGTTTTCTAAGAAGTTATTCTGTTCATTTAAGATATCGAAGAAGATGTGACAGGTCTTGAAAAGCTTTAAAATAAAGATTCATAACCAAATCTGAAAATTTTTCAAATACTTCTATGAGTTTTAAAACAGACAACATGTGGGCTTTGCAGAAGTTATAAAACATAGTTTCCTGTTAGCTGTGTAATAATCAAAAAGAATGCCCCGGGTGAGGATCGAACTCACGACCTTCAGATAACTCTTAGGAGCATGATTATGAGACTGACGCGCTGACTGCTAGAAAAACTTTACATACAAAACAGGAAAACACAATATGAAATTTTAATTCCATTTACGCTTTCTGATGTGGAATATTTTTGCTCTCAAGACCAAAAAAACGAGGGACAGAGTCTTTTATAATAGTGTATTCGTGTTTTCTAAGAAGTTATTCTGTTCATTTAAGATATCGAAGAAGATGTGATAGGTCTTGAAAAGTTTAAAATAAAGATTCATAACCAAATCTGAAAATTTTTCAAATACTTCTTTGAGTTTTAAAACAGACGACATGTGGGCTTTGCAGAAGTTATAAAACATAGATTCCTGTTAGCTGTGTAATAATAAAAAAGAATGCCCCGGGTGAGGATCGAACTCACGACCTTCAGATAACTCTTAGGCGCATGATTACGAGACTGACGCGCTGCCTGCTGCGCTACCGAGGCCTACTAGATAAACTTTACATACAAAACAGGAAAACACAATATGAAATTTTAATTCCATTTACTCTTTCTGATGTGGAATATTTTTGCTCTTAAGACCAAAAAAACGAGGGACAGAGTCTTTTATAATAGTGTATTCGTGTTTTCTTAGAAGTTATTCTGTTCATTTAAGATATGGAAGAAGAATTGGTAGGTCTTGAAAAACTTTAAAATAAAGATTCATAACCAAATCTGAAAATTTTTCAAATACTTCTTTGAGTTTTAAAACAGACGACATGTGGGCTTTGCAGAAGTTATAAAACATAGATTCCTGTTAGCTGTGTAATAATCAAAAAGAATGCCCCGGGTGAGGATCGAACTCACGACCTTCAGATAACTCTCAGGAGCATGATTATGAGACTGACGCGTTGCCTGCTGCGCTACCGAGGCCTACTAGAAAAACCTTACATACAAAACAGGAAAACACAATATGAAATTTTAATTCCATTTACGCTTTCTGATGTGGAATATTTTTGCTCTTAAGACCAAAAAAACGAGGGACAGAGTCTTTTATAATAGTGTATTCGTGTTTTCTAAGAAGTTATTCTGTTCATTTAAGATATCGAAGAAGATGTGACATGTCTTGAAAAGCTTTAAAATAAAGATTCATAACCAAATCTGAAAATTTTTCAAATACTTCTTTGAGTTTTAAAACAGACAACATGTGGGCTTTGCAGAAGTTATAAAACATAGATTCCTGTTAGCTGTGTAATAATCAAAAAGAATGCCCCGGGTGAGGATCGAACTCACGACCTTCAGATAACTCTCAGGAGCATGATTATGAGACTGACGCGCTGCCTGCTGCGCTACCGAGGCCTACTAAAAAAACTTTACATACAAAACAGGAAAACACAATATGGAATTTTAATTCCATTTACTCTTTCTGATGTGGAATATTTTTGCTCTTAAGACCAAAAAAACGAGGGACAGAGTCTTTTATAATAGTGTATTCGTGTTTTCTAAGAAGTTATTCTGTTCATTTAAGATAACGAAGAAGATGTGATAGGTCTTGAAAAGTTTAAAATAAAGATTCATAACCAAATCTGAAAATTTTTCAAATACTTCTTTGAGTTTTAAACAGACGACATGTGGGCTTAGCAGAAGTTATAAAACATAGTTTCCTGTTAGCTGTGTAATACTAAAAAAGTATGCCCCGGGTGAGGATCGAACTCACGACTTTCAGATAACTCTTAGGAGCATGATAATGAGACTGGCGCGCTGCCTACTGCGCTACCGAGGCCTACTAGATAAACTTTACATACAAAACAGGAAAACAAAATATGAAATTTTAATTCCATTTACTCTTTCTGATGTGGAATATTTTTGCTCTTAAGACCAAAAAAACGAGGGACAGAGTCTTTTATAATAGTGTATTCGTGTTTTCTAAGAAGTTATTCTGTTCATTTAAGATATCGAAGAAGATGTGATAGGTCTTGAAAAGCTTTAAAATAAAGATTCATAACCAAATCTGAAAATTCTTCAAATACTTCTTTGAGTTTTAAAACAGACGACATGTGGGCTTTGCAGAAGTTATAAAACATAGTTTCCTGTTAGCTGTGTAATAATCAAAAAGAATGCCCCGGATGAGGATCGAAATCACGACCTTCAGATAACTCTTAGGACATGTTTATGAGACTGACGCGCTGCCTTTTGCGCTACCGAGGCCTACTAGAAAAACTTTACATACAAAACAGGAAAACACAATATGAAATTTTAATTCCATTTACTCTTTCTGATGTGGAATATTTTTGCTCTTAAGACCAAAAAAACGAGGGAAAGAGTCTTTTATAATAGTGTATTCGTGTTTTCTTAGAAGTTATTCTGTTCATTTAAGATATGGAAGAAGAATTGGTAGGTCTTGAAAAACTTTAAAATAAAGATTCATAACCAAATCTGAAAATTTTTCAAATACTTCTTTGAGTTTTAAAACAGACGACATGTGGGCTTTGCAGAAGTTATAAAACATAGATTCCTGTTAGCTGTGTAATAATCAAAAAGAATGCCCCGGGTGAGGATCGAACTCACGACCTTCAGATAACTCTCAGGAGTATGATTATGAGACTGACGCGCTGCCTGCTGCGCTACCGAGGCCTACTAGAAAAACTTTACATACAAAACAGGAAAACACAATATGAAATTTTAATTCCATTTACGCTTTCTGATGTGGAATATTTTTGCTCTTAAGACCAAAAAAACGAGGGACAGAGTCTTTTATATTAGTGTATTCGTGTTTTCTAAGAAGTTATTCTGTTCATTTAAGATATCGAAGAAGATGTGACAGGTCTTGAAAAGCTTTAAAATAAAGATTCATAACCAAATCTGAAAATTTTTCAAATACTTCTTTGAGTTTTAAAACAGACAACATGTGGGCTTTGCAGAAGTTATAAAACATAGTTTCCTGTTAGCTGTGTAATAATCAAAAAGAATGCCCCGGGTGAGGATCGAACTCACGACCTTCAGATAACCCTTACGAGCACGATTATGAGACTGACGCGCTGCCTGCTGCGCTACCGAGGCCTACTGGAAAAACTTTACATACAAAACAGGAAAACACAATATGAAATTTTAATTCCATTTACTCTTTCTGATGTGGAATATTTTTGCTCTTAAGACCAAAAAAACGAGGGACAGAGTCTTTTATAATAGTGTATTCGTGTTTTCTAAGAAGTTATTCTGTTCATTTAAGATATTGAAGAAGATGTGACAGGTCTTGAAAAGCTTTAAAATAAAGATTCATAACCAAATCTGAAAATTTTTCAAATACCTCTTTGAGTTTTAAAACAGACAACATGTGGGCTTAGCAGAAGTTATAAAACATAGTTTCCTGTTAGCTGTGTAATACTAAAAAAGTATGCCCCGGGTGAGGATCGAACTCACGACTTTCAGATAACTCTTAGGAGCATGAATATGAGACTGGCGCGCTGCCTACTGCGCTACCGAGGCCTACTAGAAAAACTTTACATACAAAACAGGAAAACAAAATATGAAATTTTAATTCCATTTACTCTTTCTGATGTGGAATATTTTTGCTCTTAAGACCAAAAAAACGAGGGACAGAGTCTTTTATAATAGTGTATTCGTGTTTTCTAAGAAGTTATTCTGTTCATTAAAGATATCGAAGAAGATGTGATAGGTCTTGAAAAGTTTAAAATAAAGATTCATAACCAAATCTGAAAATTTTTCAAATACTTCTTTGAGTTTTAAACAGACGACATGTGGGCTTAGCAGAAGTTATAAAACATAGTTTCCTGTTAGCTGTGTAATACTAAAAAAGTATGCCCCGGGTGAGGATCGAACTCACGACTTTCAGATAACTCTTAGGAGCATGATAATGAGACTGGCGCGCTGCCTGCTGCGCTACCGAGGCCTACTGGAAAAACTTTACATACAAAACAGGAAAACACAATATGAAATTTTAATTCCATTTACTCTTTCTGATGTGGAATATTTTTGCTCTTAAGACCAAAAAAACGAGGGACAGAGTCTTTTATAATAGTGTATTCGTGTTTTCTAAGAAGTTATTCTGTTCATTTAAGATATCGAAGAAGATGTGACATGTCTTGAAAAGCTTTAAAATAAAGATTCATAACCAAATCTGAAAATTTTTCAAATACTTCTTTGAGTTTTAAAACAGACAACATGTGGGCTTTGCAGAAGTTATAAAACATAGATTCCTGTTAGCTGTGTAATAATCAAAAAGAATGCCCCGGGTGAGGATCGAACTCACGACCTTCAGATAACTCTCAGGAGCATGATTATGAGACTGACGCGCTGCCTGCTGCGCTACCGAGGCCTACTAAAAAAACTTTACATACAAAACAGGAAAACACAATATGGAATTTTAATTCCATTTACTCTTTCTGATGTGGAATATTTTTGCTCTTAAGACCAAAAAAACGAGGGACAGAGTCTTTTATAATAGTGTATTCGTGTTTTCTAAGAAGTTATTCTGTTCATTTAAGATAACGAAGAAGATGTGATAGGTCTTGAAAAGTTTAAAATAAAGATTCATAACCAAATCTGAAAATTTTTCAAATACTTCTTTGAGTTTTAAACAGACGACATGTGGGCTTAGCAGAAGTTATAAAACATAGTTTCCTGTTAGCTGTGTAATACTAAAAAAGTATGCCCCGGGTGAGGATCGAACTCACGACTTTCAGATAACTCTTAGGAGCATGATAATGAGACTGGCGCGCTGCCTACTGCGCTACCGAGGCCTACTAGATAAACTTTACATACAAAACAGGAAAACAAAATATGAAATTTTAATTCCATTTACTCTTTCTGATGTGGAATATTTTTGCTCTTAAGACCAAAAAAACGAGGGACAGAGTCTTTTATAATAGTGTATTCGTGTTTTCTAAGAAGTTATTCTGTTCATTTAAGATATCGAAGAAGATGTGATAGGTCTTGAAAAGCTTTAAAATAAAGATTCATAACCAAATCTGAAAATTCTTCAAATACTTCTTTGAGTTTTAAAACAGACGACATGTGGGCTTTGCAGAAGTTATAAAACATAGTTTCCTGTTAGCTGTGTAATAATCAAAAAGAATGCCCCGGATGAGGATCGAAATCACGACCTTCAGATAACTCTTAGGACATGTTTATGAGACTGACGCGCTGCCTTTTGCGCTACCGAGGCCTACTAGAAAAACTTTACATACAAAACAGGAAAACACAATATGAAATTTTAATTCCATTTACTCTTTCTGATGTGGAATATTTTTGCTCTTAAGACCAAAAAAACGAGGGAAAGAGTCTTTTATAATAGTGTATTCGTGTTTTCTTAGAAGTTATTCTGTTCATTTAAGATATGGAAGAAGAATTGGTAGGTCTTGAAAAACTTTAAAATAAAGATTCATAACCAAATCTGAAAATTTTTCAAATACTTCTTTGAGTTTTAAAACAGACGACATGTGGGCTTTGCAGAAGTTATAAAACATAGATTCCTGTTAGCTGTGTAATAATCAAAAAGAATGCCCCGGGTGAGGATCGAACTCACGACCTTCAGATAACTCTCAGGAGTATGATTATGAGACTGACGCGCTGCCTGCTGCGCTACCGAGGCCTACTAGAAAAACTTTACATACAAAACAGGAAAACACAATATGAAATTTTAATTCCATTTACGCTTTCTGATGTGGAATATTTTTGCTCTTAAGACCAAAAAAACGAGGGACAGAGTCTTTTATATTAGTGTATTCGTGTTTTCTAAGAAGTTATTCTGTTCATTTAAGATATCGAAGAAGATGTGACAGGTCTTGAAAAGCTTTAAAATAAAGATTCATAACCAAATCTGAAAATTTTTCAAATACTTCTTTGAGTTTTAAAACAGACAACATGTGGGCTTTGCAGAAGTTATAAAACATAGTTTCCTGTTAGCTGTGTAATAATCAAAAAGAATGCCCCGGGTGAGGATCGAACTCACGACCTTCAGATAACCCTTACGAGCACGATTATGAGACTGACGCGCTGCCTGCTGCGCTACCGAGGCCTACTGGAAAAACTTTACATACAAAACAGGAAAACACAATATGAAATTTTAATTCCATTTA
Source organism: Maratus michaelseni (assembly GCA_963931845.1). Lineage (NCBI taxonomy): Eukaryota > Metazoa > Arthropoda > Arachnida > Araneae > Salticidae > Maratus > Maratus michaelseni. The sequence goes on from OZ007594.1 coordinate 326,336,709, forward strand.
CTCTTTCTGATGTGGAATATTTTTGCTCTTAAGACCAAAAAAACGAGGGACAGAGTCTTTTATAATAGTGTATTCGTGTTTTCTAAGAAGTTATTCTGTTCATTTAAGATATTGAAGAAGATGTGACAGGTCTTGAAAAGCTTTAAAATAAAGATTCATAACCAAATCTGAAAATTTTTCAAATACCTCTTTGAGTTTTAAAACAGACAACATGTGGGCTTAGCAGAAGTTATAAAACATAGTTTCCTGTTAGCTGTGTAATACTAAAAAAGTATGCCCCGGGTGAGGATCGAACTCACGACTTTCAGATAACTCTTAGGAGCATGAATATGAGACTGGCGCGCTGCCTACTGCGCTACCGAGGCCTACTAGAAAAACTTTACATACAAAACAGGAAAACAAAATATGAAATTTTAATTCCATTTACTCTTTCTGATGTGGAATATTTTTGCTCTTAAGACCAAAAAAACGAGGGACAGAGTCTTTTATAATAGTGTATTCGTGTTTTCTAAGAAGTTATTCTGTTCATTAAAGATATCGAAGAAGATGTGATAGGTCTTGAAAAGCTTTAAAATAAAGATTCATAACCAAATCTGAAAATTTTTCAAATACTTCTTTGAGTTTTAAAACAGACGACATGTGGGCTTTGCAGAAGTTATAAAACATAGTTTCCTGTTAGCTGTGTAATAATCAAAAAGAATGCCCCGGGTGAGGATCGAACTCACGACCTTCAGATAACCCTTACGAGCACGATTATGAGACTGACGCGCTGCCTGCTGCGCTACCGAGGCCTACTGGAAAAACTTTACATACAAAACAGGAAAACACAATATGAAATTTTAATTCCATTTACTCTTTCTGATGTGGAATATTTTTGCTCTTAAGACCAAAAAAACGAGGGACAGAGTCTTTTATAATAGTGTATTCGTGTTTTCTAAGAAGTTATTCTGTTCATTTAAGATATTGAAGAAGATGTGACAGGTCTTGAAAAGCTTTAAAATAAAGATTCATAACCAAATCTGAAAATTTTTCAAATACCTCTTTGAGTTTTAAAACAGACAACATGTGGGCTTAGCAGAAGTTATAAAACATAGTTTCCTGTTAGCTGTGTAATACTAAAAAAGTATGCCCCGGGTGAGGATCGAACTCACGACTTTCAGATAACTCTTAGGAGCATGAATATGAGACTGGCGCGCTGCCTACTGCGCTACCGAGGCCTACTAGAAAAACTTTACATACAAAACAGGAAAACAAAATATGAAATTTTAATTCCATTTACTCTTTCTGATGTGGAATATTTTTGCTCTTAAGACCAAAAAAACGAGGGTTGGTTGGTTGGTTGATTATTGACGGCCAATTATCTACACTAGGGATATAGGCCCGGGGGGAGTGCCCTTCGTGGGGGTCTTTCTAAGGGAACCTAACCCGTATTTACGCATGGATAAATCCACGGCTCGAAGAAAACCACGAAAACTCCAAACGATTAGGCCGACGGGCGCGATTGGGATCGAACCCAGCACCTCCCGTCTACCAGCTTCGAGAGCACAACCTCTCAGCCACTGGTGGGGCCTTTCTAAGGGAACCTAATCCGTATTTACGCATGGAGAAAATCCACGGCTCGAAAGAAAACCACGAAAACTCCGAGCGATTAGGCCGACGGGCGCGATTGGGATCGAACCCAGCACCTCCCGTCTACCAGCTTCGAGAGCACAACCTCTCAGCCACTGGTGGGGCCTTTCTAAGGGAACCTAATCCGTATTTACGCATGGAGAAAATCCACGGCTCGAAAGAAAACCACGAAAACTCCGAGCGATTAGGCCGACGGGCGCGATTGGGATCGAACCCAGCACCTCCCGTCTACCAGCTTCGAGAGCACAACCTCTCAGCCACTGGTGGGGCAAAAAAAAAAAAAAAAAAAAAAAAAAAAAAAAACGAGGGGACAGAGTCTTTTATAATAGTGTATTCGTGTTTTATAAGAAGTTATTCTGTTCATTTAAGATATCGAAGAAGATGTGGTAGGTCTTCAAAAATTTTAAAATAAAGATTCATAACCAAATCTGAAAAATTTTCAAATACTTCTTTGAGTTTTAAAACAGACGATATGTGGGCTTTGCAGAAGTTATTAAACATAGTTTCCTGTTAGCTGTGTAATACTTAAAAAGAAATGCTCCGGGTGAGAATCAAACTCAGGACCTTCAGATAACTCTTAGGAGCATGATTATGAGACTGACGCGCTGCCTACTACGTTACCGAGGCCTACTATAAAGAGCTTTACATACAAAACAGGAAAACAAAATATGAAATTTTAATTCCATTTACTCTTTCTGATGTGGAATATTTTTGCTCTTAAGACCAAAAAAACGAGGGACAGAGTCTTTTATAATAGTGTATTCGTGTTTTCTAAGAAGTTATTCTGTTCATTTAAGATATCGAAGAAGATGTGGTAGGTCTTGAAAAGCTTTAAAATAAAGATTCATGTTACAATGTTTTTCAACATTTAAATTTTGAAGAAAACCCATTACTTAATTTTAGAGAAATAAGCCAAATAAAGGTCCAAATCCCCTTAAAGATTTTTCAAACAAAACAAATGCAAATTCAGTAAATAATTTAAAAAAATTAAGTATGAGTTTAACAACTAAAAAAAACATCAACAACCGCCACCAGAAATTTTAGTATGCGTTGTGTTCACAGACCCTTTAAATAAATTTATAAAAACCCAATAAAATCTCTCCTGAAAAATAAACAGGAGCCTTGGCTCATTAATTCACTCATTTGCTAATAACTTTATAAACTTGAAAATTCCATTATCTAGTATTTATATAAATGCAATTAATTACTTTTATAATTCTTCAAAGTTCAACGAATTAATTCCAATCTTATTAACAGATATCTAGATGAATTTAATTAACATCTTCAAAAATGGTTATACTTCAACAACTTTTGCTTATCTTAGGTAAATATACTCAAGCAAAATTTACTTTCTTTCTATTAAAGTAACCTATGGATTTATTAAAATTCATATAGTAAATATAAAAAAAAAAGGAAAGCATGTAGTTCACCAATCAATACTTAATTTCTAGTAATAACCCAAACTGCATAATCCTTAATTAATTAAATTATTTTTACTTTAGAGAGTTAAAACTTAAACATTTAATCCATCATATAAAAGAGATATTTACAAAATCATAATTTTAAATCTTCACCTTTAAAGAAGAACTAGGATTCTTCAGCTTATTTTTCCTTTTAAATAAATAAATAAAAAAAAAGACAATATGATGTCTTTGCTGAGTCAAATTTGAAATCGATTAAAGTTATTTATTATACAACAATAAATACACAAAACTAAATAAAATAAATACTATTGTAAAGGATAAAATTCAATACATTTTATTAAGTTATATTTTGAAGAGAAATATAAAAAAAAATAAGGAAGGGTGCATATGACAAGATCAGTTTAGGTCAAAGGTAGATACTGTATACATACTTATAAAGTTTTCATAACAAAATGATTTAAATATTTTAACATGGAAAACAAATTTCTTTTGGAGACTTTCAATAGAAATTGCTCAAGAATTTAGGTAATTAATATTTTCGCCATTATATAAACATTAAGTTCATTAATTGGATATTTCAGACTTTCGGCCAAATTATTATTACACAATAGACAGCCAGTTCTATTGAAAATTAGGCTTTCTGCCGAATGTTCTTCTGCATTAATGAGCTCTCAAGTTAGAAATACGTAAAATAACTTACCCAGGTGACCGAATCTCTTAGAATGGCACGATAAATCCTCATCCCGGGGAATCCGGGATTGTTTCTACTTATACCGGTGATTCTCGTGGCGACACAGTAAGACTTTGGGGCCTTAATTTCTACAGCTGGCCTCAGGCACGTACTTTACCCTTCAATCTAGGAGCTTCAAAACATAGGGAGCTTCTTTTGAAATCTTTGGTTACTCAAACGGAGAAAAGTTTTTTTTTCAACTCCTTCTTTGCAGAGCATCAGAAAAGAAATCTCTGGACTCGGAGCGTTCACCCCTAAATTCTCCTAGGTACTATATCGGCGATAGAGGAGAAACATCTCTCGGTTAAATTGGAGCATAATGCTGTAGTTTAGGATTTCTCCCGAAAACTCGTACGGCCCAACACTTGGGAATATGGCTTCCAAGTTCACTCTAACTCATACCAGGACGTTGGTTTGTCACTATAGATCCTTTCCCACACCCGGGAAAAAGAAAAGGGCCTAGTGTCCGGGCATCATCCCCCTATTAAACTTTTCAGCCAACAACTCCTACGATTTCTTTCGAACTGATCGCTTCCTAAAAAACTAAAAACACGCAACCAACAAAACTGGGGCTACTCTTGCCTCCCACTATAAGGACACTTGTCCAATCACGAACCAAGGGGCGTAACATTCTAGAACCCCTTGCATTCCCACATTGAATACAAAAACCAGATGGCCCCCACTGCAAACTGCACTTCGAAAGCAAATCTAAAATGTTTATTCCAGACATCCTGGAAGACGCGGGACCTCCATGAAAACCCTTCAATTCTGGGAAACGCATCTAGAAAACAGCCTGTTTTTCTATTTAAATTTTTGTTTACGAAAAGTTCGTTAACCGATTCACAGGCCCCTACCGAAAACAACTGGCAAAACACTTAACTCTCCTCCTCTGATCCCGGGAAATATTTCTGTCATGATACCCTGGGAACCTCCGACTAGGCTCAATGAACTTTACTCCTATGTTAAAACGGATATTTACTTCTAACAAACTTACTGACTAAATATTTTTATTATTAATTTAAAATAATCCTTAAATTTTGTATATTTACATTTTCCTAAAAAATTCATTTATTTATATTTCTCTCAACCAAAAAATTCCAAAATTCGATGAATTTCCACCTAACAACATCCCCCTCTGTAGGAAAAAAATTTTGAACGGAGAGAAAAAATTTTATACCACTCTACTAACGAAGAAAATCAAATAACGACATGATAAAGCAACCGCGCGCAAGAGTAAAACTCCGGCGAAAATAATCTTACAAGTCCTACCTCGACCCGATTTGATAAATCTTCCCCAGGGCTCTCCACTTACAAAGTCGCTAGGGCGATGCGTCCACCCCCTAAAACCCTGCAGTGCAAAACATGTAACCGAAAACTTCGCTTATCACCTACGGGATGTAACACGCACCGCTGACGTGATGGTTCACCAAAAACCACCATTTTGGAAGAAGAGAAAAAGAGGAAGATGAGGAGTAAACAATGATCCATTTAACTCAACATTGCTTAACTTACCAAACCAAACAAAAAGAAAACTAGCCGAACCCTTGGGCACGAAATTGAAAAGAAAAAGAACTGGTTGCCTTTACAAACATATACTATAAAAATAACGTATCGTGGGTGCCAATTATAAAACATATAAAACCAAATTATTGATATGAAATACAGCACACTTACAACAAATAAAAGTTTAAAAAAAATCAAAACACAAAATATGAAAAATCTACTATAAATTTCCACAAAATACATTAATAATCAAATATGAATCCAAACTTAGTTCTAAATATGCCGATTACAGATCATTTTCTAAACAGAAAAGTTCACAATATACTGAGTGTTGGCAATAAAAGTCCTATGCCAAAAATGCTTCTCATAATGTCTACATGTATACTTTACGTTTGTTATATGCATAGAGAAAATCTGAGATATAATTTCAGTATAAATTCCAAACTTTTCCAGTATAAATCTCCAATAAAATTCCAAAAAACGGACTATAACAAATTGCATATAATAGAGCAAGTATAACCCCCAAAATAAGAGAGAAAAAATAAATGTTCCCTGAAATAATACAAACACGTTTGAGGGATGGTTTTTTATATAAAACCCATGAATTCTAACTAAACATAACTTCGCATTTTTTTAAAAAAAGCATAACTATAGTTTATTTGTATTTTTTTTTTTTTTTTTTTTTTTTTTTTAAACCCAAATAATATTACACATATTTTAATAACCAAAAATAATAAAATGCATATGAACTTAAAGAAATCACCACAAAACGACAAATAAATAATCACTAATAACCATATACACTTATAGAACAGTTTAATGAAAATTTAAGTAGCCGAAAAGAACCCGGAATTTATTATTTAATTCTTAGCGTTAGAGCGTAAGAAATAATCATGTTTGTTTGCACCAGACGAAAACGTGCCTCTCCCACTCAACGTGTATTCGTGAAGGAGAAATTTTTTTCCTGCCTTACGCATCCGAAATTCTGCGTAAATACGGATTAGGTTCCCTTAGAAAGACCCCCACGAAGGGCACTCCCCCTGGGCCTATATCCCTAGTGTAGATAATTGGCCGTCAATAATCAACCCAACCCAACCCATCCGAAATTCCTCCAGCGGGTCAGCTTCATAGATGATATTCGTAAAGGGGACTGTCTCAGCCGGGGTTTGTTTGTTTACCTGAACAGCTGGCTCAGTAGTTTCGGTTTTAAGCAGAGCGGGGAAGGTTGGCTTGTCTGGTATCTTAGAGATGCGATCACAGTGAATCCATTCGACTTTTGAAGGATCTCGAATAGATTGTATTTTGAAATTTACATTTTTGTGTTGATCAATAATTCTAAAAGGCCCGTTGTTTAATTTAGTAAATTTCTTGCACAATCCTGGTTTGATTTGAGGGGTGTATTTCATGACCAGATTTCCTACTTTTAATTTTTTATCAACTGCAACCCGACTTCTGTAGTACTGTTGTTTTACAGATACCTCCTCGAGATTGTTTCTTACACGCTGGAAAACAGATTTCAGCGTAGCAATTAGGTTTTCACAATATGAAGGGTCTTCCTGATAAGAAAATTTACTTTCCCCAACTAAGCTGTTATAGGGTAAGCGAATATCTCTCCCAGTTAAAATGAAATAAGGAGTTTCGTCAGTTGAAGCATGAACAGCGGATCTAATAGCTAATAATGCGAATTTTAATTTCGAGTCCCAATCTGTGTGAAATTCATTAACTAAGTGAGTTAAGCAACCAGCTATCGAAGAATGGAGACGTTCTACCTTGGCATTGCTAGAGGGGTGGTAAGCAGTCGTTGTTTTGTGCTTAATATCTAATTTTTTATATACAATTTCTATCGCTTCACTTAACAGCTGTTTTCCTTTATCAGTTACGATATAAGTTGGGCACCCGTGGCGATATATGAACTCAGCTAAAGTCTCAGCAATAGTATCAGATGTAATGTTTGGCACAGGGAATGCTTCAGGCCATTTAGAAAAACTATCTACATACGTAACAATGAATTTATTCCCATTGTAACTTATAGGAAATGGGCCCGAAATATCCAAATGGATAGTAATCATTGGTCCTATCGGTGTAGGCAATTTCTGCAACTCTGCCAGTGCCTTAGGTTTATGGGCCCTAAACTCAAGACATGACTGACATGATGCAACTAACTGTTTAATATTTGCGTACATTCCATGCCAAAAATAATCTGATCTTATTCTTTCTAAGGTCTTGAAAAAACCTCCATGGCACGCAACTGACGATGTATGTGCCATGTGAAAAATGTTTGGTACAAGCGTCTTCGGTAATACAATTTTTGACTGTCTATCCCTGCTAGTTCTCATCTTTAAGACTCTACACTTTAATATATCATTATGAATGAAAAATTCCATATTCCTTTGAAAGAATTTCAAACCTTTGCTTAAACGTATCGAAACTTTCTGACAGAATTTATCTTCACTCTGAGCGACTCGAAGTTCATGTAGGAAGGACTCTACGTCCACTGTACTGACATTGTCCAGTACGAAGTTTACCTGCTCAGATGAAAATATAGGAGGTTCTAGACTTATTTCGTGTTCTGCAAAGCGCGAAAGAAAATCTGCTACAGAATTACATTTACCTTTTATAAATTTAGTATCAAAATCAAAATCCGCTAACGCACAAAGCCATCGTGCAATTCTTGATGTAGGGTCCTTTATTTTTAAAGCATGTGTCAAGGCGGCATGATCTGTATAAACAATAAATTTTTTATTAAAAAGGTAACACTTGAAATAATTTATGGTCCATACAAGAGCCAGTAATTCTCTTTCTGTAGTAGAATATCGCGTTTCTACGTCCTTTAACTTCCTTGAGGCGAAAGCTATAGGTCTAGGAAAATTTTCGTCGTCCAACTGTGCTAAGACACTTATTCCCAGCGCCACCGCAGACGCATCCGTATGCAATATAAATTCTTTCTGCATATCCGGTAAATTTAGACTTGGTATACTCGCAGGCGTTTGTTTTAAGTCATCAAACTCTGCCTGAGCCCGGTCATTCCAAATAAATTTTCCTTTTCCTTTCATTAAATTTGTTAAATTAATGGTGCGTTGCGAAAAATCCGCGAAAAATTTCCTATAAAAACCTACGCATCCAATAAGAGCTCTGACATCCCTTTTTGACTTTGGTGTCTTAAATTTAGAGACTACTTCGATATTTTTAGGGGTTGGTGTTATTTTCCCATCCAAAACCTGAAATCCTAAGAATGTTATTTCCGTTTTTAAAAAATGACATTTCGAAGGTTTCAATTTTAAATTGTGTTGCCTCAGACGATCGAAAACAATTTTCAATTTCTCGAAATGAGATTCTATATCTTTGGAGGCAATACAAATGTCATCGATATACACTAAGATATTTAGATATGTGAGATCTCCCAAAACTAAATTCATTAATCTCTGAAATGAATTAGGGCTGCTTGAAAGCCCAAAAGGTGATCTTTTGAACATAAAGGAGCCTCGATGTGTCGTAATTGTCGTGTAATGCTGGTGTTCCTCCGGTATCATTTGTTGGAAAAATCCGCTAGTTAAATCCAGAGAAGTAAAATATTTGGCCCCTTCCAAAGAATCAATCGTTTCATTAATATTAGGGATAGGAAACGTGTCTTTTATTAATTTCTTATTTAATTTACGAAAATCTACCGCTAACCTGTATCCTCCGTCTGCTTTTCTAACTAGCATAACGGGGCTAGAATAATTTGAGTTTGCAGGTACTAAAATTTCTGATTCGAGAAGAATATTTATTTGCTCATCCATTTCTTTACGTAAATTATAAGGGACTCTATATGGACGAGACTTGACTGGAATATTATCTTGTAATTCAATTTCATGTAAAAGTGAACTGCAGCCGGGTAGATCTAAGACTGAGGCTGCGAAAACATCAGAATTATCTTTTAAAAAATTTTCAACTCTTATTTTTAAATTTTGATCAAGATGTTCAAGATTAATATTGGTATCCCATTTAAGGTCAGTGTGGTCCAGTTTTCCTATCTCTTCATTATTTACGTGTGCTACAAAATCCGATGGCTGAGAATGATGTGAAGAAACTAATTCATGCACAACTCCTAATTTAGTATTTTTATTTATGTGAATTTCTATATCACTTATATTAAGGACTTTCATAAAAAGGGAAATATCATTGTTTTTACAAATAGAATGACTAACTAAAATAGAGGATGATAAATGATTGGTGCAAGGAGTAATTAACAGATTATCTGTACTAAAATTGTGAGCTTTGTTTATTTTAACTTCAATGATTTTCTCGGACAAAGGAGGAATTAGATATTTTTTCTTTGCACAAGCCGAGAAAGTAGAATCATTTTCGTATACAGTATTTACTGAGTTTCCATAGGCACGTAAAATTGGAACGACTGTGTTTATATTTCGTAAGGTATTGTTCAAGAAGTCAATATTAAATTGAAATTTAGATAAAAAAGGAACTCCTAAAATAATTTGAAAATGTGGGGACATTTCGCCTTCCATTACTTTAAAATTATCTTCAAAATCTTGATTTTGCATATTGAAATTAAATTTAACCATACCTGTCGTTCTGAACATGCCCCCCACTAATGTATTCATTTCCAAGTTTAAATTATCTAGCATAGGAGCGTTAACTTTTCCTAAGATGCTGTTATTTATTAAGTTACAAGAAGAGCCACAATCTATTAATGCAGTGAATTCATGATTATAACTTATAACTTTTACAAGCGGTAATCGCTGCCACACGTTATTGTGATACGAGCTGAAAATACCGGGTTTAAAATCGTCGGGCACACTGCTTTTAACATCTCCCCGATCCCCATCTGCCCGAGTTATAGAGATCCCGTCCCGTTTAAAGAGTTGCTTGCCGCATTCTGATCACTTGCGCTTGTGGAAGCCTGTATCTTTTCGGAGTTCGAAATTTGACTCCCTACAATCTTATTTTTCTCTGAGTGTCTCGTGTCAGGAAGGGGTCTCATTCCGTACGGATGAAAATGTGTTCGCCTCCCTCCTTTTCTACCTGAAAAGGATTGTTGATGCCCATTCTCATTGAATCTCCCCTGATTATTTCTATGCTGTCCTGAGTTTTTCTTATAACACTGGGATTGATAGTGCCCTGCTAATCCACAAAAATAGCAGATAATATTAGATTTATCCATGCGTGTGGGTTTATTTTCTAGATTTTGCACCTTATCTGCTAATGATGAAAGAATATGTTTTAAATTTATTATTTCTTCTACCATTTTATCTTTGCTTTCATTTTTAATTGGATTTCTATCATCAATCACGCAAGTAAGCTCACCCGATTTATCAAAGTTAGTGGGGGGTTGCTGCGATTGTACAGCTAACCAAGCTTTTTCTTCTAAGACAGCTATATTCTCGAGTTCATTTAACGTAGCGGGATTTCTGGCTATGACACCCTTTCTTATCTGCGGTTCTAAATTTTTTTTGAGCATCGCCATAAGCCACTGATCTTCGGTTTGCTTTTGGCTTTCGGGAGGAAGATTTTGTGCCAGAACGGCATTTCTTGCTTTCTGTTTGCAAATGACAAGATATTGAGAAACCCGAATTCCTGCCGCCTGTTTATAGTTCCAAAAATCTTCTAAGAGTGAGGAAGGGTCCTTTTCTTTATTGTAAATATCCCCCAACACTTTGAAAAAATCATCAATATTGTTAATTTGATCTTTAAAGTTTGCAAAAGTTTGCAACGCTGGCCCTGCTAATCTTTGTTGAATTGCAAATAGTCTGTCATCTTTGGGCCATTCTAAAAAGTCAGCAAAGGACTTAAATTTCTGTGCAAAATCGGAAAACCGAAAATTTGGGTTTTGACCCGTAAATATCGGAATAAGAGTTAAATTTTCCAATAAAAGACCTCTTCTCTGAGATACAGACATTTCTTTTTCTTCACCGTCATGCGTTATTGGGCCATTTACGGTTGATGAATTATCAACTACCTCTTTTGATCTCCCCATAATGATTTTTTTAAAAACACAATAAAATCAACGAAAATAAACTTTTCTCATAAACATAGAAAAATAAAAAAGAATCCTAAAAGATGTCACAAAAATTTTGAAAACAAAAAGTACCTCTTACTGGACTGATTGATACTGGAATTTATAAATTTTAAGCATAGAATAAAAATAATAATAATAAAAATAATAATAATATTGGCATCCAATCAAAAACTGCACACCTGTATGTGCATAACTATATAAAATATATGAAAAGTATAAATAATCTCCTGTTAATCCGATCATGAATTATAGCAAGTAAATATTATCAGAATCAATTTTATTCCCAAGTGAAATCAATATAAACCATTAACACATAAACATACATATATAAATGAGTGAATTACCAAGGACTGGGCACGGCATCATTTTTGTTACAATGTTTTTCAACATTTAAATTTTGAAGAAAACCCAGTACTTAATTTTAGAGAAATAAGCCAAATAAAGGTCCAAATCCCCTTAAGGCCCCCACCAGTGGCTGAGAGGTTGTGCTCTCGAAGCTGGTAGACGGGAGGTGCTGGGTTCGATCCCAATCGCGCCTGTCGGCCTAATCGTTCGGAGTTTTCGTGGTTTTCTTCGAGCCGTGGATTTATCCATGCGTAAATACGGATTAGGTACCCTTAGAAAGACCCCCACGAAGGGCACTCCCCCCGGGCCTATATCCCTAGTGTTGATAATTGGCCGTCAATAATCAACCCAACCCAACCCAACCCAAATCCCCTTAAAGATTTTTCAAACAAAACAAATGCAAATTCAGTAAATAAGTTAAAAAAATTAAGTATGAGTTTAACAACTAAAAAAAACATCAACAACCGCCACCAGAAATTTTAGTATGCGTTGTGTTCACAGACCCTTTAAATAAATTTATAAAAACCCAATAAAATCTCTCCTGAAAAATAAACAGGAGCCTTGGCTCATTAATTCACTCATTTGCTAATAACTTTATAAACTTGAAAATTCCATTATCTAGTATTTATATAAATGCAATTAATTACTTTTATAATTCTTCAAAGTTCAACGAATTAATTCCAATCTTATTAACAGATATCTAGATGAATTTAATTAACATCTTCAAAAATGGTTATACTTCAACAACTTTTGCTTATCTTAGGTGAATATACTCAGGCAAAATTTACTTTCTTTCTATTAAAGTAACCTATGGATTTATTAAAATTCATATAGTAAATATAAAAAAAAAGGAAAGCATTTAGTTCACCAATCAATACTTAATTTCTAGTAATAACCCAAACTGCATAATCCTTAATTAATTAAATTATTTTTACTTTAGAGAGTTAAAACTTAAACATTTAATCCATCATATAAAAGAGTTATTTACAAAATCATAATTTTAAATCTTCACCTTTAAAGAAGAACTAGGATTCTTCAGCTTATTTTTCCTTTTAAATAAATAAATAAAAAAAAAGACAATATGATGTCTTTGCTGAGTCAAATTTGAAATCGATTAAAGTTATTTATTATACAACAATAAATACACAAAACTAAATAAAATAAATACTATTGTAAAGGATAAAATTTAATACATTTTATTAAGTTATATTTTGAAGAGAAATATAAAAAAAAATAAGGAAGGGTACATATGACAAGATCAGTTTAGGTCAAAGGTAGATACTGTATACATACTTATAAAGTTTTCATAACAAAATGATTTAAATATTTTAACATGGAAAACAAATTTCTTTTGGAGACTTTCAATAGAAATTGCTCAAGAATTTAGGTAATTAATATTTTCGCCATTATATAGTCATTAAGTTCATTAATTGGATATTTCAGACTTTCGGCCAAATTATTATTAGACAATAGACAACCAGTTCTATTGAAAATTAGGCTTTCTGCCGAATGTTCTTCTGCATTAATGAGCTCTCAAGTTAGAAATACGTAAAATAACTTACCCAGGTGACCGAATCTCTTAGAATGGCACGATAAATCCTCATCCCGGGGAATCCGGGATTGTTTCTACTTATACCGGTGATTCTCGTGACGACACAGTAAGACTTTGGGGCCTTAATTTCTACAGCTGGCCTCAGGCACGTACTTTACCCTTCAATCTAGGAGCTTCAAAACATAGGGAGCTTCTTTTGAAATCTTTGGTTACTCCACCGGAGAAAAGTTTTTTTTTTCAACTCCTTCTTTGCAGAGCATCAGAAAAGAAATCTCTGGACTCGGAGCGTTCACCCCTAAATTCTCCTAGGTACTATATCGGCGATAGAGGAGAAACATCTCTCGGTTAAATTGGAGCATAATGCTGTAGTTGAGGATTTCTCCCGAAAACTCGTACGGCCCAACACTTGGGAATATGGCTTCCAAGTTCACTCTAACTCATACCAGGACGTTGGTTTGTCACTATAGATCCTTTCCCACACCCGGGAAAAAGAAAAGGGCCTAGTGTCCGGGCATCATCCCCCTATTAAACTTTTCAGCCAACAACTCCTACGCTTTCTTTCGAACTGATCGCTTCCTAAAAAACTAAAAACACGCAACCAACAAAACTGGGGCTACTCTTGCCTCCCACTATAAGGACACTTGTCCAATCAAGAACCAAGGGGCGTAACATTCTAGAACCCCTTGCATTCCCACATTGAATACAAAAACCAGATGGCCCCCACTGCAAACTGCACTTCGAAAACAAATCTAAAATGTTTATTCCAGACATCCTGGAAGACGCGGGACCTCCATGAAAACCCTTCAATTCTGGGAAACGCATCTAGAAAACAGCCTGTTTTTCTATTTTTATTTTTGTTTACGAAAAGTTCGTTAACCGATTCACAGGCCCCTACCGAAAACAAATGGCAAAACACTTAACTCTCCTCCTCTGATCCCGGGAAATATTTCTGTCATGATACCCTGGGAACCTCCGACTAGGCTCAATGAACTTTACTCCTATGTTAAAACGGATATTTACTTCTAACAAACTTACTGACTAAATATTTTTATTATTATTTTAAAATAATCCTTAAATTTTGTATATTTACATTTTCCTAAAAAATTCATTTATTTATATTTCTCTCAACCAAAAAATTCCAAAATTCGATGAATTTCCACCTAACATTCATAACCAAATCTGAAAATTTTTCAAATACTTCTTTGAGTTTTAAAACAGACGACATGAAACTGACGCGCTGCCTACTACGTTACCGAGGCCTACTATAAGGAGCTTTACATACAAAACAGGAAAACAAAATATGAAATTTTAATTCCATTTACTCTTTCTGATGTGGAATATTTTTGCTCTCAAGACCAAAAAAACGAGGGACAGAGTCTTTTATAATAGTGTATTCGTGTTTTCTAAGAAGTTATTCTGTTCATTTAAGATATCGAAGAAGATGTGGGTTGGGTTGGGTTGATTATTGACGGCCAATTATCGACACTAGGGATATAGGCCCGGGGGGAGTGCCCTTCGTGGGGGTCTTTCTAAGGGAACCTAATCCGTATTTACGCATGGAGAAGATCCACGGCTCGAAAGAAAACCACGAAAACTCCGAGCGATTAGGCCGACGGGCGCGATTGGGATCGAACCCAGCACCTCCCGTCTACCAGCTTCGAGAGCACAACCTCTCAGCCACTGGTGGGGCCCGAAGAAGATGTGACAGGTCTTGAAAAGCTTTAAAATAAAGATTCAAAACCAAATCTGAAAATTTTTCAAATACTTCTTTGAGTTTTAAAACAGACAACATGTGGGCTTTGCAGAAGTTATAAAACATAGATTCCTGTTAGCTGTGTAATAATAAAAAAGAATGCCCCGGGTGAGGATCGAACTCACGACCTTCAGATAACTCTCAGGAGCATGATTATGAGACTGACGCGCTGCCTGCTGCGCTACCGAGGCCTACTAGAAAAACTTTACATACAAAACAGGAAAACACAATATGAAATTTTAATTCCATTTACTCTTTCTGATGTGGAATATTTTTGCTCTTAAGACCAAAAAAACGAGGGACAGAGTCTTTTATAATAGTGTATTCGTGTTTTCTAAGAAGTTATTCTGTTCATTTAAGATATCGAAGAAGATGTGGTAGGTCTTCAAAAACTTTAAAATAAAGATTCATAACCAAATCTGAAAATTTTTCAAATACTTCTTTGAGTTTTAAAACAGACGACATGTGGGCTTTGCAGAAGTTATAAAACATAGTTTCCTGTTAGCTGTGTAATAATCAAAAAGAATGCCCCGGGTGAGGATCGAACTCACGACCTTCAGATAACTCTTAGGAGCATGATTATGAGACTGACGCGCTGCCTGCTGCTCTACCGAGGCCTACTAGAAAAACTTTACATACAAAACAGGAAAACACAATATGAAATTTTAATTCCATTTACTCTTTCTGATGTGGAATATTTTTGCTCTTAAGACCAAAAAAACGAGGGACAGAGTGTTTTATAATAGTGTATTCGTGTTTTATTAGAAGTTATTCTGTTCATTTAAGATATGGAAGAAGAATTGGTAGGTCTTGAAAAGCTTTAAAATAAAGATTCATAACCAAATCTGAAAATTTTTCAAATACTTCTTTGAGTTTTAAAACAGGCGACATGTGGGCTTTGCAGAAGTTATAAAACATAGTTTCCTGTTAGCTGTGTAATAATCAAAATGAATGCCCCGGGTGAGGATCGAACTTACGACCTTCAGATAACTCTTAGGAGCACGATTATGAGACTGACGCGCTACCTGCTGCGCTACCGAGGCCTACTGGAAAAATTTTACATACAAAACAGGAAAACACAATATGAAATTTTAATTCCATTTACTCTTTCTAATGTGGAATATTTTTGCTCTCAGTCTTTTATAATAGTGTATTCGTGTTTTCTAAGAAGTTATTCTGTTCATTTAAGATATGGAAGAACATGTGACAGGTCTTGAAAAGCTTTAAAATAAAGATTCATAACCAAATCTGAAAATTTTTCAAATACTTCTTTGAGTTTTAAAACAGACAACATGTGGGCTTTGCAGAAGTTATAAAACATAGTTTCCTGTTAGCTGTGTAATAATCAAAAAGAATGTCCCGGGTGAGGATCGAACTCACGACCTTCAGATAACTCTTAGGAGCATGATTATGAGACTGACGCGCTGACTGCTAGGAAAACTTTACATACAAAACAGGAAAACACAATATGAAATTTTAATTCCATTTACTCTTTCTGATGTGGAATATTTTTGCTCTTAAGACCAAAAAAACGAGGGACAGAGTCTTTTATAATAGTGTATTCGTGTTTTCTAAGAAGTTATTCTGTTCATTTAAGATATCGAAGAAGATGTGATAGGTCTTGAAAAGTTTAAAATAAAGATTCATAACCAAATCTGAAAATTTTTCAAATACTTCTTTGAGTTTTAAAACAGACGACATGTGGGCTTAGCAGAAGTTATAAAACATAGTTTCCTGTTAGCTGTGTAATACTAAAAAAGTATGCCCCGGGTGAGGATCGAACTCACGACTTTCAGATAACACTTAGGAGCATGATTATGAGACTGGCGCGCTGCCTACTGCGCTACCGAGGCCTACTAGAAAAACTTTACATACAAAACAGGAAAACAAAATATGAAATTTTAATTCCATTTACTCTTTCTGATGTGGAATATTTTTGCTCTCAAGACCAAAAAAACGAGGGTTGGGTTGGGTTGATTATTGACGGCCAATTATCTACACATGGGATATAGGCCCGGGGGGAGTGCCCTTCGTGGGGGTCTTTCTAAGGGAACCTAATCCGTATTTACGCATGGATAAATCCACGGCTCGAAGAAAACCACGAAAACTCCGAACGACTAGGCCGACGGGCGCGATTGGGATCGAACCCAGCACCTCCCGTGTACCAGCTTCGAGAGCACAACCTCTCAGCCACTGGTGGGACAAAAAAAAAAAAAAAAAAAAAAAAAAAAAAAAAAAAAAAAAAAAAAACGAGGGACAGAGTCTTTTATAATAGTGTATTCGTGTTTTCTAAGAAGTTATTCTGTTCATTTAAGATATCGAAGAAGATGTGATAGGTCTTGAAAAGTTTAAAATAAAGATTCATAACCAAATCTGAAAATTTTTCAAATACTTCTTTGAGTTTTAAAACAGGCGACATGTGGGCTTTGCAGAAGTTATAAAACATAGTTTCCTGTTAGCTGTGTAATACTAAAAAAGTATGCCCCGGGTGAGGATCGAACTCACGACTTTCAGATAACTCTTAGGAGCATGATTATGAGACTGGCGCGCTACCTACTGCGCTACCGAGGCCTACTAGAAAAACTTTACATACAAAACAGGAAAACAAAATATGAAATTTTAATTCCATTTACTCTTTCTGATGTGGAATATTTTTGCTCTTAAGACCAAAAAAACGAGGGACAGAGTCTTTTATAATAGTGTATTCGTGTTTTTTAAGAAGTTATTCTGTTCATTTAAGATATCGAAGAAGATGTGACAGGTCTTGAAAAGCTTTAAAATAAAGATTCATAACCAAATCTGAAAATTTTTCAAATACCTCTTTGAGTTTTAAAACAGACAACATGTGGGCTTAGCAGAAGTTATAAAACATAGTTTCCTGTTAGCTGTGTAATACTAAAAAAGTATGCCCCGGGTGAGGATCGAACTCACGACTTTCAGATAACTCTTAGGAGCATGAATATGAGACTGGCGCGCTGCCTACTGCGCTACCGAGGCCTACTAGAAAAACTTTACATACAAAACAGGAAAACAAAATATGAAATTTTAATTCCATTTACTCTTTCTGATGTGGAATATTTTTGCTCTTAAGACCAAAAAAACGAGGGACAGAGTCTTTTATAATAGTGTATTCGTGTTTTCTAAGAAGTTATTCTGTTCATTAAAGATATCGAAGAAGATGTGATAGGTCTTGAAAAGCTTTAAAATAAAGATTCATAACCAAATCTGAAAATTTTTCAAATACTTCTTTGAGTTTTAAAACAGACGACATGTGGGCTTTGCAGAAGTTATAAAACATAGTTTCCTGTTAGCTGTGTAATAATCAAAAAGAATGCCCCGGGTGAGGATCGAACTCACGACCTTCAGATAACCCTTACGAGCACGATTATGAGACTGACGCGCTGCCTGCTGCGCTACCGAGGCCTACTGGAAAAACTTTACATACAAAACAGGAAAACACAATATGAAATTTTAATTCCATTTACTCTTTCTGATGTGGAATATTTTTGCTCTTAAGACCAAAAAAACGAGGGACAGAGTCTTTTATAATAGTGTATTCGTGTTTTCTAAGAAGTTATTCTGTTCATTTAAGATATTGAAGAAGATGTGACAGGTCTTGAAAAGCTTTAAAATAAAGATTCATAACCAAATCTGAAAATTTTTCAAATACCTCTTTGAGTTTTAAAACAGACAACATGTGGGCTTAGCAGAAGTTATAAAACATAGTTTCCTGTTAGCTGTGTAATACTAAAAAAGTATGCCCCGGGTGAGGATCGAACTCACGACTTTCAGATAACTCTTAGGAGCATGAATATGAGACTGGCGCGCTGCCTACTGCGCTACCGAGGCCTACTAGAAAAACTTTACATACAAAACAGGAAAACAAAATATGAAATTTTAATTCCATTTACTCTTTCTGATGTGGAATATTTTTGCTCTTAAGACCAAAAAAACGAGGGTTGGTTGGTTGGTTGATTATTGACGGCCAATTATCTACACTAGGGATATAGGCCCGGGGGGAGTGCCCTTCGTGGGGGTCTTTCTAAGGGAACCTAACCCGTATTTACGCATGGATAAATCCACGGCTCGAAGAAAACCACGAAAACTCCAAACGATTAGGCCGACGGGCGCGATTGGGATCGAACCCAGCACCTCCCGTCTACCAGCTTCGAGAGCACAACCTCTCAGCCACTGGTGGGGCCTTTCTAAGGGAACCTAATCCGTATTTACGCATGGAGAAAATCCACGGCTCGAAAGAAAACCACGAAAACTCCGAGCGATTAGGCCGACGGGCGCGATTGGGATCGAACCCAGCACCTCCCGTCTACCAGCTTCGAGAGCACAACCTCTCAGCCACTGGTGGGGCCTTTCTAAGGGAACCTAATCCGTATTTACGCATGGAGAAAATCCACGGCTCGAAAGAAAACCACGAAAACTCCGAGCGATTAGGCCGACGGGCGCGATTGGGATCGAACCCAGCACCTCCCGTCTACCAGCTTCGAGAGCACAACCTCTCAGCCACTGGTGGGGCAAAAAAAAAAAAAAAAAAAAAAAAAAAAAAAAAACGAGGGGACAGAGTCTTTTATAATAGTGTATTCGTGTTTTATAAGAAGTTATTCTGTTCATTTAAGATATCGAAGAAGATGTGGTAGGTCTTCAAAAATTTTAAAATAAAGATTCATAACCAAATCTGAAAAATTTTCAAATACTTCTTTGAGTTTTAAAACAGACGATATGTGGGCTTTGCAGAAGTTATTAAACATAGTTTCCTGTTAGCTGTGTAATACTTAAAAAGAAATGCTCCGGGTGAGAATCAAACTCAGGACCTTCAGATAACTCTTAGGAGCATGATTATGAGACTGACGCGCTGCCTACTACGTTACCGAGGCCTACTATAAAGAGCTTTACATACAAAACAGGAAAACAAAATATGAAATTTTAATTCCATTTACTCTTTCTGATGTGGAATATTTTTGCTCTTAAGACCAAAAAAACGAGGGACAGAGTCTTTTATAATAGTGTATTCGTGTTTTCTAAGAAGTTATTCTGTTCATTTAAGATATCGAAGAAGATGTGGTAGGTCTTGAAAAGCTTTAAAATAAAGATTCATGTTACAATGTTTTTCAACATTTAAATTTTGAAGAAAACCCATTACTTAATTTTAGAGAAATAAGCCAAATAAAGGTCCAAATCCCCTTAAAGATTTTTCAAACAAAACAAATGCAAATTCAGTAAATAATTTAAAAAAATTAAGTATGAGTTTAACAACTAAAAAAAACATCAACAACCGCCACCAGAAATTTTAGTATGCGTTGTGTTCACAGACCCTTTAAATAAATTTATAAAAACCCAATAAAATCTCTCCTGAAAAATAAACAGGAGCCTTGGCTCATTAATTCACTCATTTGCTAATAACTTTATAAACTTGAAAATTCCATTATCTAGTATTTATATAAATGCAATTAATTACTTTTATAATTCTTCAAAGTTCAACGAATTAATTCCAATCTTATTAACAGATATCTAGATGAATTTAATTAACATCTTCAAAAATGGTTATACTTCAACAACTTTTGCTTATCTTAGGTAAATATACTCAAGCAAAATTTACTTTCTTTCTATTAAAGTAACCTATGGATTTATTAAAATTCATATAGTAAATATAAAAAAAAAAGGAAAGCATGTAGTTCACCAATCAATACTTAATTTCTAGTAATAACCCAAACTGCATAATCCTTAATTAATTAAATTATTTTTACTTTAGAGAGTTAAAACTTAAACATTTAATCCATCATATAAAAGAGATATTTACAAAATCATAATTTTAAATCTTCACCTTTAAAGAAGAACTAGGATTCTTCAGCTTATTTTTCCTTTTAAATAAATAAATAAAAAAAAAGACAATATGATGTCTTTGCTGAGTCAAATTTGAAATCGATTAAAGTTATTTATTATACAACAATAAATACACAAAACTAAATAAAATAAATACTATTGTAAAGGATAAAATTCAATACATTTTATTAAGTTATATTTTGAAGAGAAATATAAAAAAAAATAAGGAAGGGTGCATATGACAAGATCAGTTTAGGTCAAAGGTAGATACTGTATACATACTTATAAAGTTTTCATAACAAAATGATTTAAATATTTTAACATGGAAAACAAATTTCTTTTGGAGACTTTCAATAGAAATTGCTCAAGAATTTAGGTAATTAATATTTTCGCCATTATATAAACATTAAGTTCATTAATTGGATATTTCAGACTTTCGGCCAAATTATTATTACACAATAGACAGCCAGTTCTATTGAAAATTAGGCTTTCTGCCGAATGTTCTTCTGCATTAATGAGCTCTCAAGTTAGAAATACGTAAAATAACTTACCCAGGTGACCGAATCTCTTAGAATGGCACGATAAATCCTCATCCCGGGGAATCCGGGATTGTTTCTACTTATACCGGTGATTCTCGTGGCGACACAGTAAGACTTTGGGGCCTTAATTTCTACAGCTGGCCTCAGGCACGTACTTTACCCTTCAATCTAGGAGCTTCAAAACATAGGGAGCTTCTTTTGAAATCTTTGGTTACTCAAACGGAGAAAAGTTTTTTTTTCAACTCCTTCTTTGCAGAGCATCAGAAAAGAAATCTCTGGACTCGGAGCGTTCACCCCTAAATTCTCCTAGGTACTATATCGGCGATAGAGGAGAAACATCTCTCGGTTAAATTGGAGCATAATGCTGTAGTTTAGGATTTCTCCCGAAAACTCGTACGGCCCAACACTTGGGAATATGGCTTCCAAGTTCACTCTAACTCATACCAGGACGTTGGTTTGTCACTATAGATCCTTTCCCACACCCGGGAAAAAGAAAAGGGCCTAGTGTCCGGGCATCATCCCCCTATTAAACTTTTCAGCCAACAACTCCTACGATTTCTTTCGAACTGATCGCTTCCTAAAAAACTAAAAACACGCAACCAACAAAACTGGGGCTACTCTTGCCTCCCACTATAAGGACACTTGTCCAATCACGAACCAAGGGGCGTAACATTCTAGAACCCCTTGCATTCCCACATTGAATACAAAAACCAGATGGCCCCCACTGCAAACTGCACTTCGAAAGCAAATCTAAAATGTTTATTCCAGACATCCTGGAAGACGCGGGACCTCCATGAAAACCCTTCAATTCTGGGAAACGCATCTAGAAAACAGCCTGTTTTTCTATTTAAATTTTTGTTTACGAAAAGTTCGTTAACCGATTCACAGGCCCCTACCGAAAACAACTGGCAAAACACTTAACTCTCCTCCTCTGATCCCGGGAAATATTTCTGTCATGATACCCTGGGAACCTCCGACTAGGCTCAATGAACTTTACTCCTATGTTAAAACGGATATTTACTTCTAACAAACTTACTGACTAAATATTTTTATTATTAATTTAAAATAATCCTTAAATTTTGTATATTTACATTTTCCTAAAAAATTCATTTATTTATATTTCTCTCAACCAAAAAATTCCAAAATTCGATGAATTTCCACCTAACAACATCCCCCTCTGTAGGAAAAAAATTTTGAACGGAGAGAAAAAATTTTATACCACTCTACTAACGAAGAAAATCAAATAACGACATGATAAAGCAACCGCGCGCAAGAGTAAAACTCCGGCGAAAATAATCTTACAAGTCCTACCTCGACCCGATTTGATAAATCTTCCCCAGGGCTCTCCACTTACAAAGTCGCTAGGGCGATGCGTCCACCCCCTAAAACCCTGCAGTGCAAAACATGTAACCGAAAACTTCGCTTATCACCTACGGGATGTAACACGCACCGCTGACGTGATGGTTCACCAAAAACCACCATTTTGGAAGAAGAGAAAAAGAGGAAGATGAGGAGTAAACAATGATCCATTTAACTCAACATTGCTTAACTTACCAAACCAAACAAAAAGAAAACTAGCCGAACCCTTGGGCACGAAATTGAAAAGAAAAAGAACTGGTTGCCTTTACAAACATATACTATAAAAATAACGTATCGTGGGTGCCAATTATAAAACATATAAAACCAAATTATTGATATGAAATACAGCACACTTACAACAAATAAAAGTTTAAAAAAAATCAAAACACAAAATATGAAAAATCTACTATAAATTTCCACAAAATACATTAATAATCAAATATGAATCCAAACTTAGTTCTAAATATGCCGATTACAGATCATTTTCTAAACAGAAAAGTTCACAATATACTGAGTGTTGGCAATAAAAGTCCTATGCCAAAAATGCTTCTCATAATGTCTACATGTATACTTTACGTTTGTTATATGCATAGAGAAAATCTGAGATATAATTTCAGTATAAATTCCAAACTTTTCCAGTATAAATCTCCAATAAAATTCCAAAAAACGGACTATAACAAATTGCATATAATAGAGCAAGTATAACCCCCAAAATAAGAGAGAAAAAATAAATGTTCCCTGAAATAATACAAACACGTTTGAGGGATGGTTTTTTATATAAAACCCATGAATTCTAACTAAACATAACTTCGCATTTTTTTAAAAAAAGCATAACTATAGTTTATTTGTATTTTTTTTTTTTTTTTTTTTTTTTTTTTAAACCCAAATAATATTACACATATTTTAATAACCAAAAATAATAAAATGCATATGAACTTAAAGAAATCACCACAAAACGACAAATAAATAATCACTAATAACCATATACACTTATAGAACAGTTTAATGAAAATTTAAGTAGCCGAAAAGAACCCGGAATTTATTATTTAATTCTTAGCGTTAGAGCGTAAGAAATAATCATGTTTGTTTGCACCAGACGAAAACGTGCCTCTCCCACTCAACGTGTATTCGTGAAGGAGAAATTTTTTTCCTGCCTTACGCATCCGAAATTCTGCGTAAATACGGATTAGGTTCCCTTAGAAAGACCCCCACGAAGGGCACTCCCCCTGGGCCTATATCCCTAGTGTAGATAATTGGCCGTCAATAATCAACCCAACCCAACCCATCCGAAATTCCTCCAGCGGGTCAGCTTCATAGATGATATTCGTAAAGGGGACTGTCTCAGCCGGGGTTTGTTTGTTTACCTGAACAGCTGGCTCAGTAGTTTCGGTTTTAAGCAGAGCGGGGAAGGTTGGCTTGTCTGGTATCTTAGAGATGCGATCACAGTGAATCCATTCGACTTTTGAAGGATCTCGAATAGATTGTATTTTGAAATTTACATTTTTGTGTTGATCAATAATTCTAAAAGGCCCGTTGTTTAATTTAGTAAATTTCTTGCACAATCCTGGTTTGATTTGAGGGGTGTATTTCATGACCAGATTTCCTACTTTTAATTTTTTATCAACTGCAACCCGACTTCTGTAGTACTGTTGTTTTACAGATACCTCCTCGAGATTGTTTCTTACACGCTGGAAAACAGATTTCAGCGTAGCAATTAGGTTTTCACAATATGAAGGGTCTTCCTGATAAGAAAATTTACTTTCCCCAACTAAGCTGTTATAGGGTAAGCGAATATCTCTCCCAGTTAAAATGAAATAAGGAGTTTCGTCAGTTGAAGCATGAACAGCGGATCTAATAGCTAATAATGCGAATTTTAATTTCGAGTCCCAATCTGTGTGAAATTCATTAACTAAGTGAGTTAAGCAACCAGCTATCGAAGAATGGAGACGTTCTACCTTGGCATTGCTAGAGGGGTGGTAAGCAGTCGTTGTTTTGTGCTTAATATCTAATTTTTTATATACAATTTCTATCGCTTCACTTAACAGCTGTTTTCCTTTATCAGTTACGATATAAGTTGGGCACCCGTGGCGATATATGAACTCAGCTAAAGTCTCAGCAATAGTATCAGATGTAATGTTTGGCACAGGGAATGCTTCAGGCCATTTAGAAAAACTATCTACATACGTAACAATGAATTTATTCCCATTGTAACTTATAGGAAATGGGCCCGAAATATCCAAATGGATAGTAATCATTGGTCCTATCGGTGTAGGCAATTTCTGCAACTCTGCCAGTGCCTTAGGTTTATGGGCCCTAAACTCAAGACATGACTGACATGATGCAACTAACTGTTTAATATTTGCGTACATTCCATGCCAAAAATAATCTGATCTTATTCTTTCTAAGGTCTTGAAAAAACCTCCATGGCACGCAACTGACGATGTATGTGCCATGTGAAAAATGTTTGGTACAAGCGTCTTCGGTAATACAATTTTTGACTGTCTATCCCTGCTAGTTCTCATCTTTAAGACTCTACACTTTAATATATCATTATGAATGAAAAATTCCATATTCCTTTGAAAGAATTTCAAACCTTTGCTTAAACGTATCGAAACTTTCTGACAGAATTTATCTTCACTCTGAGCGACTCGAAGTTCATGTAGGAAGGACTCTACGTCCACTGTACTGACATTGTCCAGTACGAAGTTTACCTGCTCAGATGAAAATATAGGAGGTTCTAGACTTATTTCGTGTTCTGCAAAGCGCGAAAGAAAATCTGCTACAGAATTACATTTACCTTTTATAAATTTAGTATCAAAATCAAAATCCGCTAACGCACAAAGCCATCGTGCAATTCTTGATGTAGGGTCCTTTATTTTTAAAGCATGTGTCAAGGCGGCATGATCTGTATAAACAATAAATTTTTTATTAAAAAGGTAACACTTGAAATAATTTATGGTCCATACAAGAGCCAGTAATTCTCTTTCTGTAGTAGAATATCGCGTTTCTACGTCCTTTAACTTCCTTGAGGCGAAAGCTATAGGTCTAGGAAAATTTTCGTCGTCCAACTGTGCTAAGACACTTATTCCCAGCGCCACCGCAGACGCATCCGTATGCAATATAAATTCTTTCTGCATATCCGGTAAATTTAGACTTGGTATACTCGCAGGCGTTTGTTTTAAGTCATCAAACTCTGCCTGAGCCCGGTCATTCCAAATAAATTTTCCTTTTCCTTTCATTAAATTTGTTAAATTAATGGTGCGTTGCGAAAAATCCGCGAAAAATTTCCTATAAAAACCTACGCATCCAATAAGAGCTCTGACATCCCTTTTTGACTTTGGTGTCTTAAATTTAGAGACTACTTCGATATTTTTAGGGGTTGGTGTTATTTTCCCATCCAAAACCTGAAATCCTAAGAATGTTATTTCCGTTTTTAAAAAATGACATTTCGAAGGTTTCAATTTTAAATTGTGTTGCCTCAGACGATCGAAAACAATTTTCAATTTCTCGAAATGAGATTCTATATCTTTGGAGGCAATACAAATGTCATCGATATACACTAAGATATTTAGATATGTGAGATCTCCCAAAACTAAATTCATTAATCTCTGAAATGAATTAGGGCTGCTTGAAAGCCCAAAAGGTGATCTTTTGAACATAAAGGAGCCTCGATGTGTCGTAATTGTCGTGTAATGCTGGTGTTCCTCCGGTATCATTTGTTGGAAAAATCCGCTAGTTAAATCCAGAGAAGTAAAATATTTGGCCCCTTCCAAAGAATCAATCGTTTCATTAATATTAGGGATAGGAAACGTGTCTTTTATTAATTTCTTATTTAATTTACGAAAATCTACCGCTAACCTGTATCCTCCGTCTGCTTTTCTAACTAGCATAACGGGGCTAGAATAATTTGAGTTTGCAGGTACTAAAATTTCTGATTCGAGAAGAATATTTATTTGCTCATCCATTTCTTTACGTAAATTATAAGGGACTCTATATGGACGAGACTTGACTGGAATATTATCTTGTAATTCAATTTCATGTAAAAGTGAACTGCAGCCGGGTAGATCTAAGACTGAGGCTGCGAAAACATCAGAATTATCTTTTAAAAAATTTTCAACTCTTATTTTTAAATTTTGATCAAGATGTTCAAGATTAATATTGGTATCCCATTTAAGGTCAGTGTGGTCCAGTTTTCCTATCTCTTCATTATTTACGTGTGCTACAAAATCCGATGGCTGAGAATGATGTGAAGAAACTAATTCATGCACAACTCCTAATTTAGTATTTTTATTTATGTGAATTTCTATATCACTTATATTAAGGACTTTCATAAAAAGGGAAATATCATTGTTTTTACAAATAGAATGACTAACTAAAATAGAGGATGATAAATGATTGGTGCAAGGAGTAATTAACAGATTATCTGTACTAAAATTGTGAGCTTTGTTTATTTTAACTTCAATGATTTTCTCGGACAAAGGAGGAATTAGATATTTTTTCTTTGCACAAGCCGAGAAAGTAGAATCATTTTCGTATACAGTATTTACTGAGTTTCCATAGGCACGTAAAATTGGAACGACTGTGTTTATATTTCGTAAGGTATTGTTCAAGAAGTCAATATTAAATTGAAATTTAGATAAAAAAGGAACTCCTAAAATAATTTGAAAATGTGGGGACATTTCGCCTTCCATTACTTTAAAATTATCTTCAAAATCTTGATTTTGCATATTGAAATTAAATTTAACCATACCTGTCGTTCTGAACATGCCCCCCACTAATGTATTCATTTCCAAGTTTAAATTATCTAGCATAGGAGCGTTAACTTTTCCTAAGATGCTGTTATTTATTAAGTTACAAGAAGAGCCACAATCTATTAATGCAGTGAATTCATGATTATAACTTATAACTTTTACAAGCGGTAATCGCTGCCACACGTTATTGTGATACGAGCTGAAAATACCGGGTTTAAAATCGTCGGGCACACTGCTTTTAACATCTCCCCGATCCCCATCTGCCCGAGTTATAGAGATCCCGTCCCGTTTAAAGAGTTGCTTGCCGCATTCTGATCACTTGCGCTTGTGGAAGCCTGTATCTTTTCGGAGTTCGAAATTTGACTCCCTACAATCTTATTTTTCTCTGAGTGTCTCGTGTCAGGAAGGGGTCTCATTCCGTACGGATGAAAATGTGTTCGCCTCCCTCCTTTTCTACCTGAAAAGGATTGTTGATGCCCATTCTCATTGAATCTCCCCTGATTATTTCTATGCTGTCCTGAGTTTTTCTTATAACACTGGGATTGATAGTGCCCTGCTAATCCACAAAAATAGCAGATAATATTAGATTTATCCATGCGTGTGGGTTTATTTTCTAGATTTTGCACCTTATCTGCTAATGATGAAAGAATATGTTTTAAATTTATTATTTCTTCTACCATTTTATCTTTGCTTTCATTTTTAATTGGATTTCTATCATCAATCACGCAAGTAAGCTCACCCGATTTATCAAAGTTAGTGGGGGGTTGCTGCGATTGTACAGCTAACCAAGCTTTTTCTTCTAAGACAGCTATATTCTCGAGTTCATTTAACGTAGCGGGATTTCTGGCTATGACACCCTTTCTTATCTGCGGTTCTAAATTTTTTTTGAGCATCGCCATAAGCCACTGATCTTCGGTTTGCTTTTGGCTTTCGGGAGGAAGATTTTGTGCCAGAACGGCATTTCTTGCTTTCTGTTTGCAAATGACAAGATATTGAGAAACCCGAATTCCTGCCGCCTGTTTATAGTTCCAAAAATCTTCTAAGAGTGAGGAAGGGTCCTTTTCTTTATTGTAAATATCCCCCAACACTTTGAAAAAATCATCAATATTGTTAATTTGATCTTTAAAGTTTGCAAAAGTTTGCAACGCTGGCCCTGCTAATCTTTGTTGAATTGCAAATAGTCTGTCATCTTTGGGCCATTCTAAAAAGTCAGCAAAGGACTTAAATTTCTGTGCAAAATCGGAAAACCGAAAATTTGGGTTTTGACCCGTAAATATCGGAATAAGAGTTAAATTTTCCAATAAAAGACCTCTTCTCTGAGATACAGACATTTCTTTTTCTTCACCGTCATGCGTTATTGGGCCATTTACGGTTGATGAATTATCAACTACCTCTTTTGATCTCCCCATAATGATTTTTTTAAAAACACAATAAAATCAACGAAAATAAACTTTTCTCATAAACATAGAAAAATAAAAAAGAATCCTAAAAGATGTCACAAAAATTTTGAAAACAAAAAGTACCTCTTACTGGACTGATTGATACTGGAATTTATAAATTTTAAGCATAGAATAAAAATAATAATAATAAAAATAATAATAATATTGGCATCCAATCAAAAACTGCACACCTGTATGTGCATAACTATATAAAATATATGAAAAGTATAAATAATCTCCTGTTAATCCGATCATGAATTATAGCAAGTAAATATTATCAGAATCAATTTTATTCCCAAGTGAAATCAATATAAACCATTAACACATAAACATACATATATAAATGAGTGAATTACCAAGGACTGGGCACGGCATCATTTTTGTTACAATGTTTTTCAACATTTAAATTTTGAAGAAAACCCAGTACTTAATTTTAGAGAAATAAGCCAAATAAAGGTCCAAATCCCCTTAAGGCCCCCACCAGTGGCTGAGAGGTTGTGCTCTCGAAGCTGGTAGACGGGAGGTGCTGGGTTCGATCCCAATCGCGCCTGTCGGCCTAATCGTTCGGAGTTTTCGTGGTTTTCTTCGAGCCGTGGATTTATCCATGCGTAAATACGGATTAGGTACCCTTAGAAAGACCCCCACGAAGGGCACTCCCCCCGGGCCTATATCCCTAGTGTTGATAATTGGCCGTCAATAATCAACCCAACCCAACCCAACCCAAATCCCCTTAAAGATTTTTCAAACAAAACAAATGCAAATTCAGTAAATAAGTTAAAAAAATTAAGTATGAGTTTAACAACTAAAAAAAACATCAACAACCGCCACCAGAAATTTTAGTATGCGTTGTGTTCACAGACCCTTTAAATAAATTTATAAAAACCCAATAAAATCTCTCCTGAAAAATAAACAGGAGCCTTGGCTCATTAATTCACTCATTTGCTAATAACTTTATAAACTTGAAAATTCCATTATCTAGTATTTATATAAATGCAATTAATTACTTTTATAATTCTTCAAAGTTCAACGAATTAATTCCAATCTTATTAACAGATATCTAGATGAATTTAATTAACATCTTCAAAAATGGTTATACTTCAACAACTTTTGCTTATCTTAGGTGAATATACTCAGGCAAAATTTACTTTCTTTCTATTAAAGTAACCTATGGATTTATTAAAATTCATATAGTAAATATAAAAAAAAAGGAAAGCATTTAGTTCACCAATCAATACTTAATTTCTAGTAATAACCCAAACTGCATAATCCTTAATTAATTAAATTATTTTTACTTTAGAGAGTTAAAACTTAAACATTTAATCCATCATATAAAAGAGTTATTTACAAAATCATAATTTTAAATCTTCACCTTTAAAGAAGAACTAGGATTCTTCAGCTTATTTTTCCTTTTAAATAAATAAATAAAAAAAAAGACAATATGATGTCTTTGCTGAGTCAAATTTGAAATCGATTAAAGTTATTTATTATACAACAATAAATACACAAAACTAAATAAAATAAATACTATTGTAAAGGATAAAATTTAATACATTTTATTAAGTTATATTTTGAAGAGAAATATAAAAAAAAATAAGGAAGGGTACATATGACAAGATCAGTTTAGGTCAAAGGTAGATACTGTATACATACTTATAAAGTTTTCATAACAAAATGATTTAAATATTTTAACATGGAAAACAAATTTCTTTTGGAGACTTTCAATAGAAATTGCTCAAGAATTTAGGTAATTAATATTTTCGCCATTATATAGTCATTAAGTTCATTAATTGGATATTTCAGACTTTCGGCCAAATTATTATTAGACAATAGACAACCAGTTCTATTGAAAATTAGGCTTTCTGCCGAATGTTCTTCTGCATTAATGAGCTCTCAAGTTAGAAATACGTAAAATAACTTACCCAGGTGACCGAATCTCTTAGAATGGCACGATAAATCCTCATCCCGGGGAATCCGGGATTGTTTCTACTTATACCGGTGATTCTCGTGACGACACAGTAAGACTTTGGGGCCTTAATTTCTACAGCTGGCCTC
Source organism: Maratus michaelseni (assembly GCA_963931845.1). Classification (NCBI taxonomy): domain Eukaryota; kingdom Metazoa; phylum Arthropoda; class Arachnida; order Araneae; family Salticidae; genus Maratus; species Maratus michaelseni. The sequence goes on from OZ007594.1 coordinate 326,367,636, forward strand.
AGGCACGTACTTTACCCTTCAATCTAGGAGCTTCAAAACATAGGGAGCTTCTTTTGAAATCTTTGGTTACTCCACCGGAGAAAAGTTTTTTTTTTCAACTCCTTCTTTGCAGAGCATCAGAAAAGAAATCTCTGGACTCGGAGCGTTCACCCCTAAATTCTCCTAGGTACTATATCGGCGATAGAGGAGAAACATCTCTCGGTTAAATTGGAGCATAATGCTGTAGTTGAGGATTTCTCCCGAAAACTCGTACGGCCCAACACTTGGGAATATGGCTTCCAAGTTCACTCTAACTCATACCAGGACGTTGGTTTGTCACTATAGATCCTTTCCCACACCCGGGAAAAAGAAAAGGGCCTAGTGTCCGGGCATCATCCCCCTATTAAACTTTTCAGCCAACAACTCCTACGCTTTCTTTCGAACTGATCGCTTCCTAAAAAACTAAAAACACGCAACCAACAAAACTGGGGCTACTCTTGCCTCCCACTATAAGGACACTTGTCCAATCAAGAACCAAGGGGCGTAACATTCTAGAACCCCTTGCATTCCCACATTGAATACAAAAACCAGATGGCCCCCACTGCAAACTGCACTTCGAAAACAAATCTAAAATGTTTATTCCAGACATCCTGGAAGACGCGGGACCTCCATGAAAACCCTTCAATTCTGGGAAACGCATCTAGAAAACAGCCTGTTTTTCTATTTTTATTTTTGTTTACGAAAAGTTCGTTAACCGATTCACAGGCCCCTACCGAAAACAAATGGCAAAACACTTAACTCTCCTCCTCTGATCCCGGGAAATATTTCTGTCATGATACCCTGGGAACCTCCGACTAGGCTCAATGAACTTTACTCCTATGTTAAAACGGATATTTACTTCTAACAAACTTACTGACTAAATATTTTTATTATTATTTTAAAATAATCCTTAAATTTTGTATATTTACATTTTCCTAAAAAATTCATTTATTTATATTTCTCTCAACCAAAAAATTCCAAAATTCGATGAATTTCCACCTAACATTCATAACCAAATCTGAAAATTTTTCAAATACTTCTTTGAGTTTTAAAACAGACGACATGAAACTGACGCGCTGCCTACTACGTTACCGAGGCCTACTATAAGGAGCTTTACATACAAAACAGGAAAACAAAATATGAAATTTTAATTCCATTTACTCTTTCTGATGTGGAATATTTTTGCTCTCAAGACCAAAAAAACGAGGGACAGAGTCTTTTATAATAGTGTATTCGTGTTTTCTAAGAAGTTATTCTGTTCATTTAAGATATCGAAGAAGATGTGGGTTGGGTTGGGTTGATTATTGACGGCCAATTATCGACACTAGGGATATAGGCCCGGGGGGAGTGCCCTTCGTGGGGGTCTTTCTAAGGGAACCTAATCCGTATTTACGCATGGAGAAGATCCACGGCTCGAAAGAAAACCACGAAAACTCCGAGCGATTAGGCCGACGGGCGCGATTGGGATCGAACCCAGCACCTCCCGTCTACCAGCTTCGAGAGCACAACCTCTCAGCCACTGGTGGGGCCCGAAGAAGATGTGACAGGTCTTGAAAAGCTTTAAAATAAAGATTCAAAACCAAATCTGAAAATTTTTCAAATACTTCTTTGAGTTTTAAAACAGACAACATGTGGGCTTTGCAGAAGTTATAAAACATAGATTCCTGTTAGCTGTGTAATAATAAAAAAGAATGCCCCGGGTGAGGATCGAACTCACGACCTTCAGATAACTCTCAGGAGCATGATTATGAGACTGACGCGCTGCCTGCTGCGCTACCGAGGCCTACTAGAAAAACTTTACATACAAAACAGGAAAACACAATATGAAATTTTAATTCCATTTACTCTTTCTGATGTGGAATATTTTTGCTCTTAAGACCAAAAAAACGAGGGACAGAGTCTTTTATAATAGTGTATTCGTGTTTTCTAAGAAGTTATTCTGTTCATTTAAGATATCGAAGAAGATGTGGTAGGTCTTCAAAAACTTTAAAATAAAGATTCATAACCAAATCTGAAAATTTTTCAAATACTTCTTTGAGTTTTAAAACAGACGACATGTGGGCTTTGCAGAAGTTATAAAACATAGTTTCCTGTTAGCTGTGTAATAATCAAAAAGAATGCCCCGGGTGAGGATCGAACTCACGACCTTCAGATAACTCTTAGGAGCATGATTATGAGACTGACGCGCTGCCTGCTGCTCTACCGAGGCCTACTAGAAAAACTTTACATACAAAACAGGAAAACACAATATGAAATTTTAATTCCATTTACTCTTTCTGATGTGGAATATTTTTGCTCTTAAGACCAAAAAAACGAGGGACAGAGTGTTTTATAATAGTGTATTCGTGTTTTATTAGAAGTTATTCTGTTCATTTAAGATATGGAAGAAGAATTGGTAGGTCTTGAAAAGCTTTAAAATAAAGATTCATAACCAAATCTGAAAATTTTTCAAATACTTCTTTGAGTTTTAAAACAGGCGACATGTGGGCTTTGCAGAAGTTATAAAACATAGTTTCCTGTTAGCTGTGTAATAATCAAAATGAATGCCCCGGGTGAGGATCGAACTTACGACCTTCAGATAACTCTTAGGAGCACGATTATGAGACTGACGCGCTACCTGCTGCGCTACCGAGGCCTACTGGAAAAATTTTACATACAAAACAGGAAAACACAATATGAAATTTTAATTCCATTTACTCTTTCTAATGTGGAATATTTTTGCTCTCAGTCTTTTATAATAGTGTATTCGTGTTTTCTAAGAAGTTATTCTGTTCATTTAAGATATGGAAGAACATGTGACAGGTCTTGAAAAGCTTTAAAATAAAGATTCATAACCAAATCTGAAAATTTTTCAAATACTTCTTTGAGTTTTAAAACAGACAACATGTGGGCTTTGCAGAAGTTATAAAACATAGTTTCCTGTTAGCTGTGTAATAATCAAAAAGAATGTCCCGGGTGAGGATCGAACTCACGACCTTCAGATAACTCTTAGGAGCATGATTATGAGACTGACGCGCTGACTGCTAGGAAAACTTTACATACAAAACAGGAAAACACAATATGAAATTTTAATTCCATTTACTCTTTCTGATGTGGAATATTTTTGCTCTTAAGACCAAAAAAACGAGGGACAGAGTCTTTTATAATAGTGTATTCGTGTTTTCTAAGAAGTTATTCTGTTCATTTAAGATATCGAAGAAGATGTGATAGGTCTTGAAAAGTTTAAAATAAAGATTCATAACCAAATCTGAAAATTTTTCAAATACTTCTTTGAGTTTTAAAACAGACGACATGTGGGCTTAGCAGAAGTTATAAAACATAGTTTCCTGTTAGCTGTGTAATACTAAAAAAGTATGCCCCGGGTGAGGATCGAACTCACGACTTTCAGATAACACTTAGGAGCATGATTATGAGACTGGCGCGCTGCCTACTGCGCTACCGAGGCCTACTAGAAAAACTTTACATACAAAACAGGAAAACAAAATATGAAATTTTAATTCCATTTACTCTTTCTGATGTGGAATATTTTTGCTCTCAAGACCAAAAAAACGAGGGTTGGGTTGGGTTGATTATTGACGGCCAATTATCTACACATGGGATATAGGCCCGGGGGGAGTGCCCTTCGTGGGGGTCTTTCTAAGGGAACCTAATCCGTATTTACGCATGGATAAATCCACGGCTCGAAGAAAACCACGAAAACTCCGAACGACTAGGCCGACGGGCGCGATTGGGATCGAACCCAGCACCTCCCGTGTACCAGCTTCGAGAGCACAACCTCTCAGCCACTGGTGGGACAAAAAAAAAAAAAAAAAAAAAAAAAAAAAAAAAAAAAAAAAAAAAAACGAGGGACAGAGTCTTTTATAATAGTGTATTCGTGTTTTCTAAGAAGTTATTCTGTTCATTTAAGATATCGAAGAAGATGTGATAGGTCTTGAAAAGTTTAAAATAAAGATTCATAACCAAATCTGAAAATTTTTCAAATACTTCTTTGAGTTTTAAAACAGGCGACATGTGGGCTTTGCAGAAGTTATAAAACATAGTTTCCTGTTAGCTGTGTAATACTAAAAAAGTATGCCCCGGGTGAGGATCGAACTCACGACTTTCAGATAACTCTTAGGAGCATGATTATGAGACTGGCGCGCTACCTACTGCGCTACCGAGGCCTACTAGAAAAACTTTACATACAAAACAGGAAAACAAAATATGAAATTTTAATTCCATTTACTCTTTCTGATGTGGAATATTTTTGCTCTTAAGACCAAAAAAACGAGGGACAGAGTCTTTTATAATAGTGTATTCGTGTTTTTTAAGAAGTTATTCTGTTCATTTAAGATATCGAAGAAGATGTGATAGGTCTTGAAAAGCTTTAAAATAAAGATTCATAACCAAATCTGAAAATTTTTCAAATACTTCTTTGAGTTTTAAAACAGACGACATGTGGGCTTTGCAGAAGTTATAAAACATAGTTTCATGTTAGCTGTGTAATAATCAAAAAGAATGCCCCGGGTGAGGATCGAACTCACGACCTTCAGATAACTCTTAGGAGCATGATTATGAGACTGACGCGCTGCCTGCTGCGCTACCGAGGCCTACTAGAAAAACTTTACATACAAAACAGGAAAACACAATATGAAATTTTAATTCCATTTACTCTTTCTGATGTGGAATATTTTTGCTCTCAAGACCAAAAAAACGAGGGACAGAGTCTTTTATAATAGTGTATTCGTGTTTTCTAAGAAGTTATTCTGTTCATTTAAGATATCGAAGAAGATGTGATAGGTCTTGAAAAGTTTAAAATAAAGATTCATAACCAAATCTGAAAATTTTTCAAATACTTGTTTGAGTTTTAAAACAGACGACATGTGGGCTTTGCAGAAGTTATAAAACATAGATTCCTGTTAGCTGTGTAATAATAAAAAAGAATGCCCCGGGTGAGGATCGAACTCACGACCTTCAGATAACTCTTAGGAGCATGATTACGAAACTGACGCGCTGCCTGCTGCGCTACCGAGGCCTACTAGAAAAACTTTACATACAAAACAAGAAAACACAATATGAAATTTTAATTCCATTTACTCTTTCTGATGTGGAATATTTTTGCTCTTAAGACCAAAAAAACGAGGGACAGAGTCTTTTATAATAGTGTATTCGTGTTTTCTAAGAAGTTATTCTGTTCATTTAAGATATCGAAGAAGATGTGGTAGGTCTTGAAAAGCTTTAAAATAAAGATTCATAACCAAATCTGAAAATTTTTCAAATACTTCTTTGAGTTTTAAAACAGACGACATGTGGGCTTTGCAGAAGTTATAAAACATAGTTTCCTGTTAGCTGTGTAATAATCAAAAAGAATGCCCCGGGTGAGGATCGAACTCACGACCTTCAGATAACTATCAGGAGCATGATTATGAGACTGACGCGCTGCCTGCTGCGCTACCGAGGCCTACTAGAAAATTTTACATACAAAACAGGAAAACACAATATGAAATTTTAATTCCATTTACGCTTTCTGATGTGGAATATTTTTGCTCTTAAGACCAAAAAAACGAGGGACAGAGTCTTTTATAATAGTGTATTCGTGTTTTCTAAGAAGTTATTCTGTTCATTTAAGATATCGAAGAAGATGTGACAGGTCTTGAAAAGCTTTAAAATAAAGATTCATAACCAAATCTGAAATTTTTTCAAATACTTCTTTGAGTTTTAAAACAGACAACATGTGGGCTTTGCAGAAGTTATAAAACATAGATTCCTGTTAGCTGTGTAATAATCAAAAAGAATGCCCCGGGTGAGGATCGAACTCACGACCTTCAGATAACTCTCAGGAGCATGATTATGAGACTGACGCGCTGCCTGCTGTGCTACCGAGGCCTACTAGAAAAACTTTACATACAAAACAGGAAAACACAATATGAAATTTTAATTCCATTTACTCTTTCTGATGTGGAATATTTTTGCTCTCAAGACCAAAAAAACGAGGGACAGAGTCTTTTATAATAGTGTATTCGTGTTTTCTAAGAAGTTATTCTGTTCATTTAAGATATCGAAGAAGATGTGATAGGTCTTGAAAAGCTTTAAAATAAAGATTCATAACCAAATCTGAAAATTTTTCAAATACTTCTTTGAGTTTTAAAACAGACGACATGTGGGCTTTGCAGAAGTTATAAAACATAGTTTCCTGTTAGCTGTGTAATAATCAAAAAGAATGCCCCGGGTGAGGATCGAACTCACGACCTTCAGATAACTCTTAGGAGCATGATTATGAGACTGACGCGCTGCCTGCTGCGCTACCGAGGCCTACTAGAAAAACTTTACATACAAAACAGGAAAACACAATATGAAATTTTAATTCCATTTACTCTTTCTGATGTGGAATATTTTTGCTCTTAAGACCAAAAAAACGAGGGACAGAGTCTTTTATAATAGTGTATTCGTGTTTTTTAAGAAGTTATTCTGTTCATTTAAGATATGGGAGAAGATGTGACAGGTCTTGAAAAGCTTTAAAATAAAGATTCATAACCAAATCTTAAAATTTTTCAAATACTTCTTTGAGTTTTAAAACAGACAACATGTGGGCTTTCCAGAAGTTATAAAACATAGTTTCCTGTTAGCTGTGTAATAATCAAAAAGAATGCCCCGGGTGAGGATCGAACTCACGACCTTCAGATAACTCTTAGGAGCATGATTATGAGACTGACGCGCTGACTGCTAGAAAAACTTTACATACAAAACAGGAAAACACAATATGAAATTTTAATTCCATTTACTCTTTCTGATGTGGAATATTTTTGCTCTCAAGACCAAAAAAACGAGGGACAGAGTCTTTTATAATAGTGTATTTGTGTTTTCTAAGAAGTTATTCTGTTCATTTAAGATATCGAAGAAGATGTGATAGGTCTTGAAAAGTTTAAAATAAAGATTCATAACCAAATCTGAAAATTTTTCAAATACTTCTTTGAGTTTTAAAACAGACGACATGTGGGCTTTGCAGAAGTTATAAAACATAGATTCCTGTTAGCTGTGTAATAATCAAAAAGAATGCCCCGGGTGAGGATCGAACTCACGACCTTCAGATAACTCTTAGGAGCATGATTATGAGACTGACGCGCTGCCTGCTGCGCTACCGAGGCCTACTAGAAAAACTTTACATACAAAACAGGAAAACACAATATGAAATTTTAATTCCATTTACTCTTTCTGATGTGGAATATTTTTGCTCTTAAGACCAAAAAAACGAGGGACAGAGTCTTTTATAATAGTGTATTCGTGTTTTTTAAGAAGTTATTCTGTTCATTTAAGATATGGGAGAAGATGTGACAGGTCTTGAAAAGCTTTAAAATAAAGATTCATAACCAAATCTTAAAATTTTCCAAATACTTCTTTGAGTTTTAAAACAGACGACATGTGGGCTTTGCAGAAGTTATAAAACATAGTTTCATGTTAGCTGTGTAATAATCAAAAAGAATGCCCCGGGTGAGGATCGAACTCACGACCTTCAGATAACTCTTAGGAGCATGATTATGAGACTGACGCGCTGCCTGCTGCGCTACCGAGGCCTACTAGAAAAACTTTACATACAAAACAGGAAAACACAATATGAAATTTTAATTCCATTTACTCTTTCTGATGTGGAATATTTTTGCTCTCAAGACCAAAAAAACGAGGGACAGAGTCTTTTATAATAGTGTATTCGTGTTTTCTAAGAAGTTATTCTGTTCATTTAAGATATCGAAGAAGATGTGATAGGTCTTGAAAAGTTTAAAATAAAGATTCATAACCAAATCTGAAAATTTTTCAAATACTTGTTTGAGTTTTAAAACAGACGACATGTGGGCTTTGCAGAAGTTATAAAACATAGATTCCTGTTAGCTGTGTAATAATAAAAAAGAATGCCCCGGGTGAGGATCGAACTCACGACCTTCAGATAACTCTTAGGAGCATGATTACGAAACTGACGCGCTGCCTGCTGCGCTACCGAGGCCTACTAGAAAAACTTTACATACAAAACAAGAAAACACAATATGAAATTTTAATTCCATTTACTCTTTCTGATGTGGAATATTTTTGCTCTTAAGACCAAAAAAACGAGGGACAGAGTCTTTTATAATAGTGTATTCGTGTTTTCTAAGAAGTTATTCTGTTCATTTAAGATATCGAAGAAGATGTGGTAGGTCTTGAAAAGCTTTAAAATAAAGATTCATAACCAAATCTGAAAATTTTTCAAATACTTCTTTGAGTTTTAAAACAGACGACATGTGGGCTTTGCAGAAGTTATAAAACATAGTTTCCTGTTAGCTGTGTAATAATCAAAAAGAATGCCCCGGGTGAGGATCGAACTCACGACCTTCAGATAACTATCAGGAGCATGATTATGAGACTGACGCGCTGCCTGCTGCGCTACCGAGGCCTACTAGAAAATTTTACATACAAAACAGGAAAACACAATATGAAATTTTAATTCCATTTACGCTTTCTGATGTGGAATATTTTTGCTCTTAAGACCAAAAAAACGAGGGACAGAGTCTTTTATAATAGTGTATTCGTGTTTTCTAAGAAGTTATTCTGTTCATTTAAGATATCGAAGAAGATGTGACAGGTCTTGAAAAGCTTTAAAATAAAGATTCATAACCAAATCTGAAATTTTTTCAAATACTTCTTTGAGTTTTAAAACAGACAACATGTGGGCTTTGCAGAAGTTATAAAACATAGATTCCTGTTAGCTGTGTAATAATCAAAAAGAATGCCCCGGGTGAGGATCGAACTCACGACCTTCAGATAACTCTCAGGAGCATGATTATGAGACTGACGCGCTGCCTGCTGTGCTACCGAGGCCTACTAGAAAAACTTTACATACAAAACAGGAAAACACAATATGAAATTTTAATTCCATTTACTCTTTCTGATGTGGAATATTTTTGCTCTCAAGACCAAAAAAACGAGGGACAGAGTCTTTTATAATAGTGTATTCGTGTTTTCTAAGAAGTTATTCTGTTCATTTAAGATATCGAAGAAGATGTGATAGGTCTTGAAAAGCTTTAAAATAAAGATTCATAACCAAATCTTAAAATTTTTCAAATACTTCTTTGAGTTTTAAAACAGACAACATGTGGGCTTTCCAGAAGTTATAAAACATAGTTTCCTGTTAGCTGTGTAATAATCAAAAAGAATGCCCCGGGTGAGGATCAAACTCACGACCTTCAGATAACTCTTAGGAGCATGATTATGAGACTGACGCGCTGACTGCTAGAAAAACTTTACATACAAAACAGGAAAACACAATATGAAATTTTAATTCCATTTACTCTTTCTGATGTGGAATATTTTTGCTCTCAAGACCAAAAAAACGAGGGACAGAGTCTTTTATAATAGTGTATTCGTGTTTTCTAAGAAGTTATTCTGTTCATTTAAGATATCGAAGAAGATGTGATAGGTCTTGAAAAGTTTAAAATAAAGATTCATAACCAAATCTGAAAATTTTTCAAATACTTCTTTGAGTTTTAAAACAGACGACATGTGGGCTTTGCAGAAGTTATAAAACATAGATTCCTGTTAGCTGTGTAATAATCAAAAAGAATGCCCCGGGTGAGGATCGAACTCACCCCGTAAGGCATGGTGACGTCACGGCGACGTCACTGTGAAGTCACACTGTGACTTTGTGACCGTCGTCGTGACGTCAAGTGACGTCGATGTGAAGTCACTGTGACCTAAATGTGAAGTCGTTATGGCCGTTTTCAAGGCTTTCTGTGACCTCACAATGTGACTACTTTGTGAAGTCACCGTGCGACTTCAATGTGAAAAAAGTGACGAATGTGCATCGGATAGGGTGACCAAATTTTACCCGAATCCTATCCGGATTGTTCGGATCGACATTTTTTTATACTACATGTTTGTGACGTTTGTGAGGACACTGCACTGGGTCGGGTGACCAAATTTTACCCGAATCCAATCCAGAAAGTTCGGATCGATCTTTTTTGGATTTGTTTGGGTACCGAATAGATTTGGATTAGTGGTCGGGTGACCTGATTTTCGTGAACCCGAACTGACCCGAGTCGGGTATAATGTTTTTACTGTAAGTCTTGTTCGGAATAGAATCTTGAATACGAGAGAGTAACCAGATTTTATCAGAAATTGTGTTACGACACAATTTCTGATGTCGGCTCGGATTTAGAGTCATGCACGAATCCGGTTATATACTTCTTGAACATGGTTGAATGTCTACTTGAGCATGAATGATGATTGACTGAAATTATATTTTGATTCAACCCATATTCTTACCCTAACCCAACAACAGCAACAAAATCTGTAGGCCCACAACCCGACCGAACCTGATAAATGATTTCGTATAGGGTTGGGTTGGGTTGATTATTGACGGCCAATTATCTACACTAGCGATATAGGCCCGGGGGGAGTGCCCTTCGTGGGGGTCTTTCTAAGGGAACCTAATCCGTATTTACGCATGGATAAATCCACGGCTCGAAGAAAACCACGAAAACTCCGAACGATTAGGCCGACGGGCGCGATTGGGATCGAACCCAGCACCTCCCGTCTACCAGCTTCGAGAGCACAACCTCTCAGCCACTGGTGAGGCGATTTCGTATAGATTCGTATAACAAGATTTTACCAAATCCGGATAAGATCAACGATATTGATTGGATCGGCAATAATTTTTAATGATGCAACTCGTATTCAAATTGAAACTTTGCATCTGATTGGGAAACCGGCTGATGTAGCCGTTAAGCAAGACAATTATAAATGTAAAAAACGCATACTAATATAAAAATAATAGATGAATCCATTAAAAATTACAATAAAAGTAAATATTTCAATAATATGAAATTCTATTGTGTAAATAACAACTTTTTAAATTAACTTCTACTTCTATTTGTTTTATGTAACCACGAAAAATATGGATAATAATTAAAACTATGCTATTTTGCTGTTAAGTATTGAAGTCTTTTAATGTGTATACTTTGCCAAATCTCCCATCTCTCAGTATCACGAAGCTTTCTGACACATTTATGAACAAATTTTTAAACGCATGGCACTTGCATGCCTGATTAAAGTTAATTGGGAATGAATAGCGTTTTCCATTTTTTAGACGTTATTCCATTTTTAGTCCTCCTATAAGTACCAAAATATGGCATATATATATATATATATATATATATATATATATATATATATATATATATATTTAATCCTACCCTAGCTTTGATCGACACATTACCAAATAAAATGGAATCTGTCTGACACTCCAAACATTCATATGCATTGACTACATTCAAGAAAAAGAAAAATCATTATCATCAACCTAACCAAATTTTACTGTTTTTTTCTGATTATTTGGCTATAATGTTTGATAAATTAATTAGAATTGAACAAACTGTATTGCCTGATATTTTTAATTAAATTATCTTTCCAGCGGTATAAAGCTTTTATGGTATAACAAAGAAATATTGGGTGTTATGAGCCATCAAACTTCAAAGAAACATTGTTCCCAAAAGGGATCCACAATTTTGGCTACTAGATAAGAGATTCATTGGCGATTTCATCTGTTATGTGACATGTTTTGTTATTCTAAAATCATCACATTTCTGGAGGATTCAGAATGGAAATTGAAAAAAAAAACTATGAATTTTTTGAAGGGTCCTATGTTTTAAGGTGAAAAAATTATAAAGGATTTTTTAAAGGACTCAAGTTCTTCTTGAACTGCTTACATATCATATTTTCTATGTTAACATTTTAATGGTAGACACTGAACATGAAAACATACAAAGAAAAAAGTATCAGAATGCAGCCATTACATTTTGAATATATTATTTTATAAATTAAATTTCAATTTTTCCAATTTGGAAAAATTGAAAAATACTCCTTCGGAAAAAAACGAAAAAAAAAACAGTTTTTTCTCAAAGTTTCCGTTTTTTTTAGTATTCCCATCTCTAATCTTATATATTTAATTAATAAAAATATCAACACAATGTATTCTCCCATATTATTCATATTCTGGGGTCCAGGTTTTAGATGATATTTTAAAAAAATAACGATTCGTTTAATTTATTAAGGATGATTTTTGAAAAATATTTGATTAAAGTTGACATTTTTGAAAGAGAAAAACAAAAATTTTACCTACAGATCAAAATAGACTATTATTTATAATTATATTTTAGCCCTTTGTGGCTCAACAACATCAATTTGAAAAATATATACTCACATGATAGACTACATCATTTTAAGCAAGTAAAAAATAATTTAAAAAATTAAATCATAAAAATAAAAATTATTGGCTAAAAGAGTCTTTTTCATATTTGTAATAAACAGAAAATTACATAGCTACTTCTCATAAATATTGTCATTTTTTAATACAAAATTCTAAAGTGTACGAACTTACCTTTGTAAAAAATCTATTTTTGAACGTCTCTGGACTTTTAAATGCAACAAAATTTAGTTTACAATAACGGGGTAAAACTGTTCAAATGATAAATAAGACTTTTATATGAAAAATTAATTTAGCACTGTCGTATGTTGAGAATTCTGTGAACAATTTATATTAACTTCTGTGTTGAAAGATAACAGTAATAAATAAAATCGCCTTTTTAAGCTCACTGTAAAAAACTGTGACTTTTGGGTATGTTTACAGATATGCAATACCGTGATACAAAGGGTTAATTCATTTTGCAACAGGGTTTGAATGCAGTAAAATATATTACTTAAAAACAATATTTTGGTTATTAAAAATATAATTTTATTAATTGATTGTCAAATTTATAATTTTATTTATGAAATTATATATTTATATAAGTAATAGATCTTACTTGGGATTATTTTTTGAAAACACAGATCATTAATTGTTTATAATGACACAGCACCGCATTTACTCTGTTTGGCGTCTAATGTGAGGCATTTTTTAACGTTTTACTGCAGATTTTAGATGCATCGATAGTGATGCATATATGTATCATATGACGCCGAAAAAGAATCTATCTGGTTTGATATTTGGTGACGGGACAGTAACCACAATAACCTTCTGTAATTCTGATATCACCATCAATAGAACAAGTAGATTTGACAGAATCTGAATAGACAGAGTATGATAGTTAAAAATAACATGCCTCTGTTAATAATAAATGTTTAATAATAGTGCATAGATATTTTGAAATTTATAACTATAAAATGATTCAGGAAATGAAACAGTAACATTAATCATTTGATTAAAATCGTTGACATACTGCTATTTATTTAAAAAAAATAAACATTCGAAATATAATAAACTTTATTTTTATAAAAAAGAAATAAATTAATGAAATATATAGCTTTTGTAAAAAAAACTCATATGGAATTAACTGAAAACGTTATAATTTAATAAAAATATAACAAGTAAAATAATATTTCTTCATACCAATTTTCCTTTGTCATCATCTTCAATATTCTGTTTTGATGTAATCCACATAAAGAAAGCTTCTTTCGGCGAAAACAATTCGTCCAAATCTGGTACAGTATCATTGACCGGAATCAAATTTCACCACGCCAATAAATACTGTACCTTTCTCGAACGTAATTTTCTATCAAATATGTATATGCGAAGTTCTGTGCAGGTTTTTGTTAAATTTTAATTCCACATCCATTATACAAGTCTATTGTCCAAGTACTTCATTCACATCTCACTTCCATCCCTACACTGTTATTTTTTACTTATTAAGAATTTCGTACTCTGGCGTAGATCTGCAGACGATATTTTCAAAACATCTGCCTGCTTAGAAGGGCAGATGATTTTTTTTTCTTGTTATATAGTTTAGGTTAGAGTAGAAAGTTAAATACGGAATATTTTTTTGAGATTCTCTCCAATTAAAATTTATTATTTGAAGAAGTATTTTTTATGCATTTGATCTTATTTTTTTCGATTAGTTTCACAATAATTTCAATTTAAATGATTTGTAAGTTCCTTTTTTGTAAATTGAAACAATGATATTATAATATTTATGGCATATCAAATAAAACATTGTTTAAATTTTGGAGTATATAATAAATATTTTAATGGACAATAATGCAAGATCATTTAACAAAAACAGTAACATTTGTATTACGCGTAATAAATGCAAAATATGATCATAAACAATAGAAAAGGTTATCGCGGGAGAGGGGAGGAGGCATTTTTTTACTTTTTCAACCTTTCTTTTTTTATTTATTAATATCCTGTAGAATAAAACAGCTTGTAAAATAGCAATATTTTTTAAAAATAAATTTTTGATAAATGAAAAGGGAAAAGATAAATAATTATTTATGTCATGCGTTTTGCATACGTTTCGTATATTTCATTTTATCTTCGGAAAATATTAAATTTATTTAAGAAGTATGAAACAAGTACCAAAATATATATTGGCAGAGGTACTTAATCTACTTAAACACTAACAGAAAAACAATTATTATTGAAAATATACAAGTGTTTTTATTATAATAAATGATTGTTTATCACAACTTACCTACCTTCACAAAAACAAATCTTTAATTACCCCATCTGTATATTATTTTCTGCCGTAATTTACAATTGACACAAATAGGGGATCCAACCCGGGTTCCTCGGGTTATAGAATATAGCATATATATAGATATATATATTCTTAAATTGAAAATTCTAATTTTACATTTAATACTTTTTTTTTTTACATTTAATACATTATTTTAGATTGTCCACTAACAACACCAAAAATAATTTTCATATGAAAAATATCAATTATGTATTTAAATAAAGTTTTAAAATTCATTAGTGATACTTTCGTATTAGTCGCATGTCAGGTTTTAATTAGTTGAAGATATCGCCACCTGTATATATATATATATAATTTTTTTTGTTTGTTTGTTTATTCTAATAGTTATAGTGGTTTAAGCGAATAGTTTAATTTTATGTCTATTAAAATTGTGTTTTAAAAGAATATGAATTCCTATTTTTTATGAAGTTTTTAATTTCGATGTTGAATATTAGTCGGAAATAAACGCAGAATTATGGGAAATTTATTATTGTAACATTTTGTATTTAAATGGAAACGTTTTAATATGGTTTGATTGGAATGCCCTCAATAGAGAGATTTAAAAAAAAAACATGCTTGAAAATTATTTTTAAAACCATAAAGAATAGTAAATTGAAGTACAGTTTCAAGCATATTGCATTTGAAAGAACTTTTTTTTTTTTCCTCCGACGATTAAATATCGAAATTGTGCAATGTTTCGAAGTTAAAAAAAATCACAGTAAAAGCGTTATTTAATGTTCGCTTGTTGCCACCGTCAACATACCGTCATTGTTACTCTCATATATGATTTCGCTCTATAATAGAGATTGTTGTTCCAATTTTTAAAAAGTTGTTAGTTTTTCACATAGTATGAAAAGCAAATGAAAATGTGTCTTAATTTTAAAAAAAATGTTCATGGAGTACATGCAGAATTATGTTTGTATTATAATTTATAATTTCATATTGATTGAAATTTATCTATTTACGAAGTACTTGAACTTGAAGGGGGGGGGGGGGGCATGAGACCTATAGCTACTTGGCTGTTGTCTCTAATTATCCAAAAACAAGAAACAACCAACACAGCGAACAAAACACCCACTTAAAAGCGATTAATACTATGGAAAAAGTTCAGAGTAGCTGCGCGAAATTCTTTCGAAGACCAGAAATCGTTAATAAAGCACACCATCGAGCGAAAAGACCCACTATTCAAAGAATCACTATTCTAACAACAACTACGCTGGGACTGATATTTAGTACACAAGAAACAGCCAACACAACGAACAAAACACCCACTTAAAAGCGATCAATACTATGGAAAAAGTTCAGAGTAGCAGCGCGAAACTCTTTCGAAGAACAGAAATCGTTAATAAAGCACACCATCGAACGAAAAGACCCACGATTCAAGGTATCACTATTCCAACAACAACTACGCTGGGACTGATATTTAGTACACCGAAAAAAAATATGCTCCAAGGAGTCAGCTACTCCACAAGTGCGGCAACTGCCGTCCGCTACCAGATTAAAACGAGCCAACATTGCGGGGGTTATCAGCATACCACACAGAAACCTTGAAATAAAAACATCCTCCTGTCTATTGCGAGACCAACGGAACGTCTGCTTAGCACTGGGAATATTCCCTTGCGAGTACTGATACTTGCAGGAGCTATAGGTGAGCCCAAACTGACTCTTAATCTTTTTCTTTTGAGCGCAGATTAAATCCTCTGGAGAGATCCATTCGATCATGGTGTCAAAATCAGATACACTCTTGGCCAGGTTGTCTGCTTTTTCATTTAAGGGGATCCCCCGGTGCCCCGGAACCCAGTACAAGAAGAGTTTCGGAATATGGGCTGAGACCCGAAGAATTTTATTATAGAGCCATATAACAACCTTAGGTGACTTCAAGTGCGTAGATTGTAGCGCTGATAAAACAGACAAGCTATCAGTGAGAATTACAACTGGAAGCGACACTGATACCAGCTCATCCAAAGCCGTGCCCATCGCCAGAGCCTCCGCTGAAAAAATAGAGTTGACCTGTTGGATTCTATAGCCAAACTGACCTGTTCGTGAGCAGCCAGCGATCGACGTAATAGAGGGAGACTTCGATGCATCAGTGGCAATGATGTTCCAGGATCCCGCAAACTCTTGGATAAAATCTGCAAAAAGGGAAGCTATAATACTCGATTCCAGCTCTGTACTCTGAAAAGGTAGGCCCGAGGAAAAGAATTGTATTTATCTGTATTCATAGGCAGAGGAACTTGGAAACGCAGCAGATGATCCAGCCTGCAGCCGAACTCATTCAAATTCTCAGAAACACATGGTAAACTATCTACAAAAGAGACCAAACCATCCGTGCGAAATTCAAAGAAAGATGACCAGCTGCCCAGAGAAACCTGTTTAATCCAGAACCGGAAAGCTAGATCCCGGATCCTGTCTACAATAGGAAGAGCGTCAGCATGTTTACGCAAAAGCAAAATCGGGGTCCATCCCGGAAGTCCCAGTGCCACCCTTATAGCACAATTCTGCAGCACTTCCAACTTTAGAAAAATGGTCTTGCATGCTGAGACTAAGATGGCTGCCCCATATTCAAGGACGCTTCAAATTGCGAGGAGGCTAGCGTCAGGAGGTGGGAAGATCTTGCTCCATAACTCCTCTGGGCCAGGGCCTTCAGAATGTTGATTCTTTTAAAAACTTTTACCCGAAGGTACTCTGCATGTCTACGAAATCCACCCCGGCGAGCAAAGACGAAACCAAGAAACTTAATTTCCGAGCACCAGTCAATCAGACCGCCGTTAATAGTAAATTGAAACTCGCATTCCTCCAACCTCCTTGATAGGTTTATGGCATGACATTTGTCTGATCTGATAGATAGCTTCCAGTAAGAGCACCATTGCACTATGAGCCTGAGCGCATCTTGGATTTTTTCTCTGCAGGACTCCAAAGAGGCAGCCGCGCAATATATAAAAATATCATCAGCATATATAAGAAACTTAATGTCGAGACCCTCCAACACTTCATAAAAATCCGCCAAATAAATTGTGAACAAAATCGGACTCAACACAGAGCCCTGGGACACACCTTTACCGATACCCCGGGCTGTCGAAAGAACACCTCTCCAGGAGACCTTGATCCTTCTAGCGGAAAGAAAGCGATGCAGCCATCGAAGAATCGAGCCCGTAATGCCCAATTGAGCACATTTAGACATAAGACCATCTATATAAACAGAGTCATACGCAGCCTGAATATCTAGGGATACACCCAAAATGAATTTCCTCTCCTTCTTTGCCAGTAAGAGATCCTGATGGAGAACGGCAAGGGCAGCATGGCAGTCACGGAACGGCTGGAAACCCAACTGTCTTCTGTCAATTAATTTATTTTCAAGCAGGTAACGATTAATACGAGAGGAGATAATTCTCTCACAGATTTTGCACATAACAGAGGTCAAAGCAATCGGACGGTAGGAGGAAACATGGGATTTAGGTTTACCAGGCTTTAAGATAGGAAAGATAATCGCAGAGGACCAAGCATCCGGGATATCACCTGAGATCCAGCTGTTGTTAAAAATCTGCAGCAGACATTGGAGAGAGTGGTCATTTAAGGTCTTAAAAAAGGCAGCGCTCACTTTATCCTCACCCGGAGTGGTAATTCTTGTCCGATTGATGGCATCTTTCAATTCTTGCATAGTAAAAGGAGAGTTAAGCTGGCTGTTTACTTCATTACCATAGGTGAAAGGGAGGGGTTGATGGTCACATTCCTGACTAAACTGGTTGGCAAAGGCTTCGGCTTGCGCCGCTGCATCAGAGTTGAAGGAATTAGCAATATGGATACAAAAATGTGACTCTGGAGACGGGCTTGAGCGATTTCTGATTTTGCGGAAAATCTTGAATAAAATATGCGGGTCACTCGCTTTGCGGCACTCCGCATCCCAGAAACTACGCTTCGCCATTCTCACCACCTGACGGAGCTTTGCCGCAGTACGTTTGTACTTAACCCAGTATTCCGTAGACACCAGGCGACGGGGTCTTTTAAGGAGGAATTGCTTCTGCTTGCTCAGGTTGCTGCACCTTGCCGTCCACCAAGCTGGAAGGCACTTCGCTGGCATGACCCTAGAGAAACTGTGTTTATTCATGTCCAGGAGAACTAACGTATGAAAGGACTGATAGTGGATGTCAGTAATAGTCTGTAGATTTTCATTGACCTCTTTACCTATACGCGACCAGTTGAAAAGGGTGAAGCCCGGCTGAACTGGAGTGCAGAGATCCATAGCAATAGTAATTGGGAAGTGGTCACTATCATATAATTCTTCTTCGACATGGATCGTAGAACGGGCGAGAAGATCCAGGGTGCACAGCGAGAGATCTATCAGTGAGCATGTTCCATTTGGAGCCACATGGGTAGGGGAAGTAGAGTTCATTAGGCAAAACGTACTTGCCGACATCCACTCAACAAAGCTATCACTAGCCCGCGAAGACACCGGGGAACCCCAAAGACGGTGGTGAAGGTTGAAATCCCCAAGAATGACAGATGAGTCAGCAAGCCTATCACAGAGCTTAGTGAGGTCGGCCACAATCAGGCCGGAGGAAGAGTATACATTGATAATATTTAGGTGCACCGATCCGTAGCAAGGCAACACTAGATACCGGGCTTGCTCATTCACTCTCAAAACGTCACAAATGGTGGCTGACCGCGACCAGCGATTGGTCCAAAGCAACGCGCCCATCGTTTTGTGCCAATCGCTGTATGTCTTTCCTCCTAGTCAGCCACCTTTTGTGACGTCATCATAATGAATGAGCAAGCCCGGTATGTAGTGTAGCCCTGTCCGTAGTCAAGATGAATACCCATGATCTCATTATCAAATCCAAGGTTGTTAAAATTAAGTTGGCGGGACGACCAAGCAGAATTAACGGCAATAGCCAGACCACCACCTGGACGGTCAATCCTATCCAGACGATAGACAATTTTACCTGGGATGACCAAAGATTTTTCTGGCGTGAGAAACGTTTCCTGCAACACAAGAACATCCGCTATAGTAAACAGAGGGCACCTAAGCCAGGATTGTTTGTTTAATATGCTTCTACAGTTCCATTGCAACACCCTGAACCCCATTAAAGGTGAAGAAAAAGGTCCCAAAACAAATAGCGGAGCAAAGCTGGATTAGTAAAAAACTGGGAAACTGACACTTGCAGACAACCAAAAACAAATTTTTTTTTTTTTAGTGACTTCCGCCACCTTTATTCGCTCGCTTACGCTCTGGAGAAGCCTCACTCAGCTTAGCTAAGCAGTTCATCAACATGACGCTGAGGACATTAATCGCTTCGATGATTTTTTCCGAGTGTTTTGAAGAGAAATCAACCAATACTTTGAGCATATTGTTGGTCCTGGCCTCAATGAATTTTCGCATGTCTTCAAAATCCGATGTCTTAACACTAGCCACCTCAGCATACCTGCCCGGAGTAGCATTTATGGAATATTTTCTGCGCGCGTCAACGAAAGATAGGAAATTGCTACATTTGAATTTTAAAATTGCTACATTTGAATTTTAAAAAATCAACTTCTGAGATCCGGGAAGGGCATTGATTAAAGTCCGACCGGTGTTCTCCCTCACAGTTTACACATTTTACAGGTGTAGAGCACTGGCCAGTATGTTGAAGACCACAGGTGGCGCAGAGCTGTGGTGATTTACATCTCCCCGAAGGGTGGTTGAATTTGTAACAGAGCGAGCATTGTCGAGGCCTGTCGAAGAATTGGCGTACTTTCTGTATCGTGAACCACATTTTTATCTCTGACGGAAAGGATGTGCCAATAACCGTCACAAGAACCGGAGACACTGAATTTTTCGAGTCCTTACGGAGAAACCGGCGGAGTTCCAAAACTTGAACGTTATTAGTTTCAGCGATTTCGTGGCCAATCTCATTCAACGGAATATCCACCGGGATGTTGAAAAGCAGGAACCTGTTGGTTATGTTTTCCCAAACAACACGAATTTTAACTGCCACACCCAAAAACTCAGACAGGCTACAAAACTCCTTGGCACAAACCACTTGTCGAGTACTTATAATTATACAACCCGCCCTAGTATACCGTACAGTATCTATGTCCGCCGCATGAGTTACTTTGGCCTTAAGTTCCGCCTGCACGACACGAGGGTCACGAGTAGGTATAGCGCTAGAGCCCATACTTTGTAAAAAAATATTAAAAAACTTTCCGTCATTCGCCGCAGCCATATCTAATAACGAGGACACCGGTGCAGATGACCGAGCAACATTAGGGTAGTTAGAGTCGCTAACTAATACATAGTTATCCACATCCCCCATTTCTATGCTAATTGCCGGTACTTGTTCAGCAATATCATCATTAACAAACTTTAAAGCCGAGTTGGCCATACCCGACATGCAAACCACAAGTTACATAGTAAACACAAGAAAAATAAAACACTACTTACAGCTACAGCACAGAAATATAGACAAACACCCAGTAAAAATGCAACCCAAACCGAGATAAAGCAGAAACGATACACTTACTATATTACAATAACCGCAAGCCAAAAGAAAACACACGAGACAGCAGAGTACAACAGCCGGTCGCTACAAAACGGTCAACGCCCCCCAATACCTGCGGAGCGCTAACACAACCTTCACACTACACGACCAACCGACCAAAAAACTCAAAAGCATCACAAAACCATCTCTATTTACGAAGTATTTTCCTGTAGGTCGATAAATAAATAAATAAATAAATAATTTTTTAGGAGTCATAAAAATCACTCAGAATCAGACCTTTTAAGTGCATTGAGGCATTCCTGATTATATAGTATATTTCTCCTCTTTTTCATATATGTATTTCAAATTCCCAATTTGGCCAAACTGTGACTTCAAAACATAGTGGTCTTTTGACCACAGATGTGACGTAAATTTGTGACTTGCAGTAACGTCACAGTGACGTCACAAAAATAAAAAATAAATGTCAGAAACATGTTTTTTACATTGAATATTTATTTTGTAGTGTTTTTTCAATTTTTTTAGGTTTCTAAGCAATTCACATTTTAGTCACAGTGTGACTTCAATGAATGGTGGTATTTCGGTCACATATGTGACGTGACGTACGTGACTCACAGTGACGTCCCTGTGAACATACATGCTATACGGGCACGACATTCAGATAACTCTTAGGAGCATGATTATGAGACTGACGCGCTGCCTGCTGAGCTACCGAGGCCTACTAGAAAAACTTTACATACAAAACAGGAAAAAACAATATGAAATTTTAATTCCATTTACTCTTTCTGATGTGGAATATTTTTGCTCTTAAGACCAAAAAAACGAGGGACAGAGTCTTTTATAATAGTGTATTCGTGTTTTCTAAGAAGTTATTCTGTTCATTTAAGATATCGAAGATGTGATAGGTCTTGAAAAGTTTAAAATAAAGATTCATAACCAAATCTGAAAATTTTTCGAATACTTCTTTGAGTTTTAAAACAGACGACATGTGGGCTTTGCAGAAGTTATAAAACATAGATTCCTGTTAGCTGTGTAATAATCAAAAAGAATGCCCCGGGTGAGGATCGAACTCACGACCTTCAGATAACTCTTAGGAGCATGATTATGAGACTGACGCGCTGCCTGCTGCGCTACCGAGGCCTACTAGAAAAACTTTACATACAAAACAGGAAAACACAATATGAAATTTTAATTCCATTTACTCTTTCTGATGTGGAATATTTTTGCTCTTAAGACCAAAAAAAACGAGGGACAGAGTCTTTTATAATAGTGTATTCGTGTTTTCTAAGAAGTTATTCTGTTCATTTAAGATATCGAAGAAGATGTGATAGGTCTTGAAAAGTTTAAAATAAAGATTCATAACCAAATCTGAAAATTTTTCAAATACTTCTTTGAGTTTTAAACAGACGACATGTGGGCTTAGCAGAAGTTATAAAACATAGTTTCCTGTTAGCTGTGTAATACTAAAAAAGTATGCCCCGGGTGAGGATCGAACTCACGACTTTCAGATAACTCTTAGGAGCATGATTATGAGACTGACGCGCTGCCTGCTAGAAAAACTTTACAAACAAAACAGGAAAACACAATATGAAATTTTAATTCCATTTACTCTTTCTGATGTGGAATATTTTTGCTCTTAAGACCAAAAAAACGAGGGACAGAGTCTTTTATAATAGTGTATTCGTGTTTTCTAAGAAATTATTCTGTTCATTTAAGATATCGAAGAAGATGTGATAGGTCTTGAAAAGCTTTAAAATAAAGATTCATAACCAAATCTGAAAATTCTTCAAATACTTCTTTGAGTTTTAAAACAGACGACATGTGGGCTTTGCAGAAGTTATAAAACATAGATTCCTGTTAGCTGTGTAACAATCAAAAATAATGCCCCGGGTGAGGATCGAACTCACGACCTTCAGATAACTCTTAGGAGCATGATTACGAGACTGACGCGCTGCCTGCTGCGCTACCGAGGCCTAGTAGAAAACTTTACATACAAAACAGGAAAACACAATATGAAATTTTAATTCCATTTACTCTTTCTGATGTGGAATATTTTTGCTCTTAAGACCAAAAAAACGAGGGACAGAGTCTTTTATAATAGTGTATTCGTGTTTTCTAAGAAGTTATTCTGTTCATTTAAGATATCGAAGAAGATGTGATAGGTCTTGAAAAGCTTTAAAATAAAGATTCATAACCAAATCTGAAAATTTTTCAAATACTTCTTTGAGTTTTAAAACAGACGACATGTGGGCTTTGCAGAAGTTATAAAACATAGTTTCCTGTTAGCTGTGTAATAATCAAAAAGAATGCCCCGGGTGAGGATCGAACTCACGACCTTCAGATAACTCTTAGGAGCATGACTATGAGACTGACGCGCTGCCTGCTGCGCTACCGAGGCCTACTAGAAAAACTTTACATACAAAACAGGAAAACACAATATGAAATTTTAATTCCATTTACTCTTTCTGATGTGGAATATTTTTGCTCTCAAGACCAAAAAAACGAGGGACAGAGTCTTTTATAATAGTGTATTCGTGTTTTCTAAGAAGTTATTCTGTTCATTTAAGATATCGAAGAAGATGTGATAGGTCTTGAAAAGTTTAAAATAAAGATTCATAACCAAATCTGAAAATTTTTCAAATACTTCTTTGAGTTTTAAAACAGACGACATGTGGGCTTTGCAGAAGTTATAAAACATAGATTCCTGTTAGCTGTGTAATAATAAAAAAGAATGCCCCGGGTGAGGATCGAACTCACGACCTTCAGATAACTCTTAGGAGCATGATTACGAGACTGACGCGCTGCCTGCTGCGCTACCGAGGCCTACTAGAAAAGCTTTACATACAAAGCAGGAAAACACAATATGAAATTTTAATTCCATTTACGCTTTCTGATGTGGAATATTTTTGCTCTTAAGACCAAAAAAACGAGGGACAGAGTCTTTAATAATAGTGTATTCGTGTTTTCTAAGAAGTTATTCTGTTCATTTAAGATATCGAAGAAGATGTGACAGGTCTTGAAAAGCTTTAAAATAAAGATTCATAACCAAATCTGAAAATTTTTCAAATACTTCTTTGAGTTTTAAAACAGACAACATGTGGGCTTTGCAGAAGTTATAAAACATAGATTCCTGTTAGCTGTGTAATAATCAAAAAGAATGCCCCGGGTGAGGATCGAACTCACGACCTTCAGATAACTCTCAGGAGCATGATTATGAGACTGACGCGCTGCCTGCTGCGCTACCGAGGCCTACTAGAAAAACTTTACATACAAAAGAGGAAAACACAATATGAAATTTTAATTCCATTTACTCTTTCTGATGTGGAATATTTTTGCTCTTAAGACCAAAAAAACGAGGGAAAGAGTCTTTTATAATAGTGTATTCGTGTTTTCTAAGAAGGTATTCTGTTCATTTAAGATATCGAAGAAGATGTGACAGGTCTTGAAAAGCTTTAAAATAAAGATTCATAACCAAATCTGAAAATTTTTCAAATACTTCTTCGAGTTTTAAAACAGACGACATGTGGGCTTTGCAGAAGTTATAAAACATAGTTTCCTGTTAGCTGTGTAATAATCAAAAAGAATGCCCCGGGTGAGGATCGAACTCACGACCTTCAGATAACTCTCAGGAGCATGATTATGAGACTGACGCGCTGCCTGCTGCGCTACCGAGGCCTACTAGAAAAACTTTACATACAAAACAGGAAAACACAATATGAAATTTTAATTCCATTTAATCTTTCTGATGTGGAATATTTTTGCTCTCAAGACCAAAAAAACGAGGGTTGGGTTGATTATTGACGGCCAATTATCTACACTAGGGATATAGGCCCGGGGGGAGTGCCCTTCGTGGGGGTCTTTCTAAGGGAACCTAATCCGTATTTACGCATGGATAAATCCACGGCTCGAAGAAAACCACGAAAACTCCGAACGATTAGGCCGACGGGCGCGATTGGGATCGAACCCAGCACCTCCCCCAAAAAAACGAGGACAGAGTCTTTTATAATAGTGTATTCGTGTTTTCTAAGAAGTTATTCTGTTCATTTAAGATATCGAAGAAGATGTGACAGGTCTTGAAAAGCTTTAAAATAAAGATTCATAACCAAATCTGAAAATTTTTCAAATACTTCTTTGAGTTTTAAAACAGACGACATGTGGGCTTTGCAGAAGTTATAAAACATAGTTTCCTGTTAGCTGTGTAATAATCAAAAAGAATGCCCGGGGTGAGGATCGAACTCACGACCTTCAGATAACTCTCAGGAGCATGATTATGAGACTGACGCGCTGCCTGCTGCGCTACCGAGGCCTACTAGAAAAACTTTACATACAAAACAGGAAAACACAATATGAAATTTTAAATCCATTTACTCTTTCTGATGTGGAATATTTTTGCTCTCAAGACCAAAAAAACGAGGGACAGAGTCTTTTATAATAGTGTATTCGTGTTTTCTAAGAAATTATTCTGTTCATTTAAGATATCGAAGAAGATGTGATAGGTCTTGAAAAGCTTTAAAATAAAGATTCATAACCAAATCTGAAAATTCTTCAAATACTTCTTTGAGTTTTAAAACAGACGACATGTGGGCTTTGCAGAAGTTATAAAACATAGATTCCTGTTAGCTGTGTAACAATCAAAAATAATGCCCCGGGTGAGGATCGAACTCACGACCTTCAGATAACTCTTAGGAGCATGATTACGAGACTGACGCGCTGCCTGCTGCGCTACCGAGGCCTAGTAGAAAACTTTACATACAAAACAGGAAAACACAATATGAAATTTTAATTCCATTTACTCTTTCTGATGTGGAATATTTTTGCTCTTAAGACCAAAAAAACGAGGGACAGAGTCTTTTATAATAGTGTATTCGTGTTTTCTAAGAAGTTATTCTGTTCATTTAAGATATCGAAGAAGATGTGATAGGTCTTGAAAAGCTTTAAAATAAAGATTCATAACCAAATCTGAAAATTTTTCAAATACTTCTTTGAGTTTTAAAACAGACGACATGTGGGCTTTGCAGAAGTTATAAAACATAGTTTCCTGTTAGCTGTGTAATAATCAAAAAGAATGCCCCGGGTGAGGATCGAACTCACGACCTTCAGATAACTCTTAGGAGCATGACTATGAGACTGACGCGCTGCCTGCTGCGCTACCGAGGCCTACTAGAAAAACTTTACATACAAAACAGGAAAACACAATATGAAATTTTAATTCCATTTACTCTTTCTGATGTGGAATATTTTTGCTCTCAAGACCAAAAAAACGAGGGACAGAGTCTTTTATAATAGTGTATTCGTGTTTTCTAAGAAGTTATTCTGTTCATTTAAGATATCGAAGAAGATGTGATAGGTCTTGAAAAGTTTAAAATAAAGATTCATAACCAAATCTGAAAATTTTTCAAATACTTCTTTGAGTTTTAAAACAGACGACATGTGGGCTTTGCAGAAGTTATAAAACATAGATTCCTGTTAGCTGTGTAATAATAAAAAAGAATGCCCCGGGTGAGGATCGAACTCACGACCTTCAGATAACTCTTAGGAGCATGATTACGAGACTGACGCGCTGCCTGCTGCGCTACCGAGGCCTACTAGAAAAGCTTTACATACAAAGCAGGAAAACACAATATGAAATTTTAATTCCATTTACGCTTTCTGATGTGGAATATTTTTGCTCTTAAGACCAAAAAAACGAGGGACAGAGTCTTTAATAATAGTGTATTCGTGTTTTCTAAGAAGTTATTCTGTTCATTTAAGATATCGAAGAAGATGTGACAGGTCTTGAAAAGCTTTAAAATAAAGATTCATAACCAAATCTGAAAATTTTTCAAATACTTCTTTGAGTTTTAAAACAGACAACATGTGGGCTTTGCAGAAGTTATAAAACATAGATTCCTGTTAGCTGTGTAATAATCAAAAAGAATGCCCCGGGTGAGGATCGAACTCACGACCTTCAGATAACTCTCAGGAGCATGATTATGAGACTGACGCGCTGCCTGCTGCGCTACCGAGGCCTACTAGAAAAACTTTACATACAAAAGAGGAAAACACAATATGAAATTTTAATTCCATTTACTCTTTCTGATGTGGAATATTTTTGCTCTTAAGACCAAAAAAACGAGGGAAAGAGTCTTTTATAATAGTGTATTCGTGTTTTCTAAGAAGGTATTCTGTTCATTTAAGATATCGAAGAAGATGTGACAGGTCTTGAAAAGCTTTAAAATAAAGATTCATAACCAAATCTGAAAATTTTTCAAATACTTCTTCGAGTTTTAAAACAGACGACATGTGGGCTTTGCAGAAGTTATAAAACATAGTTTCCTGTTAGCTGTGTAATAATCAAAAAGAATGCCCCGGGTGAGGATCGAACTCACGACCTTCAGATAACTCTCAGGAGCATGATTATGAGACTGACGCGCTGCCTGCTGCGCTACCGAGGCCTACTAGAAAAACTTTACATACAAAACAGGAAAACACAATATGAAATTTTAATTCCATTTAATCTTTCTGATGTGGAATATTTTTGCTCTCAAGACCAAAAAAACGAGGGTTGGGTTGATTATTGACGGCCAATTATCTACACTAGGGATATAGGCCCGGGGGGAGTGCCCTTCGTGGGGGTCTTTCTAAGGGAACCTAATCCGTATTTACGCATGGATAAATCCACGGCTCGAAGAAAACCACGAAAACTCCGAACGATTAGGCCGACGGGCGCGATTGGGATCGAACCCAGCACCTCCCCCAAAAAAACGAGGACAGAGTCTTTTATAATAGTGTATTCGTGTTTTCTAAGAAGTTATTCTGTTCATTTAAGATATCGAAGAAGATGTGACAGGTCTTGAAAAGCTTTAAAATAAAGATTCATAACCAAATCTGAAAATTTTTCAAATACTTCTTTGAGTTTTAAAACAGACGACATGTGGGCTTTGCAGAAGTTATAAAACATAGTTTCCTGTTAGCTGTGTAATAATCAAAAAGAATGCCCGGGGTGAGGATCGAACTCACGACCTTCAGATAACTCTCAGGAGCATGATTATGAGACTGACGCGCTGCCTGCTGCGCTACCGAGGCCTACTAGAAAAACTTTACATACAAAACAGGAAAACACAATATGAAATTTTAAATCCATTTACTCTTTCTGATGTGGAATATTTTTGCTCTCAAGACCAAAAAAACGAGGGACAGAGTCTTTTATAATAGTGTATTCGTGTTTTCTAAGAAGTTATTCTGTTCATTTAAGATATCGAAGAAGATGTGGTAGGTCTTGAAAAGCTTTAAAATAAAGATTCATAACCAAATCTGAAAATTTTTCAAATACTTCTTTGAGTTTTAAAACAGACGACATGTGGGCTTTGCAGAAGTTATAAAACATAGTTTCCTGTTAGCTGTGTAATAATCAAAAAGAATGCCCCGGGTGAGGATCGAACTCACGACCTTCAGATAACTCTTAGGACATGTTTATGAGACTGACGCGCTGCCTGGTGCGCTACCGAGGCCTACTAGAAAATCTTTACATACAAAAAAGGAAAACACAATATGAAATTTTAATTCCATTTACTCTTTCTGATGTGGAATATTTTTGCTCTTAAGACCAAAAAAACGAGGGACAGAGTCTTTTATAATAGTGTATTCGTGTTTTCTAAGAAGTTATTCTGTTCATTTAAGATATCGAAGAAGATGTGATAGGTCTTGAAAAGCTTTAAAATAAAGATTCATAACCAAATCTGAAAATTTTTCAAATACTTCTTTGAGTTTTAAAACAGACGACATGTGGGCTTTGCAGAAGTTATAAAACATAGTTTCCTGTTAGCTGTGTAATACTAAAAAAGTATGCCCCGGGTGAGGATCGAACTCACGACCTTCAGATAACTCTTAGGAGCATGATTATGAGACTGACGCGCTGCCTGCTAGAAAAACTTTACATACAAAACAGGAAAACACAATATGAAATTTTAATTCCATTTACTCTTTCTGATGTGGAATATTTTTGCTCTTAAGACCAAAAAAACGAGGGACAGAGTCTTTTATAATAGTGTATTCGTGTTTTCTAAGAAGTTATTCTGTTCATTTAAGATATCGAAGAAGATGTGACAGGTCTTGAAAAGCTTTAAAATAAAGATTCATAACCAAATCTGAAAATTTTTCAAATACTTCTTTGAGTTTTAAAACAGACGACATGTGGGCTTTGCAGAAGTTATAAAACATAGATTCCTGTTAGCTGTGTAATAATAAAAAAGAATGCCCCTGGTGAGGATCGAACTCACGACCTTCAGATAACTCTTAGGAGCATGATTACGAGACTGACGCGCTGCCTGCTGCGCTACCGAGGCCCACTAGAAAAACTTTACATACAAAACAGGAAAACACAATATGAAATTTTAATTCCATTTACTCTTTCTGATGTGGAATATTTTTGCTCTTAAGACCAAAAAAACGAGGGACAGAGTCTTTTATAATAGTGTATTCGTGTTTTCTAAGAAGTTATTCTGTTCATTTAAGATATCGAAGAAGATGTGGTAGGTCTTGAAAAGCTTTAAAATAAAGATTCATAACCAAATCTGAAAATTTTTCAAATACTTCTTTGAGTTTTAAAACAGACGACATGTGGGCTTTGCAGAAGTTATAAAACATAGTTTCCTGTTAGCTGTGTAATAATCAAAAAGAATGCCCCGGGTGAGGATCGAACTCACGACCTTCAGATAACTCTCAGGAGCATGATTATGAGACTGACGCGCTGCCTGCTGCGCTACCGAGGCCTACTAGATAAACTTTACATACAAAACAGGAAAACACAATATGAAATTTTAATTCCATTTACTCTTTCTGATGTGGAATATTTTTGCTCTTAAGACCAAAAAAACGAGGGACAGAGTCTTTTATAATAGTGTATTCGTGTTTTCTAAGAAGTTATTCTGTTCATTTAAGATATCGAAGAAGATGTGGTAGGTCTTGAAAAGCTTTAAAATAAAGATTCATAACCAAATCTGAAAATTTTTCAAATACTTCTTTGAGTTTTAAAACAGACGACATGTGGGCTTTGCAGAAGTTATAAAACATAGTTTCCTGTTAGCTGTGTAATAATCAAAAAGAATGCCCCGGGTGAGGATCGAACTCACGACCTTCAGATAACTCTCAGGAGCATGATTATGAGACTGACGCGCTGCCTGCTGCGCTACCGAGGCCTACTAGAAAAACTTTACATACAAAACAGGAAAACACAATATGAAATTTTAATTCCATTTACTCTTTCTGATGTGGAATATTTTTGCTCTTAAGACCAAAAAAACGAGGGACAGAGTCTTTTATAATAGTGTATTCGTGTTTTCTAAGAAGTTATTCTGTTCATTTAAGATATCGAAGAAGATGTGGTAGGTCTTGAAAAGCTTTAAAATAAAGATTCATAACCAAATCTGAAAATTTTTCAAATACTTCTTTGAGTTTTAAAACAGACGATATGTGGGCTTTGCAGAAGTTATAAAACATAGATTCCTGTTAGCTGTGTAATAATCAAAAAGAATGCCCCGGGTGAGGATCGAACTCACGACCTTCAGATAACTCTCAGGAGCATGATTATGAGACTGACGCGCTGCCTTCTGCGATACCGAGGCCTACTAGAAAAACTTTACATACAAAACAGGAAAACACAATATGAAATTTTAATTCCATTTACTCTTTCTGATGTGGAATATTTTTGCTCTTAAGACCAAAAAAACGAGGGACAGAGTCTTTTATAATAGTGTATTCGTGTTTTCTAAGAAGTTATTCTGTTCATTTAAGATATCGAAGAAGATGTGACAGGTCTTGAAAAGCTTTAAAATAAAGATTCATAACCAAATCTGAAAATTTTTCAAATACTTCTTTGAGTTTTAAAACAGACGACATGTGGGCTTTGCAGAAGTTATAAAACATAGATTCCTGTTAGCTGTGTAATAATCAAAAAGAATGCCCCGGGTGAGGATCGAACTCACGACCTTCAGATAACTCTCAGGAGCATGATTATGAGACTGACGCGCTGCCTGCTGCGCTACCGAGGCCTACTAGAAAAACTTTACATACAAAACAGGAAAACACAATATGAAATTTTAATTCCATTTACTCTTTCTGATGTGGAATATTTTTGCTCTTAAGACCAAAAAAACGAGGGACAGAGTCTTTTATAATAGTGTATTCGTGTTTTCTAAGAAGTTATTCTGTTCATTTAAGATATCGAAGAAGATGTGACAGGTCTTGAAAAGCTTTAAAATAAAGATTCATAACCAAATCTGAAAATTTTTCAAATACTTCTTTGAGTTTTAAAACAGACGACATGTGGGCTTTGCAGAAGTTATAAAACATAGATTCCTGTTAGCTGTGTAATAATAAAAAAGAATGCCCCTGGTGAGGATCGAACTCACGACCTTCAGATAACTCTTAGGAGCATGATTACGAGACTGACGCGCTGCCTGCTGCGCTACCGAGGCCTACTAGAAAAACTTTACATACAAAACAGGAAAACACAATATGAAATTTTAATTCCATTTACTCTTTCTGATGTGGAATATTTTTGCTCTTAAGACCAAAAAAACGAGGGACAGAGTCTTTTATAATAGTGTATTCGTGTTTTCTAAGAAGTTATTCTGTTCATTTAAGATATCGAAGAAGATGTGGTAGGTCTTGAAAAGCTTTAAAATAAAGATTCATAACCAAATCTGAAAATTTTTCAAATACTTCTTTGAGTTTTAAAACAGACGACATGTGGGCTTTGCAGAAGTTATAAAACATAGTTTCCTGTTAGCTGTGTAATAATCAAAAAGAATGCCCCGGGTGAGGATCGAACTCACGACCTTCAGATAACTCTCAGGAGCATGATTATGAGACTGACGCGCTGCCTGCTGCGCTACCGAGGCCTACTAGAAAAACTTTACATACAAAACAGGAAAACACAATATGAAATTTTAATTCCATTTACTCTTTCTGATGTGGAATATTTTTGCTCTTAAGACCAAAAAAACGAGGGACAGAGTCTTTTATAATAGTGTATTCGTGTTTTCTAAGAAGTTATTCTGTTCATTTAAGATATCGAAGAAGATGTGGTAGGTCTTGAAAAGCTTTAAAATAAAGATTCATAACCAAATCTGAAAATTTTTCAAATACTTCTTTGAGTTTTAAAACAGACGATATGTGGGCTTTGCAGAAGTTATAAAACATAGATTCCTGTTAGCTGTGTAATAATCAAAAAGAATGCCCCGGGTGAGGATCGAACTCACGACCTTCAGATAACTCTCAGGAGCATGATTATGAGACTGACGCGCTGCCTTCTGCGCTACCGAGGCCTACTAGAAAAACTTTACATACAAAACAGGAAAACACAATATGAAATTTTAATTCCATTTACTCTTTCTGATGTGGAATATTTTTGCTCTCAAGACCAAAAAAACGAGGGACAGAGTCTTTTATAATAGTGTATTCGTGTTTTCTAAGAAGTTATTCTGTTCATTTAAGATATCGAAGAAGATGTGGTAGGTCTTGAAAAGCTTTAAAATAAAGATTCATAACCAAATCTGAAAATTTTTCAAATACTTCTTTGAGTTTTAAAACAGACGATATGTGGGCTTTGCAGAAGTTATAAAACATAGATTCCTGTTAGCTGTGTAATAATCAAAAAGATTGCCCCGGGTGAGGATCGAACTCACGACCTTCAGATAACTCTCAGGAGCATGATTATGAGACTGACGCGCTGCCTGCTGCGCTACCGCGGCCTACTAGAAAAACTTTACATACAAAACAGGAAAACACAATATGAAATTTTAATTCCATTTACTCTTTCTGATGTGGAATATTTTTGCTCTTAAGACCAAAAAAACGAGGGGTTGGGTTGGGTTGATTATTGACGGCCAATTATCGACACTAGGGATATAGGCCCGGGGGGAGTGCCCTTCGTGGGGGTCTTTCTAAGGGAACCTAATCCGTATTTACGCATGGAGAAGATCCACGGCTCGAAAGAAAACCACGAAAACTCCGAGCGATTAGGCCGACGGGCGCGATTGGGATTGAACCCAGCACCTCCCGTCTACCAGCTTCGAGAGCACAACCTCTCAGCCACTGGTGGGGCCAAAAAAACGAGGGACAGAGTCTTTTATAATAGTGTATTCGTGTTTTCTAAGAAGTTATTCTGTTCATTTAAGATATCGAAGAAGATGTGACAGGTCTTGAAAAGCTTTAAAATAAAGATTCATAACCAAATCTGAAAATTTTTCAAATACTTCTTTGAGTTTTAAAACAGACGACATGTGGGCTTTGCAGAAGTTATAAAACATAGTTTCCTGTTAGCTGTGTAATACTAAAAAAGTATGCCCCGGGTGAGGATCGAACTCACGACCTTCAGATAACTCTCAGGAGCATGATTATGAGACTGACGCGCTGCCTGCTGCGCTACCGAGGCCTACTAGAAAACTTTACATACAAAACAGGAAAACACAATATGAAATTTTAATTCCATTTACTCTTTCTGATGTGGAATATTTTTGCTTTTAAGACCACAAAAACGAGGGACAGAGTCTTTTATAATAGTGTATTCGTGTTTTCTAAGAAGTTATTCTGTTCATTTAAGATATCGAAGAAGATGTGACAGGTCTTGAAAAGCTTTAAAATAAAGATTCATAACCAAATCTGAAAATTTTTCAAATACCTCTTTGAGTTTTAAAACAGACAACATGTGGGCTTTGCAGAAGTTATAAAACATAGATTCCTGTTAGCTGTGTAATAATCAAAAAGAATGCCCCGGGTGAGGATCGAACTTACGACCTTCAGATAACTCTCAGGAGCATGATTATGAGACTGACGCGCTGCCTGCTGCGCTACCAAGGCCTACTAGAAAACTTTACATACAAAACAGGAAAACACAATATGAAATTTTAATTCCATTTACTCTTTCTGATGTGGAATATTTTTGCTCTTAAGACCAAAAAAACGAGGGACAGAGTCTTTTATAATAGTGTATTCGTGTTTTCTAAGAAGTTATTCTGTTCATTTAAGATATCGAAGAAGATGTGATAGGTCTTGAAAAGCTTTAAAATAAAGATTCATAACCAAATCTGAAAATTTTTCAAATACTTCTTTGAGTTTTAAAACAGACGACATGTGGGCTTTGCAGAAGTTATAAAACATAGATTCCTGTTAGCTGTGTAATAATCAAAAAGAATGCCCCGGGTGAGGATCGAACTCACGACCTTCAGATAACTCTTAGGAGCATGATTATGAGACTGACGCGCTGCCTGCTAGAAAAACTTTACATACAAAACAGGAAAACACAATATGAAATTTTAATTCCATTTACTCTTTCTGATGTGGAATATTTTTGCTCTTAAGACCAAAAAAACGAGGGACAGAGTCTTTTATAATAGTGTATTCGTGTTTTCTAAGAAGTTATTCTGTTCATTTAAGATATCGAAGAAGATGTGACAGGTCTTGAAAAGCTTTAAAATAAAGATTCATAACCAAATCTGAAAATTTTTCAAATACTTCTTTGAGTTTTAAAACAGACGACATGTGGGCTTTGCAGAAGTTATAAAACATAGTTTCCTGTTAGCTGTGTAATAATCAAAAAGAATGCCCCGGGTGAGGATCGAACTCACGACCTTCAGATAACTCTCAGGAGCAAGATTATGAGACTGACGCGCTGCCTGCTGCGCTACCGCGGCCTACTAGAAAAACTTTACATACAAAACAGGAAAACACAATATGAAATTTTAATTCCATTTACTCTTTCTGATGTGGAATATTTTTGCTCTTAAGACCAAAAAAACGAGGGACAGAGTCTTTTATAATAGTGTATTCGTGTTTTCTAAGAAGTTATTCTGTTCATTTAAGATATCGAAGAAGATGTGACAGGTCTTGAAAAGCTTTAAAATAAAGATTCATAACCAAATCTGAAAATTTTTCAAATACTTCTTTGAGTTTTAAAACAGACGACATGTGGGCTTTGCAGAAGTTATAAAACATAGTTTCCTGTTAGCTGTGTAATAATCAAAAAGAATGCCCCGGGTGAGGATCGAACTCACGACCTTCAGATAACTCTCAGGAGCATGATTATGAGACTGACGCGCTGCCTGCTGCGCTACCGAGGCCTACTAGAAAAACTTTACATACAAAACAGGAAAACACAATATGAAATTTTAAATCCATTTACTCTTTCTGATGTGGAATATTTTTGCTCTTAAGACCAAAAAAACGAGGGACAGAGTCTTTTATAATAGTGTATTCGTGTTTTCTAAGAAGTTATTCTGTTCATTTAAGATATCGAAGAAGATGTGACAGGTCTTGAAAAGCTTTAAAATAAAGATTCATAACCAAATCTGAAAATTTTTCAAATACTTCTTTGAGTTTTAAAACAGACGACATGTGGGCTTTGCAGAAGTTATAAAACATAGATTCCTGTTAGCTGTGTAATAATAAAAAAGAATGCCCCTGGTGAGGATCGAACTCACGACCTTCAGATAACTCTTAGGAGCATGATTACGAGACTGACGCGCTGCCTGCTGCGCTACCGAGGCCTACTAGAAAAACTTTACACACAAAACAGGAAAACACAATATGAAATTTTAATTCCATTTACTCTTTCTGATGTGGAATATTTTTGCTCTTAAGACCAAAAAAACGAGGGACAGAGTCTTTTATAATAGTGTATTCGTGTTTTCTAAGAAGTTATTCTGTTCATTTAAGATATCGAAGAAGATGTGGTAGGTCTTGAAAAGCTTTAAAATAAAGATTCATAACCAAATCTGAAAATTTTTCAAATACTTCTTTGAGTTTTAAAACAGACGATATGTGGGCTTTGCAGAAGTTATAAAACATAGATTCCTGTTAGCTGTGTAATAATCAAAAAGAATGCCCCGGGTGAGGATCGAACTCACGACCTTCAGATAACTCTCAGGAGCATGATTATGAGACTGACGCGCTGCCTTCTGCGCTACCGAGGCCTACTAGAAAAACTTTACATACAAAACAGGAAAACACAATATGAAATTTTAATTCCATTTACTCTTTCTGATGTGGAATATTTTTGCTCTTAAGACCAAAAAAACGAGGGACAGAGTCTTTTATAATAGTGTATTCGTGTTTTCTAAGAAGTTATTCTGTTCATTTAAGATATCGAAGAAGATGTGACAGGTCTTGAAAAGCTTTAAAATAAAGATTCATAACCAAATCTGAAAATTTTTCAAATACTTCTTTGAGTTTTAAAACAGACGACATGTGGGCTTTGCAGAAGTTATAAAACATAGATTCCTGTTAGCTGTGTAATAATCAAAAAGAATGCCCCGGGTGAGGATCGAACTCACGACCTTCAGATAACTCTCAGGAGCATGATTATGAGACTGACGCGCTGCCTGCTGCGCTACCGAGGCCTACTAGAAAAACTTTACATACAAAACAGGAAAACACAATATGAAATTTTAATTCCATTTACTCTTTCTGATGTGGAATATTTTTGCTCTTAAGACCAAAAAAACGAGGGACAGAGTCTTTTATAATAGTGTATTCGTGTTTTCTAAGAAGTTATTCTGTTCATTTAAGATATCGAAGAAGATGTGACAGGTCTTGAAAAGCTTTAAAATAAAGATTCATAACCAAATCTGAAAATTTTTCAAATACTTCTTTGAGTTTTAAAACAGACGACATGTGGGCTTTGCAGAAGTTATAAAACATAGATTCCTGTTAGCTGTGTAATAATAAAAAAGAATGCCCCTGGTGAGGATCGAACTCACGACCTTCAGATAACTCTTAGGAGCATGATTACGAGACTGACGCGCTGCCTGCTGCGCTACCGAGGCCTACTAGAAAAACTTTACATACAAAACAGGAAAACACAATATGAAATTTTAATTCCATTTACTCTTTCTGATGTGGAATATTTTTGCTCTTAAGACCAAAAAAACGAGGGACAGAGTCTTTTATAATAGTGTATTCGTGTTTTCTAAGAAGTTATTCTGTTCATTTAAGATATCGAAGAAGATGTGGTAGGTCTTGAAAAGCTTTAAAATAAAGATTCATAACCAAATCTGAAAATTTTTCAAATACTTCTTTGAGTTTTAAAACAGACGACATGTGGGCTTTGCAGAAGTTATAAAACATAGTTTCCTGTTAGCTGTGTAATAATCAAAAAGAATGCCCCGGGTGAGGATCGAACTCACGACCTTCAGATAACTCTCAGGAGCATGATTATGAGACTGACGCGCTGCCTGCTGCGCTACCGAGGCCTACTAGAAAAACTTTACATACAAAACAGGAAAACACAATATGAAATTTTAATTCCATTTACTCTTTCTGATGTGGAATATTTTTGCTCTTAAGACCAAAAAAACGAGGGACAGAGTCTTTTATAATAGTGTATTCGTGTTTTCTAAGAAGTTATTCTGTTCATTTAAGATATCGAAGAAGATGTGGTAGGTCTTGAAAAGCTTTAAAATAAAGATTCATAACCAAATCTGAAAATTTTTCAAATACTTCTTTGAGTTTTAAAACAGACGATATGTGGGCTTTGCAGAAGTTATAAAACATAGATTCCTGTTAGCTGTGTAATAATCAAAAAGAATGCCCCGGGTGAGGATCGAACTCACGACCTTCAGATAACTCTCAGGAGCATGATTATGAGACTGACGCGCTGCCTTCTGCGCTACCGAGGCCTACTAGAAAAACTTTACATACAAAACAGGAAAACACAATATGAAATTTTAATTCCATTTACTCTTTCTGATGTGGAATATTTTTGCTCTCAAGACCAAAAAAACGAGGGACAGAGTCTTTTATAATAGTGTATTCGTGTTTTCTAAGAAGTTATTCTGTTCATTTAATATATCGAAGAAGATGTGGTAGGTCTTGAAAAGCTTTAAAATAAAGATTCATAACCAAATCTGAAAATTTTTCAAATACTTCTTTGAGTTTTAAAACAGACGATATGTGGGCTTTGCAGAAGTTATAAAACATAGATTCCTGTTAGCTGTGTAATAATCAAAAAGATTGCCCCGGGTGAGGATCGAACTCACGACCTTCAGATAACTCTCAGGAGCATGATTATGAGACTGACGCGCTGCCTGCTGCGCTACCGCGGCCTACTAGAAAAACTTTACATACAAAACAGGAAAACACAATATGAAATTTTAATTCCATTTACTCTTTCTGATGTGGAATATTTTTGCTCTTAAGACCAAAAAAACGAGGGACAGAGTCTTTTATAATAGTGTATTCGTGTTTTCTAAGAAGTTATTCTGTTCATTTAAGATATCGAAGAAGATGTGACAGGTCTTGAAAAGCTTTAAAATAAAGATTCATAACCAAATCTGAAAATTTTTCAAATACTTCTTTGAGTTTTAAAACAGACGACATGTGGGCTTTGCAGAAGTTATAAAACATAGTTTCCTGTTAGCTGTGTAATAATCAAAAAGAATGCCCCGGGTGAGGATCGAACTCACGACCTTCAGATAACTCTCAGGAGCATGATTATGAGACTGACGCGCTGCCTGCTGAGCTACCGAGGCCTACTAGAAAAACTTTACATACAAAACAGGAAAACACAATATGAAATTTTAATTCCATTTACTCTTTCTGATGTGGAATATTTTTGCTCTTAAGACCAAAAAAACGAGGGACAGAGTCTTTTATAATAGTGTATTCGTGTTTTCTAAGAAGTTATTCTGTTCATTTAAGGTATCGAAGAAGATGTGATAGGTCTTGAAAAGCTTTAAAATAAAGATTCATAACCAAATCTGAAAATTTTTCAAATACTTCTTTGAGTTTTAAAACAGACGACATGTGGGCTTTGCAGAAGTTATAAAACATAGTTTCCTGTTAGCTGTGTAATACTAAAAAAGTATGCCCCGGGTGAGGATCGAACTCACGACCTTCAGATAACTCTCAGGAGCATGATTATGAGACTGACGCGCTGCCTGCTGCGCTACCGAGGCCTACTAGAAAACTTTACATACAAAACAGGAAAACACAATATGAAATTTTAATTCCATTTACTCTTTCTGATGTGGAATATTTTTGCTTTTAAGACCACAAAAACGAGGGACAGAGTCTTTTATAATAGTGTATTCGTGTTTTCTAAGAAGTTATTCTGTTCATTTAAGATATCGAAGAAGATGTGACAGGTCTTGAAAAGCTTTAAAATAAAGATTCATAACCAAATCTGAAAATTTTTCAAATACCTCTTTGAGTTTTAAAACAGACAACATGTGGGCTTTGCAGAAGTTATAAAACATAGATTCCTGTTAGCTGTGTAATAATCAAAAAGAATGCCCCGGGTGAGGATCGAACTTACGACCTTCAGATAACTCTCAGGAGCATGATTATGAGACTGACGCGCTGCCTGCTGCGCTACCAAGGCCTACTAGAAAACTTTACATACAAAACAGGAAAACACAATATGAAATTTTAATTCCATTTACTCTTTCTGATGTGGAATATTTTTGCTCTTAAGACCAAAAAAACGAGGGACAGAGTCTTTTATAATAGTGTATTCGTGTTTTCTAAGAAGTTATTCTGTTCATTTAAGATATCGAAGAAGATGTGATAGGTCTTGAAAAGCTTTAAAATAAAGATTCATAACCAAATCTGAAAATTTTTCAAATACTTCTTTGAGTTTTAAAACAGACGACATGTGGGCTTTGCAGAAGTTATAAAACATAGATTCCTGTTAGCTGTGTAATAATCAAAAAGAATGCCCCGGGTGAGGATCGAACTCACGACCTTCAGATAACTCTTAGGAGCATGATTATGAGACTGACGCGCTGCCTGCTAGAAAAACTTTACATACAAAACAGGAAAACACAATATGAAATTTTAATTCCATTTACTCTTTCTGATGTGGAATATTTTTGCTCTTAAGACCAAAAAAACGAGGGACAGAGTCTTTTATAATAGTGTATTCGTGTTTTCTAAGAAGTTATTCTGTTCATTTAAGATATCGAAGAAGATGTGGTAGGTCTTGAAAAGCTTTAAAATAAAGATTCATAACCAAATCTGAAAATTTTTCAAATACTTCTTTGAGTTTTAAAACAGACGACATGTGGGCTTTGCAGAAGTTATAAAACATAGTTTCCTGTTAGCTGTGTAATAATCAAAAAGAATGCCCCGGGTGAGGATCGAACTCACGACCTTCAGATAACTCTCAGGAGCAAGATTATGAGACTGACGCGCTGCCTGCTGCGCTACCGCGGCCTACTAGAAAAACTTTACATACAAAACAGGAAAACACAATATGAAATTTTAATTCCATTTACTCTTTCTGATGTGGAATATTTTTGCTCTTAAGACCAAAAAAACGAGGGACAGAGTCTTTTATAATAGTGTATTCGTGTTTTCTAAGAAGTTATTCTGTTCATTTAAGATATCGAAGAAGATGTGACAGGTCTTGAAAAGCTTTAAAATAAAGATTCATAACCAAATCTGAAAATTTTTCAAATACTTCTTTGAGTTTTAAAACAGACGACATGTGGGCTTTGCAGAAGTTATAAAACATAGTTTCCTGTTAGCTGTGTAATAATCAAAAAGAATGCCCCGGGTGAGGATCGAACTCACGACCTTCAGATAACTCTCAGGAGCATGATTATGAGACTGACGCGCTGCCTGCTGCGCTACCGAGGCCTACTAGAAAAACTTTACATACAAAACAGGAAAACACAATATGAAATTTTAAATCCATTTACTCTTTCTGATGTGGAATATTTTTGCTCTCAAGACCAAAAAAACGAGGGACAGAGTCTTTTATAATAGTGTATTCGTGTTTTCTAAGAAGTTATTCTGTTCATTTAAGATATCGAAGAAGATGTGGTAGGTCTTGAAAAGCTTTAAAATAAAGATTCATAACCAAATCTGAAAATTTTTCAAATACTTCTTTGAGTTTTAAAACAGACGACATGTGGGCTTTGCAGAAGTTATAAAACATAGTTTCCTGTTAGCTGTGTAATAATCAAAAAGAATGCCCCGGGTGAGGATCGAACTCACGACCTTCAGATAACTCTTAGGACATGTTTATGAGACTGACGCGCTGCCTGGTGCGCTACCGAGGCCTACTAGAAAATCTTTACATACAAAACAGGAAAACACAATATGAAATTTTAATTCCATTTACTCTTTCTGATGTGGAATATTTTTGCTCTTAAGACCAAAAAAACGAGGGACAGAGTCTTTTATAATAGTGTATTCGTGTTTTCTAAGAAGTTATTCTGTTCATTTAAGATATCGAAGAAGATGTGATAGGTCTTGAAAAGTTTTAAAATAAAGATTCATAACCAAATCTGAAAATTTTTCAAATACTTCTTTGAGTTTTAAAACAGACGACATGTGGGCTTTGCAGAAGTTATAAAACATAGTTTCCTGTTAGCTGTGTAATACTAAAAAAGTATGCCCCGGGTGAGGATCGAACTCACGACCTTCAGATAACTCTTAGGAGCATGATTATGAGACTGACGCGCTGCCTGCTGCGCTACCGAGGCCTACTAGAAAACTTTACATACAAAACAGGAAAACACAATATGAAATTTTAATTCCATTTACTCTTTCTGATGTGGAATATTTTTGCTTTTAAGACCAAAAAAACGAGGGACAGAGTCTTTTATAATAGTGTATTCGTGTTTTCTAAGAAGTTATTCTGTTCATTTAAGATATCGAAGAAGATGTGACAGGTCTTGAAAAGCTTTAAAATAAAGATTCATAACCAAATCTGAAAATTTTTCAAATACCTCTTTGAGTTTTAAAACAGACAACATGTGGGCTTTGCAGAAGTTATAAAACATAGATTCCTGTTAGCTGTGTAATAATCAAAAAGAATGCCCCGGGTGAGGATCGAACTTACGACCTTCAGATAACTCTCAGGAGCACGATTATGAGACTGACGCGCTGCCTGCTGCGCTACCAAGGCCTACCAGAAAACTTTACATACAAAACAGGAAAACACAATATGAAATTTTAATTCCATTTACTCTTTCTGATGTGGAATATTTTTGCTCTTAAGACCAAAAAAACGAGGGACAGAGTCTTTTATAATAGTGTATTCGTGTTTTCTAAGAAGTTATTCTGTTCATTTAAGATATCGAAGAAGATGTGATAGGTCTTGAAAAGTTTTAAAATAAAGATTCATAACCAAATCTGAAAATTTTTCAAATACTTCTTTGAGTTTTAAAACAGACGACATGTGGGCTTTGCAGAAGTTATAAAACATAGATTCCTGTTAGCTGTGTAATAATCAAAAAGAATGCCCCGGGTGAGGATCGAACTCACGACCTTCAGATAACTCTTAGGAGCATGATTATGAGACTGACGCGCTGCCTGCTAGAAAAACTTTACATACAAAACAGGAAAACACAATATGAAATTTTAATTCCATTTACTCTTTCTGATGTGGAATATTTTTGCTCTTAAGACCAAAAAAACGAGGGACAGAGTCTTTTATAATAGTGTATTCGTGTTTTCTAAGAAGTTATTCTGTTCATTTAAGATATCGAAGAAGATGTGGTAGGTCTTGAAAAGCTTTAAAATAAAGATTCATAACCAAATCTGAAAATTTTTCAAATACTTCTTTGAGTTTTAAAACAGACGACATGTGGGCTTTGCAGAAGTTATAAAACATAGTTTCCTGTTAGCTGTGTAATAATCAAAAAGAATGCCCCGGGTGAGGATCGAACTCACGACCTTCAGATAACTCTCAGGAGCATGATTATGAGACTGACGCGCTGCCTGCTGCGCTACCGAGGCCTACTAGAAAAACTTTACATACAAAACAGGAAAACACAATATGAAATTTTAATTCCATTTACTCTTTCTGATGTGGAATATTTTTGCTCTTAAGACCAAAAAAAACGAGGGACAGAGTCTTTTATAATAGTGTATTCGTGTTTTCTAAGAAGTTATTCTGTTCATTTAAGATATCGAAGAAGATGTGGTAGGTCTTGAAAAGCTTTAAAATAAAGATTCATAACCAAATCTGAAAATTTTTCAAATACTTCTTTGAGTTTTAAAACAGACGACATGTGGGCTTTGCAGAAGTTATAAAACATAGTTTCCTGTTAGCTGTGTAATAATCAAAAAGAATGCCCCGGGTGAGGATCGAACTCACGACCTTCAGATAACTCTCAGGAGCATGATTATGAGACTGACGCGCTGCCTGCTGCGCTACCGAGGCCTACTAGAAAAACTTTACATACAAAACAGGAAAACACAATATGAAATTTTAATTCCATTTACTCTTTCTGATGTGGAATATTTTTGCTCTCAAGACCAAAAAAACGAGGGACAGAGTCTTTTATAATAGTGTATTCGTGTTTTCTAAGAAGTTATTCTGTTCATTTAAGATATCGAAGAAGATGTGGTAGGTCTTGAAAAGCTTTAAAATAAAGATTCATAACCAAATCTGAAAATTTTTCAAATACTTCTTTGAGTTTTAAAACAGACGATATGTGGGCTTTGCAGAAGTTATAAAACATAGATTCCTGTTAGCTGTGTAATAATCAAAAAGAATGCCCCGGGTGAGGATCGAACTCACGACCTTCAGATAACTCTCAGGAGCATGATTATGAGACTGACGCGCTGCCTGCTAGAAAAACTTTACATACAAAACAGGAAAACACAATATGAAATTTTAATTCCATTTACTCTTTCTGATGTGGAATATTTTTGCTCTTAAGACCAAAAAAACGAGGGACAGAGTCTTTTATAATAGTGTATTCGTGTTTTCTAAGAAGTTATTCTGTTCATTTAAGACATCGAAGAAGATGTGACAGGTCTTGAAAAGCTTTAAAATAAAGATTCATAACCAAATCTGAAAATTTTTCAAATACTTCTTTGACTTTTAAAACAGACAACATGTGGGCTTTGCAGAAGTTATAAAACATAGATTCCTGTTAGCTGTGTAATAATCAAAAAGATTGCCCCGGGTTAGGATCGAACTCACGACCTTCAGATAACTCTCAGGAGCATGATTATGAGACTGACGCGCTGCCTGCTGCGCTACCGCGGCCTACTAGAAAAACTTTACATACAAAACAGGAAAACATAATATGAAATTTTAATTCCATTTACTCTTTCTGATGTGGAATATTTTTGCTCTTAAGACCAAAAAAACGAGGGACAGAGTCTTTTATAATAGTGTATTCGTGTTTTCTAAGAAGTTATTCTGTTCATTTAAGATATCGAAGAAGATGTGACAGGTCTTGAAAAGCTTTAAAATAAAGATTCATAACCAAATCTGAAAATTTTTCA
The DNA here is from genome assembly GCA_963931845.1 of Maratus michaelseni. Taxonomy (NCBI): domain Eukaryota; kingdom Metazoa; phylum Arthropoda; class Arachnida; order Araneae; family Salticidae; genus Maratus; species Maratus michaelseni. The sequence continues at coordinate 326,411,872 of OZ007594.1, forward strand.
AATACTTCTTTGAGTTTTAAAACAGACGACATGTGGGCTTTGCAGAAGTTATAAAACATAGTTTCCTGTTAGCTGTGTAATAATCAAAAAGAATGCCCCGGGTGAGGATCGAACTCACGACCTTCAGATAACTCTCAGGAGCATGATTATGAGACTGACGCGCTGCCTGCTGAGCTACCGAGGCTTACTAGAAAAACTTTACATACAAAACAGGAAAACACAATATGAAATTTTAATTCCATTTACTCTTTCTGATGTGGAATATTTTTGCTCTTAAGACCAAAAAAACGAGGGACAGAGTCTTTTATAATAGTGTATTCGTGTTTTCTAAGAAGTTATTCTGTTCATTTAAGGTATCGAAGAAGATGTGATAGGTCTTGAAAAGCTTTAAAATAAAGATTCATAACCAAATCTGAAAATTTTTCAAATACTTCTTTGAGTTTTAAAACAGACGACATGTGGGCTTTGCAGAAGTTATAAAACATAGTTTCCTGTTAGCTGTGTAATACTAAAAAAGTATGCCCCGGGTGAGGATCGAACTCACGACCTTCAGATAACTCTCAGGAGCATGATTATGAGACTGACGCGCTGCCTGCTGCGCTACCGAGGCCTACTTGAAAACTTTACATACAAAACAGGAAAACACAATATGAAATTTTAATTCCATTTACTCTTTCTGATGTGGAATATTTTTGCTTTTAAGACCACAAAAACGAGGGACAGAGTCTTTTATAATAGTGTATTCGTGTTTTCTAAGAAGTTATTCTGTTCATTTAAGATATCGAAGAAGATGTGACAGGTCTTGAAAAGCTTTAAAATAAAGATTCATAACCAAATCTGAAAATTTTTCAAATACCTCTTTGAGTTTTAAAACAGACAACATGTGGGCTTTGCAGAAGTTATAAAACATAGATTCCTGTTAGCTGTGTAATAATCAAAAAGAATGCCCCGGGTGAGGATCGAACTTACGACCTTCAGATAACTCTCAGGAGCATGATTATGAGACTGACGCGCTGCCTGCTGCGCTACCAAGGCCTACTAGAAAACTTTACATACAAAACAGGAAAACACAATATGAAATTTTAATTCCATTTACTCTTTCTGATGTGGAATATTTTTGCTCTTAAGACCAAAAAAACGAGGGACAGAGTCTTTTATAATAGTGTATTCGTGTTTTCTAAGAAGTTATTCTGTTCATTTCAGACATCGAAGAAGATGTGACAGGTCTTGAAAAGCTTTAAAATAAAGATTCATAACCAAATCTGAAAATTTTTCAAATACTTCTTTGACTTTTAAAACAGACAACATGTGGGCTTTGCAGAAGTTATAAAACATAGATTCCTGTTAGCTGTGTAATAATCAAAAAGATTGCCCCGGGTGAGGATCGAACTCACGACCTTCAGATAACTCTCAGGAGCATGATTATGAGACTGACGCGCTGCCTGCTGCGCTACCGCGGCCTACTAGAAAAACTTTACATACAAAACAGGAAAACACAATATGAAATTTTAATTCCATTTACTCTTTCTGATGTGGAATATTTTTGCTCTTAAGACCAAAAAAACGAGGGACAGAGTCTTTTATAATAGTGTATTCGTGTTTTCTAAGAAGTTATTCTGTTCATTTAAGATATCGAAGAAGATGTGACAGGTCTTGAAAAGCTTTAAAATAAAGATTCATAACCAAATCTGAAAATTTTTCAAATACTTCTTTGAGTTTTAAAACAGACGACATGTGGGCTTTGCAGAAGTTATAAAACATAGATTCCTGTTAGCTGTGTAATAATAAAAAAGAATGCCCCTGGTGAGGATCGAACTCACGACCTTCAGATAACTCTTAGGAGCATGATTACGAGACTGACGCGCTGCCTGCTGCGCTACCGAGGCCTACTAGAAAAACTTTACATACAAAACAGGAAAACACAATATGAAATTTTAATTCCATTTACTCTTTCTGATGTGGAATATTTTTGCTCTTAAGACCAAAAAAACGAGGGACAGAGTCTTTTATAATAGTGTATTCGTGTTTTCTAAGAAGTTATTCTGTTCATTTAAGATATCGAAGAAGATGTGGTAGGTCTTGAAAAGCTTTAAAATAAAGATTCATAACCAAATCTGAAAATTTTTCAAATACTTCTTTGAGTTTTAAAACAGACGACATGTGGGCTTTGCAGAAGTTATAAAACATAGTTTCCTGTTAGCTGTGTAATAATCAAAAAGAATGCCCCGGGTGAGGATCGAACTCACGACCTTCAGATAACTCTCAGGAGCATGATTATGAGACTGACGCGCTGCCTGCTGCGCTACCGAGGCCTACTAGAAATACTTTACATACAAAACAGGAAAACACAATATGAAATTTTAATTCCATTTACTCTTTCTGATGTGGAATATTTTTGCTCTTAAGACCAAAAAAACGAGGGACAGAGTCTTTTATAATAGTGTATTCGTGTTTTCTAAGAAGTTATTCTGTTCATTTCAGACATCGAAGAAGATGTGACAGGTCTTGAAAAGCTTTAAAATAAAGATTCATAACCAAATCTGAAAATTTTTCAAATACTTCTTTGACTTTTAAAACAGACAACATGTGGGCTTTGCAGAAGTTATAAAACATAGATTCCTGTTAGCTGTGTAATAATCAAAAAGATTGCCCCGGGTGAGGATCGAACTCACGACCTTCAGATAACTCTCAGGAGCATGATTATGAGACTGACGCGCTGCCTGCTGCGCTACCGCGGCCTACTAGAAAAACTTTACATACAAAACAGGAAAACACAATATGAAATTTTAATTCCATTTACTCTTTCTGATGTGGAATATTTTTGCTCTTAAGACCAAAAAAACGAGGGACAGAGTCTTTTATAATAGTGTATTCGTGTTTTCTAAGAAGTTATTCTGTTCATTTAAGATATCGAAGAAGATGTGACAGGTCTTGAAAAGCTTTAAAATAAAGATTCATAACCAAATCTGAAAATTTTTCAAATACTTCTTTGAGTTTTAAAACAGACGACATGTGGGCTTTGCAGAAGTTATAAAACATAGATTCCTGTTAGCTGTGTAATAATAAAAAAGAATGCCCCTGGTGAGGATCGAACTCACGACCTTCAGATAACTCTTAGGAGCATGATTACGAGACTGACGCGCTGCCTGCTGCGCTACCGAGGCCTACTAGAAAAACTTTACATACAAAACAGGAAAACACAATATGAAATTTTAATTCCATTTACTCTTTCTGATGTGGAATATTTTTGCTCTTAAGACCAAAAAAACGAGGGACAGAGTCTTTTATAATAGTGTATTCGTGTTTTCTAAGAAGTTATTCTGTTCATTTAAGATATCGAAGAAGATGTGGTAGGTCTTGAAAAGCTTTAAAATAAAGATTCATAACCAAATCTGAAAATTTTTCAAATACTTCTTTGAGTTTTAAAACAGACGACATGTGGGCTTTGCAGAAGTTATAAAACATAGTTTCCTGTTAGCTGTGTAATAATCAAAAAGAATGCCCCGGGTGAGGATCGAACTCACGACCTTCAGATAACTCTCAGGAGCATGATTATGAGACTGACGCGCTGCCTGCTGCGCTACCGAGGCCTACTAGAAATACTTTACATACAAAACAGGAAAACACAATATGAAATTTTAATTCCATTTACTCTTTCTGATGTGGAATATTTTTGCTCTTAAGACCAAAAAAACGAGGGACAGAGTCTTTTATAATAGTGTATTCGTGTTTTCTAAGAAGTTATTCTGTTCATTTAAGATATCGAAGAAGATGTGGTAGGTCTTGAAAAGCTTTAAAATAAAGATTCATAACCAAATCTGAAAATTTTTCAAATACTTCTTTGAGATTTAAAACAGACGATATGTGGGCTTTGCAGAAGTTATAAAACATAGATTCCTGTTAGCTGTGTAATAATCAAAAAGAATGCCCCGGGTGAGGATCGAACTCACGACCTTCAGATAACTCTCAGGAGCATGATTATGAGACTGACGCGCTGCCTTCTGCGCTACCGAGGCCTACTAGAAAAACTTTACATACAAAACAGGAAAACACAATATGAAATTTTAATTCCATTTACTCTTTCTGATGTGGAATATTTTTGCTCTCAAGACCAAAAAAACGAGGGACAGAGTCTTTTATAATAGTGTATTCGTGTTTTCTAAGAAGTTATTCTGTTCATTTAAGATATCGAAGAAGATGTGGTAGGTCTTGAAAAGCTTTAAAATAAAGATTCATAACCAAATCTGAAAATTTTTCAAATACTTCTTTGAGTTTTAAAACAGACGATATGTGGGCTTTGCAGAAGTTATAAAACATAGATTCCTGTTAGCTGTGTAATAATCAAAAAGATTGCCCCGGGTGAGGATCGAACTCACGACCTTCAAATAACTCTCAGGAGCATGATTATGAGACTGACGCGCTGCCTGCTGCGCTACCGCGGCCTACTAGAAAAACTTTACATACAAAACAGGAAAACACAATATGAAATTTTAATTCCATTTACTCTTTCTGATGTGGAATATTTTTGCTCTTAAGACCAAAAAAACGAGGGACAGAGTCTTTTATAATAGTGTATTCGTGTTTTCTAAGAAGTTATTCTGTTCATTTAAGATATCGAAGAAGATGTGACAGGTCTTGAAAAGCTTTAAAATAAAGATTCATAACCAAATCTGAAAATTTTTCAAATACTTCTTTGAGTTTTAAAACAGACGACATGTGGGCTTTGCAGAAGTTATAAAACATAGTTTCCTGTTAGCTGTGTAATAATCAAAAAGAATGCCCCGGGTGAGGATCGAACTCACGACCTTCAGATAACTCTCAGGAGCATGATTATGAGACTGACGCGCTGCCTGCTGAGCTACCGAGGCCTACTAGAAAAACTTTACATACAAAACAGGAAAACACAATATGAAATTTTAATTCCATTTACTCTTTCTGATGTGGAATATTTTTGCTCTTAAGACCAAAAAAACGAGGGACAGAGTCTTTTATAATAGTGTATTCGTGTTTTCTAAGAAGTTATTCTGTTCATTTAAGGTATCGAAGAAGATGTGATAGGTCTTGAAAAGCTTTAAAATAAAGATTCATAACCAAATCTGAAAATTTTTCAAATACTTCTTTGAGTTTTAAAACAGACGACATGTGGGCTTTGCAGAAGTTATAAAACATAGTTTCCTGTTAGCTGTGTAATACTAAAAAAGTATGCCCCGGGTGAGGATCGAACTCACGACCTTCAGATAACTCTCAGGAGCATGATTATGAGACTGACGCGCTGCCTGCTGCGCTACCGAGGCCTACTAGAAAACTTTACATACAAAACAGGAAAACACAATATGAAATTTTAATTCCATTTACTCTTTCTGATGTGGAATATTTTTGCTTTTAAGACCACAAAAACGAGGGACAGAGTCTTTTATAATAGTGTATTCGTGTTTTCTAAGAAGTTATTCTGTTCATTTAAGATATCGAAGAAGATGTGACAGGTCTTGAAAAGCTTTAAAATAAAGATTCATAACCAAATCTGAAAATTTTTCAAATACCTCTTTGAGTTTTAAAACAGACAACATGTGGGCTTTGCAGAAGTTATAAAACATAGATTCCTGTTAGCTGTGTAATAATCAAAAAGAATGCCCCGGGTGAGGATCGAACTTACGACCTTCAGATAACTCTCAGGAGCATGATTATGAGACTGACGCGCTGCCTGCTGCGCTACCAAGGCCTACTAGAAAACTTTACATACAAAACAGGAAAACACAATATGAAATTTTAATTCCATTTACTCTTTCTGATGTGGAATATTTTTGCTCTTAAGACCAAAAAAACGAGGGACAGAGTCTTTTATAATAGTGTATTCGTGTTTTCTAAGAAGTTATTCTGTTCATTTAAGATATCGAAGAAGATGTGATAGGTCTTGAAAAGCTTTAAAATAAAGATTCATAACCAAATCTGAAAATTTTTCAAATACTTCTTTGAGTTTTAAAACAGACGACATGTGGGCTTTGCAGAAGTTATAAAACATAGATTCCTGTTAGCTGTGTAATAATCAAAAAGAATGCCCCGGGTGAGGATCGAACTCACGACCTTCAGATAACTCTGAGGAGCATGATTATGAGACTGACGCGCTGCCTGCTAGAAAAACTTTACATACAAAACAGGAAAACACAATATGAAATTTTAATTCCATTTACTCTTTCTGATGTGGAATATTTTTGCTCTTAAGACCAAAAAAACGAGGGACAGAGTCTTTTATAATAGTGTATTCGTGTTTTCTAAGAAGTTATTCTGTTCATTTAAGACATCGAAGAAGATGTGACAGGTCTTGAAAAGCTTTAAAATAAAGATTCATAACCAAATCTGAAAATTTTTCAAATACTTCTTTGACTTTTAAAACAGACAACATGTGGGCTTTGCAGAAGTTATAAAACATAGATTCCTGTTAGCTGTGTAATAATCAAAAAGATTGCCCCGGGTGAGGATCGAACTCACGACCTTCAGATAACTCTCAGGAGCATGATTATGAGACTGACGCGCTGCCTGCTGCGCTACCGCGGCCTACTAGAAAAACTTTACATACAAAACAGGAAAACACAATATGAAATTTTAATTCCATTTACTCTTTCTGATGTGGAATATTTTTGCTCTTAAGACCAAAAAAACGAGGGACAGAGTCTTTTATAATAGTGTATTCGTGTTTTCTAAGAAGTTATTCTGTTCATTTAAGATATCGAAGAAGATGTGACAGGTCTTGAAAAGCTTTAAAATAAAGATTCATAACCAAATCTGAAAATTTTTCAAATACTTCTTTGAGTTTTAAAACAGACGACATGTGGGCTTTGCAGAAGTTATAAAACATAGTTTCCTGTTAGCTGTGTAATAATCAAAAAGAATGCCCCGGGTGAGGATCGAACTCACGACCTTCAGATAACTCTCAGGAGCATGATTATGAGACTGACGCGCTGCCTGCTGCGCTACCGAGGCCTACTAGAAAAACTTTACGTACAAAACAGGAAAACACAATATGAAATTTTAAATCCATTTACTCTTTCTGATGTGGAATATTTTTGCTCTCAAGACCAAAAAAACGAGGGACAGAGTCTTTTATAATAGTGTATTCGTGTTTTCTAAGAAGTTATTCTGTTCATTTAAGATATCGAAGAAGATGTGGTAGGTCTTGAAAAGCTTTAAAATAAAGATTCATAACCAAATCTGAAAATTTTTCAAATACTTATTTGAGTTTTAAAACAGACGACATGTGGGCTTTGCAGAAGTTATAAAACATAGATTCCTGTTAGCTGTGTAATAATCAAAAAGATTGCCCCGGGTGAGGATCGAACTCACGACCTTCAGATAACTCTCAGGAGCATGATTATGAGACTGACGCGCTGCCTGCTGCGCTACCGAGGCCTACTAGAAAACTTTACATACAAAACAGGAAAACACAATATGAAATTTTAATTCCATTTACTCTTTCTGATGTGGAATATTTTTGCTTTTAAGACCAAAAAAACGAGGGACAGAGTCTTTTATAATAGTGTATTCGTGTTTTCTAAGAAGTTATTCTGTTCATTTAAGATATCGAAGAAGATGTGACAGGTCTTGAAAAGCTTTAAAATAAAGATTCATAACCAAATCTGAAAATTTTTCAAATACCTCTTTGAGTTTTAAAACAGACAACATGTGGGCTTTGCAGAAGTTATAAAACAAAGATTCCTGTTAGATATGTAATAATCAAAAAGAATGCCCCGGGTGAGGATCGAACTTACGACCTTCAGATAACTCTCAGGAGCATGATTATGAGACGGACGCGCTGCCTGCTGCGCTACCAAGGCCTACTAGAAAACTTTACATACAAAACAGGAAAACACAATATGAAATTTTAATTCCATTTACTCTTTCTGATGTGGAATATTTTTGCTCTTAAGACCAAAAAAACGAGGGACAGAGTCTTTTATAATAGTGTATTCGTGTTTTCTAAGAAGTTATTCTGTTCATTTAAGATATCGAAGAAGATGTGATAGGTCTTGAAAAGCTTTAAAATAAAGATTCATAACCAAATCTGAAAATTTTTCAAATACTTCTTTGAGTTTTAAAACAGACGACATGTGGGCTTTGCAGAAGTTATAAAACATAGATTCCTGTTAGCTGTGTAATAATCAAAAAGAATGCCCCGGGTGAGGATCGAACTCACGACCTTCAGATAACTCTTAGGAGCATGATTATGAGACTGACGCGCTGCCTGCTAGAAAAACTTTACATACAAAACAGGAAAACACAATATGAAATTTTAATTCCATTTACTCTTTCTGATGTGGAATATTTTTGCTCTTAAGACCAAAAAAACGAGGGACAGAGTCTTTTATAATAGTGTATTCGTGTTTTCTAAGAAGTTATTCTGTTCATTTAAGACATCGAAGAAGATGTGACAGGTCTTGAAAAGCTTTAAAATAAAGATTCATAACCAAATCTGAAAATTTTTCAAATACTTCTTTGACTTTTAAAACAGACAACATGTGGGCTTTGCAGAAGTTATAAAACATAGATTCCTGTTAGCTGTGTAATAATCAAAAAGATTGCCCCGGGTGAGGATCGAACTCACGACCTTCAGATAACTCTCAGGAGCATGATTATGAGACTGACGCGCTGCCTGCTGCGCTACCGCGGCCTACTAGAAAAACTTTACATACAAAACAGGAAAACACAATATGAAATTTTAATTCCATTTACTCTTTCTGATGTGGAATATTTTTGCTCTTAAGACCAAAAAAACGAGGGACAGAGTCTTTTATAATAGTGTATTCGTGTTTTCTAAGAAGTTATTCTGTTCATTTAAGATATCGAAGAAGATGTGACAGGTCTTGAAAAGCTTTAAAATAAAGATTCATAACCAAATCTGAAAATTTTTCAAATACTTCTTTGAGTTTTAAAACAGACGACATGTGGGCTTTGCAGAAGTTATAAAACATAGTTTCCTGTTAGCTGTGTAATAATCAAAAAGAATGCCCCGGGTGAGGATCGAACTCACGACCTTCAGATAACTCTCAGGAGCATGATTATGAGACTGACGCGCTGCCTGCTGCGCTACCGAGGCCTACTAGAAAAACTTTACGTACAAAACAGGAAAACACAATATGAAATTTTAAATCCATTTACTCTTTCTGATGTGGAATATTTTTGCTCTCAAGACCAAAAAAACGAGGGACAGAGTCTTTTATAATAGTGTATTCGTGTTTTCTAAGAAGTTATTCTGTTCATTTAAGATATCGAAGAAGATGTGGTAGGTCTTGAAAAGCTTTAAAATAAAGATTCATAACCAAATCTGAAAATTTTTCAAATACTTATTTGAGTTTTAAAACAGACGACATGTGGGCTTTGCAGAAGTTATAAAACATAGATTCCTGTTAGCTGTGTAATAATCAAAAAGATTGCCCCGGGTGAGGATCGAACTCACGACCTTCAGATAACTCTCAGGAGCATGATTATGGGTTGATTATTGACGGCCAATTATCTACACTAGGGATATAGGCCCGGGGGGAGTGCCCTTCGTGGGGGTCTTTCTAAGGGAACCTAATCCGTATTTACGCATGGATAAATCCACGGCTCGAAGAAAACCACGAAAACTCCGAACGATTAGGCCGACGGGCGCGATTGGGATCGAACCCAGCACCTCCCGTCTACCAGCTTCGAGAGCACAACCTCTCAGCCACTGGAGGAGCATGATTATGAGACTGACGCGCTGCCTCCTGCGCTACCGAGGCGTACTAGAAAACTTTACATACAAAACAGGAAAACACAATATGAAATTTTAATTCCATTTACTCTTTCTGATGTGGAATATTTTTGCTTTTAAGACCAAAAAAACGAGGGACAGAGTCTTTTATAATAGTGTATTCGTGTTTTCTAAGAAGTTATTCTGTTCATTTAAGATATCGAAGAAGATGTGACAGGTCTTGAAAAGCTTTAAAATAAAGATTCATAACCAAATCTGAAAATTTTTCAAATACCTCTTTGAGTTTTAAAACAGACAACATGTGGGCTTTGCAGAAGTTATAAAACAAAGATTCCTGTTAGATGTGTAATAATCAAAAAGAATGCCCCGGGTGAGGATCGAACTTACGACCTTCAGATAACTCTCAGGAGCATGATTATGAGACGGACGCGCTGCCTGCTGCGCTACCAATGCCTACTAGAAAACTTTACATACAAAACAGGAAAACACAATATGAAATTTTAATTCCATTTACTCTTTCTGATGTGGAATATTTTTGCTCTTAAGACCAAAAAAACGAGGGACAGAGTCTTTTATAATAGTGTATTCGTGTTTTCTAAGAAGTTATTCTGTTCATTTAAGATATCGAAGAAGATGTAATAGGTCTTGAAAAGCTTTAAAATAAAGATTCATAACCAAATCTGAAAATTTTTCAAATACTTCTTTGAGTTTTAAAACAGACGACATGTGGGCTTTGCAGAAGTTATAAAACATAGATTCCTGTTAGCTGTGTAATAATCAAAAAGAATGCCCCGGGTGAGGATCGAACTCACGACCTTCAGATAACTCTTAGGAGCATGATTATGAGACTGACGCGCTGCCTGCTAGAAAAACTTTACATACAAAACAGGAAAACACAATATGAAATTTTAATTCCATTTACTCTTTCTGATGTGGAATATTTTTGCTCTTAAGACCAAAAAAACGAGGGACAGAGTCTTTTATAATAGTGTATTCGTGTTTTCTAAGAAGTTATTCTGTTCATTTAAGATATCGAAGAAGATGTGACAGGTCTTGAAAAGCTTTAAAATAAAGATTCATAACCAAATCTGAAAATTTTTCAAATACTTCTTTGAGTTTTAAAACAGACAACATGTGGGCTTTGCAGAAGTTATAAAACATAGATTCCTGTTAGCTGTGTAATAATCAAAAAGATTGCCCCGGGTGAGGATCGAACTCACGACCTTCAGATAACTCTCAGGAGCATGATTATGAGACTGATGCGCTGCCTGCTGCGCTACCGCGGCCTACTAGAAATACTTTACATACAAAACAGGAAAACACAATATGAAATTTTAATTCCATTTACTCTTTCTGATGTGGAATATTTTTGCTCTTAAGACCAAAAAAACGAGGGACAGAGTCTTTTATAATAGTGTATTCGTGTTTTCTAAGAAGTTATTCTGTTCATTTAAGATATCGAAGAAGATGTGACAGGTCTTGAAAAGCTTTAAAATAAAGATTCATAACCAAATCTGAAAATTTTTCAAATACTTCTTTGAGTTTTAAAACAGACGACATGTGGGCTTTGCAGAAGTTATAAAACATAGTTTCCTGTTAGCTGTGTAATAATCAAAAAGAATGCCCCGGGTGAGGATCGAACTCACGACCTTCAGATAACTCTCAGGAGCATGATTATGAGACTGACGCGCTGCCTGCTGCGCTACCGAGGCCTACTAGAATAACTTTACATACAAAACAGGAAAACACAATATGAAATTTTAAATCCATTTACTCTTTCTGATGTGGAATATTTTTGCTCTCAAGACCAAAAAAACGAGGGACAGAGTCTTTTATAATAGTGTATTCGTGTTTTCTAAGAAGTTATTCTGTTCATTTAAGATATCGAAGAAGATGTGGTAGGTCTTGAAAAGCTTTAAAATAAAGATTCATAACCAAATCTGAAAATTTTTCAAATACTTCTTTGAGTTTTAAAACAGACGACATGTGGGCTTTGCAGAAGTTATAAAACATAGATTCCTGTTAGCTGTGTAATAATCAAAAAGATTGCCCCGGGTGAGGATCGAACTCACGACCTTCAGATAACTCTCAGGAGCATGATTATGAGACTGACGCGCTGCCTGCTGCGCTACCGAGGCCTACTAGAAAACTTTACATACAAAACAGGAAAACACAATATGAAATTTTAATTCCATTTACTCTTTCTGATGTGGAATATTTTTGCTTTTAAGACCAAAAAAACGAGGGACAGAGTCTTTTATAATAGTGTATTCGTGTTTTCTAAGAAGTTATTCTGTTCATTTAAGATATCGAAGAAGATGTGACAGGTCTTGAAAAGCTTTAAAATAAAGATTCATAACCAAATCTGAAAATTTTTCAAATACCTCTTTGAGTTTTAAAACAGACAACATGTGGGCTTTGCAGAAGTTATAAAACAAAGATTCCTGTTAGCTGTGTAATAATCAAAAAGAATGCCCCGGGTGAGGATCGAACTTACGACCTTCAGATAACTCTCAGGAGCATGATTATGAGACTGACGCGCTGCCTGCTGCGCTACCAAGGCCTACTAGAAAACTTTACATACAAAACAGGAAAACACAATATGAAATTTTAATTCCATTTACTCTTTCTGATGTGGAATATTTTTGCTCTTAAGACCAAAAAAACGAGGGACAGAGTCTTTTATAATAGTGTATTCGTGTTTTCTAAGAAGTTATTCTGTTCATTTAAGATATCGAAGAAGATGTGATAGGTCTTGAAAAGCTTTAAAATAAAGATTCATAACCAAATCTGAAAATTTTTCAAATACTTCTTTGAGTTTTAAAACAGACGACATGTGGGCTTTGCAGAAGTTATAAAACATAGATTCCTGTTAGCTGTGTAATAATCAAAAAGAATGCCCCGGGTGAGGATCGAACTCACGACCTTCAGATAACTCTTAGGAGCATGATTATGAGACTGACGCGCTGCCTGCTAGAAAAACTTTACATACAAAACAGGAAAACACAATATGAAATTTTAATTCCATTTACTCTTTCTGATGTGGAATATTTTTGCTCTTAAGACCAAAAAAACGAGGGACAGAGTCTTTTATAATAATGTATTCGTGTTTTCTAAGAAGTTATTCTGTTCATTTAAGATATCGAAGAAGATGTGACAGGTCTTGAAAAGCTTTAAAATAAAGATTCATAACCAAATCTGAAAATTTTTCAAATACTTCTTTGAGTTTTAAAACAGACAACATGTGGGCTTTGCAGAAGTTATAAAACATAGATTCCTGTTAGCTGTGTAATAATCAAAAAGATTGCCCCGGGTGAGGATCGAACTCACGACCTTCAGATAACTCTCAGGAGCATGATTATGGGTTGGGTTGGGTTGATTATTGACGGCCAATTATCGACACTAGGGATATAGGCCCGGGGGGAGTGCCCTTCGTGGGGGTCTTTCTAAGGGAACCTAACCCGTATTTACGCATGGATAAATCCACGGCTCGAAGAAAACCACGAAAACTCCGAACGATTAGGCCGACGGGCGCGATTGGGATATGGAGCATGATTATGAGACTGACGCGCTGCCTGCTGCGCTACCGCGGCCTACTAGAAAAACTTTACATACAAAACAGGAAAACACAATATGAAATTTTAATTCCATTTACTCTTTCTGATGTGGAATATTTTTGCTCTTAAGACCAAAAAAACGAGGGACAGAGTCTTTTATAATAGTGTATTCGTGTTTTCTAAGAAGTTATTCTGTTCATTTAAGATATCGAAGAAGATGTGACAGGTCTTGAAAAGCTTTAAAATAAAGATTCATAACCAAATCTGAAAATTTTTCAAATACTTCTTTGAGTTTTAAAACAGACGACATGTGGGCTTTGCAGAAGTTATAAAACATAGTTTCCTGTTAGCTGTGTAATAATCAAAAAGAATGCCCCGGGTGAGGATCGAACTCACGACCTTCAGATAACTCTCAGGAGCATGATTATGAGACTGACGCGCTGCCTGCTGCGCTACCGAGGCCTACTAGAAAAACTTTACATACAAAACTGGAAAACACAATATGAAATTTTAATTCCATTTACTCTTTCTGATGTGGAATATTTTTGCTCTTAAGACCAAAAAAACGAGGGACAGAGTCTTTTATAATAGTGTATTCGTGTTTTCTAAGAAGTTATTCTGTTCATTTAAGATATCGAAGAAGATGTGATAGGTCTTGAAAAGCTTTAAAATAAAGATTCATAACCAAATCTGAAAATTTTTCAAATACTTCTTTGAGTTTTAAAACAGACGACATGTGGGCTTTGCAGAAGTTATAAAACATAGTTTCCTGTTAGCTGTGTAATAATCAAAAAGAATGCCCCGGGTGAGGATCGAACTCACGACCTTCAGATAACTCTTAGGAGCATGATTATGAGACTGACGCGCTGCCTGCTGCGCTACCGAGGCCTACTAGAAAAGATTTACATACAAAACAGGAAAACACAATATGAAATTTTAATTCAATTTACTCTTTCTGATGTGGAATATTTTTGCTCTCAAGACCAAAAAAACGAGGGACAGAGTCTTTTATAATAGTATATTCGTGTTTTCTAAGAAGTTATTCTGTTCATTTAAGATATCGAAGAAGATGTGATAGGTCTTGAAAAGTTTAAAATAAAGATTCATAACCAAATCTGAAAATTTTTCAAATACTTCATTGAGTTTTAAAACAGACGACATGTGGGCTTTGCAGAAGTTATAAAACATAGATTCCTGTTAGCTGTGTAATAATCAAAAAGAATGCCCCGGGTGAGGATCGAACTCACGACCTTCAGATAACTCTCAGGAGCATGATTATGAGACTGACGCGCTGCCTGCTGCGCTACCGAGGCCTACTAGAAAACTTTACATACAAAACAGGAAAACACAATATGAAATTTTAATTCCATTTACTCTTTCTGATGTGGAATATTTTTGCTTTTAAGACCAAAAAAACGAGGGACAGAGTCTTTTATAATAGTGTATTCGTGTTTTCTAAGAAGTTATTCTGTTCATTTAAGATATCGAAGAAGATGTGACAGGTCTTGAAAAGCTTTAAAATAAAGATTCATAACCAAATCTGAAAATTTTTCAAATACCTCTTTGAGTTTTAAAACAGACAACATGTGGGCTTTGCAGAAGTTATAAAACATAGATTCCTGTTAGCTGTGTAATAATCAAAAAGAATGCCCCGGGTGAGGATCGAACTTACGACCTTCAGATAACTCTCAGGAGCATGATTATGAGACTGACGCGCTGCCTGCTGCGCTACCAAGGCCTACTAGAAAACTTTACATACAAAACAGGAAAACACAATATGAAATTTTAATTCCATTTACTCTTTCTGATGTGGAATATTTTTGCTCTTAAGACCAAAAAAACGAGGGACAGAGTCTTTTATAATAGTGTATTCGTGTTTTCTAAGAAGTTATTCTGTTCATTTAAGATATCGAAGAAGATGTGATAGGTCTTGAAAAGCTTTAAAATAAAGATTCATAACCAAATCTGAAAATTTTTCAAATACTTCTTTGAGTTTTAAAACAGACGACATGTGGGCTTTGCAGAAGTTATAAAACATAGATTCCTGTTAGCTGTGTAATAATCAAAAAGAATGCCCCGGGTGAGGATCGAACTCACGACCTTCAGATAACTCTTAGGAGCATGATTATGAGACTGACGCGCTGCCTGCTAGAAAAACTTTACATACAAAACAGGAAAACACAATATGAAATTTTAATTCCATTTACTCTTTCGGATGTGGAATATTTTTGCTCTTAAGACCAAAAAAACGAGGGACAGAGTCTTTTATAATAGTGTATTCGTGTTTTCTAAGAAGTTATTCTGTTCATTTAAGATATCGAAGAAGATGTGATAGGTCTTGAAAAGTTTAAAATAAAGATTCATAACCAAATCTGAAAATTTTTCAAATACTTCTTTGAGTTTTAAACAGACGACATGTGGGCTTAGCAGAAGTTATAAAACATAGTTTCCTGTTAGCTGTGTAATACTAAAAAAGTATGCCCCGGGTGACGATCGAACTCACGACTTTCAGATAACTCTTAGGAGCATGATTATGAGACTGACGCGCTGCCTACTGCGCTACCGAGGCCTACTAGAAAAACTTTACATACAAAACAGGAAAACAAAATATGAAATTTTAATTCCCTTTACTCTTTCTGATGTGGAATATTTTTGCTCTCAAGACCAAAAAAACGAGGGACAGAGTCTTTTATAATAGTGTATTCGTGTTTTCTAAGAAGTTATTCTGTTCATTTAAGATATCGAAGAAGATGTGACAGGTCTTGAAAAGCTTTAAAATAAAGATTCATAACCAAATCTGAAAATTTTTCAAATACTTCTTTGAGTTTTAAAACAGACGACATGTGGGCTTTGCAGAAGTTATAAAACATAGTTTCCTGTTAGCTGTGTAATAATCAAAAAGAATGCCCCGGGTGAGGATCGAACTCACGACCTTCAGATAACTCTCAGGAGTATGATTATGAGACTGACGCGCTGCCTGCTGCGCTACCGAGGCCTACTAGAAAAACTTTACATACAAAACTGGAAAACACAATATGAAATTTTAATTCCATTTACTCTTTCTGATGTGGAATATTTTTGCTCTTAAGACCAAAAAAACGAGGGACAGAGTCTTTTATAATAGTGTATTCGTGTTTTCTAAGAAGTTATTCTGTTCATTTAAGATATCGAAGAAGATGTGATAGGTCTTGAAAAGCTTTAAAATAAAGATTCATAACCAAATCTGAAAATTTTTCAAATACTTCTTTGAGTTTTAAAACAGACGACATGTGGGCTTTGCAGAAGTTATAAAACATAGTTTCCTGTTAGCTGTGTAATAATCAAAAAGAATGCCCCGGGTGAGGATCGAACTCACGACCTTCAGATAACTCTTAGGAGCATGATTATGAGACTGACGCGCTGCCTGCTGCGCTACCGAGGCCTACTAGAAAAGCTTTACATACAAAACAGGAAAACACAATATGAAATTTTAATTCAATTTACTCTTTCTGATGTGGAATATTTTTGCTCTCAAGACCAAAAAAACGAGGGACAGAGTCTTTTATAATAGTATATTCGTGTTTTCTAAGAAGTTATTCTGTTCATTTAAGATATCGAAGAAGATGTGATAGGTCTTGAGAAGTTTAAAATAAAGATTCATAACCAAATCTGAAAATTTTTCAAATACTTCATTGAGTTTTAAAACAGACGACATGTGGGCTTTGCAGAAGTTATAAAACATAGATTCCTGTTAGCTGTGTAATAATCAAAAAGAATGCCCCGGGTGAGGATCGAACTCACGACCTTCAGATAACTCTTAGGAGCATGATTATGAGACTGACGCGCTGCCTGCTGCGCTACCGAGGCCTACTAGAAAACTTTACATACAAAACAGGAAAACACAATATGAAATTTTAATTCCATTTACTCTTTCTGATGTGGAATATTTTTGCTTTTAAGACCAAAAAAACGAGGGACAGAGTCTTTTATAATAGTGTATTCGTGTTTTCTAAGAAGTTATTCTGTTCATTTAAGATATCGAAGAAGATGTGACAGGTCTTGAAAAGCTTTAAAATAAAGATTCATAACCAAATCTGAAAATTTTTCAAATACCTCTTTGAGTTTTAAAACAGACAACATGTGGGCTTTGCAGAAGTTATAAAACATAGATTCCTGTTAGCTGTGTAATAATCAAAAAGAATGCCCCGGGTGAGGATCGAACTTACGACCTTCAGATAACTCTCAGGAGCATGATTATGAGACTGACGCGCTGCCTGCTGCGCTACCAAGGCCTACTAGAAAACTTTACATACAAAACAGGAAAACACAATATGAAATTTTAATTCCATTTACTCTTTCTGATGTGGAATATTTTTGCTCTTAAGACCAAAAAAACGAGGGACAGAGTCTTTTATAATAGTGTATTCGTGTTTTCTAAGAAGTTATTCTGTTCATTTAAGATATCGAAGAAGATGTGATAGGTCTTGAAAAGCTTTAAAATAAAGATTCATAACCAAATCTGAAAATTTTTCAAATACTTCTTTGAGTTTTAAAACAGACGACATGTGGGCTTTGCAGAAGTTATAAAACATAGATTCCTGTTAGCTGTGTAATAATCAAAAAGAATGCCCCGGGTGAGGATCGAACTCACGACCTTCAGATAACTCTTAGGAGCATGATTATGAGACTGACGCGCTGCCTGCTAGAAAAACTTTACATACAAAACAGGAAAACACAATATGAAATTTTAATTCCATTTACTCTTTCGGATGTGGAATATTTTTGCTCTTAAGACCAAAAAAACGAGGGACAGAGTCTTTTATAATAGTGTATTCGTGTTTTCTAAGAAGTTATTCTGTTCATTTAAGATATCGAAGAAGATGTGATAGGTCTTGAAAAGTTTAAAATAAAGATTCATAACCAAATCTGAAAATTTTTCAAATACTTCTTTGAGTTTTAAAACAGACGACATGTGGGCTTTGCAGAAGTTATAAAACATAGATTCCTGTTAGCTGTGTAATAATCAAAAAGAATGCCCCGGGTGAGGATCGAACTCACGACCTTCAGATAACTCTTAGGAGCATGATTATGAGACTGACGCGCTGCCTGCTATAAAAACTTTACATACAAAACAGGAAAACACAATATGAAATTTTAATTCCATTTACTCTTTCGGATGTGGAATATTTTTGCTCTTAAGACCAAAAAAACGAGGGACAGAGTCTTTTATAATAGTGTATTCGTGTTTTCTAAGAAGTTATTCTGTTCATTTAAGATATCGAAGAAGATGTGATAGGTCTTGAAAAGTTTAAAATAAAGATTCATAACCAAATCTGAAAATTTTTCAAATACTTCTTTGAGTTTTAAACAGACGACATGTGGGCTTAGCAGAAGTTATAAAACATAGTTTCCTGTTAGCTGTGTAATACTAAAAAGTATGCCCCGGGTGACGATCGAACTCACGACTTTCAGATAACTCTTAGGAGCATGATTATGAGACTGACGCGCTGCCTACTGCGCTACCGAGGCCTACTAGAAAAACTTTACATACAAAACAGGAAAACAAAATATGAAATTTTAATTCCCTTTACTCTTTCTGATGTGGAATATTTTTGCTCTCAAGACCAAAAAAACGAGGGACAGAGTCTTTTATAATAGTGTATTCGTGTTTTCTAAGAAGTTATTCTGTTCATTTAAGATATCGAAGAAGATGTGACAGGTCTTGAAAAGCTTTAAAATAAAGATTCGTAACCAAATCTGAAAATTTTTCAAATACTTCTTTGAGTTTTAAAACAGACGACATGTGGGCTTTGCAGAAGTTATAAAACATAGTTTCCTGTTAGCTGTGTAATAATCAAAAAGAATGCCCCGGGTGAGGATCGAACTCACGACCTTCAGATAACTCTCAGGAGCATGATTATGAGACTGACGCGCTGCCTGCTGCGCTACCGAGGCCTACTAGAAAAGCTTTACATACAAAACAGGAAAACACAATATGAAATTTTAATTCAATTTACTCTTTCTGATGTGGAATATTTTTGCTCTTAAGACCAAAAAAACGAGGGACAGAGTCTTTTATAATAGTGTATTCGTGTTTTCTAAGAAGTTATTCTGTTCATTTAAGATATCGAAGAAGATGTGATAGGTCTTGAAAAGTTTAAAATAAAGATTCATAACCAAATCTGAAAATTTTTCAAATACTTCTTTGAGTTTTAAACAGACGACATGTGGGCTTAGCAGAAGTTATAAAACATAGTTTCCTGTTAGCTGTGTAATACTAAAAAAGTATGCCCCGGGTGACGATCGAACTCACGACTTTCAGATAACTCTTAGGAGCATGATTGTGAGACTGACGCGCTGCCTACTGCGCTACCGAGGCCTACTAGAAAACTTTACATACAAAACAGGAAAACAAAATATGAAATTTTAATTCCCTTTACTCTTTCTGATGTGGAATATTTTTGCTCTCAAGACCAAAAAAACGAGGGACAGAGTCTTTTATAATAGTGTATTCGTGTTTTCTAAGAAGTTATTCTGTTCATTTAAGATATCGAAGAAGATGTGATAGGTCTTGAAAAGCTTTAAAATAAAGATTCATAACCAAATCTGAAAATTTTTCAAATACTTCTTTGAGTTTTAAAACAGACGACATGTGGGCTTTGCAGAAGTTATAAAACATAGTTTCCTGTTAGCTGTGTAATAATCAAAAAGAACGCCCCGGGTGAGGATCGAACTCACGACCTTCAGATAACTCTAATACTATGTTCAGATTGGATAGTTAAGATATCTTAGACCGCTGAACTCACTGAGTGAGTTCCAGAAACTCACATAGTGAGTTCGAACTCTCCATTGCTAGATACAGTCAGTACCGCTCACTCTGATTGGCTCTGGAGGCCGATTGGCTGTTGAGTTTGCTTTTAACATATGTGCATGCGCACTGGACACGGTGATGTTGAGTGAGTTATCTTAAATGCGTTTGGCGGTGTGGACAGGTATTCAATTCCGGTGAGGTACCACCTCAAAAATGGCGGTCTAAGATATCTTAAATGTGCGATGTGAACAGGGTATTAGGAGCATGATTATGAGACTGACGCGCTGCCTGCTGCGCTACCGAGGCCTACTAGAAAAACTTTACATACAAAACAGGAAAACACAATATGAAATTTTAATTCCATTTACTCTTTCTGATGTGGAATATTTTTGCTCTTAAGACCAAAAAAACGAGGGACAGAGTCTTTTATAATAGTGTATTCGTGTTTTCTAAGAAGTTATTCTGTTCATTTAAGATATCGAAGAAGATGTGACAGGTCTTGAAAAGCTTTAAAATAAAGATTCATAACCAAATCTGAAAATTTTTCAAATACTTCTTTGAGTTTTAAAACAGACAACATGTGGGCTTTGCAGAAGTGATAAAACATAGATTCCTGTTAGCTGTGTAATAATCAAAAAGAATGCCCCGGGTGAGGATCGAACTCACGACCTTCATATAACTCTCAGGAGCATGATTATGAGACTGACGCGCTGCCTGCGGCGCTACCGAGGCCTACTAGAAAAACTTTACATACAAAACAGGAAAACACAATATGAAATTTTAATTCCATTTACTCTTTCTGATGTGGAATATTTTTGCTCTTAAGACCAAAAAAACGAGGGACAGAGTCTTTTATAATAGTGTATTCGTGTTTTCTAAGAAGTTATTCTGTTCATTTAAGATATCGAAGAAGATGTGATAGGTCTTGAAAAGCTTTAAAATAAAGATTCATAACCAAATCTGAAAATTTTTCAAATACTTCTTTGAGTTTTAAAACAGACGACATGTGGGCTTTGCAGAAGTTATAAAACATAGTTTCCTGTTAGCTGTGTAATAATCAAAAAGAATGCCCCGGGTGAGGATCGAACTCACGACCTTCAGATAACTCTCAGGAGCATGATTATGAGACTGTCGCGCTGCCTGCTGCGCTACCGAGGCCTACTAGAGAAACTTTACATACAAAACAGGAAAACAAAATATGAAATTTTAATTCCATTTACTCTTTCTGATGTGGAATATTTTTGCTCTTAAGACCAAAAAAACGAGGGACAGAGTCTTTTATAATAGTGTATTCGTGTTTTCTAAGAAGTTATTCTGTTCATTTAAGATATCGAAGAAGATGTGATAGGTCTTGAAAAGCTTTAAAATAAAGATTCATAACCAAATCTGAAAATTTTTCAAATACTTCTTTGAGTTTTAAAACAGACGACATGTGGGCTTTGCAGAAGTTATAAAACATAGATTCCTGTTAGCTGTGTAATAATCAAAAAGAATGCCCCGGGTGAGGATCGAACTCACGACCTTCAGATAACTCTTAGGAGCATGATTATGAGACTGACGCGCTGCCTGCTAGAAAAACTTTACATACAAAACAGGAAAACACAATATGAAATTTTAATTCCATTTACTCTTTCGGATGTGGAATATTTTTGCTCTTAAGACCAAAAAAACGAGGGACAGAGTCTTTTATAATAGTGTATTCGTGTTTTCTAAGAAGTTATTCTGTTCATTTAAGATATCGAAGAAGATGTGATAGGTCTTGAAAAGTTTAAAATCAAAGATTCATAACCAAATTTGAAAATTTTTCAAATACTTCTTTGAGTTTTAAAACAGACGACATGTGGGCTTTGCAGAAGTTATAAAACATAGTTTCCTGTTAGCTGTGTAATAATCAAAAAGAATGCCCCGGGTGAGGATCGAACTCACGACCTTCAGATAACTCTTAGGAGCATGATTATGAGACTGACGCGCTGCCTGCTAGAAAAACTTTACATACAAAACAGGAAAACACAATATGAAATTTTAATTCCATTTACTCTTTCGGATGTGGAATATTTTTGCTCTTAAGACCAAAAAAACGAGGGACAGAGTCTTTTATAATAGTGTATTCGTGTTTTCTTAGAAGTTATTCTGTTCATTTAAGATATCGAAGAAGATGTGGTAGGTCTTGAAAAGCTTTAAATCAAAGATTCATAACCAAATTTGAAAATTTTTCAAATACTTCTTTGAGTTTTAAAACAGACGACATGTGGGCTTTGCAGAAGTTATAAAACATAGTTTCCTGTTAGCTGTGTAATAATCAAAAAGAATGCCCCGGGTGAGGATCGAACTCACGACCTTCAGATAACTCTTAGGAGCATGATTATGGGTTGATGGGTTGATTGTTGACGGCCAATTATCTACGCTAGGGATATAGGCCCGGGGGGAGTGCCCTTCGTGGGGGTCTTTCTAAGGGAACCTAACCCGTATTTACGCATGGATAAATCCACGGTTCGAAGAAAACCACGAAAACTCCGAACGATTAGGCCGACGGGCGCGATTGGGATCGAACCCAGCACCTCCCGTCTACCAGCTTCGAGGGCACAACCTCTCAGCCACTGGTGGGGCTGGAGCATGATTATGAGACTGACGCGCTGCCTGCTGCGCTACCGAGGCCTACTAGAAAAACTTTACATACAAAACAGGAAAACACAATATGAAATTTTAATTCCATTTACTCTTTCTGATGTGGAATATTTTTGCTCTTAAGACCAAAAAAACGAGGGACAGAGTCTTTTATAATAGTGTATTCGTGTTTTCTAAGAAGTTATTCTGTTCATTTAAGATATCGAAGAAGATGTGGTAGGTCTTGAAAAGCTTTAAAATAAAGATTCATAACCAAATCTGAAAATTTTTCAAATACTTCTTTGAGTTTTAAAACAGACAACATGTGGGATTTGCAGAAGTTATAAAACATAGGGTTGGGTTGATTATTGACGGCCAATTATCGACACTAGGGATATAGGCCCGGGGGAGTCCCTTCGTGGGGGTCTTTCTAAGGGAACCTAATCCGTATTTACGCATGGAGAAAATCCACGGCTCGAAAGAAAACCACGAAAACTCCGAGCGATTAGGCCGACGGGCGCGATTGGGATCGAACCCAGCACCTCCCGTCTACCAGCTTCGAGAGCACAACCTCTCAGCCACTGGTGGGGCGCTATAAAACATAGATTCCTGTTAGCTGTGTAATAATCAAAAAGAATGCCCCGGGTGAGGATCGAACTCACTACCTTCAGATAACTCTTAGGAGCATAATTATGAGACTGACGCGCTGCCTGCTGCGCTACCGAGGCCTACTAGAAAAACTTTACATACAAAACAGGAAAACAAAATATGAAATTTTAATTCCATTTACTCTTTCTGATGTGGAATATTTTTGCTCTTAAGACCAAAAAAACGAGGGACAGAGTCTTTTATAATAGTGTATTCGTGTTTTCTAAGAAGTTATTCTGTTCATTTAAGATATCGAAGAAGATGTGACAGGTCTTGAAAAGCTTTAAAATAAAGATTCATAACCAAATCTGAAAATTTTTCAAATACTTCTTTGAGTTTTAAAACAGACGACATGTGGGCTTTGCAGAAGTTATAAAACATAGATTCCTGTTAGCTGTGTAATAATCAAAAAGAATGCCCCGGGTGAGGATCGAACTCACGACCTTCAGATAACTCTTAGGAGCATGATTATGAGACTGACGCGCTGCCTGCTAGAAAAACTTTACATACAAAACAGGAAAACACAATATGAAATTTTAATTCCATTTACTCTTTCTGATGTGGAATATTTTTGCTCTTAAGACCAAAAAAACGAGGGACAGAGTCTTTTATAATAGTGTATTCGTGTTTTCTAAGAAGTTATTCTGTTCATTTAAGATATCGAGGAAGATGTGATAGGTCTTGAAAAGTTTAAAATAAAGATTCATAACCAAATCTGAAAATTTTTCAAATACTTCTTTGAGTTTTAAAACAGACGACATGTAGGCTTTGCAGAAGTTATAAAACATAGATTCCTGTTAGCTGTGTAATAATCAAAAAGAATGCCCCGGGTGAGGATCGAACTCACGACCTTCAGATGACTCTTAGGAGCATGATTATGAGACTGACGCGCTGCCTGCTAGAAAAACTTTACATACAAAACAGGAAAACACAATATGAAATTTTAATTCCATTTACTCTTTCGGATGTGGAATATTTTTGCTCTTAAGACCAAAAAAACGAGGGACAGAGTCTTTTATAATAGTGTATTCGTGTTTTCTAAGAAGTTATTCTGTTCATTTAAGATATCGAAGAAGATGTGATACGTCTTGAAAAGCTTTAAAATAAAGATTCATAACCAAATCTGAAAATTTTTCAAATACTTCTTTGAGGCCCCACCAGTGGCTGAGAGGTTGTGCTCTCGAAGCTGGTAGACGGGAGGTGCTGGGTTCGATCCCAATCGCGCCCGTCGGCCTAATCGCTCGGAGTTTTCGTGGTTTTCTTTCGAGCCGTGGATCTTCTCCATGCGTAAATACGGATTAGGTTTCCTTAGAAAGACCCCCACGAAGGGCACTCCCCCCGGGCCTATATCCCTAGTGTCGATAATTGGCCGTCAATAATCAACCCCCTTTGAGTTTTAAAACAGACGACATGTGGGCTTTGCAGAAGTTATAAAACATAGATTCCTGTTAGCTGTGTAATAATCAAAAAGAATGCCCCGGGTGAGAACCGAACTCACAACCTTCAGATAACTCTTAGAAGCATGATTATGAGACTGACGCGCTGCCTGCTGCGCTACCGAGGCCTACTAAAAAAACTTTACATACAAAACAGGAAAACACAATATGAAATTTTAATTCCATTTACTCTTTCTGATGTGGAATATTTTTGCTCTTAAGACCAAAAAAACGAGGGACAGAGTCTTTTATAATAGTGTATTCGTGTTTTCTAAGAAGTTATTCTGTTCATTTAAGATATCGAAGAAGATGTGGTAGGTCTTCAAAAACTTTAAAATAAAGATTCATAACCAAATCTGAAAATTTTTCAAATACTTCTTTGAGTTTTAAAACAAAAGACATGTGGGATTTGCAGAAGTTATAAAACATAGATTCCTGTTAGCTGTGTAATAATCAAAAAGAATGCCCCGGGTGAGGATCGAACTCACGACCTTCAGATAACTCTTAGGAGCATGATTATGAGACTGACGCGCTGCCTGCTAGAAAAACTTTACATACAAAACAGGAAAACACAATATGAAATTTTAATTCCATTTACTCTTTCGGATGTGGAATATTTTTGCTCTTAAGACCAAAAAAACGAGGGACAGAGTCTTTTATAATAGTGTATTCGTGTTTTCTAAGAAGTTATTCTGTTCATTTAAGATATCGAAGAAGATGTGATAGGTCTTGAAAAGCTTTAAAATAAAGATTCATAACCAAATCTGAAAATTTTTCAAATACTTCTTTGAGTTTTAAAACAGACAACATGTGGGCTTTGCAGAAGTTATAAAACATAGATTCCTGTTAGCTGTGTAATAATCAAAAAGAATGCCCCGGGTGAGGATCGAACTCACGACCTTCAGATAACTCTTAGGAGCATGATTATGAGACTGACGCGCTGCCTGCTAGAAAAACTTTACATACAAAACAGGAAAACACAATATGAAATTTTAATTCCATTTACTCTTTCGGATGTGGAATATTTTTGCTCTTAAGACCAAAAAAACGAGGGACAGAGTCTTTTATAATAGTGTATTCGTGTTTTCTAAGAAGTTATTCTGTTCATTTAAGATATCGAAGAAGATGTGATAGGTCTTGAAAAGTTTAAAATAAAGATTCATAACCAAATCTGAAAATTTTTCAAATACTTCTTTGAGTTTTAAAACAGACGACATGTGGGCTTTGCACAAGTTATAAAACATAGATTCCTGTTAGCTGTGTAATAATCAAAAAGAATGCCCCGGGTGAGGATCGAACTCACGACATTCAGATAACTCTTAGGAGCATGATTATGAGACTGACGCGCTGCCTGCTAGAAAAACTTTACATACAAAACAGGAAAACACAATATGAAATTTTAATTCCATTTACTCTTTCGGATGTGGAATATTTTTGCTCTTAAGACCAAAAAAACGAGGGACAGAGTCTTTTATAATAGTGTATTCGTGTTTTCTAAGAAGTTATTCTGTTCATTTAAGATATCGAAGAAGATGTGATAGGTCTTGAAAAGCTTTAAAATAAAGATTCATAACCAAATCTGAAAATTTTTCAAATACTTCTTTGAGTTTTAAAACAGACGACATGTGGGCTTTGCAGAAGTTATAAAACATAGTTTCCTGTTAGCTGTGTAATAATCAAAAAGAATGCCCCGGGTGACGATCGAACTCACGACTTTCAGATAACTCTTAGGAGCATGATTATGAGACTGACGCGCTGCCTGCTGCGCTACCGAGGCCTACTAGAAAAACTTTACATACAAAACAGGAAAACACAATATGAAATTTTAATTCCATTTACTCTTTCTGATGTGGAATATTTTTGCTCTTAAGACCAAAAAAACGAGGGACAGAGTCTTTTATAATAGTGTATTCGTGTTTTCTAAGAAGTTATTCTGTTCATTTAAGATATCGAAGAAGATGTGGTAGGTCTTGAAAAGCTTTAAAATAAAGATTCATAACCAAATCTGAAAATTTTTCAAATACTTCTTTGAGTTTTAAAACAGACAACATGTGGGATTTGCAGAAGTTATAAAACATAGGGTTGGGTTGATTATTGACGGCCAATTATCGACACTAGGGATATAGGCCAGGGGGAGTGCCCTTCGTGGGGGTCTTTCTAAGGGAACCTAATCCGTATTTACGCATGGAGAAAATCCACGGCTCGAAAGAAAACCACGAAATCTCCGAGCGATTAGGCCGACGGGCGCGATTGGGATCGAACCCAGCACCTCCCGTCTACCAGCTTCGAGAGCACAACCTCTCAGCCACTGGTGGGGCGCTATAAAACATAGATTCCTGTTAGCTGTGTAATAATCAAAAAGAATGCCCCGGGTGAGGATCGAACTCACGACCTTCAGATAACTCTTAGGAGCATAATTATGAGACTGACGCGCTGCCTGCTGCGCTACCGAGGCCTATTAGAAAAACTTTACATACAAAACAGGAAAACAAAATATGAAATTTTTATTCCATTTATTTTTCTGATGTGGAATAATTTTGCTCTCAAGACAAAAAAAAAACAAGCTACAGAGTCTTTTATAATAGTGTATTCGTGTTTTCTTAGAAGTTATTCTGTTCATTTAAGATATCGAAGAAGATGTGGTAGGTCTTGAAAAGCTTTAAATCAAAGATTCATAACCAAATTTGAAAATTTTTCAAATACTTCTTTGAGTTTTAAAACAGACGACATGTGGGCTTTGCAGAAGTTATAAAACATAGTTTCCTGTTAGCTGTGTAATAATCAAAAAGAATGCCCCGGGTGAGGATCGAACTCACGACCTTCAGATAACTCTCAGGAGCATGATTATGAGACTGTCGCGCTGCCTGCTGCGCTACCGAGGCCTACTAGAAAAACTTTACATACAAAACAGGAAAACAAAATATGAAATTTTAATTCCATTTACTCTTTCTGATGTGGAATATTTTTGCTCTTAAGACCAAAAAAACGAGGGACAGAGTCTTTTATAATAGTGTATTCGTGTTTTCTAAGAAGTTATTCTGTTCATTTAAGATATCGAAGAAGATGTGATAGGTCTTGAAAAGCTTTAAAATAAAGATTCATAACCAAATCTGAAAATTTTTCAAATACTTCTTTGAGTTTTAAAACAGACGACATGTGGGCTTTGCAGAAGTTATAAAACATAGATTCCTGTTAGCTGTGTAATAATCAAAAAGAATGCCCCGGGTGAGGATCGAACTCACGACCTTCAGATAACTCTTAGGAGCATGATTATGAGACTGACGCGCTGCCTGCTAGAAAAACTTTACATACAAAACAGGAAAACACAATATGAAATTTTAATTCCATTTACTCTTTCGGATGTGGAATATTTTTGCTCTTAAGACCAAAAAAACGAGGGACAGAGTCTTTTATAATAGTGTATTCGTGTTTTCTTAGAAGTTATTCTGTTCATTTAAGATATCGAAGAAGATGTGGTAGGTCTTGAAAAGCTTTAAATCAAAGATTCATAACCAAATTTGAAAATTTTTCAAATACTTCTTTGAGTTTTAAAACAGACGACATGTGGGCTTTGCAGAAGTTATAAAACATAGTTTCCTGTTAGCTGTGTAATAATCAAAAAGAATGCCCCGGGTGAGGATCGAACTCACGACCTTCAGATAACTCTTAGGAGCATGATTATGAGACTGACGCGCTGCCTGCTGCGCTACCGAGGCCTACTAGAAAAACTTTACATACAAAACAGGAAAACACAATATGAAATTTTAATTCCATTTACTCTTTCTGATGTGGAATATTTTTGCTCTTAAGACCAAAAAAACGAGGGACAGAGTCTTTTATAATAGTGTATTCGTGTTTTCTAAGAAGTTATTCTGTTCATTTAAGATATCGAAGAAGATGTGGTAGGTCTTGAAAAGCTTTAAAATAAAGATTCATAACCAAATCTGAAAATTTTTCAAATACTTCTTTGAGTTTTAAAACAGACAACATGTGGGATTTGCAGAAGTTATAAAACATAGGGTTGGGTTGATTATTGACGGCCAATTATCGACACTAGGGATATAGGCCCGGGGGAGTCCCTTCGTGGGGGTCTTTCTAAGGGAACCTAATCCGTATTTACGCATGGAGAAAATCCACGGCTCGAAAGAAAACCACGAAAACTCCGAGCGATTAGGCCGACGGGCGCGATTGGGATCGAACCCAGCACCTCCCGTCTACCAGCTTCGAGAGCACAACCTCTCAGCCACTGGTGGGGCGCTATAAAACATAGATTCCTGTTAGCTGTGTAATAATCAAAAAGAATGCCCCGGGTGAGGATCGAACTCACTACCTTCAGATAACTCTTAGGAGCATAATTATGAGACTGACGCGCTGCCTGCTGCGCTACCGAGGCCTACTAGAAAAACTTTACATACAAAACAGGAAAACAAAATATGAAATTTTAATTCCATTTACTCTTTCTGATGTGGAATATTTTTGCTCTTAAGACCAAAAAAACGAGGGACAGAGTCTTTTATAATAGTGTATTCGTGTTTTCTAAGAAGTTATTCTGTTCATTTAAGATATCGAAGAAGATGTGACAGGTCTTGAAAAGCTTTAAAATAAAGATTCATAACCAAATCTGAAAATTTTTCAAATACTTCTTTGAGTTTTAAAACAGACGACATGTGGGCTTTGCAGAAGTTATAAAACATAGATTCCTGTTAGCTGTGTAATAATCAAAAAGAATGCCCCGGGTGAGGATCGAACTCACGACCTTCAGATAACTCTTAGGAGCATGATTATGAGACTGACGCGCTGCCTGCTAGAAAAACTTTACATACAAAACAGGAAAACACAATATGAAATTTTAATTCCATTTACTCTTTCTGATGTGGAATATTTTTGCTCTTAAGACCAAAAAAACGAGGGACAGAGTCTTTTATAATAGTGTATTCGTGTTTTCTAAGAAGTTATTCTGTTCATTTAAGATATCGAAGAAGATGTGATAGGTCTTGAAAAGTTTAAAATAAAGATTCATAACCAAATCTGAAAATTTTTCAAATACTTCTTTGAGTTTTAAAACAGACGACATGTAGGCTTTGCAGAAGTTATAAAACATAGATTCCTGTTAGCTGTGTAATAATCAAAAAGAATGCCCCGGGTGAGGATCGAACTCACGACCTTCAGATGACTCTTAGGAGCATGATTATGAGACTGACGCGCTGCCTGCTAGAAAAACTTTACATACAAAACAGGAAAACACAATATGAAATTTTAATTCCATTTACTCTTTCGGATGTGGAATATTTTTGCTCTTAAGACCAAAAAAACGAGGGACAGAGTCTTTTATAATAGTGTATTCGTGTTTTCTAAGAAGTTATTCTGTTCATTTAAGATATCGAAGAAGATGTGATACGTCTTGAAAAGCTTTAAAATAAAGATTCATAACCAAATCTGAAAATTTTTCAAATACTTCTTTGAGGCCCCACCAGTGGCTGAGAGGTTGTGCTCTCGAAGCTGGTAGACGGGAGGTGCTGGGTTCGATCCCAATCGCGCCCGTCGGCCTAATCGCTCGGAGTTTTCGTGGTTTTCTTTCGAGCCGTGGATTTTCTCCATGCGTAAATACGGATTAGGTTTCCTTAGAAAGACCCCCACGAAGGGCACTCCCCCCGGGCCTATATCCCTAGTGTCGATAATTGGCCGTCAATAATCAACCCCCTTTGAGTTTTAAAACAGACGACATGTGGGCTTTGCAGAAGTTATAAAACATAGATTCCTGTTAGCTGTGTAATAATCAAAAAGAATGCCCCGGGTGAGAACCGAACTCACAACCTTCAGATAACTCTTAGAAGCATGATTATGAGACTGACGCGCTGCCTGCTGCGCTACCGAGGCCTACTAAAAAAACTTTACATACAAAACAGGAAAACACAATATGAAATTTTAATTCCATTTACTCTTTCTGATGTGGAATATTTTTGCTCTTAAGACCAAAAAAACGAGGGACAGAGTCTTTTATAATAGTGTATTCGTGTTTTCTAAGAAGTTATTCTGTTCATTTAAGATATCGAAGAAGATGTGGTAGGTCTTCAAAAACTTTAAAATAAAGATTCATAACCAAATCTGAAAATTTTTCAAATACTTCTTTGAGTTTTAAAACAAAAGACATGTGGGATTTGCAGAAGTTATAAAACATAGATTCCTGTTAGCTGTGTAATAATCAAAAAGAATGCCCCGGGTGAGGATCGAACTCACGACCTTCAGATAACTCTTAGGAGCATGATTATGAGACTGACGCGCTGCCTGCTAGAAAAACTTTACATACAAAACAGGAAAACACAATATGAAATTTTAATTCCATTTACTCTTTCGGATGTGGAATATTTTTGCTCTTAAGACCAAAAAAACGAGGGACAGAGTCTTTTATAATAGTGTATTCGTGTTTTCTAAGAAGTTATTCTGTTCATTTAAGATATCGAAGAAGATGTGATAGGTCTTGAAAAGCTTTAAAATAAAGATTCATAACCAAATCTGAAAATTTTTCAAATACTTCTTTGAGTTTTAAAACAGACAACATGTGGGCTTTGCAGAAGTTATAAAACATAGATTCCTGTTAGCTGTGTAATAATCAAAAAGAATGCCCCGGGTGAGGATCGAACTCACGACCTTCAGATAACTCTTAGGAGCATGATTATGAGACTGACGCGCTGCCTGCTAGAAAAACTTTACATACAAAACAGGAAAACACAATATGAAATTTTAATTCCATTTACTCTTTCGGATGTGGAATATTTTTGCTCTTAAGACCAAAAAAACGAGGGACAGAGTCTTTTATAATAGTGTATTCGTGTTTTCTAAGAAGTTATTCTGTTCATTTAAGATATCGAAGAAGATGTGATAGGTCTTGAAAAGTTTAAAATAAAGATTCATAACCAAATCTGAAAATTTTTCAAATACTTCTTTGAGTTTTAAAACAGACGACATGTGGGCTTTGCACAAGTTATAAAACATAGATTCCTGTTAGCTGTGTAATAATCAAAAAGAATGCCCCGGGTGAGGATCGAACTCACGACATTCAGATAACTCTTAGGAGCATGATTATGAGACTGACGCGCTGCCTGCTAGAAAAACTTTACATACAAAACAGGAAAACACAATATGAAATTTTAATTCCATTTACTCTTTCGGATGTGGAATATTTTTGCTCTTAAGACCAAAAAAACGAGGGACAGAGTCTTTTATAATAGTGTATTCGTGTTTTCTAAGAAGTTATTCTGTTCATTTAAGATATCGAAGAAGATGTGATAGGTCTTGAAAAGCTTTAAAATAAAGATTCATAACCAAATCTGAAAATTTTTCAAATACTTCTTTGAGTTTTAAAACAGACGACATGTGGGCTTTGCAGAAGTTATAAAACATAGTTTCCTGTTAGCTGTGTAATAATCAAAAAGAATGCCCCGGGTGACGATCGAACTCACGACTTTCAGATAACTCTTAGGAGCATGATTATGAGACTGACGCGCTGCCTGCTGCGCTACCGAGGCCTACTAGAAAAACTTTACATACAAAACAGGAAAACAAAATATGAAATTTTAATTCCCTTTACTCTTTCTGATGTGGAATATTTTTGCTCTCAAGACCAAAAAAACGAGGGACAGAGTCTTTTATAATAGTGTATTCGTGTTTTCTAAGAAGTTATTCTGTTCATTTAAGATATCGAAGAAGATGTGATAGGTCTTGAAAAGCTTTAAAATAAAGATTCATAACCAAATCTGAAAATTTTTCAAATACTTCTTTGAGTTTTAAAACAGACGACATGTGGGCTTTGCAGAAGTTATAAAACATAGTTTCCTGTTAGCTGTGTAATAATCAAAAAGAATGCCCCGGGTGACGATCGAACTCACGACTTTCAGATAACTCTTAGGAGCATGATTATGAGACTGACGCGCTGCCTGCTGCGCTACCGAGGCCTACTAGAAAAACTTTACATACAAAACAGGAAAACAAAATATGAAATTTTAATTCCCTTTACTCTTTCTGATGTGGAATATTTTTGCTCTCAAGACCAAAAAAACGAGGGACAGAGTCTTTTATAATAGTGTATTCGTGTTTTCTAAGAAGTTATTCTGTTCATTTAAGATATCGAAGAAGATGTGATAGGTCTTGAAAAGCTTTAAAATAAAGATTCATAACCAAATCTGAAAATTTTTCAAATACTTCTTTGAGTTTTAAAACAGACAACATGTGGGATTTGCAGAAGTTATAAAACATAGGGTTGGGTTGATTATTGACGGCCAATTATCGACACTAGGGATATAGGCCAGGGGGAGTGCCCTTCGTGGGGGTCTTTCTAAGGGAACCTAATCCGTATTTACGCATGGAGAAAATCCACGGCTCGAAAGAAAACCACGAAATCTCCGAGCGATTAGGCCGACGGGCGCGATTGGGATCGAACCCAGCACCTCCCGTCTACCAGCTTCGAGAGCACAACCTCTCAGCCACTGGTGGGGCGCTATAAAACATAGATTCCTGTTAGCTGTGTAATAATCAAAAAGAATGCCCCGGGTGAGGATCGAACTCACGACCTTCAGATAACTCTTAGGAGCATAATTATGAGACTGACGCGCTGCCTGCTGCGCTACCGAGGCCTATTAGAAAAACTTTACATACAAAACAGGAAAACAAAATATGAAATTTTTATTCCATTTATTTTTCTGATGTGGAATAATTTTGCTCTCAAGACAAAAAAAAAACAAGCGACAGAGTCTTTTATAATAGTGTATTCGTGTTTTCTTAGAAGTTATTCTGTTCATTTAAGATATCGAAGAAGATGTGGTAGGTCTTGAAAAGCTTTAAATCAAAGATTCATAACCAAATTTGAAAATTTTTCAAATACTTCTTTGAGTTTTAAAACAGACGACATGTGGGCTTTGCAGAAGTTATAAAACATAGTTTCCTGTTAGCTGTGTAATAATCAAAAAGAATGCCCCGGGTGAGGATCGAACTCACGACCTTCAGATAACTCTCAGGAGCATGATTATGAGACTGTCGCGCTGCCTGCTGCGCTACCGAGGCCTACTAGAAAAACTTTACATAAAAAAAAAAAAAAAATATGAAATTTTAATTCCATTTACTCTTTCTGATGTGGAATATTTTTGCTCTTAAGACCAAAAAAACGAGGGACAGAGTCTTTTATAATAGTGTATTCGTGTTTTCTAAGAAGTTATTCTGTTCATTTAAGATATCGAAGAAGATGTGATAGG
This sequence comes from Maratus michaelseni, assembly GCA_963931845.1. Taxonomy (NCBI): domain Eukaryota; kingdom Metazoa; phylum Arthropoda; class Arachnida; order Araneae; family Salticidae; genus Maratus; species Maratus michaelseni. The sequence continues at coordinate 326,445,879 of OZ007594.1, forward strand.
TCTTGAAAAGCTTTAAAATAAAGATTCATAACCAAATCTGAAAATTTTTCAAATACTTCTTTGAGTTTTAAAACAGACGACATGTGGGCTTTGCAGAAGTTATAAAACATAGATTCCTGTTAGCTGTGTAATAATCAAAAAGAATGCCCCGGGTGAGGATCGAACTCACGACCTTCAGATAACTCTTAGGAGCATGATTATGAGACTGACGCGGTGCCTGCTAGAAAAACTTTACATACAAAACAGGAAAACACAATATGAAATTTTAATTCCATTTACTCTTTCGGATGTGGAATATTTTTGCTCTTAAGACCAAAAAAACGAGGGACAGAGTCTTTTATAATAGTGTATTCGTGTTTTCTAAGAAGTTATTCTGTTCATTTAAGATATCGAAGAAGATGTGATAGGTCTTGAAAAGTTTAAATTCAAAGATTCATAACCAAATTTGAAAATTTTTCAAATACTTCTTTGAGTTTTAAAACAGACGACATGTGGGCTTTGCAGAAGTTATAAAACATAGTTTCCTGTTAACTGTGTAATAATCAAAAAGAATGCCCCGGGTGAGGATCGAACTCACGACCTTCAGATAACTCTTAGGAGCATGATTATGAGACTGACGCGCTGCCTGCTAGAAAAACTTTACATACAAAACAGGAAAACACAATATGAAATTTTAATTCCATTTACTCTTTCGGATGTGGAATATTTTTGCTCTTAAGACCAAAAAAACGAGGGACAGAGTCTTTTATAATAGTGTATTCGTGTTTTCTTAGAAGTTATTCTGTTCATTTAAGATATCGAAGAAGATGTGGTAGGTCTTGAAAAGCTTTAAATCAAAGATTCATAACCAAATTTGAAAATTTTTCAAATACTTCTTTGAGTTTTAAAACAGACGACATGTGGGCTTAGCAGAAGTTATAAAACATAGTTTCCTGTTAGCTGTGTAATACTAAAAAAGTATGCCCCGGGTGACGATCGAACTCACGACCTTCAGATAACTCTTAGGAGCATGATTATCAGACTGACGCGCTGCCTGCTGCGCTACCGAGGCCTACTAGAAAAACTTTACATACAAAACAGGAAAACACAATATGAAATTTTAATTCCATTTACTCTTTCTGATGTGGAATATTTTTGCTCTTAAGACCAAAAAAACGAGGGACAGAGTCTTTTATAATAGTGTATTCGTGTTTTCTAAGAAGTTATTCTGTTCATTTAAGATATCGAAGAAGATGTGGTAGGTCTTGAAAAGCTTTAAAATAAAGATTCATAACCAAATCTGAAAATTTTTCAAATACTTCTTTGAGTTTTAAAACAGACAACATGTGGGATTTGCAGAAGTTATAAAACATAGGGTTGGGTTGATTATTGACGGCCAATTATCGACACTAGGGATATAGGCCCGGGGGAGTGCCCTTCGTGGGGGTCTTTCTAAGGGAACCTAATCCGTATTTACGCATGGAGAAAATCCACGGCTCGAAAGAAAACCACGAAATCTCCGAGCGATTAGGCCGACGGGCGCGATTGGGATCGAACCCAGCACCTCCCATCTACCAGCTTCGAGAGCACAACCTCTCAGCCACTGGTGGGGCGCTATAAAACATAGATTCCTGTTAGCTGTGTAATAATCAAAAAGAATGCCCCGGGTGAGGATCGAACTCACGACCTTCAGATAACTCTTAGGAGCATAATTATGAGACTGACGCGCTGCCTGCTGCGCTACCGAGGCCTATTAGAAAAACTTTACATACAAAACAGGAAAACAAAATATGAAATTTTAATTCCATTTACTCTTTCTGATGTGGAATATTTTTGCTCTTAAGACCAAAAAAACGAGGGACAGAGTCTTTTATAATAGTGTATTCGTGTTTTCTAAGAAGTTATTCTGTTCATTTAAGATATCGAAGAAGATGTGACAGGTCTTGAAAAGCTTTAAAATAAAGATTCATAACCAAATCTGAAAATTTTTCAAATACTTCTTTGAGTTTTAAAACAGACGACATGTGGGCTTTGCAGAAGTTATAAAACATAGATTCCTGTTAGCTGTGTAATAATCAAAAAGAATGCCCCGGGTGAGGATCGAACTCACGACCTTCAGATAACTCTTAGGAGCATGATTATGAGACTGACGCGCTGCCTGCTAGAAAAACTTTACATACAAAACAGGAAAACACAATATGAAATTTTAATTCCATTTACTCTTTCGGATGTGGAATATTTTTGCTCTTAAGACCAAAAAAACGAGGGACAGAGTCTTTTATAATAGTGTATTCGTGTTTTCTAAGAAGTTATTCTGTTCATTTAAGATATCGAAGACGATGTGATAGGTCTTGAAAAGTTTAAAATAAAGATTCATAACCAAATCTGAAAATTTTTCAAATACTTCTTTGAGTTTGAAAACAGACGACATGTGGGCTTTGCAGAAGTTATAAAACATAGATTCCTGTTAGCTGTGTAATAATCAAAAAGAATGCCCCGGGTGAGGATCGAACTCACGACCTTCAGATAACTCTTAGGAGCATGATTATGAGACTGACGCGCTGCCTGCTAGAAAAACTTTACATACAAAACAGGAAAACACAATATGAAATTTTAATTCCATTTACTCTTTCGGATGTGGAATATTTTTGCTCTTAAGACCAAAAAAACGAGGGACAGAGTCTTTTATAATAGTGTATTCGAGTTTTCTAAGAAGTTATTCTGTTCATTTAAGATATCGAAGAAGATGTGATAGGTCTTGAAAAGTTTAAATTCAAAGATTCATAACCAAATTTGAAAATTTTTCAAATACTTCTTTGAGTTTTAAAACAGACGACATGTGGGCTTTGCAGAAGTTATAAAACATAGTTTCCTGTTAGCTGTGTAATAATCAAAAAGAATGCCCCGGGTGAGGATCGAACTCACGACCTTCAGATAACTCTTAGGAGCATGATTATGAGACTGACGCGCTGCCTGCTGCGCTACCGAGGCCTACTAGAAAAACTTTACATACAAAACAGGAAAACACAATATGAAATTTTAATTCCATTTACTCTTTCTGATGTGGAATATTTTTGCTCTTAAGACCAAAAAAACGAGGGACAGAGTCTTTTATAATAGTGTATTCGTGTTTTCTAAGAAGTTATTCTGTTCATTTAAGATATCGAAGAAGATGTGGTAGGTCTTGAAAAGCTTTAAAATAAAGATTCATAACCAAATCTGAAAATTTTTCAAATACTTCTTTGAGTTTTAAAACAGACAACATGTGGGATTTGCAGAAGTTATAAAACATAGGGTTGGGTTGATTATTGACGGCCAATTATCGACACTAGGGATATAGGCCCGGGGGAGTGCCCTTCGTGGGGGTCTTTCTAAGGGAACCTAATCCGTATTTACGCATGGAGAAAATCCACGGCTCGAAAGAAAACCACGAAAACTCCGAGCGATTAGGCCGACGGGCGCGATTGGGATCGAACCCAGCACCTCCCGTCTACCAGCTTCGAGAGCACAACCTCTCAGCCACTGGTGGGGCGCTATAAAACATAGATTCCTGTTAGCTGTGTAATAATCAAAAAGAATGCCCCGGGTGAGGATCGAACTCACTACATTCAGATAACTCTTAGGAGCATAATTATGAGACTGCTGCGCTACCGAGGCCTACTAGAAAAACTTTACATACAAAACAGGAAAACACAATATGAAATTTTAATTCCATTTACTCTTTCGGATGTAGAATATTTTTGCTCTTAAGACCAAAAAAACGAGGGACAGAGTCTTTTATAATAGTGTATTCGTGTTTTCTAAGAAGTTATTCTGTTCATTTAAGATATCGAAGAAGATGTGATAGGTCTTGAAAAGTTTAAAATAAAGATTCATAACCAAATCTGAAAATTTTTCAAATACTTCTTTGAGTTTTAAAACAGACGACATGTGGGCTTTGCAGAAGTTATAAAACATAGATTCCTGTTAGCTGTGTAATAATCAAAAAGAATGCCCCGGGTGAGGATCGAACTCACGACCTTCAGATGACTCTTAGGAGCATGATTATGAGACTGACGCGCTGCCTGCTAGAAAAACTTTACATACAAAACAGGAAAACACAATATGAAATTTTAATTCCATTTACTCTTTCGGATGTGGAATATTTTTGCTCTTAAGACCAAAAAAACGAGGGACAGAGTCTTTTATAATAGTGTATTCGTGTTTTCTAAGAAGTTATTCTGTTCATTTAAGATATCGAAGAAGATGTGATACGTCTTGAAAAGCTTTAAAATAAAGATTCATAACCAAATCTGAAAATTTTTCAAATACTTCTTTGAGGCCCCACCAGTGGCTGAGAGGTTGTGCTCTCGAAGCTGGTAGACGGGAGGTGCTGGGTTCGATCCCAATCGCGCCCGTCGGCCTAATCGCTCGGAGTTTTCGTGGTTTTCTTTCGAGCCGTGGATCTTCTCCATGCGTAAATACGGATTAGGTTTCCTTAGAAAGACCCCCACGAAGGGCACTCCCCCCGGGCCTATATCCCTAGTGTCGATAATTGGCCGTCAATAATCAACCCCCTTTGAGTTTTAAAACAGACGACATGTGGGCTTTGCAGAAGTTATAAAACATAGATTCCTGTTAGCTGTGTAATAATCAAAAAGAATGCCCCGGGTGAGGATCGAACTCACGACCTTCAGATAACTCTTAGGAGCATAATTATGAGACTGACGCGCTGCCTGCTGCGCTACCGAGGCCTACTAGACAAACTTTACATACAAAACAGGAAAACACAATATGAAATTTTAATTCCATTTACACTTTCTGATGTGGAATATTTTTGCTCTTAAGACCAAAAAAACGAGGGACAGAGTCTTTTATAATAGTGTATTCGTGTTTTCTAAGAAGTTATTCTGTTCATTTAAGATATCGAAGAAGATGTGACAGGTCTTGAAAAGCTTTAAAATAAAGATTCATAACCAAATCTGAAAATTTTTCAAATACTTCTTTGAGTTTTAAAACAGACAACATGTGGGCTTTGCAGAAGTTATAAAACATAGTTTCCTGTTAGCTGTGTAATAATCAAAAAGAATGCCCCGGGTGAGGATCGAACTCACGACCTTCAGATAACTCTCAGGAGCATGATTATGAGACTGTCGCGCTGCCTGCTGCGCTACCGAGGCCTACTAGAAAAACTTTACATACAAAACAGGAAAACAAAATATGAAATTTTAATTCCATTTACTCTTTCTGATGTGGAATATTTTTGCTCTTAAGACCAAAAAAACGAGGGACAGAGTCTTTTATAATAGTGTATTCGTGTTTTCTAAGAAGTTATTCTGTTCATTTAAGATATCGAAGAAGATGTGATAGGTCTTGAAAAGCTTTAAAATAAAGATTCATAACCAAATCTGAAAATTTTTCAAATACTTCTTTGAGTTTTAAAACAGACGACATGTGGGCTTTGCAGAAGTTATAAAACATAGATTCCTGTTAGCTGTGTAATAATCAAAAAGAATGCCCCGGGTGAGGATCGAACTCACGACCTTCAGATAACTCTTAGGAGCATGATTATGAGACTGACGCGCTGCCTGCTAGAAAAACTTTACATACAAAACAGGAAAACACAATATGAAATTTTAATTCCATTTACTCTTTCGGATGTGGAATATTTTTGCTCTTAAGACCAAAAAAACGAGGGACAGAGTCTTTTATAATAGTGTATTCGAGTTTTCTAAGAAGTTATTCTGTTCATTTAAGATATCGAAGAAGATGTGATAGGTCTTGAAAAGTTTAAATTCAAAGATTCATAACCAAATTTGAAAATTTTTCAAATACTTCTTTGAGTTTTAAAACAGACGACATGTGGGCTTTGCAGAAGTTATAAAACATAGTTTCCTGTTAGCTGTGTAATAATCAAAAAGAATGCCCCGGGTGAGGATCGAACTCACGACCTTCAGATAACTCTTAGGAGCATGATTATGAGACTGACGCGCTGTCTGCTAGAAAAACTTTACATACAAAACAGGAAAACACAATATGAAATTTTAATTCCATTTACTCTTTCGGATGTGGAATATTTTTGCTCTTAAGACCAAAAAAACGAGGGACAGAGTCTTTTATAATAGTGTATTCGTGTTTTCTTAGAAGTTATTCTGTTCATTTAAGATATCGAAGAAGATGTGGTAGGTCTTGAAAAGCTTTAAATCAAAGATTCATAACCAAATTTGAAAATTTTTCAAATACTTCTTTGAGTTTTAAAACAGACGACATGTGGGCTTTGCAGAAGTTATAAAACATAGTTTCCTGTTAGCTGTGTAATAATCAAAAAGAATGCCCCGGGTGAGGATCGAACTCACGACCTTCAGATAACTCTTAGGAGCATGATTATGAGACTGACGCGCTGCCTGCTGCGCTACCGAGGCCTACTAGAAAAACTTTACATACAAAACAGGAAAACACAATATGAAATTTTAATTCCATTTACTCTTTCTGATGTGGAATATTTTTGCTCTTAAGACCAAAAAAACGAGGGACAGAGTCTTTTATAATAGTGTATTCGTGTTTTCTAAGAAGTTATTCTGTTCATTTAAGATATCGAAGAAGATGTGGTAGGTCTTGAAAAGCTTTAAAATAAAGATTCATAACCAAATCTGAAAATTTTTCAAATACTTCTTTGAGTTTTAAAACAGACAACATGTGGGATTTGCAGAAGTTATAAAACATAGGGTTGGGTTGATTATTGACGGCCAATTATCGACACTAGGGATATAGGCCCGGGGGAGTGCCCTTCGTGGGGGTCTTTCTAAGGGAACCTAATCCGTATTTACGCATGGAGAAAATCCACGGCTCGAAAGAAAACCACGAAAACTCCGAGCGATTAGGCCGACGGGCGCGATTGGGATCGAACCCAGCACCTCCCGTCTACCAGCTTCGAGAGCACAACCTCTCAGACACTGGTGGGGCGCTATAAAACATAGATTCCTGTTAGCTGTGTAATAATCAAAAAGAATGCCCCGGGTGAGGATCGAACTCACTACATTCAGATAACTCTTAGGAGCATAATTATGAGACTGCTGCGCTACCGAGGCCTACTAGAAAAACTTTACATACAAAACAGGAAAACACAATATGAAATTTTAATTCCATTTACTCTTTCGGATGTAGAATATTTTTGCTCTTAAGACCAAAAAAACGAGGGACAGAGTCTTTTATAATAGTGTATTCGTGTTTTCTAAGAAGTTATTCTGTTCATTTAAGATATCGAAGAAGATGTGATAGGTCTTGAAAAGTTTAAAATAAAGATTCATAACCAAATCTGAAAATTTTTCAAATACTTCTTTGAGTTTTAAAACAGACGACATGTGGGCTTTGCAGAAGTTATAAAACATAGATTCCTGTTAGCTGTGTAATAATCAAAAAGAATGCCCCGGGTGAGGATCGAACTCACGACCTTCAGATGACTCTTAGGAGCATGATTATGAGACTGACGCGCTGCCTGCTAGAAAAACTTTACATACAAAACAGGAAAACACAATATGAAATTTTAATTCCATTTACTCTTTCGGATGTGGAATATTTTTGCTCTTAAGACCAAAAAAACGAGGGACAGAGTCTTTTATAATAGTGTATTCGTGTTTTCTAAGAAGTTATTCTGTTCATTTAAGATATCGAAGAAGATGTGATACGTCTTGAAAAGCTTTAAAATAAAGATTCATAACCAAATCTGAAAATTTTTCAAATACTTCTTTGAGGCCCCACCAGTGGCTGAGAGGTTGTGCTCTCGAAGCTGGTAGACGGGAGGTGCTGGGTTCGATCCCAATCGTGCCCGTCGGCCTAATCGCTCGGAGTTTTCGTGGTTTTCTTTCGAGCCGTGGATCTTCTCCATGCGTAAATACGGATTAGGTTTCCTTAGAAAGACCCCCACGAAGGGCACTCCCCCCGGGCCTATATCCCTAGTGTCGATAATTGGCCGTCAATAATCAACCCCCTTTGAGTTTTAAAACAGACGACATGTGGGCTTTGCAGAAGTTATAAAACATAGATTCCTGTTAGCTGTGTAATAATCAAAAAGAATGCCCCGGGTGAGGATCGAACTCACGACCTTCAGATAACTCTTAGGAGCATAATTATGAGACTGACGCGCTGCCTGCTGCGCTACCGAGGCCTATTAGAAAAACTTTACATACAAAACAGGAAAACAAAATATGAAATTTTAATTCCATTTACTCTTTCTGATGTGGAATATTTTTGCTCTTAAGACCAAAAAAACGAGGGACAGAGTCTTTTATAATAGTGTATTCGTGTTTTCTAAGAAGTTATTCTGTTCATTTAAGATATCGAAGAAGATGTGACAGGTCTTGAAAAGCTTTAAAATAAAGATTCATAACCAAATCTGAAAATTTTTCAAATACTTCTTTGAGTTTTAAAACAGACGACATGTGGGCTTTGCAGAAGTTATAAAACATAGATTCCTGTTAGCTGTGTAATAATCAAAAAGAATGCCCCGGGTGAGGATCGAACTCACGACCTTCAGATAACTCTTAGGAGCATGATTATGAGACTGACGCGCTGCCTGCTAGAAAAACTTTACATACAAAACAGGAAAACACAATATGAAATTTTAATTCCATTTACTCTTTCGGATGTGGAATATTTTTGCTCTTAAGACCAAAAAAACGAGGGACAGAGTCTTTTATAATAGTGTATTCGTGTTTTCTAAGAAGTTATTCTGTTCATTTAAGATATCGAAGAAGATGTGGTAGGTCTTGAAAAGCTTTAAAATAAAGATTCATAACCAAATCTGAAAATTTTTCAAATACTTCTTTGAGTTTTAAAACAGACAACATGTGGGATTTGCAGAAGTTATAAAACATAGGGTTGGGTTGATTATTGACGGCCAATTATCGACACTAGGGATATAGGCCCGGGGGAGTGCCCTTCGTGGGGGTCTTTCTAAGGGAACCTAATCCGTATTTACGCATGGAGAAAATCCACGGCTCGAAAGAAAACCACGAAAACTCCGAGCGATTAGGCCGACGGGCGCGATTGGGATCGAACCCAGCACCTCCCGTCTACCAGCTTCGAGAGCACAACCTCTCAGACACTGGTGGGGCGCTATAAAACATAGATTCCTGTTAGCTGTGTAATAATCAAAAAGAATGCCCCGGGTGAGGATCGAACTCACTACATTCAGATAACTCTTAGGAGCATAATTATGAGACTGCTGCGCTACCGAGGCCTACTAGAAAAACTTTACATACAAAACAGGAAAACACAATATGAAATTTTAATTCCATTTACTCTTTCGGATGTAGAATATTTTTGCTCTTAAGACCAAAAAAACGAGGGACAGAGTCTTTTATAATAGTGTATTCGTGTTTTCTAAGAAGTTATTCTGTTCATTTAAGATATCGAAGAAGATGTGATAGGTCTTGAAAAGTTTAAAATAAAGATTCATAACCAAATCTGAAAATTTTTCAAATACTTCTTTGAGTTTTAAAACAGACGACATGTGGGCTTTGCAGAAGTTATAAAACATAGATTCCTGTTAGCTGTGTAATAATCAAAAAGAATGCCCCGGGTGAGGATCGAACTCACGACCTTCAGATGACTCTTAGGAGCATGATTATGAGACTGACGCGCTGCCTGCTAGTAAAACTTTACATACAAAACAGGAAAACACAATATGAAATTTTAATTCCATTTACTCTTTCGGATGTGGAATATTTTTGCTCTTAAGACCAAAAAAACGAGGGACAGAGTCTTTTATAATAGTGTATTCGTGTTTTCTAAGAAGTTATTCTGTTCATTTAAGATATCGAAGAAGATGTGATACGTCTTGAAAAGCTTTAAAATAAAGATTCATAACCAAATCTGAAAATTTTTCAAATACTTCTTTGAGGCCCCACCAGTGGCTGAGAGGTTGTGCTCTCGAAGCTGGTAGACGGGAGGTGCTGGGTTCGATCCCAATCGCGCCCGTCGGCCTAATCGCTCGGAGTTTTCGTGGTTTTCTTTCGAGCCGTGGATCTTCTCCATGCGTAAATACGGATTAGGTTTCCTTAGAAAGACCCCCACGAAGGGCACTCCCCCCGGGCCTATATCCCTAGTGTCGATAATTGGCCGTCAATAATCAACCCCCTTTGAGTTTTAAAACAGACGACATGTGGGCTTTGCAGAAGTTATAAAACATAGATTCCTGTTAGCTGTGTAATAATCAAAAAGAATGCCCCGGGTGAGGATCGAACTCACGACCTTCAGATAACTCTTAGGAGCATAATTATGAGACTGACGCGCTGCCTGCTGCGCTACCGAGGCCTATTAGAAAAACTTTACATACAAAACAGGAAAACAAAATATGAAATTTTAATTCCATTTACTCTTTCTGATGTGGAATATTTTTGCTCTTAAGACCAAAAAAACGAGGGACAGAGTCTTTTATAATAGTGTATTCGTGTTTTCTAAGAAGTTATTCTGTTCATTTAAGATATCGAAGAAGATGTGACAGGTCTTGAAAAGCTTTAAAATAAAGATTCATAACCAAATCTGAAAATTTTTCAAATACTTCTTTGAGTTTTAAAACAGACGACATGTGGGCTTTGCAGAAGTTATAAAACATAGATTCCTGTTAGCTGTGTAATAATCAAAAAGAATGCCCCGGGTGAGGATCGAACTCACGACCTTCAGATAACTCTTAGGAGCATGATTATGAGACTGACGCGCTGCCTGCTAGAAAAACTTTACATACAAAACAGGAAAACACAATATGAAATTTTAATTCCATTTACTCTTTCGGATGTGGAATATTTTTGCTCTTAAGACCAAAAAAACGAGGGACAGAGTCTTTTATAATAGTGTATTCGTGTTTTCTAAGAAGTTATTCTGTTCATTTAAGATATCGAAGAAGATGTGATACGTCTTGAAAAGCTTTAAAATAAAGATTCATAACCAAATCTGAAAATTTTTCAAATACTTCTTTGAGTTTTAAACAGACGACATGTGGGCTTAGCAGAAGTTATAAAACATAGTTTCCTGTTAGCTGTGTAATACTAAAAAAGTATGCCCCGGGTGACGATCGAACTCACGACTTTCAGATAACTCTTAGGAGCATGATTATGAGACTGACGCGCTGCCTACTGCGCTACCGAGGCCTACTAGAAAAACTTTACATACAAAACAGGAAAACAAAATATGAAATTTTAATTCCATTTACTCTTTCTGATGTGGAATATTTTTGCTCTCAAGACAAAAAAAAACGAGGGACAGAGTCTTTTATAATAGTGTATTCGTGTTTTCTAAGAAGTTATTCTGTTCATTTAAGATATCGAAGAAGATGTGATAGGTCTTGAAAAGCTTTAAAATAAAGATTCATAACCAAATCTGAAAATTTTTCAAATACTTCTTTGAGTTTTAAAACAGACGACATGTGGGCTTTGCAGAAGTTATAAAACATAGTTTCCTGTTAGCTGTGTAATAATCAAAAAGAATGCCCGGGTGAAGATCGAACTCACGACCTTCAGATAACTCTTAGGAGCATGATTATGAGACTGACGCGCTGCCTGCTGCGCTACCGAGGCCTACTAGAAAAACTTTACATACAAAACAGGAAAACACAATATGAAATTTTAATTCCATTTACTCTTTCTGATGTGGAATATTTTTGCTCTTAAGACCAAAAAAACGAGGGACAGAGTCTTTTATAATAGTGTATTCGTGTTTTCTAAGAAGTTATTCTGTTCATTTAAGATATCGAAGAAGATGTGGTAGGTCTTGAAAAGCTTTAAAATAAAGATTCATAACCAAATCTGAAAATTTTTCAAATACTTCTTTGAGTTTTAAAACAGGCAACATGTGGGATTTGCAGAAGTTATAAATCATAGATTCCTGTTAGCTGTGTAATAATCAAAAAGAATGCCCCGGGTGAGGATCGAACTCACGACCTTCAGATAACTCTCAGGAGCACGATTATGAGACTGTCGCGCTGCCTGCTGCGCTACCGAGGCCTACTAGAAAAACTTTACATACAAAACAGGAAAACACAATATGAAATTTTAATTCCATTTACTCTTTCTGATGTGGAATATTTTTGCTCTTAAGACCAAAAAAACGAGGGACAGCGTCTTTTATAATAGTGTATTCGTGTTTTCTAAGAAGTTATTCTGTTCATTTAAGATATCGAAGAAGATGTGGTAGGTCTTGAAAAGCTTTAAAATAAAGATTCATAACCAAATCTGAAAATTTTTCAAATACTTCTTTGAGTTTTAAAACAGACGACATGTGGGCTTTGCAGAAGTTATAAAACATAGTTTCCTGTTAACGGTGTAATAATCAAAAAGAATGCCCCGGGTGAGGATCGAATTCACGACCTTCAGATAACTCTTAGGACATGTTTATGAGACTGACGCGCTGCCTGCTGCGCTACCGAGGCCTACTAGAAAACTTTACATACAAAACAGGAAAACACAATATGAAATTTTAATTCCATTTACTCTTTCTGATGTGGAATATTTTTGCTTTTAAGACCAAAAAAACGAGGGACAGAGTCTTTTATAATAGTGTATTCGTGTTTTCTAAGAAGTTATTCTGTTCATTTAAGATATCGAAGAAGATGTGACAGGTCTTGAAAAGCTTTAAAATAAAGATTCATAACCAAATCTGAAAATTTTTCAAATACCTCTTTGAGTTTTAAAACAGACAACATGTGGGCTTTGCAGAAGTTATAAAACATAGATTCCTGTTAGCTGTGTAATAATAAAAAAGAATGCCCCGGGTGAGGATCGAACTCACGACCTTCAGATAACTCTCAGGAGCATGATTATGAGACTGACGCGCTGCCTGCTGCGCTACCAAGGCCTACTAGAAAACTTTACATACAAAACCGGAAAACACAATATGAAATTTTAATTCCATTTACTCTTTCTGATGTGGAATATTTTTGCTCTTAAGACCAAAAAAACGAGGGACAGAGTCTTTTATAATAGTGTATTCGTGTTTTCTAAGAAGTTATTCTGTTCATTTAAGATATCGAAGAAGATGTGATAGGTCTTGAAAAGCTTTAAAATAAAGATTCATAACCAAATCTGAAAATTTTTCAAATACTTCTTTGAGTTTTAAAACAGACGACATGTGGGCTTTGCAGAAGTTATAAAACATAGATTCCTGTTAGCTGTGTAATAATCAAAAAGAATGCCCCGGGTGAGGATCAAACTCACGACCTTCAGATAACTCTTAGGAGCATGATTATGAGACTGACGCGCTGCCTGCTAGAAAAACTTTACATACAAAACAGGAAAACACAATATGAAATTTTAATTCCATTTACTCTTTCGGATGTGGAATATTTTTGCTCTTAAGACCAAAAAAACGAGGGACAGAGTCTTTTATAATAGTGTATTCGTGTTTTCTAAGAAGTTATTCTGTTCATTTAAGATATCGAAGAAGATGTGATAGGTCTTGAAAAGTTTAAAATAAAGATTCATAACCAAATCTGAAAATTTTTCAAATACTTCTTTGAGTTTTAAAACAGACGACATGTGGGCTTTGCAGAAGTTATAAAACATAGATTCCTGTTAGCTGTGTAATAATCAAAAAGAATGCCCCGGGTGAGGATCGAACTCACGACCTTCAGATAACTCTTAGGAGCATGATTATGAGACTGACGCGCTGCCTGCTAGAAAAACTTTACATACAAAACAGGAAAACACAATATGAAATTTTAATTCCATTTACTCTTTCGGATGTGGAATATTTTTGCTCTTAAGACCAAAAAAACGAGGGACAGAGTCTTTTATAATAGTGTATTCGTGTTTTCTAAGAAGTTATTCTGTTCATTTAAGATATCGAAGAAGATGTGATAGGTCTTGAAAAGCTTTAAAATAAAGATTCATAACCAAATCTGAAAATTTTTCAAATACTTCTTTGAGTTTTAAAACAGACGACATGTGGGCTTTGCAGAAGTTATAAAACATAGTTTCCTGTTAGCTGTGTAATAATCAAAAAGAATGCCCCGGGTGAGGATCGAACTCACGACCTTCAGATAACTCTTAGGAGCATGATTATGAGACTGACGCGCTGCCTACTGCGCTACCGAGGCCTACTAGAAAAACTTTACATACAAAACAGGAAAACAAAATATGAAATTTTAATTCCATTTACTCTTTCTGATGTGGAATATTTTTGCTCTCAAGACAAAAAAAAACGAGGGACAGAGTCTTTTATAATAGTGTATTCGTGTTTTCTAAGAAGTTATTCTGTTCATTTAAGATATCGAAGAAGATGTGATAGGTCTTGAAAAGCTTTAAAATAAAGATTCATAACCAAATCTGAAAATTTTTCAAATACTTCTTTGAGTTTTAAAACAGACGACATGTGGGCTTTGCAGAAGTTATAAAACATAGTTTCCTGTTAGCTGTGTAATAATCAAAAAGAATGCCCCGGATGAGGATCGAACTCACGACCTTCAGATAACTCTTAGGAGCATGATTATGAGACTGACGCGCTGCCTGCTGCGCTACCGAGGCTTACTAGAAAAACTTTACATACAAAACAGGAAAACACAATATGCAATTTTAATTCCATTTACTCTTTCTGATGTGGAATATTTTTGCTCTTAAGACCAAAAAACGAGGGACAGAGTCTTTTATAATAGTGTATTCGTGTTTTCTAAGAAGTTATTCTGTTCATTTAAGATATCGAAGAAGATGTGACAGGTCTTGAAAAGTTTTAAAATAAAGATTCATAACCAAATCTGAAAATTTTTCAAATACTTCTTTGAGTTTTAAAACAGACAACATGTGGGCTTTGCAGAAGTTATAAAACATAGATTCCTGTTAGCTGTGTAATAATCAAAAAGAAAGCCCCGGGTGAGGGTCGAACTCACGACCTTCAGATAACTCTCAGGAGCATGATTATGAGACTGACGCGCTGCCTGCTGCGCTACCGAGGCCTACTAGAAAAACTTTACATACAAAACAGGAAAACACAATATGAAATTTTAATTCCATTTACTCTTTCTGATGTGGAATATTTTTGCTCTTAACACCAAAAAAACGAGGGACAGAGTCTTTTATAATAGTGTATTCGTGTTTTCTAAGAAGTTATTCTGTTCATTTAAGATATCGAAGAAGATGTGATAGGTCTTGAAAAGTTTAAAATAAAGATTCATAACCAAATCTGAAAATTTTTCAAATACTTCTTTGAGTTTTAAAACAGACGACATGTGGGCTTTGCAGAAGTTATAAAACATAGTTTCCTGTTAGCTGTGTAATACTAAAAAAGTATGCCCCGGGTGAGGATCGAACTCACGACCTTCAGATAACTCTTAGGAGCATGATTATGAGACTGACGCGCTGCCTGCTGCGCTACCGAGGACTACTAGAAAAACTTTACATACAAAACAGGAAAACACAATATGAAATTTTAATTCCATTTACTCTTTCTGATGTGGAATATTTTTGCTCTTAAGACCAAAAAAACGAGGGACAGAGTCTTTTATAATAGTGTATTCGTGTTTTCTAAGAAGTTATTCTGTTCATTTAAGATATCGAAGAAGATGTGATAGGTCTTGAAAAGCTTTAAAATAAAGATTCATAACCAAATCTGAAAATTTTTCAAATACTTCTTTGAGTTTTAAAACAGACGACATGTGGGCTTTGCAGAAGTTATAAAACATAGTTTCCTGTTAGCTGTGTAATAATCAAACAGAATGCCCCGGGTGAGGATCGAACTCACGACCTTCAGATAACTCTTAGGAGCATGATTATGAGACTGACGCGCTGCCTGCTGCGCTACCGAGGCCTACTAGAAAACTTTACATACAAAACAGGAAAACACAATATGAAATTTTAATTCAATTTACTCTTTCTGATGTGGAATATTTTTGCTCTCAAGACCAAAAAAACGAGGGACAGAGTCTTTTATAATAGTATATTCGTGTTTTCTAAGAAGTTATTCTGTTCATTTAAGATATCGAAGAAGATGTGATAGGTCTTGAAAAGTTTAAAATAAAGATTCATAACCAAATCTGAAAATTTTTCAAATACCTCTTTGAGTTTTAAAACAGACAACATGTGGGCTTTGCAGAAGTTATAAAACATAGATTCCTGTTAGCTGTGTAATAATCAAAAAGAATGCCCCGGGTGAGGATCGAACTCACGACCTTCAGATAACTCTCAGGAGCATGATTATGAGACTGACGCGCTGCCTGCTGCGCTACCAAGGCCTACTAGAAAACTTTACATACAAAACAGGAAAACACAATATGAAATTTTAATTCCATTTACTCTTTCTGATGTGGAATATTTTTGCTCTTAAGACCAAAAAAACGAGGGACAGAGTCTTTTATAATAGTGTATTCGTGTTTTCTAAGAAGTTATTCTGTTCATTTAAGATATCGAAGAAGATGTGACAGGTCTTGAAAAGTTTTAAAATAAAGATTCATAACCAAATCTGAAAATTTTTCAAATACTTCTTTGAGTTTTAAAACAGACAACATGTGGGCTTTGCAGAAGTTATAAAACATAGATTCCTGTTAGCTGTGTAATAATCAAAAAGAAAGCCCCGGGTGAGGGTCGAACTCACGACCTTCAGATAACTCTCAGGAGCATGATTATGAGACTGACGCGCTGCCTGCTGCGCTACCGAGGCCTACTAGAAAAACTTTACATACAAAACAGGAAAACACAATATGAAATTTTAATTCCATTTACTCTTTCTGATGTGGAATATTTTTGCTCTTAAGACCAAAAAAACGAGGGACAGACTCTTTTATAATAGTGTATTCGTGTTTTCTAAGAAGTTATTCTGTTCATTTAAGATATCGAAGAAGATGTGATAGGTCTTGAAAAGCTTTAAAATAAAGATTCATAACCAAATCTGAAAATTTTTCAAATGCTTCTTTGAGTTTTAAAACAGACGACATGTGGGCTTTGCAGAAGTTATAAAACATAGTTTCCTGTTAGCTGTGTAATAATCAAAAAGAATGCCCCGGGTGAGGATCGAACTCACGACCTTCAGATAACTCTTAGGAGCATGATTATGAGACTGACGCGCTGCCTGCTGCGCTACCGAGGCCTACTAGAAAACTTTACATACAAAACAGGAAAACACAATATGAAATTTTAATTCAATTTACTCTTTCTGATGTGGAATATTTTTGCTCTCAAGACCAAAAAAACGAGGGACAGAGTCTTTTATAATAGTATATTCGTGTTTTCTAAGAAGTTATTCTGTTCATTTAAGATATCGAAGAAGATGTGATAGGTCTTGAAAAGTTTAAAATAAAGATTCATAACCAAATCTGAAAATTTTTCAAATACCTCTTTGAGTTTTAAAACAGACAACATGTGGGCTTTGCAGAAGTTATAAAACATAGATTCCTGTTAGCTGTGTAATAATCAAAAAGAATGCCCCGGGTGAAGATCGAACTCACGACCTTCAGATAACTCTCAGGAGCATGATTATGAGACTGACGCGCTGCCTGCTGCGCTACCAAGGCCTACTAGAAAACTTTCCATACAAAACAGGAAAACACAATATGAAATTTTAATTCCATTTACTCTTTCTGATGTGGAATATTTTTGCTCTTAAGACCAAAAAAACGAGGGACAGAGTCTTTTATAATAGTGTATTCGTGTTTTCTAAGAAGTTATTCTGTTCATTTAAGATATCGAAGAAGATGTGATAGGTCTTGAAAAGCTTTAAAATAAAGATTCATAACCAAATCTGAAAATTTTTCAAATACTTCTTTGAGTTTTAAAGCAGACGACATGTGGGCTTTGCAGAAGTTATAAAACATAGATTCCTGTTAGCTGTGTAATAATCAAAAAGAATGCCCCGGGTGAGGATCGAACTCACGACCTTCAGATAACTCTTAGGAGCATGATTATGAGACTGACGCGCTGCCTGCTAGAAAAACTTTACATACAAAACAGGAAAACACAATATGAAATTTTAATTCCATTTACTCTTTCGGATGTGGAATATTTTTGCTCTTAAGACCAAAAAAACGAGGGACAGAGTCTTTTATAATAGTGTATTCGTGTTTTCTAAGAAGTTATTCTGTTCATTTAAGATATCGAAGAAGATGTGATACGTCTTGAAAAGCTTTAAAATAAAGATTCATAACCAAATCTGAAAATTTTTCAAATACTTCTTTGAGGCCCCACCAGTGGCTGAGAGGTTGTGCTCTCGAAGCTGGTAGACGGGAGGTGCTGGGTTCGATCCCAATCGCGCCCGTCGGCCTAATCGCTCGGAGTTTTCGTGGTTTTCTTTCGAGCCGTGGATCTTCTCCATGCGTAAATACGGATTAGGTTTCCTTAGAAAGAGCCCCACGAAGGGCACTCCCCCCGGGCCTATATCCCTGGTGTCGATAATTGGCCGTCAATAATCAACCCCCTTTGAGTTTTAAAACAGACGACATGTGGGCTTTGCAGAAGTTATAAAACATAGATTCCTGTTAGCTGTGTAATAATCAAAAAGAATGCCCCGGGTGAGAACCGAACTCACAACCTTCAGATAACTCTTAGAAGCATGATTATGAGACTGATGCGCTGCCTGCTGCGCTACCGAGGCCTACTAAAAAAACTTTACATACAAAACAGGAAAACACAATATGAAATTTTAATTCCATTTACTCTTTCTGATGTGGAATATTTTTGCTCTTAAGACCAAAAAAACGAGGGACAGAGTCTTTTATAATAGTGTATTCGTGTTTTCTAAGAAGTTATTCTGTTCATTTAAGATATCGAAGAAGATGTGGTAGGTCTTCAAAAACTTTAAAATAAAGATTCATAACCAAATCTGAAAATTTTTCAAATACTTCTTTGAGTTTTAAAACAAAAGACATGTGGGATTTGCAGAAGTTATAAAACATAGTTTCCTGTTAGCTGTGTAATAATCAAAAAGAACGCCCCGGGTGAGGATCGAACTCACGACCTTCAGATAACTCTTAGGAGCATGATTATGAGAATGACGCGCTGCCTACTGCGTTACCGAGGCCTACAACAAAAAACTTTACATACAAAACAGGGAAACACAGTATGAAATTTTTATTCCATTTATTTTTCTGATGTGGAATAATTTTGCTCTCAAGACAAAAAAAAAACAAGCGACAGAGTCTTTTATAATAGTGTATTCGTGTTTTCTTAGAAGTTATTCTGTTCATTTAAGATATCGAAGAAGATGTGGTAGGTCTTGAAAAGCTTTAAATCAAAGATTCATAACCAAATTTGAAAATTTTTCAAATACTTCTTTGAGTTTTAAAACAGACGACATGTGGGCTTTGCAGAAGTTATAAAACATAGTTTCCTGTTAGCTGTGTAATAATCAAAAAGAATGCCCCGGGTGAGGATCGAACTCACGACCTTCAGATAACTCTTAGGAGCATGATTATGAGACTGACGCGCTGCTTGCTGCGCTACCGAGGCCTACTAGAAAAACTTTACATACAAAACAGGAAAACACAATATGAAATTTTAATTCCATTTACTCTTTCTGATGTGGAATATTTTTGCTCTTAAGACCAAAAAAACGAGGGACAGAGTCTTTTATAATAGTGTATTCGTGTTTTCTAAGAAGTTATTCTGTTCATTTAAGATATCGAAGAAGATGTGGTAGGTCTTGAAAAGCTTTAAAATAAAGATTCATAACCAAATCTGAAAATTTTTCAAATATTTCTTTGAGTTTTAAAACAGACAACATGTGGGATTTGCAGAAGTTATAAAACATAGATTCCTGTTAGCTGTGTAATAATCAAAAAGAATGCCCCGGGTGAGGATCGAACTCACGACCTTCCGATAACTCTTAGGAGCATAATTATGAGACTGACGCGCTGCCTGCTGCGCTACCGAGGCCTACTAGAAAAACTTTACATACAAAACAGGAAAACAAAATATGAAATTTTAATTCCATTTACTCTTTCTGATGTGGAATATTTTTGCTCTTAAGACCAAAAAAACGAGGGACAGAGTCTTTTATAATAGTGTATTCGTGTTTTCTAAGAAGTTATTCTGTTCATTTAAGATATCGAAGAAGATGTGACAGGTCTTGAAAAGCTTTAAAATAAAGATTCATAACCAAATCTGAAAATTTTTCAAATACTTCTTTGAGGCCCCACCAGTGGCTGAGAGGTTGTGCTCTCGAAGCTGGTAGACGGGAGGTGCTGGGTTCGATCCCAATCGCGCCCGTCGGCCTAATCGCTCGGAGTTTTCGTGGTTTTCTTTCGAGCCGTGGATCTTCTCCATGCGTAAATACGGATTAGGTTTCCTTAGAAAGACCCCCACGAAGGGCACTCCCCCCGGGCCTATATCCCTGGTGTCGATAATTGGCCGTCAATAATCAACCCCCTTTGAGTTTTAAAACAGACGACATGTGGGCTTTGCAGAAGTTATAAAACATAGATTCCTGTTAGCTGTGTAATAATCAAAAAGAATGCCCCGGGTGAGAACCGAACTCACAACCTTCAGATAACTCTTAGAAGCATGATTATGAGACTGATGCGCTGCCTGCTGCGCTACCGAGGCCTACTAAAAAAACTTTACATACAAAACAGGAAAACACAATATGAAATTTTAATTCCATTTACTCTTTCTGATGTGGAATATTTTTGCTCTTAAGACCAAAAAAACGAGGGACAGAGTCTTTTATAATAGTGTATTCGTGTTTTCTAAGAAGTTATTCTGTTCATTTAAGATATCGAAGAAGATGTGGTAGGTCTTCAAAAACTTTAAAATAAAGATTCATAACCAAATCTGAAAATTTTTCAAATACTTCTTTGAGTTTTAAAACAAAAGACATGTGGGATTTGCAGAAGTTATAAAACATAGTTTCCTGTTAGCTGTGTAATAATCAAAAAGAATGCCCCGGGTGAGGATCGAACTCACGACCTTCAGATAACTCTTAGGAGCATGATTATGAGAATGACGCGCTGCCTACTGCGTTACCGAGGCCTACAACAAAAAACTTTACATACAAAACAGGGAAACACAGTATGAAATTTTTATTCCATTTATTTTTCTGATGTGGAATAATTTTGCTCTCAAGACAAAAAAAAAACAAGCGACAGAGTCTTTTATAATAGTGTATTCGTGTTTTCTTAGAAGTTATTCTGTTCATTTAAGATATCGAAGAAGATGTGGTAGGTCTTGAAAAGCTTTAAATCAAAGATTCATAACCAAATTTGAAAATTTTTCAAATACTTCTTTGAGTTTTAAAACAGACGACATGTGGGCTTTGCAGAAGTTATAAAACATAGTTTCCTGTTAGCTGTGTAATAATCAAAAAGAATGCCCCGGGTGAGGATCGAACTCACGACCTTCAGATAACTCTTAGGAGCATGATTATGAGACTGACGCGCTGCTTGCTGCGCTACCGAGGCCTACTAGAAAAACTTTACATACAAAACAGGAAAACACAATATGAAATTTTAATTCCATTTACTCTTTCTGATGTGGAATATTTTTGCTCTTAAGACCAAAAAAACGAGGGACAGAGTCTTTTATAATAGTGTATTCGTGTTTTCTAAGAAGTTATTCTGTTCATTTAAGATATCGAAGAAGATGTGGTAGGTCTTGAAAAGCTTTAAAATAAAGATTCATAACCAAATCTGAAAATTTTTCAAATATTTCTTTGAGTTTTAAAACAGACGACATGTGGGCTTTGCAGAAGTTATAAAACATAGATTCCTGTTAGCTGTGTAATAATCAAAAAGAATGCCCCGGGTGAGGATCGAACTCACGACCTTCAGATAACTCTTAGGAGCATGATTATGAGACTGACGCGCTGCCTGCTAGAAAAACTTTACATACAAAACAGGAAAACACAATATGAAATTTTAATTCCATTTACTCTTTCGGATGTGGAATATTTTTGCTCTTAAGACCAAAAAAACGAGGGACAGAGTCTTTTATAATAGTGTATTCGTGTTTTCTAAGAAGTTATTCTGTTCATTTAAGATATCGAAGAAGATGTGATAGGTCTTGAAAAGTTTAAAATAAAGATTCATAACCAAATCTGAAAATTTTTCAAATACTTCTTTGAGTTTTAAACAGACGACATGTGGGCTTAGCAGAAGTTATAAAACATAGTTTCCTGTTAGCTGTGTAATACTAAAAAAGTATGCCCCGGGTGACGATCGAACTCACGACTTTCAGATAACTCTTAGGAGCATGATTATGAGACTGGCGCGCTGCCTACTGCGCTACCGAGGCCTACTAGAAAAACTTTACATACAAAACAGGAAAACAAAAGATGAAATTTTAATTCCATTTACTCTTTCTGATGTGGAATATTTTTGCTCTTAAGACCAAAAAAACGAGAGACAGAGTCTTTTATAATAGTGTATTCGTGTTTTCTAAGAAGTTATTCTGTTCATTTAAGATATCGAAGAAGATGTGGTAGGTCTTCAAAAACTTTAAAATAAAGATTCATAACCAAATCTGAAAATTTTTCAAATACTTCTTTGAGTTTTAAAACAAAAGACATGTGGGATTTGCAGAAGTTATAAAACATAGATTCCTGTTAGCTGTGTAATAATCAAAAAGAATGCCCCGGGTGAGAACCGAACTCACAACCTTCAGATAACTCTTAGAAGCATGATTATGAGACTGATGCGCTGCCTGCTGCGCTACCGAGGCCTACTAAAAAAACTTTACATACAAAACAGGAAAACACAATATGAAATTTTAATTCCATTTACTCTTTCTGATGTGGAATATTTTTGCTCTTAAGACCAAAAAAACGAGGGACAGAGTCTTTTATAATAGTGTATTCGTGTTTTCTAAGAAGTTATTCTGTTCATTTAAGATATCGAAGAAGATGTGGTAGGTCTTCAAAAACTTTAAAATAAAGATTCATAACCAAATCTGAAAATTTTTCAAATACTTCTTTGAGTTTTAAAACAAAAGACATGTGGGATTTGCAGAAGTTATAAAACATAGTTTCCTGTTAGCTGTGTAATAATCAAAAAGAATGCCCCGAGTGAGGATCGAACTCACGACCTTCAGATAACTCTTAGGAGCATGATTATGAGAATGACGCGCTGCCTACTGCGTTACCGAGGCCTACAACAAAAAACTTTACATACAAAACAGGGAAACACAGTATGAAATTTTTATTCCATTTATTTTTCTGATGTGGAATAATTTTGCTCTCAAGACAAAAAAAAACAAGCGACAGAGTCTTTTATAATAGTGTATTCGTGTTTTCTTAGAAGTTATTCTGTTCATTTAAGATATCGAAGAAGATGTGGTAGGTCTTGAAAAGCTTTAAATCAAAGATTCATAACCAAATTTGAAAATTTTTCAAATACTTCTTTGAGTTTTAAAACAGACGACATGTGGGCTTTGCAGAAGTTATAAAACATAGTTTCCTGTTAGCTGTGTAATAATCAAAAAGAATGCCCCGGGTGAGGATCGAACTCACGACCTTCAGATAACTCTTAGGAGCATGATTATGAGACTGACGCGCTGCCTGCTGCGCTACCGAGGCCTACTAGAAAAACTTTACATACAAAACAGGAAAACACAATATGAAATTTTAATTCCATTTACTCTTTCTGATGTGGAATATTTTTCTCTTAAGACCAAAAAAACGAGGGACAGAGTCTTTTATAATAGTGTATTCGTGTTTTCTAAGAAGTTATTCTGTTCATTTAAGATATCGAAGAAGATGTGGTAGGTCTTGAAAAGCTTTAAAATAAAGATTCATAACCAAATCTGAAAATTTTTCAAATATTTCTTTGAGTTTTAAAACAGACAACATGTGGGATTTGCAGAAGTTATAAAACATAGATTCCTGTTAGCTGTGTAATAATCAAAAAGAATGCCCCGGGTGAGGATCGAACTCACGACCTTCAGATAACTCTTAGGAGCATAATTATGAGACTGACGCGCTGCCTGCTGCGCTACCGAGGCCTACTAGAAAAACTTTACATACAAAACAGGAAAACAAAATATGAAATTTTAATTCCATTTACTCTTTCTGATGTGGAATATTTTTGCTCTTAAGACCAAAAAAACGAGGGACAGAGTCTTTTATAATAGTGTATTCGTGTTTTCTAAGAAGTTATTCTGTTCATTTAAGATATCGAAGAAGATGTGACAGGTCTTGAAAAGCTTTAAAATAAAGATTCATAACCAAATCTGAAAATTTTTCAAGTACTTCTTTGAGTTTTAAAACAGACAACATGTGGGCTTTGCAGAAGTTATAAAACATAGATTCCTGTTAGCTGTGTAATAATCAAAAAGAATGCCCCGGGTGAGGATCGAACTCACGACCTTCAGATAACTCTCAGGAGCATGATTATGAGACTGTCGCGCTGCCTGCTGCGCTACCGAGGCCTACTAGAAAAACTTTACATACAAAACAGGAAAACACAATATGAAATTTTAATTCCATTTACTCTTTCTGATGTGGAATATTTTTGCTCTTAAGACCAAAAAAACGAGGGACAGAGTCTTTTATAATAGTGTATTCGTGTTTTCTAAGAAGTTATTCTGTTCATTTAAGATATCGAAGAAGATGTGACAGGTCTTGAAAAGATTTAAAATAAAGATTCATAACCAAATCTGAAAATTTTTCAAATACTTCTTTGAGTTTTAAAACAGACGACATGTGGGCTTTGCAGAAGTTATAAAACATAGATTCCTGTTAGCTGTGTAATAATCAAAAAGAATGCCCCGGGTGAGGATCGAACTCACGACCTTCAGATAACTCTTAGGAGCATGATTATGAGACTGACGCGCTGCCTGCTAGAAAAACTTTACATACAAAACAGGAAAACACAATATGAAATTTTAATTCCATTTACTCTTTCGGATGTGGAATATTTTTGCTCTTAAGACCAAAAAAACGAGGGACAGAGTCTTTTATAATAGTGTATTCGTGTTTTCTAAGAAGTTATTCTGTTCATTTAAGATATCGAAGAAGATGTGATAGGTCTTGAAAAGTTTAAAATAAAGATTCATAACCAAATCTGAAAATTTTTCAAATACTTCTTTGAGTTTTAAACAGACGACATGTGGGCTTAGCAGAAGTTATAAAACATAGTTTCCTGTTAGCTGTGTAATACTAAAAAAGTATGCCCCGGGTGACGATCGAACTCACGACTTTCAGATAACTCTTAGGAGCATGATTATGAGACTGGCGCGCTGCCTACTGCGCTACCGAGGCCTACTAGAAAAACTTTACATACAAAACAGGAAAACAAAAGATGAAATTTTAATTCCATTTACTCTTTCTGATGTGGAATATTTTTGCTCTTAAGACCAAAAAAACGAGGGACAGAGTCTTTTATAATAGTGTATTCGTGTTTTCTAAGAAGTTATTCTGTTCATTTAAGATATCGAAGAAGATGTGATACGTCTTGAAAAGCTTTAAAATAAAGATTCATAACCAAATCTGAAAATTTTTCAAATACTTCTTTGAGGCCCCACCAGTGGCTGATAGGTTGTGCTCTCGAAGCTGGTAGACGGGAGGTGCTGGGTTCGATCCCAATCGCGCCCGTCGGCCTAATCGCTCGGAGTTTTCGTGGTTTTCTTTCGAGCCGTGGATCTTCTCCATGCGTAAATACGGATTAGGTTTCCTTAGAAAGACCCCCACGAAGGGCACTCCCCCCGGGCCTATATCCCTGGTGTCGATAATTGGCCGTCAATAATCAACCCCCTTTGAGTTTTAAAACAGACGACATGTGGGCTTTGCAGAAGTTATAAAACATAGATTCCTGTTAGCTGTGTAATAATCAAAAAGAATGCCCCGGGTGAGAACCGAACTCACAACCTTCAGATAACTCTTAGAAGCATGATTATGAGACTGATGCGCTGCCTGCTGCGCTACCGAGGCCTACTAAAAATCTTTACATACAAAACAGGAAAACACAATATGAAATTTTAATTCCATTTACTCTTTCTGATGTGGAATATTTTTGCTCTTAAGACCAAAAAAACGAGGGACAGAGTCTTTTATAATAGTGTATTCGTGTTTTCTAAGAAGTTATTCTGTTCATTTAAGATATCGAAGAAGATGTGGTAGGTCTTGAAAAGCTTTAAAATAAAGATTCATAACCAAATCTGAAAATTTTTCAAATACTTCTTTGAGTTTTAAAACAAAAGACATGTGGGATTTGCAGAAGTTATAAAACATAGTTTCCTGTTAGCTGTGTAATAATCAAAAAGAATGCCCCGAGTGAGGATCGAACTCACGACCTTCAGATAACTCTTAGGAGCATGATTATGAGAATGACGCGCTGCCTACTGCGTTACCGAGGCCTACAACAAAAAACTTTACATACAAAACAGGGAAACACAGTATGAAATTTTTATTCCATTTATTTTTCTGATGTGGAATAATTTTGCTCTCAAGACAAAAAAAAACAAGCGACAGAGTCTTTTATAATAGTGTATTCGTGTTTTCTTAGAAGTTATTCTGTTCATTTAAGATATCGAAGAAGATGTGGTAGGTCTTGAAAAGCTTTAAATCAAAGATTCATAACCAAATTTGAAAATTTTTCAAATACTTCTTTGAGTTTTAAAACAGACGACATGTGGGCTTTGCAGAAGTTATAAAACATAGTTTCCTGTTAGCTGTGTAATAATCAAAAAGAATGCCCCGGGTGAGGATCGAACTCACGACCTTCAGATAACTCTTAGGAGCATGATTATGAGACTGACGCGCTGCCTGCTGCGCTACCGAGGCCTACTAGAAAAACTTTACATACAAAACAGGAAAACACAATATGAAATTTTAATTCCATTTACTCTTTCTGATGTGGAATATTTTTGCTCTTAAGACCAAAAAAACGAGGGACAGAGTCTTTTATAATAGTGTATTCGTGTTTTCTAAGAAGTTATTCTGTTCATTTAAGATATCGAAGAAGATGTGGTAGGTCTTGAAAAGCTTTAAAATAAAGATTCATAACCAAATCTGAAAATTTTTCAAATCTTTCTTTGAGTTTTAAAACAGACAACATGTGGGATTTGCAGAAGTTATAAAACATAGATTCCTGTTAGCTGTGTAATAATCAAAAAGAATGCCCCGGGTGAGGATCGAACTCACGACCTTCAGATAACTCTTAGGAGCATAATTATGAGACTGACGCGCTGCCTGCTGCGCTACCGAGGCCTACTAGAAAAACTTTACATACAAAACAGGAAAACAAAATATGAAATTTTAATTCCATTTACTCTTTCTGATGTGGAATATTTTTGCTCTTAAGACCAAAAAAACGAGGGACAGAGTCTTTTATAATAGTGTATTCGTGTTTTCTAAGAAGTTATTCTGTTCATTTAAGATATCGAAGAAGATGTGACAGGTCTTGAAAAGCTTTAAAATAAAGATTCATAACCAAATCTGAAAATTTTTCAAGTACTTCTTTGAGTTTTAAAACAGACAACATGTGGGCTTTGCAGAAGTTATAAAACATAGATTCCTGTTAGCTGTGTAATAATCAAAAAGAATGCCCCGGGTGAGGATCGAACTCACGACCTTCAGATAACTCTCAGGAGCATGATTATGAGACTGTCGCGCTGCCTGCTGCGCTACCGAGGCCTACTAGAAAAACTTTACATACAAAACAGGAAAACACAATATGAAATTTTAATTCCATTTACTCTTTCTGATGTGGAATATTTTTGCTCTTAAGACCAAAAAAACGAGGGACAGAGTCTTTTATAATAGTGTATTCGTGTTTTCTAAGAAGTTATTCTGTTCATTTAAGATATTGAAGAAGATGTGACAGGTCTTGAAAAGCTTTAAAATAAAGATTCATAACCAAATCTGAAAATTTTTCAAATACTTCTTTGAGTTTTAAAACAGACGACATGTGGGCTTTGCAGAAGTTATAAAACATAGTTTCCTGTTAGCTGTGTAATAATCAAAAAGAATGCCCCGGGTGAGGATCGAACTCACGACCTTCAGATAACTCTTAGGAGCATGATTATGAGACTGACGCGCTGCCTGCTGCGCTACCGAGGCCTACTAGAAAAACTTTACATACAAAACAGGAAAACACAATATGAAATTTTAATTCAATTTACTCTTTCTGATGTGGAATATTTTTGCTCTCAAGACCAAAAAAACGAGGGACAGAGTCTTTTATAATAGTATATTCGTGTTTTCTAAGAAGTTATTCTGTTCATTTAAGATATCGAAGAAGATGTGATAGGTCTTGAAAAGCTTTAAAATAAAGATTCATAACCAAATCTGAAAATTTTTCAAATACTTCTTTGAGTTTTAAAACAGACGACATGTGGGCTTTGCAGAAGTTATAAAACATAGATTCCTGTTAGCTGTGTAATAATCAAAAAGAATGCCCCGGGTGAGGATCGAACTCACGACCTTCAGATAACTCTTAGGAGCATGATTATGAGACTGACGCGCTGCCTGCTAGAAAAACTTTACATACAAAACAGGAAAACACAATATGAAATTTTAATTCCATTTACTCTTTCGGATGTGGAATATTTTTGCTCTTAAGACCAAAAAAACGAGGGACAGAGTCTTTTATAATAGTGTATTCGTGTTTTCTAAGAAGTTATTCTGTTCATTTAAGATATCGAAGAAGATGTGATACGTCTTGAAAAGTTTAAAATAAAGATTCATAACCAAATCTGAAAATTTTTCAAATACTTCTTTGAGTTTTAAAACAGACGACATGTGGGCTTTGCAGAAGTTATAAAACATAGATTCCTGTTAGCTGTGTAATAATCAAAAAGAATGCCCCGGGTGAGGATCGAACTCACGACCTTCAGATAACTCTCAGGAGCATGATTATGAGACTGACGCGCTGCCTGCTGCGCTACCGAGGCCTACTAGAAAAACTTTACATACAAAACAGGAAAACACAATATGAAATTTTAATTCCATTTACTCTTTCTGATGTGGAATATTTTTGCTCTTAAGACCAAAAAAACGAGGGACAGAGTCTTTTATAATAGTGTATTCGTGTTTTCTAAGAAGTTATTCTGTTCATTTAAGATATCGAAGAAGATGTGACAGGTCTTGAAAAGCTTTAAAATAAAGATTCATAACCAAATCTGAAAATTTTTCAAATACTTCTTTGAGTTTTAAAACAGACAACATGTGGGCTTTGCAGAAGTTATAAAACATAGATTCCTGTTAGCTGTGTAATAATCAAAAAGAATGCCCGGGTGAGGATCGAACTCACGACCTTCAGATAACTCTTAGGAGCATGATTATGAGACTGACGCGCTGCCTGCTGCGCTACCGAGGCCTACTAGAAAAACTTTACATACAAAACAGGAAAACACAATATGAAATTTTAATTCCATTTACTCTTTCTGATGTGGAATATTTTTGCTCTCAAGACCAAAAAAACGAGGGACAGAGTATTTTATAATACTGTATTCGTGTTTTCTAAGAAGTTATTCTGTTCATTTAAGATATCGAAGAAGATGTGGTAGGTCTTGAAAAGCTTTAAAATAAAGATGCATAACCAAATCTGAAAATTTTTCAAATACTTCTTTGAGTTTTAAAACAGACAACATGTGGGCTTTGCAGAAGTTATAAAACATAGTTTCCTGTTAGCTGTGTAATAATCAAAAAGAATGCCCCGGGTGAGGATCGAACTCACGACCTTCAGATAACTCTCAGGAGCATGATTATGAGACTGACGCGCTGCCTGCTGCGCTACCGAGGCCTACTAGAAAAACTTTACATACAAAACAGGAAAACACAATATGAAATTTTAATTCCATTTACTCTTTCTGATGTGGAATATTTTTGCTCTCAAGACCAAAAAAACGAGGGACAGAGTCTTTTATAATAGTGTATTCGTGTTTTCTAAGAAGTTATTCTGTTCATTTAAGATATCGAAGAAGATATGATAGGTCTTGAAAAGTTTAAAATAAAGATTCATAACCAAATCTGAAAATTTTTCAAATACTTCTTTGAGTTTTAAAACAGACGACATGTGGGCTTTTCAGAAGTTATAAAACATAGATTCCTGTTAGCTGTGTAATAATCAAAAAGAATGCCCCGGGTGAGGATCGAACTCACGACCTTCAGATAACTCTCAGGAGCATGATTATGAGACTGACGCGCTGCCTGCTGCGCTACCGAGGCCTACAAGAAAACTTTACATACAAAACAGGAAAACACAATATGAAATTTTAATTCCATTTACTCTTTCTGATGTGGAATATTTTTGCTCATAAGACCAAAAAAACGAGGGACAGAGTCTTTTATAATAGTGTATTCGTGTTTTCTAAGAAGTTATTCTGTTCATTTAAGATATCGAAGAAGATGTGACAGGTCTTGAAAAGCTTTAAAATAAAGATTCATAACCAAAACTGAAAATTTTTCAAATACTTCTTTGAGTTTTAAAACAGACAACATGTGGGCTTTGCAGAAGTTATAAAACATAGATTCCTGTTAGCTGTGTAATAATCAAAAAGAATGCCCGGGTGAGGATCGAACTCACGACCTTCAGATAACTCTTAGGAGCATGATTATGAGACTGACGCGCTGCCTGCTGCGCTACCGAGGCCTACTAGAAAAACTTTACATACAAAACAGGAAAACACAATATGAAATTTTAATTCCATTTACTCTTTCTGATGTGGAATATTTTTGCTCTCAAGACCAAAAAAACGAGGGACAGAGTATTTTATAATAGTGTATTCGTGTTTTCTAAGAAGTTATTCTGTTCATTTAAGATATCGAAGAAGATGTGATAGGTCTTGAAAAGTTTAAAATAAAGATTCATAACCAAATCTGAAAATTTTTCAAATACTTCTTTGAGTTTTAAAACAGACGACATGTGGGCTTTGCAGAAGTTATAAAACATAGATTCCTGTTAGCTGTGTAATAATCAAAAAGAATGCCCCGGGTGAGGATCGAACTCACGACCTTCAGATAACTCTTAGGAGCATGATTATGAGACTGACGCGCTGCCTGCTGCGCTACCGAGGCCTACTAGAAACACTTTACATACAAAACAGGAAAACACAATATGAAATTTTAATTCCATTTACTCTTTCTGATGTGGAATATTTTTGCTCTTAAGACCAAAAAAACGAGGGACAGAGTCTTTTATAATAGTGTATTCGTGTTTTCTAAGAAGTTATTCTGTTCATTTAAGATATCGAAGAAGATGTGACAGGTCTTGAAAAGCTTTAAAATAAAGATTCATAACCAAATCTGAAAATTTTTCAAATACTTCTTTGAGTTTTAAAACAGACAACATGTGGGCTTTGCAGAAGTTATAAAACATAGATTCCTGTTAGCTGTGTAATAACAAAAAGAATGCCCCGGGTGAGGATCGAACTCACGACCTTCAGATAACTCTCAGGAGCATGATTATGAGACTGACGCGCTGCCTGCTGCGCTACCAAGGCCTACTAGAAAACTTTACATACAAAACAGGAAAACACAATATGAAATTTTAATTCCATTTACTCTTTCTGATGTGGAATATTTTTGCTCTTAAGACCAAAAAAACGAGGGACAGAGTCTTTTATAATAGTGTATTCGTGTTTTCTAAGAAGTTATTCTGTTCATTTAAGATATCGAAGAAGATATGATAGGTCTTGAAAAGTTTAAAATAAAGATTCATAACCAAATCTGAAAATTTTTCAAATACTTCTTTGAGTTTTAAAACAGACGACATGTGGGCTTTTCAGAAGTTATAAAACATAGATTCCTGTTAGCTGTGTAATAATCAAAAAGAATGCCCGGGTGAGGATCGAACTCACGACCTTCAGATAACTCTTAGGAGCATGATTATGAGACTGACGCGCTGCCTGCTAGAAAAACTTTACATACAAAACAGGAAAACACAATATGAAATTTTAATTCCATTTACTCTTTCGGATGTGGAATATTTTTGCTCTTAAGACCAAAAAAACGAGGGACAGAGTCTTTTATAATAGTGTATTCGTGTTTTCTAAGAAGTTATTCTGTTCATTTAAGATATCGAAGAAGATATGATAGGTCTTGAAAAGTTTAAAATAAAGATTCATAACCAAATCTGAAAATTTTTCAAATACTTCTTTGAGTTTTAAAACAGACGACATGTGGGCTTTGCAGAAGTTATAAAACATAGATTCCTGTTAGCTGTGTAATAATCAAAAAGAATGCCCCGGGTGAGGATCGAACTCACGACCTTCAGATAACTCTCAGGAGCATGATTATGAGACTGACGCGCTGCCTGCTGCGCTACCGAGGCCTACAAGAAAACTTTACATACAAAACAGGAAAACACAATATGAAATTTTAATTCCATTTACTCTTTCTGATGTGGAATATTTTTGCTCTTAAGACCAAAAAAACGAGGGACAGAGTCTTTTATAATAGTGTATTCGTGTTTTCTAAGAAGTTATTCTGTTCATTTAAGATATCGAAGAAGATATGATAGGTCTTGAAAAGTTTAAAATAAAGATTCATAACCAAATCTGAAAATTTTTCAAATACTTCTTTGAGTTTTAAAACAGACGACATGTGGGCTTTGCAGAAGTTATAAAACATAGATTCCTGTTAGCTGTGTAATAATCAAAAAGAATGCCCCGGGTGAGGATCGAACTCACGACCTTCAGATAATTCTCAGGAGCATGATTATGAGACTGACGCGCTGCCTGCTGCGCTACCGAGGCCTACAAGAAAACTTTACATACAAAACAGGAAAACACAATATGAAATTTTAATTCCATTTACTCTTTCTGATGTGGAATATTTTTGCTCTTAAGACCAAAAAAACGAGGGACAGAGTCTTTTATAATAGTGTATTCGTGTTTTCTAAGAAGTTATTCTGTTCATTTAAGATATCGAAGAAGATGTGACAGGTCTTGAAAAGCTTTAAAATAAAGATTCATAACCAAATCTGAAAATTTTTCAAATACTTCTTTGAGTTTTAAAACAGACAACATGTGGGCTTTGCAGAAGTTATAAAACATAGATTCCTGTTAGCTGTGTAATAACAAAAGGAATGCCCCGGGTGAGGATCGAACTCACGACCTTCAGATAACTCTCAGGAGCATGATTATGAGACTGACGCGCTGCCTGCTGCGCTACCAAGGCCTACTAGAAAACTTTACATACAAAACAGGAAAACACAATATGAAATTTTAATTCCATTTACTCTTTCTGATGTGGAATATTTTTGCTCTTAAGACCAAAAAAACGAGGGACAGAGTCTTTTATAATAGTGTATTCGTGTTTTCTAAGAAGTTATTCTGTTCATTTAAGATATCGAAGAAGATGTGATAGGTCTTGAAAAGCTTTAAAATAAAGATTCATAACCAAATCTGAAAATTTTTCAAATACTTCTTTGAGTTTTAAAACAGACGACATGTGGGCTTTGCAGAAGTTATAAAACATAGATTCCTGTTAGCTGTGTAATAATCAAAAAGAATGCCCGGGTGAGGATCGAACTCACGACCTTCAGATAACTCTTAGGAGCATGATTATGAGACTGACGCGCTGCCTGCTAGAAAAACTTTACATACAAAACAGGAAAACACAATATGAAATTTTAATTCCATTTACTCTTTCGGATGTGGAATATTTTTGCTCTTAAGACCAAAAAAACGAGGGACAGAGTCTTTTATAATAGTGTATTCGTGTTTTCTAAGAAGTTATTCTGTTCATTTAAGATATCGAAGAAGATGTGATACGTCTTGAAAAGTTTAAAATAAAGATTCATAACCAAATCTGAAAATTTTTCAAATACTTCTTTGAGTTTTAAAACAGACGACATGTGGGCTTTGCAGAAGTTATAAAACATAGTTTCCTGTTAGCTGTGTAATAATCAAAAAGAATGCCCCGGGTGAGGATCGAACTCACGACCTTCAGATAACTCTTAGGAGCATGATTATGAGACTGACGCGCTGCCTGCTGCGCTACCGAGGCCTACTGGAAAAACTTTACATACAAAACGGGAAAACACAATATGAAATTTTAATTCCATTTACTCTTTCTGATGTGGAATATTTTTGCTCTTAAGACCAAAAAAACGATGGACAGAGTCTTTTATAATAGTGTATTCGTGTTTTCTAAGAAGTTATTCTGTTCATTTAAGATATCGAAGAAGATGTGACAGGTCTTGAAAAGCTTTAAAATAAAGATTCATAACCAAATCTGAAAATTTTTCAAATACCTCTTTGAGTTTTAAAACAGACAACATGTGGGCTTAGCAGAAGTTATAAAACATAGTTTCCTGTTAGCTGTGTAATACTAAAAAAGTATGCCCCGGGTGAGGATCGAACTCACGACTTTCAGATAACTCTTAGGAGCATGATTATGAGACTGGCGCGCTGCCTACTGCGCTACCGAGGCCTACTAGAAAAACTTTACATACAAAACAGGAAAACAAAATATGAAATTTTAATTCCATTTACTCTTTCTGATGTGGAATATTTTTGCTCTCAAGACCAAAAAAACGAGGGACAGAGTCTTTTATAATAGTGTATTCGTGTTTTCTAAGAAGTTATTCTGTTCATTTAAGATATCGAAGAAGATGTGACAGGTCTTGAAAAGCTTTAAAATAAAGATTCATAACCAAATCTGAAAATTTTTCAAGTACTTCTTTGAGTTTTAAAACAGACAACATGTGGGCTTTGCAGAAGTTATAAAACATAGATTCCTGTTAGCTGTGTAATAATCAAAAAGAATGCCCCGGGTGAGGATCGAACTCACGACCTTCAGATAACTCTCAGGAGCATGATTATGAGACTGTCGCGCTGCCTGCTGCGCTACCGAGGCCTACTAGAAAAACTTTACATACAAAACAGGAAAACACAATATGAAATTTTAATTCCATTTACTCTTTCTGATGTGGAATATTTTTGCTCTTAAGACCAAAAAAACGAGGGACAGAGTCTTTTATAATAGTGTATTCGTGTTTTCTAAGAAGTTATTCTGTTCATTTAAGATATTGAAGAAGATGTGACAGGTCTTGAAAAGCTTTAAAATAAAGATTCATAACCAAATCTGAAAATTTTTCAAATACTTCTTTGAGTTTTAAAACAGACGACATGTGGGCTTTGCAGAAGTTATAAAACATAGTTTCCTGTTAGCTGTGTAATAATCAAAAAGAATGCCCCGGGTGAGGATCGAACTCACGACCTTCAGATAACTCTTAGGAGCATGATTATGAGACTGACGCGCTGCCTGCTGCGCTACCGAGGCCTACTAGAAAAACTTTACATACAAAACAGGAAAACACAATATGAAATTTTAATTCAATTTACTCTTTCTGATGTGGAATATTTTTGCTCTCAAGACCAAAAAAACGAGGGACAGAGTCTTTTATAATAGTATATTCGTGTTTTCTAAGAAGTTATTCTGTTCATTTAAGATATCGAAGAAGATGTGATAGGTCTTGAAAAGCTTTAAAATAAAGATTCATAACCAAATCTGAAAATTTTTCAAATACTTCTTTGAGTTTTAAAACAGACGACATGTGGGCTTTGCAGAAGTTATAAAACATAGATTCCTGTTAGCTGTGTAATAATCAAAAAGAATGCCCCGGGTGAGGATCGAACTCACGACCTTCAGATAACTCTTAGGAGCATGATTATGAGACTGACGCGCTGCCTGCTAGAAAAACTTTACATACAAAACAGGAAAACACAATATGAAATTTTAATTCCATTTACTCTTTCGGATGTGGAATATTTTTGCTCTTAAGACCAAAAAAACGAGGGACAGAGTCTTTTATAATAGTGTATTCGTGTTTTCTAAGAAGTTATTCTGTTCATTTAAGATATCGAAGAAGATGTGATACGTCTTGAAAAGTTTAAAATAAAGATTCATAACCAAATCTGAAAATTTTTCAAATACTTCTTTGAGTTTTAAAACAGACGACATGTGGGCTTTGCAGAAGTTATAAAACATAGATTCCTGTTAGCTGTGTAATAATCAAAAAGAATGCCCCGGGTGAGGATCGAACTCACGACCTTCAGATAACTCTCAGGAGCATGATTATGAGACTGACGCGCTGCCTGCTGCGCTACCGAGGCCTACTAGAAAAACTTTACATACAAAACAGGAAAACACAATATGAAATTTTAATTCCATTTACTCTTTCTGATGTGGAATATTTTTGCTCTTAAGACCAAAAAAACGAGGGACAGAGTCTTTTATAATAGTGTATTCGTGTTTTCTAAGAAGTTATTCTGTTCATTTAAGATATCGAAGAAGATGTGACAGGTCTTGAAAAGCTTTAAAATAAAGATTCATAACCAAATCTGAAAATTTTTCAAATACTTCTTTGAGTTTTAAAACAGACAACATGTGGGCTTTGCAGAAGTTATAAAACATAGATTCCTGTTAGCTGTGTAATAATCAAAAAGAATGCCCGGGTGAGGATCGAACTCACGACCTTCAGATAACTCTTAGGAGCATGATTATGAGACTGACGCGCTGCCTGCTGCGCTACCGAGGCCTACTAGAAAAACTTTACATACAAAACAGGAAAACACAATATGAAATTTTAATTCCATTTACTCTTTCTGATGTGGAATATTTTTGCTCTCAAGACCAAAAAAACGAGGGACAGAGTATTTTATAATACTGTATTCGTGTTTTCTAAGAAGTTATTCTGTTCATTTAAGATATCGAAGAAGATGTGGTAGGTCTTGAAAAGCTTTAAAATAAAGATGCATAACCAAATCTGAAAATTTTTCAAATACTTCTTTGAGTTTTAAAACAGACAACATGTGGGCTTTGCAGAAGTTATAAAACATAGTTTCCTGTTAGCTGTGTAATAATCAAAAAGAATGCCCCGGGTGAGGATCGAACTCACGACCTTCAGATAACTCTCAGGAGCATGATTATGAGACTGACGCGCTGCCTGCTGCGCTACCGAGGCCTACTAGAAAAACTTTACATACAAAACAGGAAAACACAATATGAAATTTTAATTCCATTTACTCTTTCTGATGTGGAATATTTTTGCTCTCAAGACCAAAAAAACGAGGGACAGAGTCTTTTATAATAGTGTATTCGTGTTTTCTAAGAAGTTATTCTGTTCATTTAAGATATCGAAGAAGATATGATAGGTCTTGAAAAGTTTAAAATAAAGATTCATAACCAAATCTGAAAATTTTTCAAATACTTCTTTGAGTTTTAAAACAGACGACATGTGGGCTTTTCAGAAGTTATAAAACATAGATTCCTGTTAGCTGTGTAATAATCAAAAAGAATGCCCCGGGTGAGGATCGAACTCACGACCTTCAGATAACTCTCAGGAGCATGATTATGAGACTGACGCGCTGCCTGCTGCGCTACCGAGGCCTACAAGAAAACTTTACATACAAAACAGGAAAACACAATATGAAATTTTAATTCCATTTACTCTTTCTGATGTGGAATATTTTTGCTCATAAGACCAAAAAAACGAGGGACAGAGTCTTTTATAATAGTGTATTCGTGTTTTCTAAGAAGTTATTCTGTTCATTTAAGATATCGAAGAAGATGTGACAGGTCTTGAAAAGCTTTAAAATAAAGATTCATAACCAAAACTGAAAATTTTTCAAATACTTCTTTGAGTTTTAAAACAGACAACATGTGGGCTTTGCAGAAGTTATAAAACATAGATTCCTGTTAGCTGTGTAATAATCAAAAAGAATGCCCGGGTGAGGATCGAACTCACGACCTTCAGATAACTCTTAGGAGCATGATTATGAGACTGACGCGCTGCCTGCTGCGCTACCGAGGCCTACTAGAAAAACTTTACATACAAAACAGGAAAACACAATATGAAATTTTAATTCCATTTACTCTTTCTGATGTGGAATATTTTTGCTCTCAAGACCAAAAAAACGAGGGACAGAGTATTTTATAATAGTGTATTCGTGTTTTCTAAGAAGTTATTCTGTTCATTTAAGATATCGAAGAAGATGTGATAGGTCTTGAAAAGTTTAAAATAAAGATTCATAACCAAATCTGAAAATTTTTCAAATACTTCTTTGAGTTTTAAAACAGACGACATGTGGGCTTTGCAGAAGTTATAAAACATAGATTCCTGTTAGCTGTGTAATAATCAAAAAGAATGCCCCGGGTGAGGATCGAACTCACGACCTTCAGATAACTCTTAGGAGCATGATTATGAGACTGACGCGCTGCCTGCTGCGCTACCGAGGCCTACTAGAAACACTTTACATACAAAACAGGAAAACACAATATGAAATTTTAATTCCATTTACTCTTTCTGATGTGGAATATTTTTGCTCTTAAGACCAAAAAAACGAGGGACAGAGTCTTTTATAATAGTGTATTCGTGTTTTCTAAGAAGTTATTCTGTTCATTTAAGATATCGAAGAAGATGTGACAGGTCTTGAAAAGCTTTAAAATAAAGATTCATAACCAAATCTGAAAATTTTTCAAATACTTCTTTGAGTTTTAAAACAGACAACATGTGGGCTTTGCAGAAGTTATAAAACATAGATTCCTGTTAGCTGTGTAATAACAAAAAGAATGCCCCGGGTGAGGATCGAACTCACGACCTTCAGATAACTCTCAGGAGCATGATTATGAGACTGACGCGCTGCCTGCTGCGCTACCAAGGCCTACTAGAAAACTTTACATACAAAACAGGAAAACACAATATGAAATTTTAATTCCATTTACTCTTTCTGATGTGGAATATTTTTGCTCTTAAGACCAAAAAAACGAGGGACAGAGTCTTTTATAATAGTGTATTCGTGTTTTCTAAGAAGTTATTCTGTTCATTTAAGATATCGAAGAAGATATGATAGGTCTTGAAAAGTTTAAAATAAAGATTCATAACCAAATCTGAAAATTTTTCAAATACTTCTTTGAGTTTTAAAACAGACGACATGTGGGCTTTTCAGAAGTTATAAAACATAGATTCCTGTTAGCTGTGTAATAATCAAAAAGAATGCCCGGGTGAGGATCGAACTCACGACCTTCAGATAACTCTTAGGAGCATGATTATGAGACTGACGCGCTGCCTGCTAGAAAAACTTTACATACAAAACAGGAAAACACAATATGAAATTTTAATTCCATTTACTCTTTCGGATGTGGAATATTTTTGCTCTTAAGACCAAAAAAACGAGGGACAGAGTCTTTTATAATAGTGTATTCGTGTTTTCTAAGAAGTTATTCTGTTCATTTAAGATATCGAAGAAGATATGATAGGTCTTGAAAAGTTTAAAATAAAGATTCATAACCAAATCTGAAAATTTTTCAAATACTTCTTTGAGTTTTAAAACAGACGACATGTGGGCTTTGCAGAAGTTATAAAACATAGATTCCTGTTAGCTGTGTAATAATCAAAAAGAATGCCCCGGGTGAGGATCGAACTCACGACCTTCAGATAACTCTCAGGAGCATGATTATGAGACTGACGCGCTGCCTGCTGCGCTACCGAGGCCTACAAGAAAACTTTACATACAAAACAGGAAAACACAATATGAAATTTTAATTCCATTTACTCTTTCTGATGTGGAATATTTTTGCTCTTAAGACCAAAAAAACGAGGGACAGAGTCTTTTATAATAGTGTATTCGTGTTTTCTAAGAAGTTATTCTGTTCATTTAAGATATCGAAGAAGATATGATAGGTCTTGAAAAGTTTAAAATAAAGATTCATAACCAAATCTGAAAATTTTTCAAATACTTCTTTGAGTTTTAAAACAGACGACATGTGGGCTTTGCAGAAGTTATAAAACATAGATTCCTGTTAGCTGTGTAATAATCAAAAAGAATGCCCCGGGTGAGGATCGAACTCACGACCTTCAGATAATTCTCAGGAGCATGATTATGAGACTGACGCGCTGCCTGCTGCGCTACCGAGGCCTACAAGAAAACTTTACATACAAAACAGGAAAACACAATATGAAATTTTAATTCCATTTACTCTTTCTGATGTGGAATATTTTTGCTCTTAAGACCAAAAAAACGAGGGACAGAGTCTTTTATAATAGTGTATTCGTGTTTTCTAAGAAGTTATTCTGTTCATTTAAGATATCGAAGAAGATGTGACAGGTCTTGAAAAGCTTTAAAATAAAGATTCATAACCAAATCTGAAAATTTTTCAAATACTTCTTTGAGTTTTAAAACAGACAACATGTGGGCTTTGCAGAAGTTATAAAACATAGATTCCTGTTAGCTGTGTAATAACAAAAGGAATGCCCCGGGTGAGGATCGAACTCACGACCTTCAGATAACTCTCAGGAGCATGATTATGAGACTGACGCGCTGCCTGCTGCGCTACCAAGGCCTACTAGAAAACTTTACATACAAAACAGGAAAACACAATATGAAATTTTAATTCCATTTACTCTTTCTGATGTGGAATATTTTTGCTCTTAAGACCAAAAAAACGAGGGACAGAGTCTTTTATAATAGTGTATTCGTGTTTTCTAAGAAGTTATTCTGTTCATTTAAGATATCGAAGAAGATGTGATAGGTCTTGAAAAGCTTTAAAATAAAGATTCATAACCAAATCTGAAAATTTTTCAAATACTTCTTTGAGTTTTAAAACAGACGACATGTGGGCTTTGCAGAAGTTATAAAACATAGATTCCTGTTAGCTGTGTAATAATCAAAAAGAATGCCCGGGTGAGGATCGAACTCACGACCTTCAGATAACTCTTAGGAGCATGATTATGAGACTGACGCGCTGCCTGCTAGAAAAACTTTACATACAAAACAGGAAAACACAATATGAAATTTTAATTCCATTTACTCTTTCGGATGTGGAATATTTTTGCTCTTAAGACCAAAAAAACGAGGGACAGAGTCTTTTATAATAGTGTATTCGTGTTTTCTAAGAAGTTATTCTGTTCATTTAAGATATCGAAGAAGATGTGATACGTCTTGAAAAGTTTAAAATAAAGATTCATAACCAAATCTGAAAATTTTTCAAATACTTCTTTGAGTTTTAAAACAGACGACATGTGGGCTTTGCAGAAGTTATAAAACATAGTTTCCTGTTAGCTGTGTAATAATCAAAAAGAATGCCCCGGGTGAGGATCGAACTCACGACCTTCAGATAACTCTTAGGAGCATGATTATGAGACTGACGCGCTGCCTGCTGCGCTACCGAGGCCTACTGGAAAAACTTTACATACAAAACGGGAAAACACAATATGAAATTTTAATTCCATTTACTCTTTCTGATGTGGAATATTTTTGCTCTTAAGACCAAAAAAACGATGGACAGAGTCTTTTATAATAGTGTATTCGTGTTTTCTAAGAAGTTATTCTGTTCATTTAAGATATCGAAGAAGATGTGACAGGTCTTGAAAAGCTTTAAAATAAAGATTCATAACCAAATCTGAAAATTTTTCAAATACCTCTTTGAGTTTTAAAACAGACAACATGTGGGCTTAGCAGAAGTTATAAAACATAGTTTCCTGTTAGCTGTGTAATACTAAAAAAGTATGCCCCGGGTGAGGATCGAACTCACGACTTTCAGATAACTCTTAGGTGCATGATTATGAGACTGGCGCGCTGCCTACTGCGCTACCGAGGCCTACTAGAAAAACTTTACATACAAAACAGGAAAACAAAATATGAAATTTTAATTCCATTTACTCTTTCTGATGTGGAATATTTTTGCTCTCAAGACCAAAAAAACGAGGGACAGAGTCTTTTATAATAGTGTATTCGTGTTTTCTAAGAAGTTATTCTGTTCATTTAAGATATCGAAGAAGATGTGATAGGTCTTGAAAAGCTTTAAAATAAAGATTCATAACCAAATCTGAAAATTTTTCCAATACTTCTTTGAGTTTTAAAACAGACGACATGTGGGCTTTGCAGAAGTTATAAAACATAGTTTCCTGTTAGCTGTGTAATAATCAAAAAGAATGCCCCGGGTGAGGATCGAACTCACGACCTTCAGATAACTCTCAGGAGCATGATTATGAGACTGACGCGCTGCCTGCTGCGCTACCGAGGCCTACAAGAAAACTTTACATACAAAACAGGAAAACACAATATGAAATTTTAATTCCATTTACTCTTTCTGATGTGGAATATTTTTGCTCTTAAGACCAAAAAAACGAGGGACAGAGTCTTTTATAATAGTGTATTCGTGTTTTCTAAGAAGTTATTCTGTTCATTTAAGATATCGAAGAAGATGTGACAGGTCTTGAAAAGCTTTAATATAAATATTCATAACCAAATCTGAAAATTTTTCAAATACTTCTTTGAGTTTTAAAACAGACAACATGTGGGCTTTGCAGAAGTTATAAAACATAGATTCCTGTTAGCTGTGTAATAACAAAAAGAATGCCCCGGGTGAGGATCGAACTCACGACCTTCAGATAACTCTCAGGAGCATGATTATGAGACTGACGCGCTGCCTGCTGCGCTACCAAGGCCTACTAGAAAACTTTACATACAAAACAGGAAAACACAATATGAAATTTTAATTCCATTTACTCTTTCTGATGTGGAATATTTTTGCTCTTAAGACCAAAAAAACGAGGGACAGAGTCTTTTATAATAGTGTATTCGTGTTTTCTAAGAAGTTATTCTGTTCATTTAAGATATCGAAGAAGATGTGATAGGTCTTGAAAAGCTTTAAAATAAAGATTCATAACCAAATCTGAAAATTTTTCAAATACTTCTTTGAGTTTTAAAACAGACGACATGTGGGCTTTGCAGAAGTTATAAAACATAGATTCCTGTTAGCTGTGTAATAATCAAAAAGAATGCCCGGGTGAGGATCGAACTCACGACCTTCAGATAACTCTTAGGAGCATGATTATGAGACTGACGCGCTGCCTGCTAGAAAAACTTTACATACAAAACAGGAAAACACAATATGAAATTTTAATTCCATTTACTCTTTCGGATGTGGAATATTTTTGCTCTTAAGACCAAAAAAACGAGGGACAGAGTCTTTTATAATAGTGTATTC
Source organism: Maratus michaelseni (assembly GCA_963931845.1). Lineage (NCBI taxonomy): Eukaryota > Metazoa > Arthropoda > Arachnida > Araneae > Salticidae > Maratus > Maratus michaelseni. Next base: position 326,488,680 of record OZ007594.1, read on the forward strand.
GTGTTTTCTAAGAAGTTATTCTGTTCATTTAAAATATCGAAGAAGATGTGACAGGTCTTGAAAAGCTTTAAAATAAAGATTCATAACCAAATCTGAAAATTTTTCAAATACCTGTTTGAGTTTTAAAACAGACAACATGTGGGCTTAGCAGAAGTTATAAAACATAGTTTCCTGTTAGCTGTGTAATACTAAAAAAGTATGCCCCGGGTGAGGATCGAACTCACGACTTTCAGATAACTCTTAGGAGCATGATTATGAGACTGGCGCGCTGCCTACTGCGCTACCGAGGCCTACTAGAAAAACTTTACATACAAAACAGGAAAACAAAATATGAAATTTTAATTCCATTTACTCTTTCTGATGTGGAATATTTTTGCTCTTAAGACCAAAAAAACGAGGGACAGAGTCTTTTATAATAGTGTATTCGTGTTTTCTAAGAAGTTATTCTGTTCATTTAAGATATCGAAGAAGATGTGATAGGTCTTGAAAAGCTTTAAAATAAAGATTCATAACCAAATCTGAAAATTTTTCAAATACTTCTTTGAGTTTTAAAACAGACGACATGTGGGCTTTGCAGAAGTTATAAAACATAGTTTCCTGTTAGCTGTGTAATAATCAAAAAGAATGCCCCGGGTGAGGATCGAACTCACGACCTTCAGATAACTCTTAGGAGCATGATTATGAGACTGACGCGCTGCCTGCTGCGCTACAGAGGCCTACTAGAAAAACTTTACATACAAAACAGGAAAACACAATATGAAATTTTAATTCCATTTACTCTTTCTGATGTGGAATATTTTTGCTCTCAAGACCAAAAAAACGAGGGACAGAGTCTTTTATAATAGTGTATTCGTGTTTTCTAAGAAGTTATTCTGTTCATTTAAGATATCGAAGAAGATGTGATAGGTCTTGAAAAGCTTTAAAATAAAGATTCATAACCAAATCTGAAAATTTTTCAAATACTTCTTTGAGTTTTAAAATAGACGACATGTGGGCTTTGCAGAAGTTATAAAACATAGTTTCCTGTTAGCTGTGTAATAATCAAAAAGAATGCCCCGGGTGAGGATCGAACTCACGACCTTCAGATAACTCTTAGGAGCATGACTATGAGACTGACGCGCTGCCTGCTGCGCTACCGAGGCCTACTGGAAAAACTTTACATACAAAACAGGAAAACACAATATGAAATTTTAATTCCATTTACTCTTTCTGATGTGGAATATTTTTGCTCTTAAGACCAAAAAAACGAGGGACAGAGTCTTTTATAATAGTGTATTCGTGTTTTCTAAGAAGTTATTCTGTTCATTTAAGATATCGAAGAAGATGTGATAGGTCTTGAAAAGCTTTAAAATAAAGATTCATAACCAAATCTGAAAATTTTTCAAATACTTCTTTGAGTTTTAAAACAGACGACATGTGGGCTTTGCAGAAGTTTTAAAACATAGATTCCTAATAGCTGTGTAATAATCAAAAAGAATGCCCCGGGTCAGGATCGAACTCAGGACCTTCAGATAACTCTCAGGAGAATGATTATGAGACTGACGCGCTGCCTGCTGCGCTACCGAGGCCTACTAGAAAAACTTTACATACAAAACAGGAAAACAAAATATGAAATTTTAATTCCATTTACTCTTTCTGATGTGGAATATTTTTGCTCTTAAGACCAAAAAACGAGGGACAGAGTCTTTTATAATAGTGTATTCGTGTTTTCTAAGAAGTTATTCTGTTCATTTAAGATATCGAAGAAGATGTGATAGGTCTTGAAAAGCTTTAAAATAAAGATTCATAACCAAATCTGAAAATTTTTCAAATACTTCTTTGAGTTTTAAAACAGACGACATGTGGGCTTTGCAGAAGTTATAAAACATAGTTTCCTGTTAGCTGTGTAATACTAAAAAAGTATGCCCCGGGTGAGGATCGAACTCACGACTTTCAGATAACTCTTAGGAGCATGATTATGAGACTGGCGCGCTGCCTACTGCGCTACCGAGGCCTACTAGAAAAACTTTACATACAAAACAGGAAAACAAAATATGAAATTTTAATTCCATTTACTCTTTCTGATGTGGAATATTTTTGCTCTTAAGACCAAAAAAACGAGGGACAGAGTCTTTTATAATAGTGTATTCGCGTTTTCTAAGAAGTTATTCTGTTCATTTAAGATATCGAAGAAGATGTGATAGGTCTTGAAAAGCTTTAAAATAAAGATTCATAACCAAATCTGAAAATTTTTCAAATACTTCTTTGAGTTTTAAAATAGACGACATGTGGGCTTTGCAGAAGTTATAAATCATAGTTTCCTGTTAGCTGTGTAATAATCAAAAAGAATGCCCCGGGTGAGGATCGAACTCACGACCTTCAGATAACTCTTAGGAGCATGACTATGAGACTGACGCGCTGCCTGCTGCGCTACCGAGGCCTACTAGAAAAACTTTACATACAAAACAGGAAAACACAATATGAAACTTTAATTCCATTTACTCTTTCTGATGTGGAATATTTTTGCTCTCAAGACCAAAAAAACGAGGGACAGAGTCTTTTATAATAGTGTATTCGTGTTTTCTAAGAAGTTATTCTGTTCATTTAAGATATCGAAGAAGATGTGACAGGTCTTGAAAAGCTTTAAAATAAAGATTCATAACCAAATCTGAAAATTTTTCAAATACCTCTTTGAGTTTTAAAACAGACAACATGTGGGCTTTGCAGAAGTTATAAAACATAGATTCCTGTTAGCTGTGTAATAATCAAAAAGAATGCCCCGGGTGAGGATCGAACTCACGACCGTCAGATAACTCTCAGGAGCATGATTATGAGACTGACGCGCTGCCTGCTGCGTTACCGAGGCCTACTAGAAAACTTTACATACAAAACAGGAAAACACAATATGAAATTTTAATTCCATTTACTCTTTCTGATGTGGAATATTTTTGCTCTCAAGACCAAAAAAACGAGGGACAGAGTCTTTTATAATAGTGTATTCGTGTTTTCTAAGAAGTTATTCTGTTCATTTAAGATATCGAAGAAGATGTGATAGGTCTTGAAAAGCTTTAAAATAAAGATTCATAACCAAATCTGAAAATTTTTCAAATACTTCTTTGAGTTTTAAAATAGACGACATGTGGGCTTTGCAGAAGTTATAAAACATAGTTTCCTGTTAGCTGTGTAATAATCAAAAAGAATGCCCCGGGTGAGGATCGAACTCACCCCGTAAGGCATGGTGACGTCAAGTGACGTCGATGTGAAGTCACTGTGACCTAAATGTGAAGTCGTTATGGCCGTTTTCAAGGCTTTCTGTGACCTCACAATGTGACTACTTTGTGAAGTCACCGTGCGACTTCAATGTGAAAAAAGTGACGAATGTGCATCGGATAGGGTGACCAAATTTTACCCGAATCCTATCCGGATTGTTCGGATCGACATTTTTTTATACTACATGTTTGTGACGACACTGCACTGGGTCGGGTGACCAAATTTTACCCGAATCCAATCCAGAAAGTTCGGATCGATCTTTTTTGGATTTGTTTGGGTACCGAATAGATTTGGATTAGTGGTCGGGTGACCTGATTTTCGTGAACCCGAACTGACCCGAGTCGGGTATAATGTTTTTACTGTAAGTCTTGTTCGGAATAGAATCTTGAATACGAGAGAGTAACCAGATTTTATCAGAAATTGTGTTACGACACAATTTCTGATGTCGGCTCGGATTTAGAGTCATGCACGAATCCGGTTATATACTTCTTGAACATGGTTGAATGTCTACTTGAGCATGAATGATGATTGACTGAAATTATATTTTGATTCAACCCATATTCTTACCCTAACCCAACAACAGCAACAAAATCTGTAGGCCCACAACCCGACCGAACCTGATAAATGATTTCGTATAGGGTTGGGTTGGGTTGATTATTGACGGCCAATTATCTACACTAGGGATATAGGCCCGGGGGGAGTGCCCTTCGTGGGGGTCTTTCTAAGGGAACCTAATCCGTATTTACGCATGGATAAATCCACGGCTCGAAGAAAACCACGAATACTCCGAACGATTAGGCCGACGGGCGCGATTGGGATCGAACCCAGCACCTCCCGTCTACCAGCTTCGAGAGCACAACCTCTCAGCCACTGGTGAGGCGATTTCGTATAGATTCGTATAACAAGATTTTACCAAATCCGGTTGGGTTGATTATTGACGGCCAATTATCTACACTAGGGATATAGGCCCGGGGGGGAGTGCCCTTCGTGGGGGTCTTTCTAAGGGAACTTAATCCGTATTTACGCATGGATAAATCCACGGCTCGAAGAAAACCACGAAAACTCCGAACGATTAGGCCGACGGGCGCGATTGGGATCGAACCCAGCACCTCCCGTCTACCAGCTTCGAGAGCACAACCTCTCAGCCACTGGTGGGGCGATTTCGTATAGATTCGTATAACAAGATTTTACCAAATCCGGATAAGATCAACGATATTGATTGGATCGGCAATAATTTTTAATGATGCAACTCGTATTCAAATTGAAACTTTGCATCTGATTGGGAAACCGGCTGATGTAGCCGTTAAGCAAGACAATTATAAATGTAAAAAACGCATACTAATATAAAAATAATAGATGAATCCATTAAAAATTACAATAAAAGTAAATATTTCAATAATATGAAATTCTATTGTGTAAATAACAACTTTTTAAATTAACTTCTACTTCTATTTGTTTTATGTAACCACGAAAAATATGGACAATAATTAAAACTATGCTATTTTGCTGTTAAGTATTGAAGTCTTTTAATGTGTATACTTTGCCAAATCTCCCATCTCTCAGTATCACGAAGCTTTCTGACACATTTATGAACAAATTTTTAAACGCATGGCACTTGCATGCCTGATTAAAGTTAATTGGGAATGAATAGCGTTTTCCATTTTTTAGACGTTATTCCATTTTTAGTCCTCCTATAAGTACCAAAATATGGCATATATATATATATATATATATATATATATATATATATATATATATATTTATTTAATCCTACCCTAGCTTTGATCGACACATTACCAAATAAAATGGAATCTGTCTGACACTCCAAACATTCATATGCATTGACTACATTCAAGAAAAAGAAAAATCATTATCATCAACCTAACCAAATTTTACTGTTTTTTTCTGATTATTTGGCTATAATGTTTGATAAATTAATTAGAATTGAACAAACTGTATTGCCTGATATTTTTAATTAAATTATCTTTCCAGCGGTATAAAGCTTTTATGGTATAACAAAGAAATATTGGGTGTTATGAGCCATCAAACTTCAAAGAAACATTGTTCCCAAAAGGGATCCACAATTTTGGCTACTAGATAAGAGATTCATTGGCGATTTCATCTGTTATGTGACATGTTTTGTTATTCTAAAATCATCACATTTCTGGAGGATTCAGAATGGAAATTGAAAAAAAAAACTATGAATTTTTTGAAGGGTCCTATATTTTAAGGTGAAAAAATTATAAAGGATTTTTTAAAGGACTCAAGTTCTTCTTGAACTGCTTACATATCATATTTTCTATGTTAACATTTTAATGGTAGACACTGAACATGAAAACATACAAAGAAAAAAGTATCAGAATGCAGCCATTACATTTTGAATATATTATTTTATAAATTAAATTTCAATTTTTCCAATTTGGAAAAATTGAAAAATACTCCTTCGGAAAAAAACGAAAAAAAAAACAGTTTTTTCTCAAAGTTTCCGTTTTTTTTAGTATTCCCATCTCTAATCTTATATATTTAATTAATGAAAATATCAACACAATGTATTCTCCCATATTATTCATATTCTGGGGTCCAGGTTTTAGATGATATTTTAAAAAAATAACGATTCGTTTAATTTATTAAGGATGATTTTTGAAAAATATTTGATTAAAGTTGACATTTTTGAAAGAGAAAAACAAAAATTTTACCTACAGATCAAAATAGACTATTATTTATAATTATATTTTAGCCCTTTGTGGCTCAACAACATCAATTTGAAAAATATATACTCACATGATAGACTACATCATTTTAAGCAAGTAAAAAATAATTTAAAAAATTAAATCATAAAAATAAAAATTATTGGCTAAAAGAGTCTTTTTCATATTTGTAATAAACAGAAAATTACATAGCTACTTCTCATAAATATTGTCATTTTTTAATACAAAATTCTAAAGTGTACGAACTTACCTTTGTAAAAAATCTATTTTTGAACGTCTCTGGACTTTTAAATGCAACAAAATTTAGTTTACAATAACGGGGTAAAACTGTTCAAATGATAAATAAGACTTTTATATGAAAAATTAATTTAGCACTGTCGTATGTTGAGAATTCTGTGAACAATTTATATTAACTTCTGTGTTGAAAGATAACAGTAATAAATAAAATCGCCTTTTTAAGCTCACTGTAAAAAACTGTGACTTTTGGGTATGTTTACAGATATGCAATACCGTGATACAAAGGGTTAATTCATTTTGCAACAGGGTTTGAATGCAGTAAAATATATTACTTAAAAACAATATTTTGGTTATTAAAAATATAATTTTATTAATTGATTGTCAAATTTATAATTTTATTTATGAAATTATACATTTATATAAGTAATAGATCTTACTTGGGATTATTTTTTGAAAACACAGATCATTAATTGTTTATAATGACACAGCACCGCATTTACTCTGTTTGGCGTCTAATGTGAGGCATTTTTTAACGTTTTACTGCAGATTTTAGATGCATCGATAGTGATGCATATATGTATCATATGACGCCGAAAAAGAATCTATCTGGTTTGATATTTGGTGACGGGACAGTAACCACAATAACCTTCTGTAATTCTGATATCACCATCAATAGAACAAGTAGATTTGACAGAATCTGAATAGACAGAGTATGATAGTTAAAAATAACATGCCTCTGTTAATAATAAATGTTTAATAATAGTGCATAGATATTTTGAAATTTATAACTATAAAATGATTCAGGAAATGAAACAGTAACATTAATCATTTGATTAAAATCGTTGACATACTGCTATTTATTTAAAAAAAATAAACATTCGAAATATAATAAACTTTATTTTTATAAAAAAGAAATAAATTAATGAAATATATAGCTTTTGTAAAAAAACTCATATGGAATTAACTGAAAACGTTATAGTTTTGTTACGGTTGGTTTCAACAAATTTTTTTTTTAATCTACATTAATTATTTAAATCACTTTCTCAACATTTATTTAAAAGCACTCTTTTTTTCTGTTTCTAATAAAAATTTAAATAAATAAAAGTAATTGTAATAATTATAATAAAATCAGTTTTTATTTTTTCTTCTTTCTTTTTCTTTTTGCAAAGTAATTTCAACGTTTATAGTCTAACGTAGCTTCCTGTTTTTCAAATACGAAAAGCAGACAGCAAGGGAGGGATGTTTTGTCAGTAGACTGCACAGGTGGAAAATTTGGAGTCATCTAGTCTGACTTTGATATAAGAATGACCGACCGCCCTGTATAAGAATTACGTTATCTTATGAGTGTACTATACACGCAATTAGGCTTTGTAAGTTTACGTCAGGCTTCAATTGGCTCTGCTATCAGGCGGATAGCTGGCGCCCATGTAAACAGAGGCTAACAGGACCCCCCTTCAGCACACGCCATGGGGGTGATGCATGGTTTCCTTCCCCCATGAAGCGGCCGGCAGAGTGGAGCGGCAAGCTGTAGTCTTCACGATGAGTCCATTTTTCCTTTTGTTTCCATTCCCGTACCCCTGGCAGAGTGGATCGGTCCCGTTTTTCAAGCAGCGCGGGAGAATGAATGTTTACGACACTTGTTGCTTGGCCAAGAGACCTGTCGTTTGACTCGTAAAAAAAAATTCGACTTATTACGGGGCTCGAAGATTGGCCTGTGGGCTGGATCGCGAAGTTGTTGAAGGCGGACAGGTTTCTGGAAGATTTTTTTTTTGAGAGTGGGGCATTGATGGCCCTACATTAACCATCCTAAATCATGATTTTATGATGAAAAGAGGCTATAAGGGCATTTTCGAATTGCGGATCTATAACTGTTAACGAGAAATTAAGAAGAAGATATGTGTAGCCTATTTTTTTTTGGCGTAGTGGCGCTCCAAGATTATGACTTCTTAACCATCAGAAGTGATCATAGATATTGAACTAAACCGGTCGTTAGAAGTCGTAGTGTTCTGAGTTACGGTGATGGCTATCTTCGAATAAAACACATGCTTCAGGAAGGTGAAATTACTGACTCCGACGGTGAAGTTCTGGACCGTAGAACGATTTTCCCCTCCGGACTAGATGATGGACCTAGTAGTTAATGGCAAGTGATGCAGTGAGATGAGAGGATTGATGAATGTTAGTTTGAAACCACGTCTGAATTTTTCCCCAGCCTGAATACTCCAGCTTAAGTGCTTCATCAGATTTTGAAAAAGGAGGAAATGCTCGTAAGTGCCCATTGACTAAAATTGTAGAACTCTCTACCTGTTGTAAGTACTATTTGCATAGTTTTTCTTTTTATTTATTTGTACCTCTTTAAAAAAAAAAAAAAAAAAAAAATATATGTTTGCTATACCAGAGTTTAAAAGTGAAATGAATATCTTTGGATAATTTCAATAAGAATAAACATTATGAACAGAAATAGTCTGTAGGTTAATATATAATGTTTGTATGTTTGAACGACCATTAAATGGTAATATGATGGTAATTTTAAAAATATGATGTGTAATTTAAAAGTAACCAGTGAGTGGTTTCAACTTAAAAGATCAGCTGTTATATTGTTTTATTAAGATTATTTTTGATAACTTAGTTGCTTCATTATTTTAAATGTTCAAATAAATTGTGTTTTTTTTTGTTTATTATCAAAGTTGGTATGTTTTTCTTTGTATAAATCTCTAAATAATTAATTTTTTATATTCACAGTAGACCTATAAGAATGGCCTAACCTTTCTGTGATTAATTAAAAAAAAAAAAAAAAGGGAGAGAAAATTCAACTTTATTAAATTAGGACTTTAAAATTTCTTAAGTTTAAATTCATAACTGACTGTTTTAATGAACATAAATTGAAGTTCACTCAATGTTATACAATCGTATTTTTGATCTTGATTTAAGGATGGATAGATTAATAAGTGAAACAGTAGTATTAAATTTAATTTCATAAAATGTTAAATTAAGCTTTAACTCTCCTCTTTCAGAAACATTGTTTTTCTAAAATATACACCAAAATTGTTTTATTTTAAAAAGTAAAAAAAAAAAAAAAAAAAAAAATATCCAGTCATTATACACCACTATACGATTCTTGGTTAACCGATCGGATCTTGTTCAGAATCTCTATGGTTGTTCTAAAATTTTAGTACATCATCATATCCCTATTCTATTAACGGATTTAACTCTTTCCCCTTTTGGTCCTCATATTGGAGGAATTTCAGGTTGTCTGCATTTTTCCAAATTATATGATGATTACACTTTTGTTAATTTAATGTGTATGGAGATTTGAGCTTGATCGGGTTGGAGTGGAGTTGGGTGTTCTTTATGCAATCCAGTATGGTACTTGATTTAGAAATCTGTTGCCCCTTACTACATTTAATATTGTCTTAAAATGATGAGTTCAAAATTATCATTGTTGTATTAACCTATTCGGATTCTTAAGTTTTGATATTTTGATTAGTTTAATATAATTTGCTACCTTTTCCATGGCAACAGATTTCAGTGGAGCTAATCAGGGTATACTTATTTTTTTCTAAATATTTAATTGTCAAGTGAAGATCGAGTAATAATTGAGCTTTTTAAGTTTAAGTAAGTTGTGTTTTAGAAAGAACCCCAAAACTCCACAACAAATGGAGCCGTAACAATTCGGTCTCTGGGTTATTGATTTTTTTTTACTTGTATGTATTTATGTATCAAAGAGCAACTGGGTGTTTTTGCAATTAAAATTTTATTTATATGTTCAAGTGTAAAAAGAGGTCTAGGCTCTCTCTCTGTGCTAGTAAGCTACAATTCCCAGTCAAAATTATGCCTTGTGAGCATAACCTTCAATCTTGTTACGGTTGGTTTCAACAAAATTTTTTTTTTAATCTACATTAATTATTTAAATCACTTTCTCAACATTTATTTAAAAGCACTCTTTTTTTCTGTTTCTAATAAAAATTTAAATAAATAAAAGTAATTGTAATAATTATAATAAAATCAGTTTTTATTTTTTCTTCTTTCTTTTTCTTTTTGCAAAGTAATTTCAACGTTTATAGTCTAACGTAGCTTCCTGTTTTTCAAATACGAAAAGCAGACAGCAAGGGAGGGATGTTTTGTCAGTAGACTGCACAGGTGGAAAATTTGGAGTCATCTAGTCTGACTTTGATATAAGAATGACCGACCGCCCTGTATAAGAATTACGTTATCTTATGAGTGTACTATACACGCAATTAGGCTTTGTAAGTTTACGTCAGGCTTCAATTGGCTCTGCTATCAGGCGGATAGCTGGCGCCCATGTAAACAGAGGCTAACAGGACCCCCCTTCAGCACACGCCATGGGGGTGATGCATGGTTTCCTTCCCCCATGAAGCGGCCGGCAGAGTGGAGCGGCAAGCTGTAGTCTTCACGATGAGTCCATTTTTCCTTTTGTTTCCATTCCCGTACCCCTGGCAGAGTGGATCGGTCCCGTTTTTCAAGCAGCGCGGGAGAATGAATGTTTACGACACTTGTTGCTTGGCCAAGAGACCTGTCGTTTGACTCGTAAAAAAAAATTCGACTTATTACGGGGCTCGAAGATTGGCCTGTGGGCTGGATCGCGAAGTTGTTGAAGGCGGACAGGTTTCTGGAAGATTTTTTTTTTGAGAGTGGGGCATTGATGGCCCTACATTAACCATCCTAAATCATGATTTTATGATGAAAAGAGGCTATAAGGGCATTTTCGAATTGCGGATCTATAACTGTTAACGAGAAATTAAGAAGAAGATATGTGTAGCCTATTTTTTTTTTTGGCGTAGTGGCGCTCCAAGATTATGACTTCTTAACCATCAGAAGTGATCATAGATATTGAACTAAACCGGTCGTTAGAAGTCGTAGTGTTCTGAGTTACGGTGATGGCTATCTTCGAATAAAACACATGCTTCAGGAAGGTGAAATTACTGACTCCGACGGTGAAGTTCTGGACCGTAGAACGATTTTCCCCTCCGGACTAGATGATGGACCTAGTAGTTGATGGCAGGTGATGCAGTGAGATGAGAGGATTGATGAATGTTAGTTTGAAACCACGTCTGAATTTTTCCCCAGCCTGAATACTCCAGCTTAAGTGCTTCATCAGATTTTGAAAAAGGAGGAAATGCTCCTAAGTGCCCATTGACTAAAATTGTAGAACTCTCTACCTGTTGTAAGTACTATTTGCATAGTTTTTCTTTTTATTTATTTGTACCTCTTTAAAAAAAAAAAAAAAAAAAAAAAAAAATATGTTTGCTATACCAGAGTTTAAAAGTGAAATGAATATCTTTGGATAATTTCAATAAGAATAAACATTATGAACAGAAATAGTCTGTAGGTTAATATATAATGTTTGTATGTTTGAACGACCATTAAATGGTAATATGATGGTAATTTTAAAAATATGATGTGTAATTTAAAAGTAACCAGTGAGTGGTTTCAACTTAAAAGATCAGCTGTTATATTGTTTTATTAAGATTATTTTTGATAACTTAGTTGCTTCATTATTTTAAATGTTCAAATAAATTGTGTGTTTTTTTTTGTTTATTATCAAAGTTGGTATGTTTTTCTTTGTATAAATCTCTAAATAATTAATTTTTATATTCACAGTAGACCTATAAGAATGGCCTAACCTTTCTGTGATTAATTAAAAAAAAAAAAAAAAGGGAGAGAAAATTCAACTTTATTAAATTAGGACTTTAAAATTTCTTAAGTTTAAATTCATAACTGACTGTTTTAATGAACATAAATTGAAGTTCACTCAATGTTATACAATCGTATTTTTGATCTTGATTTAAGGATGGATAGATTAATAAGTGAAACAGTAGTATTAAATTTAATTTCATAAAATGTTAAATTAAGCTTTAACTCTCCTCTTTCAGAAACATTGTTTTTCTAAAATATACACCAAAATTGTTTTATTTTAAAAAGTAAAAAAAAAAAAAAAAAAAAAAAAAAAAATATCCAGTCATTATACACCACTATACGATTCTTGGTTAACCGATCGGATCTTGTTCAGAATCTCTATGGTTGTTCTAAAATTTTAGTACATCATCATATCCCTATTCTATTAACGGATTTAACTCTTTCCCCTTTTGGTCCTCATATTGGAGGAATTTCAGGTTGTCTGCATTTTTCCAAATTATATGATGATTACACTTTTGTTAATTTAATGTGTATGGAGATTTGAGCTTGATCGGGTTGGAGTGGAGTTGGGTGTTCTTTATGCAATCCAGTATGGTACTTGATTTAGAAATCTGTTGCCCCTTACTACATTTAATATTGTCTTAAAATGATGAGTTCAAAATTATCATTGTTGTATTAACCTATTCGGATTCTTAAGTTTTGATATTTTGATTAGTTTAATATAATTTGCTACCTTTTCCATGGCAACAGATTTCAGTGGAGCTAATCAGGGTATACTTATTTTTTTCTAAATATTTAATTGTCAAGTGAAGATCGAGTAATAATTGAGCTTTTTAAGTTTAAGTAAGTTGTGTTTTAGAAAGAACCCCAAAACTCCACAACAATTTAATAAAAATATAACAAGTAAAATAATATTTCTTCATACCAATTTTCCTTTGTCATCATCTTCAATATTCTGTTTTGATGTAATCCACATAAAGAAAGCTTCTTTCGGCGAAAATAATTCGTCCAAATCTGGTACAGTATCATTGACCGGAATCAAATTTCACCACGCCAATAAATACTGTACCTTTCTCGAACGTAATTTTCTATCAAATATGTATATGCGAAGTTCTGTGCAGGTTTTTGTTAAATTTTAATTCCACATCCATTATACAAGTCTATTGTCCAAGTACTTCATTCACATCTCACTTCCATCCCTACACTGTTATTTTTTACTTATTAAGAATTTCGTACTCTGGCGTAGATCTGCAGACGATATTTTCAAAACATCTGCCTGCTTAGAAGGGCAGATGATTTTTTTTTCTTGTTATATAGTTTAGGTTAGAGTAGAAAGTTAAATACGGAATATTTTTTTGAGATTCTCTCCAATTAAAATTTATTATTTGAAGAAGTATTTTTTATGCATTTGATCTTATTTTTTTCGATTAGTTTCACAATAATTTCAATTTAAATGATTTGTAAGTTCCTTTTTTGTAAATTGAAACAATGATATTATAATATTTATGGCATATCAAATAAAACATTGTTTAAATTTTGGAGTATATAATAAATATTTTAATGGACAATAATGCAAGATCATTTAACAAAAACAGTAACATTTGTATCACGCGTAATAAATGCAAAATATGATCATAAACAATAGAAAAGGTTATCGCGGGAGAGGGGAGGAGGCATTTTTTTACTTTTTCAACCTTTCTTTTTTTATTTATTAATATCCTGTAGAATAAAACAGCTTGTAAAATAGCAATATTTTTTAAAAATAAATTTTTGATAAATGAAAAGGGAAAAGATAAATAATTATTTATGTCATGCGTTTTGCATACGTTTCGTATATTTCATTTTATCTTCGGAAAATATTAAATTTATTTAAGAAGTATGAAACAAGTACCAAAATATATATTGGCAGAGGTACTTAATCTACTTAAACACTAACAGAAAAACAATTATTATTGAAAATATACAAGTGTTTTTATTATAATAAATGATTGTTTATCACAACTTACCTACCTTCACAAAAACAAATCTTTAATTACCCCATCTGTATATTATTTTCTGCCGTAATTTACAATTGACACAAATAGGGGATCCAACCCGGGTTCCTCGGGTTATAGAATATAGCATATATATAGATATATATATTCTTAAATTGAAAATTCTAATTTTACATTTAATACTTTTTTTTTTACATTTAATACATTATTTTAGATTGTCCACTAACAACACCAAAAATAATTTTCATATGAAAAATATCAATTATGTATTTAAATAAAGTTTTAAAATTCATTAGTGATACTTTCGTATTAGTCGCATGTCAGGTTTTAATTAGTTGAAGATATCGCCACCTGTATATATATATATATAATTTTTTTTGTTTGTTTGTTTATTCTAATAGTTATAGTGGTTTAAGCGAATAGTTTAATTTTATGTCTATTAAAATTGTGTTTTAAAAGAATATGAATTCCTATTTTTTATGAAGTTTTTAATTTCGATGTTGAATATTAGTCGGAAATAAACGCAGAATTATGGGAAATTTATTATTGTAACATTTTGTATTTAAATGGAAACGTTTTAATATGGTTTGATTGGAATGCCCTCAATAGAGAGATTTAAAAAAAAAACATGCTTGAAAATTATTTTTAAAACCATAAAGAATAGTAAATTGAAGTACAGTTTCAAGCATATTGCATTTGAAAGAACTTTTTTTTTTTTCCTCCGACGATTAAATATCGAAATTGTGCAATGTTTCGAAGTTAAAAAAAATCACAGTAAAAGCGTTATTTAATGTTCGCTTGTTGCCACCGTCAACATACCGTCATTGTTACTCTCATATATGATTTCGCTCTATAATAGAGATTGTTGTTCCAATTTTTAAAAAGTTGTTAGTTTTTCACATAGTATGAAAAGCAAATGAAAATGTGTCTTAATTTTAAAAAAATGTTCATGGAGTACATGCAGAATTATGTTTGTATTATAATTTATAATTTCATATTGATTGAAATTTATCTATTTACGAAGTACTTGAACTTGAAGGGGGGGGGGGGCATGAGACCTATAGCTACTTGGCTGTTGTCTCTAATTATCCAAAAACAAGAAACAACCAACACAGCGAACAAAACACCCACTTAAAAGCGATTAATACTATGGAAAAAGTTCAGAGTAGCTGCGCGAAACTCTTTCGAAGACCAGAAATCGTTAATAAAGCACACCATCGAGCGAAAAGACCCACTATTCAAAGAATCACTATTCTAACAACAACTACGCTGGGACTGATATTTAGTACACAAGAAACAGCCAACACAACGAACAAAACACCCACTTAAAAGCGATCAATACTATGGAAAAAGTTCAGAGTAGCAGCGCGAAACTCTTTCGAAGAACAGAAATCGTTAATAAAGCACACCATCGAACGAAAAGACCCACTATTCAAGGTATCACTATTCCAACAACAACTACGCTGGGACTGATATTTAGTACACCGAAAAAAAATATGCTCCAAGGAGTCAGCTACTCCACAAGTGCGGCAACTGCCGTCCGCTACCAGATTAAAACGAGCCAACATCGCGGGGGTTATCAGCATACCACACAGAAACCTTGAAATAAAAACATCCTCCTGTCTATTGCGAGACCAACGGAACGTTTGCTTAGCACTGGGAATATTCCCTTGCGAGTACTGATACTTGCAGGAGCTATAGGTGAGCCCAAACTGACTCTTAATCTTTTTCTTTTGAGCGCAGATTAAATCCTCTGGAGAGATCCATTCGATCATGGTGTTAAAATCAGATACACTCTTGGCCAGGTTGTCTGCTTTTTCATTTAAGGGGATCCCCCGGTGCCCCGGAACCCAGTACAAGAAGAGTTTCGGAATATGGGCTGAGACCCGAAGAATTTTATTATAGAGCCATATAACAACCTTAGGTGACTTCAAGTGCGTAGATTGTAGCGCTGATAAAACAGACAAGCTATCAGTGAGAATTACAACTGGAAGCGACACTGATACCAGCTCATCCAAAGCCGTGCCCATCGCCAGAGCCTCCGCTGAAAAAATAGAGTTGACCTGTTGGATTCTATAGCCAAACTGACCTGTTCGTGAGCAGCCAGCGATCGACGTAATAGAGGGAGACTTCGATGCATCAGTGGCAATGATGTTCCAGGATCCCGCAAACTCTTGGATAAAATCTGCAAAAAGGGAAGCTATAATACTCGATTCCAGCTCTGTACTCTGAAAAGGTAGGCCCGAGGAAAAGAATTGTATTTATCTGTATTCATAGGCAGAGGAACTTGGAAACGCAGCAGATGATCCAGCCTGCAGCCGAACTCATTCAAATTCTCAGAAACACATGGTAAACTATCTACAAAAGAGACCAAACCATCCGTGCGAAATTCAAAGAAAGATGACCAGCTGCCCAGAGAAACCTGTTTAATCCAGAACCGGAAAGCTAGATCCCGGATCCTGTCTACAATAGGAAGAGCGTCAGCATGTTTACGCAAAAGCAAAATCGGGGTCCATCCCGGAAGTCCCAGTGCCACCCTTATAGCACAATTCTGCAGCACTTCCAACTTTAGAAAAGTGGTCTTGCATGCTGAGACTAAGATGGCTGCCCCATATTCAAGGACGCTTCAAATTGCGAGGAGGCTAGCGTCAGGAGGTGGGAAGATCTTGCTCCATAACTCCTCTGGGCCAGGGCCTTCAGAATGTTGATTCTTTTAAAAACTTTTACCCGAAGGTACTCTGCATGTCTACGAAATCCACCCCGGCGAGCAAAGACGAAACCAAGAAACTTAATTTCCGAGCACCAGTCAATCAGACCGCCGTTAATAGTAAATTGAAACTCGCATTCCTCCAACCTCCTTGATAGGTTTATGGCATGACATTTGTCTGATCTGATAGATAGCTTCCAGTAAGAGCACCATTGCACTATGAGCCTGAGCGCATCTTGGATTTTTTCTCTGCAGGACTCCAAAGAGGCAGCCGCGCAATATATAAAAATATCATCAGCATATATAAGAAACTTAATGTCGAGACCCTCCAACACTTCATAAAAATCCGCCAAATAAATTGTGAACAAAATCGGACTCAACACAGAGCCCTGGGACACACCTTTACCGATACCACGGGCTGTCGAAAGAACACCTCTCCAGGAGACCTTGATCCTTCTAGCGGAAAGAAAGCGATGCAGCCATCGAAGAATCGAGCCCGTAATGCCCAATTGAGCACATTTAGACATAAGACCATCTATATAAACAGAGTCATACGCAGCCTGAATATCTAGGGATACACCCAAAATGAATTTCCTCTCCTTCTTTGCCAGTAAGAGATCCTGATGGAGAACGGCAAGGGCAGCATGGCAGTCACGGAACGGCTGGAAACCCAACTGTCTTCTGTCAATTAATTTATTTTCAAGCAAGTAACGATTAATACGAGAGGAGATAATTCTCTCACAGATTTTGCACATAACAGAGGTCAAAGCAATCGGACGGTAGGAGGAAACATGGGATTTAGGTTTACCAGGCTTTAAGATAGGAAGGATAATCGCAGAGGACCAAGCATCCGGGATATCACCTGAGATCCAGCTGTTGTTAAAAATCTGCAGCAGACGCGATTTTACAAACCATCACGCGTGGAACGATTAGAGGCGATGTCGAATGGTGATTGGTCGACTGCCAGAGACGAGGTAGGAGGAGTTTAATGCGCTTGAAGAGGATATTTTCATTTCGTTGAAGATTCATAAGAAAGTCTCATCTTGCATATTCATGTTTGCTTTATTTTTAATGATGCTTAGGACATATTAAACGTGTCTAACAAAAAATTATTAACTTCTTTTCTAACTTTTTTTTTTCTTTCCAATTAAAAGAAAACAATCCATATGTACAAGTACAATTTGAAACAGCAAATCAAATACTTCTAGCTCTTGTATTTTCAGAGGTCATTATCTAATTCAACTCTTGTTTTTTTTCGTTTTTTTTTTCGTTTTTTTTCTTTTTTAAGAAAAATAAAACATTTTAATTGTAAAGGTTGGTGAAAACTAATTTAAGTTTGTAGTAGCTTGTGTGCACTTTTTCAGGGAAAAAAAATTTACGTCCAGCATAATTTATTGATACATAACAAACCTTACATAAAGTTAAACATATTTAATTTATAAATTATTATATTCTTTGATATCTATAATCTATAACTTCCAGTTTTCAAATAAAGATTACATGTTTACATTTTTTTTTTTGTAATTTTTATTTTAAATTTTATTTATAGTAAATACTAACTACAATTAGCTAGAATTAAACAAAGAAAAACATATTAAACATTATTTCACAAGAATAAACTGAAAGCACAGCAAATAAATGTTAGCTTTCTGAATGTTTATTATTATTTTTTTAATAATCATAATTGAATTAATAAACGAAAATAAAATTACTAGGTTGTTAAAAACCTTTTGAACTGTGCTATTTCATAAAATCAACATATACTTAAGCAATGCAATTTTCAGATTTTTATATAGTCATTTATTTCATAAAATCAATATATACTTAAGAAATGAAGATTTCAGATTTATTTATACCAAATTTATATATACTAGTTTTAAATTTTTTACTGAACTTAAAGGTTTATTAAACAAACTATTTCCTTCATATCTTTAAGTCAAGACAGCGTAAAATACAAAATTTTCATACAAATTCATTTAATTTTGGAATTTTTTTTTCTTTTTACAATTAAAAAAATTGTAAACATTGCATGTATCCACTGCAAAATTTAACTGAAAAAAAATTCATTCAGTATTTAAATAATTTAAAGAGCTATACAAATTACACTTAAACGCCTAAAATCCATGCAACTTCTAAGCCGTTAAAATACACATACACATGTAAATTTATTTTTAGCTCACAGGCTATCAAAGCCTGAGAGCTTATGTGCCCGCCCGTTCTGTATGTATGTATGTATGTATGTACGTACGTAACGCGATAACTCTTGACAGAAATAACAGTTTTGCTTCCAATTTTGTTTATAGGTTCCTTGTGATAAGGCGCTTCCCTGATTAGTTTTGGGGATTGATTGTTTAACTATAAAGGGAGGAACGGGGGCTAACCCCCCTTAATTTGGATAAATGGTTTTTTCATGCAGAATTATCCAATTTTCTTCAAATTTTGTATATAGGTTCATTGTGATAAGGTTCTTTCCTGATTAGTTTTGGGGGTTCATAGGTTAAGTATAAAGGGGGTAACGGGGGGGGGTTAATCCTCCCCCCTTATTTTAAATAAATGATTTTTTTTCATGCAGAGTTATCCGATTTTCTTCAAACTTTCTATATGGGCTCATTGTGGTAAGGGGCTTCCCTGATTAGTTTTGGGGGTTCATTGGTGAAGTGTAAAGGAGGGAAACGGGGGCTACCCCCCCTTGATATAGATAAATGGGTTTTTTAAGCAGAATTATCCGATTTTCTTCAAATTTTATATATATGTTCATTGTGATAAGGCGCTTCTCTGATTAGTTTTGGGGGTTCTTTGTTTAAGTATAAAGGGGGACAGGGGGCTAACCCCCCCCCCCCTTAATTTAAATAAATGGATTTTTCATGCAGAATTATCCGATTTTTTCAAATTTTGTATATAGGTTCATTGTGGTAAGGCGCTTCTCTGATTAGTTTTATGGGTTCATTGGTTAATTATAAGAAGGAGAAACGGGGGATGGTTCCCCCCTCTTAATATATTGTCGATTTCTTCATTTTTCGAGGGCTTATTTCAAATTCTTTGAAATAAGAATATAATTTACAGTTAGTGTGAATAGCCTGTGAGCTCAATGCCGTCAGTTTAACTGGGCAGTTTTCTTTTTTCTTTTTTATTTAAATAATTTAAATGGTTTATTACGAAACACACATAAACCCTCCAATATGTAATAATAATGCTCACAAAATGTGTAGTGGCGCCATCTGTTCGTAAAATAAGCAATTAATCATTCAACATTTTTTTTCGCAAAATAAAAATAATGATAACTATATTTATTATTACTAGTGTTAGATAGATTTATCTCCTTTACTTTCACTATTATTATTGGTAATACAGTTATGAAATGATGCCATTGTATGCTTTATTTAATCTATTTATAATAATTTAGTTTGGTTGTTATTGTTTTTAGCCTAAATGTACCAAAATTAACATGTAAAATCATGAAATCAACACAATCCCTGTATATGATTTTCTGCTATTCCAATTTTCACAAAATTCTTGAGATCACGATGACATTAAAATATATATTACTGATGTAGAAGACATATAATTTTTTTTTAAATAAATAGATTACTGATGTAGACGACATATACAAACAATAAAAATGAATAAATAAATAAATAAAAGAAGAAGCAGAAACAGAATTAAAAACAAAAAGTCCTAGCTTCGGGATTTTAATAGTGACCAAAAACGTTTTGTTTCTATTACACATTATTAATAACAAATAACATTAACATACATGTAATGTTTGGGCTTGTACAGAGTGTATCAACCGAAACATGAGATCATATTTCAAGCTATGTCTACAAAACCCAAGCTTCTCTTTAACATAGATTGGTTTATTTTTCTCATAGTTTATATCTTGCTAATTAATCACAAGAGGATGTATAACAAATCTTTACGCAAAAGTATTAATTATATAATAATAATATTAATTATATATGTTAATAATAATATTAATTATATATTTAAATAATAATATTTATTTATATTAATTATATATTTAAATAATAACATTTATTTATATTAATTATACGTTTAAATAATAATACTTATAAATATTAATTGAATATATTTAAATAAAAATACTAATTAATATTAATTATACTTATTTAAATAAAAATAATAATTAAAAATTTAAATAATAAAATAATAGAAAAAAAACTTTAAATATGGTAATCTTCCAGAACTTTATCACTACAGATCAACCAGTAATTGGTAAAAAGAATTTTAGTAAATTAATAGAGATTTTTAAGAATAATGCTTAAGTTTAAAAGTTGAAAACTTTAATTAATTAATTCTGCTAATTTGATAATCATCTGTTACTAAAGTTCTGATAAAAAAAATTTAATGAAAGTTTAGGACTTATTGCATTTTAATAAATGTTCGTATAGTTATTAAAAAATAGCTTATATGAATTACAATTCAATTTAATTTTTGAAATTATCTGATATTAAATTTTATTGTATGTAATAAAAATTTTAATTTTAATTTACCTTAATTATAATTATAATTTAACATTGTTTAACTTAATTCTAATTAAAATTTAATTATTTAATTGACAATAAAATATTGCAGAGCAATTGATAAAGATCAACTGATCTTTATATCAATGCTTAAGAAGCCCTGTTAATAAATATTCTTTATTAACTATACTCCGTTCGCTGAAACGAGATAACGAAAGTAAACAAATGCGCGTGCAGATTGGCGATGCTTAAACCTGGCGCTGTGCCAAAAGCGCCAAATAGATTTCTTGAAGTGTTGAGCTTCTGCTTTTTTCCCAAACGTCTGTTTGTTGCTTGTCTTTCACTTTTAAAATTGACGATTTTTTTCGATTGATTTGGTATTTTGTATACACAAATGGAGTGTGAAAATTCTTCTTTGAGCCTGCCTAAGAAGAGAGTAAAAAGAAAAGCTTTGAGTAAGGTGGAGAAAGATATGATTTTAAATGTATATAAAACGGAACTTGAATCGAATCCTGAACTTCTGATTTCTCATATAGGAGATAATGCTGCTCGTATAACAGGCGTAGGTAAAGCTTCCGTTTTTCGAGTGTTAAGAGAGTATAAAAAA
The DNA here is from genome assembly GCA_963931845.1 of Maratus michaelseni. Taxonomy (NCBI): domain Eukaryota; kingdom Metazoa; phylum Arthropoda; class Arachnida; order Araneae; family Salticidae; genus Maratus; species Maratus michaelseni. Next base: position 326,510,318 of record OZ007594.1, read on the forward strand.
TGTGGTGTTAAACTCGCCGAAGAAAATAAAATTACGTAAACGTGTTTTAGAAAATATAGATGATTTTGATAGGAATGCTATTAGGAGAAAAATCCACGAGTTCTTTTTCAGGAATGAATTGCCCACTATAAATAAAGTTTTGGAAGTTGTAAATGATGACCCTGATTTGCCAACCTTTAAAAGGACAACATTTTATCATCTCCTGAAAGAATTAAACTTTAGATATTCACGGAGGAGAGGACGAGACAGTACTCTCATTGATAAAAACGAAATAATTGTGTGGCAAAGAAAATATTTACGGCAAATCAAATCTTTCAGAGAAGAAGGGCGCAAAATATATTATATGGATGAAACTTGGTTGAATGCAGGCCATACAGTTAGTAAAGTTTGGAAAGATACATCAGTAAAATCATCAAAACAAGCATTTTTATCTGGTCTTTCTTCAGGATTAAAATCTCCTTCCAGAAAAGGAAAACGGATGATAATTACCCGTATTGGTAGAGATTCTGGTTTCGTGGATGGAGGGCTTGACTTATTCGAATCAAATAAAAATAAAGATTATCACGAAGCCATGAATTCAGAACGTTTTGAAAAGTGGTTTGGTGATATCTTATTTCGACTGGAAGATAACTGTGTGATAGTAATGGACAATGCTCCTTATCATTCCCGAAAATCAGAAAAAATACCGAATACTTCGTGGAGAAAACAACAGATTGTTGATTGGCTTTTAACAAAAAATATCCCTTTTGAGGACGGAATGTTAAAAGCGGAACTGTTACAGTTAGTAAAGCAAAATAAAAATAAATATGACAAGTACGCTGTCGATGAAATGACAAAAGCACAAAATAAAACTGTCTTACGATTACCCCCCTATCATTGCAAGCTTAATCACATTGAACTGATTTGGGCACAAATAAAGAACTTAGTTGCGAAAGAAAACAAAACATTCAAAATGAGCCTCATGTAAAAGATATATTCTCTCAAAGTATCAGCAAAATTGGCACTGAAGAATGGAAAAGATGCATTCAACATGTAACAAATACAGTGGAACAACAAATGTGGGATTTAGATAATGCTATAGATAATATAGTAGATTCCATGGTAATCAATCTAGATTCTAATAGTTCCGATACTTCAACTTCATCTTCTGAATGATTTATGAGGTAAGTGGGCTTCAATAATGTAAGATATAAATAGTTTTGTACTATTTTTTATTTAACAAAATTAACTCCTGATGATGGTTTATAACAATGTTGAATTCAGACGGTTTGCCCCGGGAGGAAATTCCGTTCAGGGCATTAAAATGTCCCCTCCCGGAATATTTCAGATTTTATACTTTTAATGGTCAAAAAGTATAATCCACCCCCCCCCCCCCAAATATATAATGTCTCGCCTGGAGGCACAGAAATCCCACCAGGAAAAAATATCTCTGAATTCAACGCTGTTTAAAATAAATAGAGAATAATTTATATTTTGACATCTTAAACTTTTACATTTTTGTTTAAAATCTCGATGTAAGTCAGTTAGCAACTTGTGTTGTTTTCATATACTTATCAAAATAAATGTTTAAAAAATTAACAAATCGAAATAAAAAATAAAATTCGCCAACCTAGGGATTTGTGCCAAATGTGTGGCTCCTTGACGATTTTTCTGCAACCCGTTTGTTTACTTTCGTTATCTCGTTTCCCTGAACAGACTATAATTCAATAAAGATCAAAGCAAAACTCTAAAAATTGGAAAGGACACAACTCGATACATCAAAATTACGAGCCTGGTGCTTTAACCACTATACAAGATCTGACACAAGATTGTTAGCTTTTAATACATTTATTCATTTAATACGCTTTAACTCCTCCCCTCACCAACTACGTCACCATCTTTTAGCCAATCATCATTCGACACCGCCTACAATCGTTCTACGCGTGATGGTTTGTAAAATCTCGCAGCAGACATTGGAGAGAGTGGTCATTTAAGGTCTTAAAAAAGGCAGCGCTCACTTTATCCTCACCCGGAGTGGTAATTCTTGTCCGATTGATGGCATCTTTCAATTCTTGCATAGTAAAAGGAGAGTTAAGCTGGCTGTTTACTTCATTACCATAGGTGAAAGGGAGGGGTTGATGGTCACATTCCTGACTAAACTGGTTGGCAAAGGCTTCGGCTTGCGCCGCTGCATCAGAGTTGAAGGAATTGGCAATATGGATACAAAAATGTGTCTCTGGAGACGGGCTTGAGCGATTTCTGATTTTGCGGAAAATCTTGAATAAAATATGCGGGTCACTCGCTTTGCGGCACTCCGCATCCCAGAAACTACGCTTCGCCATTCTCACCACCTGACGGAGCTTTGCCGCAGTACGTTTGTACTTAACCCAGTATTCCGTAGACACCAGGCGACGGGGTCTTTTAAGGAGGAATTGCTTCTGCTTGCTCAGGTTGCTGCACCTTGCCGTCCACCAAGCTGGAAGGCACTTCGCTGGCATGACCCTAGAGAAACTGTGTTTATTCATGTCCAGGAGAACTAACGTATGAAAGGACTGATAGTGGATGTCAGTAATAGTCTGTAGATTTTCATTGACCTCTTTACCTATACGCGACCAGTTGAAAAGGGTGAAGCCCGGCTGAACTGGAGTGCAGAGATCCATAGCAATAGTAATTGGGAAGTGGTCACTATCATATAATTCTTCTTCGACATGGATCGTAGAACGGGCGAGAAGATCCGGGGTGCACAGCGAGAGATCTATCAGTGAGCATGTTCCATTTGGAGCCACATGGGTAGGGGAAGTAGAGTTCATTAGGCAAAACGTACTTGCCGACATCCACTCAACAAAGCTATCACTAGCCCGCGAAGACACCGGGGAACCCCAAAGACGGTGGTGAAGGTTGAAATCCCCAAGAATGACAGATGAGTCAGCAAGCCTATCACAGAGCTTAGTGAGGTCGGCCACAATCAGGCCGGAGGAAGAGTATACATTGATAATATTTAGGTGCACCGATCCGTAGCAAGGCAACACTAGATACCGGGCTTGCTCATTCACTCTCAAAACGTCACAAATGGTGGCTGACCGCGACCAGCGATTGGTCCAAAGCAACGCGCCCATCATTTTGTGCCAATCGCTGTATGTCTTTCCTCCTAGTCAGCCACCTTTTGTGACGTCATCATAATGAATGAGCAAGCCCGGTATGTAGTGTAGCCCTGTCCGTAGTCAAGATGAATACCCATGATCTCATTAGCAAATCCAAGGTTGTTAAAATTAAATTGGCGGGACGACCAAGCAGAATTAACGGCAATAGCCAGACCACCACCTGGACGGTCAATCCTATCCAGACGATAGACAATTTTACCTGGGATGACCAAAGATTTTTCTGGCGTGAGAAACGTTTCCTGCAACACAAGAACATCCGCTATAGTAAACAGAGGGCACCTAAGCCAGGATTGTTTGTTTAATATGCTTCTACAGTTCCATTGCAGCACCCTGAACCCCAATAAAGGTGAAGAAAAAGGTCCCAAAACAAATAGCGGAGCAAAGCTGGATTAGTAAAAAACTGGGAAACTGACACTTGCAGACAACCAAAAACAAAATTTTTTTTTTTTAGTGACTTCCGCCACCTTTATTCGCTCGCTTACGCTCTGGAGAAGCCTCACTCAGCTTAGCTAAGCAGTTCATCAACATGACGCTGAGGACATTAATCGCTTCGATGATTTTTTCCGAGTGTTTTGAAGAGAAATCAACCAATACTTTGAGCATATTGTTGGTCCTGGCCTCAATGAATTTTCGCATGTCTTCAAAATCCGATGTCTTAACACTAGCCACCTCAGCATACCTGCCCGGAGTAGCATTAATGGAATATTTTCTGCGCGCGTCAACGAAAGATAGGAAATTGCTACATTTGAATTTTAAAATTGCTACATTTGAATTTTAAAATTGCTACATTTGAATTTTAAAAAATCAACTTCTGAGATCCGGGAAGGGCACTGATTAAAGTCCGACCGGTGTTCTCCCTCACAGTTTACACATTTTACAGGTGTAGAGCACTGGCCAGTATGTTGAAGACCACAGGTGGCGCAGAGCTGTGGTGATTTACATCTCCCCGAAGGGTGGTTGAATTTGTAACAGAGCGAGCATTGTCGAGGCCTGTCGAAGAATTCGCGTACTTTCTGTATCGTGAACCACATTTTTATCTCTGACGGAAAGGATGTGCCAATAACCGTCACAAGAACCGGAGACACTGAATTTTTCGAGTCCTTACGGAGAAACCGGCGGAGTTCCAAAACTTGAACGTTATTAGTTTCAGCGATTTCGTGGCCAATCTCATTCAACGGAATATCCACCGGGATGTTGAAAAGCAGGAACCTGTTGGTTATGTTTTCCCAAACAACACGAATTTTAACTGCCACACCCAAAAACTCAGACAGGCTACAAAACTCCTTGGCACAAACCACTTGTCGAGTACTTATAATTATACAACCCGCCCTAGTATACCGTACAGTATCTATGTCCGCCGCATGAGTTACTTTGGCCTTAAGTTCCGCCTGCACGACACGAGGGTCACGAGTAGGTATAGCGCTAGAGTCCATACTTTGTAAAAAAATATTAAAAAACTTTCCGTCATTCGCCGCAGCCATATCTAATAACGAGGACACCGGTGCAGATGACCGAGCAACATTAGGGTAGTTAGAGTCGCTAACTAATACATAGTTATCCACATCCCCCATTTCTATGCTAATTGCCGGTACTTGTTCAGCAATATCATCATTAACAAACTTTAAAGCCGAGTTGGCCATACCCGACATGCAAACCACAAGTTACATAGTAAACACAAGAAAAATAAAACACTACTTACAGCTACAGCACAGAAATATAGACAAACACCCAGTAAAAATGCAACCCAAACCGAGATAAAGCAGAAACGATACACTTACTATATTACAATAACCGCAAGCCAAAAGAAAACACACGAGACAGCAGAGTACAACAGCCGGTCGCTACAAAACGGTCAACGCCCCCCAATACCTGCGGAGCGCTAATACAACCTTCACACTACACGACCAACCGACCAAAAAACTCAAAAGCATCACAAAACCATCTCTATTTACGAAGTATTTTCCTGTAGGTCGATAAATAAATAAATAAATAAATAATTTTTTAGGAGTCATAAAAATCACTCAGAATCAGACATTTTAAGTGCATTGAGGCATTCCTGATTATATAGTATATTTCTCCTCTTTTTCATATATATATTTCAAATTCCCAATTTGGCCAAACTGTGACTTCAAAACATAGTGGTCTTTTGACAACAGAGGTGACGTAAATTTGTGACTTGCAGTAACGTCACAGTGACGTCACAAAAATAAAAAATAAATGTCAGAAACATGTTTTTTACATTGAATATTTATTTTGTAGTGTTTTTTCAATTTTTTTAGGTTTCTAAGCAATTCACATTTTAGTCACAGTGTGACTTCAATGAATGGTGGTATTTCGGTCACATATGTGACGTGACGTACGTGACTCACAGTGACGTCACTGTGACGTCCCTGTGAACATACATGCTATACGGGCACGACATTCAGATAACTCTTAGGAGCATGATTATGAGACTGACGCGCTGCCTACTGCGTTACCGAGGCCTACAACAAAAAACTTTACATACAAAACAGGGAAACACAGTATGAAATTTTTATTCCATTTATTTTTCTGATGTGGAATAATTTTGCTCTCAAGACAAAAAAAAAACAAGCGACAGAGTCTTTTATAATAGTGTATTCGTGTTTTCTTAGAAGTTATTCTGTTCATTTAAGATATCGAAGAAGATGTGGTAGGTCTTGAAAAGCTTTAAATCAAAGATTCATAACCAAATTTGAAAATTTTTCAAATACTTCTTTGAGTTTTAAAACAGACGACATGTGGGCTTTGCAGAAGTTATAAAACATAGATTCCTGTTAGCTGTGTAATAATGAAAAAGAATGCCCCGGGTGAGGATCAAACTCACGACCTTCAGGTAACTCTTAGGAGCATGATTATGAGACTGACGCGCTGCCTGCTGCGCTACCGAGGCCTACCAGAAAAACTTTACATACAAAACAGGAAAACACAATATGAAATTTTAATTCCATTTACTCTTTCTGATGTGGAATATTTTTGCTCTTAAGACCAAAAAAACGAGGGACAGAGTCTTTTATAATAGTGTATTCGTGTTTTCTAAGAAGTTATTCTGTTCATTTAAGATATCGAAGAAGATGTGATAGGTCTTGAAAAGTTTAAAATAAAGATTCATAACCAAATCTGAAAATTTTTCAAATACTTCTTTGAGTTTTAAAACAGACGACATGTGGGCTTTGCAGAAGTTATAAAACAGTTTCCTGTTAGCTGTGTAATACTCAAAAAGAAATGCCCCGGGTGAGGATCAAACTCACGACCTTCAGATAACTTTTAGGAGCATGATTATGAGACTGACGCGCTGCCTACAACGTTACCGAGGCCTACAACAAAAAACTTTACATACAAAACAGGGAAACACAGTATGAAATTTTTATTCCATTTATTTTTCTGATGTGGAATAATTTTGCTCTCAAGACAAAAAAAAAAACAAGCGACAGAGTCTTTTATAATAGTGTATTCGTGTTTTCTTAGAAGTTATTCTGTTCATTTAAGATATCGAAGAAGATGTGATAGGTCTTGAAAAGCTTTAAAATAAAGATTCATAACCAAATCTGAAAATTTTTCAAATACTTCTTTCAGTTTTAAAACGAAAGACATGTGGTCTTTGGGCCCCACCAGTGGCTGAGAGGTTGTGCTCTCGAAGCTTGTAGACTGGAGGTGCTGGGTTCGATCCCAAACGCGCCCGTCGGCCTAATCGTTCGGAGTTTTCGTGGTTTTCTTCGAGCCGTGGATTTATCCATGCGTAAATACGGGTTAGGTTCCCTTAGAAAGACCCCCACGAAGGGCACTCCCCCGGGCCTATATCCCTAGTGTAGATAATTGGCCGTCAATAATCAACCCAACCCATGTGGTCTTTGCAGAAGTTATAAAACATAGTTTCCTGTTAGCTGTGTAATAATCAAAAAGAATGCCCCGGGTGAGGATCGAACTCACGACCTTCAGATAACTCTCATCAGGAGCATGATTATGAGACTGACGCGCTGCCTGCTGCGCTACCGAGGCCTACTAAATATACTTTACATACAAAACAGGAAAACACAATATGAAATTTTAATTCCATTTACTCTTTCTGATGTGGAATATTTTTGCTCTCAAGACCAAAAAAACGAGCGACAAAGTTGGGTTGAGTTGGGTTGATTATTGACGGCCAATTATCTACACTTGGGATATAGGCCCGGGGGGGAGTGCCCTTCGTGGGGGTCTTTCTAAGGGTCTCCCGTATTTACGCATGGATAAATCCACGGCTCGAAGAAAACCACGAAAACTCCGAACGATTAGGCCGACGGGCGCGATCGAACCCAGCACCTCCCTTCTACCAGTTTGGAAAGCGGAACCTCTCAGCCACTGGTGGGGCCACGAGCGACAGAGTCTTTTATAATAATGTATTCGTGTTTTCTTAGAAGTTATTCTGTTCATTTAAGATATCGAAGAAGATGTGGTAGGTCTTCAATAGCTTTAAAATAAAGATTCATAACCAAATCTTAAAATTTTCTCAAATAGTTCTTTGAGTTTTAAAACAGACGACGAAGTTATTCTGTTCATTTAAGATATCGAAGAAGAGTTGGTAGGTCTTGAAAAGCTCTAAAATAAAGATTCATAACCAAATCTGAAAATTTTTCAAATACTTCTTTGAGTTTTAAAACAGACGACATATGGGCTTTGCAGAAGTTATAAATCATAGTTTCCTGTGAGCTGTGTAATAATCAAAAAGAATGCCCCGGTTGAGAATCGTACTCACAACCTTCAGATAACTCCTAGAAGCATGATTATGAAACTGACGCGCTGCCTACTGCGCTACCGAGGCCTACTACAAAGAGCTTTACGTACAAAAGTCCTTCCGGCCTGCACCGGGAGGAAAAGGTAGCTTTCCTATATCTTCGTTTTAAAATTTTAGCTATTGTTACACGAAAACAGCAAGTTAAAATGCAAAGAAAACGTTTACAAAAGATTCGTTAATACTGAATTTGAATAAGAAATTCGCCAAATTATTGAGCAAGAGCAAAATTGTCTTCATTTATGAAGACTTATTTTGATCGCCAAATTTGGCGATATTTCGCCAAGAGTCGCCAAGTTTGGCGAGAATTTGGCTCTAACGGATATGAATATATAGTTTCATGCGTATGATTGGGAAAATTATTACAACAATGAAAATTTTTGTAATGTGCTGTCTTGTTTCAAAATGTCAGCCACCCTAGAATTTCAAACTGCTCTTTCTCAGCCATTTTTTAAGATAGAGGTAAACCAAAAAATGCTCTGGAATCCTCGTATCAAGGCCTAAGACATAATCAAAAAATAAACTTGAATTTTTAACTTTTTTGCATATTATTTTAGTTTTAAATTTTTAAATGGCCGCCATCATGAAACAAAATGGCGGACCAAGCTGGCCAACGAACTCGGTCGAGACATTAGTGACCTTAATACACACAGTTTGTTTCATCAAAATCGATTTATAAATACGGGCGTTATATATATATATATATATATATATATATATATATATATATATATAAATCAACATTTGAACGGAGGGTGGTTTTGGGGTCTGGGGGTCATGATCGGTGAAAATATATCAAAATTTTCCGGAATTGCTTTCCTCCGTCCGGCTGCAATAGGTAGCTTTATACTTTTTTGTATTGAAAGCTACCAGTAGTATATAACTGAGAGTTCTGCCTCAGCAGCAGCAGGTGCAAGGTGCAAGGTGCAGAGAACGTGGCCAGCAGCAGCAGGTGCAAGGTGCAGAGAGCGTGTTACAGTACTATAGGAGGAGGGTATAAAAGTGAGGGAGCTAACATTTTTAAGGGGTGCTTAAAATTTAGGGGGGCTTAATTTTAAGGAGGGATTAATTTTTTTTTAGATTAAATTTAAATGTTAGTTTGAAGTCTGCTATAGGAGGAGGGTCTAAAAGTGAGGGAGCTTATTTTTGAAGAGGCGGCTAACTTTTTTTAAGGGGGGCTTATTTTTGAGGGGGGATTAATTTTTTTTTAGATTAAATTTAAATGTTAGATTGAAGTCTGTTATAGGAGGAGGATCTAAAAGTGAGGGAGCTTATTTTTGAAGAGGCGGCTAACTTTTTTGAAGGGGGGCTTATTTTTGAGGGGGGCTTAATTTTTTTTTTTTTTATTTTAGAATTGACTTTAAGTTTGAACGCGAAACGGAGATTAAATATTTTCTTTATTTTGGTGGCGCCCTCTATCGGAACGGAATGCAATAACGGAAATTTAAAATAGGTTTCCTTGAAAAGATTTCACTGGCGTTTGAACCTGCAAAATAGCTTTTTGACTTCATAATTTGCGGTAGGTTTAACTGATCAAGCCAAGAAACTACGCTGTGTGTCGATATTTTAAGTGTTTAAAGAGAGATATCGTGAGAGTGACGTATCATTTGTTAAATATTGGAAGCAATGCTAAAAAGAAGACATCTTTAGGGGTAAGTGCTGTTTTTATTGTGTTTGGTGTAGAAAACATAGGAAAGAGGCGTAGTTTAATATACAAATTCAATTTTATTAATAATTTTCCCAATGCAATACATGTGGACCCACTTTTCGTTTTTTAGCGGGTTTTGACAAATCTAATACAGAATCTTGTTTAATGTTTGTTGACAAATATTTATTTTTAATAAAATTTCGCGGGACATTCATTTCGTTTAATGTTTCTAATAATTCTTTCTGTGCCTTGATCGGTTTTCTTTTATTCACAGAAAATAAAAGATTAAATAAATCTGCCAAGTTCGATTCGGGGATAGGTTTTCCTTCGAAACTTACAGTCAAATTTTTATCTTTTCGAAATTTTCTTGGACGTGCCGTGACAAACTGAACTAATGCTTTGATAATTTAGGATAGCTTTAACTGGATATCATGATTGTTAGATTACGGATATTTGTGTTTGGAATAACATCATTTTTAATTTTGCCTGTTCAGTTTCAATTATATTGTGAAATGAGGGTTTATTTTTGAAAGATAATGTTAACTTTTTGTGATTATCTTGTAACAGACTGCTTTCATTAAAAGTGTATTTTAGAACTGTAAACTACAATTTTGAAATTTTCGTCTGTTTGGAAAAAATCACAGAAAAAAATAAAAGTATTAAAAAAATAATAAGAACAACTGTTCAAAAATATAATAACAACTAAACAAATGATCAAAAATAATAAAAACTGTTCAAATAATAATAACAACTGTTTAAAAATAGTAAAAACTGTTTAAAAAATAATAACAAATGATAAACGATTGACTTTGTACAACCAACATTTAAAAAAAGATAATCGAATCTAGTTTTTTCTAACATGACTTATTTGAAATATTCACTTTTTCTAGTTTGATTTATAACACATAAGTGATTTATAACACATAAGTTACACATAAGTAAAATATTATTTATAGAAGCACTAAATACGAGATTAATAAGAATTTTTAACTTACAAACATATGAACTCCTGATACACAAGTGATTCGACCAGTAAAACATTATTTATAAAAACATTAAATACGAGAATTTTTTACTTACAATTGTACGAACTTCAGATACGTAACCCTTTCTGAATCAATGTGTAAGAATTAACTGACTATTGAACTTATAACAGAATATGATAAAATAATCACGTGACTTTTTAAACCAATAAAATGTTAATATTTTTAAACAAGCGCCCTCTATCATTTTATGAACTTCCAAGAAACGAGTTAATATGATTATATTGTTTCCTGTTCCCGCTGTGAAAGGTTGTGTTTTTCGTTTTAAGTTAGTTTACATTTAAGTGATTATGGAGCGAGTCATGGATTCTGCTTTGTTAAGTATTAATGATATGTCTAACGTGAAGAGTGAACCCTCATCACCAGGATTAAATGACCATGACATGGAATTTTTAATACAGCCTAAAGAAGAACCCGTTTCGAATTGTGAAGTGAAACCCACCTCATCAGGATTAAAGAAACAGAAGTTACCCTTTGTGTGTTCTACTTGAAACAAAGCTTTTAACCGAAAGGTTAACTTAACGTTTCACATGAAATGTCATCTGGAGAAAATACCTCTTGTGTGTATAATTTGTGAAAAAACATTTGCTAGAAAGTATCATTTATTAAATCATATGAAGGTCCATTCAAAGACCCCTGTGATTCATAATTGTAATGTATGTGGCGAAGTATTTTCACAAAAGAGCGATTTATTAAAGCATGGGAAAATTCATAATACTTCCAAGCCAAATCAAAGGAAAAGTAGACAGTCACCCAGTCACTGTAAATGCGACGACTGTTTTGAAACATTTAATAATAGATCTGACTTAGTGAAACATAGAAAAATTCATCTTTCACCTAAAGAACTTAACCCGTCTGATCAACTTTCCTTGGGAAACAGTTCGAAATATGAAATTTCAGACATCACTCAGTTTAGTAAAATATTTAAGTTTTTCGATGTTTTTACTCCTGCTTATTGGAATTTAGGTGAGGAAATGATTGTTGAAGTACAAATGAATAAGAACTATGAGCTTTATGTTCACATACAGAAATACGAAGAATTTGAAAAGAACGGTCGTGAACTTACCCCCACAAATGAAGGCATTACATTATCATGTGCAACATTCGACAAATTTGAATCGAGATTGGATAAATTTAATTTTGTTTCTGAAAAAGATACATTCGTATGTAATAATGACTTACTAATCGCTTACGTAAATAAGGAATCATGCATACTGCAAAAATTATTCAAATCGAAAAAGTTTGGGTTTTGTTTGAAGTCGGATTTTTTACTGCTTACAAAAGATCAATATTTGAAACTAGTGAAAAATGGCTTTAAAATTACCAAATGTCTCATTGAGACGCTTTTAACTAAGCTTATACCTGTTTCGATTTTAGAAAACTTAAACAAATGTAAATGTACCCACCTCACAATAGAAGAGACTTTGAACTATTTCTTAAAATGTTTCGATGACGAGTTAAAGTCATCCGTTTCTCGCGTGTTTGATTGCTATCGATGTTCAATCGGAGAACCAATTAATGTGAAACACGAGTGTGATAGTTATAATTTGCGTAGAAAGTATAATTGGTGTAGCGACAGTGCACTGCTAAATTTCAACGTGACTGAATTTGTAAAAAACATATTCAAGAAATGTTCATGTAATTATACTCATTTATTTTTTGAAACTATGAATATGGACTTTTATAATAACCATTTAGACAATGTATTTGTAAATTAACATAGAAATGTATTTATTTAATAAATATTTGTTTTTATATCACATATCTGTTTTTATTTCACATGTCTATTTATTTTTTTTTATTTATGAAATCAATCTTTGAAGTTTTATTTTCTAGAAAAAAAGTAAACATATATTTATGAGTAGGCAATTTTTTTAATTGTAGTCTTTAAAGTTAACCCTTTTTGGTCAAATGAAATCTCTTTTTAAGAAAAATTGATTATTTTTATTTGAATACGTATTAAACTTATTTCTTGATAAGAAAGTTTAATTTTTCTCTCCGTTTAAACAGTGACACTGCATGTTTTGATAATTTCCACCCCACAGTTAACATTACAGTATTTAACCTTGTTAAGAAAATGTTTCACTTAAACCGTCACTGTATTTATTATAGATAAGTAAACATTTTATCTTTAACCTATATGTAATTCAAATGATTATCTATAACTGTGACTGCTTTAACCTAGATAAGTAAATGATTTCATGAAACACAATCAGTTTACTGTTGACTTTTATCGAGATTACACCAGTTAGTGGAATGCTGATGAAAAATATTTTATGATATTAATATGCAGGAAAGATCTCACGAAGAAGTACTTTCACCTTCGAAACGTCTACGTTTAGAAAAACCTATGGAAAATTCAAATACCTATGAGAAGGAGTTAAAAGACCCAAGATTAAAACTTTCTAAAATGGGTAATAACTGTGTAACTACTGAGGACTTACAAGATGTGAAACCCGAGATCGCTACGGGTTGGGTTGGGTTGATTGTTGACGGCCAATTATCTGCACTTGGGATATAGGCCCGGGGGGGAGTGCCCTTCGTGGGGGTCTTTCTAAGGGAACCTAACCCGTATTTACGCATGGATAAATCCACGGCTCGAAGAAAACCACGAAAACTCCGAACGATTAGGCCGACGGGCGCGATTGGGATCGAACCCAGCACCTCCCGTCTACCAGCTTCGAGAGCACAACCTCTCAGCCACTGGTGGGGCCCCGAGATCGCTACGAATTTTTCAAACTTTGTCTATGGGAATGATACAACATCTTTCGAGAATCCCGGTCGAATGCCAAATTCTGCCACGGACTATTTGAATACATTTTTCGAAGACATAAGTTTTGAAAATTTAGATTGTTCTACTACCTTAACGTTTCAAGAACCTACAAATAATATTTTACAGACTACTGTTAAACGCGAGGTCAACGAGCTACAAGCAAGCAACCTTTCGCAAACAAGTGGTGAATTACAAACCACCATCTCACCTACAAATAACATTAAAAGTGATAAATTATGCAATTCATATGTGTTTCATAAAGAACTAAGTGACTGTTTCTATTTAACTTTGAAGTTAAGAACTAAACAATATTGTATACTTATACGAGAATTTAAACGCAATGTATCTACTAATGAAGAAATCCCGACACACCGCGTGGTTAATATGGATATTCCTAGCTGGTTTGAGTTTCAATATAAACTCATCGCATTTAATTTAAGATACAAAAGTACGTCCTTTGTTTCTAATAACATGATTTTAGTGTTAAATCACAATTCTACGATGCGAATTAAAAATTTAAAGAATCATTCTTATATTGACTTAAACGAACATCAACTGGAAAAATTAAAAGAAAGTACCTCTCATTTAAATAGTGCACTTTTACAACATATGTATACAAAACTTTTACCATCTCTTATTAAAAAGAAATGGATGGTGAGTAATATATCTACAGAAAATTAACAGGTGTTAAAGTATAAACTTAACACGTGTATCGAGAATAATATGTTATCAATACTTAACCGATTATATGAATATCAGGCATGTGCATTACGGCATTCAAGCAAAGGCCTTCACTCCTGTTTCGCATTTAATAATAGGGAAAAATTTAATCAATTAGGGGAAGCTTTGTTAATGCTCGTTGATTTCGATTATGTAACTTCAACGTTTCTAAACGGAGTTTATAATGTTAGTGAGCACTTTTTGTGTAAGATTAATGAACAGACTATTTGTAATGAATTGTTTAAGACCTGAAAATAAAATGTTTTTGATTAAGTTCTGTATGTTTATTTTTGCAAAGTGTCTATGAGTGTATTTATTAGTTTATAATTTAGTAGAAATTTTAAGTGAAGTCATGTAATCCAATTTTTAAAAAATTCATCTATTACAAAAAATTAATTGAAATGAAAATATTTACGTTCGAAAAAAAAAAAGAAGTTAATGAAATTAAAACTTATCAAAATTAAATGCTAACAAAAAATAAATAAATAAAGGTTAACAAAAATATAGTTTGAAAATAAAAGTAAACAAAATATATATATAATAAAATAAAATAAAATAAAATTTAACAAAATAAAGTTAATAAAGCAAAAGAAGGTATATGTTATAAAGAGAGGGGTTTCCGGGTTTATGTAACTTACAAAATGTATGTGTGTGTGTATTTATTAGTTTATCATTAAGTAGAACTTCTAAGTGAACAGTTAGAATTTATGTTTTCTATATAACTTAGCACAAAATAAAAATTTTCACTGTTGCAAAAATATTCAACTATTAAATGGAAATATACATATTAGTAAAAAAAAAAAAAAATCACAAGTTAATAAAATTATTTTAAATTTCATACAATTTAATAAATATATACGAAACACATTACGGATTTAAATATTATAAGATATGTTTGATTGAAATTTTTAAGACAGATTTTAATAGTTTGAATTTATTTTAGAAGATAGTTTTTTAACAGTCTAGAGGTTCGAACTTGACAAGATGAAATCAAGACACAATGATTTGTATGTTATTTTAATCATTATGTCATGACTTCATACCTCTGAAAGTGCATTTAAAGGTTTGTCTAGGTTTATTCAATGTTACTAAGCGTTTGAGAAACCGAAAATTAATGAAAAAACAGATCGCCTTCTACCAATTACGCTACGAATGTTTCATTCAATTATTATAAATAATAAAACCTTTTAGAATATTACTTATTTTAAATTTAAAATAATAAAAATTTAAAGTTAACAAAATAAATAATTCCTCTGCTCATTATTAATAAAAGTTTACAAAATTAAAGTTTCAAAATTAAAAGTTTCTGAAAATTATAAGTTAACAATAAATAAATAAATAAATAAAGTAAAATTTTAAAATAAAAATTAACAAAAGTAAAGTTTTTGAAATTTTTAAGTTATGTTTAAAAATCTTCAAATTAATCAAAATTGACTTTAAATTTTATGTAAATGTAAGTTTCAATATTTTAAATATCGAATTAACTGTTTATCCCCAAAATCATTTGTTTACCCATCTTCCAACCAACCAACTGGTAGCCTAGCCAACCATATACTTTGTATCAACACATGCGCAGAAAAAAAAGCACTGACTTATGCACTAACTTGAGTTCTACTTTAAAACCTTTGCTAGATTAGCTACATTATACAAGTCGAATATCTTCCATACTTAGAAAATTTATGATTTTTAACTATTCGTCCCTATTTTAAAACATTAACAAATAAATGTAATTTATATACTTACAAAAGCAGGATAATTTCAAAAGAGGTCCATACATTTCAGCTTGCTAACATCATGTGTATGGTCTATAACAGAATAAGGTTAAACTATCAGTTTACTTCCTTATCACGCACGTGATCAAGACCTTATCAGTTACATGTTCAAGGCGATAACAGCTATAAACAACGGGTTGGTCATTTTAACTTCTGCCGTCGAGAATTGTGGTTCGGTAAGTTTTATTAGGCACCATTTTTTCTTTTTGGAAACTAAACTAATTGGAAAAAATTTATTTTCATACCCAGCTACTTTTAAATCACAATGTTAAAAGACTAAATTTTATTATGCTAAATTATTCTTTTAAATGTCGAGCAAAAGATCTTGCAACATATTTGCAAATAAGTTCTTACAAAATGGTTTTATTTATTTAAAAGATGAACATTGTCAATTTAACTACATATTATTTTTTAGAATTACTTTTATTTTGAAAGCGAAAAAGACTAATAATTAAACTTACCTTATTTATGAGCTTGACAACATGGTTCATGCATGGTCTGGTTCTTGCGAGGACTTGTAGAGATCTGAAAGTTAGTACAAGTGTATATCATGTGATATGATGACGTTACTAGTAACGTCATCCACCACAGGTTAATCACGTGACTACGCGATCTTAACCTTCTCATTACTAATGATGTTTAGATCACATAACTAATTGTAACTATCACAAAATATATTTATAAAAATATATTCATAAATTAATAATTAATTAATTTTTTATTTTAAAATGCTATGCTTTTCAAAATAATACACAAACAAATTAGTTATTAATTTATGAATATATTTTTATAAATATATTTTGTGATAGTTACAATTAGTTATGTGATCTAAACATCATTAGTAATGAGAAGGTTAAGATCGCGTAGTCACGTGATTAACCTGTGGTGGATGACGTTACTAGTAACGTCATCATATCACATGATATACACTTGTACTAACTTTCAGATCTCTACAAGTCCTAACATTGAATAAACCTAGACAAACCTTTAAATGCACTTTCAGAGACATGACATAATGATTAAAATAACATACAAATCATTGTGTCTTGATTTCATCTTGTCAAGTTCGAACCTCTAGACTGTTAAAAAACTATCTTCTAAAATAAATTCAAACTATTAAAATCTGTCTTAAAAATTTCAATCAAACATATCTTATAATATTTAAATCCGTAATGTGTTTCGTATATATTTATTAAATTGTATGAAATTTAAAATAATTTTATTAACTTGTGATTTTTTTTTTTTTTACTAATATGTATATTTCCATTTAATAGTTGAATATTTTTGCAACAGTGAAAATTTTTATTTTGTGCTAAGTTATATAGAAAACATAAATTCTAACTGTTCACTTAGAAGTTCTACTTAATGATAAACTAATAAATACACACACACATACATTTTGTAAGTTACATAAACCCGGAAACCCCTCTCTTTATAACATATACCTTCTTTTACTTTATTAACTTTATTTTGTTAAATTTTATTTTATTTTATTTTATTATATATATATTTTGTTTACTTTTATTTTCAAACTATATTTTTGTTAACCTTTATTTATTTATTTTTTGTTAGCATTTAATTTTGATAAGTTTTAATTTCATTAACTTCTTTTTTTTTTTCGAACGTAAATATTTTCATTTCAATTAATTTTTTGTAATAGATGAATTTTTTAAAAATTGGATTACATGACTTCACTTAAAATTTCTACTAAATTATAAACTAATAAATACACTCATAGACACTTTGCAAAAATAAACATACAGAACTTAATCAAAAACATTTTATTTTCAGGTCTTAAACAATTCATTACAAATAGTCTGTTCATTAATCTTACACAAAAAGTTCTCACTAACATTATAAACTCCGTTTAGAAACGTTGAAGTTACATAATCGAAATCAACGAGCATTAACAAAGCTTCCCCTAATTGATTAAATTTTTCCCTATTATTAAATGCGAAACAGGAGTGAAGGCCTTTGCTTGAATGCCGTAATGCACATGCCTGATATTCATATAATCGGTTAAGTATTGATAACATATTATTCTCGATACACGTGTTAAGTTTATACTTTAACACCTGTTAATTTTCTGTAGATATATTACTCACCATCCATTTCTTTTTAATAAGAGATGGTAAAAGTTTTGTATACATATGTTGTAAAAGTGCACTATTTAAATGAGAGGTACTTTCTTTTAATTTTTCCAGTTGATGTTCGTTTAAGTCAATATAAGAATGATTCTTTAAATTTTTAATTCGCATCGTAGAATTGTGATTTAACACTAAAATCATGTTATTAGAAACAAAGGACGTACTTTTGTATCTTAAATTAAATGCGATGAGTTTATATTGAAACTCAAACCAGCTAGGAATATCCATATTAACCACGCGGTGTGTCGGGATTTCTTCATTAGTAGATACATTGCGTTTAAATTCTCGTATAAGTATACAATATTGTTTAGTTCTTAACTTCAAAGTTAAATAGAAACAGTCACTTAGTTCTTTATGAAACACATATGAATTGCATAATTTATCACTTTTAATGTTATTTGTAGGTGAGATGGTGGTTTGTAATTCACCACTTGTTTGCGAAAGGTTGCTTGCTTGTAGCTCGTTGACCTCGCGTTTAACAGTAGTCTGTAAAATATTATTTGTAGGTTCTTGAAACGTTAAGGTAGTAGAACAATCTAAATTTTCAAAACTTATGTCTTCGAAAAATGTATTCAAATAGTCCGTGGCAGAATTTGGCATTCGACCGGGATTCTCGAAAGATGTTGTATCATTCCCATAGACAAAGTTTGAAAAATTCATAGCGATCTCGGGTTTCACATCTTGTAAGTCCTCAGTAGTTACACAGTTATTACCCATTTTAGAAAGTTTTAATCTTGGGTCTTTTAACTCCTTCTCATAGGTATTTGAATTTTCCATAGGTTTTTCTAAACGTAGACGTTTCGAAGGTGAAAGTACTTCTTCGTGAGATCTTTTCTGCATATTAATATCATAAAATATTTTTCATCAGCATTCCACTAACTGGTGTAATCTCGATAAAAGTCAACAGTAAACTGATTGTGTTTCATGAAATCATTTACTTATCTAGGTTAAAGCAGTCACAGTTATAGATAATCATTTGAATTACATATAGGTTAAAGATAAAATGTTTACTTATCTATAATAAATACAGTGACGGTTTAAGTGAAACATTTTCTTAACAAGGTTAAATACTGTAATGTTAACTGTGGGGTGGAAATTATCAAAACATGCAGTGTCACTGTTTAAACGGAGAGAAAAATTAAACTTTCTTATCAAGAAATAAGTTTAATACGTATTCAAATAAAAATAATCAATTTTTCTTAAAAAGAGATTTCATTTGACCAAAAAGGGTTAACTTTAAAGACTACAATTAAAAAAATTGCCTACTCATAAATATATGTTTACTTTTTTTCTAGAAAATAAAACTTCAAAGATTGATTTCATAAATAAAAAAAAAAAAATAGACATGTGAAATAAAAACAGATATGTGATATAAAAACAAATATTTATTAAATAAATACATTTCTATGTTAATTTACAAATACATTGTCTAAATGGTTATTATAAAAGTCCATATTCATAGTTTCAAAAAATAAATGAGTATAATTACATGAACATTTCTTGAATATGTTTTTTACAAATTCAGTCACGTTGAAATTTAGCAGTGCACTGTCGCTACACCAATTATACTTTCTACGCAAATTATAACTATCACACTCGTGTTTCACATTAATTGGTTCTCCGATTGAACATCGATAGCAATCAAACACGCGAGAAACGGATGACTTTAACTCGTCATCGAAACATTTTAAGAAATAGTTCAAAGTCTCTTCTATTGTGAGGTGGGTACATTTACATTTGTTTAAGTTTTCTAAAATCGAAACAGGTATAAGCTTAGTTAAAAGCGTCTCAATGAGACATTTGGTAATTTTAAAGCCATTTTTCACTAGTTTCAAATATTGATCTTTTGTAAGCAGTAAAAAATCCGACTTCAAACAAAACCCAAACTTTTTCGATTTGAATAATTTTTGCAGTATGCATGATTCCTTATTTACGTAAGCGATTAGTAAGTCATTATTACATACGAATGTATCTTTTTCAGAAACAAAATTAAATTTATCCAATCTCGATTCAAATTTGTCGAATGTTGCACATGATAATGTAATGCCTTCATTTGTGGGGGTAAGTTCACGACCGTTCTTTTCAAATTATTCGTATTTCTGTATGTGAACATAAAGCTCATAGTTCTTATTCATTTGTACTTCAACAATCATTTCCTCACCTAAATTCCAATAAGCAGGAGTAAAAACATCGAAAAACTTAAATATTTTACTAAACTGAGTGATGTCTGAAATTTCATATTTCGAACTGTTTCCCAAGGAAAGTTGATCAGACGGGTTAAGTTCTTTAGGTGAAAGATGAATTTTTCTATGTTTCACTAAGTCAGATCTATTATTAAATGTTTCAAAACAGTCGTCGCATTTACAGTGACTGGGTGACTGTCTACTTTTCCTTTGATTTAGCTTGGAAGTATTATGAATTTTCCCATGCTTTAATAAATCACTCTTTTGTGAAAATACTTCGCCACATACATTACAATTATGAATCACCTTCATATGATTTAATAAATGATACTTTCTAGCAAATGCTTTTTCACAAATTATACACACAAGAGGTATTTTCCCCAGATGACATTTCATATGAAACGTTAATTTAACCTTTCAGGGAAAAGCTTTGTTGCAAGTAGAACACACAAAGGGAAACTTCTGTTTCTTTAATCCTGATGAGGTGGGTTTCACTTCACAATTCGAAACGGGTTCTTCTTTAGGCTGTATTAAAAATTCCATGTCATGGTCATTTAATCCTGGTGATGAGGGTTCACTCTTCACGTTAGACATATCATTAACACTTAACAAAGCAGAATCCATGACTCGCTCCATAATCACTTAAATGTAAACTAACTTAAAACGTAAAACACAACCTTTTACAGCGGGAACAGGAAACAATATAATCATATTAACTCGTTTCTTGGAAGTTCATAAAATAATAGAGGGCGCTTGTTTAAAAATATTAACAGTTTATTGGTTTAAAAAGTCACGTGATTATTTTATCATATTCTGTTATAAGTTCAATAGTCAGTTAATTCTTACACATTGATTCAGAAAGGGTTACGTATCTGAAGTTCGTACAATTGTAAGTAAAAAATTCTCGTATTTAATGTTTTTATAAATAATGTTTTACTGGTCGAATCACTTGTGTATCAGGAGTTCATATATTTGTAAGTTAAAAATTCTTATTAATCTCGTATTTAGTGCTTCTATAAATAATATTTTACTTATGTGTAACTTATGTGTTATAAATCACTTATGTGTTATAAATCAAACTAGAAAAAGTGAATATTTCAAATAAGTCATGTTAGAAAAAACTAGATTCGATTATCTTTTTTTAAATGTTGGTTGTATAAAGTCAAACGTTTATCATTTGTTATTATTTTTTAAACAGTTTTTTACTATTTTTAAACAGTTGTTATTATTATTTGAACAGTTTTTATTATTTTTGATCATTTGTTTAGTTGTTATTATATTTTTGAACAGTTGTTCTTATTATTTTTTTAATACTTTTATTTTTTTCTGTGCTTTTTTCCAAACAGACGAAAATTTCAAAATTGTAGTTTACAGTTCTAAAATACACTTTTAATGAAAGCAGTCTGTTACAAGATAATCACAAAAAGTTAACATTATCTTTCAAAAATAAACCCTCATTTCACAATATAATTGAAACTGAACAGGCAAAATTAAAAATCATGTTATTCCAAACACAAATATCCGTAATCTAACAATCATGATATCCAGATAAAGCTATCCTAAATTATCAAAGCATTAGTTCAGTTTGTCACGGCACGTCCAAGAAAATTTCGAAAAGATAAAAATTTGACTGTAAGTTTCGAAGGAAAACCTATCTCCGAATCGAACTTGGCAGATTTATTTAATCTTTTGTTTTCTGTGAATAAAAGAAAACCGATCAAGGCACAGAAAGAATTATTAGAAACATTAAACGAAATGAATGTCCCGCGAAATTTTATTAAAAATAAATATTTGTCAACAAACATTAAACAAGATTCTGTATTAGATTTGTCAAAACCCGCTAAAAAACTAAAAGTGGGTCCACATGTATTGCATTGGGAAAATTATTAATAAAATTGAATTTGTATATTAAACTACGCCTCTTACCTATGTTTTCTACACCAAACACAATAAAAACAGCACTTACCCCTAAAGATGTCTTCTTTTTAGCATTGCTTCCAATATTTAACAAATGATACGTCACTCTCACGATATCTCTCTTTAAACACTTAAAATATAGACAAACAGCGTAGTTTCTTGGCTTGATCAGTTAAACCTACCACAAATTATGAAGTCAAAAAGCTATTTTGCAGGTTCAAACGCCAGTGAAATCTTTTCAAGGAAACCTATTTTAAATTTCCGTTATTGCATTCCGTTCCGATAGAGGGCGCCACCAAAATAAAGAAAATATTTAATCTCCGTTTCGCGTACAAACTTAAAGTCAATTCTAAAAAAAAAAAAAAAAAAAAAAAAAAATTAAGCCCCCCTCAAAAATAAGCCCCCCTTCAAAAAAGTTAGCCGCCTCTTCAAAAATAAGCTCCCTCACTTTTAGACCCTCCTCCTATAGCAGACTTCAATCTAACATTTAAATTTAATCTAAAAAAAAATTAATCCCCCCTCAAAAATAAGCCCCCCTTAAAAAAAGTTAGCCGCCTCTTCAAAAATAAGCTCCCTCACTTTTAGACCCTCCTCCTATAGCAGACTTCAATCTAACATTTAAATTTAATCTAAAAAAAAATTAATCCCTCCTTAAAAATTAAGCCCCCCTAAATTTTAAGCACCCCCTTAAAAATGTTAGCCCCCTCACTTTTATACTCTCCTCATATAGTACTGTAACACGCTCTCTGCACTTTGCACCTGCTGCTGCTGGCCACGTTCTCTGCACCTTGCACCTTGCACCTGCTGCTGCTGAGGCAGAACTCTCAGTTATATACTACTGGTAGCTTTCAATACAAAAAAGAATAAAGCTACCTATTGCAGCCGTTCGGAGGAAAGCAATTCCGGAAAATTTTGATATATTTTCACCGATCATGACCCCCAGACCCAAAACCATCCTCCGTTCAAATGTTGATATATATATATATAGTTTTCCTTATTTACTTTTTTTTTTTTTTTACTATTAATTTTTATATTCGTAAGAATATCGATCACTTGCAGCCCAATTAGATATTCATCTAATTACAGCCCAAATTTTGGCAAAATATATATATTTTCATAATTATTAAATACATTATTTTAATGCTGCTTATGCGCAAAATTTGATGTATTTCTTGTAGTTCAAATTAATTTTACCTTGCTGCATTATAACTTTTTGTAATGTTGCTATTGAAATAACATATTAATATGGCCGTTTGCATTGTTTTTGTTTGTGTCCTACTGATATGGTCATCTTGCATTTTGAATACTATGTTTTATAATGTGTAATTTGACATAGCTATTTGGGATAATAATTTCATTGCATTTGGTCAGTTATTTCTGTTTCAATGGTTAATTTTTGCAATAAGTTTTTATATATTGAACTTCCATAATGACCTGCTGCATTTGCGCAATCATTTGTGGATAGTTTTCCTTATTTACTTTTTTTTTTTTTTTTTACTATTAATTTTTATATTCGTAAGAATATCGATCACTTGCAGCCCAATTAGATATTCATCTAATTACAGCCCAAATTTTGGCAAAATATATATATTTTCATAATTATTAAATACATTATTTTAATGCTGCTTATGCGCAAAATTTGATGTATTTCTTGTAGTTCAAATTAATTTTACCTTGCTGCATTATAACTTTTTGTAATGTTGCTATTGAAATAACATATTAATATGGCCGTTTGCATTGTTTTTGTTTGTGTCCTACTGATATGGTCATCTTGCATTTTGAATACTATGTTTTATAATGTGTAATTTGACATAGCTATTTGGGATAATAATTTCATTGCATTTGGTCAGTTATTTCTGTTTCAATGGTTAATTTTTGCAATAAGTTTTTATATATTGAACTTCCATAATGACCTGCTGCATTTGCGCAATCATTTGTGGATAGTTTTCCTTATTTACTTTTTTTTTTTTTTTTACTATTAATTTTTATATTCGTAAGAATATCGATCACTTGCAGCCCAATTAGATATTCATCTAATTACAGCCCAAATTTTGGCAAAATATATATATTTTCATAATTATTAAATACATTATTTTAATGCTGCTTATGCGCAAAATTTGATGTATTTCTTGTAGTTCAAATTAATTTTACCTTGCTGCATTATAACTTTTTGTAATGTTGCTATTGAAATAACATATTAATATGGCCGTTTGCATTGTTTTTGTTTGTGTCCTACTGATATGGTCATCTTGCATTTTGAATACTATGTTTTATAATGTGTAATTTGACATAGCTATTTGGGATAATAATTTCATTGCATTTGGTCAGTTATTTCTGTTTCAATGGTTAATTTTTGCAATAAGTTTTTATATATTGAACTTCCATAATGACCTGCTGCATTTGCGCAATCATTTGTGGATAGTTTTCCTTATTTACTTTTTTTTTTTTTTTTTACTATTAATTTTTATATTCGTAAGAATATCGATCACTTGCAGCCCAATTAGATATTCATCTAATTACAGCCCAAATTTTGGCAAAATATATATATTTTCATAATTATTAAATACATTATTTTAATGCTGCTTATGCGCAAAATTTGATGTATTTCTTGTAGTTCAAATTAATTTTACCTTGCTGCATTATAACTTTTTGTAATGTTGCTATTGAAATAACATATTAATATGGCCGTTTGCATTGTTTTTGTTTGTGTCCTACTGATATGGTCATCTTGCATTTTGAATACTATGTTTTATAATGTGTAATTTGACATAGCTATTTGGGATAATAATTTCATTGCATTTGGTCAGTTATTTCTGTTTCAATGGTTAATTTTTGCAATAAGTTTATATATATATATATATATATATATATATATATATATATATATATATATATATATATATAACGCCCGTATTTATAAATCGATTTTGATGAAACTAATTGTGTGTATTAAGGTCACTAATGTCTCGACCGAGTTCGTTGGCCAGCTTGGTCCGCCATTTTGTTTCAAGATGGCGGCCATTTAAAAATTTAAAACTAAAATAATATGCAAAAAAGTTAAAAATTCAAATTTATTTTTTGATTATGTCTTAGGCCTTGATACGAGGATTCCAGAGCATTTTTTGGTTTACCTCTATCTTAAAAAATGGCTGAGATAGAGCAGTTTGAAATTCTAGGGTGGCTGACATTTTGAAACAAGACAGCACATTACAAAAATTTTCATTGTTGTAATAATTTTCCCAATCGTACGCATGAAACTATATATTCATATCCGTTAGCGCCAAATTCTCGCCAAACTTGGAGACACTTGGCGAAATATCGCCAAATTTGGCGATCAAAATAAGTCTTCATAAATGAAGCCAATTTGGCTCTTGCTCAATAATTTGGCGAATTTCTAATTCAAATTCAGTATTAACGAATCTTTTGTAAAAGTTTTCTTTGCATTTTAACTTGCTGTTTTCGTGTAACAATAGCTAAAATTTTAAAACGAAGATATAGGAAAGCTACCTTTTCCTCCCGGTACAGGCCGGAAGGACTTTTGTACGTAAAGCTCTTTGTAGTACGCCTCGGTAGCGCAGTAGGCAGCGCGTCAGTCTCATAATCATGCTCATAAGAGTTATCTGAAGGTCGTGAGTTCGATCCTCTCCCGGGACATTCTTTTTGAGTATTACACAGCTAACGGGAAACTACGTTTTATAACTTCTGCAAAGCCCACATGTCGTCTGTGTTAAAATTTCGAAGAACTACTTAAAAAATTTTCAGATTTTGGTTATGAATCTTTAAAACTTGATTTTAGAGCTTTTGAGAACCAATCACTTGTTCTTTTATATCTTAAAAAACAGAATAACTTCTAAGAAAACAAGAATATACCCTAATAAATGACATAGTTGTTAAATTTTTTGCGCTTGAGAACTAAAATATTCAGAAACCGAAATATACAAAAGAAAACGTAAAACAAATTAAAATTTCATTTTACGTGTTCTTGTTTGTTATGTAAAAACCTTTACATCAGGCCTCGGTTGCGCACTAGGCAGCGCGTCAGTTTCATAATCATGCTTCTAGGAGTTATCTGAAGGTTGTGAGTACGATTCTCAACCGGGCCATTCTTTTCTGAGTAATACACAGCTCACAGGAAACTGTGTTTTATTACTTTCGCAAAGCCCACATGTCGTCTGTTTTAAAACTCAAAGAACTATTTGAAAATTTTTCATATTTTGGTTATGAATCTTAAAAACTTGATTTTACAGATTTTGAAGAACTGCCACATCTTTTTCGATATCTTAAATGAACAGAATAACTTCTAAAAAAACACGAATACACTATTATAAAAGACTCTGTCGCTCGTTTTTTGGTCTTGAGAGCAAAAATATTCCACATCAGAAAGAGTAAATGGAATTAAAATTCCATATTGTGTTTTCCTGTTTTGTATATAAAGTTTTATGTAGCAGGCCACGGTAGCCCAGTAGGCAGCGCGTCAGTCTCATAATCATGCTCCTAAAGAGTTATCTGAAGGTCGTGAGTTCGATCCTCACCCGGGGCATTCTTTTTGAGTATTACACAGCTAACAGGAAACTATGTTTTATAACTTCTGCAAAGCCCATATGTCGTCTGTTTTAAAACTCAAAGAAGTATTTGAAAAATTTTCAGATTTGGTTATGAATCTTTATTTTAAAGCTTTTCAAGACCTACCACATCTTCTTCGATAGCTTAAATGAACAGAATAACTTCGTCGTCTGTTTTAAAACTCAAAGAACTATTTGAGAAAATTTTAAGATTTGGTTATGAATCTTTATTTTAAAGCTATTGAAGACCTACCACATCTTCTTCGATATCTTAAATGAACAGAATAACTTCTAAGAAAACACGAATACACTATTATAAAAGACTGTCGCTCGTGGCCTCACCAGTGGCTGAGAGGTTCTGCTCTCCAAACTGGTAGACGGGAGGTGCTGGGTTCGATCGCGCCCGTCGGCCTAATCGTTCGGAGTTTTCGTGGTTTTCTTCGAGCCGTGGATTTATCCATGCGTAACTACGGGTTAGGTTCCCTTAGAAAGACCCCCACGAAGGGCACTCACCCCCGGGCCTATATCTCAAGTGTAGATAATTGGCCGTCAATAATCAACCCAACTCTGTCGCTCGTTTTTTTGGTCTTGAGAGCAAAAATATTCCACATCAGAAAGAGTAAATGGAATTAAAATTCCATATTGCGTTTTGCTGTTTTGTATGTAAAGCTCTTTACAGTAGGCCTCGGTAGCGCAGTAGGCAGCGCGTCAGTCTCATAATAATGCTCCTAAGAGTTATCTGAAGGTCGTGAGTTCGATCTTCACCCGGGGCATTCTTTTTGAGTATTTCAGCTAACAGGAAACTATGTTTTATAACGTCTGCAAAGCCCACATGCCGTCTGTTTTAAAAGTCAAGGAAGTATTTGAAAAATGTTTAGATTTGGTTATGAATCTTTATTTTAAAACTTCTAAAGACCTACCACATCTTCTTCTATATCTTAAATGAACAGAATAACTTATAAGAAAACACGAATACACTATTATAAAAGACTCTGTCGCTCGTTTTTTTTGTCTTGAGAGCAAAAATACTCCACATCAGAAAAAGTAAAGGGAATTAAAATTTCATATTGTGTTTCCCAGTTTTGTATGTAAAATTTTTTGTTGTAGGCCTCGGTAGCGCAGTAGGCAGCGCGTCAGTCTCATAATCATTCTCCTAAGAGTTATCTGAAGGTCGTGAGTTCGATCCTCACCCGGGGCATTCTTTTTGAGTATTACACAGCTAACAGGAAACTATGTTTTATAACGTCTGCAAAGCCCACATGTCGTCTGTTTTAAAAGTCAAAGAAGTATTTGAAAAAGTTTTAGATTTGGTTATGAATCTTTATTTTAAAGCTTTTGAAGACCTACCACATCTTCTTCGATATCTTAAATGAACAGAATAACTTATAAGAAAACACGAATACACTATTATAAAAGACTCTGTCGCTCGTTTTTTTGGTCTTGAGTGCAAAAATATTCCACATCAGAAAGAGTTAATGGAATTAAAATTTCATATTGTGTTTTCCTGTTTTGTATGTTAAGTTTTTCTAGTAGGCCTCGGTAGCGCAGTAGGCAGCGCGTCAGTCTCATAATCATGCTCCTGGTAGCGCAGTAGGCAGCGCGTCAGTCTCATAATCATGCTCCTAAGAGTTATCTGAAGGTCGTGAGTTCGATCCTCACCCGGGGCATACTTTTTGAGTATTACACAGCTAAAAAATGTGAACAAGTGTTAGCACAGTGTGTTGTCTGCAAACGATTCAGTAGGAAGAGTTTATGGAGAGATAGTGCGCCACTACCGTAAAATAGAATAAAGGATGCTAACGTGTTTCAGATCATGTGTATAGACATGGCGGGTCTGTTATACTTGAAGAAAATTGGGAAAATTTGGATATTGATATTTTCCTGCGCAATATACAAAGCCGTCCATTTAGAGTTAGTGACCGCTGCTTCGACAGAGGCATTTTTGATGGGACTCAGACGATTCGTAGCACGGAGAGGAAGGTGTGCTGTCATTTATTCCGATAACGGCACAAACTTCACTGGATCAGCTAACTTATAGAAAAGCCTACATTGGTCACGAATACAAAAATACAGTTCGGTCAATGCTATTGACTGGAAATTTAATCCTCCAACTGCAGCGTGGTGAGGCGGTTTTTGGTAAAGGCTTATCAGAATAATGAAAGATCTCCTCAAAGGAGTATTAGGTCATGCTTACCACACCTATGAAAAAAGAACACAATTTTGACAGATGTGGAAAGTGTAATAAATGCAAAACCGTTAACATACCTTTCGGAAGACACAACTGTGAAACCTATCTCCCCATCTATATTTCTACAGAGTATAGAAGAATGCAATCTCCCATATCTGGATGCCGTGGAACAAAAATCATTAAGCAAGAGACTGAAATATCGGCAGTCATTGCAAAAAGAATTGAACGATCGCTTCAGGTCCGAATATTTAGATGTATTAATTGAACGAGCAAAGAACAAACACCAAGAGCAAATTATAGCTGTCGGTGATGTTGTATTGATCGGATCTGATAACAAAAAGAGAATTGATTGGCCTTTAGGTCGAATCACAGAACTTATACCTGGTAGAGACAAGAAAGTTCGACTCGTAAGAGTTCAAACATCACAACATGAGCTTTTACGACCTGTACAAAGAATATATCCACTAGAGATAGCTTCGTCTACTGACTGTTCGAAACCAGTGATTTCCCTCAATCCAGTGAAAATACTTAAGAAAGATGCAAGTTTGGATGTATCCGCAAGCAAGGAATCTCCTAGACACAGCAGAGCTGGAAGGCAATTGAAAATTACTGAAAAACTGATATCGGCATTATTATTAATATTATTATTTTTTTTTTTTTTTTTTTTTTTTTTTTTTGTTTAAAATCACGCAATCAGAAATGAACAATGTAAAAAAAGAAAAAATGATTTGAAGTGACATTTTAATATTTTGTTTTATTGCGCGTTTACATGTGATTGTCTCGTGTTAAAAGAAATTCAGGAAAAGCCATGTTTTGATGTATTTTGTGGCAACGTCCACTCTCTTTTTTTTTTTCAGAGAGAAAATAAATAAATACTGGTAGCTTGTTTTTTCTTCATTTATTATTTGCTAAGCCATTTATTATTGCTCACCGTAGGAGTTGTGAAATAGATTTTACGACTATGCGAGCACAAAAGTGCTATTATTTGTATAAGTGAGCATTATTTGTACTCACTTATTTGTATAAGTGAGTATTCTATAAGTGAGTATTATTTACATTTGAGATTTAAAGTTTAATAAAAGACATTTATTCATAGAATTAAAGTTGACATAAATTTGCTTTCGAGGTACGTTTAGTAGATTGTTACAAAAGACTTTTGGTTTATGGCTAAAACATAAAATAAATCTTTGCTTCTAAACACATTTGCCTTTCTTAATCCTGGATAAAAGCGTGAAGAAAAAATAATGCCATTTGCATTATCATTAAAAAATTCTGAGAAATTCCAGATTTGCTTATAGTAGCATATGGGAGTGTGCATGGCATGCCCAGTATGCTGTCTAAGGCAATGGGGTCGCCAATATTAGTTTTGTTTAAAAATAAAAATCATTCAACACTGATTTTGGGTACATTTAAGGTTGTTGGCACGGGCAACGACGGGCGGGTAAGCTAGTAATTAATTATACAAAGTACCCAGGGTCCGCAACCTAGGTCGCGTTTTGTAGATTGAAGAATATAAACTTGAAACAAGCTGAGCCATAAGAATTTTTTTTCTTATTCAAAATCCATAGGCAAAATAATTTTTATACACATCAATGTAAAAAGCAATACAGAAAGGCAACAAATAAGAAATAATTAAAAATACAAAATAAGCTGCTACCAGCTTTTTTCCAAATGAAAAATTTAAACTTTTTTTTTTTTTTTTTTTTTTTTTTTTTTTTTGTCAGCGGAAGCGCCTTGAACCCTCCGTTTCATATATTTTTTTAACACATGAACGTAAAAGGAAAACACAAATAAATATTGTCTTTTACAGAGCTAGGGGGGGGGGGGGGGGGAATTTGCCAGAAAAATAGTAAACTTTATTTTTAAGAAATTTTGCAAAAATAGTGATTCAAAATAAAATTTTAGTATTTGCCTGGTAATCCTGTAGGGAGAAAGTGGGGTTAATGACGAAAAATGACGTTATATCTCTCTTAGTATTTAATTATTTAAAACTTGGGAAGAATAAATTTTGCTGGGTTTTCTTTTTCAAAATTATTAGAAAAAAAAGAAAATTTAGTTCATTTAATATCAAAATCCAAGGAAAGGCACTGGGCTTTTCTCGTTCATTCCTGTTTTCTTATTTTCGTATGACGGGAGGGAGATGGGTCGGCCCCCTTGAACCCTCCGTTTAAGATAATTTTTAAACACATGAAGATAAAATATAATCACAACTAAGAATTACCTTTCAAGGAGGGGGGGATGGGTTGTTACTAATGATAAATCCTTAGTTCTTTTCCTCTTAGTTATTTAATTATTTAAATTCACTTTTTTCGTCAGATGGGCGTGGGTCTACTTCCTTGAACATTCCGTTTAAGATAATTTTAATCACCTCAGCGTAAATCAAAAACACAACTAAATATTGTGTTTCTCACGGGGGGAGAGGGGGATTTACTGATGTTAAATCCGTAATTCTTTTTCTCTTAGTATTTAATTACTTAAAATCATTTGAAAAAAAAAAATAAATTTTGTTTATTTTAAAAATTATTAGACAAAAAATAAAATTTAATTTATTAAATATCAAAATCAAAGGAGGAGCAATGGCCTTCTAACCCCCCCCCCCCCCAATCCATCCCCCGAGTTTATCCTTTACAAGAATTTCACAAACAAGAATTTCACAATGTTATCCAAATATCGCTCTAAAACAAAACCTTTGTCGTTCCTTCCTTCCTCTCTCTGTACTGTTATCATTTTCTCGAATGCAACTAATGTATCATAATTCCTTGACGATGGTGGATGTTGGACCTCGCTGAGCATCAACCACCCACAGTGTGGCAGGATCTACCTTGGTGGCAAAGGCTGGATCTTTCGAGTTCTGGCTTCATCTTAACTTTTGGCGTGACACCCGTGCTGACGAACTCACTCCAGCAATAATTATCTTTTATTGTCCTGAAGTCGGGCGGAGTCGTTAAATTTATCTGATGGACGACTTCTTTTTATTTATTTATTTCTTTTTTTTTTTAAACCCACTCCTTTTCAGAGTAATTGTAACACAAAAGCTATCCTATAAATTCTCGTAGTCTATAAATCTACTTTCATACTACACTCTTTTATTAACACTTTCCAACATAGTTGAAAAGTGTTTGTGAATTCGGTTTGTCTGTTGAGGTTTACCGTGGCACGTTTGTTATTTAAAATGAAGTGTGTAGCATTTATAGTTCATTTACAGGGACACTCAAAAGAATTCCGTTACATTACGGTCTATGGGGAAAAATCGTTTACGGTGTATTTTAATGATATTTTAAATAATATTTTTTAAAGAAAAAGAAGAAGAAAATTAAAAATTTAAAAAAATCAACGTTAAAAAAATAAAAAATAAATAAAAATACGGGAAATATTAATGAAACTTTTAAATATTAATTTAATTATATTGAAATCCCATTTTTACATCGATGTAATCGCTAAACATTTTTACCGAAGGATTGATTTCAAATTTTATATCTAAACCTCAAATATACCCTAGAATCGATATTTCATATTAAATTCGCGGATTACCGTTCAAAGTTAAAAAAAATTATTTGTGTTTCAATATGGAGATGACCCTTTAAGCTTAATTTATTTATAAAAAAATATATAGGACAGACAGTTTTCTGTTGCGTGTCAGAGGATGCCTTTTATCTCTTTCTGATAAATTTTTGATTAAAAAATGTGAGTTGTTCTCTTTTTTTGTGTGTATGGTGGTGATGGGGGGGGGGGGGGGGATAACTGTACATATGTACATATACATTAGCTTGTGTGATAAATAATGGTTTCAAGTAGGAATGTCCAAGGGCGATTGCTCCGAATTCAAAAAAATTTAAAGGCGTCAGGAAAGAAAAAAAAATATATATATATACAAGACTATAGTATAAAGAGCTATAGTGGCCCCTGAGGAGAGGCACGATACTTCGAATTGTGTCTGGTGCTTAAAACTCACTCTACGTCATTGTGCTTTTTTTTTTTTTTTTAAAGGAAAAATTCTGTGTACATAAATATGGTCTGTTGCGAAAAAAGCTTGGCCAGCGCAACCTTAATCCTCTAATGCCCTAATGTTGTCATCAGAGTTGCCAGTTGGGCGGGGAACTTTTTATTCAAATTGCTTGATTGCCATCACTTTTTTGAAACACTAATATTCACCTTATTTAATTTGTCATTAAATATTACGATTTTAAAAACAAGTTGGAAATTGTACGTTAAACGTGACAAATGACTCGTACTATAACTACACTGTTAAAACTAGAGGTGACAATTCGGTGCCTTTTGGGAACCCGGGGTGAAATTCTGGTGCCGTTTGAAACGCTAGGGTGCCGTACAGGCTTGAAAATGTGATTAGGGTGCCATTTGGTCACTCACTGGGTGATTGAAGCTAATTAGGGTGCCGTACAATGCATATTGCTCGAACTTTTTCACCCCGCCATTCGACTGGTATCTTGCGCATGCGCTGATTCGTTTCCTTTTCATGAGGTGTTGACTTGTTTCCTCTCATTTTTCGCAAGTCATAGGGGAGTTCGAACAAGATGGCTGACTTTGAATTTCAGTGCATCGCTGCTGCATAATCGTTGCCGCATAGTTATTAATATAATAACTAAATAACGACATTTATTTAGAATAAATAAACCAGGGGAGTCAATAAAAAGAATCACTCTTTATATACAGGTATGTGAAATGTTTCAGTGTTGTTTGTATACTATGTTTTATTATTATAAAAAGATTTTATATTATGTTGTATTACAAGTGGCTCCACACATTATTTTCAAGCAGACATTTTAAGTTATAATCTTGATGTGGAAAGTTGAAATTTGTATCTCGTGAAATTAGAATGATGTAGCCTCACCTATTTGCTTGTTTTTTAAATTATTATTTATGCAGAGCTTATAATAATTTCATTTTATTCATATTTTTATCTAATGAATTTTCTCGCACAGTTTTTGTTGTTTACGATCTAGAAATAAATTTAATGATGCATTATTATAGTAATAAAAAATATAGAGAGAGAAACATAAGTTGTTATATTTAAAAAAATAGTTTAATTTATTATTTTTCTGATATATAAACAAACTATTTGTAAACAATTAAAGAATTTACAAGTTTTAAAGGGAATTGATTTTTACTAACTTGAAACGTATTAATTTGAATATTTGACAATTTTAAATTAGTTGATTTGATAATATGAAATAGTAAACTTTGTAACATAAGAAATAATAAATTTTGTAACATAAGAAATAGTAAACTTTGTAACATAAGAAATAATAAATTTTGTAACATAAGAAATAGTAAACTTTGTAACATAAGAAATAGTAAACTTGATAAAATATAAATTTCTGCAGATGTTTTTACTAATCAAATACTTTTTACTATCGAAATTTTTAGAGCTTGTGTTTGATGATGAAATGAACTAAAAATATACCTCATTACATATTATAAATTATTAACAAAATAAATAAATCGCAATTCCTGAATTGATATTTGACATTTATACATGTGTCTTCTTGAAAAATGTTTTGCGAGTCTCTTGTACTATAACATATTAATAATAATAAAACACTGGAACATTTCACAGTAGTGTGGCTGGATGTAAGAATGGCTTAGATGATTGAGTGATTTATGTAAATATATTTAACTCGCATAGCTAGAAGATTTTTTTCCCCTCTTAAAATAATAATGATAAATAAATATCTCTGTACTACTACATCTAACTTAAAAAGGAGCGTCAGATAATAAGGAAATCACCTTCACTCAATAGATGGCGCTGACTTTCACATGGGCGAAAATCTTCTTTTTCTAGCAGCCCCATTTTCTTGGAAACGTCACTTCCTGTTTGAAGCCGATTCCGGGGAAACACAGACACGCTGTGCCAAGTAAATGTAAGTTAGAAGATTAGAGATTAGCTTTTGGCTACAGATCTGTATAGGGGATGGGTTTTGTTTTGGACTTTACTTTCTGGGGGACTCCGGAACAAGATGGTTTCATTCGGGCCGGGACCGGGCGTGAAAATTTCAGCTCATGCAGACCTCCAGCGCGGTTTAAGCCAGTTTTTATTTATTATTTTTTTTTATAGTTATCGATTAGTCAATTGTAATCTCATGTTATTGAGAGAAACACATGGTTTAGCTATAATTAAAAAGGGATTTTGTAATGTTACAGGAGGTAAATAGCTGCGCTAAATAACGCTTTTAAATTAAATGATCTAGATTAAGAATTTCCGCAATATTGATATGTTTTAATTATATTTCCTCAAATTTGGAGTTACATTGCTAATGTATTTAGCTATCCAAACAAATGGTTCAATTTCGGGGGAAAGCATTGTACATCAATATTTCTGCTTACCCATATCAGTAGAAACCCAGTAATCTGAACCGAAATTGAAAAAATAATAATAATTAAGATTAAGCGAAGCTTTGTAAGATAAATATAATTAAACAGAAAAAATTATTTAGAATTTTAAATATATGATAATTAACAGTAAATATATTTAATAAAATGTTATTACATAATGCATTTCTTTTATTTACTGACTTAAATTTTTTGCATATACATTTTATTTATTTAAGGCTGTTCTGAAATCTAAGCTGTGCACTTTCTAACACATTTTTTAATTAATTTTTATTCACAAACTTATTAAGAAACTATGTAATAATTTTTTTTTTCGTTTTCCTGTAAAGGCAAAATATTTTCAAATAATGCTGTCAAAGTTGTCATTTTAAACTGAATTTTCGGACGCGACAGCGCAGGAAAGGAACAAATTGCCGTCCTGAGACAATAATCACTTATAGCTAAAGGTGTAATTCCTTTATTTGAAAATATAGAACTTTTCGATTCCAAATTATTTCAATAAACATGCTTGCAAGTATTATTCTTTTATGCTTAAAAAGGAATCAGAAAATCACTAGCAACAATACATTTATACTAACAGTACCATTTGATACACGTTAAAGCTACATCTACGATGTTTGCATAGCTGCCAACCTTTACGCTGTTTTCCTTCTACTATTTTTGAACATCAAAATCACCTTAAAGTGATAAAAAATTTAAAGCACAGTTTGATTTATTACACGAATTATATAAACTAAAAATAAATTACAAAATAACTGTGATAAGATACCAAATTTTTTTTTTTAATATTATATATATATATATATATATATATATATATTACTTGAGTTGCAATTATACCAAATTGCATGTATTTTAATGTTTTATATATGCTTTCATTTTAAGAATAAAAATTTATTTATGTAGTTTTTCATATTTTATCATACAATAAGTTATAATTTCTGACTTCCTCGTACTTACATATGCTTTAAAATTTTACATTAGTTAATCATATGTATTGTTTCTGTTGCCAACATCCCTTATTCTATCCATTTACAAAATGCACAAAAATGAATGAACTATCATTCAAAAGGTTTTTGAACCGGCTTCTGACATAGTATACTCACATTTCTTTAAAACATGTTTTTTGATTAAAAATTAAATCAGCATTCTTTTTTTTCAGTGAAATGATTTTTTTTCTCTAATCATTGTTGCCACAAAAATAAAATACTACATTATAGCATGCTCAACAATAATTATATATAAAAAAAAATAGCACAATAAAAAACAAAGCGGGACGCACGGGTTTATTTTATATTTATGATTAAAAAGCAAAATTCAAATTCAAATGTTTGAGGAAAAAGACACCATCGAATCGATCGATCGCAGCAGTGGTATTTTACATGTAGTCTAAAATGTATGCTATGTTATATTATATTAAATTCTATTTTATATGTGCTCATTTTTTTTTTTTTTTTTGTCCGTGTTTTTCACAAAGCGGATGACGTCATCTTCTAATGAAGTTAAAATACGATTGTTATTTTTTTTCCCTCGTGCGTGGCTCTTGCTATCTTTGATCAGTTTTTATTTTAACTTTGATGGAATGAATGACATGATATTCTGGCTTGACTAATGTTGTTTGCAGATATTTTCGTCCTTAATTTTTCTTTAGAAGTTTAAACCTGCATCTAAAAAACCCCCTGACGGCTCGGCCTACAGGCACAGGTAGATTTCGAAGACGCAGACCGTGGGGCGCTTGTTTATAGAGAATTGCAGAAGAAATGACCTTTTTGTCATGATGCTGCAGTTGGGACCGTCCACTTCGAAATGTAAATGTGTTTGTAGGCGGAGCAGGCAGGGATTTTTTTGTTTTTATTTTTTATTTTATTTATTTATTTTGCTGTAAGGGTTGGTTTTATAAAAAACTTGTCCGTATAAAAGTTTTAGATAATATTAAGAGGATTTATCATAAATTTCAGCGGATTTGATATCTTGTGAATTGACGAAATTATGAATTTTTTTCTTCTTAAACCCCTAGCTCCCCCCCCCCCCCTCCCGGAGGCCATTTTTAATATCAAAAATCTACATAAATTTTCGGCCTTTTTACTAGAAGTGATAATAACTTTAAACGGATTCGATACGTATCCTAATTAAGAAGTTATGTTTTTTTTTTCACAAAAAGGCCCCCCATTCTCTCCCCCCCCCTGGTTCACTTTTGCCCATTCACGAACTGGACCGAGATTTCATGCCCCTTGATTTTATGTATCAGTTTGGAAGAGATTTGTATAGAATTAATAAAGTTATCGTGTCCATAAAAAAGTGATATAGACAGATAGATAGATCGATATGAAGTTTTGAACTGGTTTTTGGGTTCTAGGAGTCATGATCGGCGTAGATCTGCAAAAATTTTTCAGAAATTATAACATAGGGGAGAATGTAATGGGTAGTATTTCTTACGAAATCTACCTAAAATATTAGACTGCAGTGCGAAATCATCGCACAGGTGTACTGGTAAATTTATATTTGAAGGTTTGATATTTTTACAATTATTCCGTATGTATGCGTGAATATTGGTATTTTTTTCGTTTTCAGACCATTGGTATTTTTATGATGATGCCTATGTATTTGTATATGTGAGTGAACACAATAGCGTTTAAACTTTGCTTTGGATTGAGCTCCCATTTGGCGCATATGATATCAACTGTCGTAAGAACTGTACTCATTTTTATCGGACAACGTGTTTAGTGTTTGATCATTTTTTATTTATTTTGTGAAAAAGAAGACGATGTAAGTGTTCTTTTTTGACTCAGTTAAATAGTTTTATTGGTCACGCTCACTTTATGTTAATATTTTTATCTTTGCTATTAGGTTGATTTCGTAAGAGATCTACCTTACACTCTCCCCTATGTTGGAATTTATGGAAAATTTTTGCAGATCTACACCTATCGTGAATCCCAGAACCCAAAACCACCCCCCAGTTCAAAACTTTATCTAACTACTGCTCAGCCAAGCTTTAAAGACTGGTCACGTGAGTAACAGGTCCAAATATGACCAGTCTATTCTTCATAATAGGGATCGGGGTAATGAAAGGGAGTCTCCCCGGCTCCCTTAGTTTTGCTTTCGTGGGGGGAATGAGTTGATTTCCGATAGTTTCATGTTTACTTGTTACAAGATTATAAAAAGGATTTTTGTTCTTATGTAATAAAGCACATAAAAATTGTAGTTTTCACTTCGATGAAGGGGATATCTTCAATCTAAAGAAACATGTTATGATAATTTAGATTATTTAATTATCGGATATAAACATGTTAAGTAAATAAATACTATTTTTTACTGTATTTTTACACATGACATTGCAATTTCTTGTTTTCTTAAATAAATTACGATTTTAAATATCGGTTCCTTACAGTTATAGGGCACACTTATGTAATTGTAGGAGAAGTGTGGTTTTAAAATGTTCTTTTATTATTATGATTATTAATATATATACATATATTTAATTTTACCGCAAGAATTCCATTTTTTTTTTCTTGATTGCTCATGTTTATTTTCCTACATGAAACCATTTAATAATATGGTGAAAATGTATGACAAAATACTCAATTAATAATAAAAGAAAATAGTTCAAAGAGTACAGAGTCATACAAAAGGATGAAAAATATTTTTTACACTCAAATATTTTTAAAAATGTGCTCGAATTCAAATTAAGTTTTCGGATACCTTTTTCTAAATCTTTTTAATTCATAAATACGCGAAAGTTTCAGACTTTCTTATTCAGATATCAGGAAATCGAACAGCGTTTTTCGTTTTATTATAAAAGTAACTAATCTTACTGAAAATGTCGTTGAAGGTCGCCCTTTGAACCTATTTTTCGGATAAGTTCACGAAAAATTGTAATTGTAACTCACAATGTGCCGAATTTATAGGAAAATTAAAGACGCTGTTCGATTTTTAAGTATTTGAATGTTAATTCTTGAAAAATTTCAGGCAAATAGGAATAAAAATGAAATTATTGTCAAAATGAGATGAAAGAACTTAAAAAATATATGCTAAAGCTGGTAAAAATAAAATTATTTTAAAGTGAAGGTCTCAGAAAAAAATAAAGCAATAAAAATGCTTGTATTTCATAATATCATCACAGACCTTCTTAAAAAAAAAAAAAAAGTGCAGGGCAAACTTATTCATTTTCGATGTCATCATCAGAATCATCCGGAAAAAAATCATCATCATCATCGTCGAACGAAATAATTAATGGATCACACATTTCTTCTATTATGCCGTCTTTCTTCCAATACTCATTTTCCAGGTGTTCTATGTTCGTGCAATAGTTTTTGCATTTCTCAGCATTAACATTTTCTAGTGCAAGGTTGGTCAATTTAAAAAGTTGATCCATATTTAAATCCGCCGTTATATTTCTTTTTCGAATGAATTCCTTCATATCCGCCCATACATACTCTATTGTCACAATATTTTACATTAACTTATTATCACAATATTTTACAACATTGTTTAACATATTTTTCACTGCACTGTGAAAATGTTTGCCTTGAGAGCTTTTAGATTCTTTTAAATCCATTTTATACAAGTAGAAACAAATACAAAATGAATAGCAAACAAAATAAGGAGAGAGAAAACAAACGCTAATAGTACTAGAACAGCCAGTGAAGAAATGACAAGCGGTCAGGCAAGATAAGGGAAACCTGTATTTTGTCTCCTCCTAATATAATGCTTCCCTCCCTTCGGATGGGTCTATTTTTTTGGCAGCATGCCAAGGTCCGTCTTTTTAGAGTGGTTCCACAGTATCTATCTATCTATATGTCACTTTTTTTTTATGGACACGATAACTTTAATAATTCTGTACAAATCTCTTCCAAACGGATACATAAAATCAAGGGGCATAAAATCTCGGTCAAGTTCGCGAATGGGCAAAAGCGGGGGGGGGGGGAGGGGCTTTTTGTGAAAAAGAACCCATCGAATCCGTTTAAAGTTATTATTACTTCTAGGAAAAGGGCCGAAAATTTATGTATGACAGATTTTTGATATCATTAAAAATAGCCTCGAGGGGGGGGGGGAAAGGGGGGTTTTGGAAGAAAAAAATTCATAACTTTGTCAATTCACAACATATCAAATCCACTTAAATTTATTATAAAGCCTCTTAATATTATCTACAACTTTTCTATTGAAAAGTTTTTTATTGGACCAACACTTACAGAATAAAAAAATAAAAAAAATTCTACCGGCTTCGCCTACTTGACACAAGTAGATTTCGAAGTGGGCGGTTTCAACTGCCGCATCATGGCAAAAGGTCATTTCTTCTGCAATTCCCAATAAACAGACGCTCCACGGTCTGCGTCTTCGAAATGTACCTGTGCCTGTAGGCCGAGCCGTCAGGGATTTTTTTTTAATACGTATTGTAGCAAGTTGCAACGGCGCAAGACGTCGGTTTATCTTTATAATACCTCCTCAATAATAGCAAAACAATCATCTGTATGGAAATAAAGGAAGAAACTCTTTAGACAATTCTAGACTTTTCTGTTCTGTGCATGAATTCTGGAGAATGATTATCTGCAATTTCCACCGCCGGCCCAGTTCCTAGTAAAAGTGGGGACATGATGTTATATCTCAATTCCCCCCCGCGAACTAGCCTTTTCTGTATCTATAGTCCTGGGTCAGTAAATGTAATTCGACAAGAACATTCTTTCCATTGATCACACTACGGAGAATGACACGAGAAACAGAAGGAAAGAGAGAGGGATTGGACATATTGTATATACACATATACCGGAAGAAATCCTTCTGAACATTTTATTTTTACTTCCACTGTTTTGTAAAATGATACAACAGGAGCCGCTTTCCGGTAATTAGAGGTAGATATTTTATGAAAAGAATGAAATTGTTTGGAAACTAATGTTCCCGATATGAGTATTTCAAGAATACATGAATGGAAGAAAGAAACCACGCATATTTTACAGAAGTCAAAACAAAAAAAGATTTTAGGAACGAAGCTTATAAATCTTTATTCAGGGTCGTACAGAAGTATATATATATATATATATATATATATATATATATATATATATATATATATATATATATTACTGAATTTGGGTATTCTAATCATTTGGTACTAAAAAATGGGGATAATACATTTGATAATCATTTGTTTATTTCAGTTGGAATATGAAAATTTTTAGATTTTGATGTTATGAATTGTTTTCTTTTTTTCTTCTTTAGTAATGATAAACAAAATATATATATATATTGCGAATTCCAATATATTTTATTTACAAATTCTTACATTTAACACAGTTAAAACATTTACGAAACATGAATAACATTTAGTAGGCATTTATATTGTTAAAATAGTTGACTTTTTGAGTAATATATGAAAAATATAACTGTAATTATATTTCAAAAACAATTTAACAGCTGTTGGATATTTCATATAGCTACCGTTTATCGAATATGTAGGACATGATTTTTTTTCTTTTTCACTTTTATATGAATCTCAGTGCAAGATCGATTTTTCAAAAAAATTGAAAGCAGTGACAGTGTGTAAAAAAATATTCAATGGAATAAAAAATACGTATGTTCATTACAGGAATTAAGATCAAGTAGAGCTAATTAAAAAAAAAAAAAATTGCTGTAAAACTATGCACAGTGTATATTAGATAAAAAATTAAACTCTATTAACTAGTGATTAAAATACATAAAAACTATTGCATTGAAGGATTCAAAAGAGCAGCCGATTATAAATAAGTAAAGCATTACAGTTTACACATTTTACGCAATTGGAAAATCTACAAAGAATTTATAATATGGATTATACTTTGCAGTTTCATTCGAAATAAATGACAGTTTCTTTTGAGAATGAAAAAAGCATTGGAGGATTCAAGACAGCAGCTGCTTATAAATAAATGAGACATCATAATACATTTTACACAATTCACGCAATTGTATAATCTATAAAAAGAATTTATAATGCAGGTTATACTTTACAGTTTCATTCGAAATACATATCCGTTTCCTTCGGAAATGAAAAATAAAAGTGTCGGAGAATTCAAGAGTGCAGCCAGTTATAAATAAATAAGACGTGATACAGTTTACACATTTTACGCAATTGAAAAATCTACAAAGAATTTATATAGGTTATATATTTACAGTATCATTCGAAATAAATGTCCGTTAACTTCCAAAATGAAAAAAGTATTGGAGGATTCAAGAGATTAGCTGCTTATAACTAAATAAGACATAATACGTTTTGCACATTTCACGCAATTGAATAATCTATACAAATAATTTATAATGTTGGTTATACTTTACAGTTTCATTCGAAATAAATGTCCATTTCCTTCGGCAATGAAAAAAAGTGTTGGAGATTGAAAAGTGCAGTCGATTATAAATAAATAAGACGTGATAACAGTTTACACATTTAAAAAATCTACAAGGAATTTATAACATAGGTTTTACTTTACAGTTTCACTCGAAATAAATGACAGTTTCTTTCGAGAATGAAAAAAGTATTGGAGGATGCAAGAGAGCAGCTGCTGATAAATAAGTGAGACAGAATATATTTTACAGATTTCACGCAATTGAATAATCTACAAAGAATTTATAATACATGTTATATTTTACAATTTCATTGATAAATATCAGCAATAATTTTTTAAGAAAAGAAAAATATATCTATAAAAAAAATAATATATTCCTTACACACAGGATAAGTAACATATAAAATTCAAACTATTATCTCTTTTCAACATTCCTAAATTTAATGATTAACCCAAGTGTCAATAAGTAAAAATTTTATTCGGATAATTAAGGAATAAAATCATACTAAAATAAAAGTTTATTATTATTAGGTGCGTTCGTAATTATATAAATACGTAGCACCTATTGTCGTCGCTTGGTCCGTCCGTCTGTCTGTCCGTCCGTCCGCATATAACAACGCAAAAACTACCCAACCGAATGGTTTGTAATTTAAGATATATATAAGATTATTAATTATAGATATTAAGATATATAATTTAAGATCTTTGCAGAATTTTGTCGCGACATTTCAAATTTTTTTAAAAATCGAATCAAAACTTTAGGAGATATTAATAAAAATATTTATTAAGAAATTTGAATTAAAAGAAAAAAAAATCGGTGCTTTCTTGTTAGAGGAGCTTCCGAGGTTTAATCGTCAAGCGACCGAGATACTTATTTTATGACAGAAATTAATCTGCAGACGATATAATTCATTTCACAGAATTAAAAATCATCAAGATCTGAATATTTATATAACTAGCTATAGTACGAACGCACCTCATTTGTCATGTTTGACGTACAATTTCCAACTTGTTTATTTTGTTGGAAAAGTGACACTTAAGACGATATTAATGACAATATTCATGGAGATATTATAATTGGTGAAGATAGTATTTAATAGTTATGACGATATTCACATAAAATAATGATTTTTTTAAAAAAGGTTTTTTTTTTAAATTTATTTATTTATTTATTTATAAGCAATAATTCAACAAAAGCAAATGATATTAGTTCATAGAAACCAATTATGGTTTTACAAAAACAAAAATCGATTTTTAAATGTTTGTTTTCGAGTATACGAAATTTGTATTAATTTATTTTAATTCTTAGAGAGAGCCAAAGTTAAAAGTGTTATTTACAAGTATTAAGATTATAATCTTATTTAATAATTCAAAACATAGATTTTTTTTTCTTCTTTTTTTTTAGTGTTAATTTTACTTGTGAGAAAGTAATGTTCATAAAAATAGGAATAAAATTAAAAGTTAGAGGAAAAAGGAAAATTGAGGCAGTATTTGTGTTAAATATGAGGTAAAACTATTTTTAAATTTAGCCTTTTAATATTTTAACACTGGAACATTGGAATATTCAGCCGACCGAATATTCGGTATTCGGTTTACTTGGGTGCCGAATATTTGGTATTCTACCAAAATCACTATTCGGTGCATTCCTGAGATAGAATTGAAAATTTCAAGTATGGCACTTT
Organism: Maratus michaelseni; assembly: GCA_963931845.1. Classification (NCBI taxonomy): domain Eukaryota; kingdom Metazoa; phylum Arthropoda; class Arachnida; order Araneae; family Salticidae; genus Maratus; species Maratus michaelseni. The sequence continues at coordinate 326,554,540 of OZ007594.1, forward strand.
TTAATGCAATTTACATTGTTTAGACGTTAAATTCTCTTTCACGCAAAAATTTACATTAATTTCTTTCAATTAAAAATTGTTTACATATGCAATGTCAATTAAAGGTAACAAGGAATAAAAACATTTTTTTTTTTTTTTAAAGGGAAAAGTTATACGACCAATTTATTTGAAAGGAAAAATCAATCAAACAAACAAAAATCGCCTTCTTCACTTTATTTTTAGAAAGTAAAACTTTCGCTAACAGAAAATTACCCATTTTGAAGATATTCTCCTGCGCAAACGTAGTGATATCGGAAATCTGAAATCTTCGGAGCGCAGAGCGTGGGGAGGGGCATGGTAATAAAATATCTATTTATATCTCCTTGGTCAGGGGTCAACCAACAGTATGAGTATGTGGTGTCGACCAAGCTGATTTTTAGAAATGTGGAAGAATGTCCTTCTAGCATGGTATACTATGAATAAAATTGCTGCAGTAACAGCAAAAATGCTTGTTGAACGATATTTTTTATGTAATATCGTGTAAAAAGATACGCCTTATTAAATTTATAACATGATAATGATAATAATCAAAATATATAAAACGGACAGACACAGTCGCTTTGTAATTATTCAGTTTTATACAAATCGGACAACGTGTTTGAGACTAGACCATTTTAAAATCTTTTGGTGACAAAGAAAATTGGTTTGGATGTTTTCTTTTTTGATTCAATTAATCAATTAAATAGTTTTATTGTTCACGCTCATCTTGTGTTAATATTTTTATACGTATTGTAGCAATTTGAAACTGCACAAGACGTCATTTTAAATTATTATTAATAATCCTTATATCTACTGAATAATAGCAAAATCACTCATTTATATGGAAATAAAGAAACGAATTTTTTAGACAATTCCAACTGGAAATCTCTTTGTAAAGTCAACCCGAAATCCAGCTCACACGCGACAAAAATAATTTCATCAACACTAATCCTACCATAAAAAAAAATAAATAAATAAAAATAAATAAATAATAGCATCAACCCGACCCGACTCAAGCTGTGGGTCGAGTCTACGGCGGTCTTTTGTATAAAGTATATAAAATCAAAGCAGAGCGGAATACAGCCCGGTGTACGCTGCCGAAGGCAGTGGGAATCCTGCTCTAAGTTTGTTTGGATAGATTTTCATTTGGAAATATAAAATCATACAATTCGAAGATGCGCGCTGTAGAAGGCAATAAGGTCCCCAGCATTAAGAACGTTTAGAAAGATTTTTGTTTAAAAAAATTTAAAATATTCAACATTGATTTTAGGTATATTTAAAGTTATTATCATGAGTACGGGCAATGCTGTCTGGGTCAGATAGTTCAAAATAATACATATTAAAAAATGAAACAATGAAAATATTATGGAAAAAATGAAGCAATGAAAGTAATGGAAAGTGGGCGAAATGAAGAAAATTTAAAACAAATACTGAGCACCCGACAAATTTAAACTCTTATAACTCGTGATCAAACTGTCACAGAGTGCTCAAATTTTGTGTGCGTGAACAAAGTGACATAGTTTTACAGGGGACATCGTCGTTTTTTTTTAACAGAAGCCCCTAAATTTTAGTATAGTGCAAATATAAGGGCTCAATAACCATAAACACTTATAACTCGGATCCAAATTGCCATTTATAATACACTAAAATATCGATATCAGAACTTTGATACAAAATTGACAGAGCCAGGGATTTCACGGTTGGTTTGTCTGTTGGCTGGCGGAAAGATGTTTATTTCAAAGTCGATACAATTTTTAATATGTAGATGGCTCCTCTCCCAAACTTGTATTTAAATTCGAAAAAATATACACAATTCGCAGTACAGTAGATCAGTACCTTTCGCATCACTCTGTGTAAATATCAAGATAAAAAGTATTAGGACGTTCTCTCTTTCTCTCTCTTTTTTAACGATTGTACATTATTACCAATTTACCACCCTCACCCCTAAATTTTAGTATAGTGCAAATATAAGGGCTCAATAACCATAAACACTTATAACTCGGATCCAAATTGCCCCCCCCCCCCCCAAAAAAAAAAAAAAAAAAAAAAAAAAAAAAACCTCAACATGAGACGGACAGAAATTCACCGCCCGTTTCAAATCTGCTGAAAAAAAGGAATAGACTGAGCCCGGTCCGAGTATTATGAAAGGAAATTGGTCCTAGTCTCTATAAACCTCTACTAAAATATACTACCCTCCCCCACACCCCTTAAAAAAACGTAATCTTTGCTACGAACTGTGTATGTCATGCGAGCGCAAGCTTTTTCTAAAGACGATTACGTTGTGAGAAGTAGTATTGCCAATTTAGAGGATTTTTTTAATGCAAAGAATCTACCAGAATTTCCAAAATAGATGTCTTCACTTTTTTTTTTTTTTTTTTTTTTTCACACATAATATCTGTCATTAAATAAAGCAAAAATAAGTTTCGCTTTCACAGATTCAATGAACATTCCTACAAAGCAAAGAAAAATTTCCTTTTACAGAAAGAAAACCAAATGACCACAAGTGTTTACAATATCCCCCCCTCCCGTTCCCTTCCCTTTAAAAGGCAACGGTAGAGAAAAAAAAATCAAAAGTGATATCTGAGATCTCTTCCCAACGCACCCCTGCTTTGACTCACCGGACCGGAACTCTTTAGGGTTGCTAAAAATTTGAAAGAATTTTCTTTTTTTCTTTCAAGTATGGCAGATGAGAATAAAATTACTACAGAAAAGACAAAAAAGGCTTGTTGAACGATGTATTTTATATAGTATCGTGTAAAAAATACCCCTTATTAAATTTATAACAAGATAATGATGACAATTAACAAGAAAATATATAAAAACTAGCAGAAAAAGTAGTTTTGTCAGCTATGCGGAAAATCTACAGCACTGGTAGAGCCATCTGGTGGAATCTATTGGAAACAAATTGAAAGTTTTTAAATTTAAATTAAAAAAAGGGTAATTACATCTCACTTGTAAAATTTGTGTCATTTCAAAGAAATAAGTCATATCTATCACCAAAAAATTTTTTTAATAAATCCGTACAATAGTAAATGCGCAGCATTGATTTTAAAAATATAACATTAGCAATATAGGGAAAATATAAGTGATGATCACCCTTTAAATACTAATATATATGGTAATAAATACTAACCAGTTTTGAAGGTAACAAAAATGACCTGATGATGTATATAATACATTTCTCATAGATATTAACCTGCACATGCAGGGGTCAATGCAAGTTTTTTTTGGTGTGTGTGTGTGGGGGGGGGGGGGGCATTTTGTGAAATTTGTTATATTTTTCACAAAATGCCTCCCTCCCCCCCCTTGTCTAGCAATTGTATTGAAAAGAATTTGAAAATTCTTATACTTAAAAAAGAAAAAAAAAGGCTATACATATATAATTATAATGCAATGTTTAACTTTTCAGCAATAAAATGATCAATACTTCATTTTCTGTGCTGAAATTTATACAAAGTTAAAAGTTGATCATCTCATGTCAAGGGTCGATCCAGGCAAAATTTTGGGCCTTTTCAGAGCTCCTTCACAAAGATCTATTTAATAAAACAGGCTCCTTCACAAAAATCAATTTAATAAATTGGGCCCCTTCAGTAACATCTATTTCATAAACTGGTCCCTTCACAAAATTCCTTTTAATAAAACAGGTATCTTGAGAAAATTCCTTTTAATAAAATAGGCCCTTTCACAAAATTCTATTCCATAGAAACTTACTATTTTTATTAATTATTCATTATTTTGATATGTTTTAAAATGTGTAATTTGTAAACAATCTTTCGAACCAAACATTTATTAATATAACAAAAACTTTTTAAAGTCCTATTTGTTTTCCTTTCTGGTGAACTTGATTGTTTACAAATTGCACATTTTAAAACATAACAAAATAATAAATAATTAATAAAAATAGTACGTTTTTATGGAATAGAATTTTGTGAAAAGACCTATTTTATTAAAAGGAATTTTGTGAAGGTGTCATTTTATCAAATTGATTTTTCTGAAGGGGCCCATTTTATAAAATTGATTTTTGTGAAGGAGCCTGTTTTATTAAATAGATTTTTGTGAAGGAGCTCTGAATAGGCCCCAAATTTTGCCGGGATCGACCCTTGACATGAGATGATCAACTTTTAACTTTATATAAATTTCAACAGAGAAAATGAAGTATTGATCAGTTTATTGCAGCTAAAGTTAAACATTGCATTATAATTATATATGTTTAGCTTTTCTTTTCTTTTTTAAGTATGAGAATTTACAAACTCTTTTCAATATAATTGCTAGACAAGGGCGGGGGGGGGGGGAGATGCTTTCATTTGTGGAGTGCCGCTGGGCACCTTAGAGTAGAGGTGCCATTATTCTCCCCTGGGTGCCATCCTTTCACCCCTTGGGGCACCCTGTATTAGGGGTGCCATCCTTTCACCCTAGTTAAGGGTGCTATTTTGGCTCCCCTAGGGGTGTCACCAGTGAGACAAGCCTTTCACCCCTTTTGGGTGCCATGTTTCACCTGTAGTTTTAACAGTGTAGTTCGTACTATAACTAGTTTTACAATGTAAAAAAATCATTGTTATTATTTCAGTGAAATGAATTATATCGTCTGTTACGAGCGAAATGAGCATGCCTTTCTTTTCTATTATTACGTAGGCCACGTTTACACATGCGATTTTTTTTTTTTTTTTTTGACACTAGATAGCGCTGCAAAATTCACCATGGAGATCTTGCTTTGCGAATGATTAGCTGCATGGTTTAATATTTCTATGATTCACGATGAACGAATCGCTTGTGTTTATTTACTTTAATGGATATTGAGATAAATATAGGGCTGTTAACCTAATTCCAATTGAAGTTATCTCAGAATCTATACATTTTTTAATGTAACTCATGTCTCAAACAAACATTTTTTTTGAACAATCTGGCTAAAAATGTAACTTTTATGTAATTTTATTCGAAAAAATAATTTTTTATAAAAATGGCCGGTTTGGCATATGAAAAAAGAAGTGTCGTATATTTGTTTTCCTCAGTCACATCAATCGCGTTTTTATTGTATAGACTAGCCGCCACTGGCGACCAGTTTGGTCTCCCTTAAATGTATGTTAAGCACTGTAACACGTTACTTTTATTCATAATTTTTTTTCCGTAATCGTTCGCCAAACCAGAAGATTCTAATAGACAAATCAAAAACTTTTGCGATCATGGTAGCATTTCGCATATTTTTTGTTGTTATGTATTTCATCTTTCTTGACAAAAACCGCTTAACCAACTTAAGCATTTATGCTAGATATCCGTTTGCTTATTAGTTGCAATATGATTGCTAATGAGGAGATTTTTAAACATATTAAGTAGTTTTCCGTAATTGGATCCATGGCCAAATGGCGTATTTTAGTTAATACGATTTGGTGCAATGAAGTCTATTTTGTGAAAGTCTTTAATGATATCCACATTTACACTGAACCATATTGTTGCCAATATTTTTTTGTTTGTGTGTTTGTTTCTCGCTAACTTTGGCTGTAGACTTAATTACGGGAGATTAGAAAATCTATCATTATTCTCATTTAAAACGCCTTGAATAATGTGATATAATCGGAGTACATATTATAACTCGTAATTTTCGAGTATGGTTTGGTGAAACATTGAACTTTTGGAAGCCAGTTTTGATAATCTCATTCTTTTTAAACCATATATGCTGTCAGCACTTTTGACCCGTGGCGTAGAATCTGATTAAAATTCACGAACTTCTTCTATATGCCGATCTCTGTTCGACTCTGTTTTTCTCTGCTCTCCTATTTTGATATAGTTCAGGAGTTTTCATAACTGCATAATTCCCTTACTTTGGCATTTCTGCTTAAATGTCTACTGACTATTAAGATCCGTAACTTGTAAATACGCCACGCCAACATTACCGCCTATAATTCTAATTGCAGCAACCCGTTTTTTCTCTCTATATTGCAACTCTATAGTTAATATAGTGCCCCGGTGCGTCTATGACAGCTGTTCCATCAGAACATTTGATTTCAAAATAAAAATATCGTTTCTAATTTGCACACGCGAAAAATAAAAGCTGGTATTGGCGATTTTAAAAATTATATTGGCGAGATTTGCGCCCAAATAACACAAAAGTACTTAATGATGTTATGTATTTTGTAAATGTATATTAAATTACTGTTTTGAAAGCGATTGTTCATTAATAATAGTAAATATGATTGATGATTAACAATCATTTTCGGTGGTCTCTCTTCCTTGCACGTATAATACATAAATACCAAATCAACTGACAATTTGTTTCGAAATTTGATTCATTAAATATCATTACATGAGTTGTATTTGTTTAAATTCAGCTTACATCAAGAAAAGATAAAGAATGAAGTTGAGTTGTATAGCACTTAATTACGGTAAACATTGATTGTGTCACTGGTACGAATTATTTTTTTGACACCAGGCAGCGCTCCAAAAAATCTTTCACGGAAAACTAACTTTACGAACGATTATCTCCATGGTTTAATGGGTTAATATTTTAAACCTTCACGACGAATGAATCTTTTTTTTTGTTGTTTACTTTCATGGATAGAGAATTTGAACTGCGAAGCTAATTTCAACTGAAGTTATTGGAGAATATATACATAATTGAACGTAAGTCATCTCTCAAATATTAATTTATTTTGAACGATCTTTCTAAAAATGTCACATTTATGAAGTTTTATTCGAAAAAATAATTTTGAATAAAAATGGCCGCCTGGCATATGAAAAAGTGAAACGGGCGTTCCGGAACTGTTGATGACAGTCACATGACTTACGGTTTTATTATAGAGATTATGTATGGTAGGATTTAATAGAATGAAGAAAACTTTTATTACTATCTTTTTAAGATTTGATTCGATTTTCATACAATTTGAAATGACTCGACAAAATTTTGCAACGATTATATAGATTAAATTTCAAACCATTCGGTTGGGTAGTTTTTGTGGTGTTATATGCGAACGGAACGACTACTATAGGTGCAACGTATTTATATAATTACGAATGCACCTAAAAAGTAGTACCGATCAAGCAATCTGAATAATATCTGAAAAAAATCATCTAAAAATATTGAAATGCGAACGAGATATAGTAAAATATTTCCCCCATAGGATTAACATTAGCGAGCGGGTGTTTTCGCCTGAGTGAAGTAGCATCTTAACTATCGGTGAAGATTGTCAAGATTTAAAAATCAAAATTCTCATCAGCATATCTTTATTGTTTGATTAGTTAGCATGTTGAAAAAATTAATGCAATTTCTTAGAAATCTTTAAAATGAATTAAAATTTTCTGAAATGGGACTCGATAAAAGTAGAATATTAACGCTATCAAAATAAAATAACTACAACAGCACTGAAAAAGGAAAAAAAAGATTTTACAGTATAATACTGGCACCCCAGCTGCAGTGTTATACCGTAAAATTCACAGTAATAAACAGTAAAGTAAGCAGTAATACACTACCGCGCATGCGCATTTTTTTTTTTTTTTTTTTTTTTTTTCAGCGAGCCTGATGCAGATTGTTAGACTTGTTCAGCCCAAATTCTTGAAGAATGAAATGAAAATCATTTAAAATTCCTACGCTAATTTAGAAGAACCTACAAACATATATAGCTGTTCCGATGTATGCTAGGAAGACATTTTTGGACATTAAAACATTTGAAAACACGTGTAAAAATGCCAAACACTTTTGTCCAATGTCAATACATCACCGAAGAAGTATCTAGATGAGATTGTAATTTTATTTGCAATGAAAAAGGATTATTTTCTTCTAATTATATTGAATTATTTGAATTCACAATAAAGATTAGTAAAGCTTAAGTAATATAATTCTTAACACTCGCCTCTATTCAGTTAGTAAAAAACAAATCTTAAAATAAGACAAGAATAAAATTATGGGCTCCGAAATATTTTTCTGGTTACGGCCTTGCTACCAGGGCATTAGACATAGGGTTAGTACTATTACATCTCGGCTACCTGATGATTACGTAGTCTATATCATGAGCATACTCATCAGGGGTTATGCAGGAGAGAGCGTAGCCACCCCCACCCCCTTAAATCTTTTAAAATAGCAAAATATAATTTGAAATACTATGAGACATGGCCGTTGGTAATAAAGAAATCTTGAGTGTGGCAAGATTTTGTAAAACATATGCCTGTAATTCACAGCCTAATCCGATTTTATTTCTGTAATACATAGTATATAAACGTGAAATAAGCGAAACAAAGAAAACTCCTTATGCAAGACAATTTTTTAGCATACATATTAACATAAAAATCTATTAGGGAATAAATTAACAATTAAGATATATTAAATATTTAAAAATAAATTTCTACCAACATTTTACTAAAGGAAGAATTGAAACAGCTCCTTCTTTTCTTTTCGTCAGAATGACTCTGCTCCCCTGAACAAGTCTGTTTTAAAATAAATTTGAAACATTTGAACAGAGAACACATGAACAAGAAAAATAGAATTAAAAACTGCATTCTATGAGGGGGAGGGAATTCAGGGATACAGAGTCCACCTCGTGAAAAATTCTTAATTTATCTTTCTCTTACACAGAAAAAAATAAAGCTCAATTTGGGTCGAAAGATTCTTAGGTATGTGCCCAAATTGGGTCAACTCTGTTTTGGTTACCACTGTGTATCCATTTTCGGCACTGTTAAATACCCATTTTCAAAAAAAAAAAGAAAATTGTCTTCTTCATTTTTGCAGTAAACAACTAATAACCTTAAATAAACAGCACAGAAAGAGTGGAAAATCCTCGATAAGCAGCTTATTGGGATAAAGAGCAAAAAGCGTCTGAAAAGCCTTTTCTCCATCCATCCCTATTCAACGGTTTTCTCCATCCATCCCTAATATTCAACAGAGAGATGATCTTTATTGCCGCGATGATGGAGGAGAAAGAGCTGGACCATGAACAATGGAGACAGAGAGCTCGAGATTTTAGAGTACGAAGAATATCTCGAAATCCCATGTTAACATATGGGGAAGTTCAATTAGGTGGTTAACCATCACCTAATGTAATTATCGAAATACGATTCTTATCATCAGAAAGTAGACGTCCGATTCCGAAGTAGTGGGTTTTCAAAAAGATGTCTCCTTCAATTTTAAATATTTTTAAGAAGATGATAAAAGGATCAGGGCCCATAAGCCGTATTTTTGGCCCATGAAATAAGACTAAAATTCGATTTTGTTATACTGACTTAATTATTTCACTTTTTAATATTAGAAGGTTTATCCTGTACGATTTCAACAATATTTTTTGTATTTTGTTCGGATTTATATAACTTACACAAGCTCAAAGTTCGTATTATTCGTAGTTTTTGATGAAAAATACGCAATTTCGCCTAATTTTACCTCAAATTTTTAATATATTTTTTAATATTTTACTATGAGCGCAGCTTTGCAACACTTTTATTTTTACATATATTGTACATTTTGATGTATTTTATAATATATGTAAAGAAGAAAGTGTTGCAGGGTTGCGATCATATAAATAATTGAGGTAAAATTAGGAGAAATTGCGTATTTTTCATCAAAAACTACGAATAATATACGGGTTGGGTTGGGTTGATTATTGACGGCCAATTATCGACACTAGGGATATAGGCCCGGGGGGGAGTGCCCTCCGTGGGGGTCTTTCTAAGGGAACCTAATCCGTATTTACGCATGGAGAAAATCCACGGCTCGAAAGAAAACCACGAAAACTCCGAGCGATTAGGCCGACGGGCGCGATTGGGATCGAACCCAGCACCTCCCGTCTACCAGCTTCGAGAGCACAACCTCTCAGCCACTGGTGGGGCAATAATATACGGACTTTGAGCTTGTGTAAATCATATAAATCCGAACAAAATGCAAAAACTATTCTTGAAATCGTACAGGATAAACCTTCTAATGTTAAAAAGTGAAATAATTAAGTCAGTATAACAAAATCGAGTTTAGGCTTATTTCGTGGGCCAAAAACACGGCTTATGGACCCTGATCCTTTGAAACATTCCCACAAGTAGAAATGTCGAAGTTTACAGAGATTTTTTTTTAATACTTAAAAATGAAGGAGGGATTTTTTTGAAAACCAACTACTTCGGCATCGGACGTCTTTTTTCTGATAGTGAAAACGGAGTGAAGAAGGAGTAATAACTTAACCTTGCTAACAGAACCACACAGAGCTCGAAATTTTAGAATACGAAATTAATAATAATAATAATAATAAAGGCGGTTAATAAAGGGGTACATACTAAATCCGAACTTGCGGCCTGCTTTCTTTTGCAGCATTTCCAAAAAAATAAAATTAAGTTGAATTTTTAAACAGACTGTAGTAGTAGTAATTTAAAATATAAAATACAATATCAAATAACCTCTTTTTTATGTTTATTTAAGCACTGTATTTTGTACATACAAGTACATACAGTGAACTTCCCGATTCCCCTCGCTAATATTAATCCCATTGGCGTAGGATGTATTCGTATATTTAAAATACACTATAATGCCATAAATGATGGGAACTTTCAGTTTTAGACATTTTTTCAAATATTTAAAAATATACATATCAGATTATTTTGGAATTTTAGGATTAAAAAGAACAGGTTTGACTTCATATTTTTCAACGTCGATTTGATAAGGAGGACAATTAGGGGACCAACCAAAAATTAAAGAAAAAATAATAATACTTGGGATTACCCTGTAAAATAAAATGCACGAAATGATCTGTCGCTGCAGAATATACATAGGCAGAGATTGTATAATATGTGCATTCATTTGTGTAAGAATAGCATGTATATTATTAGAGATATAGCGATTTTTTTAAAAAATTAAAAAAATTCTTGCATGTTTTTTGCTTATAACACACAGGGTTTTTAACCAAATTTAACGCCAATTTCAGAAAAATTGACAAAATGTAGTAGCAATAACATAGTGCTATTGGAATATAAATATATTAACTATTTAAGGAAATATGGGCAGTTGTATGAAATAATTTTTATCTGCGCATGCGCGAACGATATCAAGGAACATTTTGCATAATTTAGTAGTCAAAACTCTCTGGAGCAACTTAATAAAAAAAATCAGTCAAATATCGCAAAAATTCAGAGAGATATCGTCGTTAGAGTGAGCTGCTTTTTAGTTTCTGACTAAAACTCGATGAATGATAAGGGATTGTCCACAAATTGTTATTTTTAAGTTATCTGAAAGCATTCGGAAAAACTTTTTTGAAAAAGCTATTTAATTATAGTTTACGGCTATGTTTAGGAAGATTTTGATTCTAAACTACGATGAAAAGGAAAATATAGCCCTTAAGAAGTGTACACAGAAAACAGAAGTCAAAAATATTAATTTTCCGAGGTGATATTTTAAATATACGAATACATCCTATGCCCCATACGATTAACATTAGCGAGGGGAATCGGAAAGTTCACTGACGAGCAGCCTTTATCTTGAAATGTTGCTATTTTGTTTTAGATATATTTTTTTTCTTACTCTCAAGACAGTTAATTTAACTTTTAGTCTTTTGAAATAAACATTTTGAAAACTTTAAAAAAAAAAACTTAAATTAGTAAAATGGGAAAATTCCGTGATAAACAATACTTAGTTTTATAAATGTGGTCTGACGTGTAAAAATAATTGACAACATAGCTTTAAAGTTATATGATGACTGCATGAGGATTACAGAATTTACATTGCTAATAAACCTTCACTCTCTTTATTTTTACGAAGGCGCGCTTTTCTTTTCTTTCTTTCTGTTTTTTTTTCCGCAGGCTATTTAATTTAACTTTTATTCTTTTGGAATAAACATTTTAAAAACTTAAAAATAAAATAAAATAAAAAGGCGTAAAAAAATTATTGGCAACATAACTTTGAAGTTACATGGTGGCTGCTTGAGGATTACAGAGTTTACATTGCTAATAAACCTTCACCCGCTTCATTTTTACAAAGGCGGACTTTTTTTTTTTTTCAGGCCATTTAATTTAACTTTTATTCTTTTGAAATACACATTTAAAAACCTTAAAAAAATAAATAAAAAGGTGTAAAAAAAAATGATTGGCAACATAACTTTAAAGTTAAATTGTGGCTGCTTGAGGATTACTGCGTTTACATTGCTAATAAACCTTCACCAGTTTCCTTTTTACAAAGGCGGACATATTTTTTTCCCTTTTAGGCCATTTAATTTAACTTTTAATCTTTTGAAATAAATATTTTAAAAACTTTCTTTTGAAATTAGTTAAATTAGTAAAATGGGAAAGTTCCGCGACAAACAACTTAGTTTTATAAACTTGGTCTGACGCTTAAAAATGATTGGCAACGCAGCTTTAAAGTTACATGGTGACTGATTGAGGATTACAGAGTTTACATTGCTAATAAACCTTCACCCTCTTCATTTTTACAAAGGCGGACTTAAATAAACAGCCCAGAAAGAGTTAAAAATCTGGGATAAGCGGCTTATTAGAGGGATAAAAAGCAAAAAGCATCTGAAAAGCCTTTTCACCCTCCATCCCTATTCAACTGAGATCTTTATTCCCATCTTGAAGGCGGGGTAGGATCTGAACCATGCAGAACCACAGAGAGCTGGAGCTTTGAAGAATATGAAAAAAATAAAGCCTGTGCATTAGGGGTAATGTATGGTTTCCCTGTCTAGGGGCCCCTTGTCCCCACGCTATATGAAGAAAACGGCAGAAGTAGAATAACGAGCTAGCTATATAAAGAAATTTTCTTCAAAAAGGGTCTTGGTGTAATTCAAAGCACTTATTGATGAAAGATTCTTTGAAATGTTCCCTTAACTACTTTGAATAGTGGGTGTATTGTATAAGAATAGGAGTGGGCAAATTTTGTGGGGAATGTCTGGGACAGGAATAATGAGGTCTTTTCTCAAAAAAAAAGTTTCCTATTCGAAAAAAAAAAATAGAAAATATTTATGAAAATATCCAGACTTGTTGAAAGCGAGGAATTTTGGAAATAAATAGGTATCTTAAAAAAAAAAAAAAAAAAAAAAAAAAAAAATTTATTCATAGGATAATTAGAAAAGTACAGGTTGTTCATAACGAAAGCTCTAACGTCATTCGATAGAAAGAAAAGAGGGGGGGGGGGGAATCTAATAAATTTATATGCATTCTCAAGTGAAATAGGCGAAATGTTTGTATAATAGTAAAATTAAAAGTCCAAATTCAGGGATTTCTTTCACATTACTTTAACGTATGTGCCAACTAATTATTTGGTAAATTTCTTTCTTCATTTTTTTTCTTTTATGTGTTATTTTATGGAATACCCCTTTTTTTTAAAAGGAATTTTTACTTAATTATTACAGGTATTTATTTAAAATTAGGTGAATATGTTTCACAACTTATATATTTTCTAATACATTACGTAAGACGAAAAAAAAAACTAATAAATTATACCCATTTTTAACTGATATAGGCGAAATATTTCAATAATAAATAAAATTAATACAGGGATTTCTTTCCCATTACTTTAACGCACTTGTCAATTAATTATTTGGTAAATTTCTTTCTTCAATTATTTTTTTATGCATTATTTTTATGAAATGCCGTTATTTAAAAAAGATAACTTTTGCTTAATTATTACACATTTTTTAATTAGGCGAATATTTTCCCCTGCTTTGATATTTTCTCATACATACATACAAAAGACGTTATTTTCTATAGAAAAACTTTGTGGTGCATGTGGTTAGAGTATGTGGTGCAATAAGGCTAAGTGTAGTGGTGGCACACCTATGACAAGTATACCTAAAATGGCATGTATGGAAAATTTCCCCAACACGCGAACAACTTATAGCTAATAATCATTTTAAGGGGATTGGGGGGGGGGGGGCGTTACAACAGATACAATTTTGTTTAACTCGTACGTTTTATTTTAAAAAAAAATTGCAGCTTTTTTTTTTTTTTTTTTTTTTTTTTTGCATAAATTAACACATTTTAAATTTTTGCCTTGGCACACTACCTTGCTTTTTACGGCCAAACCATCTGACACATATGTGTTTGTAGAATCATTTTGTGCTCCTATACAAATTTGAGAATTCTTCTTCTTATTATTTTTTTTAATATAAATTTATAAGTAAAAAATGTTTTATAAAACACTCTTTTATAAGTATTCAGTGTTTATCTTAAAAATCACGCCTAATTTCATGATTGCAGTTCATGTAGTTCCAAAAAAAAAAAAAAAAAAAAAAAAAAAAATCCGTTAAAATGCGTTAATTTGGCGTAGAACCCGATTAGTGAAAATTCACAGGTTTATAAATAAAAAGCGCTGATTAATGAATTTATTAAAAAAAAATTTAATTTTTGCTCTGCCTCTTTTTTTAAGATATGGTGACAGGAAAGGGGGAAAAAAACATTATTTAAACTATCTATGTTTTCATAACGTAAAGTAATAGTTTAATTAATATTAAATTATTAAACGATAAAAGAGTATTTTTTTTTTAAATTATATTACACTCTTTATTATTTTTATTTTTTTTTATATTTTCTACATTTTAGTGTTTAAAATATTTCGTTGATGCAGTTTCACAGCCAAACGGCATACTTTAACGCATAATTAACTCCATTGTGTTTGTAACTCGCAAAAAATTGTAACCATAAAGAATATGAGGCGATTTATCACATGTGGCCCAATAATGTAAAAATTCCTTAAAATTAATTTACCGTATATACTCGTGTATAAGTCGAAGAATTTTAGACAAAATTTGGGAGCTGAAAATGGGGGGTCGACTTATACACGAGTAAGTAAAAAGAAAAAAAATAGCGGAGTGAAATACTGGAGTCATATTTTTTTCGCAGATAATTGGTGAATGTGCAAGTCTTTTCATTAATCATATATGGGTCGGTTGGAGAGACAGATAAAAGCAGACAATGGTGATTGATTTAAAAAAAAAAAAAAAAAAAAAAAAACTCAACAATAATGTCTCTGTAATTGTTCTGCACTCATTTTCGCTTGGGATAGAATTCCCTTCAATACAGGGACATTCCTTTGAACATTTTAATCCTCTTTTTAAAAAGAGTTCAACTTGAGAATGCTTCTAGATTTCTCTCCTATAAAAGTCCTGCAATACAAAGAAGTACTATATTTTAGCAGTTTAAGAAGTTGTTTACCCTTGTAAATAAGGCTTGAATAGATTTTTCAAAAAAAAAAAAAAAAAGTAAGTAATCATTAAATTGATGTGAATAGCTTTCAAAATAGTTTAAGCTTCTTCAGTTTTACGTAATTATACAATTTTAAAATGTTGAATTAAAAAAAAAAAGAAATCTGATTAGAAACGTTAAAAAAAAGTTTACTAATTTAATGATTTTTTTTTTTTTTTTATCTTCGATTACAAATCATTTTTCAACATGCTACCAGAAATGGGGTTCGACTTATACACGAAAATTCAATTTTTTCCAAAATTTTGCGTAAGAATTGGGGGGGTCGACTTATACACGAGTATATACGGTATTAATTTACAATTATGTTCTAAAAATATTAAAAATATTGTCATCGGAAACTTTTGTACATAATCTTTATAATTCTAGCATATCAGGAATTGAGTGAAAAAATTATTATAAAATTCCATGTTTACATTTAAAAAAAAAAAAAAAAAAATGTTAAATAAAATAAAAGAATGTAAAAATAAGAAACATTTAGCAGGAAATTATATATTTCAACAGAAAAGAACCTTTTCATTTTAGTTATATATCATATACAAAAACCACGTTGAGTTAAATAAAAGAGTGCAAAAAATAAAGTGACTAATGAAGCTTTTTCAATGAGATAGATAATTAATTACAGGTTAGAAATTGAAAGGTGTGATAAATAATAAAATTTCTCAGAAAAATTTCTTTAAAATTTATTCTCTGTGTCATTCTCTTTGTCATGCCAGAATATCTGTTATATGAAATTATAAAATGTAACAATTAAAATCTTTTCATTTTAGTTATAGTATATCATATACAAAACCCACGTTGAGTTAAATAAAAGAGTGCAAAAAATAAAATGACTGATGAAGCTTTTTCAATGAGATAGATAATTAATTACAGGTTAGAAATTGAAAGTTGTGATAAATAATAAAATTTCTCAGAAAAACTTCTTTAAAATTTATTCTCTGTGTCATTTTCTTTGTCATGCCAGAATATCTGTTATACGAAATAATAAAATTTAACAATTAAAGAATCTTTTCATTTTAGTTATATATATCATATACAAAACCCACGTTGAGTTAAATAAAAGAGTGCAAAAAATAAAATGACTAATGAAGCTTTTTCAATGAGATAGATAATTAATTACAGGTTAGAAATTGAAAATTGTGATAAATAATAAAATTTCTCAGAAAAAATTCTTTAAAATTTATTCACTGTGTCATTCTCTTTGTCATGTCAGAATATCTATACAGTCAAACCTCGTTAACATGAACACGCTTAACGCGAATTACTTTTAGCACGAACTGTTTCCGATTGCCCCGTCCAGTTGTATGTAATGTATATAAGTTCGGATAACACGAACTACTTTTAACACGAAACAAAAAATGCTTCTCCTTGAGTGTTCGCGTTAACGAAGTTCGACTGTATATGAAATTATGAACTTCAACATTTAAAGAACCTTTTCATTATATGTTATCATGCAAAACTACGTTGAGTTAAATAAAAGAGTGTGAAAAAGAAAATGGCTAAGGAAGCTTTCTCAATGCGATAGATAATTAATTACAAGTTAGAAAATGAAAGTTGATAAATAATAAAATTTCTCAGAAAAAATTCTTTAGAATTTATTCTCTGCGTCATTCTCTTTGTCATGTCAGAATATCTGTATATGAAATTATAAATTTTAACATTTAAAGAACCTTTCATTTTAGTCATATCATATACAAAAACCACGTTGAGTTATATAAAAGAGTGCAAAAATTAAAATGACTAAATGAAGTTTTTCAATGAGATTGATAATTAATTACAAGTTAGAAATTGAAAGTTATGATAAACAATAAAAATTTTCTGAAAACTTCTTTGAAATTTATTCTCTGTGTCACTCTTTTTGTCATGCCAGAATATCTGTATTTCCACACTGCGAATTTTAGCAGCGCACAAGTAAAAAGGTCCATCATCACTGCCTTATACACAGCAAAAAATAATTGTTGATTTTACATAGTATAAAACTGGCAGCTGGGGTGCCAGTTTTATACTATGTAAAATCAACAATTATTTTTTGCAGTGTACAGAGGAAACTTGACAGTTTTAATTTTATTGCTGAAGAAAACTGCTCAAATCTCACAACCAAATATCGTGGAATCGATCATAAGTACTATCTCAGTTTATAATTACCTTTGTACTGTACGAAATCTTTGACTTAGGATGAGATGAAATTATAATATTGATACGATTTGTACAATTTAAAAAATAATTTGTTCCCATGATTAAACTAACTTCAGAATTTGCGATGTGTTTCAGCGATACATTCATTTATTTTATATATTTTTTTCATTTTTTTTTAATTTTGCCATTTTTATAAATAACATAATCATTATCGTCATAGAGTACATATCTTTTCTTAAGCGTACGGTAGGGATCCCCTTGTTATAATTTGAAGCGTCATAAAAATTTGTCCACCTTTACATTTAAGTTTAATATGCATATATTTTTACTGCATTGATTGTTCGTTTCATTGACTTTTATGTTATCATTTAAAATGAATGTTTTTATTTTTTATCCTATGGCATTAGTAACAGTTTTAACTATATATATATATATATTAAAAATATTATAATTTAAAGCGTCATAAAAATTTGTCCACCTTTAAATTTAAGTTTAATATGCATATATTTTTACTGCATTGTTTGTTCGTTTCATTGACTTTTATGTTATCATTTAAAATGAATGTTTTTATTTTTAATACTATGGCATTAGTAACAGTTTTAACTATATATATATATTAAAAATATTATAATTTAAAGCGTCATAAAAATTTGTCCACCTTTACATTTAAGTTTAATATGCATATATTTTTACTGCATTGATTGTTCGTTTCATTGACTTTTATGTTATCATTTAAAATGATTGTTTTTATTTTTAATCCTATGGCATTAGTAACAGTTTTAACTATATATATATATTAAAAATATTATAATTTAAAGCGTCATAAAAATTTGTCCACCTTTACATTTAAGTTTAATATGCATATATTTTTACTGCATTGATTGTTCGTTTCATTGACTTTTATGTTATCATTTAAAATGATTGTTTTTATTTTTAATCCTATGGCATTAGTAACAGTTTTAACTATATATATATATATATATTAAAAATATTATAATTTAAAGCGTCATAAAAATTTGTCCACCTTTACATTTAAGTTTAATATGCATATATTTTTACTGCATTGATTGTTCGTTTCATTGACTTTTATGTTATCATTTAAAATGAATGTTTTTATTTTTAATACTATGGCATTAGTAACAGTTTTAACTATATATATATATATAAAATATTATAATTTAAAGCGTCATAAAAATTTGTCCACCTTTACATTTAAGTTTAATATGCATATATTTTTACTGCATTGATTGTTCGTTTCATTGACTTTTATGTTATCATTTAAAATGATTGTTTTTATTTTTAATCCTATGGTATTAGTAACAGTTTTAACTACATATATATATATATATATATATTAAAAATATATTTTATAATAAATAATTGTAATTTTACTACTAATCTAAATTTAAAAAAAAAAAAATAAATAAATAAACGAATAAAGAGTCAGAAAAAAGTTTGAGTTTACTGGCTGAATTGCCTTGATTCTTAATACTTTTCAGCATAGTTGAAATATTTATGATTTCGGTCTGCCCGCGTTTCAATTTTCGTAAATATGAAGGGATCGCTACAAAATTTAAATATTTTATCAAGGATCACTACAATATGTTCACCTTCGGTCATTTCGTGTCATTCGTTGCCTCGTGTCATTTCGGTCTGCCCGCGTTTCAATTTTCGTAAATATGAAGAGATCGCTACAAAATTTAAATATGTTTTCAATGATCACTACAATATGTTCACTATTATATGTTCACTGTAAAAAAAAAGACAAACGCTTCTTAATCTAGGAAAATATAATAAAACCACGAACGAAAATATAAAATAACTTCTCCCGAGTTACCCACGATTCCAAAAAGCTATCTTTATCTTTAGAAACCTCGGAAACTAATATATCTAAGAGATTTAAGGAAGCATTTATAAGAACAAAGTTTCCTTTGGTGCCACTGATTTTCGGAAACGTTTCCGAGTCGTTTTTATAATGCATTAATCAGTTTTCTCAACCAGGAATCTAAGGCTTTTGGGATGCTATCGGTTCTTACAAAGAAGGTCTCCTTAAAGCGCATACTCAGAATATTTTGGAAAAAATAAATGCTAATGGCTCATGTAAATGCTCATGTAAGTAATAAAGGAACAGTCAAATTTAGCTGCGAAATCCCAATACAAAATCTGTAAAAAAATAAAATACTTTCGAGTATTTGGCGTAAAAGACCCAATTTGGCGAGCAAAGCTCTTTCCTCGCCAAATCCAAGCGATTTTAATGCATTTGAAAATCCCTGGGGGGCCGCTTCACAGAAAGTCCCCGATCGCGAAATTCCATGTTAGCCTATGAGAAAACTTTGAAGAGCGATTACTCATATATCTATTATAATTATTAAAATATGGTTTTCACCATCAGAAAGTAGACGTCAGATGCCAAAGTCGTGCGTTTCTAAAAAAATGTCTCCTTAAATTTTAACTATTTAAAAATTCCTTATAAACTTTGAAATTTGCACTTGGTGAAATTTTATCATCTTCTTAGAAATACTTAAAATGTAAGGAGACAATTTTAAAAAACGCACAACTTTGGCATCTGACGTCTACTTTCTGATGGTGAAAACCATATTTTAATAATTATAATAGATAATGAGTAATCGCTCTTCTAAGGGATTTCGCGATCGGGCAGTTTCAGTGAAGCGACCCCTTTAAATGGGCAATACTTTATGAATTTAAACTTAAACGATTAAATAGTTTATTACTTTTTTTATATAAGCTTATATAATATATGTACAAGTTAAGTATTGCTGAAATTATACAATTTTTGAATACTGGATAAGTTTTAAGATTATTTTAACAGTAACTGTCCGAATAAAAACGCTCTCATTATACATTTCGATTTTGAATAAGTTCTGGTTTCCATGCCAACAAGACTTTTCTCTTGTTGTCTCCGACACTAACAATATCGAAGTCAAATTTACAAGCTCAGAATCGGACATTAATTTTTATTTCGAAGCATTTTTAATCAATTTAAATTTTGTTCTAAACCGTAGAATACGATCGTTAATTTTCTTTATATATACATATAAATTAAAATGGCAAAACCGTAGCTATAAAAGTATATTTATTTAAGTTAAACTTACTTAAACTAGTTCAGTATAAAGAGTAGAAAACGTTTTCCTAAAACACCATTCATTATAAATGCGTATTTTTTTTATTTCATTGTGTCGCCCACCAGCGATAAATTGCCAAAAACACGAAATTTTTATAATATTTTTAAGGACGTTATATCGGGGTTTCGCAGCAAATTTTTTTATAAACGTATACATCCATATGAGAAGAATATTCTGTAATTTTTTCAAAATTTTCTGAGTATGCGCTTATGGAGACCTTCCTTGTTAGTTAAACATTCTCATGTTCAACGAACATGTTTTACAGACAAACATGGCAAATTAATAGAATTAACATTAACGCTAAAATTAATATTATTTTATTACTCTTACATGTATAACTTCAATTATGTGTAAATTCAAAATGTTTAATTGAGAATTGATAGCATGCGAAAAGCCGATATTTCGTTTTGAGAAAGCTAATTAATACACTATACAAACTACTCGGAAATGTTTCAGAAAATCGCAGTAACAGCAAAATAAACTTTGTTTTTATAAATGCGTCTTTAAATCTTGAAAGTATATTGGTTTCTGCGATTTCTAAAAATAAAGAACTCTTTTCGGAATCGTTGTTAACTCGGAAGAGGTTATTGTAGATTTTCGTTCGTGGTTATATTATATTTTCCTAGGCTAAGAAACATTTGTCTCTTTTACGTGCGTTCGTAATTATATAAATACGTAGCACCAATAGTCGTCGTCTGGTCCGTCCGTCTGTCCGCATATAACAGCGCAAAAACTACCCAACCGAATGGTTGGAAATTTAATATATATTATCGTTGCAAAATTTTGTCATTTCAAATTTTATGAAAATCGAATCAGCACATAAAAAGATATTAATAATTTTTTTTTTAATTCTATTAAATCCTATCGTACGTAATCTATATAATAAAAGCGCAAGTGATGTGACTGAGGAAAACAAATACGGGCAAACCACTTCTTTTATCATATGCCAGGCGGCCATTTTTATTCAAAATTATGTTTTCGAATAAAATTGCATAAAAGTTACATTTTTAGAAAGATATTTTAAAAAAAAATGTTTGCTTGAGAGATGAGTTACATTAAAAAATGTGTAGATTCTGAGATAACTTCAGTGGAAATTATGTTAACCGAATATCTCAATCCATTAGAGTAAATAAGCACAGGAGGATTCATCAATCATTATGAGTCATAACAATATTAAACCATGGAGGTAATCATTCGCGAAGCAAGATCTCCATGGTGAATTTTGAAGCGCTGTTTGGTGTAGAAAAAAAATCGCAGTTGTAAACGTCGCATACGTAATAAGAAAAAAAGGCATGCTCATTTCGCTCATAGCAGACGATATAATTCATTTAACTGTAAAATAATAAGGATGATTTTTTTATATTGTGAAACTATTTATAAAACGAACGCACCTCATATGTCACGTTTAACATACAATTTCCAACTTGTTTACAGTATAGTATGCATACTATTTATAGGTCTTTAACAGATTTGTATCTCGAGATACACAAAAAAATTGAGATATTCATACAGACCGTAGAAAGTAATTATTTCATGTTTATTTTATTGATGTTAAGTTATACCAAACAGACTAAAACTTATACGTGTTATTGAGGATTGATGCAGCGTGCAAAAGTTACGAAAATACTGCGTTTAACATTATAATTATTTTACAGAAACGCAAAAAAGAAAAAAAAATGTATTATTAAAGTTACAACCGTAATTATTATTATTATTTTTTTTTTTTTTTTTTTGCAATAATTCAAACTGGTTACCAAATTTTTAAACGGGGTTGTTATACATAACTTGGGGAGTGGTATTTTTAAAGTAAGCATCTCGTATATTTGTTGTATTTACAAACTAGTCGTTGGGGGCCACCATAATACTTACCCATCATGGATATGCATAATGTAAGATATTAAAATAAAAATGTGTAAACTACTTATAAAATGCATTGCAATTCAAATAAAATCGTGGCTTGATGACGTCACAAACTTTAAAGGCTCGATCACTGAGTTGCTTGAAAGAAACATCCTTATAACTCCAAAAATAATAATCCTATTAACTAGCAGTTTATTGCATCTGATTAAGCGTCAAATTTCCAATTAAAATATATCTTTGAAGTGAAATTTGGATGAAATACAGGGTTATGAAAAATCGAAGAGTGTGGAAAATATAATTACAAATATCTCGGCATTAATCATCCGATCGACTTCATTCTTGATGCAAAATTTGTCTTTTTATTGTCTTTTATATTCATTTCTTAAAATAAACAATTTCGAAAATTTTTATATACCTTTTATCAGAATGAATATTTCGAGAGTCCGAAAAAAAAAATAGTTCCGGTTAATCGAGGTTATTGAAATTAAATAGGCTTCTACCCATTGTTACATACTAAGTGCATACCAAATTGCAAGTCTGTATCTCAAATTTTTCGGGAGATAGAGCGTTTACAGACACACAGACACAGACGGACGGCCAATTTTTTTTTTTTTCTAAAAATATGTTTTTCGGAATCGCCAGTGTCTGAAACGTGTAAATCCGTCAAAAAAAAAAAATCGATTTTCAAACGATTACAAGATTTACCCTATACTACGTATGATGGGTAAGTAAAAAGAAAAAAGAAAAAAAAATCAGAAAATAAAAGTAAAAACACTGGTGCAGAGAAGGGATTTCAGGGTTAAAACCCTTCCCAGAGCATTTAAAAATTGGTAAGGATATAAAACCCTTATGTGTAAAAACAAAATAAAGAAAATCCTAAGTGGCATATTTTTTTTTTACTATTTAACTGTTTCAAGGCTTCATAATAAAGGAGCCTCTATTTAAACACAAAATTAATAAAAGAAAAAGTTAGGAACAATAGCTGCAAAGTAGTAAATATGCTAATGCTGCTGCTTTTTCTCCCTCTATTCTTTTCTTTTCTCTGTGAAGATTGAAGGAGATGCTCTTTTATGAAACCTTCAAACACATAAATGCTAAATTTATTATGAGTGTTTGAGCTTTTCATTAAGTCGGTTTTTTTGTGTCACGTATTTACTAAACACTGCCTGATGGACATGTAACATAACAAAATTGTTCATTTTTTGTGTCACGTATTTACTAAACACTGCCTGATGGACATGTAACATAACAAAATTGTTCATTTTCTGTGTAACAATGGTTCAAAACCCCTCCCAGATGAGGTTCCCGGCTGCAAGAGAAGGGGATATAGAACGAAAATATCAAGGTAGCACATCCTCATGGTCTAAGAGCACATCACATCCGCTGAAATACCTTTTCTAAAATTCTCTATTAATCACACAGAGAAAAGAGAAAATTTTCTATCCTCCATTAATTATTTTCCTAAAAATCCAAGCAAACTCAAGGTCATGAGATATAAATCCAAACTTAAATAAAAATGTCCCGGGCAGTGCTTTCATTCATCTCGGTTTCCTTCAAATGTACATTGCGATCACAAAAGATTTCTGGTTTTACGCTTTCTCCTTTTATCAGATGCCAACTGGCCGTGATAAAAACCGCGATAAATTTCTACAACTATCGCCTTGTCACTTCTCTGAAAATGAAAACGTCTCTTCCCCCATGCAAGGGCTTTTGCACAAAACACCTTGGTCAGGTACTGAAAGCGACAGATGTCCGATTTCAAAGGAGACGTTGGCACAAATAAACTCCTGTAATCCTTTCATGGATAAAAATGGTACCCATTGTGCAAAATCCGTTCGGTGGACATTTACAGATCAGGAGTTTTGTTGGGCTCTTGTATAAAATCCGATATTTTTTCTGTATCTGTTTGCAAAATGTACATTTTATTATTCATACTAACATTGTAGCGATTCTTCACACTGCGAAAAGAGATTTAAAAAAAAAAAAAAAAAAGAAAAATTGCTTTATTGACAGATTTTATTTACGTTTGAGAGTAGCAAATATTACTTAATAAATATATATATATATTTTTTTTCTGAACAGTTCTTACTCACAGACATCCTTTACTTACTACATTAAAGACGTGAGTATAAAATATCACAAATTTACTAAATGGTGTATACAAATGTCAGATTTAAAACTTATACATACATTAAAATCAAATTAAAAATATCAACGTTTCGACCAACTTCTATGGTCATACTCAGGAAATAGTTTTACATTGCTTCTAAAGTTTCAAAGGCGAAAAACAATCCGTCCGTTGCCACATTATTATTGCCTCCACACATAAGACGGTTGAAACTGTAATACAATTTAGTGTTATTTATTTATTAAATTAGTGCATCGTAAAGATAGTCATTTCTTTTGCTGCTCCAAGTTTTCCAACCGGAGAATTGAATATGAATGAATTTTAGGTATACATTTTAGCTTACATATGAAATACAACTTCTTCGATCGATCGATGATGTCATTTTCTTCTATACATTTGAATTTGAATGTTGTTTTTTAATCATAAATAAAAAATAAACCTGTTCAACAACAATGTCCCACCTTATCTTTTTTGTACTATTTTTTTATCTACATAATCATTGTTGAGCACGGTATAATGCGTGTAATTTTATTTTTGTGGCAACAATGATTTGAAAAACACCTTTCCTTTCGTTTATGAAAACAAATGCTGATTTAAATTTTAATTAACTGGAATTTTTAATTTAAAAAAACATGTTTTTACGAAATGTGAGTGTATTATGTCAGTAGCCGTTTCAAAAACATTTCGAATTATACCTCATTCATTGTTGTGCGTTTTGTAAATGCATACAAAAAGAGATGTTGACAACCTAAATAAAAATAATATATATGATTGTTTTATGATATAGAAAACTATTTAAATAATTAAACTAAATGCCCAATTTTTTAAATTTTTGTTTACTGATTTGGGTTTTTAAAACTTATGTGGCCCTCAGCCAGTTTCACGTGTACCCATAGAGATGAGTTCGGGCCTTTTTTTCAGAGCCCGAGCCCGCCCGAACCCGAAAATTCATCAAAACCCAAGCCCGATATTACTGAAAGTACGTAGCAAAAAATCATTACATAATTCATTGTTGATAACATTTCAAAATAAATCAAGATAAATTTTCTTATTTAAAAATCCCTTCATACATATAGAAATAAGTATTAATCCCAAATGCTCCCTCATGACAACGTTTTGTGATTTTCATGTCCATAAAAACCTTTTTTAAGATAACCAGTATTTTTATTTATACCGAATCAATGGCAGAAATCTGTATAAGTCACAATTCTTATTCTTTTAAAATATTATTTTGCAACTTTAGCAGAAAAACTTGAATTCTGGTTTCCAGTGATTCTGGGAAAAGACTTCAAACAGAAAACGAAGATATACAAGGGATATTGCACAGTTTCTCTATGGGTACTAACACTGACCGTGCAAAGTAAAAGCTTCATAATCAGATGAAATATTTCTCCTTATAATCCATCAATAACAATTCATTTCCCGTTCAAACTGATTTAAAAAAAAAAAAAAAAAAAAAAAAGTAAAACATATTTAAAAAAAACTTAGACTACATTATTGATTCTGATATAGCAAGTTTTTTTTTCTCTTTTTTTTTTCTGTGAATAAATATAATTTTCACTTTGAGCCGAAAACTGGTATAACAAGTTGGAAATTGTACATCAAACGTTATAAATGAGGGTGCTTTCGTACTATAACTAGTTTTATAAATATATTCATATCTTGGTGCAATAGCTGTTGCACTCTTATACAAAAATGCATGAATACAAAATCTATTTTATGTGCAGATTTTCCTATTATAGATATTAATTTTATTTTATGAAATTAAGTTTCAATACACTTTTACAAGCAATTAATTACAATTCTGTTACATTAAAATTATAGTATGCGCAAATATCTAATACAAGGCAAAGTAAAAAAAAAAAAAAAATCATTGTTATTATTTCACTGAAAAAATGAATTTTATCATCTGTTATTATGATATGATTAATTTTCGTATAATAAAATAAGTACATTTTAAGTTGGCAACATTTTATCTTTTGTTGACATTTACTGAAAATTTCAACGAGAAACTTATGCCTAGTTTTGAAAATTTCAGAACCTGAAATCCATTTTTAGAGTCTTTTTCCATTTAATATCTATTTCTCCGGAAACATCTTATCCAAAAAAACTGTCGGTAGATTGAGCGATTGCTATAATTAAACAATTTTAGTATACAAATTCGGTTTTTAAATTCAGTAATATGGAAATAATATGACACTATCTTAAATATAACGTAATCACCATAGTAACCTAGAATCATTACTTATCATGGGATATCATTGAATTAATTACGTATGATAGGATTTAATAGATTGAAGAAAACTTTTATTAATATCTTTTTAAGTTTTGATTAGATTTTCTTAAAATTTGAAATGACTCGAGAGAAATTCTGCAACGATTATATATATTAAATTTCAAACCATTCGATTGGGTAGTTTTTGCGCTGTTTTATACACTGTAAAAAATGACCAATGTTTCTTATTTTATAAAAATATGCTATAACCACGAACGAAAATATAATATAATCTTCTGAGTTATCCGAAATTTCAAATAGCATGTTACATTGTCTTTTGAATCCCCAGAAACGAATACATTTTCAAAATTTAAAGAATAATTTATAAAAACAAAGTATTTTTAGCTGCCCGAATTTTTCAGAAACATTTCCGAAGGGTTTTTTATAGTGTATTAATTAGTGTCCTCAGGCTGGAATACCTGTTTTTCGAATGTTATCCATTCTCAAGTACACGTGTTCAGCTGCATAAGTTAATTTATACATGAAAAAGTAAAGAAATAATATTAATTTTAATGTTATTGTTAACGCTGTTAATTTTGCATGTTTGTCTGTTAAATATTTTTTTTTTAGCATGAAAATGTTTACTTCAGAATTGATAGTATTCGAAAAACAGGTATTCCAGGCTGATGACACTAATTAATACACTATAAAATCCCTTCGGAAACGTTCCTGAAAAATTCGGGCAGCTAAAAATAATTTGTTTTTATAAATTATTCTTTAAATTTTGAAAATGTATTCGTTTCTGGGGATTCAAAAGACAATGTAACATGCTATTTGAAATTTCGGATAACTCAGAAGATTATATTATATTTTCGTTCGTGGTTATAGCATATTTTCATAAAATAAGAAACATTGGTCATTTTTTACAGTGTACGGACAGACGGGCGGACCAGACGACGACTATAGGTTACGAACGCACCTAAAAAGTGAACCCGAGCATGTCTCATCTCTAGTGTCCCTGAATAAAACAGTTTCCTGTAGAAACTGAAAGAAGAACAAAAAATAAAAGAAAAACAAAATTCATTATAAATCTAAATGGACCAGAAAATTGATACTGTAGTTGGATCTAAGAAGCTGCTGCTGTTTTTCTGCGCTCACAGACATAGGCCCTGATCATAGGCGTACAGTTTTGAAAATTATTGGTGTGGCTCAACTCTTTTTTCACAAATATGTGCATGTGAGTGTAAAAAAAGATATATTACCAATTTAATGTTGTTTTTAGGGTTTCGTTCATCACACGAAACCCTATTACTCCCGCTCCGTTGTCTGTCCGTCACAGAGTCTTTCTCAGAAACTATATAACTTACAGGCATGAAAATGTGTGTATACTTATAGCTAAATACCTACTATGAAGCTCAAAATATTAAAATTTGAAAAAATCGTATTATTTTAATAAATAGAGATAAAAAACCAAAATTCTAACAGCATTTTCCTATTAAATTTAAACATTTATCGTTATAACAGTTGAAAACAATTAAAAATCCACAATAAAAAAATTTCTACAATAATTAATTTTCTATTGGAAGATTTCCACGTGAAAAGTGAAATAAAAAGTTTCACCAACTAAAAAAAAAAAAATTAATATGACGTCATATTTGTAATAAAACGGAAATTTTCAAAGATTTCTCAATAATACAAGGAGTATGAGCATGTACAGAAAGCAGATTAATATCACGTCATTAGAGAATTAAAAAGAAAATTAATCTGACGTCATAGTGGAAGTTTAAAAGATTTTTCAAATGTTTGAGAATAATACAAAGCGAGTATCAATATGAGTAATACAGAATAGTAAATATATGATTTTTAGGAACGTATTGAATCATGATAAAAACCCGATTACGGAAATATTCGCATATTTTAACATTTTGAAGGTGTACAACATGTTTAATTTTGAAATTATTATTATTTTTTTAATTATCGCATTTAGTCCACATGACAGATATTATTATGACAGAGTATAATAGTGGCCCGGTTTAGATATTTGAAACAACGAGAAAAATAGACCGGTAAATTTTTACTTTATTAATAAAAATCCCTTTTTTTTTTTTTTTTTTTTTTTTTTTTTGGCTAAATGAAATTTATTTGGATTTATTAAAGAAAGGATTAAAGTGTTTTGAAAGGAATATTAAACGAACCCTTTTGCGATCTTTGATCACACCTACCCACTTGTTTAACTCCCTTTTAAAGAAATTAAACAGAATCGTACGCTGATAAAAAATCACAAGTTAAATAAAACATTAAGGCAATATAAAAATTCCAATGTATAGACCCGTTTGTAAAATGATTCTCGCTGATATTCGCGTATCGTTTATAATAAAATCACAACGAAAGTTGACTTTGAATAACTTCTTGTTTTTTTTTTTTTTTTTTTTTTTTTTTTTTTTTTTTTTCCGGAATATGAATTTTTTTCTATTTTCATTTTTTATATAAAAAGTTCAAATGTTAAACATTTTATTCTTAAAAAAAAAAAAAAAAAAAAAAAAAAAATAGAGCATGAAGTGAAAAAGTTTTCCTAATGTCGTTTAACCCTATAACAACAGAAAAATAAGAAAAAATGGAAGTTTTAAAAGTTCTATAAAATACTCGAAAGTAAAAAACTAAACTTTTTTTTATTTTATATTAAAAGTAGAAAAAAAGTGTCCATTTTAGAAATTATTGGTGTGGCTCGAGACTCACGAACCCATACAACTCTACGCCTATGGGCCTGATTACCAAAAAGGCACGTAAAGCACGAGCTTCCCTCTAAAATTTAAAATGGGCCCCAAAATGACACCCTAAGTTCTCCTTATATATTTTTTACATTCTGTTTTAAAATTTCTTGAAGGAGTAAATTTGCCTAATGGCAGAAAAAAATCCACACTACTTCAAGAAAGTTTTCTAATAACATAGAAATTTGAATGTGATGAATAGGATCTTAACCAGTCATGTGACGGTTAGAAATCACCTGAATGGCACAACATACAACTATTATATATACCGCAAATATACTCTATCTACATTATATTACAGAGAACATAAAGAAAGGGTGTTTAATGAAATATCTCAACTCAGCTAAGACCCTCGCGGAAATAATATTTTTTACATTGATGACTTTCCATGAATGTAGAATTTATAAAAATTTTCCCGCGTAAAAGGGGCCCCCAAAATGATACTGTTCTTCACTAGATTCAGAGGCTAATCGGGCCCTGCTCACAGACAAAGAAAATAAAGACAACTCCAAACCCCCAAAGTCACAAATCCTGAATAAATGGGTTGTCTACGCTCTACGGTCTGGCAAGTTTCCATGTAAAAACTAACCAAAAGTTATTCAAATCTCTCCAACTGGGATAACAATCTGCCCTTTTCCTCAACCTATGACCCCTTGTCACCAGGAGACGCCAGGAGAAAGCACCTCGCGACAACTCTCTAGTCCCCCTCATATTTCTTCTTCCACGGGGCCCTCCTCCTCCTCTGACAATCGCCTTCCTTCCTCTGTCGAAGGGGATTTTGCTCTCGAACATCTTTATTATTTCATTTTGTCCTGCATCTTTTCTTTACAATTTAGACAGGTGATAGGTGAAAGAATTTACTGCTGCTCGCTTCGCAGGTAGCTGAATAAGTGTAGAATGCTCCTCCCAGTTTAACTTCCGTGGTAAAAACAAAACTCATTTATATACAGAGTACAGAGTGTCCGAAAAAGATTAAACGTGCTTTAATTTTTTACTGGGCTTTTTTCAAGCTTCAAGCGCTCGAATACGTCATCTGGTGGAGAAAAGACATAACTTCTCGGTTCAGGAAAATCCCTTGCAAGCCCATTGTATTACATGCATATTTAATTTGTTCATAATCATTATTATTTTGCACAATTTCAGATTTCATGTGATATTTGTGTTCTGTGTTTATATGACAAGGTAGAAATTATCCAAATTTGAATATCTAATACTTTCAACCGCGCTTACAATAAATGATGGTTTCAATGGTACTTTAGCATTAGTTAAAGGGAGAATTTTCCTGTACCGACGACTGCGATCAGCGCCTCTATAGGCCGTTTTAAGTCCCTGACGAAAGAGTCCTGCCATTAATTTCCAAAAAGTTACACTTTTTAATTTTTTATGCGGTCTCTGGGTCCTATAAGTTATATTCAGAAAAAAAATTTTCCATGTTCTGATAAGTACAACAGTAAAAATTTCCATTATTCTACGACCAAAACTCAAAGACTTATGATACTTTGAATTTTATGTACTGGGGCTGAAACTTCGGAGCTTTCCGGCATTAAAAAGAGACAAAAGATTTTTTAGTGCTTGAAAGCTTTGAAACTTTATAAAATTGGAAGAATCATAACTCGCTGAGTTTTAGTCGTAGAAGAATGGACTTTTTGCAGTTGTACTTGTCACAAAATTGAGAATTTTTTTAAGAAAATATAATTTATAGGACCCAGGGACCGATAAAAATTTAAAATGTGTAAATTTTTGAAAATTAATGGAAGGACTCTTTCGTCAACATAATCTTAATTCCTACCTTTTTTGAACACTTTTGCAATTTAAATTCCCTACGTATCTCTAAAAGGTAAAAGATTAAGGCTTCTTTCAATCTTTTTGGGACTCCCTGTATACGCGTGGGCGCCCGCAGAACAATATCGAGCGAGGGGAATCAGAAGATTTTTTAGTGCCTGAAAGCTCTGAAACATTATAAAATTGGAAGAATCATAATTCGTTGAGTTTTAGTCGTACGGGAATGGACTTTTTACAGTTGTACTTGTCACAAAATTGAGTTTTTTTTTTTTTTTTTTTGGTACTATAATTTATAGGATCCAAGGACCGTATACAAATTGTAAAAGTGTAACTTTTTGAAAATTAATGGAAAGACTCCTTCATCAACATAATCTTAATTCCTACCTTATGTTTAACACTTTTGCAATTTACATTCCCTTACGTATCTCTAAAAGATAAAAGATTAAAGCTTCTTTCAATATTCTTGGGACTTCCTGTATATGGGTGGGCCCCGCAGAACAACATCGAGCGAGAGCAAAATTTTAGAACAGATGTGCTTGTGCCAAATTTGTGGATTTTTTTTCTTTAACTAAATTAAGATATTTTTTCCGCCCAGAATCCCACATGCAAGATATCTGTTAAGCATATCAACATAACAAACATTACAGAAATTTAACAAATAAGACAGATTAAAATAAAAAGAAAACTGCCCAGTTAAACTGAGGGCATTGAGCTCAAAGGCTATTCACACTAATTGTATATTATACACTTATTTCAAAGAATTTGAAATAACCACTTTGAAAAATAAACACATCGGCAATATATTAAGGGGTGGCTCATCCACCGTTCCCCCTCCCTTATAATTAACCAATGAACTCGCATAGCTAATCAGAGAAGCGCCTTATTACAATGAACATATCACAGAATTTGAAGAAAGTCGGATAATTCTGCAGGAAAAACCCATTTATATAAATTAAGGGGAGATTAGCACCCCGTATCCTCCTTTATACTTAACCAATGAACCTCCTAAACTATTCAAGGAAGCGCCTTATCACAATGGACCTATGTGCAAAATTTGAAGAGAATCGGATAATTCTGCATGAAAAACCAATTTATCTAAAGGGAAGGATTAGCCCCCCTTTCCCCCTTTATACTTAACCAATGAATCCCCAAAACTAATCAGGGAAGCGTCTTATCACAATGATATACAAAGTTTGAAGAAAATCGGATAATTCTGCATGAAAAAACCATTATCTAAATTAAGTGGGGTTAGCCCCCCGTTCCCCCCTTTATACTTAACCAATGAACTCCCAAAACTAATCAGGGAAGAGCCTCCTTACAATGAACCTATAAACAAAATTTGAAGCAAAACGGTTATTTCTGTCAAGAGTTATAACGTTACGTACATGCGTACATACAGAACCGGCGACCACATTAGCTCTCAGGCTTTGATAGCCTGTGAGCTAAAAATAAATAAAGAAGCTTCTATTGGCAATTTCAAAGGGAAGAATTGAAACATATTATTTATTTTAATCAGATGGAGCTTTGCCTCCCTGAAAACAACGTTTAGGATAATTTTTAACACATGAAAGTAAAAATTAAAACTAAACTGAATGGTATTCCACGAAGGGTTTAGGGTGGCAGAGTCTTCTTGACAAAATCAATAGTTCAGTTTTCTTTTAGTATTTAATTATTTTAAATCATTTAAGGATAACAAAGAAAAAAAAATCAAGAGAAGGAGAGAAAAAGAAAATTTAGCTATTTTAAATTTTAAACTCCAAGGAGAAGAAATTGTCCCTCTAGCTCAGGACATATTATGTACTTCACTACGCTTATGTACGTTTTTCTATTTTTACGCAAACTTTAATTTAGTTAAGTCTGTAGGGAAGGAGGAGTGCAAAAAGATGCTGAGTTCGAGATTACTTCTAGCAGTAGTTGGTGTGGGTTGGGGGGATGCTGTGCCTGTCAGGGTTTGTACGGGTGCTTACTTTTGAATACCACTATATTTCCGAAAAGTAATTTTCGTCTGATTTTTATTATTATTATTATTACTTTTAGTTTAACTTTATATTTTCCAGGCGGGGATAACGTATACTCCAAAGAATATGCACAGGGCCAGGTTATGGATTAAGCATATGGTAGACATGTTTCTAGGGCACACAGATTTTAGTGTTCCCAAAACAATTCGAGAGTTTTAATCTGAAAATTTAATATTTTTCTATATAATATTTATATATAATAACCATCAATGTTTTAATTATATTTCAAATAAAATTATTTGAAATGATTAAAAACGTAATTGCTTTATACATAAAACTAGATGGAACCCGTCAAAATTTGACGGCAAAAAACTTGATAGTACCATAAAAATAAAATTCATAGCTGCTTTAAAATGTTTGAAACTTTTGCAGAATAATTCAAATAAATAAAAAACCCACTTTGAATTAAAGCTAGGTTGAAGAACAGCAATTGGCTAAGTTTCACTGGCACATGTACTCTCGGAATTTCTTTCATCTGACACATTTAGCGCTGTTGTGCAAGTAAATGGTAAGTGCCCCCTTGGGGAGGGGGAAATGGCGGGATGGACCAAGGAGATGCATAACATGAATAAGCAGTCAAAGACCTTTCAAATGATATGTAACATGAGGGGTGTGTGCAAAATTTTAAAAAGTACCCCCTTGGGGGGGGGGGGTAAAGTAGGGGATGGACACGGAACATGCATAATATGATTAAGTGGTCACAGACCTTTCCAAAGATATATAACATGAGGGTTGTGTGCAAAATTTAGAAAAGTACCTCTTTGGGGGGGGGGGGGGGGCAAAGCGGGGAGATGGACATCAGAGATATGCATATGATTAAGCAGTCACAGACCTTTCCAACGATATATGACATGAGGGTTGTCTGCAAAATTTAGAAAAGTACCCCCTTGGGGGAGGGGGGGGGCAAAGTGGGGAAATGGACATTGGAGATATGCATATGATTAAGCAGTCACAGACCTTTCCAACGATATATGACATGAGGGTTGTCTGCAAAATTTAGAAAAGTACCCCCTTGGGGAGGGGGGGGCAAAGTGGGGAGATGGACATTGGAGATGCATAATATCATTAAGCAGTCACAGACCTTTCCAACAATATATGACATGAGGGGTGTCAACAAAATTTAGAAAATTGCCCCCCTTAAGGGGGGGGGGAAGTGGCGGGATGGACCCCGGAGATGCATAACATGAATAAGCAGTCAAAGACCTTTCCAACAATACGTAACATGAAGGGATTGTGCAAAATTTACAAAAGTACCCCCTTGGGGGGGGCAAATTGGGGGGATGGACACCGGAGATGCATAATATGATTAAGCGGTCACAGACCTTTTTAACGATATATAACATGAGTGGTATGTGCAAAATTTAGAAAAGTGCCCCAATTGGCAGGGAGGGGGGGATGGACCACACAGATGCATAACATGAAAAGGCAGTCACAGGCCTTTCGAACGATATATCATATGAGTGGTGTCAACAAAGAAAAGTCTCCGCCCCATGTAGGCAAAACATACTCCCCCCCCCCCCCGCCGCCATAATTATTGATGCGGACTCATTTTTTAAATTCGTTCGCACCCCTCTTCTCCCGCAAAATGTTGTGAATTTTAAAAACTCCACTTACGAATTTTTTTATACCAAAAGCACTTATGTCCGTCGTCTGCATGCAGAGTTTTGTGCTGACAGACGCCAGACACAACAACACACACACAGACAGACGTTTACTGACATTAATAGTATAGATGATACTCAGTGCCTACACATTTCACCCTTTATAATTCAGCCAATGAGTTGACGGTTGTTCATTTCCAGAAACGAAACAATAATTCTTTAGGATGAATTTTGTTTGTTTGATACACTGTGGAGAATGCGTGCAATGCAGCGACAGGCGTCACAAACTTTTTAGGGCACCTGCAGACTAAAACAGGGTTCCCAGCATCATGGAAAGTCAGGGAAAATCTGGAAAGTCATGGAATTTCAAAGTAGTCAGGGAAAATTTAAAATATATAGAAAAAGTCAGGGAAATTACAAATATTTTCTAAAAAGTCATGGAAAAGTTTTGGAGAAAAAATGAAAAATGATGCAAAATTCATCATATAGTCTCGGGGAAAAAATAGAGAATTTTGAAGAGTGATCATAGAAAAAAAATCGCTAATTTTTGACAATGGATTGCAAAAATAAGTAACAAGTTTCGTTGTATGCCTGGCTGGTCAGAGAATGTTTTGAGATATGGTCAGGGAAAGTCAGGGAATTTTTTCAGATTTGGTCAGGGAAAGTCAGGGAATTTGCCAATCACGTTTTGCTGGGAACCCTGTAAAAACATATAATCAATCTTCGCGGGAAAAAAATCCTAGATTTCGTCAAATGATCACGGGAAAAACACTAATTTCATCAAAGGATCATGTAAAACGTGAATTTTGTTAAAAGGCCACAGAAAAACGCGATTTACACAAAAGATGCGCAAATTTTGTCAAAGAATCGCAAAACAGGAAATTTCACCCAAAGATAGCGCTTTCTTGCCAAACTTCGTCTAAAAATTGCGGAATAAAATGTATTTTATCAAAAAATCGCTGGAAAACGTACATTTCGTTAAAGTATCGCGAGAAAAATGCGAATTTATTCAAAGATTGCTGAAAAAACGCGAATTTCATCGAAGGATTGCTGAAAATTCATGAATCTGATCAAAAGGCAGCAGAGAAAATGTGATTATTATCAAAGCATTGCGAAAAAAGAAAATTTCGTCTAAGGATCACAGAAAAACGCAAATTTAATAAAAGAATCGTGGAAAATAACGCAAATTTCGTGAAAAAAAAAAAATCGCAGAAAAAACACAAATTTCGTCAAATTATCGCTGAAAAAAAAAAAAACACGAATTACGTCATAGGATAGCTGAAAAAATTATGAATCTCGACAAAAAAAAGATACAGAAAAAAATGCGAATTTCATTAAAGAATCGCGAAAAAAAATGCGAATTTTGTTAAAGCATTGCGCAAAGAATGTGAATTTTTTGAAAGGTTCGTGTGAAAAATGAAACTGTCTGTATTAAAAACAGCACACACACAAACATCTATACAAACCTCAATACACACAAACATATTATAGGCAGGGCTTGAAATTCAATTTTTCCAAAGACGGGAGTCTCCCTACCAACATTTTTAAATGGAGGGGAGTTGTAATGTTTGGGAGGGAGAAAAAAAATCTTTAAACCCCACTATTCTTTTACGTGCTATTTAAAGAATTACATTAATGCAGACATGACAAAATACCATTGAAAAAATTAAGTCAACTGAGAATGATTATGTAAAATGTTTATTTTTATTATAAAAAAGGGAAGAAAGTTAAGTTTTATATATGCAGTGTATTTTTCAAGTTCCATTAAATGTGTTAGGGACCCTTAACAATTAGGTTGTTAAATAAATTTCTGACTTTAGATTTTACTTGATTGAGATTCACCGATCGATCGTGGAAAAGACGCAAAGTTCATCAATCTGTCACGGAAAAAACGCTAAGTTCGTCGATCTGTCACCAAAAAACGCAAAGTTCGTTAATCAGTCGTGGGAAAAAAGCAAATTTCGTCGATCGATTGCAGAATAAACACAAAGTTCGTCGATCAGTTGCGGAAAAAAGCAAATTTCGTCGATTGATTGCGGAATAAATGCAAAGTTCGTCGATCAGTCAGGGAAGAAAGAAAAATTTCGTCGATCGATTGCGGAATAAACGCAAAGTTCGTCGATATGTCCCCAAAAAACGCAAGGTTCGTCGATCAGTCGCTTAAAAAACGCAATGTTTGTCAATCTGTCGCAGAAAAAACTCAAAGTTCGTTGATCTGTCACGGAAAAAACCACAAAGTTCGTCGATCAGTCGCGGAAAAAACACACAGTCCGTCAATCAGTTGCGGGGGAAAAAAATCACGAAATTTATCGTTCAGTTGCAGGTAAATTAAATAATGCAAATTTCTCCAAAAATGCTGAAATTTTTTGGGCGGGAGGCTCCCGCTCATGATCTTTTTTGGGCGGGATTTCAAAATTTTCTGCGCGAATCCCGCCCTGAAATTCAAGCCCTGATAGGTATAGTTTTAATCTGAAATAATATACTGAACTTGAACTAACTTTTGAAAAATCGGGTTAACCCAAATCCAACTTGCAGAAATCTACACTCAGTCTGAAATTGACTCGAACCATAAAGACAGTTAACCCAACTTGCAACAAAAATAATTATTTTCTGTGAATTTTCTGATTTTTTCTTTTCTCAGAAATGCTGTAGTCATTTTGTCCCCCAATTTTGCCCTTTACAATTCAGCCAATGAGTGGAGGGGGCCAAAGGAGCATTCCTCATCACAAACGAAAGATGAGATACGTTCGTTTGATGTCGTCGTTGAAAATTTATGGATTTCTATTATTAAAGTAATTTTTTCATTTTACCGTATTTATTTTCTTTTTGTGTTGTATGTATTTTGCTACTTTGAATTTTTTTAAACTAACCCTTTTTTTTTTTTTTTTTTTTTTGGAGAGTGAGAGAGAGAGATTTAGTAATTTGGTGACACGAAGTTCAGCAAATTCTTAAAATCCACAAATCGTTTCCAATGTAAACAATGAAATTTACAATTAAGTTGCAAGTGCAAAATTTCAGTTTTTTAAAATTTTCATGGCATTCTGTACACATTTTAATATGTCATTCTGATCATTATACATATTTAGTTATGCATTATTAATTATTTACTTGACCTTTATTTTTAATATTTTAAATATTTCAAACTTACAGCTGAATGTAATTATTAAAACATTTGAAATACTGCATTCGAAAAATGAAATTTCAGCTTAGAAACTCGACAATTAAAAAATTTAAAGTAGAAAAGTACTTATGATATAAAAAGAAGAAAAAAAAATACACCAGAATTTATCTGTATTACGAAAGCGGGAGAAATGATTTTCTGTGCTATACGAAAAGATATCCAAATAACTCAATCATGAACATAGAAATAGGTATTGGTTTTTATGTTCAGGTGCACTCAATCCAAACTTGAAACTTTTAAAACAGTCATTGAATGAATGAAATTCATCTCCGCCTTTCACATCCAGAAAACTTGCTGTGTCGCCAATTATGTTTATATTTTATATATATATATAAAAAAATAATAATTCAGGCACTTTTCCGTTATACGGACACCATTGTCGCCAAACATACATACATACATACATACATTTTGGCATAGTATCCGTATAACAGAAAAGTACTAAAGTTCATGGTTTAAAATCACAATAAAATATCATGAAATTTATTGATTAGTTGTGGGAAAATATCGGGAAAATAATGTGTTTTTCGTGAATTTTTTGTTT
The DNA here is from genome assembly GCA_963931845.1 of Maratus michaelseni. Taxonomy (NCBI): domain Eukaryota; kingdom Metazoa; phylum Arthropoda; class Arachnida; order Araneae; family Salticidae; genus Maratus; species Maratus michaelseni. Next base: position 326,593,078 of record OZ007594.1, read on the forward strand.
TGTTAACAATGTGGTTAGAGAGACAGGGAGAAATCCAGAAAACTTGCTGTGTCGCCAATTATGTTTATATTTTATATATATATATATAAATAATAATTCAGGCACTTTTCCGTTATACGTACACTATTGTCGCCAAACATACATACATACATTTACATACATACATACATTTTGGCATAGTGTCCGTATAACAGAAAAGTACTAAAGTTCATGGTTTAAAATCGCAATAAAATATCATGAAATTTATTGATTAGTTGTGGGAAAATATCGGGGAAATAATGTGTTTTTGTGAAATTTTTTGTTTTGTGTTGTTGTGTTTAATTGTAAGCATTCATTATAATTTTCAGTGCATTATTAAATTGAAATTTTTGTTTAAAATATGTAAACAAAACAGTGACCAGAAACCTGCACAATTTCTAATATAGATAGATAGATGCATGCATGTAGTACTTTTAATTATTTGGTAAAAATACTGTGATCGTCACTGAGAAAACCTGAATTTAACCTAAAAGTAATTGTCGAGTGTTTAAGCTGAAATTTCATTTTACGAATACAGTATTTCAAATGTTTTAATAGTTACATTCAACTGTAAGTTTGAAATATTAAAAGTAAAGGCCAAGTAAATAATTAATAATGCATAAGTAAAAGTAATTGTCGAGTGTTTAAGCTGAAATTTCATTTTACGAATACAGTATTTCAAATGTTTTAATAGTTACATTCAACTGTAAGTTTGAAATATTAAAAGTAAAGGCCAAGTAAATAATTAATAATGCATAACTAAAAGTAATTGTTGAGTGTTTAAGCTGAAATTTCATTTTACGAATACAGTATTTCAAATGTTTTAATAGTTACATTCAGCTGTAAGTTTGAAATATTAAAAGTAAAGGCCAAGTAAATAATTAATAATGCATAACTAAAAGTAATTGTCGAGTGTTTAAACTAATTTCATTTTACGAATACAGTATTTCAAATGTTTTAATAGTTACATTCAGCTGTAAGTTTGAAATATTAAAAGTAAAGGCCAAGTAAATAATTAATAATGCAAAACTAAATATGTATAATGATGAGATTTTTTTTTTTCTTGAATTATTCAGTGAAACTCGTCTTATAAATGTACGCAAATAATTCACATCAAAATCTTAAAATAACAAAGTTTTCTTTCGTGTTTAGCTATGCTTAATAACCAAAAAAGCTTGATTAATACAAAAATTATTTGGTAAAAATACTGTGATCGTCGCTGAGAAAACCTGAATTTAATCATATCACACAGAATTACATATTAAAAGTTTAAAATTAGTTTGTTTACATCGGAAACGATTCGCGGAATTTCGTGCCACGAAATCTCTCTCTCTCTCAAAAAAAGGGTTAGTTATAAAAAATTCAAAGTACTAAAATACATACGACTTAAAAAGAAAATAAATACGGTAAAATAAAAAAATACCTTAATAAAAGAAATCTATAAAGTTTCAACAACCGAACAACCAAATGGACCACATACGCTTCTAGAGAGAGGAAAAAGCCTTCACCTCATTGGCTGGAACATCGCGTCTGAAGATAGTAAAAGCCTCTAGCTGATTAGCTGAATGCTCGCGCATGCGTATAAATAGCATTTTTGCACGAAAAACTAAAAAGCAGGTTAGCTTTAAGTATATGGATTATTAATGAAATCTTTACTGAATCTGGGAAAAATACTTTGAGCAATGTATCATTTTCTCATGCGAAATTAATATGCATCATTATATTTCATTCAGAAGTGAAAATTTAAATCTAATATATTTTAAAATATGGACTTCGATTAAAAAAAACTACAAAAATTTTCGACATTGCACTTTTTTTTTTCTATGCGTAAACTTTAATTTAGTTAAGTCTGTAGGGAAGGAGGAGTGCAAAAAGATGCTGTGTTCGAGATTACTTCTAGCAGTATTTGGTTTTGGTTGGGGGGATGCTGTGCCTAGGCAGGGTTTGTACGGGTGCTTACTTTTGAATACTACTATATTTCCGAAAAGTAATTTTCGTCTTATTTAATTGAAAGATTCCTCGATTAAATAAGACAAAGATTACTTTTCGGAAATAATGGTAGTCAAAAGAAAGAAACGGTAAGAACCGTACTGGAGCATGGAACTGCCTTAATCAGACATTAAATATGCAAATTTTAAAGGAATATGCACAATGACTAATGAAACAAGCTGGAAATTGTACGTCAAACGTGACAAATGAGGTGCGTTCGTACTGTAGCTAGCTCTATAAATAGATCTTGATGATTTTTAATTCTGTGAAATGAGTGATATCGTCTGCAGATTAATTTCTGTCATAGAATAAGTATCTCAGTCGCTTGACGATTAAACTTCGGAAGCTCCTCTAACAAAAAAGCACCGATTTAAAAAAAAAAAAATTCAAATTTCTTAATAAATATTTTTATTAATATCTCCTAAAGTTTTGATTCGATTTTCATAAAATTTGAAATGTCTCGACAAAATTCTGCAAAGATAATATATCTTAAATTTCAAACCATTCGGTTGGGTAGTTTTTGCGTTGTTATATGCGGACGGACGGACAGACGGACAGACAGACAGACGGACAGACAGACGGACGGACGGACCAAGCGACGACAATAGGTGCTACGTATTTATATAATTACGAACGCACCTAAAAATGGACATTCCTCGGCATTTTTTAAATTTGATAATGTCAGTTATCAATGTTACACCGGATAATGCTAGGCGGATCTTGTAATAAAATAAAAAAATGTATCCGAAGTCTGCTGAACTTTTTTTTTTCTTTTCCTTATGTTATCATCAACTTTGTCTAAATCATAAATACGAAATTGATGGGTATTTTTTTTTCTTCATCCGGTATTTTATTAAATTGAGTATGATTTTCCTTACCATAGTGTGTCCATTTATTATGCAGTCTTAATAAGGAAAAAACAGGTAGTATATAAAGTAATCATATAAATGTACGAAATGCGTGATGCCGCAATCAAGATCAAAAGTAGCCGACCGTGAACTGTAAAATTTTACACCACTTGAGCCGAAGAATTTTATTTTATTTTAGGAAGATTATATATGAATAAAAAAGAGTAAAACGAAGAAAGTTTCCCTTTTTTTTTTTTCTCCCAAAAGCCGCTTATGGCCATATCTTTTCTTTCCTTTTCTTCTTTCTTTCTTTTTTAGAATTGCTGTAAATAAGATATTATGATGTCTCAACTATAATGTTGTGAAGTGGGAAAGCGGGGTCCCACCTCTCACCTGCTTTTAATATACTTCTGCCTATCAAAAGATCTCGAAGCTGGATGACTGCTGAAAATTTGATGAAGGTTATTATTGTTCAAAGCAAAGTACCAGCAATTTCTCCAAGATATGTAACTATTTTATTCTACCAAGGTCAACCGCAGGTGTATAATTTTTTCCCCCTCCTTCATTCACTTTTGAACTCTAAAAGAAAATTCTTCATTTGAATCTAACCAATAGCACACCTTAAGAGAAGCATTAAAACAGAAAATAAAAACATAGAAAAATAAAAAATCTTAGCTGCAACTCCGCAACTCTGACCGATCCCTAACTACCTGTCAGAGATTGTGATGTCTCAATTCTCCAAAGGTTGCTCCGCCCATTTCTTTTCCCTGTCATTATGTTCGGGGTAAGGAAGGGGGCTGAAAAACGACTTTTGTTCCCCCAATTTCCCCTACCTTGCGCTACCTTTAATAGCGCATGAACAACGCGAGAAAATTACAGTGTTGGTCAGGTGGGGGATAATGATTTCGAGGGGGGATAGAGAAAATAGTATTTTGAACTCCCTCTTCATTTGCAAGGTAGTTCCAGGTGATTTTCTTTCTTTTTTTCTCCCGGTAGAGGATAGGGGATGTTTAAAAATAAAATCCATTCAAAGCGTGAAGGTATTTTTCAGGAAAATTGAGTGTCTTCGCCAATTTTTTTTTTTCTATAACCGTGAAAAAGAAAGTACACAGTTCATTTCTTAATGGAGTTCAAAATTTGGAATAAGTGATGCATTCAGATTGTCACGAAAGAATCATTCTGCAGAGCAGGAACGGCCAATTGTGGATTTTACTCCGCAATCGAGTGTTCCTATATTATAGGTTCCTAATAATCGATTTTACGCAGCACCGTCTTGAAACATTTGGGCAGGGCCTGATCAACTCTATGTGAGAGCCGGAGTACACAGGTCATGTAGGGGCCCCTCTTTCTCCAGTGTCTGATTTACGACAGGGCATTCAGGGCACGGGACTAGTGCCCCCGAATTTCAGGGGCCCCCAAATGCTACTGAAAATTTTTCAATTATTGGCCAAAATCTGATAAAGTTTTAACCATTAAAAAAATAATATGGAAAATCTGTTTATCGTTTACTTTATTTAAAAATAACTTTTTAAGGGGCTACTTCACTCAAGTGAAAACACCCGCTTGCTAATGTTAATCCTATGGGAGACATTTTTAAAAATATCTCGTTTTCACTTCAATATTTTTAAATGATTTTTTTTTTCCATTGGATAGTTGAGGTTAATTTCTACAAAAGCCGTTTTTTCTTTTTCGATTTTGTTTACAGTTTTTATTATTATTATTATTATTAATATATCTTTTTACTCAAGGCAGCTGTAAGGACAGGTGCAAGGAGGCCCCCATAAGAATCTGTGCAAAATTTGTAAATCTGTCCCTGCCTTTCTCAAGAAAATTGCATTATAAGCATAACAAATAGCTTTATGTTTAAAATTCCAACCATAGTTTTATGAAAAAAGAATATATTGTAAGACGTGTAAAAAAGCATTAAAAATTGTAGGAAGGTAAACTTTTCTGCAGTATATGCTACTTAAGTAAAACTCTATTATGCTATATTAAGTAAAACTCTAAACGTAAGGGATTGAATGAAACATGTTTGATGTAATACCCGTTCCACTCGGAATTTCGAAGTTGACATAGATTGGTTTACATGAATGGAAAAAAATCAATTTTTTTCTATAAATAGACATTTGCATTGATAGATCTTTAGAGAGTGGACACAGGGCCGTGCGAAGAGGAGAGCGATGGTGGCCTTCGCCTCGGGCGCGGAAATTGAGGGGGCGCCAAATTTATACTATCAACCACGGTTTATTTTATTTATTTATTCATTTTTTGGTCATCGATTATTTTCTGAGAAATTTCTTTTTCTCTCTTCATCATTCCTTTTTTTTTTTTTCTGTCACAAATTATCATGTACTCCCCAATAAATAAGTACAATTTTCTCTTATGCTATGTAGTTGTTTGCAATTTCTGAATTAAAATTAAACCTTTTAAAGTTCCAAAATAAACTCGAAATGTTTATTCAATAGAATTTGTTTCTGTTTCTGTATTTATCAGTTTTGTGTTACCTGTCACAAAAGAAGGGGGGGGGAGGCGCCAAATTGAAACTTTGCCCCGGGCGCAGTTTTCTCTTCGCACGGTTCTGAGTGGACAAAATACATTTTGGGGGGCTCCTGAAAATGTGAACCTGGGGTACATGCCTCATGTGCCCTTGTGATAAGCAGGCCCGGCATTTGGGGACATCCAGGCTTGGATTTTTTTTACACTTCTAGAACATATTTATTTTCAGTTTTTCTAAAAAAGCTATTGAAAATTATATTATCACATGTATACAAAGGTTCGTCGTACCATGTCTCAGATTTTACATAGATTTTGTTTGCTAGCATACAGCACAGTTGTCACTAAATATACTACACTGAAAAGGAAAAAGTGAAATGTTTCTTGATCTAGCTTCTAGCAAGAAGGTTTACGAAAAATAGTATAACCTCGTTCGACCGAGTTAGAACGATTATCTACGATTCCGGAAAGGAAGGTTTTCTTTTATCTTCAGAAACCGATAGATTTCCTAGATTTAACCTTTTCAAATATATCAGAGGTTATATCCTAAAGTTATCAAGGTTATATCCTAGATATAACCTTTTCGCGCGTACAAGCATTTTACGACAAAGGTGATATTTCTTTAAACCGCTCTCAAATACGACATTGAAACTGTGTGGATCTTCAACTGAACTTTTACCTTAGGATTAAAAGAGGTTTTACATATTTCCAATGAGTTTTTCCGCGGTCATTGATAAATTTGCATACATTATTTATTTCACGTTTTTAAAGTTTTATCTTTATTATAAAGTAATTGATATACGTTACACTGAGTTATTAGTTTGTTTTAGATATGCAAACGAAAAAATATTTAAATTTTTAACATTCTGGTGTCAAAACTTGTAAAACTGGAAGGCATTCAATATATATATCTGACGATAATTCACGAGAATCAGTCTACTTTGTCACATTGACATTGTTTATTTTATTTTCAAAAATCAATTGAAGATAAAAATGTTTATACTGGTAAAGATAAAAACTACAAAATGGCGTAAAAAATTATGACAAAAGCGAAAAAGTTGCACATTGTGGTAGTTCTTTATAACATAAAAAAATATATTGCGAAAAATACAGGAGATGAAAGCCCGCTCGTGTGAAAATTTTTAGCGCACCCGCTGCGTCGGTTAAAAAGGCGTTTCTGAAACAAAAGTTTCTTTTGCTGCCCATAATTTTCGGAAACGTTATGAAGTAGTTTTTACAGTGTTCATCAATTTTCTCATCACGGTATCAACACAAAATATCGGTTTTTCGGATGCCATCAATTCTCAAGTAAACAGAGTTTATACAGGCAAGAGTAACACAATAATGTTAATTTTTATGTTAATTTCAATTAAGGATGTGGCGAATAATCGGCCACTATTCGCTAATCAGCCGTTTTACCGAATACTGAAGGCAGTTGGCTGAATGATTCGGCCGAATATTGCAAGATATCTCACTGAATATTGCTGATATCTCGCCGAATATTGCTAGATATCTCGCCAAATAAATTCAGGATAATAATTTTTTTGTTTCGTTTTTTGCACAATTTTTTTCTAATCGATACCTACTACTTTCTGGCACATTAATGAAGTCGTTTTCATTCTTAATTACACAAAATATACAGTTATTCCGATACTAAAAATTTAGGTAATTGCTCTATCTATATTGTTTGTGTAATTATCGTCTGCAGCGAGCTAAGCTGCATGTTCTTTGATTCCATGTGCTCCGAGTTTATGTAAGTTTCTATTTCTTACTTTCCGCGTTTGGCAACACTCAGTGTTCTGTTTTGCTTCTTGTGGTTTTTAGAATGTGAAAAAGAATGTTGTGGAATAAGCCGTGTGATGGCTCGCTTTATTTATGTGTGAATAAAACCGCATGTATACAGTCCATTATTGCATTTGTGTTTTAGTTAAGAACCAGCAGTGTGTATGTGTATAGTTTAAAACGCAGAAACTTCTTGGTACAAGTCTAGCCGGAGTGCACTGCAAATATTTATACACTTTTCAGAACACTTTTTAGAACACTTATTTTGTCCCCTTGTTTAGCACACTTTTTGGAACAGTTTTAGAACACTTCTGAGACTTTCTAGCACACTTTTTGAACACTTTTGGGAACACGTTTGAGAACACATTTTTGTCCCCTTTTTCAGCACACTTTGTAGCGCACTTTTTGGAACACTTTTCAGAACACTTTTGAGAACACTTAATTTGTTCAGCACACAATTTGAACACTTTTGGGAACACATTTGAGAACACTTTTCGGAACACATTTTGTCCCCTTTTTCAGCACACTTTGTAGCGCACTTTTTGGAACACTTTTCAGAACACTTTTGAGAACACTTAATTTGTTCAGCACACATTTTGAACACTTTTGGGAACACATTTGAGAACACTTTTGGGAACACATTTGAGAACACTTTTGGGAACACATTTGAGAACACTTTTCGGAACACATCTTCCGTATGTTATAGAAATTTTTATGTCGTTAAAATAAAATTTATAGGACCAAAAAAAAAAAAAAAAAAAGGGGTACTTCGCGAGGACAACCTTATAAGGGACAGATACATTTCGGCATCTTTTTTTCATTTCTGAGTGAGTTTATAGAATTTTCCCAACCCTACCGAAGATCGGAATCGAACGCATAACGTCCAGTGTACTAACCCGATGACCTAGACCCCGACGCTATGACCCATCGCGCTTTTCGCTCAAATGCTGTAACTTATTTGAATCGCTTTTTATGATGCAAAGATGACTTGAGATTTCATCTGTAGATGGATTTTTCCAATGTTTTTAATATTTTCTTTTCATAATTTTCAATAATTTACTGTATTATTTGGTGTGCCTTATAACAGATAAATTTTAATTTATTATGTATTATATGCATAAAAAAATTGTATTAAGAGTAATAATTGCTTCTTTTTGCAACAGAACTAACTAGTGTTGAATTCAGACATTTTTCTCCGGGAGGGATTTCTGCTGTGTGTGTGTGTGGGGGGGGGGGGGGGGGTATTGCACTTTTTGATAATTAAAAGTATAAAATCTTCTGGGGGGGGAGGATATTTTAATTTTCCTGGGGATAATGTCCCCTCTGGGCCACCCCCAGAATTCAACAGCTCAACAGCGGTACCAACATTTTCTTTTTTCGAACGTATACTTTTTTAAATTATTTGCCTGATTATCTATTTATCAATTCCAATAAAAACATCAATTATCTTAATCAGACTTATTTATTACATGCTATTGAAATATTTTTTTTTAAATCTCTTATTTAAAAAAACTTACGCAAATAAACGATTTTATAATAAATTAAATTATTATATTTCAGCTATGCTGAGAGCTTTTGCGTACGGTTCTGTTAAACATTATATTTTTAACATTACATTAAAAAAATAATAATAATAATAATAAAAATAATTAATGACTTTGGGATAGGTAAGTTTAAATATGGACTAACTGATTTATTTTAAATTAAATTAGTTTAATTTATAAAAATATGAACTAACGAAATAAATTAAAAACGTTATAAAATTAGAAACTTGATTTTTATAAAAGTAAAGAAAAAACATCAACTAATTTTATAAATTTAAGGAAAAAATTGTAAACTTTGTAAAATTATAAATTATAAAATAATAAATTTTAGCGTAATTCATAAATTTGTAAGCCAAAACAGTTTAGTTTAATACCAATTTGCATAGCTATAATTTGCAGAAATATTATGTTATGAAACCTTTAAATAACACAATATTGCCTCACATTAATTAAAAAGATAAATTAAAAAAAAAAATAGTGAAACAAAATCATAAATTTGAAGTACTATAAAAAAAAAAAAAAAAAAAAAAAATTAGTAAATTTAAAAAATAAGTAGATTAGATTTTTTTTTTTTTTAAATTTATAAAAATAAAATAAATTTCTAAATATTTCATTAAAAAATATAAATATTACTATTATTTTCACAATAAATTGACATGGCCTCGATTAGAATTAGCCAGCTGGTCGAGCCGGGCCAGGCCTGTATCCTAGAAGAACTCTAGTAAATATAACAATCTTAATTCGCATTTCAAAAAAAGCGATTTCTGTACTCAACCTTTAAACGTCATTTACGGAAATTGTACTGTTTTGAAAGAAATACGGAAAAGATTCCATTAAAATTACGGAAAACTTTCTGCATATTTACGGATGTGAAGTCTCTTTAACGGAACTAATATCATTTACGGAAATTGTACTGAAATTTTGGAAAAATGAAACTTCTACGTAAAATTTTACGGAAAATCTCTTGTATTTTCACGGATTTTTTTAGAGTGTATATCGTTCAAACGACAATCACTATAATGGTTCAATTGGTTGGTTGGTTATTTGTTACGGCAAATTATCTGCGCCAGGGATATAGAACGGTGGGAGGGGGGAGGGTGCCTTCCATGACGGACCTTTCTAAGGGATCCTAACCCGTATTTACGCAAAGTTCGAAGAAAACCACGGAAAACTCCGAACGGTTAGGTCGACGGGCGCGACAGTGGTTTGAACCCAGCACCTCCCGTCTACCAGCTTTAAAAGCTGAACTTCTCAGCCACTGGTGGAGCCACTATAATAGGACCCTTAATATAACGAGCTCATGTGCGCTGTAAAATAAATTTTAAAGTTTAACTTACCCAAGTAATAAAAATAATGATCTTGAAATCCGCATTGATTGCGATCAAGGCTTCTTAGTAACAAAGTAGGTTGTAACAAAGCGTCGTTGTAACAAAGAAAGAGATGATTTAACAAGTGCGTCCAAATGTGTTCCAAATCTGTTCTCAAATGTGTTCCCAAATGTGTTCCCAAATGTGTTCCAAATCTGTTCCCAAATCTGTTCCCAAATGTGTTCCAAATCTGTTCTCAAATGCGTTCCCAAATGTGTTCCAAATCTGTTCTCAAATGTGTTCCCAATCTGTTCTCAAATGTGTTCCCAATCTGTTCTCAAATGTGTTCCCAATCTGTTCTCAAATGTGTTCCGAGTTTAGATTTAACAAATATCCTGAGCAGAACACTTTCGGTACACTTTTCGGAACACTTTCTTTATAGCGGAACACATTTCAGTACACATTGAGGTAACTGGAACACATTTTTTGAATCAAAGTGTTCCAAATGTGTTCCCAATGTGTGCTGGGAATTTGCAGAGTGCTAGTGAAAAAAAAAAAAAGTGTAGAATGGAACTTTTTTCTGAACTGCTGTGTGATGTTTTTTTGTGGAGAAAAATTACCTCAGCTTGTGAGGTAAGTTAACTTTGAACATTATTTTTCGTGTGTAAAAATAATTTGCTATTTAAAACTGTAGAATTGTGATGAGAATAATAGTTTAGATTTAAACTAAATTTCCTATTAACGTATTTTAGAACTAGTTTTGTGTTTGATTTAAGTAAAAATGAGTGAATTAACAACTTTTAAAACGAAAAGAACTGCTCTACGAAGAAGTATAATCGCAGATGGTGAGATTAATTTAACAGAATTAGAAGAAAATATTGAACTGTTAAAACAGAAAGAAACGGAACTAAAAAAACTTGATAGGGAAATTGAAAGTTTAATTACAGATTCTAAACAATCAGAGAGCGAGATAGATACCGCACAGGAAATTTCAGATAAAATTGATTTGTGGAAATTTAAAGGTGAAAAAATATTGAAAATCGAAAATGCGAAGTTAAATAAGAATGAAAATAAATCTGATAGTGTAATTTCAGAAACAATTTTTGAGAATATTAAATTACCTAGGTTATCATTACCTACTTTTGGAGGCAATATCACTGAATGGATAGTTTTTAAAGATCTTTTCAATGCATGCGTAAACACAGTGCCCTCGCTAAGGGGGGGGATGGTGGGGGAGCCTCCCCCACCAAACGTTCCCAAATGCTGTTGCACTTGGCATATTTAAAAACTTTTAGTTGGCAAATTTGTTTAAAACTTTAATAAAAACTATAATATACTTTCTATTTCTGATAGATTTGGCAACAGTTATAAATCTAATTGGGAATATTATTAAGCTTTTTACAAATAAGAACTATATTACATTTTCTAATTGTGGTAACTTGGCAAAATTATAAAACTAGTTGGCAAGCTTGTTGAATTGGCGAAAACTATTTATTTTTGCGTCTCAATGAGTTGGCAAATACTAAAATTTGACTTGGCAATTTAAGGTCCTCTCCCCCCTCAATAAAAAGTGTTAGCGATGGCCCTGCGTAAACAGTAATACGACTATATCTAATGCTCAAAAATTGCAGTATTTAAAGGCTTCATTGAAAGGTGAAGCGTATCGCGTCATTCAGTCTATTCAAATTTCGGATTCTAATTTTGAAATTGCATGGAATCTATTAGACGAAAGATATTCAAATAAGAGAGAACAAATTTTTGCATATATTAAACGATTTCTAAGTTTACCAGCAATTCAAACAGAATCAGCTGTTGCTATTTTAAATCTAGTTGATAACATTAATGAAGTTATTTGCTCGTTAGAAGTATTGAACCAAACCATTGACAAATTTGGGGATACATTAATGACTTATTTAATTTTGCAAAAATTGGATCCTTCTACAAAATTGTGGTGGGAACGTCAGCTTAAAAGCAATGAAATTCCGAAACTTAAGAACTTAATTGAATTTCTTAAGAATTATGCAAGAACTCTTCAAAATAGCAAGTTAGTGGTAAATAAGGTACACTGTTAAAAAAAATCTGAAATTCACGGGTATTTTTTTCCTGAATTTCACAGAAAAAGTCCTTTTTTTGCGACAAAAGGGTATTTTCCTTTAAAAAACAGAAAATTTCCTCATATTTCCTGAAAACAACGGATCGGACGGAGACGAAAGGGTATAACGGAGATATTCCGTTATCTTATCTGCTGCATATTTATTTTCAATGTTTAAAAAACTGACATGTTGTTGCACAGAAAAACTAAAAATTTCATAAATTAAAATTTCGAGTTTATTTAAAAAAAAAAAAAAAATAGTACTTTCGAATTAAAAAAAGTAATAATTTTCCCATTCTTTTAAAATTATTTGCAATTTATTTTTTAAAGTTATAAGAAAATATTCGCACTTAAAATATATTCTAAACAAGCAGATTAAAAAATATATATAATAGTTAAATTAAGTGAAAAAAAATCTATTTTACTCAAAAAAGTAACATACAAAAATAATGCTTTCAAATAAGAAGAAAATAATATTTTTCTCATTCCTTTAAAATTATTCGCAATTTAGTTTTTAAAGTAATAAAAAGTACTCGCACTGAAAATATATTCTAAGCGAACACATTTAAAAAATATATAATAGTTGGAAAAAAAAATCGCTTTTCTTAAACAAGCAAACATTTTTTATCGAATTTAATTCAAATATAATATTCATATTTTACATCTAACAATCAAGTTAAGAATATATATAATTCATGTTTTTATCCTGTATTAATATTACAATTTTAAAACATCAACATCATCTCATAACGAAATCTCCTCGCAATTAACTTCAAAATTACCAAGCTTCTAAACCCCAAATTATGTCTGTTCTAAGCCGCCATTTTGAGAATTTCCAAATGATCCGTTCAAACTACTAATCTAGCAAGCGCCCGCTGGTCAAACCGGCAAGACGCTGGACTCCAGGCATTATCACCCCTGGTTCAAAACCCAATGTCGACCAAAAGCTGCTCTTGACGTATGTCAGATAGTAAATACTCCCCCAAAGTCGACAGATGGCAGCACCAAGTGAGATGTCAAGATTTTTTTAAACCGAGTTTATCTAAAACGGAAAATGTCCTTTTCTGTCAGTTCTACGAGGAATATTTCCGTGATTTCTGAGAGCGTTAACGGGAAGTTACCGCTTCTGCAAACGGCGATTTTCCTTCTTTTATTTTTCAAAACGGAAAATCTACTAACGGAACGGAAAAAGTCCGGCAACTTCGCTGCCAGTACTTTTACCGTGAATTTACGGATTTATTTTTAACAGTGTACCTAAATCTGTATTTCCAAATAAGAGTAATGCTTTTATAGCTACTTTGAGTTGTGGTTACTGTAAAGAAGAACATAGTTTAGCTAAATGCTCAAAATTTCTTAATTTGCCTGTTCAACAACGAATAGATTTCGTAAAACATAATCATTATTGCTTCAATTGTCTATCTAATATGCATTTTCTCAATAAATGTAAGAGTCTAAATACGTGCCATCATTGCTTTAAGAAACATCATAGTATTTTGCACATGGTAAACAATTCAAGGAATAAGACTCAGACCAATAGTATGTCCCCACACGCACAACAATTTATCCCTAAAAAAGTTGAGTCAGCGAGTGATAATGTTTCGTCTACAGTCTGTGCCTCTCATTATGAATCAAACGCAAAGAGTAATCAAAAGAGTCATATTTTGTTGTGTACCGCATTAATAAAAGTTCAAATTTCTAAACAAGAATTTGTAAAATGCAGATGTTTATGTGATACAGGCTCTCAGAAGTCATTTATTTCTAGAGAATGTGTAAACAAATTAGGATTAAAGGTAAAAGATAGTTCTATTTCTGTGTCATGTTTGGGAACATTTAATACTGTGAGTAATGGGGAAGTCGATTTATTATTCACTTCTCACTTCAAAACTGATCTTAGAGTATCAACATCAGCATTCGTAATGAATAAAATGACAGAATAATTCGTTTAGTAGGGACACCTTGATAATTTATATCACTAAAACTACATTTGAACATATCATTATCAGGATGCCATTCCACTCCTAAAACTTTTGTGGCCTTATTGCCCACTACACTATGTATATTATCGTTAATTGTGTTTGCTAACCCAGCATTTTTCAATAGTGATGGTTCATTTGTGGACCATTTATGTAGCTCAAACCCACCTCTTTTTAGCATTTTTTGCAAATCAGATATCAATTCAGTACCTTCCTGACTATTCTCAACACCAGTTAAAACATCGTCGACATAAAAGTCTCTTAAAACTATAGTCTTTGCTTTTGGGAAATTAATACCCTCATCAATTGCTAACTGACTCAAAGCTTTAGTTGCAAGATATGGAGCAGCAGCAGTTCCATACGTGACAGTATTTAAGCAAAAGACATTGTGAAAAACATTTTGAGAGTTCTCATTTTAGAGAAAAATCAGGCCGCTATTCAGTCGCATTACCATTCAAACAGGATCGAGATATTTTAGGGGATTCCCGCCAAATGGCGCACAGAAGATTTCTTTATCTTGAGAAAAGACTAATATGCATGCCAGAAATTTACAACCAATATGTTCAATTTACGAAAGAATATTTATCTCTGGGCCACATGGACTTTGTTTCGAATGCAGATTGTGAATTAGAAACTAAACATTATTACATCCCACACCACTTCGTCTTAAACAATTCTAGTTTAACTACCAAATTAAGAGTAGTTTTTGATGCGAGTGCTAAAACAACAACAGGTGTTTCTTTAAACGACATTCTAATGGTAGGTCCCAAAATACAAGATGATTTAATTTGCATTTTATTAAGGTTTAGATTTCATAATTTTGCCATAACAGCGGATATAAGAATGATGTATAGGCAGGTAAAAATTCATGACAACGATAGGGATTTTCAAAGAATATTATGGAGAGATAGTCCAGATAAACAAATACAAGTCTTTTGCTTAAATACTGTCACGTATGGAACTGCTGCTGCTCCATATCTTGCAACTAAAGCTTTGAGTCAGTTAGCAATTGATGAGGGTATTAATTTCCCAAAAGCAAAGACTATAGTTTTAAGAGACTTTTATGTCGACGATGTTTTAACTGGTGTTGAGAATAGTCAGGAAGGTACTGAATTGATATCTGATTTGCAAAAAATGCTAAAAAGAGGTGGGTTTGAGCTACATAAATGGTCCACAAATGAACCATCACTATTGAAAAATGCTGGGTTAGCAAACACAATTAACGATAATATACATAGTGTAGTGGGCAATAAGGCCACAAAAGTTTTAGGAGTGGAATGGCATCCTGATAATGATATGTTCAAATGTAGTTTTAGTGATATAAATTATCAAGGTGTCCCTACTAAACGAATTATTCTGTCATTTGTCTCAACGCTGTTTGATCCATTGGGGTGGATTGCACCTTTTGTGATTCTAACTAAAATGATCCTTCAAGAACTGTGGAAATTGCAATTATCATGGGATGATCCAGTACCAGAAAATATTGACCAAAAGTGGAAAATTTTGTGCCAAGAAGTCAAACTCTTAAATTCCATATATATACCTAGAAAAGTAATTTTACCCAATTATTCTCGATGTGAACTTCACGGATTTTGTGATGCGTCAGAAAAGGGTTATTCAGCAGTTATTTACGTTAAAACTTGTGATAGCTCTAACATTGATGTGAAACTTTTAACAGCTAAAACTCGCGTAGCACCACTAAAACCTGTCACGATTCCAAGACTGGAATTATGTTCTGCAGTATTACTGGCACACTTAATACAGGCAGTCAGAGCTGCATTACATATAAAACCTGATTCTGTGCACGCATGGAGTGATTCACAAATTGTATTGTCATGGCTAAGATCAAATCCTAAAAGATGGCAAATTTTTGTAGCCAACAGAGTATCAGAAATCCAATCCATTTTACCAGCTGAGAACTGGAACCATGTGGACGGAAAAGAAAATCCTGCTGATTGTGCATCACGTGGGTTACTTCCTGCAGAACTACTGTCCCATGACTTGTGGTGGAACGGCCCACTATGGTTGAGAAGTAGTGAGGTTCCAGTGCATGAACCTATTCCCATAAATGAAGAAGAATTACCAGAAGCACGTAAAACCTTATCATTTGTAGCTTCTGAAACTGTAAAAGAGCTTGATGTTATATCAAAAATATCTTCGTTCTCCAAATTACAACGCATATTTGCTTGGATATTGAGATTCATCTCCAATTCAAAGGTAACACGTGTAGAAAGAAATACATCCTTTTTATCAAGCAGTGAAATTCAAGCCGCAACACGCTGCATTATTCGGATAGTTCAACAAGCGAACTTCGGTAAGGAAATTCAGTATTTAGAAGCTGGAAAAGAGCTACCTGCAAATAGCAGTCTCATGTGCTTGTGTCCAATTTTAGATGATAACAAAATATTAAGAGTAGGAGGAAGATTGAAAAACGCACAGCTGTCGGCGAATGAAAAGCACCCAATCTTATTACCATCAAAGCACCATGTGACTAAGATCATAATTAAACATTATCATGAAAAATACTTACATGCAGGTTCAGAACTTCTTCTTTCTTTAATTAGACAGCAATTTTGGATCATTACTGCTAGGTCTGTTATTCGGAAAATGGTAAGAGCTTGTGTTACGTGTTGCAGATATAAAGCTCAAACTGCAAAACAGATAATGGCTGATCTTCCAGCATCCAGAGTAACACAATCACGACCATTTCATCGAGTTGGAACAGATTTTTCAGGACCATTCATGATTAAATATCGTGCAGGACGCGGAGTAAAACCATTTAAATCATATGTGTGTGTATTTGTCTGCTTCGTCATCAAAGCAGTCCATCTTGAAGTCGTAGAAGATCTTTCAACAAAGGCATTCTTAAGTGCATTAAAACGATTTATTGCAAGAAGAGGGAAACCTTTTGAGATTTTTAGTGATTGTGGAACCAACTTCAAAGGTGCAGAAAAAGAAATTAACAAATATCTTTTGCAGTGCAAGCAGAATGAAGAAATTTGCAAATTTTTGTCGTCAGAAGAAATAACTTGGACATTTAATCCGCCTTCTGCTCCACACTTTGGTGGACTGTGGGAATCTGCAGTAAAATCCATGAAATCACATTTGAAGAAAACCGTTGGTGACACTGTATTAACCTATCCTGAGTTCCAAACCTTGGTTACACAAGTTGAAGCTTGCCTCAACTCTAGGCCACTGTGTCCCATATCATCTGACCCAACAGACTTGACTGCTCTAACGCCAGGTCACTTCCTAGTTGGAACTTCTCTAACTGCCATACCCGAACAAGATCTAAGTCACAGTTCCTTGAGTCACCTTGATAGATGGCATGTGAGACAGTTCATCTTACAGCAATTTTGGAAAAGATGGAGCCGGGAATATTTGGCTCAACTTCAGCAAAGACCTAAATGGCAGAAAAGTCAGCGAAATTTAGACGTCAATGACTTAGTCCTCATAAAAGATGATAATCTTCCACCACTTAAATGGAAATTAGGGAGAATACTAACTGTTCATCCAGGTTCAGATAATAAGGTCAGAGTTGTGACGATCAAGACTAGTAGTGGTGTGATCAATCGTCCAGTAGTGAAATTGTGTCCTCTTCCTAAAGAAACTAAAAACTGTGAACTAAAAACTTTTTAATATATTTTTTTATTTTTTGCATTAATTTGTTTGTGTTATTAATTGTGTTTTTTTTCATTATAGTCAGAAATTATATGCAACTAACCACTTGTTGAAATCCCAGGGGATTTCAACGGGGGCCAGAATGTTTGTGTAATTATCGTCTGCAGCGAGCTAAGCTGCATGTTCTTTGATTCCATGTGCTCCGAGTTTATGTAAGTTTCTATTTCTTACTTTCCGCGTTTGGCAACACTCAGTGTTCTGTTTTGCTTCTTGTGGTTTTTAGAATGTGAAAAAGAATGTTGTGGAATAAGCCGTGTGATGGCTCGCTTTATTTATGTGTGAATAAAACCGCATGTATACAGTCCATTATTGCATTTGTGTTTTAGTTAAGAACCAGCAGTGTGTATGTGTATAGTTTAAAACGCAGAAACATATATTATAAAGACAAACGTGTCCGTGCGTAATTCTGACGTCATTTTGCGATGAAATTTCGGTTTTGCGATTTTTGCTACCGCATTTTTTAAAATTTCTAAATCGTATATTTTTAGTTTTTACACCGTTATATAGTAAAAAAAAAAACTACTTTCAAATGCAATTTGTTTGAAAACTGTATCAGAATTTACTCATTTATTATAGCATTTAAATTATAATTCAAGCATGATTTTTTTTTTTTTAAATATCTCTATCGCTTGCAGACGATTACAAAATATTAATACGTTTGCAATTTAAACAGTATGAAAAGTTCAGCATTTGTTTCCAGCTGATATTCGATAACGAAATTAAAACTCCATTCAGCAGTAAACAAAATCTGAACTAATATTATAAAGGAGTAAAGATTGTTTTTTTGTTTGTTTGTTTGTTTGTAGGGGGTAATCTCTGAAACAACCGAACCGATTTCAAAAGTGATGGTGGCAAATTGATGGTGACAACCCCTGCTCCAACATAGGCTATATTTTATGTCGGTGCCACTACCCCAGGTGGTTGCAGGAGCGAAAAACGTTCTAAAATTGCGATCTTTTCTATACTGAAGCAGCTAGAAATTTGAAATTTGGCGTTGTAGTTACTTATAAGATGTAAATGCTCTCTAAGAACACAATTAAAAAAAAAATCGAAGTTTAAAAGGGTGAAATGAGCGAAAAGCGTTCTAAATTACAATTTCTATGGAATCTCTAGAACTACCGAAACGATTTCAAAAGTGATGGTGGCAAATTGATGGTGACAACCCCTGCTCCAATATAGGCTATATTTTATGTCGGTGTCACTAACCCCAGGGGGGGTGCAGGAGCGAAAAACATTCTAAAATTGTGCTCTTTTTTATACTGAAGGAGCTAGAAATTTGAAATTTGGCGTTGTAGTTACATATAAGATGTAAATGCTCTCTAAAAACAAAATAAAAAAAATTTCGAAATTTAAAAGGGTGAAATGAGCGAAAAGCGTTTTAAAAACATTCTAAATTACAATTTCTATGGAATCTCTAAGAACTACCGAACCGATTTCAAAAGTGATGGTGGCAAATTGATGGTGACAACCCCTGCTTCAACATAGGCTATATTTTATGTCGGTGTCACCAACCCCAGGGGTGGTGCAGGAGCGAAAAACGTTCTAAAATTGCGATCTTTTTTATACTGAAGGAGCTAGAAATTTGAAATTTGGCATTGTAGTTACTTATAAGATATAAATGCTCTCTAAAAACAAAATAAAAAAATTCGAAATTTAAAAGGGTGAAATGAGCGAAAAGTGTTCTAAAAACATTCTAAATTACAATTTCTATGGAATCTCTAGAACTACCGAACCGATTTCAAAAGTGATGGTGGCAAATTGGTGGTGACAATCCCTGCACCAACAGCTTCTTTAATGAAAAACTATGCGTTTCTGACGACTGGGTTTTTCGCTAATTGTTGCCACAGATTAATCTCGGAAAATGAAACATTTGATGTTACTGAAAAAAAATAGTAGCTCGAAAAGTATTTGTCAGAAAATTGTTAGGCAAACTGCGTTTGAAAGGTAAAAAATTGTATTTTTCTTGATATAAATTTCAAATATAATGATTATGCCATTTTTCAAATATCGAATTTGAAAAATTACCAAATTTCACAATGGAGTACCATAGCAAAACCTTCATGCGTAAAAAGATAATGATAAGGGCGACGTGTCCTGGCGTGTATATTGGCTATAGCACGAGTCACAAAATATAGTAGCCTTATTATTCTGTTAAAATATAAAAGTGAATTATGAAATGTCAATATTTTGTTGGATTAAAAGTTCGTTCAGCGTAGCGGGCTAGTAATATAAATAAAACACAGATTTAACCAGACATGTAAATTGAAATAAGCCGTAAAACCAGTGAAATTATCAGAATAAAACAAACTGCTGTAGATAACGAAATTTTTAGCGATTTCTTCAGCTATTAACTTCTGGGCCAAGCCCCAATACGCAGTTGTCGCTTTTAATAAATTTCAAAATTTTATTTGCATATATAATTCATATTTTTCATATAAGAATGCTCTTTGTGTTGTTAGGGGACAATCTAAAAAAAATTATTAAACGTAAAAAATCAATTAGAATTTTCAAATATAAAAAATAAATGGTTACCTATATTATTCTCCCGGGAAGCCCGGGCTGGATGCCCTAATTTCCTATGTAAGTTAAAGATCTTTTAGAAAATGGTGTGCAAATTGGAGGTTTAAATTGACTTTAGTGACACAACTGTCAGGGAAATGACATAGTTACAACTCAAAATAGATTACATAAAAGATTATGACTCATACATATATAGACTCATAAAAGATTGCAACTCAAAATGTAAATAATATTATAGAAAAATAAATGTTGTTCGATTCTAAAACACTTGAATGTTCATTAATGTCTGCAAATTTCATTAGAAGCACAAAGTCCTCACAATAAAATTTACTTGACTAAAGGTTATTTCACGAAATATCTCACTATGAATTATGAGAGAAAGTAAGAATTAGGTACTTTTCTATTATCCCGTCGACCACTTTTCATAACAAAAACTATCGCCTAATTGTAAGATTAAACGCCAAAAATGCAGTCCCATTTACTTCATGTCAGAAGATGATGTTATACGTGTTTGTTATGTCATCAAGTGGTTTTTAATTCGACATTTGCGTGTTTTCATTATGTTTTACTCATTTATTAATTATTTCATTAATTAAAATAACAATTGTGTCCTTAAATTCTTATATTTTATTTATTTATTTATTTATTTTGATATTCCAATGGCAAGGTTCTCCCGTTTATTTGGCGTTACAGTTTGGCAAAAGTTTTTTGTTATGAAAAGTGGTCGACGGGATAATAGAGAAGTACCACGAATAATTACTGATTTTGAATATAAGAGAAAAAGGATAAAAGTATCATTCGATAGTAAAAGTGAAGTACATTCTTTATGTTTTAATTGAAATAACTTATCATCCTGATTTACAGAAAACCAATTTGTTATATATAAGAATAAAAGGATAAAAAGCTATTTTTTAATTTTTTGTGCTAAAATAAATTTTCTAAATAAAAAAAAAATTAAGAAGTACATTTAACAGTTGTAATGACTAATGAGTTCTTATTTTAGATAAAATGTTTATGAATTACTTTCTTGTAGATAAAATTATGCTATTATAATTTATATATAGTAAAAGTCACTTTATAATTAGTATCAAGGTGTTTGAAATATTACAAGAAATCATCAAGCTATTACAAATTTTAAACACATAAATAATTAAATTTAAATTTGTGTATAATTATTTTTTCCGTTTTTAAATTTAAATATACACACACACATATATATATATGCAAAAATTATTTTCTTTTTTTGGAAAAAAAAAAGAGAAGTCGGTATTCAACCGCCTAATATTCGGTATTCCACCTAAAATTTGGCCGACTATTTGGTATGAGGATATTCGGCCAAATCACTATTTGTCACATCGCTAATTTTAATGTTAATGCTGTTGCTTTAGAATGTTTGTCTTTTTTGAACATGAAAATGTTTACTTGAAAAAGGAAACCATAATGAAAAACCGATATTACGGGTTGGGAAAACTGATTAATACACTGTAAAAACTGCAGGTTGATGAGTGATCTAGAAGTCACCAAACAAATAAAAATTAAATACAGCAGCAGATTTTTACAACGTAATTTTATATGATGTAATTCTCTCTTATAACACACATATTCTCAGACGTAAACAATGGATTTTGCAGTTAAAGAAGCACCTGCACACTGCAAAAAATAATTTTTGATTTTGCGCGGTAGCGTATTACTGCTTGCACGGCAGCGTATTACTGCTTATTTTACTGTTTAATACTGTTAATTTTACGGTATAATACTGGCAGCTGGGTGCCAGTTTTATACTGTAAAATCAACAATTATTTTTTGCAGTGTACGTACTATTTTATAAAATACTTTACATAATATTATTATATAATAAATTATAAAAATACCTTCAGTAAAGTATTTTATAAAATGATGGTACGCATATGTTTTTGGACATTTATGTTGTTTTTAATTAGTATATCATTTATTACGTTTAAGAATTTTAAAACTTTATCATCAAATGTTTTATGACAATGGGGACTTGCTTTCCACTTCTGTCTATATTTATATATCCTTAAAATAGAGAAAAAAAGACAAGCTGTGAATTAGCCCAATAAAAAATTCCAAAGACTCCCTCCGACTTTTCCGACTGGTACGGCCCTGGTGTATGTGTATGTGTGTACTACTAATCTTTCAAAAGATCTGCTATTTGCATGCACAAATGATGTTGAAATCATGCTAATATGGTGATAATTATTTGTTCAAATTGGTCTATTGTTATTCTAAGATATATATTATTTGTTCAAGTATACGCTCAATTAGAAATTCTTCAGTGTAGTTGTGTAAATGTCATATCGCATTTATATAACCATTGTCAAACTTGCCATATTCTATCCAATTCTGTACCAGTTGTCTACAATTCTGTAAAGTTAGGTGTCTATGAAGAGCTCCATGATAATCTGAACAAGTGCCAAGAGTGGATCCAAAGGGTGATCATGAACCCTCCCCCCCCCTAAAAAATAACATTTGTAAGAACAATAATGTATATATATACAGAAGTTTCTATATTTTGTGCATTCAGGATAATTATTGTGAGTAAAAATATTTTATCTACAATTTAAAGGTTCTAATTTCCAATATTATTTCAAAAATGATATCTAGTGGTAATTTGGTGAGGTGATTTATAATGTTTTTGGGATCATCGATGTAAGTGAATTATATTATATATTCTTAATGGTTTTTTATTTCCAATCTTATTTTTTCCAATTGTTATCTGGTAATAATTCAGTATACTTGGTTGATTCTACTGTTCTTAGCATCATGCCAGTAGAATTATGGAATACTGAATTATTTTTAAAACACATGTGGGTGCAACCAAGCTGACGAGTACATCTACATGTGTTTTTTCATATCCAATTCTTGTTTGTTCTCTTGTGGTCCAGTTTTCCATTGTATAATGTTCATATTTGATTTATTAATCCATTTGTGTTTACTTAATAGCAACTCCAATCTATAATTTTTTTTTTCCCCTTTCCCTCTCTTTCTTTTTTAAATATTATTCAGGTATGAGTAAATTTGGCCAATTACCATTGAAGCACATGCTATGGTAAAATTATGATTGCACATGTTAATTATTAGATATGTGGTATTCTGTTTACACAATATCATTATTTATCTCTTTGTAGATTAATGTAGAATGATATTAGAACTTGATATGTATTTTGAAATTCATAGATATTATAATTATATATATATATATATATATATATATATATATATATATATATATATATATATATATACGCATGGTTAATTTATATTATTAATTTTAAAAAAAATGTGGGCATTTTGATTTACACAATTGTTTGATATTACACATTTTATAATGGACTGCGATGTGATTTTTTTTTTTATATGTATATTAATTTAGTTAATTCATTATTTATAATATTCATCATCATATAATATTCATTATTTAATTTATTTAAATAAATTTATATTCACTAATATTGATTTGGATTAATACCTACGGTGGACAATATCATATTAACTTCTAATATAATGTATACTTTTCTACAGTGTTAATATAATGTGTTTTAATTTTTATTAAACGTTCTACCCTTACAACTTATATTAAGTGTTTATAATTTTTTTAACTTTGTATGAAGAAACATTGTATGTGACTAATTCATTTCAATATTTAATTAATATTAATTTAAATTATTTGTATCTTAATTCAAATATTTAGTATTTTATTTTAATTTAATTTATGTGTTGTTGCATTTTTGCACAGTTATTTAATCGTTTTTGTCATTTAATGGTACATATTTTTATGTTGCTTTAATTATTAATTTTTCCATCTTACTACTTATTTTTAACATAGAATTATTCATTAATACATCCATTACTTTATTGTAATTCGATATTCTATTTATTAGTTAATTTCATTTATTTATTATTTAACTAATTGCTATCATTTAAGATAGTAATTTGGTTAAATTATTAAACATTAATTTCCATCCAATACTTTCTATTCAGATTATATTCACTTTTACCAATAGATGGCAGCACTAATGTTCCTGTTTGCTTTGCAATTTTCATATTATTCTAATATTATTTATGGCAACATTGTAAAGCATTTTATATTTCTGAAATTGGCAACATGTAATGATTTTTTTTTTTTTTTTTTTTTTTTTTTTCAATTCATTCCCTAGTTATGTTGTGTTTCATGCTGATTCTTGTGGAGCACAGGTATCTTTTTTAATCATTATGGATTTTATACTTTCTGACTCTATTTAATGATTTCTCTGTATAATTTAAGTTTGGCTTCTTTCCTTTTTAATATTGTATTTTATTTTTTATTTTATCACATAGGTTTGCTTCATTGTTTATGAGATGTAGTCTCAAAATCATATTCTTTAGCAATGTATGGCTAATATGATGATGAAACATCTCATTTCATTTTATTTGTGGTATTTAGGCATTTGGGACTTTATAATTCTGTTTAAATTCCAGAAATTTCATTTCATTTCATTCATTTAATTCCATTTATTCAATTTTTAATTTAATTTCTTATTCTTTTAATATGTTTTTGTTTCCATATTCAGTGTGCTGGGGAATCTTTCATTGTCATCTAATTATTACATACTTAATTATTATTGCATTGTATCAGTTGGTGTTATGATAATGTTTCATTTATGGTTATATATATATATATATATATATATATATATATATATATATATATATATATATATATATGCGTGTGTGTGTGTGTATTGAAGGTGTTTTTTTCTTTTCCATCGCTTAAAATGCTAATCTTTCTGATACATTCACAAATTTATTTTTCATACAGAAATGCATGAAAATTGCAGACATTATTGTTTAAGCACCAAAGAATGGAACAATGTTTTTTTTTATTTTTCTATAAATGTTGTTCATCTTGAATTGTATGACAGCATTTTTATGACTGTCAAACACCGAAAATTGGCTTAAAATATCAACTTTGTAACGTTTTCAACTTGCTTTTATAAGAAAATGGGAAACGCTGAACAGATGCCAAGTATCTATTCTCGATATCTGGACAGACCCTGCAAATTTTATACATTTACGAATATTACCTTCAAATGTCATGCATTTACGAATGGAAATTAATTCGCGTACATGTCAGAAAATAGATAATTTGGATTAAAGTTACGAAATTTGCTAATGCAGACATGTAGAATGGACCCCTCCTCTAAACAGACTAAATGGTCTGGATCCTCAGAGAAATAATCTACGTTTATTGTAAGGTGTATGTCTGGATCAGCCTTTGACCAGTGTCGCAGCCAGAACCTCATCTGGAAGGGGTTTTGAACCACTGTTACTCATAAAATGAATGGGGGGGGGGGGGGGGGGGGAGAGTATTAGAAAAATATTTTATCTTATTTAAAACCCTGGTACGTTAGTTTTTATTTATAGTCAAAATCTAATTAGAGGAAAAAGCTAGAATTGTGTGTAGATATAGGAAGCAATTATGAATCAAATGCAGTAAAAATTTTCCTTGGTTATAATTACTAAATTTTCGAATATTAATTTCATAATATGAAATCTTGATTATTACTATATTAATATATAATTTTTTTTTGGGGGGGGGCTAAGGGGATGAGGGAGTAATATAAATACTACGTACATATAAGAAAAAATCTAAATTTACGAGAGACCCCATTTAAGAGCAAGATGAACACACTCTTCTAAGAAAAGCAAGTGCAATGCCCTAAACTGCGTGAAAACAGGCTTCGTGATAATTTCAGCAGAAAAAAAAAAAAGAATCAGATACAGTTGAAATATCGAAAAGATCCCTGATCTAACAGTTTGTCTTCGGGGCCCAGGGGTTAGACGGAACCTACCATCGGAACGGAAATCTCCCTAGAAAAATATAAAAACAGGGCCAGAGTCTCATCTGTGACCCCTAATTTCTCAGAATTCTCACGAGAGGATTGTAATTTGGGAGTGCACCAATTCATCATCTGGAGGCTCCAGGCTGTGGACATGAGGTACCCGCATTTTCAAAACTGGCGTAAATAAATGAATAAACATATTCTGTTGTACTATGCAAAACATTACATGAGTTGGGATATGGTTGGGATATTAATGTTAGAGGGGCGAAAAAGAAATATTGCTTAGTAATTTATTGACTTATATATGTATATGAAAATTGAAGGATTATACATTAATATGTTATAATTCACCAATTAACGCAGTGGCATAATTATACTATTGTAATGTATATGTAAAGTGGACCCGTGGCAAAATTATATTTTGTGCTCCTTACTTTATTTTTGACTATGTAAAGTATAAATTAATATTAAAAAAGTAATAATTTAAGAGGGTGAAACTATATATCCATGTATGAGGAATCGTTATGTAAAATATAGAATGATAAATAATTGTGTTAAATGCATAAAAGCACTTTTTTTTTCTTTTGTTTAGTTAAATTAAAAAAAGAATTAGAAGTTTTGATGGCCTTTTGATTTTATAAAATTTTTTAGGGAAAATTTTTAATTTATTTTAATTTATTTTTATTCTATTTGCATTTTTAAAAAGTTTTTATAATTTTTCCAGCACTCTATGCCCATTTTCCATAACATTGTTTTCCGATTTTATACTTTTTATACATATTTAATGCCCATACTGGTAAAATAAAATGAATAATTCATGTATAATCCATGAGGAAATTAAGTGGATAATTATATGACAAGTTCAGTATGTTGAAATTTTAATAAATTTGGCCTTATAAAATGGGAGGAACTTAAACGTTTAATACGATTGCAGTAATTTAGAAGAACATTTCTGTAAACTGAAATATGTAGATAGGAATATAAGTTAGTAAAATTAATAACATTAAATGAAAAATCATTACGTTTATCATAAATATTGAATGTTAGAGTATGATAAGAAAGAATAGTAATATCACTGTCCATAAAATTAATAGTAGAATTATTTAAACAGGTAGTACTAAGTTCTAGATTAAAAGAATACGCTACATGAAGAGATATAGATTGATTATAATTAAGACAAAAAATAATTACGTCATCTATATATCTATAGAGCAAAATATTGTTGTTAATAAACTTTCTTTCATAGAAATAACAAGTAATATATATATATATATATATATATAATTATAATATCTATGAATTTCAAAAAACATATCAAGTTCTTGTATCATTCTACTTAAATCTCCAAAGAGATAATTAATGATAATGTGTAGACAGAATACCACATAGCTAATAGATTAACACGTGCAATCATAATATTACCATAGCTTGTGCTTCAATGGTAATTGGCCAAAAATACTGAAAAGATGAAGAAAATTTAAAAAGAGAGAGAGGAAAAAAAAAATAATAATTTGGAGTTGCTATCAAGTGAATACAAATGGATTAAGAAATGAAATATGAACCATATACAATGGAAAATTGGACAACAAGAGAATTAAATCAGAATTGGATATGAAAAAACACATGTAGATATAATCATCAGCCTGGATGTACCCACATGTGTTTTAAAAAATAATTCAGTATTTCATAATTCCACTGGCATATATGCTAAGATCAGTAGAATCACCCAGGTGTACTGAATTATTACATATATATATATATATATATATATATATATATATATATATGTATATATATATATATATATATATATATATATATATATATATATATATATATTACATACATAATTATATATATTACATATATATAATTAAGTCAATTCATACTTAGGTCAACAAAGAAATTTTTTATTTTAGTTACTTTTTATTAAATAAGTACAATTAATATAAATATGTATATACATATGACAGAATCACAATATTGAGTGGCAAAATAGAAAGCCAATTTCCTTGCAATTTTCCATTTTAATAAATAATATAAGAATGGCCCGGATAATACGTAAGTACCAAAAATAATATGAAACAGTATAGAAAATAACATTAAAACATAATCACTAGTCAACAGTTACCTTGCCAACAGTTTCATGTAGTAGCGGCTCTTTCGAAGAGTGGAACCTAATGAAGTGTTTCTGCTCAGTTATCTTCGAGTTTTGAATGCTAGTAGTTTGGTTATTTAATTTAATTAATAAATTAATATTTGAAAAAACTGTATTAACATCAAGTTTCATCCACTTCAAGTTTAAAAAAACGTATTTAAACTTGAGTGGATGAATACAAAGTATTTTATTAACGATTGAAAATTTGACAGAAAAATAATTTGAGCATTTGAATTTGAGTTTTGCTGTTTAATCACAAATATATAAAATAAACCCTTGCAACATTAATGTCCCACGTTATATGTCAGGTTCTTCTCTTACAGTTGCAAGAGTTGAAAGCTATTCTTAAGGGATTAGCATATTGTATCTATTGTGTACCGTTAAAGGCGTCCTTTAGAAAATCTTAATCCGAAGGGGAGCGACTCAGAAGACAAGAGGAAGGAAGGTGGAACAGAATGAAAGAAGTATTTCCATTGCAATGTGGTCTTTCAGAGATAAGAAAGCGATTGCACTCTTTTGTTCAGGAAGACAGATCCGTCAAGAGGGAGGAAGGGTTGTCAAGGACCCTTGGAAACAGAGGAGAAACCCCGTAGAAAGGAGTGTGCTCTACAGTTTACGAGAGAGAGAAAGTTAGTTCTAGCGTGGTGGCGAAGGGTGAAGGTTGCTCGAGAAATGAGCGCTGAGACCGGAGTGAGTTCGAACGCAGGATTGGAGTGTGTGAGATTAATAGAAATCTCGGTTCTGAATAAATGAACGTAGTCTAGCGGTACACGTAGAGCGTTTCTATATTTGTTTTGATTTAGTGTTAAACCGGATCATTTACATCCGAGTTTAAGTGTAAATATTGTTAATAAATTATTATTTTAACTTTAATTGAAAGAGTTAGGTTGTTCTTGAAAATACATCACGGATCGTGCCCGATATCACGTATTAATATCGGTGGTGGCAGCATATCGATAGACCGGATTTATTTCGAAGTTGTGTGGACTGAGAAGTGGAATCCGACAATGGTGGCAGCGGTGGGATTCGAACCCACGCCTCCGAAGAGACTGGTGTATCAAGATGAAATGAGAGCATTTATGGCTAAAAATAAAGTAGTCGATCTTGTCTTGGATAGTGACGGGGAGTTTGAAGACTGTAGGAAATATCTGTTGTTAGACCGAGAACAACCGGAAAATAAAGACAGGAAGGGATTTGAGATAAAAGGGTTAACAAATATTCAAGTTAGGGACATAAAATCAATCTTAAGGAAAAATAAGGAATTATTTATGGGTCCTATCGAACTGGTAGAAATGGAGAAAAATCGGATTGGTCGTAAGCCGGAGAGGGATAAGATAAGGCAGAAATTGTACAATGTCTTTATTACGTACAAAGAGGACTTGGACAGGCAAGTGCCTGATTGGTTAGAGGAAGATTTAATTGGGACATCAGAGGCAGAAGTTAGCCATTCAAGCGGGTGCATTACGAAAAGGGATGTGCCAATTAAGTTAACGAGGAAGGACTGGAAGGAAAAGGTGGTACCGCCTCCAGCAATCTCAGCCTAAGGACTGACATTGAAATGACATAATACTAGTGTAACTTTATTTTTTTTTTGTGTATTTTTAATTGTATTTGCATCTTGTGTTTATAACAGTGTATTAGCATATTGTGTAATTTTTTTTTGTAGTTATCATATTAGTATATGGTTCATTAGAGATGTCAGTAGTTAAATTTTCAGACACCTTGAAATATTTACGTAATTGTAGTAATGAAGAAATCTATCAAGGAACTGTTGAACTCTTCTCAGACATTACATAGTTTGAGGAAAATTAGCCCCTAAAAGGCATATTTTCCGCTAAGGTGGGGGGTGTCAGGTTCTTCTCTTACAGTTGCAAGAGTTGAAAGCTATTCTTAAGGGATTAGCATATTGTATCTATTGTGTACCGTTAAAGGCGTCCTTTAGAAAATCTTAATCCGAAGGGGAGCGACTCAGAAGACAAGAGGAAGGAAGGTGGAACAGAATGAAAGAAGTATTTCCATTGCAATGTGGTCTTTCAGAGATAAGAAAGCGATTGCACTCTTTTGTTCAGGAAGACAGATCCGTCAAGAGGGAGGAAGGGTTGTCAAGGACCCTTGGAAACAGAGGAGAAACCCCGTAGAAAGGAGTGTGCTCTACAGTTTACGAGAGAGAGAAAGTTAGTTCTAGCGTGGTGGCGAAGGGTGAAGGTTGCTCGAGAAATGAGCGCTGAGACCGGAGTGAGTTCGAACGCAGGATTGGAGTGTGTGAGATTAATAGAAATCTCGGTTCTGAATAAATGAACGTAGTCTAGCGGTACACGTAGAGCGTTTCTATATTTGTTTTGATTTAGTGTTAAACCGGATCATTTACATCCGAGTTTAAGTGTAAATATTGTTAATAAATTATTATTTTAACTTTAATTGAAAGAGTTAGGTTGTTCTTGAAAATACATCACGGATCGTGCCCGATATCACGTATTAATATCGGTGGTGGCAGCATATCGATAGACCGGATTTATTTCGAAGTTGTGTGGACTGAGAAGTGGAATCCGACATTATATTTATTGAACATTTTTTTATAATCATCGTTGCGGTATTCTATTTTTGTGGCATCACTAATTTGAGGAAAATCTTTCATTTCATTTATGAAAACAATGGAAGATTTTTTCTCCCATATAAAACTAAAATTAATTAATTTAATTTAATTAACGAATTAATATTTGAAAAAAAATATATTAGCCTCAAGTGTCATCCACTACAAGTTTTTAAAAAAAAATGTATTTGAACTTGAGTGGATGAATAAAAAGTATTTTATTAACGATTGAAAATTTGAACCAGATATATAAATATATAGAGAGTGTGAGCTAATAGTAGGAATTGAAAAAATATTAAATCTGATAGCATGCTGGGACTAGCTACGCCTTGTGGAATACTCTGTATCTGAATAAAAATAGCATTATTTTGGAAAATATAGCTATGAAAGTATAAAAAAATAGTTAATAAAAAAGTTTTGAAGATATAATAAAGAAGATATATAAGAAGAAATAATAAAAGTTTTGAAGTAATCAATATCAATATTGTCAGGTAAATCTAATGATGAGAATTTTTCTATAAATAGTGAATTAATAGTAGAGTTCAAATCTGCCAAAAGAATATTAATGGAATAGGTCCTTGGAGTTATATGTAATAATATTGTTGACGCATGTTAGTGCCTTGATTTTATTCACCAACACAAAACTGTTTTTGATACAATGACCAATGAGTGTTGTCTTTTTTGAGAGATAAATCGTAAATTTGTGTGAGAATATTTTTAAAAAGTGTATTACATCCTACAGTGACTGTGCAGAATTTTAAAAGATTTTTATGAAACTTGGTAATCATAATAATGTGTAAGGATTTGAAGTTTTTACTTTTTAAGACTGATAGTTTGTGATAACTTAAAATATGGTTTAAAATATGGTCACGTTTTCTTCTAATGAAACATGATGAAGTGTGAAAATGTTATTAGAAGTAATTGCATTTGTTAGATGGTGGTGATAGTAATGTTTGCTGATGATAGAATAGTTATTAGCAATTATTATTAACATATGTTATGATGAAATTTTTGAAGTTTACGAATATGCGGTTTAAGGGTGGAGAAAGAAACAGAATTTTTAGCAATATGTGATTTCTGTAAATTTTGTTGCAAACGGAAAATGACAGTACACTGCAAATTCGTAAAACACTTTTGCAACGCTACCTGAACATAATAATAAACACTTCTAACTAAAATCGTATAGATTATGTTGTGAATGTGTTGCGAATGCGTTGTGCTAGGTAAAAGACTGTGCAAAAAGTGTTGTTAAAAATTACTAGAGAAGAAAATGTGTTTAGATTGCGTTGTCGTCTTATTTTAAGAGCACATTCAGATTCTAAACGCTTTATGCAACACTTTTGAAACACATACTAAGTATAGACGCCCTAGAGGGTATCTGGCGTTTGCGCATGCGCTATGATGCGTTTTCCCTCATTTTCACTTCGCCGTCACAAGGGACGAGAGAGGGAGAGGAAGATTGTACAAGTAAGAATTGTAATGGCTGCCGTTGGATTCTAGTGTATCGCACTCGCGTGCCACGTGCGCCATTTAAAGACTAAATAACGCCATTTATGGCAAATAAATAAACGATGGAAATATACAGGAATACACTTTATGGGAATACACTTTAAATACAGGTATGTGAAATGTTTCAGTGTTTTTTTTATATCATGTTTTATTATTAAATACATTTTTATATGTTGTATTATAAATGGCTCAATACATTATTTTCAAGATAAGACATTTTAAGTCATAATCTTGATGTCGAATGTTCAGATTATTATCTCGTGAAAGTTGAATGATATCGCCTCATCTATTTGCTTGTATTTTAAATTATTTATGTAGAGCTTATAATAATTTCATTTTATTCCTATTTTTATCTAATGAATTTTCTCGCACAGTAGTTTTTACTTACCATCCATAAATATAATTAATGATGCGTTTTAATAAAAAAAAAGTTGAAACATATGTTCTTATATTTGATTTATTTTCTTATTTTTCTGAAATTTAAACAAACTATTTATAAACAATTGAAGAATTTACAAGTTTTACCGAGAATTGATTTTTACTAACTTGAAACGTATTAACTTGAGTATTTGACAATTTTAAATTAGTTGATTTGATAATATGTATACATAAGAAATAGTAAACTTGATAAAATATAAATTTCTGCAAATATTTTTATTAATCAAATACTTTTTACTATCGCAATTTTTAGAGCTTGTGCTTGATCATGAAATGAACTAAAAATATTCCTCATTATACATTATGAATTATTAACAAAATAAATAAATCGTAATTCCTGAATTGATATTTTGACATTTATACATGTGCCTTATCTTGAAAAAGGTTTTGTGAGTCTCCTGTACTATAACATATTAATAATAATAAATCACTGGAACATTTCACAGTGTGGCTGGATGTAAGATTGTCTTAGATGATTGAGTAATTTATGAAAATATATTTAACTTGCATAGCTAAAAGATTTTTTTTTCCATATTAAAATAATAATGATAAATAAATATATCTGTACTACATATAACTTAAATTAACAATAATAGTAAAAAGGGTAGTAAATACTAACCAGTTTTGAAGGTAACAATTTTTTTTATTTTTAAGCTGAAAGTATCTATTCACAATGTAGGCTGGGAGTTACAAGTTGAAAACATTTATTACCAAATTTAGTTGCAAGTAAAATGACTTGCAGGAGGTTTTTTATTTTATTTTATTTCAATTTTTTTTGGGTGGGGGGGGGGGACATTTTGTGAAAAATAAAGGTTATTTTTATGAAATTTATTATATTTTTCCCAAAATGCCCCCCACCTCCCCCTGTCTAGCAATTGTATTGAAAAGACTTTGAAAATTCTTATACTTAAAAAAGGGGGAAAAAGGCTATACATATATAATTATAATGCAATGTTTAAATTTAGCTGCAATAAACTGACCAATACTTCATTTTGTCTGCTGAAGTTTATACAAAGTTAAAAGTTGATCATCTCATGTCAAAGGTCGATCCAGGCAAAATTTGGGGCCTATTCAGAGCTCCTTCACAAAAATCAATTTAATAAATTGGACCCCTTCAGTAAAATCTATTTGATAAACTTTGACCCTTCACAAAATCCCTTTTAATAAAACAGGACTTTTCAGAAAATTGCTTTTAATAAAATAGGCCTTTTCACAAAATTCTGTTCCATAAAACTTACTATTTTTATTAATTATTTATTATTTTGTTATGTTTTAAAATGTGTAATTTGTAAACAATCTTTCGAACCAAACATTTATTAACATAGCAAAAACCTTTTTAAAGTCCTATTTGCTAAAGTTTTCCCTTCTGGTGAACTTGATTGTTTACAAATTACACATTTTAAAACATAACAAAATAATAAATAATTAACAAAAATAGTAAGTTTTATGAAACAGAATTTTGTGAAAGGACCTATTTTATTAAAAGGAATTTTTTGAAGGGTCTTGTTTTATTAAAAGGAATTTTGTGAAGGGGTGCATTTTATCAAATTGATTTTTCTGAAGGGACCATTTTGTTAAATTTATTTTTGTGAAGGAGCCTGTTTTATTAAATAGATTTTTGTGGAGGAGCTCTGAATAGGTCCCAAATTTTGCCTGGATCGACCCTTGACATGAGATGATCAACTTTTAACTTTGTATAAATTTCAACAGAGAAAATGAAGTATTGATCAGTTTATTGCAGCTAAAGTTAAACATTGCATTATAATTATATATGTATAGCCTTTTTTTTCCTTTTTTAAGTATGAGAATTTTCAAAGTCTTTTCAATACAATTGAAAGTGTGACACAAGTGTGTGACAGTTAATCTTTGTTTTACTGGGTGTTTTGAAAAGACAGCTTTAAAAATGAAAAACAAATGCCAATAATTATTAAAAGTAATTGTTTTCCAGGATATTAATGCATGAAGTTATTAATTTTTCTTAGCACCTAGATTGGGTAAGTAAAATATTTTCTAAAAAAGTAAAAAATGTAATATTTTTATACATCTTCCAGGTTTTATATATTAAATAAAATAAATTATTCTACAATGATAGAAGAGAGGGTATATAGATGATGCCTAAGAAAAACAAATTTCATAACTTTTCCAGAAATTCATTTATTGATATTTATTGGTAAAAATTAATCAACTCACTCAGTGATCTCCTACAATTTTTTTTTCTATAAAGCAAACTGTCTCTTATTTCATTTATAAAACTCTGTAATTTTCAGGCACCCTGTAGAAAGAGTTTCGAAAACGTTTTAAATATGTTGTTTTATAGTGTGCTAAATGTGTGTGGTGTTTACAATGTGTTGTTAATTTGGTGACAAAGTGTTGTACAACACAACACTAGTACAAGAACACATTTTCATCAACACTATTTGCAACACTATTTCAACACAACTAACAACACTATTTTTAGAATACATTTCTAGATAGCAACACATTAAGAATACAATCACAACACAAAAATTGTGTTGTTAATTTGGTGACAAAAAAGTGTTCTTAAATGTGTTTATTTTTGTGTTTAAGAATTTGCAGTGTAGTAGATAAAGGAGATTTCAACGGCCACAGGAAGAGCGAAGTGATGTGCAGCTGCACATCAGATGTGCAGCAGACACTTACCTCATAATATCTTTACAAGGTTCATATTTTCTGATTAAGGCTCCCGTTGAGCAAGCGCTCGGGAATACAGTGCTAATGTTAATCCAATGGGGCATTATTTTGCTAATATCTCGCTTGCATTTGAATATTTTTAAATGATTCTTTTTGCACTGGATAGCAGAGATCAATCTCTATTTCCGCCGTTGATTACTTTTTCGATTTGCTTTGCGTATTTCTTTTACGAAGATACTTTCACTTTCGGAACCGGTTTCGAAAGTGAAAGTATCTTCCTAAAAAAAATACGCAAAGAAAATCGAAAAAGTAATCAACGGCGGAAATAGAGATTGATCTCTGCTATCCAGTGCAAAAAAAATCGTTTAAAAATATTCAAATATTCAAAATCACTGTTTTAAACACATTAAGTGCATCCGAATGCTTTGTGGTTTTCGACTTTACATTAGATAAACTCATTTTACGTTTTACACTCGGAAGAGGTGTGCAAGAGTGTTGGGTGCGTACATGTTGTCTCAGTTCATAATTTCGCCCAAAAACTTTATCACATTCATGGCAAGGAAATGTTGAATTCTGATGTGACTTTAAATGATACTTCAAATTATCCTTTCGCGTAAAAACTTGGTTGCACATGTTGCACTTTAATGTAGACTGTCCATTGGCATTATGTATTTCTGAATGTCTTAACAAGTTTGATTTCTGTCCAAATACCTTCTGACATATATTGCAAGCATAGAGCTTCTCTTGTGAATGTATCTTCATATGTCGCTTCAAGCTCAAAATGGTTGTTAAGACTTTGCTACAGGTGGGGCAAACATGCTTCTTCTTAGCATTCATAGGGGTTGCAGTCTTTCGAGAAAAATCTTCTTTTTCACCATGTTCATTAAAATCCAAAGGGATTTAATATATAGTGTCTTTTTCTGTAAGAATTTCAGGGAATCCATCATGCTGTAACAATCCAACACTATCATGTGCCTTTAAATGCCTTTGCAGATTTGATTTCCGCCCAAAAGACTTCTGACATTTTGCACAAGTATATAATTTCGCATCAGAATGAGTTTTCATACGTTGACTCAAATTAAAAGGAGTTGAGAATGTCTTATTACAGATAAGACAGGGATAACATCTTCTTAACAGGTGCAGAACCTTCCACAGGCATAGCTTCATCGATAGGTATGAAAATATCCATATTATAGAAACAATTAAAAACTTTAACTCTTAAAAACAAACAACAATCTTCTCAAACGAATCCCGCTGATAAAAAGTGGGAGCACTTTAAAACACGTCTAACCACTAGCGATATGAATCATCAAATGATGAAAATCATAATTTCCCCCCTATACCAAACTATACACCCCCACGACTCGAAGTCAAAGTTGTAGTATTTTTTATATGGCTGTTATCAAAACCTATCATATTATGTCACGCTCTACATGCTTTCTTCTAATTTTTGAAATATAACATAATTATTGCATAATCTCCAATGTATAAAAATTTAAATTATTTAAATTAAAATGATTTAATCTCACACAAACATAAACAGAAAAGACTTAATGTATAGTTCAGGGTCTTTTAAGGTCACTCCTTATAAACACTAACTAAACGAACCCACACTTCAGTGACGTCACAAATCTTATATTAAATCCAATCAAGATAAGATTAGCTGATAAGCATTCGTACTAATCAGGCATTGCTCTTCAAGACAACACAGGAGACGGTTGTGTTCAAGCAGCAGCTGCTGTGTAAGGTAGGAACAGTTTATTTGTTATAATATGATTTTAAATTTCTTGGGTAGCTGTTAGTCATTTTAAATGTTCATACTAAACGCTGTGATTATGATATAATTGTACTCATGTTTATGTTAAATACAAGTGTGATTGTTTGTTGTTTATCATACTAAACTTGTTTATCATACTAAATTTATAAGAATGTTTAATCCAAAATAGTAATATTTCAAGTTACTAAAATCATAATCTAAAAGGAATTAGTGAGAATTTATATAATTTTAATATTAAACTATAACAATTTCTAAAGCGATTCAATAAAATACAAGTGAATTATCGAGGAAAAGTGCAAAGTTTATCAATTTACATGGGTGTTAAATACGTTTTCAAGCCTTATCATAGGTAACAGTTTAATTCATGTAGACTATTTGATTTGTTATAGGTTTAACTGATCAGGATGATTACACAAGATTT
The DNA here is from genome assembly GCA_963931845.1 of Maratus michaelseni. Lineage (NCBI taxonomy): Eukaryota > Metazoa > Arthropoda > Arachnida > Araneae > Salticidae > Maratus > Maratus michaelseni. The sequence goes on from OZ007594.1 coordinate 326,630,713, forward strand.
AAGATATTTGTGAAAGGAATCACGTGATTTTTAATTTTGTCTTGTCAGTTTCAATCATATCGAGAAAGATACTGTTAACTTTTTGTGATTATCTTGAAATAGACCGCTTTCATTAAAAGGGATTTTCGATAGTTTTAGAATTATAAACTGCAATTTTAACCTATCAAGACACAAAGATAACATATCTACGTTTGAATTTTTCTGAGAACATGTCTGTGTTTGTATTTTTATACCATTTTAAACTATACGAGCTTTTGCTAAGTATGTGTTTCGATTTCAATGAAGAAATAAGTGATCAATCGACTTTTTTGAGGGTGTGTTAAGACAATCATGTGACTTTTGAAGTCAATAAATGTTAATATTTTAAGAAGAGTACCCCCTTATCATTAAATGTTCTATCACGAATTAAGCTTTTTTAACCCCTTCAGGGGCAAAGTACTCTTGTAGCTAAAATATTGAAATGATAGATTGACACCAGGATTCACGAAAACAATTTATTTTAAAATAATTAAAAGCTTTTCTTCAATGTACCTTATAAATTTAAAATTTCATTATAAAATTCTCGTGTCATTGTGGCATTTTGGGATTAAAATTAAGTGGTATATATAATATACCGGTGCCCTTCAACGGGTTAATACGTTGCTTCATTATCGTTGTGAGAGGTTATGTTTTTCGTTTTAAGTTAGTTTACATTAAGTGATTTTGGAATGAGTCATGCATTCTCCTATACTAAGTGTTAATGATGTGTCTAACGCGAAGAGTGTCAAGCTATAAAATAAATATACTCTTAATATTATCTTAACTGAAAAAAAAATCCATACTTCTTTTCAGAAATAATATAATCTAACATTCTTATACGAAATATATTGAATAATATCACTTATTAAAAAGTTAAATCCGTACGTGCTTTTGTACAAATATAAACATAATTTTTTATACCAAGAAATACCTTTATATTTCTTTATTTAGCAATCAGAAAAAAAAATATAGCTAATCCACATTATTCCACCAAACATTGAATAACAAAAGAATCTTACAGAAATTCCAGGAAATTCTATACTTCTACATTAGAAAATCGTCAATATTCAAATCTTAATACTATAAAACACACAAAACAATCCTTATCGGAGAGTATTTCCTGTAAAAATATCATATCAGATAGACTCAAGTTAGAAACTTCACACCTAAGATCAATACCAACTGCCGACCACAAAGTGTTGAAACTAAGAATTTTAATTAAAATAGTTACTTCTAAAATATCTCATAGATGACGCTGATGAAAAAAATTTAATTCAAAACTTGTTTAAAACACTTTAAAATTTTAAATCAAACTTCGAACTAACACAGACTAGTAGAACATTCACTTATAAATATTTTAAGATATTGGTTACTTCTAAAAAAATCTCATAGATGGCGCTGTTACATATTATTTAAAAACTTTTTTAAAACACTTTAAAAAATTAAATCTAACTTTAAATTAAAACCGAGTACTAAAACAATCACCAACAGTTATAAATAATTTAATATATTGGATACTTCTAAAAAAATCTCATAGATGGCGCTGTTGAAAAATTTATTCAAAAATTTTCAAAAACAGTTTATAAAATTTAAATCTAACTTCAAACTATTACCGAGTACTAAAACAATCATTTACAGTTATGAATAATTTAATATACTTGTTACTTTTGAAACAGCTCACAGATGGCGCTAATGAAAATAAAATAAATCCAAACTTATAAAAAATTAATTCAAAACTTATTTAATACACTTCTACAAAAAAATTAAGTCAAAATACCAACTAACACGTAGTAGAGGAGAAAAGACAGTTCTGCGGCGGGAGGATCAATGATGAGGTGGTGGTGGTGGTGTTAAATCATACTGTAGTACGATGTGAAAATAACACTTTGAAACGTAGAATGGGTCGTAAGGCTGTACTATAGGAGGAGGGTCCAAAAGTGAGGGGGCCTTAATTTTTTGAGGGGGGAGGGGGCTTAATTTTTTTGAAGGGGGAAGGGACTTAATTTTTAAAGGAGCTTGCCGGATGTGATAGTGTTTGGGCGAAATTATGAACTGAGACAACATGTACGCACCCAACACTCTCGCACACCTCTTCTGAGTGTAAAACGTAAAATGAGTTTATCTAATGTAAAGTCGAAAGACGAACGTGAGGAAAATGATTTAGAGGTATTTCATAGACATTTACGAACTGAAATACAAGAACGTTTAATAAGTGAAATTCGCGAAAAAGGTTCAATTAAATGGTATATGATAGAAAAAATAGCGCTTGAACGTCTGACTAATAATGAAGAGTTTGAAGAAATTCAATCTTATTTTCGATGTTCGTGTATGATCGAACTTACAGAAGATACTATCTCACAACATATTGAAGAAGGATTTTCGAAGATTATTAAATCCTTTGAAGAATTTGTACAAAGAGGCTCTGGGTGGAAACTGAGGAAAATTCATCATTTAGAACTCAAGATTGCTAAATATTATGCCCTCGCTGCGAGTTCTTACATTCCTCTGTCGAACAAACTGGATGATAAAAAAGCAGTGTTGAATATAAAAAACGAAGACAGTAAATGTTTGGTCTGGTGCCTTTTGGCTTTTAAACTGAACTTAGATTTTACAAAGCATCCTGAACGTGTTTCACATTATCGATCTTATGAACATGATATTAAATTAGATAGCGTAGAATGCCCTGTACCCCTTCAGAAGATACCTGTCATTGAACAACTCAACAATTTACGGGTTAATGTGTTTGGTTATGAAGAGGATGAAGTTTACCCCCTGTATATATCTGAAAAGAAGGATCAAGAGGTGATTAATTTGTTATTGGTTGGTGATGGGGAAAGCAGCACTATTGTTTGATAAGAAGCTTTTCAAGACTTTTGGGTGATCTTACCAAGCATAATGGTGTGCAACACTATTGCTATCGATGTTTGCATCGATTTTCAAGACCTATTGGGTCAAGACCTATTTCAAGATCTATTGGATAAGCATAATGAATATTGTTCTCGACATGTTGCGCAAGCTATAAAGATGCCTAATGAAAATGATACTATCAAAATTAAAGTTTACTACTAAGTTTAAAACTATTAAAGTTTTCTGGTATTCATCTGCAACATCCTGTTGCCTATACGATTTATGCAGACTTTGAGAGTCTACTTATACCTATTTCATCAGCCCCACACTCTTCTAAAGCAACCTATACTGAGAAAACAACATATCATTTACCGTGTGGGTACGCTTATGTAATTATCGGACCCGATGGAACATGTGTGAAGAATGCACAAGTATATGGTATTAGAAACTGTGTTGAGCATTTTTTAAACCGAATGATGCAAGAGAAAGAAATACTCGGACAAAAGTTATTAAATATTAAACCTATGAAGCTTTCTCCCAAGGAAGAAAAGACATTTCAAAAAGCAGAGTTTTGTCATATTTGCAAGAAAACTTTAGATGAGAAACGCACACGTGATCATGATCACCTGTCAGGTGCGTTTAGAGGAACTGCACACGTGGAATGTAACTTATAAGCAGTGTAAAACAATTCCTGTTATATTCCATAACTTGAAAAACTATGATGGTCATCATATTATGACAAAGCTTGGAAAATTTAAAGATCATGAAATCGATGTTATTGCTACTTCTATGGAAAACCGTATCACCTTTAAAATCAGAAAGCCTACATCTCCTATTCAGATGGTGTTTATCGATTCTTTCCAATTTTTGCCTACGTGATTGGAAAAACTTGTTAAAAACCTTCAACCTAATCAATTCACCATACTTGAAGAAAACTTCCCACAAAATAATAATTTATCTTTACTCATACGTAAAGGGGTTTACCCATATGATTATTTTACTTCGTTCGATAAATTTAATGAAAAGCAGCTCCCTTCACCTTCTACATTTTTTAATAGTTTAACCAATGATCCAATAGATGAAAAAGACTATCAACACGCCCAGAATGTATGGGAAGCATTTGACATTAAGGCTGCTCTACAGTAAACCTCCCGATTCTCCTCGCTAATGTTATTCCTATGGGCTTAGGATGCATTCGTATTTTTAAAATATCTCCTCGAAAAATTAATATTTTTAACTTTTGTTTTCTTTGTACTGTTATTAAAGAATGTCTCTTTTTTTCTTAGTTGTGAATTTTTTTCTAAAATATATACTTAATTTTATATGAAACGTCAAAATCTTATTCAGTTTCGCTAAGATTTTAACGCATAAAAATATAAATTAAGCACATTATTTAGAAATATTTTGATAACTAAGAAAAAAAGAGACATTCTTTAAGAACAGTACAAAGAAAACAGAAGTTAAAAATATTAATTTTCTGAGGAGATATTTTAAAAATACGAATGCATCCTACGCCCATAGGAATAACATTAGCGAGGGGAATCGGGAAGTTTACTGACGAGCAGCCTTAAGACTCTCGTGATTACCACAACCTTTATGTCAAGGCAGATGTTCTACTACTTGCTGACGTAGTTCAAAACTTCAGGAAATTATGTCAGCAGTAGTATGAAATTGACCCTGCTCACCTGTTTACTGGACCTTCACTCGCATGGCAAGCTTGTTTGAAGATGTCTGAAACATCTTTAGAGTTACTCAGTGATATAGATATGCTGCTTATGGTTGAAAATGGTATACGAGAGGGCATCAGTATGATTAGTCAAAGATACACTCGAGCAAACATACCCGGTACACCCGATTATAGGAAAAATGAGGCACCCAGCTACATCATGTACTGTGATGCTAACAATCTATACGAGTGGGCTATGAGTCAATTTTTGCCTTGTGGCGGTTTTGAATTGAGTGAAACAAGTCATATCACAGAAGAGTGGGTTCTATCTTTATCTGATAGCTCTGAAATTGGGTACCTTTTCGAGGTAGACTTGGAATACCCAAAACATTTACATCCTCTGCACAATGAATACCCTGTTGCTCCCGAGAGGATCACTGTAGAAGAATCCATGTTGTCTTCTCATGCAAGAAACTTACTTAACAATAGAAAATTCGTGGGAACCCCTAAACTTATACCTAATTTAAATAATAAACGAAATTATATAACCAATTTGTTGGAATACAACGTTCATTTTCTCCTCTCCGCACATATGGCGCATGCGCGTACAGTTACGATGATGATGCTCCTGTAGCGAGAGCAGTTGTTACTTTAAGAAAGATGTCGGCGCTCAGTCGCATACGAGCTGTATATATTTTGTCTTCGTTTAATTGTAAATAAATGTCTTATGTCGTGCTATTCTGCAAACTCTGCTTGCCTCATACACCTACAAATGGTTATGGAACCAGAGACGCTATTCCACTGCGCTATAATTAGCAGAAATTATTTTTAATTCGAACAATCGGATTTGGAACTCTTAAGCCTAATCGAAAGTAAGAATTGTTCTTCATTCTGTTTATCATTTGCATTATTTTTGGCTGTGAGAGACTCTGCATAATTATGTCTCATGTAACGACAATTGAAAAGCTCGGAAAAGATAATTTTCATAGCTGGAAGCTTCAAATCGAAGCTGTATTAATCAAAAATGATAATTGGGATTACGTAATTGGTAAAGAAATTAAACCAGCTGAAGGAACCGCCGAAGAAAAGAAGTGGCTCCAAGCTGATCAAAAAGCTCGTGCAGATATAATTCTTTCTATAAATCCTAGTGAACTGAGTCATATAAAGCATTGTACGACTTCAAGTGCCGTATGGAATAAGCTGAAAGATGTTTATTAATCGAGGGGACCCGCAAAGAAAGCAACTCTGTTAAAACAACTTCTGTTTAGAAAAATGTCCATAAATGAAACGATGGCTGATCATTTAAATATTTTCTTCGAAATAGTTGATAAACTGAAAAATATGGAAATAGAAATCGCGGATGATTTATTATCAATTCTACTTCTATATAGTGTTCCTGAGAACTTCGAAAATTTTAGATGCGCTATAGAATCCAGAGATGAGTTACCTAAACCCGAATCTGTGAAAATTAAAATGCAAGAAGAATGGGATGCCAGAAAAGGAAAATCCACTCAAGATTCACAAAACGCATATTATATAGAAAATAAAAGAAATAATCAAGAACAGAAAAAGAATGAAAAATGGAAAATGAATCCAAATAAAAAATTTTCCTCGGAAAGGTGTTACCGAAATTTCAAGTGCAATTATTGTTCGAAAATCGGGCACAAAGCTTCCGAATGTAGAAAGAAAATAGCTGATAGAAAGCTTACATCTTTAAATAAAGGAAATCAAGGATCAATGATAGCCACTAATTATTAAAAACCGACTAGTATGGCATTTAATGACGCATATCAAGAACCTTCTGCATGGTGTTTGGACAGTGGGTGTACATCTCATATGTGTAAAGATAGAAATTTATTTTCAGAGTTTCATCCTCGTACGAATTCTACTATACAGCTTGCAGTTGATCAACCAGCGAAAATTAGAGGAATAGGAACAGTTTTCATTACAGTACCTAACAGGGGTGGAATTACTAATCTCACACTCAAGAACGTTCTATGTGTTCCAGAATTAAAGTGTAATTTGCTATCAACATCTAAAGCAACAGCCAATAATCGTTCAGTGATTTTTAAAGAACGATTTGCTAAAATAATCGAACCAAATGGTTCTACACTAGTACATGCTGTCCGTCATGGGGATTTATATTACGTATACCCAAGCATCGAGAGAGCTGCGATAGCAGAGGTAAGTGAATTTCTAAAATGGCATCTTAAATTAGGTCATTTAAATGAGTCTGATTTAAAAAGACTTAAATCAAAGAATATGGTTAGAAATCTAAATTTCAGTGATAATGAGTCTCTTAAAGACTCTAAAATTTGTATTCAAGGTAAACAAACTGTGCGTTCTTTTCCTAAAGAATCAAACTTTAAAAGTGACGATTTATTGACTCTTATACATTCAGATTTGTGTGGTCCTATGAGAGTTCCATCCCACGGAGGATCGCGATATTTCGTTACCTTTTATTGATGATAAATCACGTTACATTGAAGTCAGTTTTCTTAAAACCAAAGATGAGGTTAAAAATGCATTTGTTAAATACAAAGCAGCAGTTGAAAACCGTGTAGGAAAGAAAATAAAAATTCTTCGTACGGATAATGGTAAAGAATATTTCGGAGAAGAATTTAATAAATATATCGAAGAAAGCGGTATAAAACGAGAATTTTCCTCACCACTAACTCCGCAACAGAACGGAACGTCAGAGAGGGCCAATAGAACTTTAGCTGAAATGGCGAGGTGTTTACTATTACAAAGCAATCTCCCACAATCTTTTTGGGCTGAAGCTATAAATTGTGCGGTATACATACGTAATCGCTGTCCTTCGCGACGTTTAAGCGATAACAAAACACCCTACGAAGTATTTTTTGGCATCAAGCCAACTTTATCATATTTTTAAATATTTGGGCAAAAATGTTTTGTACTAAATAAAAGACAAAGTAAAGGAAAATTTGATCCTAGGTCAGAAGAGCATATTTTTGTTGGATATTCAAATGAATCAAAAGCGTACAGGCTGTGGAATAAGAATTCCAGAAAATTGTTATAAGCCGAGACGTCCGATTTATTAACGAATTTGAAAACGATTTACCTTCAAACAGTGAAATAAAATTAATTTTTCCCTTCTCTCAAAATAATGAAAATAAAACAATTACGCAAGAATTAGAAACATCTCCTCCCGTCAAAAATGAACCAGACAGCTATGGCGACAGTGATGTTGATACGCAATCGGATGAAATTTCCGACCCCCTTCCTTCCCCTACAAGAGCGCGCGGCCGGCCGAGAAAAATAAAAACTGGTAAAAAAGGTAGACCCAGGAAAGAATTTAAAATGATTATTCCAAAAGAAGAAAAATCCCAAGTTGTAATGGAAAATTCATTTTCTGACTCATGTCCGGAATTTTCTGAGGCTTTAAACGGGCCTTTTAAACATGAATGGATAGATGCAATGGAATTAGAATTTAATTCTTTAATGCAAGAAAATGCATGGCAAATAGTTGATAGGCCAAAACATAAGAAAATTATCGGACGTAAATGGGTTTTAAAAACTAAATATAAACAAGACGGGTCAATCGAAAAATTTAAAGCGAGATTAGTTGCAAAAGGGTGTTCTCAAACACCTGGAATTAATTTTGAAGAAAATTTTTCGCCTGTAGCCAGATTAAGTTCGATCAGAACTGCGATCGCTTATGGTATTCAAAATGGTTTTACAGCTTATCAATTAGATTTTATTATGGCTTATGTAAATGGTGATTTAACTGAAGAAGTATACATGGAGTTACCTGATGGCTTTAAATATGAATCTAATGTTGACAAAGTTTGTTTATTAAAAAAATCCCTCTACGGATTAAAACAATCAGGTCGACAATGGTTCAATAAATTAGATGAAAAATTAAAACAAATGAAGTTTAAATCACTAAATTCTGATAAATGTGTTTATTTTTCAAAATCTCCAATAGAAGCTAATCATTGTTTATGTTGATGATCTCATAATTCTTACTAAATGTAAACAAGATTATGAATATATTAGAGATGAATTAGCCAAATCTTTTAAAATGAAAGATTTAGGTTTGTTACACTATTGTTTGGGCATAGAATTTATGCAAAACGGGAACAGTATTAAAATTACTCAAAAGAAGTATATTGAAGATATTCTGAGCAAATTTAATATGCAAGAATCAAAATCAATATCTACACCTTTTGATAACAATGTGAAGCTTACTAAAGATATGTGTCCCAAAACTGAAGAAGAAAAGTCTGAAATGAATAATATTCCTTATCGTCAACTAATTGGTTCTCTTATGTATTTATCAGTAGCAACTAGACCTGATATAACTCATGCTGTGAATTTTCTAAGTCAATTCAACAACAATCCAGGCAAACCTCATTGGATAGCTGCAAAAAGAGTTTTAAGATATCTAAGAGGTACTCAAGATCAAGGACTGATTTTTAAACGTGATACTAAGTCCTTAGTTGCATTTGTTGATGCTGATTGGGCTTCAGATGTCAATGATAGAAAGTCCTATACTGGATACATTTTTAAATATGCCGGTGGTGCTATATCTTGGGAATCGAGAAAATAACGAACTGTTGCATTATCCACAACTGAAGCAGAATATATGGCTTTATCAGAGGTTGCTAAAGAGACTTTACATCTCAGACGGTTCTTAAAGGAACTTTCTCCTGAAATAGTGTCTGCACCTACTTTAATATTCTGCGATAACCAGTCTGCTAAAAAATTAGTAAGAAATCCAATTTATCATTCTCGCACAAAACATATTGACATTCGCCATGACTTTGTGCGCGAAATACATGAGAATGGAGAAATAGAAGTTAAATACCTAGAAACTGAAAATATGGCAGCTGACATTTTAACAAAAGCTTTAAGTGCCTATAAACATAAGAAATGTTGTGATTTAATAGGACTAAGTGTTTAAAAACATTCAATGTTATTCTGTATCCTTTTTCCATATAAGTTTAAAGTATATACTGTTTGTAATTGTAATTTTATATTTTGTTTCTCTGTAATTTGCATATAATATTTGCACAATAGGAGAGTAATTAATGCCTTGTTAAGAAAATGCACGTTGTAAGGGGGGAATTGTTGGAATACAACGTTCATTTTCTCCTCTCCGCACATATGGCGCATGCGCGTACAGTTACGATGATGATGCTCCGGAAGCGAGAGCAGTTGTTACTTTAAGAAAGATGTCGGCGCTCAGTCGCATACGAGCTGTATATATTTTGTCTTCGTTTAATTGTAAATAAATGTCTTATGTCGTGCTATTCTGCAAACTCTGCTTGCCTCATACACCTACACAATTATCGTAATCTTAAATTTTATTTAGAACTTGGTTTAAAAATTACAGCTGTACATAAAGCCCTAAAATTTAAACAGACACCCTGGCTTCAGAAATATATTAATTTTAATACTGAGAAACGTAAAGAGGCTAAGTCCTCCTTTGAAAAGGACTTTTTTAAATTATTAAATAATTCTGTTTTTGGGAAGACAATGGAGAATCTTCGAAAAAGGAGAAACATTGTGCTTTGTAACGGTGAAAAAAGATTAAAAAAATTAGTAGCTTCGCCTACTTTTAAATCATTTAAAACCTTTGATGAAGACTTAACCTCTGTAGAACGACTGAAAACTAGTATTTTAATGAATCGGCCTATCTATGTTGGGTTCGCTATTTTAGAACTCTCTAAATTAGTTATGTATGATTTTCATTATAACTTTATAAAAAAACATATAAAGATCAGGCAACCCTATTATTCACTGATACAGATTCCTTAACTTACCATATTCAAACAAAGAATATTTATAAGGATATGAATCAATACCGTAATTTGTTTGACTTCTCTGAGTATCCGAAATCACATGATCTATACTCTGAGGATAATAAGAAAGTTCTCGGAAAGTTCAAGGATGAACTTAATGGTGAATTAGCCCTTGAGTTTGTCGGACGGAAATAAAAAATATACTCACTGAAATCCTTTAAAGACGAGAAAAAGCGCGCAAAAGGCGTGTCTACGCAGATTGTTCGACAGAAAATCAAGCATGTCACTGTAATAAAAAACGGAAGAAAAAACTGCAAAATATGCAGTTAATATTTCATCTAAAATTCAAACACAGCACTTTTGTTAATTTACAGTGATAACAGCAGTATAGAAAGCGGTGGAAAAAGAAAAACACGGGCAGGGAGGCAGGGAAGGACAGTGGGTGCAGTTGCAGTATGACGCTTTGACGCTAACGCTATGAGAGAAATAGCCGCCATTACATGCGAGCGTATAAAGGTGTAATAATTATTAATTACACCAGTTATTGGATTATTGCAAACATATTTTAAAGAATAAAAGTAAGTTTTATCTTTGTTTTCTTATATTATTGTTTTAATATCATATAATTTCTGTTATATAATTATCAGATACGAATTTTGTTTTTAAACCACGTGTATATCACGACAGTTAGCTTTCGAGTCATTTGTCTAGAATAAATATTTTGTTTTAAATCGTAAAAATAGATGCTTTTGCTTGGTTATGTGGTTTGTTATTTTTCTTCCGTATTTTCTCCCAGGACTTTGTTATTATTACGTATAATTTGCGTCTAAGTATCACAGGCAATTTTTATGCAAGCAGATTTTTTTAAAAAGAAGATCCCTGTTTTTAGCTATGCCTTATTACGCTATTATATATTTTTCAAAACTCCAGTTCATACGTTGGCATTCGAATATACTTTCTAAATCCTATAAATATTTTACGAGCCAACAGTTTCCGATTCACTTTCGACGGTAATTTAAATATTTTTATTTATTTAATATATTTAGCCGATATTTCGGTGAGTGATTTATTTTCAATTTTCAAATCATTTATTATGAGTAATCTGGATGCACTATTTTATCAATTCCTAAAATATTCCTTGAGTTTGTTTACTGTCGCAGAATTATTTTGCAGCAACTCGTTTAGTGTTTTTGTCCATTATCTATTTATTTTTACGCTTAATTTTAAAGTTTTTATGTGAACAGATTTTTTTATTATTATTTTATTCTACGTTTCTTAAACTCATAAGTGTTTTTTTTCTCCCCGTATTCATTTTTCAATCGGACCTGATATTTATGGAATTAAATGTAGACTTATAAAATTATCTTAGTATAAAATAAATTTTTTAACAATATAAAGTTTCCATATCAGCAAGTTCCGTACAATAAGGTCTTGTTATTAATTATATATGTATGATAGTTTAAATATCAGAAAGTTTTGTATATCCGTGTGGAGGGCTGGGGGAAATAATGGCTACATTGAATAAACAAAAATATTTAAATAGATACAAAAAATAACCGTAAATTTGTCGGAGAAAAAAAATATATGTATATATGATTTAAATTAGTAGGTATTTTCAAATACAAACAAGGGGGAGGATAAAAATATCAATAACAAATGCTAAAAGTTTTACAGTTATGCTGTTAAAATTGCGTTAAAATTAACAGCAAAATCTGCTGTAAAACTAACAAATTTGCTGTAAAATAAAAAAAACTGAACTGCTGTAAAATTAACCGCAAATAATGCTGTGAATTTACAAAAGTGCTGTTTATCCATGAAAAACAAAACTTCTGTAAATTCACAGCAAAATATGCTGGAACCCATATTGCCAGCATTTTTTGCTGTAAAAATACTGTGATTTTTTTTTTACAGTGTGGAGTGTCTCCAGCAGCAAAAAACAAGCATGGAGAAACAGATAAGGATTGCTCAGGATTCTCATAATTTATATACATTAACCCAAAATAAAATTAGTCTAAGTCCTTTTGATGACAACAGATACATTTTAGAAAATGGAATATCCAGCTTACCGTATGGACATTATGAAATTAACCAAGATTATAATGAGGAAGAAAAATGCTGATTTGTAAATATCTTTCTGTACATAAACCTTTTCTGTAAATTATTTTGTTTTAATAAAAAGCGTTAATTATATTTTGTGCACTTATTTAAAACTTTTATACAAACCTTTCTGATAAAGCCTTATCTGTATGTACATACACGCACGCACGCATGCATGCGCATACACACTGTCTAATGAGGTTTACACGGTTTAAAACAGATTATCATGTTTAAAAGTATTACAAAATGATTTTTGAATCGATCTAAAGCGTTAACCATGTGCCAAGCTTAGTAAAAAAAAATTTTATAAGTTATGAAATATGTTAAAATAGTAATTTTAAAAGATTTATAACATGTTTGTTAACTTGTGATTTTAAAACTTTTTTTTTTTTTTCCAGTTAGATCGAAAACGATTAAAAACATTTTTATTTTATTTTTTATTTTATTTTTTTAATATTATAAAACTTTTATTTTTTTACTTTTTCTAAAGATTTTTTTTATTTTTTTTTTTTACTTCACTTTTTTTTTTTTTTTTTTTTACTTTTTAATTTTTTTTAACTTTACTTTTTTTAAACTTTTTAATTTTAATTTTTTTTAAGTTTTAATTAAATTTTTTTAATAAGTTTTAATAAAATTAGGTTATATATATTTTTTAAATTATCATACATTTTTTATAAAAACCGGTAAATTTTATACATAAACACACGCAAATACATATAAACATAGTTCTAAACAGACATATGGACAGACAGATACACACACACACATACACACACCCATAGAGAACTAAACTATTTAAGAAAATATTAGACATATCAACAAAATGGAACAGAAACTATTGTTATGAAGAGAGTTTGTTAATCAGAAAATATGAACCTTGTAAAGATATTATGAGGTAAGTGTCTGCTGCACATCACTTCGCTCTTCCTGTGGCCGTTGAACTCTCCTTTATCTACTACTAATGACATTATGCTTCCAATCTGCAAATAATTCAATGGGTTTATTATAGTTGATAGTTATTTTGTAAATAAAGAAATCCAAATCATAAGTGAATTGTTGATTGATGGACTTAAGATATGACTGTGAGAAAATGCGGTACTTAGTGCCAAAGCGCATTAAAGATCATAAATGAGAATTAGTGACAATGTCTAGATTACTAGTAATGATGTGTCCATGGTGGGTATTAATATATTTTGTTAATTGGGGTTCATTGCATTTGCATGTGTGTGTGTGTGTCATTGGGTTTCAAATGTTTAGAGAATTTATCATAAGTAAAAATTCTATACCCTAAACTAATAGTGTATTTAAAGGTTACTTTTAAGATTTATACTATGAAGTGAAAATCTATATTGTTCATTGTTAAATAGATGATTAATTTTATTAGAAACTAAGTAAAGGTAATTATTAAGAGCTAGTTACTTTTATTTAGGTTCTTTGTCTTGATGTTAGTGTTGACATTGACAGCAGCTAACCTAAAATGGAGTAAACAACAAAAAAAAAATCACTAAAATGGGTGGTGAATCTATTAGAAATGAAAACCTTAAAATATTGAATGAGATGATACTTTGAAATTACAAAGTCTTCCAGATATAATTACTGTAAAAAGAAGATAGTAGAGTATTCAATGATTTTTTTTTTTTTTTAATTTGAGTATTAGTTAATTTGAAAGATAATTTTTTAGATGTAGAAGAATGACGTGTGTATGTGTAGTTTGTTTATAAAAGTTATGATTAAGTGATCGGTAGAGTGTGTTTGATAATCTAGAAAATACTATGTGAGGTGTATTGTTTGAGAGTCCATATGGATAGGGTGTATTGTAGTGTTTATAAAAATAGACGTTCATGGAAATTGTTTTGTATATTGACAATATTAATATTAATATTATATATATATATATATATATATATATATATATACACTGCAGAAAAAACCTGTTGATTTTACAGTATAAGACTGGCATATGCGCGGTAGCATATTACTGCTTATTTTACTCTTTATTACTGTTAATTTTACGGTATAATACTAGCAGCTGGAATGTCAGTATTATACCGTAAAATCAACAGGTTTTTTTTTTTTTTTTTTTTTTTTTTTTTTGCAGTGCATATATATATCCAAAAGGAAATTATGAATATATAGAATATTTTATTTATTTTAAAACTTTTAATTTCAAAATAACAAAAGAGAAATCATACTTATATTACATTCTGAAAAGAATTGTTTTTTTCATTTTATTTATTTTAAATATGATATTTTAAAACTTTTAAAACTTCTTGTTCCAAAATAATGAAATATAAATTATATATCTAAAACAAAAAGAAAGTAAAAGAAAAAAAAAATGGTACAAAATGAGCTTGTTGAATACAGATATACCCCCAAGTAACTCTCAAAGGTTAAAGAAAGAAAAATAACCATTTAAAATTGCTTTTATATTTATTTATTAACATTTATTTTGTTCTAATTATCTTGAAAAAGAGATATGAAAATTATTTCAAAAAACCAAAAATATAAATACGGAAACTTTCAACAACTATATAGTTTTACCAGTGGACCTGTGACAGGATTTCGCACTGCAGTATAATATTTTTTTAGCAGTATCTGATATTTTTCAAATGCAGGTTTAAACTTCTAAAAAATTAAAAATAAAAATATCTGCAAACAACATTAGTCAAGTCAGAATGTTATCTCATTTATTCCATCAAAATTACAGTAAAAACTAAACAAATATAACAAAAGGCAAGCGCGGAAAAAAAAATAAATAATAATAATAATAATAATAATTAATAATCGTATTTTAACTGCATTATAGAAGATGACGTCATCTGCTTCGGGAAGAACATGGGACATAGAAAAATAAATGGAAAACATATTAAATACAATTTAATTTAATATAGCAAAGCACACATATAGCAAAGCACACATTTTAGGCTACACGTGAAATACCTCTGCTTTGATCACTCGATGGTGTCTTTTTCTTCTAAACATTCAAATTTCAATTTCGTTTTTTAATCATAAATATAAAATAAACTCTTGCAGAGATGTCCCTTTATATTTTTGTACTATTTATTTTTTTATGATCATTGTTCAGAACATCATAATGCGGTATTTTATTTTTGTGGCAACATTGATTTGAGAAAAACCTTTCATTTCATTTGTGAAAACAATGCTGATTTAATTTTTAATTAACTGCAATTTATAATCAGAAACCATGTTTTAGCGAAATGTGAGTGTATTATGTCAAAAGCCGGTTCAAAAACCTTTTGAATGATACCTCATTCGTTGTTGTGCGTTTTGTAAATGATGCATAGAAAAAAGGGATATTGACAGCAGAGATGATAAGGTAAAGTTAGGAGAGTCTGCGCACAATTCAAAAGAATAACAATAAAATATCTAAATATTAATCTTTTGCTAACGTATCCATGAATAATATTTACTTCATTTGTTTTTTTATGCATTTCCATTGCTATTTTGTTGTTATGTTGTAATTTAATAGAATAGTTGTAATAAAACCAAGAAAGTTATTTTGCGCAATCTGTCCTTACAGGGTTGGTGTGATTGCGCACATGG
The DNA here is from genome assembly GCA_963931845.1 of Maratus michaelseni. Classification (NCBI taxonomy): domain Eukaryota; kingdom Metazoa; phylum Arthropoda; class Arachnida; order Araneae; family Salticidae; genus Maratus; species Maratus michaelseni. The sequence continues at coordinate 326,646,673 of OZ007594.1, forward strand.
GTAGGAGAGATTGTTACTAATAATAACTACAATTAAATTGTTAACAATAATAATTACACTTAAATGACATTGTTATAAGGTTTTTGTGAACAAATATTATTGTATTAGGAGTGAATAATTTAACCTAATGATTAAATAATCAGTAAAAGGAAATAATTTTAAAAACGATTAAACAATTTTAATTAAAGGGGAAAAAAATTAAAAAAGCAGAAAAAGCAAGTCCAGATAAGATTACAAAATAACATTGAGTTACTTGATAACACGTTTTACTTAAAATTAGTCCATTTTAATTTTTAATTTTTTTATGCAAATTTACCAATAAGCTGCGTAATATCTCCTAGCATGGAAACTAATGGGAACAATGCGCCATCTCTCCTAAGTAGCAGATGCGCAAACTCTCCAATTTGGGTAGGAGAGATTGCGCGGCCTTTTATATAAACATAACCGCTACTAAAACGAACCGTTTATGTTCACATTGTTAGTCTAGATTAGTAGCTTATGAGAAATCGTTTAAGTTTAAAATATTTTGTACTATTGACATTGTATAGAAATTCTGATGAATAGCTATGAAAATTCAAGCACTTACTTTGAGAAAATAAAACAAAATAGCAATGCTTTATCTTAGACGCTCAAAAAACAATCAACTTGCACTTTCAAATAGACACTTCACTACTGCTGTTGTACAACTAACTACCTGGAGTCGCTGCGCGCTCACTCTACTCCCCCCCCCCCCCGAACCTCTATATGCGCAATCTCCCCGACCGCGCCATCTCTCCTGGCTTTACCTTATATAATATGATACTTTATTTTAATGCATATACTTATTTAATGATTTTTTGCTAATTTCTATTGATTTACAATTTGATTTCCTACCAATTTCTATTTGAATGCTATCTACTGCATATTTATTTCAATGATATAAAATGAACAAAAAAATATTTCTATGTCTACTGAGAAAGGTTTTGATAAAACAAATAAAAAAAATATTAAGTTAAAGGAAAATGCGTTTGGATGGCGTGTCCTCAGTTTTCAGCTTTAGTTATTATAAAACGCAATTAATGAGTAGAAGTCATTTTTGAGGTAATAACTATAGCAACAATACAGCTTTATATCTCTTTATCTACTGTTTTTTTTTTTTTTTTTTTTTTTTTTTTTTTAAAGAAATGTTTTGATGACTCACATACTTGTAATGTGACCTGTTTTTTGTTTTTACTTGAATTTCTTTCTACTGATTTCTTTCCCCCCACTAAAGGGAAAGACATTATTTTGATCATCCAGACTCATTATTTTTGACAGAACCTGACTGACATGTTTTGTCTGAGACATTTCAACGTGATCGGAAACTCATTAATAGCTTCTTATAAAGAAAAATGAGGTACTTCTCCCTTATCCCATCGACCATCTTCCATAAAAACAAGAAAGAAAAAGCGTGCGATTTATGAAACACTTTCCGTAACACTTCCAGAATACTTTACCGATACCCTTTAACAAAACTTTACCAATTAATAAAGTGAAAGTTGATGTCTAAGTAAACAATTTGCGAAACGCATAACAAATTTGAAAACATAATTTCAGAAATTTTAACAGTTTTAACAATAACCGGAAAAATATCCGTATTGCAGCCCTGTATGTAATCTATAGATTTGTAAATACACAGTATGCTATAAAATTTAGTTCATTTAAGAAACGCATAGCTCAGTTAAAAATTCCTATTCAGCAATTTCCGTCAATAAAACGAAATGTATTCAATATCTTTTGTGATGCTCTGTATATGATATGTAGAAATTATACAAGCAAAATAATATGTAAAAAATTAGTTAAATTTAAAAACGCCTTACCACAACTGAAAACACAGTTCCAGCAATTATTGTTACAGTACTGTAACCGAATTCTTTTGTGTGTCCCTGTAAATTAGCGATGAATGCTGTACCTACCCATATTCTATAGTAAGCATATTATAGTGAACTTAAATAATATACATCAATTTCAATATGTTTGAAATAGTGTAACATCATTAAAATACACCGCAAACGATTTTTCCCCATAGACCGTAATGTAACGGAATTATTTTGAGTGTCCCTGTAAATGAAGTATAAACGCTACACACTTCAGTTTCAATACCGAACATGCCATAGTAAACCTCAATAACATATATCAATTGCATGGCAATCCGAGAATATTTACGCGAGTTAGAGCACGGACAGACGGCTGACAGACAGACAAGCCGAATTCATAAACACTTTTCAATTATGTTGGAAAGAGTTTAAAAAAATAAAATATCGCCAAACGATAGGATTTAATGCCACAAATGCATGATCGTGGTGTCAGATGCGTTACACGTGTTTGGTATGTCGTCAAATGATGTTTAATTCGACGTTTATCTGTATTTTTAATAATGTTTTACTGATTTATTACGTATTTCGCTAATTAAAATAACAATTTTGTCATTAAACAGCGACATCATGATATTAAAAGGAAAAAAGTGGTAAGTGTGATCGAAGATCGCACAAAGGGTTCAGTTTAATATTCCTTTCAAAATACTTTATAATTTCTTTAATAAATCCAAATAAATTTCATTTTCCAAAAAAAAAAGTCATGTTTTTTTATAAAGTAAAAATTTACCGGTCTATTTTTCTCTTTTTTTTTCGAATATCTATTATACTCTGTCATAATAATATCCTGTGGACTAAATGCGATATTAAAAAAAATCAATTTCAAAATTAAACATGTTGTATAGAGACCTTGAAAATGTTAAAATATGCCAATATTTCCATAATCGGGTTTTTATCATGATTCAATACGTTCCTCAAACTCATATATTTACTCTTATTACTCATATTGATATTCTCTTTGTATTATTCTCAAACATTTAAAATATCCGTTAGACTTCTAATATGACGTCAGATTAATTTTCTTTTTAATTCTCTCATGACATCATATGAAGCTGCTTTCTGTATTTACACATACTCATACTCCTTGTATTATTGAGAAATCTTTGAAAATTTCAGTTTTATTACCACTATGACGTCAATCATTTTTATTTCATATTAATATTTTTTTTAATTGAAACTTTTTATTTCATTTTCATTTTTCACGTGGAAATCATTCAATAGAAAATTAGTTATTGTAGAAAGAATTTTATTGTGGATTTTTAATTGTTGGCAACTGGCTATAACGAAAAATGTTCAAATTGAATAGGAAAAGGCTGCTAGAATTTTGGTTTTTTATCTTAGATTAAAATAATACGATTTTTTTTTTCAAATTTTAATATTTTGAGCTTCATAGTAGGTCTTCAGCTATAAGTACACAAATTTTCATGGCTGTTAGTTATATAGTTTCTGAGAACCGGCTCTGTGACGGACAGACTACGAAGCGAGAATAATAGGGTTTCGTGAGATGAATGAAACCCTAAAAATTATTGAAAAAATGTTGCGATACATAGTTAAGTACAATAAATAGACCAGTTTCAAATGACGTCATAAACATTTATCCAACAGCTCAGAATTAAGAAAAATAATGTAAATAATTAAATATTTTTTAATTATATACTATAATATAATAATATATTTTAATTATAATAATTAAATAGATTAATTTTTTCTGTTTTCATTAATATATTGTAAATTTTGTTGCTTGAAATTACTGATTGTTGACACTTTAGTCAGAAGGGCTTCTCCGAGTTGTTGTATTTTTTGAGATTCCAATGGCAGCATTCTTCCATTTTGTATATTGGCATTGGCGTTACAGTTTGGCGATTTTTTTTTTTTTTTTTTTTTTTTATGAAAACTTGTCGACGGGATAATGGAGAAGTGCCGAAAATAATAATTGGCTCCAATTCTTGGAAAGGCTTGAAAATTAGAAATAAATTAACATTATGATAACTTTTGAACTACAAATAACATATTAATTTTTACACTATATAATTAAATCGATTTCGCTAACAATAGAACAAGAGATTTGTTCAAGATATTTCAAAGAATGAACAGCGGTATTGTAATTTTCTATTGCTGTCAGGAAAAGACGAATTCTAGTAACCTTATAATAACAGTTCTGAAACGAAATCTTGTCATTCGAAATGAAAACTGATATGTTACATCACATCACCTCACATCACATATGTTACGTCATATTACGCATAGTAAAAAGGAAAAAAAATCCGTTGATTCCGTATTTTTACGGAGTTTTTTTCTCCGACGAAATGATTTCGAGAAATTAGTGAATAAGCACATTTAAGAATATCCTTCACAAATAATAATGCTAAATGTCTAATTAATTTGTCGCTTTCGCTAAGGCTTTGGGATTTTTATACTTTTACACAAAAAAGTTTTTTTACGGTACAATTTCCGTATTTTTACAGATTTTTTTTTTTCCTTTTGTAGTGTAATTATAAACCTAAATCCCACAGCTTTAGAGAAAATGAAAATATACTAGCATTATCTGTCAAAGATATTCTCATAATCTTTACTTTTTGATATATTCATGAAAACATTTTCAGAGGAAAAAAAATTCCACAAAAATACAGAATTTGTACTGGCAATCAAAGGAATTTTTTTCTACAGTGATATGGAGACTGTTGCATCGGGGCTTAAGTTTGAAAGGGCTGATTTTATATTTATTCTAAACATAAAGAAAGTCATATATACAGGGCACATAAACGTATCAGGGACAGGGATTTACAAATTTGATACAATCTGGTATAGCCAGCAAAAAAATCTAGTCGCCAGTAAAAAATATTTACCCCCGCCCTCCCGCCCCTCGTCATTGATTAATTGAGAAAAAACAATAACAAGCACAGTTTAGATTACTTAGTTACATAGTTTAGAAAAGCTGATCGCCGAATGCTTCAAATGCCCGGGTAGTTGAGTGCTACAAACTCTATATCTGACGAGGGAACATCGATGAAATAGTGAAGCGGGAAAACAATTTTTTGCCAATTTTTTGCGCCCAATTTTTTGCCGTGCAAGCAGTAATACGCTACCGCGCATGCGCGGTAGCGTATTACTGCTTGCACGGCAGCGTATTACTGCTTATTTTACTGTTTAATACTGTTAATTTTACGGTATAATACTGGCAGCTCGGGTGCCAGTTTTATACTGTAAAATCAACAATTATTTTTTGCAGTGTGTGTCTTGAACACCTTTGAGCATCACATACATGACAGTGGTTATTTTCATTGAGAATTCTAATAAAATTGTTTCCTTTTTAATTCAGATTAGAATTTAAATACACATGTTGTTTTTCCTAACTTTATTTATGATGTGAATTTAATACGCATTTAACGGGAAAATATTCACCGTGCCAAAACTGAAATGAGCGCATATTCAAACAAACATCACAAAGCACATAAGAGGCTATATATTCTTAATTCTATAAAGTTCTAAAATTTCTGTACCTTTATAAATGTTTGAAATATTACATTATGTATTTCACATACATGTTAATACTTCAAAAAGCGTATTATTATTATTTTTTAATTACACTTCCTGTTTTTTGTCAATAAATGTTTCAAAACCATGCGGGAGGAGGGGGAAGGAAAATAAAATTAGTAATGAAGTATGATCAACAGGTAATACATCAAAAAACGTGAAAATTTTTGCTTATTACAAATATATAAATTAGCTAATATATATATAAAAATATTAGCTATAAAATAGCTTCTATAGATTGGACAACTGGGTGATTCAGTATGATTTTTTTTCAACAGTTACTGTACCCGTCTCGAAAATCGGACAAAATTCGCTATCGCACAGCACCACTTTCAGGCCGATTTTCTTCAAAATTTTGTGCAAACCTTGTCCTATTACATTACATCTGAATATAAAATGTCGTCGAAAAATATTCACAAATTCTTCACTTAAACTGCAAAAAATCGAGAAAATCGCTATCACAGCGCCGCTTCCGGAGGAATATCCGCATTTTCCACTTGAATCTGACGTTCACAGTCATAAACACATGTATAAATTTTGGTTCGATTCTATGCATAACTTCGTACTCTTTCCGATGATACAATAATGAAAATGGCAAAAAAATTCGCTATCACAGCGCCCCCTTCCGGCTAAATATACCTAAATTCAACTGGGACCTGCTGACCATAGTCAATAACATTATATGAAATTTGGTTCAATTCTATGCATAACTTCGTACTCTTTCCGATGATACAATAATGAAAATGGCAAAAAATTCGCTATCACAGCGCCCCCTTCCGGCTAAATATCCCTAAATTCAACTGGGACCTGCTGACCATAGTCAATAACATTATATGAAATTTGGTTCATTTCTATGCATAACTTCGTACTCTTTCCGATAATACAATAATGAAAATGGCAAAAAAATTCGCTATCACAGCGCCCCCTTCCGGCTAAATATTCCTAAATTCAACTGGGACCTGCTGACCATAGTCAATAACATTATATGAAATTTGGTTCAATTCTATGCATAACTTCGTACCCTTTCCGATGATACAATAATGAAAATGGCAAAAAATTCGCTGTCACAGCGCCCTCTTCCGGCTAAATATCCCTAAATTCAACTGTTACCTGCCGACCATAGTCAATAACATTATATGAAATTTGGTTCGATTCTATGCATAACTTCATACACTTTTCAATGATACAAAGCGGATGACAAACATTTTGTAAAATCATGTTTTTCGGGAGCTTTGACCCCTAAAATGTGCAAATCCGTCAGAAACCGGAAATCGAAAAAAATTTCGATTACAACACTTGCTTCTTTATAGGTAGAAGAAAGTAAAAAAGTAAAAATGTTTTATGTTTGTATTTTGTTGCATCTAATTATTTTATGCGATTGTGTCAATATATACTCATTATTTCTAAGTGGAAGATAAGTTAATACGGATTTAGAATGCTCTTCGACTATAATCGTAATTACATATATTGTTTTCCAATTTTATTATGTTTCATTACAATACCGGAAAAATTTAAATGCCCAATTCCACAAGTTTCGAAAAGAGGGAATGGTTGGGTCCGTTGTCCTGAGTACGTCAGACAATCGCTTTCGAGCACGAAAATCGACATTGGACATCATTTATTTCAGTTCAAAAAATATATATCACCAGTAGAGAGAAAAGAAGAAAATAAAATAAAAAAAGAGTCATCATTAAAATTTCAAACAATATTTTAACTTTGTTTTCACCATCACCAGTTGTTCATCCATTCACATAAAAATCTGATGTTCTCATTACAAGTTATACTATAAATTATAAGTTTCGTTCATTCATTAAACCACAATATTCATCAATATTTGAACATTAAAAAAAGAAAACAAAAACATTGCCATTAAAAATTTTTAAAGAAATTTCTTTAAAAGAAAATTCCACCTCCCCAGTGCAATAGTATATATAATGTAACAATGAATGGATCAAAGAATCTGCAGATATCATATATATGTTGAGTGTGCACTGGATATTTATGATTTTATCTATGTGCAAAATATCTGAATGGAGAAATCTGTAATAGATATAGTCATCAGAGAACGCCAGGTATTTTTGTTATTATAATTAAAGTTTTATTACTATAATTAATTCAATTTACAATAATCATTTTTTATGTATGAAAAACTATCGCTTATAAATATCAAATTTTATTATTAGTAAAAGAAGTTACTACAAAATTTATAAATGCAGCATTTCATTAAAATATGTACCTTTAGTAAAATGTGAACATTTTGAAAAAACAAAAGTTGAAAATATCTGATTTTTGACAGTTTCTCATTAAAGCAGTTATAAAAATGAATGGATGAATGAAACCGTTGATATCATATATATGCTGAGTGTACACTGGATATTTATGATTTTATCTGAGATGTAAAAGTATCTGAATGAAGAAATCTGGAATAGATATATTCATCAGAAAACTCCAGGTATTTTTGTTATTCTAATTTAAGTTTTATTACTATATAATTAATTCCATTCAAAATAATCTTTTATTATAAATTAAAAGCTACCGCTTATAAACATCAAAGTTTATTATTGGTAATAGAAATTAATACAAAAATGAATATGGGGTGATTCATTATATCAGTTAGATTTGTCAGTAAAATTTCAGTAAAATTTCAACACATAAAAAAAGTTGAAAGTATCTTGTTTTTTGCAGTTTCTCATAAAAAAAAAATAATAAAATAAAAATTATTTTCTAGACAACTGAACCGGTGTAATATAAATTTGTAGCAATAGCTGTTTTTTTTTTTTTTTTTTTTTTTTTTTTTTTCAGTGTCATTTTTTTCTCAATTAAATATAGAAACTTTATATTACCAATATCATTTATACTATAAGCGCTACACATTCATTATGATATGTATCTTTAAATTTTGATTATTGTACGAGAAAAAATTATGAAAAAATGTTTTCTATGCAGTTTCCCATTTTCAAATACATTTTCATTTAAAATTTCAATAGAAAATCTGTGTCTTTCATTAAAAGTAAATTCAACTTGTGCGATACTATATTCATAAAAATGAATAGATCAAAGAAACCGCAAATTTGCACTTGCCGAATCTACATTGGGTTTTTGTGATTTGATGCAGTATGTGAAAAACCTGAATGAAAATACTAGAATAGTATTAACTTCTCAAAAAAGTCATTATTTAAATAAATAAAATAAACAAATAAAAATAAAAATAAACACTGTATTCTGAATGACTTAATCAACGGAACATTTAGATTTAATTTTTCTTTTTTTCCGCAAAAGACCCGATATATCTGAATACGTGATATAACCAAAGACATTAAAAAAAAAAGAGGAAGAAGAAAAATGATAACCGACAAGTAAATGTTTTATAATGGTTCTGAAAACGTTAGTTTATTACAATTTCCTGGGGTTGCATACGCTCTTGGCGGCGAAAAATTGACATATTTCGGATTTTTTTTTTTTTTTAGGAAGGGAGTAAATCTAATTGAAAACCAACCACGTTTTTTTTTATTATTGCTTCAAATGTAAAAATATTTTATTGTTGTTACACTTGGTCACATATTACGTCGGAAACTTGCAGTCGCGTTGGCCTGTACCAAAATATCCGGACTCGATGAACAGCATCCTAACTTCCAGTAGAAATAAAAAAATATATTAAAATCTCAATTTCTTCTTGTAAAAGAAGGTTGTAGCTAAGGGCCGTCGGCTCAAATTTTTGAAGTTTTGAAAAATAAAAAAATTGCGCTATTTTGAAAAAAATGTCATTTTTCGTCTAAAATTTTGACTTTTAAACTTATTGGGAAAATATAAAACATTAAAATAAAATAAAATGGTTCGATGGCCATCGAACCATTTTTTTCATAATCTAATTATGCGTAGATAAGCGCAAATTTTATACTAAAATGTTTAAGTTATCATGCTGCCCATGTTGAAAAATGTAGTTCTCAGAAAATCCAGTTTAAAGTTGAGATAATTAAGATAATAATAACAAGATATAATAATAACAAGATATAATAACAATAAGATAATAATAAAACACAATGAACTGCAGAATCTGCTGTTTGCTCCGAATTCTCCGAATGTATTCACAGTTGTTTCAATACGGGAGTAGAATCTTTAGTAGATTCTTTTCGGCGAGGTCAGTTTTATTGATCGTGCGCGCGATCACATTTTTGCTCATGTCTTTCTTAATAACTGAAATATCACTTTAAATATATTTGCCCATAATTCTACACACTATAAAAATTTAATTTCCGTGAAAAAAAAAATCGATTTTTGAAAGTTGAGATCGTATGTAACCCCTTAAGAAAATGAACAACAGAGACACATTTTCTAATTGATATATAAATGAAGTTACTTAAAAAGTGATGTTAAAATAGAATTTTGATTTTTGAAAGATACGAAAAAAAGTTATATTTGTTAGGATAGTGATTTCTGATGTAAACATTTCATCTATTATTGTGAGCCTGAATATTCATCCATCCGACTTCAAGCTGGTGAAACGAAACACGTGTGTGCTGACAAAGTATTTTTCCGTTTTCTGTGAGATTCTCATTAAAGAACTTACACGTGTAACCTCAAGGGTTCAAGGCTAAATGACGTAAACTTGACTGTGTTTTTTCTCTCATCCAAGAACTAATACTTCAGTCTCTGAGTAACTTTTATTTAATGCAGACCTGCTGAACACTTCTCTTAAAATTAAATGTGTTAACTTTTTATAGTGTGATGTAAATTTTATAATGTAAAATTAATCTTTCTTTTTCTTCAACAGTAATTAAATAATTAACTTAGAAATTATACAATGAAGCCATACTTTATTTTAACAAGATTGTGTTTGTTAATATCTACTTCAAATGTGCATTATCGCTGGATTAATTCGCAAGTTGGATAATTACTCACTACACCTTCGCGGATTCAAAAGGTAGGACAAACTTTCTCTACCTTTCTTTTATTATCATGAAGTCTTAAAGTGAATTTTAAGAATAAAATTAGAAGAAGAATTTATTTACCGTAGTTCTAAAAATTATCAGATTATGAGCGCTGAGGATTGAACACGGTAAAACCGCTCTCTAATAAGAAAAATAAATAAAACTATATTTTAAACAATAGAAACTATAAAAGTATTATTAAAATTAATAAAAATACAACATCATGGCTTCAAATATGAAAGAAATGTGTAGCATAGAAAAACTGAACTCCAATAATTATGCGATTTGGAAGTTCAAGGTAGAGATGCTGTTAATGAAAGAGGATTTAATCAACCAGATAACTGATGATCCGCCAAACCCCTTAACAGGCGAATGGACGAAGAAAGACAATAAAGCCAGGGCTATTATAAATTTAAGCTTAGAAGACTCACAGCTGATTTACATAAAAAACGAAACATCAGCTAAAGCTACATTGTTAGCATTAAAAACAATACATGAGCGCGCGAATTTATCTAGTAAATTATATTTGCTAAGAAAACTATATAGTATAAAACTAGTTGAAAATGGTAATATGAACGACCATATTGTTAAAATATTAGAAACCGCTGACAGGTTAAAATCTATAGGAGAAGAGATTAAGGACTCTCATCTATCTGCACTTTTGTTGTGCTCCCTTCCACCTAGCTATGATACTCTGATCACGGCATTAGAGGCCCGATCAGAGACAGAATTAAATTCGGAATTTATAAAAGGAAAACTAACAGATGAATTTCAAAGGAGACAAGAAAGCTCCAATTCATCGCATGAAAATGTATACAAAACATTTAATAAACAAAAACAAAACACTAGGGCATATCCAAAAAGAGAACAAAACCTTTTTTGCACGAATTGCAAAAGAAAAAACCATGTGCGACAAAATTGTTGGTTTCTTAAGAATAAAAATTCTAAGAACCAAACAAATGAAAAATACAGACAAAATTCGTCTTTATGCTTTGAAGCAAGTAATTTTACTCCGAAAACTAAAGCAGAAAAAAACACACAAATTCAAGAGAGTAAAAGCGAAGAAAATCAAAACGAAAAAACAATGTCTCAAAGGCAATTATCATTAATCGCAAATAATGAATCTAAATCTACTTGGATTGTTGATTCTGGAAGCAGTTCACATATTTGTAATGACATAAATGTATTTGTTGACATTGACAATAACAACAAAAATACTGTCACGATAGCAAACGGAACAACACTAGAGTCGCACGGGACAGGTACAATAAAATTACGGACACAATCAAATGACATAACTTTAAAGGACGTTTTATATGTCCCTGATATTCAATCAAATTTAATGTCGGTTACGAAAGCCACAAAGTATGGTTATGAATTCATGTTTGAAAATAACACCTGTAACTTATCCTATAATGGAAAAACTCTCTTAGAAGGAAAAAAGAGAGAAAATTTATATGAAATTGACCTATATAAACCTAAGCAAGAAATCTATGTCAATTTTGCTGAACAATGCAAGAATAAAAACTGCATTGAGCTTTGGCATAAGAGATTAGGTCATAGAAATGTTAATTCAATTAAACAACTCTTATCCAACAATTTAGCAACAGGTCTAGAAATTCAAAATTGCAAACATGACATAGTTTGTGAGAGTTGTATAAAGGGAAAACTAACAAATGCACCGTATCCAAAACAGAGTGAGAACAGAGCTAAGAAGGCGATCGATCTGGTGCATACGGATGTATGTGGTCCGATGCAAACAGAAAGCATAGGAGGGAAGAAATATTTTCTCACATTCACAGATGATTTTAGTAGATTCACAATGATATTTCTTTTATCGAATAAAAGTGAGGTAGTTACCAAAGTGAAAGAATATGTAGCCATAACGAAAAATAAATTCGGTCGCACAGTTAAAGAAATCCGATCAGACAATGGGGGTGAATACACTAGCGAAGAATTAGAAAAATTCTTAAAATATGAAGGTATTCATCACCAGTTCACTATTCCGCATTGTGCACCTCAGAACGGTGTTTCGGAAAGAAAGAATAGGACTTTAGTCGAAATGACAAGGTGCCTATTATCGGAAGCGCAGCTGCCAAATAAATTTTGGGCCGAAGCTTTAAATACAGCTGTGTATCTTATAAACAGATTACCAACAAAATCACACAATTCAACTCCATACCAGCTATGGACAAACAAAAAACCGGATTTATCAAACATAAAAATATTTGGCTGCAAAGCTTATGCTTATCTCGATAAATCCCAAAGAGGAAAACTCGATGATAAAGCAATAAAAGGAACATTTATCGGTTATGATAATAGATCAAAAGGATATAGGATCTACATTGGCAATAATAAAGTAATAAGGGCAAGAACTGTTAAATTTATAGAAAACTCTAATTCAAATGAAAACGAAAAAAAATCCATTGATATGAGAGAAGAATTAGAAGTTCAGAAACAACCTGAAAAAGCAGGGGGAGATTCCTCAAAATTCTTTATAGACATGCAGGAAGATAAACAAACAGACAATGAGGAAAATTTAAACGAAAACGAACCTAGAAGATCTCAACGATCAAATAGGGGAGTTCCACCCGATAGATTCTCTTATATTACTAAAATACAAAAAGAAAATATTGAACCAACAGAGTGGAAAGATATAGCGAAAATCGAAAACCCATATGATAGAAACAAATGGTACGAAGCAACTAATGAAGAAATTAATTCATTAAGAAAAAACAAAACATGGGAACTAATTGATCCACCACCTGGAATAAAAGTAATTGGGAATAAATGGGTATTCACCAAAAAATATAATGAAAATAATGAAATAGAAAAATATAAGGCACGTCTTGTAGCCAAAGGTTTTTCTCAAAAATACGGAAGCGATTATTTTGAAACCTTCGCTCCAGTAGTAACGTATACAACTATAAGAGCGTTCCTAGCATGTGCAGCGTATAAAAATTTAGATGTTAATCATATAGACATCAAAACTGCATTCCTCCACGGAAATTTAGATGAGGAAGTTTATATGTCACAACCAGAAGGGCATGTAATACCGGGAGAGGAAAATAAAATTTGCAAACTAAAAAAATCAATTTACGGATTGAAGCAATCCGCACGAGCATGGAACATTAAATTAGAAGAAAGTTTAACTAAACTTGGTTTTGTGCAAAGCACCTCCGATCCATGTCTCTTCACACGAAAATTAAAGGAAAGTACAACATACATCATTATATATGTTGATGATTTATTAATTTCAGGGGAAACTAAAGAAATAAATGAAATAATAGAACAACTAAAAAAGGAATATGAAGTCAAAAATTTAGGACTTGTAAATTATTATCTGGGGATAAACATAAAAAGAAGTAAAGAAGGAAATTTCGCACTTGATCAAAGAAACAAAATAAAAGAACTGATCGAAAAATTCGATTTAAAGGAAGCGAAACCCTGTGATACTCCGATGGAACCCGGGTACTTAAACATAATTGATGAGGAAAATTTACTTTCTAATAACAGTAAATATAGGCAAGCTATCGGAACATTGTTATATATAGCTACAATAACTAGACCAGACATAGCCGCCGCTGTGAACATTTTGAGTCGTAGAAACGAAAAACCCAGAGAAAAGGATTGGAACGCAGTAAAGCGGGTTATTAGATATTTAAAAACAACACAAGAACTAAAACTAATTATTAGTAAAGAAAATGAGCCAATACTAACAACATATGCTGACTCCGATTGGGCAGGGGATAAAAATGACCGTAAATCAACAACGGGAAATTTATGTAAATTAGGAAATACACCAATTTCCTGGTCAACTAAGAAACAAAATTCAGTTGCCTTATCATCCGCTGAGGCTGAATACATCTCAGCAGCAACTTCAGCACAAGAGACAGTTTGGATTATCAATCTTCTAAAGGACCTTGATCTACAACAAAATTTGCCCATAACTTTATTCGAAGATAATCAAGCTTGTATAAACATGGTTAAAAATTATAAACATCATTCGAAAACTAAACATATCGATATAAAATACAACAGCATAAAAGATCTTAAGGAAAAGGGAATAATTGAACTACAATATTGCCCAACCAAAACTATGACAGCTGACATTCTAACGAAGCCCCTTCCCAAACCTGACTTTACAAAACACAGAACAGGTTTAAATCTCAAGAACATTTATACTTCAGAAATCAAGCAGGGGTGTTAGGATAGTGATTTCTGATGTAAACATTTCATCTATTATTGTGAGCCTGAATATTCATCCATCCGACTTCAAGCTGGTGAAACGAAACACGTGTGTGCTGACAAAGTATTTTTCCGTTTTCTGTGAGATTCTCATTAAAGAACTTACACGTGTAACCTCAAGGGTTCAAGGCTAAATGACGTAAACTTGACTGTGTTTTTTCTCTCATCCAAGAACTAATACTTCAGTCTCTGAGTAACTTTTATTTAATGCAGACCTGCTGAACACTTCTCTTAAAATTAAATGTGTTAACTTTTTATAGTGTGATGTAAATTTTATAATGTAAAATTAATCTTTCTTTTTCTTCAACAGTAATTAAATAATTAACTTAGAAATTATACAATGAAGCCATACTTTATTTTAACAAGATTGTGTTTGTTAATATCTACTTCAAATGTGCATTATCGCTGGATTAATTCGCAAGTTGGATAATTACTCACTACACCTTCGCGGATTCAAAAGGTAGGACAAACTTTCTCTACCTTTCTTTTATTATCATGAAGTCTTAAAGTGAATTTTAAGAATAAAATTAGAAGAAGAATTTATTTACCGTAGTTCTAAAAATTATCAATATTCACGGTTGAATGCTATGACAAAGCGCAATATAACGGATGGCCTCTATACGTATTTTTATTTGAAATGGTTCAAAAAATTCAAAAAATTGTCCTGAATCTTTGGCAAATTTATATATATATATATATATATATATATATATATATATATATATATTTTTCTGACAGGGACATTGAACCTTTGCTGTAAATGGACGAATTCGTTATTTTGTATGATGCAATTAGTCTTTTGTATGATGTAATTAAGTCTTCAAGAATGGGACTTCCATTTTTGAAGAATGATCATTTTCAATATCTAATTCAAATTTGATTCTTAGAATCAAAAATTTTAAATATATTTGCATTCTACATTTTTTTTCTTTCTGGTGACCCTAAGTCTCCAATATCTAAATCGAATTAGATTCTGAAAATCAAAAATCTTAAATATTTGCATTCTATAAATTTCTGTGACTCTAATTTCCAATATCTAAATCGAATCTGATTCTTAGAATAAAAAAAATTTAAATATTTGCATTCTACATTTTTTTTTCTTTCTGGTGACCCTAAGTCTCCAATATCTAAATTGAATTAGATTCTGAGAATCAAAAATCTTAAATATTTGCATTCTATAAATTTCTGTGACTCTAATTTCCAATATCTAAATCGAATCTGATTCTTAGAATAAAAAAAATTTAAATATTTGCATTCTACATTTTTTTTTCTTTCTGGTGACCCTAGTTTCCAATATCTAAATCGAATTAGATTCTGAGAATCAAAAATTTTAAATATTTGCATTCTACAAATTTCTGTTACTCTAATTTTCCATATCTAAATCAAATCTGATTTTGAGAATCAAAATTTTTAAATATTTGCATTCTACAATTTTTTTTTGACAGAGTTTCTGAACAAGTTGATGAGGATTTTCTCTCGCAAATAATCATTTAGAGAAAAGAATGGGATTAAAATTCAAGTCATACAGCTGTGCCTAGATAAATTAAAAAATAAAATATATCCTTTTAATGAAAGAAAAAGAAGATAACAAAATAACTGATACTCAGCTGGCGTAAGCAACTCGGCATGTTGCATCTTCATTGTATGAGATCTTTCTTTCTTTCTTTCTTTCTTTTTTTTTGTGGGGATGGGGAGGGAAGAAATCTTATGATATTCTACATTTAGAGACTATTTATAATATTAATTCTATTTAAATTTCTTATTACAAGTATAAAATCCCATTTACAATGTAAATTAATTGAAAAATAACGAAAATTACATTTTGTAAACTTTGTAACTTTGATGCAATTATGGTAGAATGTTTTTATAAGAAACTGGCTACATACGGACAAAGAAATTCGATTAACCGAAAGGATTTTGGACAAAAACTTGGTGAACTTACCATTATAGCCAAACTAATGTTTGTTTAATTGGGTCCAGGCGATTGTGTAGTTTCGCCAAAGTTGTGCAGTTTGGGTTGCTGTGGTTCGTACAAAAACGTCTAATCTGAGCATACGTACTGTACTTATGTTCAGATTCCATGTTCTATCAGAGACCATTCATCTACATTTTAAACAAATTCGGAAGATGGTATTTCATACAGATCAATAGTATAGAAATCTTTCAGCTTTTTGGTAATAATTTTAGTAAGCATAGAAATAATTCACATGGCTATTTTTTAAATTACATTTTTTAAAAAGAGAATGTATATTATAATCATTAAATAGATTTATACAAACAAAAGAAAAAACAAAGATATTTATTCACTAGTTCGGATAGCAGATGATATCCCATTATTTTCCTTTGTCTTTCTTTCTTTTCTTTCTTTCTTTCTTTTACATAGCAATGGAGTAATTTTGTTGCCATTAAAAATTATATAAAAAAATAATATCTAGGAAACTAATTTAAAATTCGAAATTTCAAGAGTTATTATGACAACCTTGGATCCATGCGAATAAGTGACATTACTTTCATCATGCAACGTTCCGTATTCTATAGGAGAAGTAAAGGAGCGCCCAGACTACCAGACTTACCCGCGTCTTCTCTTTTGTGATTTTTCTGACTCTTTGATGTTTTATTACAGGTCAGAGATCACCAGCGGACACCATTGACAGGTCGGAAACCACCTCTTTCTTTTGTTGAGACTCTCCTTTCTTTTGCTAATAACCACAGACCGTTTGCAGAAGAATGGGAAGTCGTAAAATTTATGGGTCTTCGGGTAGACTTGCTTAGGGGCTACTTCACTGGCTCTCCCAGACACAGCAGCTAATGTTATTTCAATGGGAGAAATTTAGAAGTGTCATCTTTTCGCATTTTGCTCGAATTTAGTAATTTTTGTAGCTTTCAAAACCTGTACATTTAAATTATGCACGCTCCTTTCAAATTTTATTTTATTATTTTTTTTTAATGTGATATAAGTGCGTTATTTTGAAGATTCATGTTTAGTGTCTTATCGCGAAAAATCTGTTTGACATTTTAAAATTTGGTAAAGACACAATCGTAGCCTGATTATTTAGCTTTCCAAAAATACTTTTTATTTTGATTTAAAAATTTTTTTAATCGATGCTACAATCTTAAAAAAATTGTACTGCCTTTTTTTAAACAGCCGAAAACAGTAAAATGACCGCCCCAAACAAGTTACCTCCCTTTCTTTCCGGGAACTCAACGGGAAGTCAAACGGGAAAAATCTTCATGGAGCGATAAGAAAGACCACCTAATGTGTGAAATTTTGCCTTTGGCTATCAGTATGCAACTTGTAAATCTGCAAATTCATTTTAAGAGCAGAGAAGAAAGTTTAAAAAATGGTATTTTGAAATGATGTAAATAGGTGCTGATTATTTGTTTTACTAGGCATCATACAGATTTTTAAAAAACGTTATTGATTTGGGATCGATAAAGATTTTTTTTCACCTCTCACCTCTGAAGTTTAATGCCCGATATCTTTTTTAATTGCCTACAATAGTAAAATGAAAAAGCGTTTATTTGCTAAACAAAAATACTAGAACTATCATTTATTCACTCTTTCTCGGGAAAAAACAAACATACAGTGGCAAGTATCATTAAAATGAATAGATAGACAATAGACATATCCAGCGAATAAATACAGTTGTATTTAAATTTTCTACAATACCTTTTTTCTATTATTTATTACATAACTCTTACTGAGTTAATTTTAACGTTTCTTTCGAAAATATTAAATATTTATGAGGTAGATTAACTAAAAAATAACTATTGTATAGCTTTATTATTAAAATTTGTTACACTAATTTAAAACTTAGAAATGATGAGATTATACGTGTTCTCTTTTTTTCGGTAAATTTCGTGATTCTCCTTTCACAAATGAAACATTTTTAAATTATACTTCAAAGATAAAAAAAAAAAAAAAAAAAGAACAAAAAAAAAAACATATTTCAGTGCGATTTATTATTAGTTACTATAAATGAAGCATTATTTATTTTAGCATGCAAGAATTTAAATAAATGTGTCAGTAATCACTTTTTTGTCAGACATATATTTTGTTTAAAGCTGTTTTCAAATCCAAAGGACCTACTTTCTGACACATTTCAGAATTCATTTTTCTTCGGAAACGCATGAAATTGGCAGGTGTTCTTATTCAGAGACTATGCAATCGAATAGCGTTTTCCTTTATTTTAGCAAAGGCAAAGCATCTTTCAGAAAATATTATCGAATTCGGCGTTTTGAACCTAATTTCTGGACACGACAGGCCGGGAAAGAAGAAAAACCTGTCGTCAGATGACAAAAATTGCTTATAAATCAATAAGTAACTTATTTATCAAAACATGGAAAACGTATTCGATTTCAAATCGCTTTAATAGTCAGGCTGCCAATTTACGTTTAAAAGAAAGTTTCGCGTTTGTTGAGTAGAGAATTTGAGAACCACCTCAAATTTAGTGAAAATTTTCACATTTCAAACAAGCGTTATAAATGCTCACTCCTCCATATGCAACAAATGCTCTTGGCTGTTCTCAAATCTAAACTGACTACTTTATGACATATTTTTTTAATTCGTTTTTGTTTGGAAATGCATGAAATTAGCAGGTTTTCTTATTCGGATATGATCGAAACACGTTTTCTATTTTTTGGTAAAAGCAGGCGATCTTTCAGAACATAGTGTGAAAGTCGACTTTTTGACCGAACTCTCGCCGCGGAGAAAAGCGTGTTGTCACGTGACAGGAATGGCTTATAATTTGGCTCTAATTGCAACAAACTGCCTCAGACAAAATTTGATAGTATCGTTAGAAAAATTAAAAACAATAAAATGAAAGTGCAAAATGAAAAACTATGAATATCTTATGAATTCGTCAGAGGAGTTTCATACGAATAATTCATTGTAAACATCTTAATTCGTCGAATACTGTCAAGCATAAAAATGACAATATTAAGCTCCTTATAACATATCGAAAAAACCCTAAGATGTGAAGAGAATAAGACATCCCCCTCCCACACACACACACACACACACACATATATATATATATATTATATGTTCCGTGTCCGATATTTTAAATACAGTTTGTAAGTTTAAAAATTTTTTATATGAAGAAAGTAAATTCTTAGAAATTACTAATAATATTTTAAATATTCTAATCTGATTTTGAAAAGAGTAGTAAATATGCTTTTGTGCACGCAAATTGGGCAAATAAAATTTGTATTATCTTTGTATCACTCGTATATTTGTTATATTATGTATGTCATTGAAATCATCAATAAACAGGCTATTTATTCTTTTTTGTATCGTGTAATCATTAATATAGTATATGCACAAATCAATAAAAAATTGTGTTTATATAATAAAAAGTTATTTCTAAATATATTTCCATTTCATTCTGTTAGCTATTAAAGGAAAAATAAATAAATAAAGCAGTGGCGCAGCGTAAAATGTAACAATGGAGTAACATAAAGCTAGTATTACATTTCTACAAATTGTTTCAACAAAGATGATACAAACTTTAAGAAGTGGTAATAATTTTTGTTTAGGAAAATTTGGATTGTAACCCAATCAAAATTACGGGATGTTACACTCCAAGCCGAACACGAATTTTTGTTCATAAATTTAACGATAATGAAGCTATTTGACAAAATATTCAATAAACCTTATGCCAAATGTAATGATATCACAAACTGCTGGAAATCACCATCCGCGTCCAAGCAGCGCTGAACTAGGCGCTTCCTATTTTTTCGCAGGGGTTCTGTCCGATCTTGTTTCTACCAAAAACACCAATGTTTCTTAGTCAATATTATCTTATAATTAAAGTTCTTTTAACAGAATATTGCATATTACATATATACGTGGTATAGCAGATTATATGCCCACAATCTATGCAGTGGTCAATGCAGTTTTTTTTTTTTCCTTGGGGCCCATATTGTGAAAAAATAAGTTATTTTTGTGAAATTTATTATATTTTTGTTAAAAATAACATTTTGTAACGAAAGATGAGATTTAGCTACCTGAATTCAAACGAAACATATAATAACAACTTCCTTCTGCTAAAGTTTTCCTTTTCTGTGAACTTGTTTTGTTTGCAAATTACTCATTTTAAAATATAACAAAATAAAAAAATCCCTGACGGCTCGGCCTACAGGCACAGGTAGATTTCGAAGACGCAGACCGTGGGGCACCTGATTATTCACTGTAAAAAATTTCCAACCCTTTTCCGTTTCGTAAAAGATAAATTTCCTTTACGATACGGAAAACAACCGATAAAATAATTATTCCGAATCACAACAGAAAGGTTTTCTACAGTCATAAAAATAATCTATTTATATCGGATTAGTTTCCGAACGGATGGAAAACAGCTTTCTCCGGACTTACTGCGCAGTCTCGTTCTCTGCTGACGTATGAAAGGCGTTGCGTCACGTGATTGATAACAGAACAGAATCGAGTTTTTGGATGAAGATGGGCGCCATGTTTTTAAATATTGGACAACTGCTCTACGTACTTCTAACTTCGCAATAGTTTTACCTGTGGTAGGAGTTTGGTTTTTGCGGAGTAAGACAGCTGTATAGGAATAAAAAGCTGCTCACCGGGCCCATGGGCCAAACCAACAACAACAACAACAACTTCGCAATGGTAAGTACTAAAATTTATGTGATTTTTAATATTTTGGATTTGATATGTACATATATTTATAGTGCATGATTATCAAATCGAATAACATGTTTAAGGAGCTGCGTAGCCTGAAATAAAATGCATGTTATCTTATTTCTCGCTCAGTTTATTTTTTATGAGAAAAATATCCCCGAAGTAAAAAATATTTTGATGTGCCAGAAATTTCTAACTTAGATATTATCTTAATGAAACTTAGTATTTGTAGGCTGTTTTTTTAAATAGTTTTTAACTTATTCTAAATTAAATTCCTTGTTTATTTCTTTAATTCTGTAAGACACCCAGTGTTGAATTCAGGGGGTGGGGGGACAGTCCCCCCCGGAGCATTGAAATGTCCCACCGGAAGATTTCACATTTTATGCTTTTAATAATCAAAAAGTGCAATCCCCCCCGGAACTCTATAATATCCCCCCCGGAACCACAGAAATCCCTCCCGGAGAAAAATGTCTGAATTCAACACTGAAGACATCAATAACATACCTATGATCTTAAAATAAATTGATGATATTTTTCTATGTTCGATGCTATATCAGAATCATATTGTCTTTTTTCAGGTACTGCATTATTATAGAATCAATTTTACATTTTATTATTTGTAGGGATGTAACGAATAGTGATTTGGCCGAATAGCCGAATACCGAATGTTCGGCGGCCGAATACTGACTTTAAAAAAATTATTTTTTTTTTTTTCCAATTTTAAAATCAAAAATTAAATTAAGGACTAATTGAAATAAATTTTTTGTTTGAGTGTTCAAAAATCATGACAGCTGAATGTATGTAAGCACGGTATATAGTGAACGTTTGTTTTCTGAAGCTGGTAATATATATGAAACCAAACGAAACAGACTTCTTCCTGAAAATGCTGAAAAGTTATTTTTGCATCACAATTTCAGGCTTTACAGTGATAAATAATTTTGTTACCCCTGTATGTTATTTTGAAGTAACTCATTAAATGTTTTTTCAGTATAGGTAATAGTTTTTTTCTTTTCAATGTATCAAACTCATTAGTTCGTTTAATCAACATCTAATGTTTAATTTTTAATTAGTAAAGTAATTATACAGTCATATATTTATTATTTAAAAGTAAAACTAAAAGCTAGAAAAATGATTTAATTTGTGAAAGATTAAGCATTTTTACAAGACAGTAAAATATTTGTTTTTAATATTTATGAATTTTATTGTTTAAGAAACTTATCATCATTATAAATCAGATTAAAAAAATAGATATAAAGTGAATTTTTTTTAATTCACTGATGAGAGAGAGAGAGAGAGAGAGAGAGAGAGAGAGAGAGAGAGAGAGAGAGAGAGAGAGAGAGAGAGATTTAAACTTTAAATGCAGTACATATTTTGCATTTTAATGTAAAATAAATTAATGTTGCAATACTTACTTAAATTCATATGATGCCTAAATATGCAGCAAGAAAAATATTTTTTAATTTCATTATATACAGTTATTTATAAGTTGTCATGAAGCTTTAAAATTGAGTAAGTATTAGGATTTATTTTTCTTATAATAATTAATGTATTTAGATATCATTCTTTAATATTGTTTGTTAAAAATATTTAAAATCACATTTTTTTTTTCTGGAACTTATTTAACCAAATATCTTAGAATATTCGGCCAAATAAGCAAGTATTCGACAATATATCTAAATATATTCGGCTACAGGTATTCGGCAGAATATCTGTTCAATATTCGGCAAAAGGGCCCATTAAGCCGAATACCGAATAGTGGTCGAATATTCTTTACATTCCTAATTATTTGTAGTGTATTAAAATTCAATTGAAAAGGGGAATCCTTTAAATTCTATAATGTTAATTAATAAATTGAGAACTTTATGTTAGGACGATATAATGAAATTTGTATTGGTATATGGTAAAATAAATTTCAGTATTCTTTGCATATCAGACAAAATTTTAGTTGTAACAAACGTAAAGTTGAATATGCTGAATATCTTGAGGTTGATATTATCTATATTCATGCTGTAAAAGCTTGCATGCAGAAGCTTACATCTTGGGCAGCAGAGATCAACTGCCTCGCCCTGGATATTCAAGTTTAATTGGCTAAATTTTATTTTTCTTACATTATTTTGAAAATAAAAAATGACATTTAATCTTTTCTAATAATTTAAAATAAACAGAAAAAGAAAAAAAGCAAACAGGGAATTTTTGTCAGTAGAGATGGATGGGGGAGATCTCCACTGCTGAACATCATGTCACATGTGGAAAGGAAGACAATTTTTTGTTCTGATTTTTATTTCGTGCTCATGTCTTGAAAAATTATATTGAATGGGCTTCAGAGAGAATAAACCCTCAAAAGGCTTGATTTTTTTTTTTACTTCAAAAATATAAAGCTTCAATTCTTCATTCATTCATTAAAAAAAAAAAAAAAAAAAAAAAAAAAAAAAAAAAAAAAAAAAAGTGGTGTTTTAGCAAAAAAAAAAATTCTTACTTGATTTTATTTCATATTTCTGCTTTCATTTAACTAAATCTTGTCATGTATTTAAATGCACGTGTTAATACTGTTCAAATTTAAAGAAAAAAAATGTTCAAAAGAGTCATGATGTCAACATATAAATCATAAATGTCACTAGAACCCAACTTTAAACTTCAGAGTCCTAGGCACAGCATTTTTGCGTGCCCTTCCAAGCACTACTCTTAAGTAATCTCAAAGCTTAGAATTTTTGTGATACGTCCTCATCCAATCATTTCTTCCAGGGCTGTGGAGTCTGAGTATAAGTCAGGCACGGTTTTTTTTTTTTTTTTTTTTTTTTTTTTTGGGGGGGGGGGGGGGGGAGATATGGTGTCGCTAAAAAACTGGCCGACTTGACTCAGTCTCTAGCTTGTTTTTTGGACAATTCAAAGTGAAATTAAATTAATTATATGTGATTTTAAATTTATAAACTGAATTATTATTTTTATTTTGGGACTATATACCGCATAGATGAAAACTGTTTTTAATTAAAAACTCTCGTTGATATTTTCCATTTAGTATACAGTCTTTTCACTCAGCTTTTTGGGGTTTGCAGAACCCGAGGTAAGAAAATACCCGAGGTATTCAAGGTATTTCAATACCCGAGGTATTGAAAATTCTGCTACTTTTGGAGTCTACAGAACCCGAAATATCATTGTAATAGAAACCTTTTTTAGCTCCCAGTCTGTCAAAGCCAGAAAGGGGGGCTAATTCGCCACCCCCTTAATTTAGATAAATAGGTTTTTCATACAGAGTTATCCGATTTCAATTTTTGAAATTTTGTATATAGGTTGATTCTGATAACGCGGTTCCTTGATTAGTTATGGAGGTTCATTGGTTAAATATAAAGGAGGAGGGAACGGGGGCTGATAGCCCCCTTAATTTAGATAAACGGTTTTTTTATGCAGAATTATCCGATTTGTTTAAAATTTTGTATATAGGTTCATTCTGATAAGGCGCTTCCCTGATCAGTTTTGAGGGTTTATTGGTTAAGTATAAAGGGGAACGGGGGGCTAATTCCCCCTAATTTAGATAAAGGGGTTTTTCATGCAAAATTACCCAATTTGCTTCAAATTTTGCATAAAGCTTCATTGTGAAAAGGCGCTTCCCTCACTAGTTTTGGAGGTTCATTAGTTAAGTTTAAAGAGGGAAACGGTGGTTAATACCCTCCTCCTTAATTTAAATAATTGGGTTTTTTATGCAGAATTATCCGATTTGCTTCAAATTTTGTATATAGGTTAATTGTGATAAGGCGCTTCCCCTTATCAATTTTGGTTGTTCATTGATTAAGTATAAAGGGGGTAACGGTGTCCAATCCCCCCTTAATTTAGATAAATAGGTTTTTAATGCAGAATTATCCAATTTGCTTCAAATTTTGTATATAGGTTCATTGTTAAAAGCCGCTTCCCTGATTAGTTTTGGGGGTTCATTGGTAAGTACAAAGGGGGGAACGGGGAGCTGATATCCCCTTAATTTAGATAAATGGGTTTTCCATGCGGAAATATCTGATTTGTTTCAAATTTTGCATATAGGTTCATTCTGATAAGGCGGTACCCTGCTCAGTTTTAGGGGTTCATTGGTTAAGAATAAAGGAGGGAACAGGGACTAATCCCCTCTAATTTAGGTAAATGGGTTTTTCATGCAGAATTACACAATTTTCTTCAAATTTTGTATATAGCTTCATTGTGATAAGGTGTGTCCCTCATTAATTTTGGGAGTTATTTCGTTCAGCATAAAGAGGGGAACGGGGGCTAATCCCCCCCCCATAATTTAGATAAATGGGGTTTTTATGCAGAATTATTATATTTGCTAAAAATTTTGTATATAGGTTCCTTCTAATAAGTCGCTTCCCTGATTAGTTTTGGGGGTTCTTTGGTTAACGATACAGGGGGAACTGGGGGCTAATGGGTTTTTCATGCAGAATTATCCGATTTGTTTCAAATTTTGTATATATGTTCATTCTGATAAGGCGCTTCCCTGATCAGTTTTGGGGTTCATTAGTTAAGTATAAACAGGAGAACGGTGGCTAATCCCCCCTCCTCTTAATTTAGACAAATGTGTTTTTATGCACAATTATCTGATTTGTTTCAAATTTTGTATATAGGTTAATTGTGATAAGACGTTTCCCCGTATCAATTTCGGAGGTTGATTGATTAAGTATAAAGGAGGAAACGGTGTCCAATCACCCCTTTAATTTAGATAAATGGGTTTTTTTATGCAGAATTATCCGATTTGTTTCAAATTTTGTATATAGGTTCATTCTGATAAGGCGCTTCCCTGATCAGTTTTGGGGGTTCATTGGTTAAGTATAAAGGGGGAACAGGGGCTAATCACCCCTAATTTAGATAAATGGGTTTTTAATGCAAAATTACCCAATTTGCTTTAAGTTTTGTATAAAGCTTCATTTTGATAAGGCGCTTCCCTCATTAGTTTTGGGGGTTCATTTGCTAAGTGTAAAGAGGGGAACGGTGGCTAATTTCCCCCCCCCTTAATTTAGATAAATGGGTTTTTATGCAGAATTATCCGATTTGCTTCAAATTTTGTATATAGGTTAATTGTGATAAGACGCTTCCTTATATCAGTTTTGGGGGTCCTTGATTAAATATAAATAACAGAACGGTGTCCAATCGCCCCCTTAATTTAGATAAATGGGTTTTTAATGCAGAATTATCCAATTTGCTTCATATTTTGTACATAGGCTCATTGTGATAAGTCGCTTCCCTGATTAGTTTTGGGGTTCATTGGTTAAGTATAAAGGGGAAACCAGGGGGCCAATCCCCCCTCTTAATTTAAATAAATGGTTTTTTTTATTCAGAATTATCCGATTTGCTTCAATTTTTTTATATTGGTTAATTGTGATACGACGCTTCTCCTTATCAGTTTTGGGGGTTCATTGATTAAGCATAAAGGGGGAACTGTGTCCAATCCCCCCTTAATTTAGATAAATGGGTTTTTAATGCAGAATTATCCGATTTGTGTCAAATTTTGTATATAGGTTCATTCTGATAAAGCGCTTCCCTGATCAGTTTTGGGGGTTCATTGGTTAAGTATAAAGGGTAGGGAAGGGAGGCAAATCCCCCTCCTTAAATTAGATAAATGGGTATTTCATGCAGAATTATCCGATTTGCTTCAAATTTTGTAAATAGGTTCAATGTGACAAGTTGCTTCTCTGTTTAGTTTTGGGGGTTCATTGGTTAAGTATAGAAAGGGGGAACAAGGTCCAATCCCTCCCTTAATTTAGATAAATGGGTTTTTCATACAGAATTATCCGATTTGCTTCAAATTTTGTATATAGGTTCAGTTTGATAAGGTGCTTCCCTGATCAGTTTTGAAGTTTAATTGGTGTAGTATAAAGAGAGGGAACGGGGCTATTCTCCACCCCCTAATTTAAAGAAATGCGTTTTCATGCAGAACCGGTAAATTTTTACTTTATAAAAAACATGAGTTTTTTTTGTTGTTGATGCTAAATGAAATTTATTTGGATTTATTAAAGAAAGGACAAAGTGTTTTGAAAGGAATATTAAACGAAACCCTTTGAGCGATGTTCGATCACACTTACCCACTAGTTCTATTATATTACTGTGGCACGCTTTTTTTTTCATTTAATGCTGATCGTGAAATCCCATGGTAACCTATGTAAATTTTAAAGAGGTAGTAAATTCCCTTATACAATTATCAAAATATAGCTTTCACCAGCAGGAAGCAGATGTCCAATGTGCATCTTTAAATTAACATTTTTAAATTGTACATTTTAATAATTTTCCTTAATTTTTAAGTATTTTAAAAACTTATGAAATTTGAAATTTTTACTGAAAGGAAAATTTTCAAATTTTATGCTCTTAAAAATACTTATCGCTGAAGACGAAGAGTCCTCTTAATCATTCATTGCTGTTGTGCTGTTTTTGTCCCATTAAATATACATGATCACTAGAAATTAGTAAAATAAAAATATATTAATATTATTATTGTTATTATTGCAGGATAATACTGCAGTGATCAGTGTCGCATTCCAGCTAGAGCATATCATCCTTGCTTAATAGCGAATGATGATGTAAGAAAGGAAATCATGCTGTTCTCGAATAATATTGATGGTTTGACAGTTTTTTCGGAGAAATGTCCTAGGACAATTTTGTTTTGGTAGCATCATATTGTGTAATCAATTAAGGCCTGGAAGAAATTAAAGAATCTAGGCCTACTTTTTTACTAAGTGCAGCTATTCGAAGGCAAGAACTGTCAATGGAAGTAATATCAGTATTGCTGTAATTTTTATTCATTATAACATTTTGATTTATAGTTTTGTTGCAAATAAATGTTATTTTTCAGTATAAATGTTTGTTTTATTTTTTCTGTCTTTTGTAGTTAGCCAGAAAAAAAAAATCGAGTAACTTATATATATATTTTTAAATAGTATTTTGTTAGTATGTGCAATTTAATGTTTGTGCAGATTAAATGCGATTGATTTATTTTACTAAGTTTAAGTTAAAAAAAAAACAGCACATACCACATTTGCGAAGTCAGATTTTTTATTAAATATACACTTATTTTTTATATATTTTTCCTGAATTATTTGTAATTTTTAATATTCTTCTATTAAGTGATCTGCCATTGAAGAATAAAAGACTCACAAACATTTCTTTCTTTGTCATTAATATGATAAAATTTTGACTTTAAATATACATAAATTTTTATAGGCAACTAGACTTCATAAATATAGTAAAATGAATATAGGTCAGTCAACAGTATATTTATTGATATTTATGTAGATATCTCATGACTTCATTGTGCACATGTAAATAACAAATGGTTCAATATTCCAACGTAATTTATTTATGGAAAGACTCGGAAAATAAAGATTGCATGGTAAGTAATATACTTTGAAATGTTATTTTTTTTTTTTTCATACAATTTCAATTACTTGCAAATGTAAACTCATAAACAACTAAAGTTTTAAAATCTTAAAAAAAGGCCTGATTTAATTATTTTTATTTTAAATTCAAGTAAATCAAACTTTAATTCACTGTAAACTCTATAATCGCTTAGGAACTCATAAAGCTGGAAAATTGGTGTTTCTTTTCAAACATTTTAATAACAAAGAATATTTTTTTCATATCCATTGAAATTTATAAAATATAATCATAACCATCTTAAGTGTGTTTAATATATGCTCTAAATTCATTAAATGAATAAAGAAATTTGGTCAGAACAAAAAGCTTTAGCTTTTAGTAATGCAGAGTGCATATACTTTTTATTTTATCAAAGGGGTAATTCAAGGTGGTATATGTATTTTATACAGAATAGGATATCTGTTAAATTGCAGTTTTTGTAAATAAGTGATGACACAAGACAATTTGTTTTATTTATTTCATGTTTTCAAAAGTAAAAGAGAATTCACATTTCTAAATTAAATCTTTTTCTGTAGCTCCATTTTTTTAAACTGTATATTTTTAACTATTTATATGATTAAAATATTTTAATTTAACCAAGTGAATGAGTTTCTATATATTTTTTTAATTTCAAATATATTTAAATGGACACTGCTAATTGTTAATTTTAATTATTTAGTAAAGTTTATTTTACTGTAAAATGTATAATTTTAAAATTGTATTTTGAATTAAAAAAAAATAGCTGATTTAAATAATTAAAAACATATATGATTTTTTGATTAAATAAATAAGTAAAATCACGAACCCTGTTTTTAAAAAGGATTTTCATTTAGCAAGGCTTTTTGTTATATAATTTTCAGTTGAGCTTCAAGTTCAAAGTCTTGTACATTTTCAAATTGCATGGCTTCTAAAATTTGTTTATCATCAAGCTATTTATTAGGATTAGCTGAATTCTGTATATATATTCTTATAAGTTACATGGCTTCAAAAGTTTTTAGATTTACTTTATTAATATTACACTGGTGTCCAGAAATTAAGGGGCAGTGACCGATTTCAGACGTTTCGTCAATTATCTTACTGAAACTCGTGAGTAAATGCCCGGAATGCCCTTAAGCTTTGAGGATGTAAAGAACATGTTTGACTTGATGTTTTTCAGTGAATATTTTATCGCGAGGACAACTATGGGGGGGGGGATAATAACTTTAATAATAAAATAATATTTTCGATCACCCAAGTAACGAAAAATGCTAAAAATGGTCTGTCACTGTAGTAAATGACTATGTAGGTTCTGTTCAACATTTGTGTGCATTTTTTGTAAGTATAGCATGTATATTCGTGAATATATTAACGTTTCTGTGAAAATTCAAAAGTTTTTTTTATAACATGCAGAGTTTTCAGCCAAATTTAACACCACTTTCCAAAAACTTGACAAAGAATCGTAGAAATAGTATAATACTGTGATTAAAATATTAATATATTGAATATTTGATGAGATATAGGTATTTTTATGAAATTAATTTTAACTGCGCATGCGCGAACTACAACAAACATTTTTGTTATGATTTGATAGCAATACTATAGGGCAACTCATATAAAAAGACCAGTGAACTATCGTGAAAACTCAAATAGTTACAGCATTGATAAATACATTGATAAATTGAGAAATAAGTCTCATATAATTCTATGTTTTAAGCATAACTCAAAAACTACTTACCAACTATCTGTGATTTTGGATTTGCATATTTGAAGCCTCCAGAAATCCACCTCTATTAAAAATTCATAGGTTATTTTTTTTCTTTTTTGAAATGAATTTAAAAACACATTTTTTTTTTCATATAAGAGAGAACTAAACATCATCTATACAATTTTAACAAATAGATTTTGAAAATCTTCAAATAAGCGAATCCAAAATTATTATGTCAAGTAGTTTTTGAATTACGCTTAAAAAGCTACCCGCATTGCAATTTGTTTTTCATCAATTGCAAATTAATTTCACATTAAGACTTCCAAATTTTAAACCTTCATATTTCTTAAACCACTTGACCAAGTGATTTCTTGTTTCGTATCCTTGGGAGAAATTTACAGAAAAAAAAATGTATAACGTCAAAATTAGGTGTATGTATTGAAAAGTTGGAGTTTGGTACAATTTAAGAATGATGACGACCCCCTAAGCTTATTTTTTTAAAATCTATTATTGGAAGAAGATAATTTTCAGTCAAATATGGCTATTTCTGTTTTTTAAGGAGGGGTGGGGCAATATTATGATTTAAAAAGATAGGTTTTGTATGTCCTTTGTTTTAGAAATATAGCTATAGAAATTCTTTCCAGCAACAATAAACTTCAAAGTAGTTGCATACACCTCATATGCATAGAACATGTTTCATACTTGTGCTACACCCAGTGGAATAAATTTGAGCTTTTTGAGGATACAGGCTTGTCCCTTTTTTTTAGTAATATTGAACAGTTGTTTGGCACAGTATTGAATTCAGGGGGTGGCCCGCTGGGACCCCCCCTGGAACATTGAAATCCCCCCCGCCCAGAAGATTTGAGATATTATGCTTTTAATGGTTAAAAAGTGCAATTTCCAAAAAGGAAATATATAATTCCTCCCCCCTCCCCGCCGGAGCCGCAGAAAAGGCTGTGAATTCAACACTGGTTTAGCATCATCTGAATATTTAGTTATATTATACCCATGAGCGCATCAGTATACTTGTAACAAATAAATAACATTTCAAGCTGATTCTGTATTGTAAAGAAACTTTTGTTATAAAGAGTAGGACCAATAACAGATGAAAATATTGCTTTTGGACACTGTTTTGATTTCCTTTTATCTCAATTAAATATTACTAAGAACTTTTTTGAATACATACACACATTTCGTATCATAAAATGCATTTTGTTATCATAAAATGCATTACATGTAATGCATTTTATGATAACAAATACTTAAAATATGTGTATGTATTCAAAAAAGTTCTTAATAATATTTAATTGAGATAAAAGGAAATCAAAACAGTGTCCAAAAGCAATATTTTCATCCGTTAATGTTCCTACTCTTCAAAACAAAAGTTTCTTTACAATACAGAAAATTTTCCGATCATAATGAAAAAAAATTCCGTAAAGCAAAGAAAAAGTTTCTATTCTACACAGGAATTTTTAATTTTTTCAAGATTAGTTTACTGACTGATTCTGAAAAGTTTCCTTTTTAAAACGGAATACTTTCTATCTATTCTCCCATTCTTCCAAAACGTTTCTTTATGTGAATGGAAAGTTTTCCTTTTTAAAACGGAATACTTTCTATCTATTCTTCCATTCTTCCAAAACGTTTCTTTATGTGAATGGAAAGTTTTCCTTTTTTAAACGGAATACTTTCTATCTATTCTTCCATTCTTCCAAAACGTTTCTTTATGTGAATGGAAAGATTTCCGTAAGACCCAGGAATTTATTCTGTGTCTAAAGATTAGTTTCTGAATCAAACGGGAAAAGTTTCCTGACGGAAAGAAAAAACTTTCGTTTTTTTCCGTTTTTTTTTCCGTGTTGTTTCGGAAAAGTTTCCTGTACTATACGGGCAACTGGAAATCCTATTCCTACCGGAAACTTTTCCGAATTTTTTTTTACAGTGTTGGAAATTGCAGAAGAAAGACCTATTTGCCATGATGTGGTAGTTGGGACCACCCACTTCGAAATATACCTCTGCCTGTAGGTGGAGCCAGCAGAGATGTTTATATATATATATATTTTTTTTTTTACCGTAAAAGTTCGTCCTATAAAAAACTTGTCAATATAAAAGTTGTATATAATATTAAGAAGATTTATACTAAATTTAAGCAGATTTGATATCTTGGGAATGGACGAAGTTATGAATTTTTTTCTTCTGAAACCCCTATCCGCCCCCCTCCTTGGGGGCACTTTTAATGAAATCAAAAATCTGTCATACATAAATTTTTGGCCCTTTTCCTAGAAGTAATAATAACTTTAAAAGGATTCGATATGTATAAGAATTAAGACGTTATGGGGTTTTTTCTGTTTTCACGTCTGGTTGTAGGCGGAGCCAGCAGGGAATTTTTTTTTTCTGTAAGAGTTGGACTTATAAAAAAACTTGTCAATATAAAAGTTGTAGATAATTTTAAGGAGATTTACAATAAATTTAAGCGGATTTGATATCTTAGGAATTGACGAAGTTGTGAATTTTTTTCTTCTGAAACCCTTATCCCCCCCCCCCCCTCCTTGGAGGCATTTTTAAAGAAATAAAAAATCTGTCATACATAAAATTTTGGCCTTTTTCCTAGAAGTAATAATAACTTTAAACGGATTCGATATGTATAAAAATTAAGAAGTTATGGGGTTTTTTCTGTTTTCACGTCTGCTTGTAGACGGAGCCCGAAGGGATTTTTATTTATTTATTTATTTATTTATTTTGCCATAAGAGTTGGTCCTATAAAAAACTTGTCACTATAAAAGTTGTAGATAATTTTAAGGAGATTTACAATAAATTTCAGCGGATTTGATATCTTGGGAATTGACGAAGTTATGAATTTTTTTCTTCTACCCCCACTCCCCCCCCCACCCCTTTCCCCCTCTTGGGGACATTTTTAATGATATCAAAAATTTGTCATGAATAAATTTTCGGCCTTTTTCCTAGAAGTAATAATAACTTTAAACGGATTCGATACGTATCATAATTAAGAAATTATGGTTTTTTTTCTGTTTTCACAAAAAACCCCCCATTCCCCCCCCCCCCCCCTTGGTTCGATTTTACACGTTAACGAACTTGACCGAGATTTTATGCCCCTTGATTTTATGTATCAATTTGAAAGAGATTTGTGCAGAATTATTGGAGCTATGGTAAAAGAACATGGTAAAAGAAATAGTTCTTCGATCCTCTCTCTATTTGTATGTTTGTACATGTGAAAATGTATAAAACAATCTGCCTCATGTAATTCAAATTTAGATACATGATATATATATATTTGACCACTATGTATTATTTAATTATGCTTACATTGCTTAGTTTTTCGACAGTTGACTCTATACCTATTTGTAAACACGTTATTATATCATTAAAAAAATATGCTTTTTAAAACGCAATTATAAAACACTTAACTTTATATTGTACTTGTATACATTGTTATTATATACCAGCTAACCCTACCCGGCGTTGCCTGGGCTCGTGATGATAACCTTATTGATACATAAAATCAGTGTTCAGTGATTTTATATTTTTAAATGAAATTCTATCCAAAGAAACCTAGAGTTGGGGGCCACACAGCCTTCCTCACCGTACATCGGGCGTGCTACGCACGATGAAGTCTGTTTTTATTTTATGTTTTTAAACGAAACTCTTTCCAAACAAACCTAATTTTGGGTTCGAAATAAACTCAATGTCTTTTATTTTTGTTACTCCAATTTTAGTTTAAAGTATTGTTTTACAGATTACAGCAGACTGTTTTATAAATTTTCACATGTACAAACATACAAATACAGATATTCTGTTTTAAATTTTACAAAATAATTTAAATAAAATTTATGTAAACAAGAAATTTATTTATTTGTATAAAATTACTGAACGGAAAAGTTTATTCATACTTGTGTGCCTATGGTACATGTATACCTCCGTTGTGTTACAGGATATATGATACTATGAATTTCACTTCTTAATAACCACATAAAAAATAAAAAATAAATAAAAAAAATTAACATTTGAACATAAATTTGTCCAGTAATGAACACTTGCAACGTATATTTATTTAAATGATAAATGAACTTAGAAAAATGTACTCTATGTCAACCGTATAAAAGAAATTATTAAATGATACAGAATGTAAAGATATATTTAAAAAAAATATATGCAAGTAAAATCCTTTTTAAAACTGACAAACACACACGCATGAAGTTTTTCGCAGATTCTATTAGATTTTTTAAATTTTGTAAAGGTAATTTTTTTCTGCTGTTGACTTCTAATGCATTTTCTATCGAAATTAAATTATATTTTCGTGGATATTATTGCATGGTTGAAATGTAGGCAAAACTACGTTAATAATAATAATAATAATAATAATAATAATAATAATAATATATATATATATTTATATATATTTATACAGTTTAAGATGCTCATAAAATATTCTTATTTACCAGCAAAAGCAATTTATCCAAATAAAACATCATGCATTGAATATTACTTACGTAGTTTTGTATACATTTCAAGAATGCAATATCAACGAAAATTTAATTTAATTTCAATAGAAAATGCATTAGAAATGATTAGTTGATTTGCAGATTTCTCATTCAATCTCTGATGGAAGGGTACTGAAACATAAAAGAGAAAAAAAAAAAGTCTGTCAAATTTGTAACAAGATTTCCAAAAAATGTTTTTAGTTTTTTTCCAAATTATATTCGGACCAATAAAATTTCTGTCAATTTCAGTTGCTTTCTAAATTTAGATGGAGGCTAAGGAATTTTCCAAAAATCGTCATTATACATTTTTATTAAACATTTTTAACACATTTCCAACATCCGTACTCCATCTTGCAACTGTTAATTTAAATGTCTTCTTTGTTCTTAATAAACGGTGAAATTTTGTTATACGTCTGGAAGTATTGGAAAGTGTTTTAAAAAACTATGCGTGGCGTGTGTTTTTTCTTTCTTGTTTATTGCTGTTTTAGTTATCCACAAATGTTATAAAAACTGGGCCGGAAGCATAACATATTTAAAAACCCAATTTCAGGAATTACCAACAACATTAAAAAAATATTCGAATTCTTTCGTGCATTCCTGTATATGATAAATAGATTTGTATATGTAATGCACGAGCAGGGAAGACCGAGCTATGCTTGGTAAAAATTAGCTTTGAGTTTAAATATCATGAACCATGACCAAAATGATCCACTAATCAAATTTTCCCGAACATGTGACCAAGCCAATTGTTTTCTCGTGCGCGAAACTCTCAGGATATAAAAAATTCAGTCAAAATGGTCTGAGCCGTTATTTAGATACAATTAGCTTGACCCTGACCCATGGTGACCTACTAATCGAAAATTCTCGAACATGTGACCTAGCCCAATGGTTTTCTAGTGCCCCAAAACGGTAAGATACAAAATTTCGTCAAAATCGTTAGAGCAATTTTTAAAATAAAGTTTGCATATATATATATATATATATATATATATATATATATATATATATATATATATATATATATATATATCTACCGTATATATATAAAATCCTAATGAGACGAATTTGTGAAACGATTTTATGAAACGAATTTATGAAACGATTTTATGAAACGACTGATTAAACAACTGATTATGTTTCAGGGCTATTTTTAATAAAATAATAAACGCTTGATGGTGAAATTAATACCAATTGTCCATAAAAATCTGCGGATGTCAAAACTGGTAATAGAATTTTGAAATTGAAATTAGTTTTCGAGATATTAATTTTTTTCTAATTTTAATGACATTTCTGTAATGATGGCAACTAATTACTCAGTTTTTTTGTGACAAAAAAGGGAAAAAAATAAAAAAAGATCCCGATAGGGATTATTGATTTATTTTTATTCGTCATTTTCAAATTGAAATTGAATTTATCTTTTATTTCAATCGATAATGAAGACAAGATTGTGATTAAATTATGTTTTTCACGAAAATTTGAAAAAAAAATCATATTTCTATCGTCAGGATTCAATCGTCTGTCAGCATTTAATTTAATTTATAAACTGAAAATATTTTGAATAAATTCGTCCAAATGACGTCATTTATGTAAATACGTCATTTATGTTTATACAATTTATTTAATATAAAGAAGCCATTTATCTATTTTTATGTACAAAAAGAGGTAAATTGAAAGACAATTATAAATAAATTGTATATATACATATAAATACATGTATAAACAAGCATAAAAGTTCGGTGCTTTTCCAGTATATGGGGCCTTGACGAAACAGAGAAAATAGCCTTGGCGGAAAAGGAAATTTGGCAACATACTTTCTGTCAACCTATTTACTTTGTCATTTCGTATACAGAAGCATTTTTTCAATATTTATACAATTTGTTTAGCGTAAAATGTCATTTATCCTATTTTATATATAATCAGAAGTAATTTGTATAGAAAAAACAATAATAATATACGTATAATTAAAATACGCATATAAACAAAAAAAAAAAAATCGTCGAATTTGTTTCCATGGCTGTTTATGTAATTTGGCACCAAATCTCACTTTCTGATGCCCGAATTGCGCCAAGCTTTTTAAAAAAACGCGCCATGATCCCTATTATAGAAAATCACCAAAAGTTCATTGGGTTTGTTTTCATAACTTTTGGCAACAAATATATGTATATTAACGAATCTATTCGTTTTTGAAACTCGAATTACGACAAACCTAAAAGCAAAGGATTCTATAATGGAAAAGTACCCGATTTTCTTATGGACAATATTCAAGTGACATAACATGGTGTAAAATTATCGCGGATAGCGAATTTGTTTAAATATCTCATCAATTGATGCCGAATAAATGCAGGCATGCATGCACAAAATATTTAATTAATTTTGTATGATAAATAATTATTAGAAAATTCGTATATACATATTAATTAAAATAAAAAATTTACATATTTAAAATAACATGAAAATATGCATGATGGTGCACTAAAATACAGAGAAAATTAAAACCTGTTACTGAAAATGTCTGTAACATAGTACTTTTCAATACCGTGGTTCTTAATGTTATTCACAAGCAGATGGAATTTTTCTCATCCTTAAACGCAAAGGAAGAATAGAATACAGATCGTTGTTATAAAAGTGCGAGAGGTAGCCACAATTTAAACCTAACCATTTTATACAAACTGGTTTTCAAGGTGTAATTGATTTTACTTACCAATCCCTAAAACAGTCGTCAGTTGTCGCAACAGCTATGTATGAGGCCATGATAATAAAAAAATGCCCCATTAAAACGTTAAAAGCATGGCAACCGAATTACAGATTTACCAATATTTTTAAAACGAAGCACGCTGTCATGTTTTTAGAGGCCTCGAAGTCTGAGTGGGGGTTGGCGAGCGTAGCTCGCAGGGGGTAGGCCCCCTAGTATATATATATAACCATAAATGAAACATTATCATAACACGAACTTAAACCATGAAATAATTAAGTATGAAATAATTAGTTGACAATGAAAGATTCCCCAACACACTTAATATGGAATCAAAAAACATTGAAAGAATAAGAAATTAAATAAAAATTGAATCAATGGAATAAATGAATTAAATGAAATGAAATTTGTGGAATTTAGACAGAATTATCAAGTCCCAATTGCCTAAATACCACAAATAAAATGAGATGTTTCATCTTCATATTAGCCAAACATTGCTAAAAAATATGATATTGGGACTACATCTCAAATAAAATGATTCAAATCAGTGATAAAATAAAAATAAAATACAATATAAAAAAAGGAAAGAAACCATACTTATAAAAAATCCATAAAGATGAATGGAGATATAAATAAGATACCTTGCAGTTCATGAACCATCATGAAAACTCCAACATGACTGGGGAATGAAATATATATATATATATATATATATATATATATATATATATATATATATAACCACACACAAGATTTCCTCGTATTAGAATATATATGATAGAATGATAAAATTTTGTTTAGTTTGTAAACACATAGCGCAGTTTAAAATCCCCCTTCTGAAATTTCCGTCAATAAACGAAAATGTGATCGAGATATTTTGTGTATGATCTGTAGAATTTATACACACCAAGTAATACACAAAAAATCAGTTAAATTTAAAATAGCGCACCGCAACTGAAAACACATACTTCCAGCAATTATTGTAAGAGACAGAACTTTATCAGAATTCTTTTGTGTGCCCTGTAAATGAACAATGAATGATATGCACACAGCAATCTATAGTAAGAAACTCCCATGTAATGCAACTCTCAGTGATATACATCAATTTCAATATATTTGAAATCGTATAACATCATTTAAATAATACGCAAAGAATTTTCCTCTATAGACCGTAATATAACAGAACTCTTTTGAGTTGTCCCTTTAAAGTAACTATAAGCGCGACACACTTCATTTTCAATACTGAACATGCCATAGTGAACATCAATAACATATATCAATTGCGGGACAATCTGAGTATATTTACGTGAGTTAGAGCACGGAAAGACAGATAGACAAACCGAATTTATAAACACTTTTCAACTATGTAGGAAAGTGTTAAAAATAAAGAACAGAGACTCACTCAACAGCGTGAATCTTTGCTGACATTATTACTCAATCCTTTTGGAATCGAATATCGTTTTTTTTTTTTACATTTTTATTACTTACCCATCATACGTAGTATAGGGTAAGTCTTGTAATCGTTTTGAAAATCGAAAAAAAATTTTTGACGGATTTACACGTTTCAGACACTGGAGATTCCGAAAAACATATTTTTAGAAAAAAAATTTTGCCGTCCGTCTGTGTGTCTGTGTGTGTGTCTGTAAACGCTCTATCTCCCGAAAAAATTGAGATAGAGACTTGAAATTTGGTATGTACTTAGTATGTAATAATGGGAAGAAGCCTATTTCATTTCAATAACCTCGATTAAACGGAACAATTTTTTTCGGACTCTCGAAATATTCGTTCTGATGAAAGGTATATAAAAATTTTCGAAATTGTTTATTTTAAGAAATAAATATAAAAGACAATAAAAAAACATAAATTTTGCATAAAGCATGAAGTCGATCGGATAATTAGTTGCCGAGATATTTGGAATCCTATTTTCTACACTCTTCGATTTTTCATGACCCTGTATTTCATCCAACTTTCACTTCAAAGATATATTTTAATTGGAAATTTGACGCTTAATCAGATGCAATAAACCGCTAGTTAATAGGATTATTATTTTTGGAGTTATAAGGAAAAACCTCTTTCAAGCAATTCAGTAATCGAGCCTTTAAAGTTTGTGACGTCATCAAGCCGCGATTTTATTTGAATTGCAATGCATTTTATAAGTAGTTTACACATTTTTATTTTAATATTTTACATTATGCATATCCATGATGGGTAAGTATTACGGTGGCCCCCAACGACTAGTTTTAATATAATTTGAATTATAAAAGAATGGCTACTCGAATACAACTTTTTCCTCTTGTGTATAAAATCAATACAAAACGTCATCTTTGCCATCGTTTTCCGAATAATGTTTTGCCTTCATAGGGAAAAAAAATAGCATCTGAATATCTGTAAATAATTTCGTGCATTTAAAAAGATATATAATTGATTTTAAGAATGTGTTAGAAAATAAAGTTTAGACTTGAGCCCAGCGGAGCTATCTGAGAAAGTGTGATTGGAAACCTATCTCCTGTTTGCTAATCACTTTTCTCGCGGTGGGGTATCGCTCTCCCTTACTATCCGCCTGAGGCAAAAAGTGTCTTGTTTTATGTTGTGGGATGACCTTTCTGTTTGTCAATCGCAAGCTTAGTAAATATCATTGGACTTTAAAAGTGTCAATCATAGTCACAGGATACGCCTTACAGATGGCAACGGTTTTTCTTTTTACGGCTATTTCGATCTTTCAACTGAGTGAAGTAGCCTCTTAAGGACCAAACAGGCAGCGTTTTTATGTGTCGCTATCTATGATGTGGTATGACGGACTCTTTGATCAGAAATTACTTTATTAGCATGTCTGAAGGTCAGAGGTCATGAGCGGGAGACGTTGATGGTTCAAAAAACGCCCATTTCTTTTGGTGAAACTCCCCTTTCTTTTGTCGATGACCACAAAATGATTTGAGAAATGACAAGAATGGGAAGAGATTTGGTTTATGGCTATCTCAGGACGACTTGCTCAGGAAGGCACTAAACGCAGATTTTAGACTGCGAAAATAAACCCGGTTTAAACAATTGTGAAACACAAACACACACTCAGATTTTAATGTAACTAAGAATCATAAATTTTTAAACACTGACATCCTTCAAAAATTTTTAATATATTTTCAAATAAAGAATTGCTAAACAGCTTGTCTTTACAAAAAGGTCACTTGCAGAAAACAAGCGGATTAAAATTCAAGTCAGGCAGCCAAGACAGACATTTTATGTCCGTTACTTCATCAATCAAGTCATTTAGGTAGCAGATAACGCGTCTCCGACTCGCTCACTCTTCATTACCGGACAAGCCACGAACATACCAATCGATATATACAAAGTTCACTTTTCATATTTTTTCATCATATAAATTACATACATCAAGCAATTACAATGTAATAACTATAAAACATCTTGATCACGTAGTTATTTAACTAGCTTGGCCGTGTCTTTAAACGAGACGAGTGATTAATTGACTGATGAAATAAAGAAATTCACCCGTTCCTACCGTGCATACATCTATATTAAAATCTATATAGAATGCATTCAAAGTAATTTCCATGATATAATAATAACAGAAGGGGAAGTAATAGTAATTATAAGACAAAATTACATTTTTGACATTGTCCATATTTTAATAGCCTCACAATATTTTTTTAGGTGCGTTCGTAATTATATAAATACGTAGCACCTATTGTCGTCGTCTGGTCCGTCCGTCCGTCTGTCTGTCCGTCCGTCCGCATACACTATATTGCCAAAGGTGACCGGTCACTTGCGATTTTAGACGTTTTGTTAACTACCTAGAAAAATACATGAGGAATTAACCTGAAACTGCAGGTGTGTAAACAGTATAGTATAGGTTATATATTTCCGCGAAGATCTTTTCACTAAACCCTGTAGGGGACTGTCAACAAATTGAAAAAGAACGAATATCTTTTGGATAACCCTGTAAAAACTAATGTAGCAAACGCGTTCAAACTCGAGATTATTAATAAGTGGCTTATTGTAATATACTGTGTTCATTTTTATGAGGATAGCATGTATACTCGTAGAGAAATTAAGGTTTTTATAAAAACAGTCCCAGATTTCGCCTAGTTTTTTGCTTATAATTTGCAGAGTTCTTAATATAAAAAAAAAAAAATTCTTTTTAGAAAATATGACAAACATCATTGTACATAATACTCTGCAATCAGAATTAAAAAATAATAAAAATTGGATGAAAAATGAGCAGGTTTACTAAAAAATGTTTCACTGCGCATGCGCGAATGCAATCAAAATATAATATGCATAATGTATTAGCTAAGTATATAGAGCAACTTTTGTGAAAGTCTCAAAATCTTAGCTTGAAAATTATCGTCGATATAATAAGCTCGAAATCCGTTATTCCCAAAAGGAAGCAAAAATATGAGGGGTTGTATCCAAATATAGTAGTACGTACAATATTGTGTACGCTATCTTGGCACTAATCAATAGATATTTGATACAACCCCTCATATTTTTGCTTCTTTTTGGGAACAACGGATTTCGAGCTTATTCTATCGACGATAATTTTCAGAATTTTCAAGCTATGATTTTGAGACTTTCACAAAAGTTGCTCTATATACATAGCTAATACATTATGCATATTATATTTTGATTGCATTCGCGCATGCGCAGTGAAACATTTTTTAGTAAACCTGCTCATTTTTCATCCAATTTTTATTATTTTTTAATTTTGATTGCAGAGTATTATGTACAATGTTGTTTGTCATATTTTCTGAAAATAACTTTTTTTTATATTAAGAACTCTGCAAATTATAAGCAAAAAACTAGGCGAAATTTGGGACTGTTTTTATAAAAACCTTAATTTCTCTACGAGTATACATGCTATCCTCATAAAAATGAACACAGTATATTACAATAAGCCACTTATTAATAATCTCGAGTTTGAACACGTTTGCTACATTAGTTTTTACAGGGTTATCCAAAAGATATTCGTTCTTTTTCAATTTGTTGACAGTCCCCTTTAGGGTTTCGGGAAAAAATCTTCGCGGAAATATATAACCTACACTATACTGTTTACACACCTGCAGTTTCAGGTTAATTCCTTATGTATTTTTCTAGATAGTTAATAAAACGTCTAAAATCGCAAGTGACCGGTCACCTTTGGCAATATAGTGTATAACAACACAAAAACTACCCAACCGAATGGTTTGAAATTGAAGATACATTATCTTTGC
This sequence comes from Maratus michaelseni, assembly GCA_963931845.1. NCBI lineage: Eukaryota > Metazoa > Arthropoda > Arachnida > Araneae > Salticidae > Maratus > Maratus michaelseni. The sequence continues at coordinate 326,689,392 of OZ007594.1, forward strand.
AGAATTTTGTCGAGACATTTCAAATTTTATGAAAATCGAATCAAAACTTTAGAAAAATATTAATAAAAACATTTATTAAGAAATTTGAACTTAAAAAAAAAAAATCGGTGCTTTCTTGTTGTAGGAGCTTCCGAGGTTTTAACCGTCAAGCGACCGAGATACTTATTTTATGACAGAAATTAATCTGCAGACGATATAATTCATTTCTCAGAATTAAAAGTCATCAAGATCTGAATATTTATGTAACTAGCTATAGTACGAACGCACCTCATTTGTCACGTTTGACGTACAATTTCCAACTTGTTTAAATAGTCTTAGATTAAGAATATCAATCAAAAATGACAAAACAGTAAAAAAATTCAGTTTACTATTAAAGATAAGTCCGATGTTGTATAAAAATTATATTACAATGTATATACAAAATTATATACAATGTCTTCAGCAAATCTTTAATCACTGAACTTTTAATTATTTCTTCCATATCATTTGTAAACATTCCAGAAATGTACAGCGGGTAAATGTATGCTATACAGTGATTGTGTCATAACACTCTCAAATCCAAACTGGCTATACACTGCAAAAAAAAAGTGTTGATTTTACAGTTTAATACTAGCACCAAGAATACATTGATGAACTAAGGAGCTATATTTCGTCTTTGAATTAAACTACGGATAGCGAATATAATATGCTATATTCTTTAGAGAGAAAAAAAAATTGATTAAAAAACTGACATCAAACAAAAGCAGATTTTTTTTTTTTTTTTTTTTTTTTTTTTTTTGTAAGGCAGTAACAAATGAATACATGTTGAATTGTACAATTAAATATTTAGCATACTTACTTACTACACTTTCTTTAATTTGTCATCCATTTTACGAATTCTAATTCTTATTCTACCAATTTTTATAATTTACTAGCATGCTATGCCCGCTGCACTGGGCCATTTTTCTAAATGTACCTTAAATCAAACGAAATGGCTTTGTATTTTAAAGGAATGTGGATCTTCACCTACAGATGCTACCTTAGTAAATATTTTCAAGCAAACCTTGAATCAAACGAATTATATCAATGGATTTAAGCATGAATTTTAAAGCAATAGGGACGTTCACCTGGATTTTCCTTCAATATTGCTGTAAACGATGTGAACGACAGCATTGCGTTATATTATATCATTGGAAAACAATTGGGCTAAAAGAAGCAACTCATTTAGTTGATCATTTATAGTAGAGTTTGGTAGGGAAATGAGGCCATATGAGATTATGACAACAGGAACTAACATGTTCTTTAGTCAACATACTACTAAAAGAGAAAGCATTACAATGATTGCATAGGTTGACCATTGAACTTAAATAATGTTCGGGTGATTAATTTTCGTCTGTATCTTGAATTCCGTCCCTCTTTCTTGTCTCCATGTGTGATTCTGGTAACGTAAGTACAATCTCACTCTATGTTACGTTGTATTTCGCAATATACGTCCTCTTCTGGCAAGTCTACTACACTGTTAAAAATAAATCCGTAAATTCACGGTAAAACTACTGGCAGCAAAGTAGCCGGACTTTTTCAGTTCCGTTAGTAGATTTTCCATTTTGAAAGATAAAAGAAGGACAATCTCCGTTTGCAGAAGCGGTAACTTTCCGTTAACGCTCTCAGAAATCACGGAAATATTCCTCGTAGCACTGACAGGAAAGGGAATTTTCCGTTATAGATAAACTCGGTTTAAAAAATATTTTACATCTGACTTGGTGCTGCCATCTTTGGCCTATAGCGGGAGTAAGATGATTGGATGTCAAGAACATATTCTGGTCGAACTGGGTTTTGAACCAGGGGTGACAGTGACTCGAGTCCAACGTCTTGCCGGTTTGACCAGTGGGCACTTGCTAGAACAGCAGTTTGAAAGGATCATATGGCAATTCTTAAAATGGCGGTTTAGAACAGACATAATTTGGGGTTTAGAAGCTTGGTAATTTTGAAGTTAATTGCGGGGAGATATCGTTATGAGATGATGTTGATGTTTTAAAATTGTAATATTAATACAGGGTAAAAACATGAATTATATATATTCTTAATTTGATTGTTAGATGTAAAATATAAATATTATATTTGAATTATATTCGATAAAAAAATGTTTGAAAAAATGTTAAGAAAAGTGTTTTTTTTTTTTTTTCCAACTATTATATATTTTTTAAATGGTGTTCGCTTAGAATAAATTTTCAGTGAGAGTGCTTTTTATTACTTTAAATATTAAATTGCGAATAATTTTAAAGGAATGAGAAAAATATTATTATTTTCTTTTTATTTGAAAGCGTTATTTTTGTATGTTGCTTTTTTGAGTAAAATCGATTTTTTTTCACTTAATTTAACTATTATATATATATATATATATATATATTAATCTGCTTGTTTAGAATATATTTTAAGTGCGAATATTTTCTTATAACTTTAAAAAATAAATTGCAAATAATTTTAAAAAATGGGAAAATTGTTTCTTTTTTTTTAATTCGAAAGTACTATTTTTTATTTATTTATTTATTTATTTTTTTAATAAACTCGAAATTTTAATTTATTAAATTTTTAGTTTTTCTGTGCAACAACATGTCAGTTTTTTAAACATTGAAAATAAATATGCAGCAGATAAGATAACGGAATATCTCCGTTGGCCCCTTTCGCCCCACCAGTGGCTGAGAGGTTGTGCTCTCGAAGCTGGTAGACGGGAGGTGCTGGGTTCGATCCCAATCGCGCCCGTCGGCCTAATCGCTCGGAGTTTTCGTGGTTTTCTTTCGAGCCGTGGATCTTCTCCATGCGTAAATACGGATTAGGTTCCCTTAGAAAGACCCCCACGAAGGGCACTCCCCCCGGGCCTATATCCCTAGTGTCGATAATTGGCCGTCAATAATCAACCCAACTCAACCCAACCCGTTGGCCCCTTTCCTCTCCGTCCGTTCCGTTGTTTTCAGGAAATATGAGACAATTTTCTGTTTTTTAACGGAAAATACCCTTTTGTAGCAAAAAAGGACTTTTTCTGTGAAATTCAGGAAAAAAATACCCGTGAATTTCAGATTTTTTTTTAACAGTGTACGGTTTTTCATCTTTCGATTCCAGCAGAGTAAATACAGTGAAAATTGTAATAAATTGTTTGCCCATAAAGAACAGTGTTTAACTTTCATATTTTAAAAAATGATGAAACATAAAAAAGTGAATTTTTAAAGCTGAATATGAATAAAATTAAAATGACGCCATTTTCACTGTCTTTCCATTTTTAAGACCAGTTGCATTCGTGTAACCGTTAATCTGAGGAAAAAAAACCCAATGATTAACTCTGGTCGAAGAATAAACCTCTAGTTTGTATCCAATAAAATCTTCCTAATCTTCCATAATCTTGCCGATATCCAAGTTTAACGTCAAACATTAGAAGTGCTTGAAACGATATGGTTGCTAATGTACCAGAGTTAGTTGCAAAACGAAGTTATTTACGCGCCAAGCTATGTTCCATTAAATAATGTCAAATTACTGTTAATTCAATTATAGATCTTTCATTAACAAAATTCCATACCTTAAATAAAACTGACAATAATAAAGTTAGTTATGCAAAATGTTTAGTAATATTATTTTTGGCGAATACTTAAACCGAATATTTTTTTTTTTTTTTTGCATTTATCTAAAGAGCATAATAACACGCAGAAATAAATTCATTTCTCACTATGTTTAGCTGCTAGGGCTGTGTGTAGGTCGAAAAGGCTTTATAAGGATCGAAAAATTATCTAATCAGAATTTCAGGTACTCGTTTTTTCTTATCCAGCCTGAAATGATAAATCGACCAATATTATTTATTCAATTCGCCACCATTGACATTACAAAGTTTTTCCGTACATTGAAAGCGCCAAAACAGTGGCTGTGATGTTCTGCTCTCAAAGCTGGCATACGGGAAGTGCTGGGTTCAAACCCCTGTCGCGCTCGTTGACCTAACCGTTCGGAGTTTTCCGTGGTTTTCTTCTAACCTTGCCGTAAATACGGGTTAGGACCCCTTGGAAAGACTCCCACGGAGGGCACTCCCCACCAGGGTATATATCCCTCGTGTAGATAATCGGCCGTCATAAAATCAACCAACCGTACATTGGAAGCATTGCTTTTTTGGTAAAACTTTGCTTCATAATGAAAAAACCCCATAAATTTAGCAATCGCTAATTTCAAAAGTCGTCTAATCTTCTGTAATCTGAATCGTCGTCCAGAGTAACCTTCAAACATAAACGAAACATCCAACAATATAGTAAAAATGCCAACTGGCAGGTGACCGGAATACGGACAATTAGTCCAATGTCTTTTTAAAACCTTCCTGAAAAAAGGGGAGATATGCAGAAAAAAACTAAAAAGAAATGACGAATCAAAAAGAGAATCGAAAATTTATTTCAGCAAACAATATTTATTGCAAAATATAGCTTTTTGTGATAGTAATAACGCATAAATGCACACATCTCCTTAAGAATATTCTTTGGTTCCTAACTTTTGAAATAGTGAATATTTCTATAAGTGAAATTGGCGATATATTAAAAAAATAATAAAATAAAAATAAAAGAATAGACAATATAAGCTGGTCTGAGTTCGAGGCTATAAAAATAATATGTTTGGTGAAAACAAACCGGCATGTTTCCGTAGTAAATTTTTAAATGTCTAAAATTTAATTATTTTACAATATGTGTTTGAGTGGCAGACATTCACTAAAATTTAAATATTTGATCCCATATTCATAACAATAACTGCTATTTATATAATTTGCATTTGAATATAAAAATTTACTCCAAAAAGGATCTTGTAAACACGAAAAAACACTATTATTGCTAATACCGCTCAAGCTGATGTCACGCTTATGCATTTTTGGCTTAAAATCACATTGCTTGGCGACAAAAGTAAAATCAAAACCGTAAATAAACAAATAAGATGTAACTCATAAATGCAGTCATTTTTACAATTACGTCTGCTAGTGCCTGTAAGACACATGATAGGGAAGTTATATAAAAAAATTAACAGAAAGAAAAAAAAGGAAAAAAAATTACTCATATTTTATTAAATCAAATTATTAGATGCATCTTTGTTAACCTGACGCAAACCGCCAAATATTGACTTAATCTGAATTGCAATCTCATGCATTGCAAATATTTGTAAGCATTACAAACATTCCTTTGGGGTTTAAATTAAATATTATGCCTCATTAAAACATTTTTTTTCTTTCTTTTTCTTTTTTTTTTTTGCGTGGAGGGGGGGGGGATTTAAAAAAATTAATAACAGAATTTTTCTTTTATTTTTCTACGCGTTTGCATTATTTTCTGATATAGCCGTTTCAATTCTTTCGCCAACGATATTGGTCGCCAAACAAATGGCCTATGGTAACCTTATCGTCCAAAATAACAGAACTTTCCATCATAATTCTATAACTAATATACGTAGAACTATGTGTTATATACTAAAACCTTCCCTGAAAAATTATCTATCCAACAGTGTAAGTTCCACGAAATTCCATTCCGCAGAACTCGAGTTATAAAGGAACAGAACGAAATTTCCGTTTGTGTTTTATATATATAGTAGATAATGCAATTTTGTTATCTCTATAATAAAACTGTAAGTCATGTGACTGTCCTCAACAGTTCCGGGATGCCGCATCGCTTTTTCATATGCCAAGCGGCCATTTTTATTCAAAATTATTTTTTCGAATAAACTGCATAAAAGTTACATTTTAAGAAAGATCGTTCAAAATAAATTAATATTTGAGAGATGACTTGCGTTCAATTATGTATATATTCTGCAATAACTTCAGTCGAAAGATTCGCAGTTCAAATTCTCTATTCATAAAAGTAAACAAAAAAAAGATTGATTCGTCGTGAACATTTAAAATATTAAATCATGGAGGTAATCATTCGCAAAGCAAGTTCTCCGCGAATGAATTTTTGGACCGCTGCCTCGCGTCAAAAAAATAATTCGCACCAGTGAGACAATCAAAGTTTACCATAATTATGTGCTATACAACTCAACTTTCGGACCTTTTCTTGACGTAAATTGAACTCATGTAATAATATTTAATGAATCAGATTTTTAGCATTTTTAAAATCGCTAATACAGCTTTTATTTATCGCGTGTACAAATTAGAAATGATACTTTGATTTTGAAATCAAATGTTTTGATTTATGATATTATTTCTTATTTATTTATTTATTTTCTCTTTTAAATGAAAAGTGTGAAGTATTTTAAATTTATGTAATATAAGCATTTTAGATTAAAGTTAAGTATTTTAAATGAAATGAGTGACAGGTTTATAATTTAAAATTAAATTAATTGTAGTTATGAATGACGGTGATGGGAACGATATTTGGCGAATTATCATCTGCTCCCGGCTAACAAAAATACTCATAATTAAAAAAAAAAGAATAAAAATAAATAAATGATAGTTTGTTGTAAATAAATATTGATATACATATCAAAAATAATTTATAGAATTAAAATAAAAAATAAAAGTAAATAAACAACAATTTCCATAACAAAGTTTTCGCCAAATTGGCGGGGGAGGGGGGGGGGATCGCGCCAACGTGCGTATGTGACATTTGTGCCCAAAAAATATGCGAAATGCTACCATGATCGCAAAAGTTCATGATTTGTCTATTAGAATCTTCCGATTTGGCGAAGGATTAAGGGAAAATTAAATTATGAATAAATGTAACGTGTTGCAATGTTTAACATACATTTAAGGGAGACCAAACTGGTCGCCAGTGGCGGCTAGTAGGTATAATTATCCTTCTATATTAAAAAAAAAAAAAGTAATCTGGAACTGAGCCAAAAACGAAATGGACCAATAAAATTCTGCGTAGATATTCCGAGTTATTCTCATCGCTTTTTTACTAGGGACTTTTTTGAGGAGCTATTACTTTTTTTCTAGCCATCATACGGATTCGAAAATCATACCACCAGACGCGAAATATAACAAGCTTTCATAAATTAAAAAAAATTATCACGGTCGGACAATAAAAACTCAAAAAATCCTTAAAAATCGAGTAAAAAATCTTTTATTGAAAAAGTCATTTTTTTTATATTGTTGCCAATTTCTAAATAAGCGCAAAGGATTATGTTTTATCTCAAACTAGCAAGCTACGCCCGCTGCGCTGGTCAGTTTCTACAAATGAACCTTGAAGCAAACAAAATATATCGTTTAATTTGACCTTGTATTTGAAAGCAATCTGTATATTTACCTGGAATATCCTTCCACATTACTGAAAAATGACGTGATTGCGCTATTATATTTTCTAATGTGCAGTAAAAATTTTAGCTGTTAAGGACCAACTCTTTTATTTGGTCATTTACAGTTAAGGTTTGCTAAAGAATGATAAAACTATATGCAATATACTAAAACCATCACTAAAAATTATCGAACTAACAATGCAAACTAATTAACAAAATCCATTCAGTAGAAGTTTTTATAAAGGCTAATCTTTTATAATCGGGTTCATCTGATTATAGAACTTTTCCACGTAATTCTAAAACAGAAAATATAAAATATACTAAAACCATCCTTACAAATTATCTACTTAACAATGCAAGTCGCAAAAAATACGCCCAGTAAAAACTTTCAAAAAGGCTAATCTTTCGGAATCGGGTTCTCCTGACTGTATAACCTTCACACAACTGTTTGACTAAGCAGCGTAGAACAATATGTAGTACATTAAAACCATTCCTGAAATAGCATCTGACTAACAATACAATTCTCATCAAAATCCGTCCAGTAGAACTTTTTCAGAAGGCTAATCTTTCATAATCCGAATCAAATACTGAAAAAGCTAATATTTGATAAAAAAAAATATCACCTGATTTTCGAATTTCCCCCTATAATTCCTTTCTTTTTTTTAAATAAAATTAATAACAGCTTTTTCTTTTATTTTTCCAACTGTATAGCCATTTCAATTCTTTCTGCATCAAAAAAAAAAAAAAAAAAAAGACACCTTTTGGCTTAAAATCAAATTGTTTAGGATCAAAAGTAAAATCAAAATCGCCAAAAACAAAAGATAAATCGCGAAATATTGTTTCGATAGCAATCTTGCCCCTTGAATAATTTTTTAAGCATTGCGAACATTCCCAATCATGTTTAAATTAAATATTTTCGTTTTATAATATTCTCTCATCAAAACTCTTTTTTCTTTCTTTTTCTTTTTTTTTTTTTTTAATTAATTTAACACAGTTTTTCTTTTATTTTTGGAGATGTATAGCCTTTTCATTTCTTTCTGCAACAATAATGATCGCCAAAAAAATAGCAATGGTAACCTTTTCGGCCAAAATAACAAAACTTTCTATCATAATTCAATAACTAATCTACGTAGAACGTCGTGTTATACATATAAAACTTCCTCTTGAATCACTCTATCAAAAAAAACCGCATCAAAATCCATTGCGTAGTTTTAAAGATTTAAGCGTACATAGGGATATAGGGACAGAAAAAGCGACTTTGTTTTATACTATGTAGTGATAAAAAATGTAATTAGCGCGAGACTATTAAAAACAATAATGAATGTTTAAAATAATAATTAAATGATCACGTGTTGAAAGCAGGAAATAAAGAAAATTACGGCATAAAAATTGTGTTTACAAATGAATATTAAAAAAAAAAAAAGATGAATTAAATGAAAAAGCATTATAACCTGATTACAGAAGAAAGTCGCCATTCGTGATATCATCATCATCATCTTTTTAAAACAGGATACATTACCAGGTTTAGAGGCTGTGAAATCAGAACGGGGGTTGGTGAGCGTAGCGAACAGGGGGCGGAGCCCCCTAGTCACTTAAACATTTGAAATTTTATTTACATTTAATATAAACTCCGCTTAATAAGTCGTTTTTAAGTAGACTTGAGAGTGACGTACTATCGAGGTTTGACTGTATTTAATATGTTAGAATTCTAACATTTTAGAATTTAGAGATAAATATAAAATTATTTTTATTTCAGTCGGATATCACTGGACTATTTTTTAAACAAGTAATCTATACTAATAAAATAAAGTTTCGCTCTGTGTGTGTGTGTGTGTGTGTCTGTTGGCGTTGGCTAGCAAAATCTAGCACACCTAGAAGCCTGGAATTTTAGATTTAGGTAGTCTAAAAACTGATGAAAGATCACAAATAAAAAAGTCATTATTCCGAAGCTAGCTGGCGCATGCTCAGAAACCGATATCCGTATCTTCCGGAATAGAAGAAATTCGCCATGGGCAAACGGCTAGAAATGCTGAAAAACCGTCTACATATTCTGAAAGAACGCACTTTTACGTCTCGAACGATCTGGTTGGTTTGAAAATTTTTTACATTTAACCCTTTGAAAAAAAAATAATCAAAAAGCATCGAATTCGTGTTTTTTATTTTCTCCCGTTTTCCGAGCCTTGCATCCACCGGAATAGAAAAGGTACGGAAAAACGAAGGTCACCAAATTAAAGAGCTGACTTTGCCCTTTTCAAAGCCACCTTTGGTTTTAAAAAATACAAAAATTAACCCTTCGAAAAAGTATATTTTCTGTATACCGTTTTGCGATTTTTGCGATTTTGGCAATTTTTAAAAATTCACATCGGCGATTCAAAGAAATTTACGAAAACTAAAAATGCCAGACAATATCTACATTTATTCCTTTTTTGACATATTTATTTGTTTTTGAAAAATACGAATATTAACTCTTCAAAAAAAAATTCGTGCGCAGGACTCTCTTTTGCGAATTCCGATTTTCTGCGATATATAAAATCTGGCATCGGCTTTCTAAAATAACCAAACAAAAAGCAAACACACCTAAAGACATCGACGTTCTATCGGGTTTAGGCAGAAACATTTAGTTTTAAAAAAAATCACGTTAACCCTTTCGAAAACGTTTTTTACTGTAAGTCAATTTCGCTTTTTTAACTATTTCTTCTATATTTAAAAATCCGAATTGGCGTTTATAAACAAGATACGAAAAACTAAAAATACCGCGCTTAATCTACATCCCTTTGTTTTTTAAAATCTGGTATCCGTTTTTAAAAATTTTAATTTTAACCCTCCGAAAAAAATCCTTTCCAAAACTCACTCACGCGATTTTCGTTTTTCGGTCCAGATTTAAAAATCGGCATCGACTCGGGAAATTCAAGTACGGACAAACAGTAGACTCCAGATCATAGATACGTTCATTTTCTTCAAAACGCACCGTTGGGTTTTAAAAAATATCTAAATTAACCCTTTCGAAACCGATCGTTTACGTAACCCGCTTTCGCGATTTCCGCTATTTTGGCAATGTTTACCTGTGGTTAAATTTCAATTCTACTAGGAAATTTGGTTGATTCGAGTGTTCTGAAAAGGCCTCCTCCAAAACAGACTGCTCCCTCCTGGCGGTGGAAGGTGGAACTATAGGAGTATCTCTGGTTCTATGAGCCCGATTACGACGGGGTTTGCCTCATTCGACTTGATTTCGACAGTCTACAGATTTCAGTCATATTCGTATAGAACAGATGTTTAATATATCGGGCCTGGGCAACGCCGGGCGGGTTAGCTAGTAATAAATAAAATATTGTAATTAGGCGAATGTTTTGGTGATTATTAGTAAAATTAATAATAATGGGATCATGTTGTAAGTTAAAGCTATAGAGATGTCTAACACACGCGTCTAAGTAATAACTTTTCATACTATTTAAGCAATGTTATATAGATAAATGATACGCTGTTCCCAATTCACATCTCGTGTTTAAGCATATTATCGTCGCTAGACGAAAATAAAAAATTATACTTTCAAAAGTCTGAATAGGGGACATTTATATTTGACAAAACTTTCGTATCTCTAACTCACACTTCTAAATGATCACTCTTGTTACACTACTACTACTATTTGCTACACTATAACAATTTTATATAGATCAATCATACTCTGTTTATAATTCGCATACCATCTTACGCTTAAAGGGTTGATTGATCACCCAAAAGTGGAGAGGGAAATTATACTTTAATAAGCGACAATAAGAGTTTCATAAGCGACAGCGACAGTAAGTATAGATATCTATATATCTATATTGCCTATATATTTTTTTTACAAAATATATATCGTAGTCGAAATTAAATTTCCTCAATTAAGAGAGTTAAAAGCATTGTATAGACCATAATGGCATAGAAGTTGGTCAACAGATATTTCAAATCATGCGTTCAGGATTTATTATTTTTTTAAATGGACAAAAAATCGCCGATAGACAGCGCTGTACATAACGTGGTTAACATAAAAGGAACCTCTGTACGACCTATGCAAATGACGAATCCTATGAAAGAGGAAGATAACAACAGGACAACAGGACATCCGTACAAGATTCCTGTACAACAGGAATCTGAAGTTCAACGATGTATAATTCCGGCTTTTAGAGACAAAGTTTTTGTTAGTAAAGCTTTTCTCACAGAATGACAAGAAAGTCACAATTTCGATTATAATATTCCGCCAGCGAGATAATTTACGAAAATCACTTTTTGTATCAAGTACTATATTTACTAGCATATTTTTCGCGATTTTTGCCCTTTTATCGGTACCAAAAGTACGGGATGCGAAAATTACGTGAGTTACTTTCCTAAAGTCTTGACTCATATTAATTTTTCTTCAACAAAAACTTCAAACATGTACAGAATTATTGTTTTTAAGATGATTAATAATATTTTGTTGAATAATTGCTATCATATATTCTAATACGAGCAAATCTTGCGCGTGTGTGTGGTTATATGTATATATATAATATCTTTGAATTTAAAAAAAACATTAATCAAGTTCTCTCAACATTTCTAACCTAATCTCCAATTGAGATAGTTAGTAATAAAGTGTAGACAGAATACCACAAAGTTAATAAATTAACAAGTGCAAACATAATATTACCACAGCAATTTCAACAATGGTAATCAGCAAAAAATACTGAAAGTTGTGAAGAATATTTTAAAAAAAAATAATGTAATATGCCATAAAATGTAAGATAATTGGAATTTGGATATCAAGTGATTTCAAATGGAATTGGAAATGAAAAATGGTATAATATGTCATAAAATGTAATAGAATGGAAATTGGATATTAAGAGAATTAAAATGTAATGAATCATACAAATAGTATATCCCTACGTTCATCTCATATTCAGTCAATAAAAGAACATGGTAAATAAAGCACACATCTCCTCCCCCCCCCCTGTGATAATGCAACCGAATGAGCTCCTATTCGCATGTGCATTGCACCTCCCCAAACACACCGTAAAAATTCGACGTTTAAAAAAAAAAGTTTTAAAATGTTTTGATCAAAATTTTTAAAATGTCTTCTTTAATCATTGTTCGTTTCAAATCCATATCTTCTCAAACGCATCCATTGTTTTAAGCTAATCAATTTTTATGTAAATATGAAGAATTTTTTTTTACAATAATAAATCAATCTGCAGATAAGGGATATTTTTAATGTTTTCAAGTGTAATTTATTTGTATGGTTTCTTCATTCCTTTATATAATCAGGATGATTATTCTTTTTCCATAATTAAGAGAAATAATGTAAATAAATAAATATCAAAGATTATTTTTGATTCTGTTTTTATTAATATATTGTAAATTTTATAGTTTAAAGTTACTGATACATGATACTTTAGTAAATGGGGATTTTCCTAATTATTATTTTTTTTTTTTTTTTTTTTTTTTTTTGAGATTTAATGGCAACATTCTTCCGTTTGTTTATTTGGCGCTACAGTTTGGCGAATTATGTGGTGTACTTTTCGGTTAGCCGGGCGCCAATGAAGTATATATATACAAATATATATATATATATGTGTGTGTGTGTGTGTTACTGGCGCCGGCTAATCGAAAAGTACCTAATTTGCATATAGTTTTTTTTTTTTAATGGGACGACGGGATAACGAACGGAATTTCGACAGGATAATGAATATTTTTGATGGTACCAGAATATTTTTCTGCATTTTATAGTTATATTAAGAAATACATATTTTTATGATTTGCTAAATCACTTATTTGTTTACCTTTTCATGCATTATATTATTGAAGGTTGTTAGTTCTCTTATTCGTTTAAATACACCCTACTTATATAAAAATAGCGCGTGTTCTCTGTGGTGTTTCGCATAAACGTTGTAAAATTCAGGTTATTAGATTTTATCCAACTTTGCTGTCATAACAGCTGATGAAGCAGTCATTTTCGGCGATTTTTTTGTTACCTGTAAAATGTTTGTTTTTGGTATTGCCCGAACTAAGAAAAATTTGAGTACTTTTCCATTATACGAACACCATTGTCGTCAAGCATACATTTACATGTATGGCATGGTGTCGGTATAACGGAAAAGAACCAAAATTTGCAATCGATCAAATAATTGAATTTCGTTAAGCATTAAATTTTCTGGTACTTTTCTATTATCCGGTCGACCACTTTTCATAACAAAAAACTATCGCCAAACTGTAAAATTAAGCGTCAAAAATGCAATCCCATTTACTTGATGTCAGAAGCAATACGTGTTTCTTATGTCATCAAGTGGTTTTTAATTCGACATTTGCGAGTATTTTTCATTATGTTTTACTGATTTGTTAGGTATTTCATTCATTAAAATAACAATTGTGTCCTTAAATTCTTATATTTTGTTTATTTATTTATTTTGATATTCCAATGGCAACGTTCTCCCGTTTATTGGGCGTTACAGTTTGGCGATAGTTTTTTGTTATGAAATTGGTCGACGGGATAATAGAGAAGTACCAATTTTCTTATTTTTAATCTGAGAAATAAACAATCATGGATTTAATTAATTTTGCAATATGCGGTGCAACCAAAACAATTTGGATTAAACTGGTACAGATAATCGCAGACGCACCGGGATTAATTTTGGGCACCTAAATGACGATTTTTGCTTTGTATGGCAACCTGGTGTTTTATAATATATTTGAATATGTATATAAATAAATAAAATAAAATAGGTACTTTTATGTTAGCTGAGCGTCAGGGATAACTCTCCAAATCTTGTTTCAACTGGAATAATTTAAATTGCAACATTTTACGTGAGATTTGCTATTCATATTTATATGTTTACGTTTAGACATTTTATTATGATTATATTCTAGTTAATTAAGTTTTTTTTTAAGATTTTATATTACAACTAGCTGTTACCCGTGACTTCGTTCACGTAACATTAAAAAAAGAATAAATGCATTAACTTAGTAAAACATTTCACTTGATAATTAACAACATATATAATTAACCAAAGCTTTATCACATTTTATAGGAGACCATACGGTATTTCTTTGCTATAGGGGCCTTGACATAACCCAGTCTTAAAAAAGTGAAATTTCATGCCAAATAATATATACAATCGCGAAAATGAAACTGCAACTAATGCAAAAAGAAGGACCAAGTAAAATCGTGAAAATCGACGAATCGCTCTTCGTAAAATGAAAAACAACACTGGCAGAATTCTTCTATACAACAGTGCATTTTAGGTGGTATTTGGTGTACAATTTGTATATGTGTGCATTGCTAAATGGGCATTATTTGCATAGGCATATGTTATATATTTCTTACTACATTATCTTGTTTATGTATCTATTAAATTAAGTGCTTCACGCTACGTGGTGTAAATAATGAACAAACTGCTTGTGGATTTTATAAATTGATCTGGAGGCACGGCAGTGCCCCCGCCAAGTCGAGAGAGGACAGCCGTAAGCATACTTTTCTGGAAGCAACTCAGGGCACTTTTGACCCCCCCATATCTCCGCGCTGGAGTATCCCAAAAATTTTAAACTTCAATTATAGAGAGTATTTGGCCCACAGGACCAAAATTTAAAATTACAACTTTCTGTCTTTTCTAGTTCAGGCGATATATGAACTCAAACATTCGATTTTTTGTCACTTCTTACTCACTCGTTCACGCGTCATCAAAAAGATTGGGTAGATCCCGTAGCCCCAGAAACTTGGCATTTAGAAAAAAGGTAGTGTTTAGGATACAAAGAAAGGAAAAATTATAAAATCCAGAAAATTCGAAAAAAAAACATTCGAAAATTCAACAAATTCCATCAAAATTGAAAATTGAAAATAATACGATCTTGTAGTCTTGGAAACTTAAGATTTGGTGTGAAGGTAGTGTTTAACATCCAGAAAAAGAAAACATCAAAAACACCAAAAAAATCGAAAGCAAAATTGAAAAAATCGAAGAAATTGAAAAAAACCGAAAATTTGAAGACAATCCGATTTTGTTGCGCTAGAAAATTCAAATTAGGAATAAAGGTAGTATTTAGGATACAGAAAAAGAAAAATTAAAAAAATCCAGAAAATTCGAAAAAAAAATAAAAAAATTCGAAAAAAATTGAAAAAATGAAAATAATTTGATACGATAACGCTCGTATTTATAAATTAATTTGGAGAAACTAATTGTGTGTATTAAGCTCACCAATGCCTCGACCGAGTTCGTTGGCCAGCTTGGTCCGCCATCTTGTTTCAAGATGGCGGCCATGGAAAAATTTAAAACTAAAATAAATATACAAAAAAGTTAAAAAATCAAGTTTATTTTTTAATTAGGTGTTAGGACTTGATACAAGGATTCCAGAGCATTTTTTGTTTTACCTCTATCTTAAAAATTGGCTGAGATAGAGCAGTTTGAAATTCTAGGGTGGCTGACATTTTGAAACAAAACAGCACATTACAAAAAACAACGATAAATTTATGGTCAATAATGGTCAAGCAGGTGCAATCCCGAATGAATACTCCGTGTTATTATAACTGTAACTTTGACTTCGAAATTTTGATACGTTGCATTTTCTATTTGTTGATATTTTTGAACTATGATTTACGCTAAGTGAAATGTTGTTGTTGAAGAGGGATTTTCCATGTAAATCCGAAACGTCCAATTTTAATATGTTTTTAATGTTTTATGAAAGTGAATTGTAATGTCTGTAATTTTAATGATTTTAATATAAATTTATAAGTTTTAGTGAACGCGATTTCTCGCAAATTATTTTCTTTCATTGTTGTAATCATTTTCCCAATCATACGCATAAAACTATATATTCATATCCATTAGCGCCAAATTCTCGCCAAACTTCGCGACAATTGGCGAAATCTCGCCAAATTTGGCGACAAAAATAAGTCTTCATAAATGAAGCCAACTTGGCTATAGCTCAATAATTTGGCGAATTTCTTATTCAAATTCAGTGTAAACGAATCTTTTGTAAACGGTTTCTTTGCATTTTAACTTGCTGTTTTCGAGTAACATTAGCTAAAATTTTAAAACGAAGATATAGGAAAGCTACCTTTTCCTGCCGGTACAGGCCGGAGGACTTTTTTATGAGTTGTCGGATGCAATCTATGTTTTGCATTAAATAAAGTAAAACATTGAAAAACAAATCCCACAGGATGGGGATAGTTTGTTTTAGAGAGATTTTAAGATAATTGTCCTATTAGCTAGTACACCTTCCGTTATTGTTTTGTGTTATTTACCCCGGATTATGCTTTTCTTTTCTTTTGTTTACGAATTTTGTAATAGAAAAGTTCCGCTATAGACTGGCTACGTTATAGACCTTTTTTTTATAGACAGGTTCATTTTCTTTCACAGGCTTTACTCTATTTAATTTATATATGGAATATTTGTTGTTAAAAGATGTTGGTCGCACAAAAATTTTCACATCTCTCCCTCCCTCCCGACATTACTGGTTGGTTATGACTTGATAGTGCTTTCTAAATAAAATCATGGTGATTCTAAGATTCTCTTGATTTATCTCTAAATTGAACATAAACGATCCTAAGAAAACGGATCAATGAATTACTATATTGGCATGAGGAAATTTAGTTGCAGAAAAATGGAGCATATAGCTAACATTAAGTCTAATAGGAAAACACAGCCTTGGCAAGATCTGGAGGCACTGCAGTGCCTCCGCCAAGTCGAGAGAGGACAGCCATACGCATACTTTTCTGGAAGCAACTCAGGGCACTTTTGACCCCCCCCCCCCCCCATATCTCTGCGCTGAAGTTTCCCAAAAGTCTGGAACTTCGTTTTTCTAGAGAATGTGGCAAATAAGACCAAAATTTAAAATTACAACTTTCTGTCTTTTCTACTTCAGACGATATATGAACTCAAACATTCGATTTTTTTTCACTCACTCACTCATTCACGCGTCATCAAAAAGATTAGGTAGATTCCGTAGCCCTAGAAAGTTGACATTTGGAAAAAGGGTAGTGTTTAGGATACAAAGAAAAGAAAAATTATAAAATCCGGAAAATTCGAAAAGGAAACATTCGAAAATTCAACAAATTCCATCAAAATTGAAAATTGAAAATAATACGATCTTGTAGTCTTGGAAACTTAAGATTTGGTGTGAAGGTAGTGTTTAACATCCAGAAAAAGAAAACATCAAAAACACCAAAAAAATCGAAAGCAAAATTGAAAAAATCGAAAAAATTGAAAAAAACCGAAAATTTGAAGACAATCCGATTTTGTTGCGCTAGAAACTGCAATATTGGAATAAAGGTAGTATTTAGGATACAAAAAAAGAAGAAAATGAAAAAATCCAGAAAAATCGAAAAAAAAAAATTCAAAAATTCGAAAAAAATTGAAAAAATGAAAAATATATATCTTTTAACCTTAGAAACTTAAAATTCGGCGTAAAGGTAGTGTTTGGAATTCAGAATAAGGAAAAATTAAAAACACAATAAAAATCGAAAATAAAATTTAAAAATCGGAAAAATCGAAAAACACCGAAAATTTGAAAATATACCGATTTTGTTGCGCTAGAAACTTTGAATTCGGAATGAAGATAGTATTTAGGATACAAAATAAGGAAAAATTCAAAAATCCGGAAAATTAAAAAATTCGAAAAAGTCTGAAAAATTGAAAATAATTTGATCTTTTAGCCTTAGAAACTTAAAATTCGGCGTAAAGATAGTGTTTAGGTTTCGGAATAAGGTAAAATGAAAAATACAATAAAATTCGAAAATAAAATTGAAAAAATTGAAAAATAAGGAAAATTTGAAAATAATCCGATTTTATAGCGCTAGAAACTTGAAATTTGGAATAAAGGTGAGATTTAGGATGCTATTTAAGGAAAAAATTTAAAAACACGAAAAATTCGAAAAAAAAAAAATCCGCAAAATTCGAAAAAAAAAATGAGAAATTGAAAATTATTCGGTCTCGTAGTCTTCGAAACAGAAAATTTGTGTAAAGGGATTCAGAAAAAGAAAAAAAATTAAAAACACAACAAAAAGCGAAAATAAAATTAAAAAATCGAAAAAAACGAAAATTTGAAAAAAAAATCGATTTTTTAGAGCTAAAAACTGGAAATTTGGAATAAAGGTAGTATTTAGGATAGAAAAAAAAGGGAAAAATTAAAAAAATCTGGAAAATTCGAAAAATTGAAAAATAATTGATCTTGTAGCTTTAAAAACTAAAAATTCAGCGTAAAGGTAGTGTTATAGAGGAAAATGAAAAATTAAAACACAATAAATTCGAAAAAAAAATTTAAAAAAAAATCGAAATAGATCGAAAATTTGAAAATAATTCGATTTTGTAGCGCTAGAAACTTGAAATATGGAATAAAGAAGACAAAAAAAGAAAAAATTAAAAAATCTGGAAAATTCGAAAAAAATTAAAAATTGAAAATAATTTGATCTTGCAGTCGTAGAGACTTAAAATGTAGTGTAAAGGTAGTATTTACGATTCAAAAAAGAAACTTTTAAAAATTTGTAAAATTCGAAAATAAAATTGAAATATCGAAATATCTGTAAAAAATCGAAAATTTGAAAACAATTCGACTTTGTAGTTCTAGAAACATGAGTTTTAAGGTAATTGTCCTATTAGCTAGTACACCGCCCCTAATTGTTTTATGTTTTTTTCCCCGGATTATGCTTTTTTTCTTTTTTTTTACGAATTTCGGTATAGAAAAGTTCCGCTATAGACCGGCTGCGTTATGAACGGTTTCTTTATAGACATGTTTGTTTTCTTTCACAGGTTATACTCTATTTAATTTGCATATGAAATATGGATTGTTAAATGATGTTAGCACCAAAAAAATCTTCACAGCTCCCTCTCTCCTCCCGACATTACTGGCTGGTTATGGCTTGATAGTCCTTTCTAAATAAAATCATGGTGACTCTAAGATTACCTTGATTTATCTTTAAATTGAACCTAAATGATCCTAAGAAGACGGATCAAAGAAATACTATATTGGCATTACAATCAGGAAACTTAGAAGTAAAATCGAAAAATCAATAAATTTATAAAAAGTCGAAGGTTTGGAAATAATTCGATTTTGTAGTCCTACCAGCTTGACATTTGGCAGAAAGGTAGGGTGGGCTTAGGATACAAAGTAAGGAAAAATTTAAAAAGCCGGAAAAAAAGACAAAAAAAAAACGAAAAAAAAAAAACTTCGAAAAATCGAAAAGAGTTTGTTTTATTGAAAATTTCCGGGAATTTTAATTTTAGCTTTCTTTTTATCCTAAACAGTACTTTTGTGCTAAATATCAAGTATCTAGGCTGCAAGTAATATCTCAGATGGATAGCATCTTTCCTGGAAGCAATTGAGAGTACTTTTGACTCCCCCCTCCCATAACTTAGTGCTTGCCTAGTTACCTGAAATTTCTTTAAGGTAACTTCTTCGAAAATCAGTGGATGATCTCCAAAAAGAGCCCAAAATGAAGAAAAGGAGGATTACTTACAAAAAGAAGTGAAATCTCATCAAAAAGTCACCTGTAAAAAATGCAGCCAAGTCTCGTAACTCATTTACCGTAAAAAGTACTGAGATCGTATAAAGCCAAGTTTAACTATCTTATTAACTCTGAAATTTTCATTCACAAATCACTCCTAGTTTCTACATCTTTAGTTAATTATTATTTTGTGACTTGGCAATTACGTAGCACGAGAATGTGATGTATATAGTTAGTCTTAATCAAATAATACTATAACATATTAAGGTGTAATAGCTTCCCTGTCCGTATATAATTTGCTTTAGTTAAATTATCCCATCCCATCCCATGACATAGTAAGGTGTAATAACTTTCCTGTGCTGCGTAATTGCCAAGTCATAAAATAATAATTAACTAAAGATGTAGAAACTAGGAGTGATTTGTGAATGAAAATTTCAGAGTTAATAAGATAGTTAAACTTGGCTTTATACGATCTCAGTACCTTTTACGGTAAATGAGTTACGAGACTTGGCTGCATTTTTTACAGGTGACTTTTTGATGAGATAGATATTTCACAAAGATATAACAATCTGATGCGATTCTAAAATGTAAATAAAGGTTTCTAGAAAGTACTTTAAATTCTGCCCAATTTAACCTCGATATTTTCTCTATCGCATCAAGAACACTATTAGCAAATAAATACCGACGACACAAATCTGATAATCTAAATTTGCATATTTTTGTTAGTATATATAGGATTATTTTGATTTATTTCATGCGCTTGACATTTTTTACGCTTTCTCTAGGGTTAGGTGTCGAATAAATGTACTTTATTGTTATTTTATTTTGCCATTTCTATTTATTCTATTTTCCATTCATTCCATTTATGGATACTGATTTAATTTACATATTCGTGTCAAAGAATATTCTTTAAAGTTATTATCAGGATTAGGATAGGATACGATTAGGGTTAGGATAAGGAATAAAAATTGAACGACAATGGCATGACCGATTCAGGTTTAAAGTATGAACCAGGAAGTCTATTTACATCATGAAGCAATAAGAAAATTAGAAAATTATCGGCTAATATTTTTAAATATGTTTTACAGTCATAGTTGGCATCAAAGGTGAGCGGGGAAATAATCATCTAAAATACCATTAAGTGTTTACCACGCAAAAAACAAATCTGGTTACAACAATGTATTTAATTTTGCGCCAAATTTCACTTGATAAAAAAAAAAAAATCAAATTGACTATGGACCTAATTACAGACCCCTCACCTTCCTATTCTCAGAAATGTTCTACCTATATGTAAAAAAAATTCTACTGTATAGAACGCGCTTTCACGTTTATAATGTTATGAATTGGCACGATCGGCTTGTTCAAGTTTACACAATTCGGCTGGAAGAAAAGATTCATTACTTTTTTACTTCTTTGCTTTTGCATTACGCGAATTTGTTGGTAAAATCGATTTTCTTTTCGATAACATTGTTGTTTTTTAAGTTTAAAAAATATTGTAATTTTACTTAAACATTGCTTTAAAATCTATGCAATTTTTCTTATCCTGCAAGACTTTACAAAAATCTATTATAAAACAACTTTAAAAAAAGCTATATTTAAAAAAGACAACAAAGTTTTTCCTATTTTAAAACTAAAAGAAATGTAAAATTAAATTCCGGTTCGAAACGACGATTTACAAATGTGTTTTCTATTGTGGGCAAATGATAGAGGAAAAATGCTGTTACTTCGAAACAATCATATTAAACCTTTAGCTTTTATGAGAAAAGCAACTTTCTTTTTAAAAATATAGTTATTTTTATTAAGATTTTCTGATTTTCGATACGGATAATTTTGAGATGCATATCATTGACATTTGCTATCCAATTTTTTTTTTCTTTTTTACTTTTTAAAATTTAAATTAAAAATATGGTATCTTTATGTTAGCCGTGTACAGACGATAAATCGGCAACCTATCCCATCATTCGTATTGAATTCATTAAAAATATAAATCTTTCACTCATTTCATTTAAAACACAGAACTTTAATTTACAACACATACATTTAAAATACATATATTACGTACATTTAAAATAATTCCTTTCATGTGAAAAAGAAAAAGAAAAAAAAAGAAAAATTAATCACAAATAATTTGATAACCCAAGATCATTTTATTTCAACATCAAAACAAATTTGTTTTATTTTTCTATATATCACATCATATTCGCTTGCTTTCCATACTTACTCGTATTTATGCACTTTGTATTATTATCAAATATTTGAAAACGCACGTTTTATTTCTAATATGACATCATTTCATATTCTGTTTAATTCTTAAATAATTCATTTCCTTTTCATTTTTCACGTGGAAAATTTTCACTTGAAAATAAATTGTTGATTAAAAATTATTACTCAGGGGTTTTATTTTATATTGGCAACGATGAAGTATTAGCAACGGTAAAATAAATTTAACCATTTTAAAAAAAGTTGCAAAACCGGACCCTTTGGGCCAAACAAACCAAACCAACCAACCATTGTAAAATATACGAAAAAATGTCTATTTATTCTGTATGAAAATAATAAAAATTTTAATTTTTAAGAAAAATATTGAAATATAATAAAAGAAAACCAGCCTATATTCATTTGAGGGTTATAATCAACTTATATGCAAAGATACAGGATCATTAAATGCTTCATTTTGACGCTGGCTTCAGCCTAACATTTGCACACAATCAGATTTATAATATTATATTAGGATGTTAAAATATTACCTAGTTGATATTAGCTAATGTCAAAAGATTGGCGAACCACAGAGTTCAGAGAACAGACTCTATGCCTTGCAAAAGTGGGAATTGCTGACTTTATGACGTCATAAGCAGAAGTAAAAGTTTAATTGAAAACTACAGCTAATTAATTAAATTTTCGAACAAACGAATGCACGATAACAAATCTGTGTCCAAATATCTTCCATTAAAAAAAGAATGGTGTAATTTGATGCAGTAGTTTGCTCTCACGGATTGTCGAAAGAAATCGCTTAGCGTTTTAAATATATAGATGTGTAATCACCAATGTTAACCATGTATTATTTTTATGTGTTTTTGTGTATTGTTATGTGTTAAATTGTAAATATTACATTAAAGTATATTTAGATTTCATATGCATTACAATTATATGTCAATGCAATGCTTAATTTAAAAGACATTATTATAATTGATCATTTGTAAAACTTTATAAAAAGGTGATCGGCAGATGCACAATCACCATGAAACTATATAAAATGTACAAAAATGACCAACCAGCACAATAAGAGTCCTTTATATTTGTTTTTTAATGCATTATGTGCTGTATAAGTTCATCGCACACTAAAATAGAAGAAATTATTACAGAACATGTGTATGTGTATAATATGATGTATTAATAGTTATTTAAAAGAGTTGATAATTGAATTTACCAAAAAAAAAAATAAGATAGCCATATAGTTTTGCTTGATTACGTATAAATCTAATATTTTTGTTTTTATTTACATCTGAGCATAAATATTTTATTCTATGTAGGTAATTGACAACTATATTTTTATAAACTGATTTATGTAAACATGAAGCAAAATTGGTAAAAATACTTACATTAAATGGAAAGTCAAATCTTTTATCGTAAATATCAAATATTAATTTATGATTATCATTAATATTAATTTTTAAGTCAAAAAAATTTATATTATTATTAAACATATCATTTTCACTTAATGTAAGCTGATTGGGATAAAAATTGAGTGGTGATGTGCAGTTATTGTCATTGAAATAAAAAATTAATAATGTCATCAATATAGCGATAAAATACAAAATCATTATTATCACTAAAATTTCTTTCATAATAATATAAGTACAGGTCAGAGAGAATACTGGAAGCCGTCCCTTCCTGGGGTATTCCCTGGCATTGTTTACAAATAATATTGTCATATATGACAAAATTATTATGCAATGCAAAGTTCAATAAAGTTTTTAAAAAAAATTACAGAAATACGATCTTTTAATTTTAATTGAGATTTATATTATTTAAATAGAATACACATTGTTTTATGTAAATCTTTTATATCAATATTATTACATAAATCATTAAAATCCAATGTTTTGATGAATTTTACAGGATTTATATTTTGTATTTTATTAATAAGCTGAAAACTGTTTTTTAGCCAATGTTGGTTATTATGTTTTATCGTTATATCATATATCTGCTTGAGTATATTAAGAAGTAAATTACTTGCTGTATTATTATATGTATTACACCCAATGGTAACTGTGCGAAATTCAATTGCATTTTTATGAAATTTTGGAATTATAACAAGATAAGGACAATTTAAATTATTACATTTGATTTTTAGTAATTTGTGATAATTAAATAATTTTCTATTATTAATATCAATATTTAATGTAGTTTTATTAAAAATATTACTTGTGTTAATAGCATTGTGAATTAACACTTTATAGTATTCTTTACAAATAATAGCATAATTATTTGGAGATTTATCTACATAAGTAATAATAAACTTGTTTTGTAGTTCTGATATATGGTTGTTTATGTTTTTAAAAGCTTCATGTGTAATATGTTGATAATTTTTAATAATTTCAATTTTAAATTTATCTATAATAGAAAATCTCCATTCACTAAAATACTCGATAAGGTTTATTATAATCAATTGCAATCTTATATATAAATAAGTCAAGATCTTGAATAAACTGCATTATTATAGATTTAGTATTACACATGTATGGAAGGCGAAATATTGTGCCATTATGCATTAATTTTTGTAAAATAGGTTGTTCAACAATATTGAGATCACCAGTAATAATATGACAATGTGTTATATTAATGTATTTTTTAAATTTTGGGTCATTACAATAACAAGGGTAATTATCTGAAGAGTCTAATTGTTTTGCAAAAGAATTGTAATTAAAAATTTTACGTCCAAGTGTGCGATTATATTTATATGTCTTGTGAATAGTAAAAAATTTTATTGGAAAATTATTAGAATTATTAATGACACTGTGTAAAATGATTTTATAAAAAACATGATTGAAAAATTTTAAATTAGTTGTGTATTATTAGTTTTGTATTTAGGCTTATTAGAAAGACTTGCATTTAATAGGTTGGCTCTATATAATGAAGAATATCATAAAATATATCACAAAAATGTGGAGCATACTTTTTAAATACTTTGAAATATTGGTTCAAATATTTCTTTTTAATACTAAATATATGTTTTCTTATTGCAAACCAATTATAATCATTACTAAATTGTGCATCAAGAGCATAAAGCTCTTGTTTTATCCAAGATTATCAATATATTTTTTGTTATTATGTATACCTCTACCAGATCTTGAAGCTTTTTTTTATGTTTGAAAAATTTAATCCTGAATAAAGATTTTTATAATTTTCATATTTAGTTAAATCTGAAAAAACAGGATGTGATTTTTTGTATACTAATTGATTTAATCCATAAGGATAAGGTAGTATTAAAATATTTTATATACTAGCAAGATACGCCCGCTACGCTGGTCAATTTTTTTAACGAACCTTTAATCAAACAAAATATTGACATTTCATAAATAACTTTTATATTTTAACAGAATAATAAGGCTACTATAATTTGTGACTCGTGCTATAGCCAATATACACGTCAGGACACGTCGCCCTTATCATTATCTTTTTACGCATGAAGGTTTCGCTATGGTACTCCATTGGAAAATTTGGTAATTTTTGAAATTCAATATTTGAAAAACGGCATAATCATTAGATTTGAAATTTATATCAAGAAAAATACAATTTTTTACCTTTCAAACGCAGTTTGTCTAACAATTTTCTGACAAATACTTTTTGAGATATCATTTTTTTCAGTAACTTCAAATGTTTCATTTTCCGAGATTAATCTGGTGCAACAATTAGCGAAAAACCCAGTCGTCAGCAACGCATAGTTTTTTATTAAAGAGGCTGTTGGAGCAGGGATTGTCACCACCAATTTGCCACCATCACTTTTGAAATCGGTTCGGTAGTTCTAGAGATTCCATAGAAATTGTAATTTAGAATGACTTCAGAACGCTTTTCGCTCATTTCACCCATTTAAATTTCGATTTTTTTTTAAATTTATTCTTAGAGAGCATTTACATCTTATAAGTAACTACAATGCTAAATTTCAAATTTCTTGCCCCTTCAGTATAAAAAAGTCGCAATTTTCGAACTTTTTTCGATCCTGCACCCCATTGATGTTAGTGGCATCGACATAAAATATAGCCTATGTTGGAGTAGGAATTGTCCCCATCAATTTGCCACCATTACTTTTGAAATCGGTTCTGTAGTTCCAGAGATTTCATAGAAATTGTAATTTAGACTGTTTTTAGAACGCTTTTCGCTCATTTCACCCTTTTAATATTCAATTTCTATTTTATTTTGTTCTTAGAGAGCATTTACATCTTATAAGTAACTACAATGACAAATTTCAAATTTCTAGCTCCTTCAGTATAAAAAATAAAAATAAAACTGCCCAGTTAAACTGTGGGCATTGAGTTCACAGGCTATTCACACTAATTGTACATTATACTCTTATTTCAAAGAATTTGAAATAAGCCCATCGAAAAATAAAGAAACAATATATTAAGGGGGGGTCATCCCCCCGTTACCCCCCCCCCCATAGTTAACTAATGAACCCCTTAAACTAATGAGGTAAATCTCTAATTACAATGAATATATATACAAAATTTGAAGAAAATCGGATAATTCTGCATGAAAAACCCATTTATATAAATTAAGGCGGGATTAGCCCCCTCCGTTCCCCCCCTTTATACTTAACCAATCAATCTCGAAAACTAATCAGGGAAGCGTCTTAACCCAATGAACCTATAAACAAATTTTGAAGCAAATGGGATAATTCTGCATGAAAAACCCATTCATATAAATTAAGGGGGGATTAGCCCCCCCGCCCCCCCTTTATACTTAACCAATCAATCCCGAAAAACTAATCAGGGAAGCGCCTTAACACAGTGAACCTATAAACAAAATTTGAAGGAAAACGGAATAATTCTGCATGAAAAACCCATTTATATAAAATAAGGGGGTATTAGCCCTCCGTTCCCCCCTTTATACTTAACCAATCAATCCCGAAAACTAATCAGGGATGCGCCTTAACGCAGTGAACCTATAAATAAAATTTGAAGGAAATGGGATAATTCTGCATGAAAAACCCATTTATATAAATTAAGGGGGTATTAGCCCCCCGTCACCCCCCTTTATACTTAATCAATCAATCCCGAAAACTAATCAGGGAAGCGTCTTAACCCAATGAACCTATAAACAAATTTTGAAGCAAATAGAATAATTCTGCATGGAAAACCCATTTATATAAATTAAGGGGGGGATTATCCCTCCGTTCCCCCCCCCTTTATACTTAACCAATCAACACCGAAAACTAACCAGGGAAGCGCCTTAACACAGTGAACCTATAAACAAAATTTGAAGAAAAACGGAATAATTCTGCATGAAAAACCCATTTATATAAAATAAGGGGGGATATGCACCCCGTCCCCCCCCTGTATACTTAACCAATCAATCCCGAAAACTAATCAGGGAAGCGCCTTAACACAGTGAACCTATAAACAAAATTTGAAGGAAAACGGAATAATTCTGCATGAAAAACCCATTTATATAAAATAAGGGGGGATATGCCCCCGTTCCCTCCTTTATACTTAACCAATCAATCCCGAAAACTAATCAGGGAAACGTCTTAACACAGTGAACCTATAAACAAAATTTGAAGGAAATTTGATAATTCTGCATGAAAAACCCATTTATATAAGTTAAGGGGTGGATTATCCCCCCGTTCCCCCCCCCCTTTATACTTAACCAATCAATCCCGAAAACTAATCAGGGAAGCGCCTTAACACAGTGAACCTATAAGCAAAATTTGAAGGAAAACGGAATAATTCTGCATGAAAAACCCATTTATATAAAATAAGGGGGGGATCATCCCCCGTCCCCCCCCCCCTTTATACTTAACTAATCAATCCCGAAAACTAATCAGGGAAGCGCCTCAACTCAGTGAACCTATAAACAAAATTTGAAGGAAAACGGAATAATTCTGCATGAAAAACCCATTTATATAAATTAAGGGGGGAATTAGCCCCTTGTTCCCCCGCTTTATACTTAACCAATCAATCCCGAAAACTAATCAGGGAAGCGCCTTAACACAGTGAACCTATAAACAAAATTTGAAGGAAAACGGAATAATTCTGCTTGAAAAACCCATTTATATAAATTAAGGAGGGATTAGCCCTCCGTTCCCCCCTTTATACTTAACCAATCAATCCCGAAAAGTAATCATGGAAGCGTCTTAACCCAATGAACCTATAAACAAAATTTGAAGGAAAACGGATATTTCTATGAAGAGTTATCGCATTACGTACGTACATATATACATACAGAACCTGCTGGCAAGCTCTCAGGGCTTGATAGCCAGTTTGATAGCTAAAAAATCGCAATTTTAGAACGTTCTTTGCTCTTGCACCCCCTATGGGGTTAGTGACACCGATATAAAATATAGCCTATGTTGGAGCAGGGGTTGTCACCATCAATTTGCCACCATCACTTTTGAAATCGGTTCGGTAGTTCCAGAGATTACCCCCTACAAACAAACAAACAAACAAACAAACAATCTTTACTCCTTTATAATATTAGTATAGATTCAGATTCTAGAAAAAGTCGTTCAGTAAAATTTTTGTTTTATTTTAAGTATTTTAATAGTAATAATTTTTAAATTATGATTTTTGAAATGAGTATATTCAATACTGTGAGTAGTTTGAAATTTAGATTTTTTTTAATTTATCAATATGAGAACGATGTAAATTTAGTCGCTTATGTAATTTTTGTCAAGATTGTCCTATATATATATATATATATATATATATATATATATATATATCCACATATATATATATATATGTGGAAATTTTATCTTAAAAACGGCTCTAACGATTTTGACGAAATTTTGTATCCTACCGTTTTAGGGCACCAGAAAATCATTGGGATTTTGGGTCACCATGGGTCAGGGTCAAGCTTATTGTATTTAAAAAATGGTTCAACCGATTTTGACTAAATATTGTATCCTACCATTTGCGGGCACGAGAAGTCTATTGGGCTGAGTCACATGTTCGAGAACTTTTGATTAGTGGGTTATTTTTGGGTCAACGCAGGTTAAGTTAATTTTATCTAAAAAACGGCTCTAACGATTTTGATTAAATTTTGTATCCTACGAGTTTCGGGCAAGAGAAAATCATTGGGATAGGTCACATGTCCGAAAAAATTAGATTAGTGGGTCATTTTTGGGTCACTATGAGTCAAGCTAATTCTATCTAAAAAAAAGGCTCAGACTATTTAGACTAAATTTTGCATCCTATGGTTTTCGGGCACGAGAAGACTGTTGGGCTAGGTCACATATTCGAGAAAATTCGATTAGTGTGTCATTTTGGTCATAGATCATTATGGGTCAAGCTATTTTTATTTTAAAATCGGCTCAGAGTATTTGAACTAAATTTAGTATCCTACAGTTTTATGGAACGAAAAGACTATTGGGCTAGATCACATGTTCGAGAAATTTTGACTAGTGGGTCATTTTGGTCATGGGTCATTATGGGTCAAGCTATTTTTATCTTAAGAACGGCTCTGACGATTTGAACTGAATTTTGTATCCTACGGTTTTTGGGCGCGAGAAAATCATTGGGCTAGGTCACATGCTCGAGAAAATCCGATTAGTGGGTCACTTTTGGATTACTGTGGGTCAAATTATATCCTACTGTTTTCGAGCACGAGAAGACTGTTGGGCTCGGTCATATGTTCGAGAAAAATCGATTAGTGGGTCATTTTGGCCATGGGTCATTATGGGTCAAGCTATTTTTATCTTAAAATCAGCTCAGATTATTTTACTGAATTTTATATCCTACGAGTTTTCGACACGAAGAGACAATTGGGCTTGGTCACATGTTCGAGAAAATTTGATTAGCGGGTCATTTTGGACATGGGTCATGATATTTAAACTCAAAGCTAATTTTGACCGAGCACAGCTCGGTCTTCCCTGCTCGTTAACTATGAAACGTAATGTAGTAAACAAAGTAGCAGATAAAGATAATCATCTCATGTCCTTGTAATTATAACATTTTGGATACTATATTGTGCAAACATAATTTAAATGTTATTAAAAATACTGTTCCTTGTTAAGTTCTACTTCTGTTTGAGGATAATTTCCAACATTTTGATCAGAAACAAGAAGTATTCTTACACGGATACTTGGTTTGCTTATTTTATATTTTTATTAGTCTTTATTATCAAATAAATGATTCTTTTACGTCACGTCAAATTTACTAAGAAGTCTTATTACTTTTGTTTTTCAACAAGGCGAATTACTGTAAATTTAAAACTGCGGTGAAGCTGTTATTTTATGTAAGCATTTTAAATTTACACCAGGAAAGCATTTTAAAACATGAAAGCATTTTAATCATTTTAAATTTGCAACATGATACAATCTAAGCAAATTTTAAAAAGTTTTTACCTACAGAGATTGAAAATTTTTCACCGGAAGGCGCTAATGCATGACACGTTTGATGGTAGTGTAGCATTATTGGTTAGAAAAGTACCAGAACTCTTGTAGCAAGTGATGAGGGGGGGGGGGGGGGGGGGGGGAGAGAGAATGTGAAAAGAAATAACCGCGAGAAATAAAATTACAAATTTGGGTCATCCCAGATAATGGTAAACTTTGGCTTTTGACTAAATTATATTGTTTTAATTTCTAATTTTTAGCTCAAATTACTCCATCTATATATTTAAAACGCTAAGCGATTTCTTTCGACAATCCGTTAGAACAAACTACTGCATCAAATTACACCATTCTTTTTTTAAATGAAAGATATTAGGACACAGATTTGTTATCGTGCATTCGTTTGTTCGAAAATTTAATTAATTAGCTGTAATTTTCAATTAAACATTTACTTCTGCTTATGACGTCATAAAGTTGACAACTCCCACTTTTGAGGGCATAGACTGATTCATTATCTGAACTCTGTGGTTCGCCAATCTTTTGACATTAACTAATATCAACTAGGTAATATTTTAACATTGCAGTATAAAATCTTAAAAAAAAAAAAAAAAAAAAAAAAAAAAAAAAAAAAAAAAAAAAAAAAAAACTTAATTAGCTAGAATATAATTATAATAAAATATCTAAACGTAAACATATCAATATTAATAACAAATCTCACGTAAAATGTTGCAATTTAAATTCTTCCAATTGAAACAAGATTTGGAGAGTTATCCTTGACGCCCAGCTAACATAAAAGTACCTATTTTATTTTATTTATTTACACACATATTCAAATTTATTATAAAACACCAGGTTGTCATACAAAGCAAAAATCGTCATTTAGGCGCCAAAAAATAACCCAGGTGCGTCTGCGATATCTGTACTGATTTAATCAAAATTATTTTGGTTGCACCGCATATTGTAAAATTAATTAAATCCATGATTATTGTTTCTTTCTCAGATTAAAAATAAGAAAATTGGTACTTCTCTATTATCCCGTTGACCACTTTTCATAACAAAAAACTATCGCCAAACTGTAACGTCAAATAAACGGGAGAACGTTGCCATTGGAATATCAAAATAAATAAATAAATAAAATACATGAATTTAAGGACACAATTGTTATTTTAATTAATGAAATAACTAATAAATCAGTAAAACATAATGAAAAATAGACGCAAATCTCGAATTAAAAACCACTTGATGACGTAACAAACACGTATAATGCTTCTGACATCAAGTAAATCGGACTGTATTTTTGGCGTTTAATTTTACAGTTTGGCGATAATTTTTTGTTATGAAAAGTGGTCGACCGGATAATAGAAAAGTACCAGAAAATTTATTGTTTAACGAAATTCAATTATTTGATCGATCGCAAATTTTGGTTCTTTTCCGTTATACCGACACCATGCCATACATGTAAATATATGCTTGGCGACAATGGTGTCCGTATAATGGAAAAGTACTCAATTTTTTCTTAGTTCGGGCTATACCAAAAACAAACATTTTACAGGTAACAAAAAAATCGCCGAAAATGGCTGCTTCATCAGCTGTTATGACAGCAAAGTTGGATAAAATCTAATAACCTGAATTTTACAACGTTTATGCGAAACACCACAGAGAACACACGCTATTTTTATATAAGTAGGGTATATTTAAACGAATAAGAGAACTAACAACCTTCAATAATATAATGCATGAAAAAGTAAACAACTAAGTGATTCAGCAAATCATAAAAATATGTATTTATTAATATAACTATAAAATACAGAAAAATATTCTGGTACCATAAAAAATATTCATTATCCCGTCGAAATTCCGTGCATTATCCCGTCGTCTGATTAAGAAAAAAAAAACTATATGCAAATTAGGTACTTTTCGGTTAGCCGGCGCCAATAAAGTATATATATATATATATATATATACACATAATAACAAACTCCAATGGAAAATTACTTGCAGAATCATTATCACAAAAGCCAACCAAAATCTATAAACCACATAAATTCAGTACTAGAAAACAAAACTATATACATTATATATATTTGTACATATGTATGTATATACTATATATATATATATATATATATATATACTTCATTGGCGCCCTGCTAACCGAAAAGTACCTCAAATAATTCGCCAAACTGTAGCGCCCAATAAACAAACGGAAGAATGCTGCCATTAAATCTAAAAAAAAAGAATAATAATAATAATAATAATAATTAAGAAAAGCCCCATATACTAAAGTATCATTTATCAGTAACTTTTAACAATAAAATTTACAATAGTATATTAATGAAAACAGAATCAAAAATAATCTTGGATATTTATTTATTTACATTATTTCTCTTAATTATGAAAAAGGAATAATCATCCTGATTATGTAAAGGAATGAAGAAACCATACAAATAAATTACACTTGAAAACATTAAAAATCTCCTTTATCTGCAGATTGATTTATTATTGTAAAAAAAATTCTTCATCTTTACATAAAAATTGATTAGCTTAAAACAATAGATGCGTTTCAGAAGATATGGATTTAAAACGAACAATGATTAAAGAAGACATTTTAAAAATTTTGATCAAAACATTTTAAAACTTTTTTTAACGTCGAATTTCGACGGTGCGTTTGGGGAGAAGAAATGCACATGCGCATAGGTGCTCATTCGGTTGCATTATCACAGGGGGGGAGGAAATGTGTGCCTTATTTAATATGTTCTTTTATTGACTGAATATGAGATGAACGTAGGAATATGCTATTTGTATGATACTTCATAGGTTCAGGAAATTTTCTTTCTAACCGTGGGGAATAGGGCGGTAATGTCAAACTGATTTCCATTTTGTTTACGGATTGTTTGTTTGGAGTTTGCATCGGAAATAATAACGTAATTCACTGGGGGAAATTTTTTTTAAATAAAATATTTGAAAGATTGTTTCATAAGTCCCCCCCCCCCCTACTTATGTAATAAAGAAGCTTATTTTACTAATATTGCTATTGTAATTTTTTCCGTCATGTTTTGACGGGTACCATCTAGTATAATATAATAATGATAATTTTTGCTAAAGAATAGTAATGTATTTTTAAAAGTCTAAAATAGGCATTACTATGCCCCTGGATACATAAATCCAAAACGTCTTGGCAATGACGTTTAAGCCTATTTTAGGACTAAACTATAACAATTGAAAGCTTATGGTACAGTTTTTCTGAAAACAGTTCCAAACCTTGTTTATAAATCTTTCAGCAGAGTTAAATTATTGAAAATGTATTCCAGCGATAATAAACTTGATAATGACACTTAATATAGGAACTGGTGATTAAAATTTTGGAACAAGAGGAACAGAACGAAGCAGTACTTATATAGTTAATTAAAAATAGACATTACTGCCTCTAAGAATACGTGGAACTGTGCCATCTAAGATCGTTATCATTTGAAAACACCACCCAGTAGCGAGCTTAATGAAAAAAATATTGTATATCATGATAATGACAAGTACCTCTAAGATCAAACTTTAAATAAGGAAAATTAATAGAAATGTTATTTTTTGTTTTGTCTAAAGTGCCAAATACCGGGTACGCCATAAATTCGTTAAAACTTTAGAAATTCATTAAAACAGAACAAATGACGTTAAAAAATTGCGGTTTGCACGAATGGATTAGAGGAAGATCGGATTTTTTTAATAACAAAAAAAGTTGTGGTTCAAAAAATGACCGATAGATGGCACTGGCTTGCATAATATGAAGCACATTTATGTAAATCAGGCTATCAATAAAACACATTGATGCACAAGGTTCTTCATTCGATACTAGCAGTATGCTATTGTTACAAGATTAAGCGTTGTTGGTTAAGCTCTTTTACAAGAACAGGAATCAGCAACCAGCGCATTGTGAAAATTCCGCATTGCGAAAGGACTCAAGACGAGAAAAGGGCCTGTTTCATGTGCTTCTCAGATGCTTCGAAGAAACGGGTCGTCTGGAGGATCCTCCACGAAGTGTAGGAATAAATTCGAAAATAAAAAATAAAATAAAAGGAATGTACTTAGTACAGTCATACTATATTCTGGAAGGTCAAAATCTTATATAGAATTGAATTTAAACTATCATTTCATTAAAAAAAATGCACTAATACATTTAGACATAGAAATAAGTCATACTTTTTAAATAGGTAATAGGGTAAATTATGGTATTAAGGGGTGCAGAATACTTTTTTCTGCGCAAAAATAGAAAATAGGGGAATATGTGGAGAACATAGATATAGTAATATGCTCCTATACTTATCGTGGAGAGTGGTGATTGTGAATTTTTGACGAGAGTAAGTAAACTCTTGCTTCTAGATACGAAAACGCTTATATACGGTCCAGGTACACTATGGCTTCTAATCGCCAGTCTGCGTGCTTCATCATTTTCTTTATTTATTTATTTTACTTTGAGTGGAAAATATTAAGTGATTGAAATGAATGGATTAGTTTTTTACAAGTATGACTCATCACACATATATAATGTCTTATACAATCATTTGAGTTGATGAAGTTTTTAGCCACACAGACTCATATTGTCTGCCATAGTTACTTACAATTATTGTTTCTCACCTCAAAGTTTCTGTTTCCGTCCTATATCGGTCAGTATACTGTTCACTAGCCCACCCTCTGTCGTGCATATCGGCGGGCTCAGCTTCGGCGGATTTTTTTATTTTAAGACCTCAATAAAGGAGACCGGGAGAGACATTTATGCTCTACCGACTTGGTTTCCTTGGTCCCTCTCGGGCATTCAATGTCAAAGTTTAATTTTGGCTGTATGTCGACAAATTTCATAACTTTTCTTCTTAAAACCCAAGAACTACCGGAAATTTTACCCAATCTTGATAAAAACATTTCACAACCAGAATTGTTATTTAAAACTAATTTAACTTATTTATTTATAGTCCAGGGGAAATGTACCAAAAAAGGCGTTACCTTACAAAAGGTCGTGTAGAAGATTTTTTTTCCGACTTGTATATAATGAGGCCAGCATGGAAAAACCGAATTATCCAACAAAATTTCTTAAGGGAGAATTTTCTGTAGCCAAAAAACACCAAAATTTTGGAACTTGTTTGTTGTTTTTTAAATATCTTGAGACCCGTTGTCGTAGCGCATTATTTGTTAATGACAATGTTAAAGAAGACAAAATTCTCTACAACTTTCATATTTACAACTTTTTTATACACTCAATAGCAAGCGCAGTACGACATTTCAAAAATAAGACAATTTTTTCAATTTCCTTAAAAACCGTGAAAAACGTAGTTTTGTCCCGATGATTCAAATGTTCTCCAAGAATTTAATCATGGATGTCATCTTCTACATATTGATAGCAGTAAATTATCTATTATTTGCACCCCCACCCCCCCACCCCCTATTCTTAAGTGCAGTATGGCTTTTCAAAAATGAGGCCATTTTTCCAACTTACATACCCGCTCTATTATAGAGAGTGGGTATGAGGAAAAGGGGACGGGTGACAAATAACTGCCAGGTAAAAAGAAAAGATACATCTAGAGCAGGGATTGGTAAAAACTATGGTACGCGTACCAGTACTGGTTCAGGAAGCTCTGGCTACTGGTACGCAGAAATCCGATACTACGTGGAATAAAATACAGAAAGTCCACCCCTTTCATTAGCGATAGAAGCAAATTAGCCTACTCAGCTCAGTGTGCGCTAATATGTCATTAAATATTGTGCCTTTTTACCTATACCAAAACATTTTTTTATATATATTGTATGCATTATTAAAATTTAATGGTGATAATACTTTTTACTTGAATGTTATTACAAAGCAGCCAATCTTAGTATCAATTTAGTTATGTAATTATTCATTTTTAAATACAATAAAACCTGATATGACAGAAACAGGAAAGACCGAAGATATATTTCGTTTTAGGCAGGTTCCTTTTTATAGGTTTTTCTATATTAGCTTTACGTTTTTTATCCGATGGTACACGGAAGTATGAACTTCGATTTAGTGGTACGTCGGTCTAAAAGTTTGGGAACCCCTGCTCTAGAAGAACCATGATCCTTGATATATCTTCTATCCAGGAAACTGAACGCTAATAATCCTACAACAGTCCCATCAAAGAGACAAAAATATTGTTAAATATCCCGTAGAAATTATTATTATTAGAATACATTTTTTCATTTAGCTTATGCCGTCATATTGCGTACCTTACTTTATTGTGTAGGGAAAGTGGACTTGAATGAGATAGGGATGAATGTATAACAACAAAAACGTTTATATGGTCTACAATCATAAATAACTCGGTATTTCATTTGATAGATGGTAGCACTGAGATAATTCAACAGATATAGTTTCAAAACAGTGCATATTACAGAAGATTAGAATATTCCACAAAGTGTATTTTTCAACAACAAGTTCTTCTGTTTGAGCTTTAAAGCATTTAATAGATAAAATCTTAAAATTTTATATATTTTTGCACGCTAAAATATTATAATTTCTTGTTATAATTATATAATAAAAGTGGGAAAATATTGACAATATTTACTAAAACTAATATTTTGAAATTTTTTATGAAAATAGTTATTTCAAATATTTTATTGATAGAATTTTTAAATTTTACAAGAGATATAAATGCATAATATTAGTTAATGAAATAATATGTTGTCATTTTTATTGTAGATATTTTATAAGGTAAAAATATTTGTTACATAAGATATATTTATTTTTTGATTCCCTCCTTTTATTTAGAACTACAATCCAATGTTTGATATACTTAAAACAGTAAAACATTAAAACATATGTCATCAATAATCGGTAAATAAAATATACCATTGTACTATAGAATAAAATGTTTATGGAATAAAATGAACATATGCATGCATTATAAAAATAATTATTAAAATTAAACAAGATTTTTTTTTATTGTAACTGTCGTGCCAATAAGTTACTAAATACTGAAATATTATTTTAAACAATACTTTAAAATTAATAATTGTATATACTTAAAGTTATTGTCTAAATATGAAAATTGTCTTAGTCATCCACACTCTCCCCTACTTACTAAATTATATAGATTTATTGAATTTAAAATATGTCTGTTGTGATGAAAATGAAGAAGAGGGTGTGCAAATAATAGATAATTTTCTGCTGTCAATCTGTAGAAGTTGACATACATCATTACATACGTGGGGAACATTTGAATCGTCGCGCGTCGGGATCGGGACAAAACTACGTTTTTCACGGTTTTTAAGGACATTGAAAAAATTCTCTTATTTTTGAAATGTCGTACTGCGCTTGCTATTGAGTGTATAAAAAAGTTGTAAATATGAAAGTTGTAGAGAATTTTGGCTTCTTTAACATTGTAATTAACAAATAATACGCTACGACAACGGGTCTCGAGATATTTAAAAAACAACAATAAAAGTCCCAAAATTTTGGTGTTTTTTGGCCACAGAAAATTCTCCCTTAAGAAATTTTGTTGGATATTTCGGTTTTTCCATGCTGGCCTTATTATATACAAATCAAAAACAATAAAATCTTCTACCCGACCTTTTGCAAGGTAACATGTACATTTCCCCTGGACTATTACTTTAGTTTTTGTGGTTTTTATGAAACAAATTCTGCTTCGAATAGTCATTTTGAATGTATCTGTCGGATCCGTTGGACCCGTCTGGTAGGCGAGGGGTTAATTTTAAACCAATTATTAAAATAGTTTTCATATTCTTTGATAAATTAAATTTGGTACAGAATCATACTTTTCATATTTTTATTGAAAGACTTTGCAAGATCCATGTTGCTTTATTTTTCTCTTTAACAAAACGACCTTATTCAATTGTTCCTCCTCTAAAAACAAAATTCCACTGCCTGTTTATCTCAAGAAAAAGAGAACGCTCGTTCGGAAAGCTATCATTACATGCCATTTCAGAAGGAAACATCTGTTTCGTTCGTTCACAGTGTCTACTAACGTGGAAACCCGATCCCCACTTCTGAGAGCCTGTTAGGATGGAGATACGGATCATAACTCAGTGCTGGAAAAGGATTTTAGGTTAGACACAGATCACAGAATCATAACACACGGGATTGGAAACTGGATACTCTCTCTCGAGAAAATCTCTTTTCTGTTCTGTTTCATACGCTCAGAGCGTAGCTTATTTCCTGGTATTTTTTGTTGCAGAACAGAAGCTGAATTGGAGCGATTGTGTATCTGTAGTGATAGTTCAAGGAGTTATCGTTAGAGAGAATCGGATGTATCGAAGTTTTGGCATTTGATCTGACGTGTTGAGGGGTCATAGGACTTTTAAACCTTCGAAAAATTCAATCTTTGAAAAAATAAAATTTTAAAGAGTGATAATTTTTTAACACTTTAAAACAAAATGAATGGCACTCTTACTAGTTGCTAAATATGGAATATTTTCAAAGAAAGAACTTTAAAGTTATTTTTTACAAAATGTTATTTTGGGGGCATTGGGCGCAAGGTAGTTAAAAAACTTTTCAATATTTTTCATGACATTTTAAGGATAAATTGGAAAATCTTCCTCCGTATGTTCACAAATAACGGATATTTGTCCAAAAATGGCGCATTTGATGGCCTGGTTAATCGCGGTTTTTTACCGGATGTCTCATTTATCTTCTATTTTCTCACACTAGTTTGAATGATCGATTTTGGGTCTTTTGGGAACGAATCACTTTCCCGTAACTCAGAGCAGTTCGTACCAAATGCTTGGTATTTGGTATGATAATACGTCATTGCAACAGTTGTTTGCTTGCGATAAAATTTCTAAGGACTCCAAAATTACACAACTTTTAAAATCGGCAGCCCGAATAATGATTCTAGCTTTATAGAAAAATATCTCAATATCACTGATTTGGAATAACCTAGATTGGGTAGTGGCGGGTCTGTTTTTGCTAATATCTTGAATATGTTCATTGACTCGTATTTTGAACTTTCTAGAGGTCATACCTACATAATTTAATAATTTATTTGTAATCTTATCCCTGTAGGGAATCACGTAAACACCTGACCTATTGTGCATATCAATTGGATAAATTCTTGCCTGTACTATGTTTACTAATTTAGCATCCCGTCTGGCTACTAAAATCATCTTATATTACTTTAGGATATATTTCAACTTTTCAAATAAATGAGAGATATAATCTATTGCTACAAATTTAACTTCATTTTCAGTATTTTTGATTTTTTCATTTTCTGTCACTTTCGGATAATTAAACTTGTAAATCAACTTATTAATAAAACCACTGGAAAAACTATTACTGCTAGCAATTAACTTAATCTTGTTTAATTCATCCTGAAGGTTAAAATCAGAGAAAACTACAAAAGCACGCTTTATATAAAAGCGGTGAGCAGCAGCTTTATAGTTGAACGGGGAATAGCTATTATAAGAGATAGTATTATATTTGACCGACATGCTTTCCTGTAAACTGTTCTGTCGATACACTGAGATAACTCATTTCTGGTTAAGTGAACGTCTAAAAAAGGTAATGGTTTATTCTTCTCTAACTCCAAAGTAATTTTTTTTTTTTTTTTGTCGCTATTATTAGCGTGGTCTAGAAAATCCAAAAGAGCTGGAATCGCATGATTCCATATAATGAGAATATCATCAACAAATCTGATCCATAAGCTCGGTTTAAGACTGGAAGTTGAAGTTATTTTGTTTTCTAAAGGTCTAAGTTTAAACTCTGCTAATAAACCCGAAACTGGTGACCCCATCGGAGCCCCCTCTGTTTGCTTATAATACAAAAACATTGTTATTTGTGATTAGGTTCAAGACTGATTTAATGGTACTTTTCATCTTGTCTGTAAATCATGTAACCGTGATTTTTCATAATAAAATTTGGTATTTCCCCCTCATCCGGGTTCAAATCTTGCAAACGGTCAATTTGTTTTTCCATTATGGCGACGGCATACTACGCGAATATTTGGTTAAAGAATTGATACAGTTATATCAGCTAGGAAAATCGCAAATAAACTCGAAAAAAAAACTTTTACTGATTTTATTTAAAATACGATAAGCAAAACAAATACCTATTTTAATCATAAATAGTACTATAGAACAAAAACATTTAATTTAAACATGAGAACAACATTTGCAATACGCAGAAAAAAAGTTTGCAATGTCAATGAAGGCAATTGAAACAATATTTACGATTTAGCCATTGCGCCTGGGATGAGAAAAAAATTACCTGGAATTTTGATTAAATAAAATTTTAATAGCGACCTTTTTTTTTTTTTTTTTCCAAATTTTCCGTTTTAAGTTTCATGTTCTGTATATATTGTTTTTTCAAAACCTTTTAAGTTTTATTTTAAACATGGCATCATTTTCACCAATCGAAACATTAACAGTTCCAGGATTGGAACTAAATGGAACACCCGATACTGAAGCAAGTGTATATGGCTGATTATAAATATATGCAATATATTTATCTGTGTCGTTTCTTGTTGCACGTTTCTTCCTCTTCTTCCTTTTTTCTTTTTTTTTTTTTTAATAGGATAAGTACGCATAATTTTTTAAGGAATATCTATTTTTGACGGGATAGTTGATTAGGATAAACTCGCCGTCTGGTCAGCTAATACTTATTTCAATCAATGTTTCATCATTTCAGTTTTTGAAAACAGAAAAATGACCTCAAAATGAGGACATCTGGTTACCTTATTTTAATGACAAACTGCGCTAGTTCACTGTTCACTTCCGTTAAGACTCTCAACTCCCCCCCCCCTCCCCTCCCCACCAATGTTCCAAAAACTACTACCGTTTTAATAACAAAATTATTATTGTTTTAGCTTTGACAGAAAAAGATTTCTTTCCTTTCATTCTATTTAATAAATTATGGGTGTAGGAAATAGTATCATAATAATTGGATATCTGGCGGATCATTATCTAAATTGGAAGACTGAATTTAATGGAAATAAGTTTAGGAGTTCTTTAAACAGGTTACTTGAGCTATTTTAAATAACTCATTACATTGCTAAATGCAACACCTGATGCTGTAACAGACATATGCAGATGATTATAACTGAGTGCACTGCATTACATTTCGTTGGAACCATGCTGTTTTCTGATCTATCCATGTTATTTTTCAAACTGCTCTTTCATCCCTTTTTCTCCACTATAATAAGCTCAAATTATTTATTCTAAGAACAATCTCAAACACCTATTTCTTTTAAAAACAAGCTGCGCTGGTTGGTACCAGTTTAAAACAACTATTATCTTTATAACGAAACGGAGATAGTAAATCGCTTTGGTAAGATGCCTTTCTGTTTATATCACTTAATAAATTCTAACTGGAGGAAAGAGTTTGACAATAATTGAATACCTGTCGGATCATTATCTAATTTGGAAGACGGGATGTAATGGAAACCAGTGTTTATCATAAAGAAATTAAAATACAATTCCAAGCACATTCTGATTTAACGTATCTTCTAACCATTTTAACTTAACACAATAAAAATAAATAATCAGACTTTAATTTAAAAATACTAATTTCAAATTACTTTGTCTATTAGTGCGGTTTTTTAATAATCCACATTCATATTTTGTTCTTTTTAAAAAAAAAAAAAAAGTGGTAACTTTGTTCAGTAGTTAAAACTTTGTGATAGAAAGTCATCAAATATCTGTTTATCTCCACATTGACGATGATTAAGCATGTGCGTACAAATATAAGTTTATAAGCACTGTAAGTTTTAAACACATATCCGGCATTTATCCGGCTAATGTATAAATATTTTTAGCAATAATACTTTTGCTTACAGTATTTTTTTTAAATTTCTTTAACTGCTCTAGATATCAATTCTTCAATTTCGTTTTGAATGATTTCGACTCGTGGGATATTTAACGTAATAAAGACAATAATTATAGTTTTTTTTTAAAGCAAATGTATTTTCTTCAATAGACTTGGGGAAATCAATTTGATTCTATTTTAAGAAGTATCAGTTCCAATTCTGACAGTTTATCTGTTCGATGTTTAGTCATATTTTTTACGAGCTTTCTTTATACTTTGTGTTGTAGCACTTCTTAATGTTACATTCTTTCCAAACTCCAACAGTGTTTACATATAAAACATCAAATTTAAATTTTCCTTTTAACATAAATGTATTGTAAATCACCTTTAAAAAAAAAAAAATCTATGATGTTCATCTTCTGTTAATCATATTTATTCATAGTGGTAAATAACTTTTAACATATTTTTTTTATAATATAAATCCTGGGATATATGAGAGTATCAATAAAATGTGTGTATATTAATAAAAAATGAAAGAAAGATCACGCAGGATACGTTAACAATGACACAATTACTAACCTAAGTAATTAAAATAATTAAACAGCTTATATCCAAAATCCATATGTTCGAATAAAGCCCAAGTGAAGAACCTGTATGGATGACATATGTAGGGGTTTTGTGCTAGTTACAAAAGTGGTAATTTGTGTGACTTCAAAACGACTCAATTAAAACTATTTAATTTTATATTTTGATTTTTAGAAAGTTTTAACTGTTCTTAATTAGTGCCGAATTTTATTCATTTTACAATACATTTCTTAGTATTTGATAAATACAGGATTTATCGCTTTGTAAAGTGGTATAAAATAGAAGAGTGTAGTAAAATAATGTTCTGGCACAAAACGAATATAAATAAGTAAAATACTGTAAAAATTTTATGAATCTTAAAAATTTCAAACTCAGATCCCGCGCTTTGCTATGTTCCGATTAACTGTCTTTGTAATCCATAGATTTTTTTGTGCTACAATTAAAATTGAGATATATCTGTTGCCAGATAAGCGGGATTTTTTTAATTCAGAATGCTACCACAGTTTGAAGAGAAATATTCCCCTTATTTAATGACGTAAAAAAATAAGATAAGTATTGCTATTCAAAAGTAGTGGTAGCATTCTGAATTTTTTTAAAAAGCACATCAAACTAGTAACACTGATATACATATCTTTCTTATGTTTGTCATCTGTAAGACCATGGTTGGTGTAAGTGTGTTCGTGCAAAGTGTATTTTCAACATGCGTGTTCTAACAACTAAATTAAACACAAGTAAATTGCCAAAGACTTCGCGGGCCACAGATAAGTTGTCGGCGGGCCACGTGTTTGACATTCCTAGTAAATGAACGGGAAACTCTATAAATTCTGGTTTATTCTAAATTGTTAGGGATAGAAACTTAAAATTTGACATGCCTGTTATTTTTTAGATGTAAATGCTCGCACAGAACAGTTTTTACAAAATTCGAATTTAAAAAAGGTGCAGAAGCAAACAACTTTCTAAAATCACGATTTTAGTGATGCAGCTGGTCCAGAAAGTTGAAATTTGTCATCGTGGATATTTATAAGATTTCAGTGCTCGCTAAGAACGGTTTTGTAAAAATAAACGGAATTTAAAAGAGTGAAATGAGCTGGAAAATTTCTAAACTATGATTTATCTGAAATTTTTAGGGATAGAAACTTGAAGTTTTACATGGC
This sequence comes from Maratus michaelseni, assembly GCA_963931845.1. Classification (NCBI taxonomy): domain Eukaryota; kingdom Metazoa; phylum Arthropoda; class Arachnida; order Araneae; family Salticidae; genus Maratus; species Maratus michaelseni. The sequence continues at coordinate 326,733,095 of OZ007594.1, forward strand.
TGTTACGTTACGGACACAAATTCATCCACAGAACAGTTTTTAAAAATTTAGACATTTTAATGTGTGCAGGAACAAAAAACTTCTAAAATTGCAATTTCTGTGATATAGTTATTACAGAAATTTGCTTAACTTGAAGATTGGAATTTGGCATGATGCTTCCTTTTAAAATGTAAATACTCGCTTAGAACTGTTTCTAAAAATTTCAAATGAAAAATGAAATGAGTGAAAAACCTTCAAAATAGTGTATAAAAGTTTATAAAAGTATTAAATTACCATTTATTTAGAATTAATTTTAACTCTTCTCATTCATTTAAGTCTCATGTCCGCCTAATGCAGTATAAGAAGGAAGTTTACTCAAAATGTGGCTTAATTAGTAATTTTTAATTATCTATGGCAGTAAAATTTTCTCGAATGAAAATAGGCCCACGAATACCACTTGGCATTTTTCACATAGGCCTTCAATATACTAGACCCCACATTGGTAACCTTTTCGTTGACAGACATCAGTGGTGGTGGTGGTAGATTTATTCCGCCAAACTGGTTTTTCTCCCGCCAAAATCTACGTGGAATTTCCCCGAATTTCCCGCCGAAACTTTATATTGTGTCTGTGTGCCTGTCTGTGCTGTTGTTGTTTTTCTAGAGATTGACTAATATTTTAAATTCAAAACAGTTCTTTTAAGAACTTATTAAATCAGTTCGTTTATATATATATATATATATTATATATAACAATATAAGTTTGTTAATTTTCGAAATAATTTGGAATGTTTTCTTGGAAGAGGGGGGGGGGGGGATTATTCTTTTTGTAAGATTTCTCATGTGAAATTGAGTTTATTACCTAAATATTGATTATTTATACATTTTTTTAAACCCATTGATATTGTACCTGGCAAAAGCATGAGCTTCATTTTTACAGATTTTCTTATTATAATAAAATTTTAGAATATCTACATAATTTTTTAATTGTTTTAAGGTTAGACCATTAATAGGTAATAAAATGCATCATTTTCAGCTGATTACATCAGGTGTTTTTTTTTTGTTTTTTTTTTTAATAACATGGGTTACTTTTTAGAAAAGTGTTTTTTTTTTTTGTTTTTTTTTTCAAATAAGAATTTGTGATTAAGCAAGAGCTTAATTGTCTGCCATTTTGTAATAAAGTGATAAAATGTAAAATACTCAATATATTAAAATCATCGAACAAGCTGTAAAAATTTAGCTATGTTTAATTTTTAAAATTCTTTATTATACTTTATATAAAGAAAATTTCCAAATTTATTTTTTTAAGAGGACAGTACAATAAGTGATTCCTGTCATGTGACAACATTTTTCTTCTTTCAAGTGCTGCGGCATCGGAAATTCGGTTTAAAATGCTGACGGACTTTTCTGAAATATCTTCTGCTTTTATTGAAAGCCTCTTTTGATAGCAAACTAAATAAGAACACCTGCCAATTTCATACATTTCGGATCACAAATTAATGAAACAATTTCCTGACGGCTCGGCCTACAGGCACAGGTAGATTTTGAAAATACAGATAGTGGGGCACCTGTTTATTGGGAATTGCATAAGAAATGACCTTTTTGCCACGATTCGGCAGTTTAGACCACCCACTTCAAAATCTACCTGTGTCTGTAGACAGGATTTTTTTTTTCTTTCGGGCTATAAGAGTTGGTCTTATAAAAAAACTTGTCAAAGTAAAAGTTGTAGATACTATTAAGAGGATTTATAATAAATTTAAGCAGATTTGATATCTTGTGAATTGACGAAGTTTTGAATTCTTTTCTTCTTAAACCCTATCCCCCCCCCCTTGAGGTAATTTTTAATGATATCAAAAATCTGTCATACATAAATTTTCGGCCCTTTTTCTAGAAGTATTAATAACTTTAAACGGATTCGATACGTATCATTATTAAGAAGATATGGGGATTTTTCTGTTTTCACCCCCCCCCCTCCCTTTGGTTCGATTTTGCCCATTATCGAACTTGACCAAGATATTATGCACTTTAATTTTGTGTATCAGTTTGGAAGAGATTTGTGCAGAATTATTGAAGTTATCGTGTCCATAAAAAAGTGATCTAGATAGATAGATAGATAAAAGTTTTGAATTGGGGGTGGTTTTGGGTTCTGGAAGTGATGATCGGCGTAGATCTGCAAAAACTTTTCAGAAAGTCCAACATAGGGGAGAATGTAATAGGTAGTATTTCTTACGAAATCTACCTAAAATCATAAAGTAGCCATTTTGTATTTCAGATGGTTTTATAGCATCTAATTATGACAGCAAGTACGTTTAGAAGTCAACATCTTCAATAGTTGCCGGTGGTTATTATTTTCAATAATTGTAAAGAAAAAAAAAAAACACTTGAGAGTTAAACTTAATTTTTTATAGCATCCAAAAGTTGCAAATTATTTCTTCTCAGAAACTTATGCAAAATAATAGTTATTTTAACAGAGAAAAAATTACACAAGTTCTAACTTAGTAGATATAAAATATCCTGGAATTTTTATTTTTCATACAAAAAAAAAAAATATATATATACTGTGCATTTGTATATTTTTTTTCTATACATGCGTATAATCTTATCTATCGATGTTTTCCTTTTGATTAAAAATATTGTAATACATTTATACTTTCAATTAAATATATATATATATATATGTATATATGAAAGATTGCCAAAAATATGCCTTTAAATTGGAACATCAAAAGCAAAACAAAAATTCCGGATTGCAGCAAAAATATGTTTTATAGAATGTATTGTTACATAAAGACAGTATGTGATTTCAAGTTTTTAAAACCTATAAAATACATTATCAAATCAAATAATATTTTATAACATGCCACTGCTAACTTTCCACAAATTCTCCACTTTTGTAAGAAAAAAAAGGATACTGTAAATACTGTTCGATTTTCTGTTATTTTAATAATGCCTGCTAAATTTAATGCATTTTTAGAATTTAAAAAAATCTGACATTAATTTGTTACATTTCGTGAAGTGATTGTGTCAGATTGAAGCTTTCCAAGCAGAAATCTCGAAATAATTTGTGTTATCGTACTTAATATCTTATATCACTAATAAAAAATATATAATTTAAGTAACATTTATTACAAGGACAAAGCCATTTTATAACATTAAAATAAAATACAGCAGCAAAAACAGAAAAAGAAAATCCATCCAGAAGATTAAACAGTCCTTTTTTCACCATGGGTGGGACCAGAGGCGTAGCGTCAAGGGGGGCACGGGTGACTTTACTACCAGTATTTTTATATTCTATATTTGGCCTTATTTATTTCATACCGTTCAAAGATTAAATAAGGCTAAATGTAGTATATAATTATACTGGTATCAAAATGATCGTGCCCCCCCTGACGCTACGCCACTGGGTGGGACTCTCATAACTTATTTCTATCCTTCCTCTTTGACATTAAATCCTAGAAGGAGCAACAGTTTCGTTTTGGTTTGTTTACGTTTATTTTTATTGCGAGAATGAAATCGAAGTTGCCAAGAAAGCTATCACTGCCAAAACAGACATTTTTTAAAGCGCCAATCCGAGCTGATCCTGAAACCGGATTTTCAACAATATAACAAAGAGATGTGGCCTCTAGTAGATTATTCCTCTGAGATTTTTCAACAATTACGCGAGCAAAGCCGCTGGTTTTGCTAGTTATATACATAATTTTGAGCAAAGGCGGCGTAAAAAAGCCAAGCCTAGGGGCCCAGGAGATAGTTAATTCAGCTGACGGCTGTTTTCGTGATTGATTAAGAAAAATCAATTACACATTTGAAAATCAGCTTGTATAAAACGGTTAAGTAAAGAAAAGTCTTAAATAAAAGGCCTTCCGGACTTTTATAAAAGTACTAAAAGCTTTTCTTTTAGATGTTATAAGAAAATCGTTTTAAGTATAACATTTTAAATATTATCGTTTTTAATATGGCATAATTTTCATCATTAAATGCTTTTCGCACGTAATTTTATTATTTTAAAGTTTTCTTTCTTTTTAAATATTCACGTGTAAATATATACTTAAATTTAAAAAAAAAAAGTGTTATGAAACCTCATAAGAAAATTGCTTTAAATATGACAGTTTAAATATATCATTTAAAATATGACGTAATTTTCATCATTTTATGCTTTTCGTACATAATAGTTTAATTATTTTAAAGTTTCTTTCTTTTTTAAAATTCACGTGTAAATATATTTTTCAATTGAAAACTGTTTGTAAATAATATTATTTGGGCCTTTTAAAAATCGGATAGCACTAGAGTAAAAACTGGATATTTCAAACTATGAAATAAATCTCTATTCAGCTAATGAAATTCGGAATAAAAAATTTAAAAATAAACTTTAAAAATTAAACATATTTATTTTTAAAAAATGATTAGACACTCTTCACCAGTATCTAGTCAAGTTTGTGCCTGCGAAAGATTGTTAAAATGCTATGCACGTTTTTGATCCTATAAAACTTTTTTCAACTGAACTATTTTGACCGATTTTACCATTAAATAGAACTTAAAATAATTATTCGATTTAAAAGCTGTCTGTTTCAGTGGGTTTATCATACATTTATCTATAAAAAATACCAGTTTTCATGTTTTTCTATGCAATAATTTTTTTATTATGAGCCGAGAAAGTCAAAAGATCACAATAAATTCAATTGTGTCAATAGCAGCGGCAGCAGCAGTAGTTACTTTTTCTTATATAATACAGAGATACATGAAAAACGTTAATATTGAATTATCAATCACATATCAAAATGAGCAATATTTGCAAAAATGAGATTAAAAAAAAAAAAAAACTTTGTTATGTCAAACTACTTTCACTAAATTACACCAACTGATGCGCAATAAATATATATAAGTATAATAAGTTAAAGAACAATCTCGTAAAGCTGGTGTTATGTTATGTTTTTTTTTTTTTTTTCATGAAATTTACTTGTTAAAATGGCCGTTTGAAGCGCGCGGTGATGCTCTAATCTCCTTTAATAAATCAGTACAAATCATTTCTTCTAAGAACAATCTCAAACGTCTATTTATTTTTCTTTTCTTTCATTCTTTCTTTTCTTCTCTTTCTTTCTTTCTTTTCTTTTTTTTTTTTTTTTTTTTTTTTTTTTTTTAAGAAGCATCGTTGGTTGACTTCAGTTCAAAGAACCTTCTTAAAACAACTATCATTTGTAGAACGAAATTATTATAATAATAACTTTGGTAGAAATAGATTAGCTATATAGGGCGGCTCACAAAAAGAAAAAAAAAATCCCCTACTCAGCAACGTGAAATTTTCTGACACATTTCTCAGAATCTTTCTTATATGTAAAAGCAGTGAAATTGGCAGGCATGACTATTGAAAAAATTTAAAATCCAATAATATCTTACATTTTTCGTCAATTGTTTTACATCTTCATTTATAAGCAATTAGTGTCTCAAGACGACCTTTCTCGCTTTTATCACGTCCGGAAATTCGGTTCAAAACAACTTTGATAGCATTTTCTGTAAGATCTTTTGCTTTTATCAAAAAATTGAAAACTTATTCGCTTTCATTGTTTCTCTAATAAGAACGCTTGCCAAAATTATGTATTAACGAATAAAAATAAATTCTGGAACTGGTCAGAATATAGTGAGTTTGACGTTCGAAAATAGCCTTAATAAATTCTACATGAAGGTAATAAACATAAAAATAAAAAAGTATATATATTTTTTTAATGTTACACTCTTTATTTTTTATTTGTATTTCCTACTTTTTAGTGTTTAAAATATTTCGTTGTTTCGGTTTCACAGCCATAGTTACCATGTTTTAGCGAGAAAATGGTTTGGCGCATAATTAACTCCATTGTTTTTGTAACAGGTAAACAGTTTTAACCATAAAGAACATTTGGCGATTTATCATCTGCGGTCGGCTAAAGGAAAATGCCTTAAAATTAATCTATTAATTTATAATTAAGAGTAGATATAAAACAAGAGTTCTGCGCCAGCGCAGTTCGCGCAGTCGACCTCTGAAGGTGAAGTTCAAGGTTACCGGAAGTGGCAGGTGTGGACACCGGAAGTCGCAGGTAGGGATAACAGGCATGTTGAGACAGGAAGTGAACAGGAAGTATGATCGGAAACGCGAAAGAAAGTTTAACCGGAAACACGACAGGAAGTGAATGCGATAAGGAGAGAGGGGGAGGGCTTATTTTTGTGGGGGGCTTATGCTAACCTGAAATAAAAATGGAATTATTTCTTACTTTGTAAAAATTTAACATAAAATGTATCTTTTTTTTTTTTTTTTTTTTTTTTTTTTCCACCTGAAATAAAAATTTTATTTGCTAACTAACACCTAATATAAAAATGGAAATCTTTCTGACTTTGTTTTACTTTCTAAAAGTTTTACATGAAATTTATTTTAAGACTGGAAACGCGACAGGAAGTAAGACCTGAAACCGGATTAGACATGCTTTTTCCAAAAAGGGTTTTCAGGAAGCAGTAAACATGTTTTGGGAACATGTTTGGGAGCTTGTTGCAACAGGAAAGGCAGTTTAAAAGACCGGAAGTGATTAAGCGATAAGAAAAATACAGGAATATACACGTAGATTTTGTTCTTTGTAGAGGGTGAAATTTTATTTTATTTTTTATTTAAAGAGTTTTCTTTTTCTTTTCTTTTTTTTTTTTTTTTATTTAAAGCGTTTCAAATTATTTTTTATATTATTATTATTTTTTTTTTGTAGTGGGTTACGTATTATTTTAATTTTTAGTGACGTTAGAACCTGCAATGTTCTGTACCACACATGTCTTATCTTAGGTTATCAAGGATGTGTATGTGTTGTTATCTCTTTAAATGCGAGAGATGGGGCTTCAGACCTGCGTTGAGATATCTTTATCATAGTTTTAATGAACTGCAGGAAATTGTCTTTAGCTATTGAGTAATTCGCGAGTTTTGGTTTAATATGAATGCTAGTACATCTGTTTGTTTAATTTACAAGCACATTTCTCTTACAACATTCTGTCAACAGATCATTTCTATATTCGAAATAATAATTTAGAAGGAAAATTTTTATATGAAAATACTATGAAATGTCATTTATAGAGATTGACAAAAATAGCATGCTTGATTCTTTCTTGTATTAACCTTATATTCGAAATAGAGTTTTGTTACGAAAAATAACGTGTTTACATATTTTAAAAACGAAAGCAAAGTGATTTTTACAAATGTAACTATAAGCTATACACCCACGCATTTGTGTTATTGAATTAAATTACAATGCTTAATATTGTATTCACCGTACTATTTTCCTGCAAAAGCCGTTTCACAAACTTGTGTACTGAAATTAATGTGGCATTTTTAGGGAAAAATTAATTCAAGTCTTTAAGACTAATCTTTCAAAGGAAAAAAAGATTTGTCATACTTTCTCTTACATTATATCTTCCGTTTTTTAAGTTTACAAATTTGTGGAGTAACTTAAATAATCGTTTTTATACTAATTAAACAATATATTTTTTAATTATATGTTTTTTTAATTAACTTGTAATAGATTCTTTTTTTTTTCTTTTTCTTTTTCTTAAAAGGGTACTGTAGAATAACTTATGTCACAAATACTACATCCTTCTTTAGTTAAATATGTTTCACTTAAGACATGACAAAGTGTCTTAGAAACATTTCATTTTGGAGTTAAGTGATTAAACAAGAAAAATATTATTTATAAAAACACAACACATAAGACTAGCGGCTGAGAGGTTCTACTCTCAAAGCTGATAGATGGAAGGTGTTAGGTTTAAACCTCTCTCACGGTCGTCGACCTAACCGTTCGAAGTTTTCTTCGAAACTTGTCAATATGGGTAAGAACACCTTAGAAAGACCTACATGGAGACACTTATCCCTAACGCAGATAATCAACCCTATATTTAACCAACCAGTCACAACACGCAATTCATAATCATTACATTCAGTTAATAAGTGATTCGACATGCAAGATTTGATTTATAGAAACATACAATATGATATATCACACTAAACATACAATTTGAACGATTTTTTCCCTTTCATATGAAAAAATTTTAACAAGAATTTAGTGACTATTTAACTTATTAAAGAGAGCGGGTATTTTGTTTAGAGTTATACGATTAAAATAAATTTTCAATAGATTTGACTTTATACAAGCAACATTTAAAAAAAAAAAGAGAATGGAATCTAGTGTTTATAAATTAACGTATTTCAATTTTACAAATACTTTACACACCCCTCTTTTTCCCCTATTTTGGTAGACTTTATACACATAAGACATAAAAGGCGTTTTAGAATACATCATTTAGAAATTAAGCAACTTGATAAGTAAAATATTATTTCTAAAAGCAATAGATACGAAAGTAATAAATATTTCTACTTACAAATGTACGAAATTCTGATAGGTAAGACCTTCTCAATCATTGTGCAAGAATTAAGTCGTGATTGAGCTTATAACATTATAGGATGAAATAATCACGTGACGTATTTTTAAACCAATAAAATATTAGTATTTTAAACCAATAAAATGTTAGTATTTTTACACGAGCGCCCTCTATCATTATATAAATTTCAATGAAATGAGTTCATAACATTATACTGTCCCTTCTCATCGGTGTAATAGAATATTATACTGTCCCTTCTCATCGGTGTAATAGGTTGCATTTTTCGTTTAAGTTAGTTTTTTTTTTTTCATTTAAGCTAGTTTTTTTTTCATTTATATGGAACGAGTTATGAATTCTTATGTTGATGATCTAACCAACTTGAAGTGTCAACCCTCATAACCAGAATTAAATAATCAAGAGATGGATTCTACAATTTTATCCAAAGAAGGACCCGTTTCGAAGTATGGAGTGAAACCCACCTCATCAGGACTAAAGAAACAGTTTGTGTGTTTTACTTGTAACAAAGATTTTTTCCGAAAGGATCATTTAAAACAACATTTGATGACCCATTCAGGAGAAAAACCTTTTGTGTGTGTCATCTGTCGAAAAGCTTTCTCTAGAAAAGCTCTTTTGAATCGCCATAAATTGTCTCATTTAAAAGAACCTACACAACATAAGTGTGGTGATTGCAACGAACTGTTTTCAAGAAAGTACGACTTATTGAAACATGAAAAGATTCACAAATCACCCAAACAATATAAGTGTATTAAATGCAATGAACTGTTTTCGAGAAAGTACGACTTATTGAAACATAAGAAGATCCATAAGCCCCGAAAGCAGTATAAATGCATCCAGTGTAGTGAAATATTTAATCGGAAATATGATTTATCACGTCATATAGACACCGCGCACAAAGTACTACCCAAAGTTGTCAAATCGACATCTTTAAAAGATTCGTTATATGAAAAAGTGAAGCATTTTAAAAGACAAAATGCTTTAAATGTATTTACTAAAACTGTAATAAATTCTAATGAGGAGAATGATCAAGATTTTCACACGTTTTTTAACAGTATTCGGTCGGACGTTTTGAATGAATTAAATTATCAGATAGAAGTAAAAAGGTCAATGAAATGGTATGCAACTGCAAAAGTTGTTGTAAGCCGCCAAACACCGGACGGTGATATAGATACTATCACCCCATATTTTCATTCAAGAACTGTACTGGAATTGACGAATCAAAACATACCTGTAAATGTTGAGGATGCCTTTACGAAAATTATTAACTCTTTTGAGAAATTCACTCAACAAGGATCTAATTGGGCATTGCAACAAATATTAAATCTAGAACTGTCTACAGCTAAATATAGAATGGTTTAAAATGTGTGGACTAGTTTTGAAACATGTATATTCATGTTTTTGCTATTGTAGTTATTGAAAATGATAAATAGTCTTTGACTAAAAAATCATAAGTTTTTTATTATTTTCATGGTAACTATTTTATATAAATTACTTATAACAGTTTGTCAATGCTACATAAACTACTGTTTAACATTTTGAATGTCTTAAACAAAATGGGAATGAATTTGTTGAAATTATGTAAAACATGATGAAATAAATGTGATGTATTTATTATATGTTACTTAAACTACAAGAGAATGATTGGAAATGTGTTATTTTAAATCTATGATACTTTTAATCACTAACAAGGTAAGACGTGACGTTATGAATCATCGATGGGTTTTCCTTTGAATATGTATTAATCTTACTTATTGATAAGAAAGTTGGAAAAATAGACTTAACACATTGTTAAAGGTTTTGGAAAAATGTATAGTTGGTTAAAAATTTTAGAAAATTTAACATAAAGTAACAAATTTTAGAAAATAAACGTTTCGATAAATAAAAAAATTACATTTTGGTAAACTTTACACTTAGACAATATTTTAAACTAAGGAAAAATTAGACTTAACGCATTGTTACAGTTTCTTTGAAAAATATCTAGTTGGTTATAAATTTTAGAAAATTCGACCTAACGAAATTAACACACTTAAAAATATCTAGGTTATACATTTTATAAAATAAGCAACAAATACACATTTCGATACATTGACAAAAGAAAATAATTAAGTTTAAGTAAACTTTACACTTAGACAATATTTCAAACTAAGAAAAATAATAAATTTACACTTATACAATATTTTAAACTAAGAAAAATAATAACTTTACACTTATACAATATTTTAAACTAAGGAAAATTAATAACTTTAAACATCAGACTTAACACATTGTTAAAGTTTTTTGAAAATAACACGACATTTTCAAAGCAGTGGAAATAGTATACCTGTAAAAAAATTCAACTTAGTGGAATTTAATATTGAAATTTTTTAACCGCACTCATTTAAAAAATAAAACTTTATAAAATATTCACTTTTTTTAAATAAGCAACTGTTAAACATTTTGAATGTCTTAGACAAAGTGTGAATAAATTTGTTGAAATTATATAAAACATGAAAAATTTCATAACTTTTAAAGGAAATTTTATTTTTGGTGAAATAAACTCGAGCTATTTATTGTATGTAACTTAAACTACTATAGAGAATCGATTGAAAATGTGTTACTTTTAAGCACTCACAAGATAAGACACGATGTTAGGAATTATAGATGTGTTTTTTCCCCACAATTGACGTCACTTGTAGCATATTTACTGATCAAGTCATAAAATCATAGTTCAGGGTATGTTTATGAGCACGGCGTTTAGTTGAGATTTAAGATATTTGAGAAATATAAACTACAACTTTGACTACTTTTTGAAATTTCCCCCTACATAAGAAAAAGGACATGGGAAAATAAAATGAAAAGTTGTCTTTGAATGGAATCGAACCATTATCTTTTCACTTAACAGCTGAATGCGTTGACAATTACATCACAAAGGCACTGATAACAACTGGTTGAATATATTGGGTTTCTTTTTTAAGGTTAAATTCATTTAATATTCAAGTTATTTCTTAATGATACACTTAAAAACAATAAATTAAATTAGCATTCAAAAAACAAACGATCACATTATTGTGTAAAAAAATCAAATGTTTTGAAAGTCACGAGTTAAAATTGTGGAGGGTGCGATAACTTGGAAGTGCATTGCAGAAGGGGAGTTAAATTTTTGAAGAAGTTTAATCTTAGAAGACTAGAGTAAAATTTGAAATGACTTAGAATTTAATTAGAATTTAGATGTGAACCTTTTAAAATGAAATAATAGTTTTTTTGTATCGCCCTCTATCGGTGGGTAATGGAATTAAGAGATAATTAAAAGTTTTAACTTGGATTCGAACCCACAACAAAAATTATTTTACGGTTTGATAATTTAGGGTAGGTATAACTAAGAAAACCATGATATTATAGTATTTAGAGATGTTTTAAGATATTCGATAAAGGAAATCATCTAAATTTTCAATTTAATTGAATGGTTTACTGCTTAAAGTACTACAAAATGAATAGAACCCGATACATAGTTTTTTTAAATTAATTATATTTTTCGAAAGGTTAAATTGACTTATTGATAAACTTAGGATTTATGTTTAAAGTGAATAAATTTGATATGTTAGGTTTACTTAATAACAGAGGGTTGAATAAGTTATTTTTTTTTAAATTAAAATTTCATAAAAATAAAGTTTACTAAAAGTTTTTAATGTTAAAAAAATTGTAAGTTACGTTAAAAAAGTTAACAAAAATATAGTTTAAAAAAATTAAAAGTTTACAAAAAGTTTAAAATTCTTTAAATTAATTAAAATTAACTTTTTAATTTTAACTATTGAGAGACTATAATTTAATTGTTAATCCTTGTAACCAACTGGTGCATATCAAATATCTGCACATGTGCAGAAAAAACATACACTTTTACACTAACGTGAGTTCGATTTTAAATTATTTGCTAATTTTTATACAACTCGTTTACCTTTCAGAAACAAAATAGAATTAAATACTTACCGAAAAACACGTCCACTTCTTGTGCTTTCTTTCACTAGACTAACCTATCTCTCTTAACTTTGTTAGGGGGCGCTGCAATCGACGTAGAGGCGCTACCAGTCTTCCGGTTTGTGACGTCATTTCCGGTTTGAGATAACAATAAACTTTAAATACAAACTACACTCGCTCGGTCATTCTTCCTCCACTCTTACTTGATAGCAGTTGTTAGTTTCTTATATTGACGTGTTGAATGACGTCATCACGTGTTTGTCTAAACTTGTCCAGTCTTGTTTCTGTGCTGCACGTCTGTTTTGCTAACTCATCTCTTACTCGTCTAGACTTGTTTCGTCTGCTTTGATGATTCATCTTTTGCTTTAACTGTTTGGCCTTGCTGGTGTCAACCACCTCATGTGTTTTGTCATAGCTTGAATATACTTTACACCAATCACTTAAATATAAAAGTCTTGTCACAACTTACTTAAACTTTGATAAAAATATTAATTATTCATAAATTTTATCAAATTCTTATACATTTACTAAGTCACTTTCATTCAAAAATATGGTAAAGTCCGATTTTAAATCGAAGTCTAAGATAAATTCCCCAAATTTGTAACATTTTAACACTAATAATAAGTATCGTAAACACCCTGTACATACAAGTTTTGTAAACATAATATTACTTATAGCTAACTCGATCAGTCTCATGATAAATAATATAAGAAAAAGTTAGAATAGTTTACATATTTTTGCAATTAAAAAATGTATGCACAAACACACACACACAATATCTTACAAGGTTACAATACTCAACACACAGTTCACCATACTTAAAAAAACGATTCACGATAAATTTATAAATTTAAATTTAAATATTTGAAAAATACTGAAGTATTTTTATTTATAATTGTTCATTTATAAATAAAATATTTAAATTTAAATTTATAAATTTATCGTGAATCGTTTTTTTAAGTATGGTGAACTGTGTGTTGAGTATTGTAACCTTGTAAGATATTGTGTGTGTGTGTTTGTGCATACATTTTTTAATTGCAAAAATATGTGAACTATTCTAACTTTTTCTTATATTATTTATCATGAGACTGATCGAGTTAGCTATAAGTAATATTATGTTTACAAAACTTGTATGTACAGGGTGTTTACGATACTTATTATTAGTGTTAAAATGTTACAAATTTGGGGAATTTATCTTAGACTTCGATTTAAAATCGGACTTTACCATATTTTGGAATGAAAGTGACTTAGTAAATGTATAAGAATTTGATAAAATTTATGAATAATTAATATTTTTATCAAAGTTTAAGTAAGTTGTGACAAGACTTTTATATTTAAGTGATTGGTGTAAAGTATATTCAAGCTATGACAAAACACATGAGGTGGTTGACACCAGCAAGGCCAAACAGTTAAAGCAAAAGATGAATCATCAAAGCAGACGAAACAAGTCTAGACGAGTAAGAGATGAGTTAGCAAAACAGACGTGCAGCACAGAAACAAGACTGGACAAGTTTAGACAAACACGTGATGACGTCATTCAACACGTCAATATAAGAAACTAACAACTGCTATCAAGTAAGAGTGGAGGAAGAATGACCGAGCGAGTGTAGTTTGTATTTAAAGTTTATTCTTATCTCAAACCGGAAATGACGTCACAAACCGGAAGACTGGTAGCGCCTCTACGTCGATTGCAGCGCCCCCTAACAAAGTTAAGAGAGATAGGTTAGTCTAGTGAAAGAAAGCACAAGAAGTGGACGTGTTTTTCGGTAAGTATTTAATTCTATTTTGTTTCTGAAAGGTAAAAGAGTTGTATAAAAATTAGCAAATAATTTAAAATCGAACTCACGTTAGTGTAAAAGTGTATGTTTTTTCTGCACATGTGCAGATATTTGATATGCACCAGTTGGTTACAAGGATTAACAATTAAATTATAGTCTCTCAATAGTTAAAATTAAAAAGTTAATTTTAATTAATTTAAAGAATTTTAAACTTTTTGTAAACTTTTAATTTTTTTAAACTATATTTTTGTTAACTTTTTTAACGTAACTTACAATTTTTTTAACATTAAAAACTTTTAGTAAACTTTATTTTTATGAAATTTTAATTTAAAAAAAAATAACTTATTCAACCCTCTGTTATTAAGTAAACCTAACATATCAAATTTATTCACTTTAAACATAAATCCTAAGTTTATCAATAAGTCAATTTAACCTTTCGAAAAATATAATTAATTTAAAAAAACTATGTATCGGGTTCTATTCATTTTGTAGTACTTTAAGCAGTAAACCATTCAATTAAATTGAAAATTTAGATGATTTCCTTTATCGAATATCTTAAAACATCTCTAAATACTATAATATCATGGTTTTCTTAGTTATACCTACCCTAAATTATCAAACCGTAAAATAATTTTTGTTGTGGGTTCGAATCCAAGTTAAAACTTTTAATTATCTCTTAATTCCATTACCCACCGATAGAGGGCGATACAAAAAAACTATTATTTCATTTTAAAAGGTTCACATCTAAATTCTAATTAAATTCTAAGTCATTTCAAATTTTACTCTAGTCTTCTAAGATTAAACTTCTTCAAAAATTTAACTCCCCTTCTGCAATGCACTTCCAAGTTATCGCACCCTCCACAATTTTAACTCGTGACTTTCAAAACATTTGATTTTTTTACATAATAATGTGATCGTTTGTTTTTTGAATGCTAATTTAATTTATTGTTTTTAAGTGTATCATTAAGAAATAACTTGAATATTAAATGAATTTAACCTTAAAAAAGAAACCCAATATATTCAACCAGTTGTTATCAGTGCCTTTGTGATGTAATTGTCAACGCATTCAGCTGTTAAGTGAAAAGATAATGGTTCGATTCCATTCAAAGACAACTTTTCATTTTATTTTCCCATGTCCTTTTTCTTATGTAGGGGGAAATTTCAAAAAGTAGTCAAAGTTGTAGTTTATATTTCTCAAATATCTTAAATCTCAACTAAACGCCGTGCTCATAAACATACCCTGAACTATGATTTTATGACTTGATCAGTAAATATGCTACAAGTGACGTCAATTGTGGGGAAAAAACACATCTATAATTCCTAACATCGTGTCTTATCTTGTGAGTGCTTAAAAGTAACACATTTTCAATCGATTCTCTATAGTAGTTTAAGTTACATACAATAAATAGCTCGAGTTTATTTCACCAAAAATAAAATTTCCTTTAAAAGTTATGAAATTTTTCATGTTTTATATAATTTCAACAAATTTATTCACACTTTGTCTAAGACATTCAAAATGTTTAACAGTTGCTTATTTAAAAAAAGTGAATATTTTATAAAGTTTTATTTTTTAAATGAGTGTGGTTAAAAAATTTCAATATTAAATTCCACTAAGTTGAATTTTTTTACAGGTATACTATTTCCACTGCTTTGAAAATGTCGTGTTATTTTCAAAAAACTTTAACAATGTGTTAAGTCTGATGTTTAAAGTTATTAATTTTCCTTAGTTTAAAATATTGTATAAGTGTAAAGTTATTATTTTTCTTAGTTTAAAATATTGTATAAGTGTAAATTTATTATTTTTCTTAGTTTGAAATATTGTCTAAGTGTAAAGTTTACTTAAACTTAATTATTTTCTTTTGTCAATGTATCGAAATGTGTATTTGTTGCTTATTTTATAAAATGTATAACCTAGATATTTTTAAGTGTGTTAATTTCGTTAGGTCGAATTTTCTAAAATTTATAACCAACTAGATATTTTTCAAAGAAACTGTAACAATGCGTTAAGTCTAATTTTTCCTTAGTTTAAAATATTGTCTAAGTGTAAAGTTTACCAAAATGTAATTTTTTTATTTATCGAAACGTTTATTTTCTAAAATTTGTTACTTTATGTTAAATTTTCTAAAATTTTTAACCAACTATACATTTTTCCAAAACCTTTAACAATGTGTTAAGTCTATTTTTCCAACTTTCTTATCAATAAGTAAGATTAATACATATTCAAAGGAAAACCCATCGATGATTCATAACGTCACGTCTTACCTTGTTAGTGATTAAAAGTATCATAGATTTAAAATAACACATTTCCAATCATTCTCTTGTAGTTTAAGTAACATATAATAAATACATCACATTTATTTCATCATGTTTTACATAATTTCAACAAATTCATTCCCATTTTGTTTAAGACATTCAAAATGTTAAACAGTAGTTTATGTAGCATTGACAAACTGTTATAAGTAATTTATATAAAATAGTTACCATGAAAATAATAAAAAACTTATGATTTTTTAGTCAAAGACTATTTATCATTTTCAATAACTACAATAGCAAAAACATGAATATACATGTTTCAAAACTAGTCCACACATTTTAAACCATTCTATATTTAGCTGTAGACAGTTCTAGATTTAATATTTGTTGCAATGCCCAATTAGATCCTTGTTGAGTGAATTTCTCAAAAGAGTTAATAATTTTCGTAAAGGCATCCTCAACATTTACAGGTATGTTTTGATTCGTCAATTCCAGTACAGTTCTTGAATGAAAATATGGGGTGATAGTATCTATATCACCGTCCGGTGTTTGGCGGCTTACAACAACTTTTGCAGTTGCATACCATTTCATTGACCTTTTTACTTCTATCTGATAATTTAATTCATTCAAAACGTCCGACCGAATACTGTTAAAAAACGTGTGAAAATCTTGATCATTCTCCTCATTAGAATTTATTACAGTTTTAGTAAATACATTTAAAGCATTTTGTCTTTTAAAATGCTTCACTTTTTCATATAACGAATATTTTAAAGATGTCGATTTGACAACTTTGGGTAGTACTTTGTGCGCGGTGTCTATATGACGTGATAAATCATATTTCCGATTAAATATTTCACTACACTGGATGCATTTATACTGCTTTCGGGGCTTATGGATCTTCTTATGTTTCAATAAGTCGTACTTTCTCGAAAACAGTTCATTGCATTTAATACACTTATATTGTTTGGGTGATTTGTGAATCTTTTCATGTTTCAATAAGTCGTACTTTCTTGAAAACAGTTCGTTGCAATCACCACACTTATGTTGTGTAGGTTCTTTTAAATGAGACAATTTATGGCGATTCAAAAGAGCTTTTCTAGAGAAAGCTTTTCGACAGATGACACACACAAAAGGTTTTTCTCCTGAATGGGTCATCAAATGTTGTTTTAAATGATCCTTTCGGAAAAAATCTTTGTTACAAGTAAAACACACAAACTGTTTCTTTAGTCCTGATGAGGTGGGTTTCACTCCATACTTCGAAACGGGTCCTTCTTTGGATAAAATTGTAGAATCCATCTCTTGATTATTTAATTCTGGTTATGAGGGTTGACACTTCAAGTTGGTTAGATCATCAACATAAGAATTCATAACTCGTTCCATATAAATGAAAAAAAAACTAGCTTAAATGAAAAAAAAAAAACTAACTTAAACGAAAAATGCAACCTATTACACCGATGAGAAGGGACAGTATAATATTCTATTACACCGATGAGAAGGGACAGTATAATGTTATGAACTCATTTCATTGAAATTTATATAATGATAGAGGGCGCTCGTGTAAAAATACTAACATTTTATTGGTTTAAAATACTAATATTTTATTGGTTTAAAAATACGTCACGTGATTATTTCATCCTATAATGTTATAAGCTCAATCACGACTTAATTCTTGCACAATGATTGAGAAGGTCTTACCTATCAGAATTTCGTACATTTGTAAGTAGAAATATTTATTACTTTCGTATCTATTGCTTTTAGAAATAATATTTTACTTATCAAGTTGCTTAATTTCTAAATGATGTATTCTAAAACGCCTTTTATGTCTTATGTGTATAAAGTCTACCAAAATAGGGGAAAAAGAGGGGTGTGTAAAGTATTTGTAAAATTGAAATACGTTAATTTATAAACACTAGATTCCATTCTCTTTTTTTTTTTAAATGTTGCTTGTATAAAGTCAAATCTATTGAAAATTTATTTTAATCGTATAACTCTAAACAAAATACCCGCTCTCTTTAATAAGTTAAATAGTCACTAAATTCTTGTTAAAATTTTTTCATATGAAAGGGAAAAAATCGTTCAAATTGTATGTTTAGTGTGATATATCATATTGTATGTTTCTATAAATCAAATCTTGCATGTCGAATCACTTATTAACTGAATGTAATGATTATGAATTGCGTGTTGTGACTGGTTGGTTAAATATAGGGTTGATTATCTGCGTTAGGGATAAGTGTCTCCATGTAGGTCTTTCTAAGGTGTTCTTACCCATATTGACAAGTTTCGAAGAAAACTTCGAACGGTTAGGTCGACGACCGTGAGAGAGGTTTAAACCTAACACCTTCCATCTATCAGCTTTGAGAGTAGAACCTCTCAGCCGCTAGTCTTATGTGTTGTGTTTTTATAAATAATATTTTTCTTGTTTAATCACTTAACTCCAAAATGAAATGTTTCTAAGACACTTTGTCATGTCTTAAGTGAAACATATTTAACTAAAGAAGGATGTAGTATTTGTGACATAAGTTATTCTACAGTACCCTTTTAAGAAAAAGAAAAAGAAAAAAAAAAGAATCTATTACAAGTTAATTAAAAAAACATATAATTAAAAAATATATTGTTTAATTAGTATAAAAACGATTATTTAAGTTACTCCACAAATTTGTAAACTTAAAAAACGGAAGATATAATGTAAGAGAAAGTATGACAAATCTTTTTTTCCTTTGAAAGATTAGTCTTAAAGACTTGAATTAATTTTTCCCTAAAAATGCCACATTAATTTCAGTACACAAGTTTGTGAAACGGCTTTTGCAGGAAAATAGTACGGTGAATACAATATTAAGCATTGTAATTTAATTCAATAACACAAATGCGTGGGTGTATAGCTTATAGTTACATTTGTAAAAATCACTTTGCTTTCGTTTTTAAAATATGTAAACACGTTATTTTTCGTAACAAAACTCTATTTCGAATATAAGGTTAATACAAGAAAGAATCAAGCATGCTATTTTTGTCAATCTCTATAAATGACATTTCATAGTATTTTCATATAAAAATTTTCCTTCTAAATTATTATTTCGAATATAGAAATGATCTGTTGACAGAATGTTGTAAGAGAAATGTGCTTGTAAATTAAACAAACAGATGTACTAGCATTCATATTAAACCAAAACTCGCGAATTACTCAATAGCTAAAGACAATTTCCTGCAGTTCATTAAAACTATGATAAAGATATCTCAACGCAGGTCTGAAGCCCCATCTCTCGCATTTAAAGAGATAACAACACATACACATCCTTGATAACCTAAGATAAGACATGTGTGGTACAGAACATTGCAGGTTCTAACGTCACTAAAAATTAAAATAATACGTAACCCACTACAAAAAAAAAATAATAATAATATAAAAAATAATTTGAAACGCTTTAAATAAAAAAAAAAAAAAAGAAAAGAAAAAGAAAACTCTTTAAATAAAAAATAAAATAAAATTTCACCCTCTACAAAGAACAAAATCTACGTGTATATTCCTGTATTTTTCTTATCGCTTAATCACTTCCGGTCTTTTAAACTGCCTTTCCTGTTGCAACAAGCTCCCAAACATGTTCCCAAAACATGTTTACTGCTTCCTGAAAACCCTTTTTGGAAAAAGCATGTCTAATCCGGTTTCAGGTCTTACTTCCTGTCGCGTTTCCAGTCTTAAAATAAATTTCATGTAAAACTTTTAGAAAGTAAAACAAAGTCAGAAAGATTTCCATTTTTATATTAGGTGTTAGTTAGCAAATAAAATTTTTATTTCAAGTGGAAAAAAAAAAAAAAAAAAAAAAAAAAAAAAAGATACATTTTATGTTAAATTTTTACAAAGTAAGAAATAATTCCATTTTTATTTCAGGTTAGCATAAGCCCCCCACAAAAATAAGCCCTCCCCCTCTCTCCTTATCGCATTCACTTCCTGTCGTGTTTCCGGTTAAACTTTCTTTCGCGTTTCCGATCATACTTCCTGTTCACTTCCTGTCTCAACATGCCTGTTATCCCTACCTGCGACTTCCGGTGTCCACACCTGCCACTTCCGGTAACCTTGAACTTCACCTTCAGAGGTCGACTGCGCGAACTGCGCTGGCGCAGAACTCTTGTTTTATATCTACTATTAAGTTCTAAAAATATTAAAATGTTGTCGGAAACATACCTACACTGTAAAAAATAATTGTTGATTTTGCAGTATAAAACTGGCACCCAGCTGCCAGTATTATACTGCAAAATCAACAATTATTTTTTGCAGTGTATGTACATAGTTTTTTCTAGCATATTAGGAAGTGAGTGAAAAATCTACTACAAAATTCCATTTTTACATACATGAACCAAGTTAACTTAAGGGGTCAGGTCAGGTACCCCTTGAACACATAAAATACACGATAAAGTGACCTCTATATGAATTGCAGTCATTCCCTACTAATTGACTTTTTATTATAAAATTTAAAACGCGTATTAAGAAAGGTTTATTTTATCAACACTCATATATATATATATATATATATATAGATATATATATAATAAAATAAAATAAAATATAATACACTTTTTACGAAAGAATTATTTTTGCATGTGCATTACGCGCATGATTTCTCGCATTTTAATTTCTAAAACCACCATAATATTTTTAAAATAAGTACAAATATAATGTGTTCTCAAAATGACCTACCATGAAAATAAAATAAAATGCGTAGATCCTGAGGAAAATGCAATTTGTTTCAAAACTGTATCGCAATTTACTCATTTATTATAGCATTTAAATTAAATTTCCAACACGATTTTTTTTTAAATCTCTATCGCTTGCAGACGATTACAAAACAATAACCAGTTTGCACTTTAAACAATATAAAAAGCTGAACATTTGTTTCCAGCTGATATTCAATAACGAAATGTAAACTTCATTAAGCAATAAATAAAATAGTATTAATAAAACACAAATTTATTGTAATTGAAACAAGTTGGAAATTGTACGTCAAACGTTACAAACGAGGTGCGTTCGTACGCACGTTTTAGAATTAAATTCATGATATCCCGTGCGTAGAACGGGTTAAACAGCTAGTTAAGTATACATTTTATGACACTGTTCATACAAATATCTTAACTAGTTATATAAATATTCAGATATATATGTATCAGCTAGTTATATAAATATTCAGACCTAGATGATTTTTAATTCTGTGAAATGAATTATATCGTCTGCAGATTAATTTCTGTAATAAAATAAGCATCTCGGTCGCTTGACGATTTAACATCCATCGGAAGCTGCTATAACAAAAAAGCACCGATTTAAAAAAAAAATCAAATTTCTTAATAAATATTTTTATTAATATCTCCTAAAGTTTTGATTCGATTTTAATAAAATTTGAAATGTCTCGACAAAATTCTGCAAAGATAACATATTTTAAATTGCAAACCATTTGGTTGGGTAGTTTTTGCGTTGTTATATGCGGACAGACAGACAGACGGACGGACAGACAGACGGACGGACAGACAGACGGACGGACAGACGGACGGACCAAACGGCGACTATAGGTGCTACGTATTTATATAATTACGAACGCACCTAAAAAAGCGCTTGAAACCGTTGAAATTATCACAATAAAAAAAACTTCTGTAACGAAATTTTTAGCGTTTTCTTCGGCTATTACCACTTTTAATAAATTTCAAAATATTATTTGACTATATAATTAATATATTTCATATAAAAGTGCTCTTTAATGTTGTAAGTTTACAACCTAAAAAATTATTAAATGTAAAAAATCTATTAGAGATTTCAATAAAAAATAAAATAAAATAAATGGCTTTCACATATATTCTCTATCCCGGGAAGCCCGGGTTGGATGTGCCCTAGTATATATAACCGTTAAAAGACAACACAGAAACATCATACAACAATCGGAGAATAAAATAAATATGAAAAACAAAAATATACCTGTTTAAAAAATATCCAGAAGCAAAAATGGAAAAAATAAAAATAAAAATAGAGTATAACCACGGTAATATACACATATTGCAGGAGAAGGGGGGGGGGATGAAAAATTAATTAATGAAATATTTATGGCACTGTAGCATAATCCTCAGTCGCCGATTTACTACAGATACCACAAAAAATGTACGATTTCATTCATGTATAAGTATAATTAGCTAAAATACATGACTCGGGCGCTATCGTACATTATAAAACAAGAAAATGAATTTAAATAAGAGAATAAAAATTTGAATTGGTGGAGCATCCTCGCAAAATACCAGTAATACAGGCAAGATTTGCAAAAATACAACCGTTGCCAAAAACTATTTACAAATACAGCAGATGAATCAAAAATAAGATGAACGAATCACAAATATCAGTCTCCAATATAAGGTAAAGCTAGGAGAGTCTGCGCATACAATTCAAAAGAATAACAATAAAAAATCTAAATATTAATTTTTTGCTAAACTATCCATGAATAATTTTTACTTCATTTGTTTTTCATGTATTCCCATTGCTATTTTGTTGTTATGTTGTAATTTAATAGAACAGTTGTAATAAAATCAAGAAAGTTATTTTGCGCAATCTGTCCTTACAGGGTTGTTGCGATTGCGCACATGGGTAGGAGAGATTGTTACTAATAATAACTGCAATTAAATTGTTAACAATAATAATTACACTTAAATGACATTGTTGTAAGGTTTTTGTGAACAAATATTATTGTATTAGGAGTGAATATTTCAACCTAATGATTAAAGAATCAGAAAAAGGAAATTCTTTTAAAAACGATTAAAAATTTTTAATTAAAGGAAAAAAAATTAAAGAATCAGAAAAAGTAAGTCCAGATAAGATTACAGAGTAACATTAAGTTACTTGATAACACGTTTAACTTAAAATTAGTTCATTTTAATTTTTCATTTTTTTATGCAAATTTATCAGTAAGCTGCGTAATCTCTCCTAGCATGGAAACAATGCGCCATTTCTCCTAAGTAGCAGATGCGCAAACTCTCCAATCTCGGTAGGAGAGATTGCGCGGCCTTTTATATAAACATGGCCGCTACTAAAACGAACCGTTGATGTTAAAATTGTTAGTCTAGATTAGTAGCTTATGAGAAATCGTTTAAGTTAAAAATATTTTGTACTACTCACATTGTATTGAAATTCTGATGAATAGCTATGAAAATTCAAGCACCTACTTTGGGAAAACAAAACAAAATAGCAATGCTTTATCTTAGACGCTCAAAACAATCAACGTGCACTTTCAAGTAGACACTCCACTACTGCTGCTGTACAACTACCTGGGGTCTCTGCGCGCTCACTGTACTCCTTCCCCCCGAACCTGTATGTGCGCAATCTCTCCGACCGCGCCATCTCTCCTGGCTTTACCTTACAGTGCATGTAATCACAGGAAACTAAACATTATATATATATATATATAGTTCAAATGAAATCACATGTGTAAAAATTAAAGGAAGAGATAGTATTAAAAACAAATGAGAAGATACTACAAAAATTAAACATAATAAAATTCAAATTCAAATATGAAATTACTATGAATATCTTATGGAATCGTCAGAGGAGCTTCCTAAGAATAATTCATAATAGTAAAGATATGTTATTTCATCAAATATTGACAGCATTAACCAAAAATGACAATATTAACATACATAGATATACTAGCAAAACCTCGGCTTTGCTCGCGTAATTCTTGAAAAAGTGGTATTCGTTGGCCTATTTTCATTAGAGGACATTTTACTGCCACAGATAATTCAGAAATTACTAATTAAGCCACATTAATGTCGAAAAAAATCGAAAATTTGAACGTTTTTCGCTCTTTCATCCCCCCCCCCTCCACTGTGGTAATGTCACGGATATAAAATATAGCCTATGTTAAAGCAAGGACTGTTACAATCACTTTTGAAAATGGTTTTGTAGTTCCAAAGATTCCATAGAAATTGTAATTTAGAATTTTTTTAGACCGCTTTTCGCTCACCTCACCCTTTTAAATTTCGAATTTTTTTAGAATTTGTTCTTAGAGAGCATTTACATCTTATAAATAACTACCATGCCAAATTTCAAGTTTCTAGTTCCTTCAGTATTAAAAAAATTCGAAATTTTAGAACGTTTTTCGTGGGAATAGTGGCACCGACATAAAATATAGCCTATGTTGGAGCAGGAATTGTCACCATCAATTTGCCACCATCACTTTTGAAAACAGTTTTTGTAGTTCTAGAGATTCCATAGAAAGTGTAATTTAGAATGTTTTTAGATCGCTTTTCGCTCATCTCATCCTTTTAAATTTCGAATTTTTTTAGAATTTGTTCTTAGAGAGCATTTTGATCGTATAAGTAACTACCACGCCAAATTTCAAGTTTCTAGTTCCTTCAATATAAAAAAAAATCGAAATTTTAGAATGTTTTTCGCTCTTGCATCCCCTTTTGGTAGTGCCACCGATATAAAATATAGCCTATGTTACAGCAGAGACTGTTACCATCCATTTGCCACCATCACTTTTGAAAATGGTTCTGTAGTTCCAGAGAATCCTTAGAAATTGTAATTTAGAATGTTTTTAGACCGTTTTTCGCTCATCTAACCCTTTTAAATTTCGATTTTTTTTAGAATTTGTTCTTAGAGAGCATTTACATCTTATAACCATGCCAAATTTCAAGTTTCTAGTTCCTTCAGTATTAAAAAAAAATTGAAATTTTAGAACGTTTTTCGCTCCTGCACCCCCTTGGGAATAGTGGCACCGACATAAAATATAGCCTATGTTGGAGCAGGGACTGTCATCATCAATTTGCCACCATCACTTTGGAAAACGGTTCTGTAGTTCCAGAGATTCCATAGAAATTGTAATTTAAAATGTTTTTAGAACGCTTTTCGCTCATCTCACACTTTTAAATTTCGAATTTTTTTTGAATTTGTTCTTAGAGAGCATTTACATCTTATAAGTAACTACCGTGGCAAATTTCAAGTTTATAGTTCCTTCAGAAAAAAAAAAATTGAAATTTTAGAACGTTTTTCGCTCCTGCACCACCCTGGGTATACTGGCACCGACATAAAATATAGCCTATGTTGGAGCAGGGACTGTCACCATCAATTTGCCACCATCACTTTTGAAAACCTGTTCTGTAGTTCTTAGAGATTCCATAGAAATTGTAATTTAGAATGTTTTTAGAACGCGCTTAGCTCATTTCATCCTTTTAAATTTCGAAATTTTTAGAAACTGTTCTTAGAGAGCATTTACATCTTAGAAGTAACTACCATGCCAAATTTAAAATTTCTAGACCCTTCAGTATTACAAAAATTTCAAATTTTAGAACATTTTTCGCTCTTGCATTCCCTTGGGGGTATAGTGGCACCGACATAAAATATAGCCTATGTTGGTGCAGGAATTGTCACCATCACTTTTGAAATCACTTCAGTAGTTCCAGAGATTAACCCCTACAAACAAACAAACAATCTTTAATACTTTATAATATTAGTATAAATAGAAACGGATTTTGGAGCCGTCCAAAAGTAGACTACAGATTTCTAACAGATTATATATTTTTATCATTTCTTTACTAAAACAAAATTCCTGGAAGCTGTTAAACTTATAATTAAAATGCAGTTGACCTCGAATAAAATGTTTTCTCATGTAAAACTTCGTGAACGGCTCTGTATTGTAATCGCAACACGATAACAAAGTAGTTCAAAAAAATAATAACAGGGTTGTGCTATTAGTATCATTTTAATGAACTTTCAAACTGTGATATTTTGAAAGTTTGGTTTTATGAAGTGTTGAAATTTTGCACTTGAACTCAAGTTTCAAATCTTATGTATTAAAATCTGACTGGTACTGCAAACAGTTGATTCGCGAAAATTTGAACTCGGGTAATTCGAATTTCGATTAATTTGGACTAATTATAAAGTCCCGAAAATTTTGCATTAAAGCTAATGTTAAAATTAGTTCGTTAATTTGGACTTATTTTTATAACATCGGTTAATTTGAGTTAAAAAGTCTAATATAAAAAAAAAAAAAAAAAAAAAAAAAAAAAAAAAAAAATGAAGCGATATTAATAGAGAATTGTAATATGTTGCCTTTCAGAGAAATTAAGTTATAGGGAAATTATTGAAAATATTACAAATAAAGAGACAAAAAATATAACTAATTCCGCAAATGACTCTGGGTCAGATGATGGACTGCTAACATTCTAATGGAAAACCAGCAATGGATGCATTAAAATTTTGAAACTTTTTATTCAGATGTATCCTTTAGCAAATGAAGAACTAAAATATTTATTCAAAATTGAATAATTGACTGAAAACATAGAAAAAAATTTACAACAAATATCACTTGACCAACTTTTTTCACATTTTTTTTTCTTATTATTAAAATTGTGAGTTTATAATATTCATAATTTCATCTTTTTTTTTCTGCTTTCTTTTTGTTGTGCTTTCTATTTATGATAAATTTAAGATATTTTAGACTTTTTTTAGACTTTTATTTTTAAGACTTACGCTTTTAAATATTTTAATTTTAGATTTTTTTTTCAAATATAATTTAATATATTTAAAACAATTAAGTCATAGAAAATGTACCTTTTCTAATGTTAGATAAGTATTTTTTTTCCTTTAATGAGAGCATGAAAAGTAATCGTTTTTTTTTTTTTTTTTTTTTTTTTTTTTTAATCAGAAGTTAGAGTTTGATTTAAGAAGCGTCAACTGTATTTTATTTCGATTCTTCCAAGAATATTAAAAATACAGAAGGATATGAAGGTAATAATAATAATAGCTCTTAAAATTTCGAAATATATAATTTCCGATTTATTAAGTTTTATTATTATTATTATTATTATTATTATTATTATTATTATTATTATTCATTCAATTCCTACTATTAGCTCACACTCTCTATATATTTATATATCTTGTACAAATTTTCAATCGTTAATAAAATACTTTCTATTCATCCACTCAAGTTCAAATACATTTTTTTAAACTTGCAATGGATGACACTTGATGTTAATACAGTTTTTTCAAATATTAATTCATTAATTAAATGAAATTAATTAATTTTAGTTTTATATGGGAGAAAAAATTTCTCCCATTGTTTTCATAAATGAAATGAAAGATTTTCCTCAAATTAGTGATGCCACAAAAATAAAATACCGCAACGATGATTATAAAAAAAAATTCAATAAAGATAAAGTTGGACATTAATGTTGCACGGGTTTATTTTATATATATTTATGATTAAAAAGTAGGAATTGACTTTAAATTTTTTCTTATATTACTTGTTATTATGGAATTTCTCAAATAAGTTCAAAAGACGAAATTGGGTTATTCCATTCTTATTTCTTTAAAGCGGGGGGGGGGGGATGGGGAGAGTAAATAATAGGAATTTATCTTTATTGATGGCACTTTCTCAGTACATTTTAACATTTAAAAAATATATTTTTGATTTAAATAGATTATGCTTACGATTGTCCTCAAAATGGAAATTACACCACTTCTATAAGATAATTAGACCTTTTTTTTTTTTTTTTTTTTCGAAATCGAAAGTCCACATGTACATTGCAAGTGCATCACATCGGGTTGCCATTCAGCTAGTCAACTTTAAATTTTGTATAATCTCTGTAACAATTATCATGAAAGGATTATTTATGAATTTCTGGGGAATTGAAAGTTATATAAAAAGAATTTTTGGCCAGGTTTTTAATTCTCAGAAAAATAGTGCAAATTTCTAAGAATTAATTATGTGTTATAATAAAAGTGTATTTATTATTTTTTTTTTACCACTAACGACTTATAAGATCACTTTAAAAAAAAAAAATGGTAATGCACAAATATTTTGGCCAAAATTTGTGTAGTTATTCACGCTTATATTTCATCGCAAATCATAACAGCATACTGAGGAAAAGAAATTAAAATATCAGTTCATGTAAATGACCAATATATGCTTCAATATGCTATTAAAATATGCTTTGATTTTAATTTTCTATCATCATATGATTTCTATATTCAATTTTTGCTCCAATTTCTAAATCTTTTTTTTTCATCATCTATCTTTAAAATATGTTTATGATTCTTAATATATTGAAATATCCTAAAAGGTTTTATTTATTAAGATCTTTTGTTGTTTTGTATATATATATATATTTAAAAATGAAAACACATGTGAAAAACAAAGGATAAGACATTATAAAAAGCAATGGAATGGACACTGCAGGAATGATACTTGACAGGATGAAAAAGCAAAAAATGGAAAACTATGAATATCTTATAGAATCTTCAGAAGGGCTCTATAAGAATATTCATAGCAAATATATGTTATTTCATCCAATATTGTCAGCATTATGCCTAAAATCGACAATATAATTGTAATACCTTTGAATTTCAAAATACATTTTTTTACAACTTCTTGCATCAAATCTAATTAAATCTCCTATTTAAAGATAGGTAATTGTAAAGTGTATACAGAATACAATTAAGTTGATATACAATTAACAAGTACAAACATCAGATCACAATGCGCCATTTCAGTGACGGTACGCAGCCAAACATACTTAAAATTTTCACGAAAATTTAGAAAATAAATATATATAATAATATAAGATGCCATATAATGTAAAAAATTTGGAATTTGGATGTCAAAGTATGAAATTAAGAATGGAATTCTAAATGAAAAAAAGACATGTGCAGTGTTTAATCGTCAGTCTGGCAGAACACTACACATGTCTAAAAAATAATACAATATTTCATAAAAAATACTGACATATATGCTAAGATCAGCATATTTCTGCCAGAAATATTGCATTAATAGAAGTAAATGGATGGAGAGGAAAACAAGAAACCCATGAAATATAGATGTTATTATTTTATTTCAAAGGTATATTATATATATATATATATATATATATATATTAATTATTTGTTAGTTTGTCTGCGCAATAGTGTTTTAAAATTTACTATATTTTTTTTAATAAAAAATGAAAAGATATATAGATTAGAGATGAGTTCGGGCTCTTTTTTCGGAGCCCGGTCCCGCCCGAGCCCGACGATTTTAAATCCGAGCCCGAAACATTTTGTGTTTTCAGAGCCCAAGCACGATACCGAAAAAAATTGCATAATATTTAAAAATTGTTTTAAAAGTAATATCTCATTTTTAAAAAAAACTTTGTACATGAAAATTACTGTTAATCCCATGTACATAATCAATTTTATGGAAATTTGCATTCAATCTTATCAAAAGAGAAATTTGGTATCAGATAAAAATATACTTACTTAAAAGGATTTTCATATTTTTCTCTACCAACAAGCAAATCTGATGGACACGTTAACATAGTGCGTTTTATGAATAAATGCATGACATTTGTAGATATTACTATTTCTATGCCGAAGAATTGAACAACGTTTTCTGTTTCGTATAAAATGTGTATATCGTAAATTATAATTGATTCCTTAATTAAAACAATATCTCGTGTTCCTAAAAATCAGCTTAAATTAAAAATTTGACACCGTTATCTGAAACATCCTATGCTTTTATAGGAAAAGTGGAAATACTATTCGATTGGTTTCTATCGGTATAACAATACATGCCATTTATATCTACTTATGAATGAAAGTGATTTCGTAACTGTGCAGCATGAGCAGAGTTCATGATTAAAAATAGAATCACTAACGTTATTTTCATGTGAAGAGCGATTATGACTCGCACATAATAGAAGACTAAAAATTTGAAAACCTAAGCTAATGCTGATTGACTAAAAACAACAACAAAAAATATTCATTTCGCGTTACATATCTAAAAAAATAAAATAAAATAACGTTCCAATTAAAAAATATCCTACTGTCTGTCACAAACGAAAATCTAGCAATGAATATTATTCGCGCCTCTTCCTATTGGCGCCGTATCACCCAGTCGTCAGCAGTCTCGTCGCAAGTATCGTAAATTTTCTTAAGTAGCATTTTAATGCTAGAAAAGAAAAATAAGATTTGTGTTTCTCCTTCTATTCATTCTGATCAAAATAACATTAAAATGTCTTGAAATGAAAAATGCAATTTTTTAGGAAAAAAAAGTTATTTTTATTTTTTTCTATATGAGAATAAATAAAATTGTCAGTTTCAGAAAGAATGAACCCGAAGGCTGGTATAAAAATCGAGCTCGCGACCGTGTCGGGCCAGGGCTTTTGGGATCGGGCTGAGCCCATCTCATCTCTAATATAGATACATTATAAATGGCAGAAATTGTGGGGGGGGGAGGGGATATATATATATAAGATGGTAAAAACCATTGGAAAAACATGTTTTTACTTTGACCATAAAAAGTTAAGCATAGTTAAAAATCATCATGCCTTAAATAACTGCCAAAACAATTAAAAAACCCTGAATTGAAATTATGCTTTTCCATAACGGTACTTTAAAGCTTTTGGATTTTAATGGATGTCCAATATGCCATATGGCATTGAGATTTTTTTTTCTTTTCTGGATCTTAACAAATCTGCGAATCTCTAACTTATTCTGAGGATTTAAAATAAAAGGGACATAAAAAAATTAGTACGTCTTAAAAGTGTGATTTCGCTCACCTGTAAGGATTCTTTTCCTTTTCCCTCAACTGTTAAAAAATCTTTTTTTTTTTTTTTGGGGGGGGGGAATAAATTCTTATCTTCACTTATAAGGATTTTTAAAAAAATAATAAAACTAAAAATTTAAGAGTTCCTTGTTTCTTTTATTGAAAAACTACAAATGAACTTTGAAATAAAATGCCTTTTTTGCTTTCACAATATTTAATACCAGTGGACCCATGCGAGGATTTCGCACTGCAGTCTAATATTTTTACCAATATCTATTATTTTTTAGTCATTGCACCAAATCGGGTTAGCTAAACTACGCCAATTGATAGTGGACCCAATTACGGAAGATTACTTAATAGGTTTAAAAATCCCCCCAATTAGCGAAGGTATTGAACTGATAAACAAACGGACAGACTGGAAAAAAAAATGATTTTATGGTAAAATACTGGGACCCCAACTGCTGTCAATATTAAACCGCAATAATCAACATATTTTTTTTTCTTTTTTCAGTGCATGAAGCATAAATGCGTAATTGAGTTAAGAGGTTTTGGCATGAAAGATGAGATACATAACAACAAAAAGTATACGAAGTGCTACCATGATCGCAAAAACTTTTTGATTTCTCTGTCAGAATTTCCGATTCAGCGAAGGATGAAGCAAGTAAATTAAAGTATGAATAAAAGTAACATGTTGCAATTCTTAGCATACATTTAAGGAAGATCAAACTGTTAATAGTTGTATAGTGCAAAAACGGCATATTTCTTATTTTACATAATTTTGTGTGCGGTTATACACTACGTAAAATAAGTATATTAGTGTAAAAAGTTTTTACTACTGTTTTAAACGTTTCACCGAATTAGCTTAAAAATTTACTCTTTCGTTACCAATAATTACCTGCACACCAGCTGCATTTCCTTGTTAATGCATCAGAAACAACAAAAGGAGGCATAATTTATTTTAATTAAATATGAATAAAGCATGAAAAACAATATCATAATGACCTAGATCATAGCTTATGATTGCGTGTGAATTACATTAAAGCGTATAAAAACTTCGGAGTATTACGTTTCCGATAAACAGCACAGGTACATCAATCTCAACAGCTGCAATCTTCGTAAGCATCGTGTGCGGTAGGTAACTTCACCTCCGAATGTAACAGAAAGCGGAAAAAATGACCGAAATATGTCTTAAATAAAATAAATACAAATAACGGAAAACCTAGATATCAACGAGTTGGGAAGTTAGCTTTTGACAACTAAACTACACAATGGACAATACTCGGAATAAAATAACGACTGCCGAGGCTTTGACCCGGTGAATGCTGAAAATAACTTTATGGCTGACGATTCTGACATAGTTTAGTTTAAAATATCGGTTAATAAGTGAAAGATTTTTTTGTTTTTTAATCAAAAGGAAAAGTAGTTGTAATGTATGCACTGCAATAAAAAAAAAAATAATAAAAAAAAATAGTTGATTTTACAGTATAATACTAGCATCCCAGCTGCCAGTGTATTACTGCCAGTGTATTCCCAGCGTGGCAGCGTATTACTGCTTATTTTACTGTTTATTACTGTTAATTTTAGGGTATAATACTGGCAGCTGGAATGCCAGTATTATACTATAAAATCAACATTTTTTTTTTTTTTTTTTTTTTTTTTGCAGTATGGGAAAGCTAATACTCGGAGATTGCTAACAAATCAAATAGAAAGTAATAAATAAGGGAACATTAATTTAATATATTTGAGCAGAACTTTGAACAAAATATTATGTTGATGCAAAAGTCCTGTCGTATTTTAATACATTTAATACCGCTAAATTTTAATAACTGATAATTTTGTTATACCTGCTCGTTTTGAACTGATAAGTAAAATTATCAGGTATTAAAATTTTACCAGTATTAAAAGTATTTAAATATGACAGAACTTTTGCATCAACGTAATAATTAAAGAGAGTCAAAAATCAGAAAAAGTTTCATTGATCAGCCGCCTAAAATGGTAAATAATAAGACATTTTTAGGATTTTCTTTATATATATATTTAAATATGAAAACACACGTGAAACACAAAGGATACGACATTATAAAACAAGTTGGAAATTGTACGTCAAACGTTACAAACGAGGTGCGTTCGTACGCACGTTTTAGAATTAAATTCATGATATCCCGTGTGTAGAACGGGTTAAACAGCTAGTTAAGTATATATTTTATGACACTGTTCATACAAATATCTTAACTAGTTATATAAATATTCAGATATATATGTATCAGCTAGTTATATAAATATTCAGATCTTGATGATTTTTAATTCTGTGAAATGAATTATATCGTCTGCAGATTAATTTCTGTATTAAAATAAGTATCTCGGTCGCTTGACGATTAAACTTCGGAAGCTCCTCTAACAAAAAAGCACCGATTAAAAAAAAAAAATTCAAATTTCTTAATAAATATTTTTATTAATATCTCCTAAAGTTTTGATTCGATTTTAATAAAATTTGAAATGTCTCGACAAAATTCTGCAAAGATAATATATTTTAAATTGCAAACCATTTGGTTGGGTAGTTTTTGCGTTGTTATATGCGGACAGACAGACAGACGGACGGACAGACAGACAGACGGACGGACAGACGGACGGACCAAACGACGACTATAGGTGCTACGTATTTATATAATTACGAACGCACCTAAAAAGTAATGGAATGTTACACTGTAAGAATTATACTTAATAGGATGAAAAAGCAAAAAGTGGAAAACTATGAATATCTTATTACTTTTAAATGCTAAAGGTGTAAAATTAACAACTATAATATAAATTAAAATAACTTTTATTAGTTGTTTTACATGTTTCGACTCTTTCCGAGTCATTTTCAAAAACAAAATGAGAATATTCTAAAGCTGCGCGGGCTTTGAGGTTATTATTTTCATGTACTTTTTTAAAAATTACGCACGTTATCTATTATTTTTTTACTTGATTGTTTATTTTCATATCTTTGACCATGGAGTAATTCTAGGCTAGAATTACTCCATGGTCAAAGATAT
The DNA here is from genome assembly GCA_963931845.1 of Maratus michaelseni. Taxonomy (NCBI): domain Eukaryota; kingdom Metazoa; phylum Arthropoda; class Arachnida; order Araneae; family Salticidae; genus Maratus; species Maratus michaelseni. The sequence continues at coordinate 326,767,028 of OZ007594.1, forward strand.
GAAAATAAACAAGGCTAGAATTACTCCATGGTCAAAGATATGAAAATAAACAATCAAGTAAAAAAATAATAGATAACGTGCGTAATTTTTAAAAAAGTACATGAAAATAATAACCTCAAAGCCCGTGCAGCTTTAGAATATTCTCATTTTGTTTTTGAAAATGACTCGGAAAGAGTCGAAACATGTAAAACAAGTAATAAAAGTTATTTTAATTTATATTATAGTTGTTAATTTTACACCTTTAGCATTTAAAAGTAATATACTATTACAAGGTATGTTATAATTTATTATATTGTTATGAATATCTTATAGAATCTTCAGAAGGGCTTTATAAGAATATTCATAGTAAATATATGTTATTTCATCAAATATTATCAGCATATATATATATATATATATATATATATATATATGGGTGGGTAGATGTTAGATTACGGAGGTGTGACGGAGTTATCTGGATAAAACGCATGGTTAATTTATATATATATATATATAATACTTTTGTTTCCCTTTTTGAATAAATAATACTTCATATATTAGGACTATGTTTTATAATTTGTAATTTGACAGTGCTATATGGTATAGTAATTTCATTGTATATGGTCAGTTGCTTCTGTTTCAATGGTTAATTTTTACAATAAGTTTATATTATAAATTGGGGCATTTTGATTTACACATACGTTTGATAATACACATTTTATAATGGACTATGATTTGATACTTTTATATGCAAATTAATGTAGTTATATTTACATATTCATTAATCAATTTAAATGTATTTATATTCATTAATATTAAGAATGTTTTTGATTATAATTGTATTTACATTAATGCCCACTGTGGACAATATCATATTAACTTCTAATTTAATGTATACTTTCTTAAATGCTAATATAATACATGTACACTGGCGAGAAAAATTAAAGGAACAACTATAAAAACTCATTGAACATGAATAATTTTGCAGATAAAAACATGTAACTTGCACAAGATATTTATTTTGTCATGCCTGACATACATTCAAAATGCAGAACTGCCTATTTCTGCAAAACATAAATTTATATAAAAACACGGGACTGCGTGATATAAGAGGGGATAAGGCAATTGTACTGCTACAATATTTTAGAGATACACAGGAAAAATCAATAAGGTATGTGGTCACTCCTGACCGAAATGCAAGTTTTACAGTGATTTTCCATACTGTGGATTAGATGAATAGTGCTCCGAAACTCCTGGAGAGTGCTAGTTGTGGGTTGCCGAGATGCAAGTCGGCGTACTAGTGCATCCCACACATGTTCTATCGGATTTAAAACCGGAGAATATGCAGGCCACTCCATTCGCTGGATTCCTTCGCACTCAAGATAATCAGTCACTAGTGCAGCACTATCAGGTCGCGCATTATCATCCATTATAAGGAAGTTATTACCGATTGCACCCCTAAACAACTTGACATGAGGATCAAGAACCTCATTTCTATATATTTTAGCATTCACAGTTGCACTGATAAAAATGTGTAGGTCAGTGCGGCCATTCAAAATGATACCTGCCTATACCATGATTCCAAGACATTTGTATCGATAGCTTTCACGGATGTTTGCAGCCTTATTGCGTGTGTTTTTCTCCCTCCATATGGTAACAAGTCTGAAATTACTCTCCAAATAAAATTGAGATTCATCCGTACAGAGAACTCGGCTCCAATGCGCGGTACTCCAATGACGATGATCTCTGCACCACTTTAACCGGGCGCATTTCGCTGCCGGAGTTAACGGAATACAAATCATGTGTTTCCTTGCATACAGCCCTCTTTTATGCAGCCTGTCACTCACAGTAAATCTGAATAGTCTAGTTCCTGTTGCTGTGGCGAACTCTCTTGCAATCTGAACTGACGTCAGTTGCCTGTTTCTTTTAGCAATCGTTGCCAAATAACGGTCCTGACAGTCTGTTGTGGCACGTTTTCGACCTTCACCTGGTTGTCTTTGCATATTACCAGTGTCTTTAAACCGTTTCCAGGGTCTTGACATGGCGCTTTTGGCTATTTTTAAGTCTTTCCAGACCTCTGTCAGTGTCTGTCCTGCTTTCATTCTCCCTGTCACACGCCATTTCTCACAATCGGTCAAATGTCTTCTGGATGGCCTATTCCACCAACTACAAGCAAAATTTTTATGCAACTACACGTAAAACTCCTCGAAATTAGACTTTAAATTACCCACGTGTACTCCTTTTCAAATGTGCCGAAAGAACGGGATAAAAAATTTGCATATTCTTCTGTAGCAAAGGTTAATCTCATTGGAATACGTGATAACGTTAACATTGAGTTACAAACCAATCACCTTTCATTAAAGTTCCCGCAATAGAATTAATATAAAGCACCTTTTTATGGTTGTTCCTGTAATTTTTCTCGCCAATGTATTAATTTTTATTAGATGTTATACCCTATCCACTTATATCATGTGTATTTAATTTTTAACATTGTTTGCAGAAACATTATATGTAACTAATTAATTTCAATATTTAATTAATATTAATTTTAAATCCTTAGCATCTTAATTCTTATAATTTATTATTTTAATTAGATTATAAATTAATTTTTGTGATGTTGCATTTTTGGCAATGCTATTTAATTGTGGCTATGTCATTGCTTGGTACAAATATTTTTCTGTAGCATTAATCAATAATTATTAATTTTACCATCTTACATATCATTTTTTAACATAGAATTTTTCATTCATACATCCATTTTTTATTTTAATGTAATTGAATATTTTATCAACATAATTGTCTGAGTGCAACGAAGACTCATACACAACGCAGTATTACTTTGCCCCATATATAGCTACGGCGGATATTAAAACCTTTCGTCAAGCATAACTCAAAAAATATTTAACGGATTTCGTTCAAATTTTTACAGCAGGTAACTATAAAGGTGACAACGACGTCTATTTATTTCCAAGAATAAATGTCAAACCGTTTAAAAATTATATTAAAAAATAGATAAAAAAGCACAATTAAAGTACATACGTCACGAAAATTTTGTGCGTGCGTCATTTTCACCGGCGGGAGATTTTCGTAGACAATCGGAATTGAAAAGTTCATAGAGTACATGGAGCAAAATAATATGCACGCACTAATATTCAGCACAATAAAATATATTTCAATTTAGTAGAAATCGAAAATTAATCTGGATTTTTTTTCTGTTTGAAAGAAAAACCTCGCAATAACTTGATAGACTTGGTATTAGAGATTTGGCGCAAATCTCAGCAATAGCAGCTTTTTTTATTTCGCGTGTGTAAATTTAAAAAAAAAAGTCTTTGGTGTTTAAATAAAAGGTTTCGATTTATGGCATTATTTCTTTTTTTTTCTCTTTTTAGCATTTTAAATGGGATTAATGAAAGGCATGTATTTTAAATTAAATGAGTGAAAGGTTTAAATTTAAATGAAATGAATTCAATATGAAAATGTTATAGGAACAATATTTGGCGATTTATCAACTGCGCCAGGATAACATAAAAGTACCAATATATCAAACGGTATGTAGTATGTGAAATGAAACAATTATATTATAATCACCCATCGTACAAGAAAAAAAACTAATAATCTGCATTCAGAGAGAAAAATCCATCTCCTGTGCCGTAAGATTTGGCGAGTTCTTTTTTGGTGATAAGTTTTCCGATGTGATTGTTGGGATCTGCAGGATTTGGCTTACTTTTTCTAAATCTTATTTTTTTGCAGATGTAGTATTTTGTAAATTTATTTTTTTGCAGATATTTTTCTATTTTGTATATTTGGCATTCTATTTTGTATATTTTCTATTTGGCATTTGGAAAAGAGATTTTTACCTTTTTCTCTGTGCCTTCGGAAATATTAAAAAATAAAAAAAGATTTACATATATCAAGCTTATAATGTTATGTTTTGCATTTTTATACGGACCACTTCTCCATTTTTAGATTTTAAATGCTATTTATTATTTACTAGCCGTTTATTAATTGTTTACAATTTATCCCCCTGACAATAACAATTATGTATCACAAAAATGCCTCTTAGGTTTGTTAAATAAGTTTGTTTATGTATTTTCATTACTTATTAAAATATCGAATACTAGCAAGCTACGCCCGCTACGCTGGTCAGTTTCTCTTAACGAACCTTAAATCAAACGAAATATTGGCCTTGAAATTGACTCTGTGTTTTAAAACCATACGGACCTTTACTTGGAATGTCTTTCCGCATTTCTGAAAACGATACTGAAAAATCATTTCCATTGGATTTTAATGAAGTTACAATACTTCAAATATAATGAAATTGATATGCCTCACTGAGGTGGACTAAAATATGCTATTTGTCGAGAATGGAATGGACTAAAATATGCTATTTGTCGATAATTGAATAAAAATCCTGCACTCGTGACATCATAATTCACTTTTATATTTTAACAGAATGATAAAGCTACTATAATTTGTGACTCGTGCTATAGCCAGTATACAGGCTGCCGTGCCGTTATCATTATCTTTTTACGCGTGAAGGTTTCGTTATGGTCTCCATTGTGAAATTTGATAATTTTCTTAATTCAATATTTGAAAAACGGCCTAATCATTAAATTTGAAATTTATAGCCAGAAAAATACAATTTTTTACCTTTCTAACGTAGTTTGACTAACAATTTTCTGACAAATACTTTTCGAGCTATTAATTTTTTCAGTATCTTCAAATGTTTCATTTTCCGAGATTAATCTGTGGCAACGATTCGTGAAAATCCCAGTCGTCAGCAACGCATACCTTTTTATTAAAGAAGATTAAATAAAAATCATGAACTCGTGGCATCATAATTCCCTTTTATATTTTAACAGAATAGTAAGGCTACTATAATTTGTGACTCGTGCTATAGCCACTATACGTCAAACACATGAGCGTTATCATTATCTTTTTACGCGTGAAGATTTCGCTATGCGGTACTCCATTGTGAAATTTGGTAATTTTTGAAATTCAATATTTGAAAAATGGCATAATCATTAGATTTGAAATTTATGTCAAGAAAAATACATTTTTTTTTACCTTTCTAACGCAGTTTGTCTAACAATTTTCTGACAAATACTTTTCGAGCTATTAATTTCTTCAGCAACTTCAAATGTTTCATTTTCCGAGATTATTCTGTGGCAACGATTAGCGAAAATCCCAGTCGTCAGCAACGCATGGCCTTTTATTAAAGAGGATGGCGATAAAATATTATTTTAGCATCGTGCTAAAATTTTTAAGATGGTACAAAAACATGCTTTAATAAACGTATGTTTGTAAATATTTGAAAAACATGTTTTACCGCTCTCTTGAAAAATTTTGTAAGATGCTACTACATTTTGGCACCATTTAAATTTTTTTTCGCCAACCGACATAGGATACGAAACTTTTCCCCATTCAGATACACAGGCAAGGCTGGTCTCAAACAAGAGTAAAACTAGCAACAATATTGTTTTAACTTTATAAGAGTTACAATAATGATATTAAATGCTCCGATTGGCTTTGGGCCCAATTACGACGAAAGTTTCTACTAAAAAAACTGTAGAAGAAGTCTTTTACATTTGTTTCAAATGAAGCTCGGTCTACAAGGTATTAGTTAATAATACAAACAACACTAATGGCATGGAGGCAAAAGTTTTAATTTAAATGTATATATTTGAAACCCTTCCCCCCTACCCCCTACCCCCCCCCCCTAAAAAATAATAATAAATAAAAAAATAAAAAGTTACAGTAATGAATTTAAAATGGCGTTAAGTCACGCTTTCTGACATAAGCAATTGGCTGCAAACGCGATAACGAAACTTTCACTTAACTTAATAACATGTAGCTAATATAGCCCTCAGGGTACTTTGCAGTTATACAGACCTTGTGGTTTTTTTAAAAAGCTTGAGACAATTCAGGTTTAAGAAGTTGAGATTTACTGTCAACTGATATAAACAACTATGAACACAAAACTGATGAATTATTATTCAGGTTTATATATGTATTTAAAAAAAAATGCATCTGATTACACTTATTAGATAAATTACTTCTGTTTGCATTTAATAACTGATAAACGGCTTCTGTATATTAAATGAATTGTTTAAATATTGGGAAGAGGTGGCGAGAGGTAGAAAGACGAGTAAACAAACGGGTAGACAGACGGGTAGAGAGACGAGTAGCGACGGTAGAGACGAGTAGGTAGGCTGACGGGTAGCGAAACGAATAGACAGACGGCTAGAGAGAAAGGTAAAAAGAGGGTTGACAGAGGGGTAGCGAGATGGGTCACGAGACGAGTAGCGACACCGGTAGACAGGAATGTAGCGAGAAAGGTTGCGAGACGCGTAGCGTGGTAGATAAGAGACGAGTAGAGAGATGAGTACAGAGACGAGTTGACTGACGGTTAATGAGATTGGTAGCGAGTCGGGTACAAAAACAGACGGATAGTGAGACGGGTATACAGACGAGTAAAGAGACAGTAGATGGGTACGGAGATGGGTAGAGAGGCGTATAGCCAGACGGATAGAGAGAGAGATAGACAAGTTGTGAGACAGATAGACAAATGGGTAGCTAAGTGGATAGAGGCACGGCAAGACATACAAGTAGTTAGACGGATAGACAGACGGTTAGAGAAATAGATTGGCGGGTAGCGAGACCGGTGGAGAAATATAGACAGGTAGCGAGACGTGTAGAGAGATAGACAATCGGTTAGAGAGACGGGCAGAAGAACGGATAGGGAAACAGACAGATTGTAGAGAGACAGACAGACAGACAGGCAAAAGAAAAGTCTGCGGATTGGCGCAGTAAAGGCGCAGGGGGCAGAGCCTCCTAGAGAATAATCAAGAAATATCAGTTAAGCTTAACTTTGAAATATATATAATTTTTCAATTTTGCCGATATGGAGATTTAATGTAAAAGTTATTTTGCAGAAGTCATCAAAAGATTTTTTGTATACTTTAATAGTAATTTAGACTATAGTTTTGCAATCTGCTTTGTAGCAAAGCATGCTATCAATGTGGTTTGAAGTGTAAGAGTTTCTATAAACAGTTATACAAATAATAGATATATAATCAAAAAAGAAAAATTTTAAATTCACACACAAAAAAAGGTGCAACAATGAAATTAAATTTGCGTTAAGCCACGCTTGATAGAATAATTTATTGGCTGCAAGTCCAATTACGTAACTTTAAAAAGCTTGGCGTTTTAAAAGATCCGGCGTTTTTTTTTTTTTTTTTTTTTTTTTTTTTCCCAAGTTTTGCGCATACGCGCTTAAGAAAATGAGATTCTTTGCCACATGTTAAAAAAAATTATGACAACACATCTGATGAACGGTACTTCTTTTCTATTTTTTTAACAGTGTATATGAATTTATATATGATATTTTGTAATTCTATCATTTAATTTGCTCTTTTTCATTATATTGTAATTGTTAACCCTATGTTCTCAGCAATATCACTCAGACTAATCCCTTTGAGGGAAGTCCTAGTTTTATTTATTATTTAATTATATTTATTTATTATTTGACTAATAGTTATCCTTCTTTAGACAGTATTTGGTTTAATCTTTAACTAATAAATTTCATCCACTACTTTTATTAAATCATAGAATATTCATTAATTTTCTCATAGATGGCAGCACCATAGTTTGAGTTTTGCTCTGCTGTACAATAATATTCCATGGTCTATCATCTTTTAAAACTTATTTTGGCAACATGTAATGCTAGTCTGCAATTCACTGCCTGTGTTATGTGATGACTTGTGTATATCTGGTAAATGTTGTGCTCTTTTCCCTATATCCTTTTTAATCCAGTTGTATTTGATCTTTATGATTTAATTTCACTGTTTTTTTTTTTTTTTTTGTCTTATTTTTATGGGTAAGGTTTCTTTCCTTTTTATTATTTTTTCAACTTTATGATTTAATTTCACTGTTTTTTTTTTTTTTTTTCTCATTTTTATGGGTAAGGTTTCTTTTCTTTTTATTATTTTTTTAACTTTATGATTTTTTCACAGTTTTTTTCTCTATTATGGTGTGGTAGTCCCAAAATCATATTCTTTAGCAATGTTATGGCTAATATGATGATAAAACCAAACATTTTATTTGTGGTATTTAGGCATTTGGGATTTGAAAATTCTGTCTGAATTCCACAAATTTGATTTTTTCAATTTTTAATTTAATTTCTTCTTTTTCTTCTTCTTTTAAATATGGTATCTATATTCAGAGTGTTGGGGAACACTATCGTTGTTAATTACATACTAATTCATAACATACTAATTACATACTAATTCATAATTACATAGTTTTTGTTGGTGTTACGGTAATGTGTCATTAATGGTTATACATGTATATATATATATATATATATATATATATATACATGTGAAGAACGAAGGAAAAAACACCATAAAAAGCAATGGAATGGATACTGAAGGAATTATACTTAAAAAGATGAAAAAGCAAAAATTGAAAAAGCAAAATTGGAAAACTAAGAATATCTTATAGAATCTTCAGAAGGGCTTTATATGAATATTCATAATAAGTATATGTTATTTCAACAAATATTGTCAGCATTATGCCTATTATATATATAGATATAGATATAGATATAAACATGGTAGCACAATGGTAACAACAATGTCCCAATTTACCGTTTTTGTACTATTTTTTTATATATATAATCATTGTTGAGCACGGCACATTTTATTTTTTGTGACAACATTGATTTGAGAAAACCTTTCATTTCACATTTATGAAAACAATGCTGATTTAATTTTTAATTAACTGCAATTCTTAATCAAAAAACATATTTTTAACGAAATGTGAGTCCACTATGTCCGAAGCCGGTTTAAAAACCTTTCGAAAGATACCTCATTCATTGTTGTGCGTTTTGTAAATGCACTGAAAAAGGGATGTTGACAACAGAAATAATATATATGATAACTGATTAAATTTCGCAAAATATACAATTTCATTACATGCTTTATAGATTTTTAATGAAACAGTATGAAAAGATTAACGTGAAGGAAATTAATCGTTTCAGGTGAGAAACACGGCTCAAGCTTGGGTGTGCGTAGTGTTATCAAGTCCGAAACAGGGTCCTGGGTATAATTATCCCGTATTATTACAAAGCATACCAGTAACCACTTTATAGTTCAATATTTTACACGTTTATTCTTCATTTTGCCAGTTCGTGATTCAACCTATACACAAGTTTATGATTCAACCTACACTGCAAAAAAAAAAAGTGTTGATATTACAGTATAATACTGGTACCCCAGCTGCCACTATTATACCGTAAAATTAACAGTAATAAACAGTAAAATAAGCATTAATACGCTACCACGTATTTTTTTTTTCTGCAGTGTACATAAGTTTATGATTCAACCTACACAAGTTTATGATTCAACCTAAAACAAAATTATGATTCAGCAGTATATCACTTCACAGTTCTTATAAAATACCAAATGATGGCAAAATTTTCCACCATCTTAAGTTAGCAGCAAATAAAACAACACTAAGGTTTGGTACAAAAACTACAGCAAGCAAATGTTGTGGTCCCTTCGACCTCTTTATAACTCTTCGACTGTAATTAGGTAGCTTGTTGAAAAAAATAATCGCATTTCATCTACTGGAATCTCAAAGAAACATGGTACCTCTTTTTTTTATTATTATTATTTAATGTTGGCTTTGCCACCCACATCAAAATATGCGTTGACATTTTTTTTTCTTTTATAAAAAGTTTAGCATCTGTAGACCTCCTTACTGGAAGACTCACGTCCGTCTTCCGCTATTTTTAAGCTTTGTTTCCGACTTAGCGCATGGGGATCGTGTAATGAAGGAGATTCCTGGTTATCTTTCTTAGTTTATTCTTAGTTTTTGACTCTGGAAAAATGATAATACTTATCGGCATATTTGTGCAAGCTTGCAGTTAAGACACTGCTAAAGACTTCCAGATGAGATAGATTGCTGCGATTTCACCACCGTAAAAATTTTTTTTAAATGCTGACAGTAAGAATTGCTGCTATTCTGGTCTTCTGTGTGTGTGGTCTTTGGTAAATATACTTGAGAGAGTTAATAAAATTTATAACGGAGCCCCGAAACAAAGGCTTTAAGTTTAGTGAGAAATTCTTCCGTACCCATGAAAGATGTTAAGTTCAGGTCAAAGACATTTAGAAAGGATGTAAGGCTTCTTTATGCTCTTTGATAATTACTTACGTACTTTACGTCTGGTATGCTCAGAAACAACATTTTCCTTTTCATTCTGCATATCATGTAGGATTTTTTTTTTGGAGGGGTAAGTATATTTATGTAGGTATATTACCACAAAGAAAAATAAAATATTGCGGTTTTTTACCTTTAAAAATTATTATAATTTGAATTGTTTAGCAGATGCAGAAATACAGCTAAAAATTTCTCACAATTTGTATAGATTTTTCTTCTTTCTCATGTTTTTTTATTTGAGAAAGAATCATCAAAATGATTCGAGTTTAAATCTTGTAGAAAACTTAAATCAAAAAATAGATATGGCGAAAGTTCAAACAATTAGGTCAATAAGCAATTGGTTACTGCGCGGCGTTTTGATTTTTCTTTTTTTCTTCTTCGCGAATCTTTCTGACACATTCACAAACTCATTTTCTTTTCTACTTTTTTATAATTCCAGGTATCAATACAGTGGAACTCTTTAAATACGGGCACGGATAAAACGAGAACACGGTTAATGCGAGCAATTTGCATGTTAAGAAATTTAGTGCTCACTATTAAACGTTTATACGAGTATACAAATAATACGTATTACACGGGAGACAGATTTTGGATACGTATGATATGGTCAAGGCGGTGATACGTACTATTTGAAGCAATATATACGGTACAGCGTATATTAGTCCAGTAGAAATAGCATTTTACCTTACAAAAATTCGGGTAGTTCTGATTTTTGGGTATGTTGTAAAGGTTGACCCTCTAATAATAACACCAAGTTTTCGACCTTCTAGACCTTGTGCGTTTTTCACAATATTGAAAAAACCAATATTTTTCGGCACTTTTTTCGATTTTTTTTAAATAACTCAATTTTAGTGCATTTTACAGAAAAAAGCACTGTTACCATTTTGTAGAGCATAAAATTCTCTACAACATTCAGTATTCAGGTTTGTAAATTGTCCAAATAGGGGGTAAGATACGGAACCGGGAAAATAGGGTAAAATTTGCAAAAATTGCAAAAATCCACTAAAGACGTTAGTTTTTGCTTAATAACCTACATTTAGTGCGTTTTAGAGACAAAAGCACTTTCACCATTTTGTAGAGCATAAAATTCTCTACAACATGCAGTATTCATCTTTGTAAATTGTCCATATAGGAGGTAAAATACTGAGCCGGGAAAAAATGGTTAAATTTGGAAAAAATGTAAAAATCTACAAATGACATTAGTTTTTGCTTAATAACCTACTTTTAGTGCGTTTTAGAGACAAAAGTACTTTCACCATTTTGTAGCGCATAAAATTCTCTACAACATGCAGTATTCATGTTTGTAAATTGTCCAAATAGGAAGTAAGATACGGAGCCGGGAAAAGGGTTAAATTTGGAAAAAAATGTAAAAATCCACAAATGACGTTAGTTTTTGCTTAATAACCCACTTCTAGTGCATTTTAGAAACAAAATTGTCGTAATCAACTTTTTAGAGCATGAGATAGTCAATAGTTTCATTTATTATAGGTTGACCCTCTAATAAAAAAAAAACAAGTTTTCGACCTTCTAGACCTTGTGCGTTTTTCACAATATTGAAAAAAACAATATTTTTCGGCACTTTTTTTTATGTTTCTTAAATAACTCAATTTTAGTGCATTTTACAGAAAAAGCTCTTTCACCATTTTGTAGAGCATAAAATTCTCTACAACATGCAGTATTCATATTTGTAAATTGTCCAAATAGGGGGTAAGATACGGAGCCGGGAAAATAGGGTTAAATTTGGAAAAAATGTAAGAATCCACAAATGATGTTAGTTTTTGCTTAATAACCTACTTTTAGTGCGTTTCAGAAACAAAAGCACTTTCAACATTTTGTAGAGCATAAAATTATCTACAACATGCAGTATTCATGTTTGTAAATTGTCCAAATAGGGGGTAAGATACGGAGCCGGGAAAATAGGGTTAAATTTGGAAAAAATGTAAAAATCAACAAATGACGTTAGTGTTCGCTTAATAACCCACTTTTAGTGCATTTTAGAAACAAAATTGTCATAATCAACTTTTTAGAGCTTGAAATAGTCGATAGTTTCATTTATTATAAAATTAATTATTTGTAATAAACCTTTAAAATCACAGCAAAAAGATTTTGGATGAAAACAGGAAAATACTGCCTAACAAGTTATTAATGCTCTAAAAAGTTGATTATGACAATTTTGTTTCTAAAATGCACTAAAAGTGGGTTATTAAGCAAAAACTAACGTCATTTGTGGATTTTTACATTTTTTGCAAATTTTACCCTATTTTCCCGGCTCCGTATCTTACCCCCTATTTGGGCAATTTACAAAGCTGAATACTGCATGTTGTAGAGAATTTTATGTTCTACAAAATGGTGAAAGTGTTTTTGTCTCTAAAACGCACTAAAAGTAGGTTATTAAGCAAAAACTAACGTCTTTAGTGGATTTTTGCAAATTTTACCCTATTTCCCGGCTTCGTATCTTACCCCCTATTCGGACAATTTACAAATCTGAATACTGCATGTTGTAGAGAATTTTATGCTCTACAAAATGGTGAAAGAGCTTTTTCTGTAAAATGCACTAAAATTGAGTTATTTAAGAAAAATCAAAAAAAGTGCCGAAAAATATTGTTTTTTTTTTCAATATTGTGAAAAACATAGAAGGTCGAAAACTTGTTTTTTTTATTAGAGGGTCAACCTATAATAAATGAAACTATCGACTATCTCATGCTCTAAAAAGTTGATTATGACAATTTTGTTTCTAAAATGCACTAAAAGTGGGTTATTAAGCAAAAACTAACGTCATTTGTGGATTTTTACATTTTTTGCAAATTTTACCCTATTTTCCCGGCTCCGTATCTTACCTCCTATTTGGACAATTTACAAACATGAATACTGCATGTTGTAGAAAATTTTATGCGCTACAAAATGGTGAAAGTGCTTTTGTCTCTAAAACGCACTAAAAGTAGGTTATTAAGCAAAAACTAACGTCATTTGTTGATTTTTACATTTTTCGCAAAATTTAACCTTTTTTCCCGGCTCCGTATCTTACCCCCTATATGGACAATTTACAAAGATGAATACGGCATGTTGTAGAGAATTTTATGCTCTACAAAATGGTAACAGTGCTTTTTCTGTAAAATGCACTAAAATTGAGTTATTTAAAAAAGATCGAAGAAAGTGCCGAAAAATATTGGTTTTTTCAATATTGTGAAAAACTCACAAGGTCTAGAAAGTCGAAAACTTGGTGTTATTATTAGAGGGTCAACCTTTACAACATACCCAAAAATCAGAACTTCCCGAATTTTTGTAAGGCAAGGCCCTTTTTTGCGCTATTTCTACTGGACTATATATGGAACTTACCTCAATAATTAAACGTATAAACGTTTATACCGTTATCGTTCATTTCGCAAATATATATATATATGCTTTTTTTTCTGCCTTGTCTGCGGATCAGAGACATTGAGAAATACCCGCTAGAATCCTGCTTTCGTAATGGCATATAACAATCATAATGACAACTTTAAGAAATAAAAAACAAATTAAACTATTCCAGCAAATTTCTATAACATTCTATCACTCAATTCAATGAGAATTAGAAGTAACATAAAAAAATTTAAAAAAAATATTTATAAGGAAAAATAACAAAATCCTATGTATGAAACATACTATACGGATAGCTACAAGAACACCACCGATTTAAAACTTGTTCTTCGTTAGTGACGTAAGACTGATTGGTCCATTCGTATTAAAAGAGTTGGGTTGATTATTGACGGCCAATTATCTACACTAGGGATATAGGCCCGGGGTGAGTGCCCTTCGTGGGGGTCTTTCTAAGGGAACCTAACCCGTATTTACGCATGGATAAATCTACGGCTCGAAGAAAACCACGAAAACTCCGAACGATTAGGCCGACGGGCGCGATTGGGATCGAACCCAGCACCTTCCGTCTACCAGCTTCGAGAGCACAACCTCTCAGCCACTGGTGGGGCCGTATTAAAAGAAAATACGTATACTTGAATTATACGTTTAACCGATACACGCTTATACGTATCTGGATATTACGTTTAAACATATTGTTTAAGGTATACGTATTTCATACCAACGTATTATACACATATATATACATATATCGGTTAAACGTATAACTGAAATACGTAATAGCATCGGGAGCACTATTAAAAATTGTTCATAATTTTAAAATATTAAGATTTTCTCGCTCTTTACGAACTACAAAAGCAGGATCACGGCTTGATCCTGCACGGCTTGATGTAGCAATTCTCTTACGAGAATTGCTACACATGAGATCTATTGCTTCAATATTCTATATTGTAGCTGCGTATTTATAGCTCATTTTGCTACAATATGCAATAGAATAGGTCTCATTATAGATATTGCTCTAATACGAACAAAACATCTCTTCATTTCAACGTGATTTTAGGGGGGAAATAGGGTATAATTAGGGAAGAATTATCTTTCATATCGAACATTGTTCTCTCTCCCAGCGATACTTTTCGATTTTGGTTGCAGTATTTTTTTATGAGGCTAACTTTCACTTTCGGAACCGATTCCGAAAGTGAAAGTAATTTTATAGACAAAAAAAAAAATTTGCAACTAATACCGAATAAGTAAAAACTAACAGTTTAGAGATCGACCTCAGATAGCCTATGAAAAAAAAAAAAAAAAAAAAAAAAAATTAAAATGCAAGCGAGAAATGTGAAAAGAACGCGCCCATTAGGATTAACATTAGCTTACGAATGTAAAAACCCCCTTTCTGTTGTTTGGATTGGCGAAATTAAGCGTCACCAATAATAATTATTGTAACCCTTTCTTTTGTTGTTTTTCAGTTTTTTAATTCAGATTGAGATGTGATGTAACTTTTGAACCGAGCTATCGGCGGTACATCCGATTTTTCTCTGAACCAGGCTTTGCTTGGTAATAATAAATTTTTTAGTTTTAATCTATCTGAACTTTTTATTATGTGTAAATTAACGGGAATTTTTAGTATGAAAAATATCTGATTCGAAGAAGAAAACATTAATTTCGTTTTGGAATTCGTCACTTTTGGCGTCCCGCGTCATGATGGAATGATGGAATGATGTGGATTGGAATGATGGAATGATGTGGATTTGGTTTTGATAAGTGATTCTCTGAAGACTTGAGGTAAGCTCAGTCTAATTTATATTTTTATTGAACTGTAAATAAAAATTGAAATAACTACTATAGATACGTTAAAAAAGAAACGTTCTGGTTTACGTACGCAAACCACTAAGCTGTGTACTAAAATATGTACAATTCTTGAAGATGACTCCATGTCATTAGAAAATAAGTTTGATATGTTAAACATTTGTAAGGATCAGTTAAATGAAAAATATGAAACATTAAAAAAACTAAATTCTGACATACAAGACGAAGTCGCTGATGCAGATTTCGAAAAAGAAATTGAAAGCTCAGAAAGCTATAGTGCAAAAATTATCGAATCGCGTTACAAAATAACGAAGTTCTTAAATGAACGCAACTCCTAAAATCAAAATAATGCTTTTCAAAATTTTATGAAAAATGATTTCGTTTCTCAAAACGGAAATATAGAGAAATCTATGAAATTGCCGAAGCTGACAATAAACAAATTTTTTGGTGATAGCAGTTCTTGGCTCGAATTTTGGGGGCAATTTTCTAATGCTATTGAGAAGAATTCTAATTTAAACCCAATTGATAAATTCGTATATTTAAAATCCCTGCTTGGAGGGAGTGCGTACAATACAATTGCAGGTTTTTCGCTGACTAAAGAAAATTATGACCACGCGATAGAACTGTTAAAAAACCGTTTTGGTCGTAATGATCTAGTGATAAATGGCCACATGACGAAATTATTAAATTTGAAACCAGTTAGAAACGCTAGTAATATTAAAGCTCTAAGAGAGCTATATGATGAATGTGAGATTCAGATTAGAAATCTCAATTCTTTAGGCGTAACGTCGGGTTCATATGGACATTTGTTATGTCCGATTCTTCTTAAACTTATTCCATCTGATATTGCATTAGAATTTAATAGAAAACGTACGAAAAATGTCGACTGGAACATTCATGAATTGATTAATTTTATTAAAGAAGAAATTGAATCGCGTGAAGCAACTTTACAATTAAATGGCTTTGAAAAACCAGTTTCTGATAAACACGAAAATTACAAGAAAATTTATCAAAATTATAAAAGAAGCACTCCTTCAGCCTCTGCATTGGCTACTAATGTAAAAAAAATTTGTATATTTTGTGAAAATGATCACGATTCTAAAATATGTAAAGATCGTACTATTCATCAAAAACGTGATAAATTGCGCATCCATGGACGTTGCTTTGTTTGTTTCCGAAAATTTCATGTGTCGGCCAAGTGTAAATTTAATTCTGAACAGTGCAAATTTTGTAATAGCAATTTTCATCATTTTTCGGTTTGTTTAAATAGGAATTCTAATCAAACTGTCCAGAAAGAAATCAAATCAGCAGACTCTGTAATCACTTCTATTTCTCATTGTAAATTCAATTCAAATGAAAATTCTTTTAAAGAGGTTATTTTACAAACAGCTTGCGTAAAAGTGGAATCTGGAATAAATTCTGAACTTTCCTTATGTTTATATGATTTAGGTAGTTAAAAATCTTTTGTAACAAAACAATTAGTTTCAAAATTAAATCCACGAATTATTCATAGAGAAAAACTTCAGATTTTTTCCTTTGCAGCTACTAAGCCGCAAATAAAAACTTATGACGTCGTGCAATTAAAATTATCCCATGTTGAAAACAAATCGCGTTTCATTTTTATTGAAGCTTTAGTGACAGACGTGATTTCTAACGCAACGATTCATCCCCCAGTTCTCAACAAACAGATAACAAATTGGCGCCCTACAAGTTGTCGAATTTTGCTACGCCATGCGATTCTCAAATAAATATATTAATTGGAGCGGATTGTTTTTATCAAATCTGTCACGAGGGAGAGGTACAAAAAATAACTAAATCTCTATTTTTATGTGAAAGTCTTTTCGGACACTCGCTTTGTGGGTTCTATGAGGATGAAAAAAGGAATTTGAAATACGCATCTGTTTTAAATCTGTCCGTTGTAAATCTAGAGGGAGGATTTGAAATTTTTATGGGAAATTGAATCTTTGGGTATTACGCAATCAAATGAAAATATTTCAGATATGGATAAGGAAATTGTGAATAAATTTGAGAATAATTTAAAATTTGTAAATAATATGTACGAAACGGGTTTATTGTGGAAGGATGATAAAATTGTAGTAGATAATTTTATAATAGCAAGGAATCGTTTTAACGAATTAAATCGTAAACTCGAAAAGGATAATGACTTATGTAAAAAATATAAGGCATTGGAATATGTTTTGGAACAAAAAACTACCGGAATTGTTGAAGACTGCCCTGATAGAATAATTGAGAATGGGTATTTTATGCCTCATAGACCAGTTTTAATAGAGGATAAATTAACTACTAAAGTGAGGATAGTTTTCAATGCTTCTTCTAAAGAAAAGCATTTAAATTCTTTAAGTGACTGTTTATACCCAGGTCCTAATCTTAATCCGGACATACTTGATGTTATAATGAATTTTAGAAAATATAATATTGCATTTTGCGCTGATTTAGAAAAGGCTTTTTTTGCAAATTGGGATATCAGAAGAGGATCGGGATTATTTAAAATTTTTGTGTTTTGGTGACGAAAATGATAACTTAACTTTTTTGAGATTTACTCGAGCTGCTTTTGGGGTAACTTGCAGTCCCTTTATTTTGGCTGCAATGACTAGATATCATATTCGGAAATATATTGATCATCATGAAGTCGTTAAGATCTTGAATTCATCTTTGTACGTAGATGATTTAATAACAGGGTCAAAATCTGATGAAGACGCTTTTTATCTATCATCAACTGCTTCGGATATTTTTAGGGAAGCTGGTATGAATTTGCGAAAATTCAATACTAATTCTGTTAAACTTAGAAAAATATGGGAGGAAAATAAATTATGTGACTCAGAAGAAAATTCGAATAATTCTTTGAATATTTTGGGATTATTATGGGATACCAATTGGGATATTTTACGTTTTGATGTACAATCCTTTCCTGATGATTGGAAATTAAATCCAACGAAACGCGTTGTTCTTAAAGCCATGTTAAAAATCTTTGATCCGATTGGATTCATCGCACCATTTTCTATTCGTATGAAAAGTTTGCTACAGGAAACATGGAAAAGGGGTTTGGAATGGGATGAAAAATTCCCTGATGATTTAAAAATTGAATGGGAAAATTGGTGTTCAGAAATCGATCATTTAGATAAATTTGAGGTTCCCCGCAAATATTTTCCGCAGGACCTAGAATTTTCGCACCCAATTGAAATTCTTATTTTTTCCGATGCCAGCCCTAAGGCTTATGGGGCTGTAGCTTATTTTCGCTATATCACAAGTAATAATGAAATTATGACCAGTCTTTTTTGGGCAAAATGTAGAGTTTCCCCGATTAAGTGCTTGACAATCCCTCGTCTTGAATTAATAGGGGCATTAATAGCTGCTATAATGTCTAAATATTTAAAAAATGTATTTAATTTTCAAAATTTGGAAATGCATATCTGGTCAGATTCCACTATTACGTTATACTGGATAAAAGGATCAGCCCTGAATTGGAAGCCGTTTGTGGCTAACAGGGTTGTAGAAATACAGTCTTTAACTGATCCGAAATTGTGGAAGTATATTCCGGGTAAGGATAACCCGAGTGATCTTCTTACTAGAGGCGAGAATTTACATAACCTCACTAAAAATAAATTATGGTACTATGGTCCTGAATGGTTATCATTACCAAAGGACAGTTGGCCAAAACCTGAAAAGGTACCATTTAACGTAAACATTCTAAATCAAAGCACTTTGAATGAAAGAAAATCATCGAAGTTGAGTTCTGACCAAATATTTTGTACAGTAGGTGTTGTACCTCCAGAACCATTGTTAAAATTAGAAAATTTTAGTAATATTTCCAAATTACTTAACATCACAGCATGGATCTTAAGATTTCTAAATAATATCAACAAAAGTAAAACTAAAATTTCAGGTGAGCTGACAGCTCCAGAAATTGAAAAGGCAGAATTTTATTGGATAAAACGAACTCAGTTATCTGTCTTTAATCGTGAAATTGACCTTTTGAAAAAGGGAAAGCCCATCGATAAAGATTCAGCATTGTATAATCTGAATCCAAAATTAGATGAGAATGATTTTACTAATTGTATCTGGCAGATTACAATTTTCAGAATTTTCTCAAAGGGAAAAACATTCTTTTATACTTCCAAATGGGAGTAGTTATACAAAATTGTTGATTAGAATGCCCATGAAAAGGTTTTCCATTATGAAATGGCAACTACATTAGCTCATCTACGGGAAAAATATTTTATAATCAGAGCACGAAAATTGATAAAATCCGTACTAAAAAAATGCCTTATTTGTACAAAATTTAAAGCTTCTCCTGGAAAGCAGGAAATTGCACCTTTACCAAAAGATCGTATAATAGAATCCCCCCCCCCCCTTCCAGACCTGTGCTGTGGATTTTGCAGGTCCTATTTATGTCAAAGCAAAAACTGGCCAAGAAAAGGCTTACATCGTTCTTTTCACGTGCGCAGTCACTAGAGCCGTACATCTCGAATTTTGTTCCAATTTATCTTTTACTTAGAGAAGTTTGGAGCCGAATATCAAAAGCTAAAGTTTACGATATTTAAAAAAAAATAATATCGTTTGGAAATTTATTGTTCCAAGAGCCAGTTGGTGGGGGATTTTGGGAACGAATGGTTCGTTCGGTAAAAACTCCGTTGAAGAAATTTCTTGGTAGATCTTGTCTCTCACTTGAAGAAATTCAAACTACTTTAACCGAAATCGAGGCTGTGATTAATGGTCGCCCATTGACGTATGTCTATGAAGAAAACAGTGAACCGCTTCCACTTACAACTTCTCATTTTTTGATCGGCAAGCGAATAAATTCTCTACCAGATCTTCATTGTGTTTCAGAAACTAAATCGAATAAAATAACACAGACCAAAATTTTGAGATATCGAGATCAAGTTTTAAACCATTTTTGGAAACGTTGGAGACAGGAATATTTGCTAGAACTTCGTTCTGCCAATTTTACAGTTCCAGTCAAAACTACAACTGAATTCGAAGTTGGAGATATTGTGTTGATTAATGAGGATAAAACTCCAAAGCACATGTGGAAATGTGGACGAATAACAGAACTGTTTTTAGGAAGAGATTCAAAAATTAGATCATGTGCCATTCAGACTGTTTCCGGTGTGATAAGAAGACCAGTCCAATTGATTTATAAACTGGAACTAGATATTATGAACTAATAATTTGATGAACATTATAATGAACAATTTATTTGCATTTTCTTACTATTAACGTTTTCTAATCCTATTATTTGTATATTTTAGTTTCAGTATTTACTCATGTGAAAACCGTGATTTTGTGTAATCTCCTTATTGTAAGTATGTTCAATTTTTATCTTATCAATGTAGTTTGAATTTTTTTAGAAATTTAACTTGAATGATGAACAATAGTAATTGTTCATCCGGGGGCAGTGTGTAAAAAACCCCTTTCTGTTGTTTGGATTGGCGAAATTAAGCATCGCCAATAATAATTATTGTAACCCTTTCTTTTGTTGTTTTTCAGTTTTTTAATTCAGATTGAGATGTGATGTAACTTTTGAACCGAGCTATCGGCGGTATATCCGATTTTTCTCTGAACCAGGCTTTGCTTGGTAATAATAAATTTTTTAGTTTTAATCTATCAGAACTTTTTATTATGTGTAAATTAACGGGAATTTTTAGTATGAAAAATATCTGATTCGAAGAAGAAAACATTAATTTCGTTTTGGAATTCGTCAACGAATGTTTTCACGTGGCTAGTATTGATAGGCTCTTAACTCTTTCGTTACTAATTGGTCTGACAAGTACCCAAATAATAATACATTAAATCTATCTAAAACAAACTAGTCTGTAATTCAATCCTGCATCAAGCAGAAAAATTTTATGTCCCCACCCCTAAGGAAAGGAATATCATACAATTATACCTGCGTAAACGAAAACTTTTCTAAACGGAATAGTTTTCCATTCTCTAGTGATTCCGTCTTATCAGGTATGTTTTACTGTAATAATTGTTCTCCAGATTTAACTTAACTTATTTAAGGGATCATAGGTCTTTTAAGCCTTCAAAACATTCAATCTTTCAAAAAATATATTAAAGCATAGTCATTTCTGACCACTTTAAAACAAAATGAATGACACTCTTAGTAGTTGTTAAATATGGAATATTTTCATAGAGAGAATTTTAAAGTCATTTTTCTCAAAATGAGATTTTGAGACATTGCGCGCAAGGTAAGTTAAAAAACTTTTCGATTTTTTTTTTCATGAAATTTTCAGGATATTTAGTGGATGGTAGGCTCTATAAAGTGAACATAAATCTTTCCTTTCTTTCTTTCTTTCTTTCTTTTCTTTTCTTTTTTTTTTTTTTTTTTTTTTTTTGTGTGTGTGTGTGTGTGTGTGTGTGTTGAAGACATATTTTTTCTTGGTATTATACTGCTAAATTTTGTAAAATTTTATATAAGCAAGATACAGTTTTGTTTTTAAACCCTAAAAATGCTGTAAATAAACACATAGGTTCAGTGTAAGCATTATGCTCTCAAGTATAATTATATGCAAAAAAAAAATGTTTTTCATGCAGAAATTCTTTAGTAATCATGCGCGCAATCTGTGATCCAACTTTTTTGCTCGACAAGTTTTAAAAACCCCTATAACAACTAATTTTGTCAATCATGATCTGAAAAAATATGAAATGAAAGAAGAAATATTATTTATTACCATCTTTACAAATTGTATTTCTAAGTTTTATGACCCCTTAACTTAACTTTTTTATGTATATGTAAAGAGAGAATTTTGTAATCGATTTTTCACTCACTTCCTGATAGGCTAGAATTATAAAAATTTTGTACACAAATGTGTTTCCGATGACAATACAACATTTTAATATGTTTAGAACTTAATTATAAATTAATAAATTAATTTTAAAGCATTTTTTCATAGCCGGTCACAGGTGATAAATAGCCAAATATTCTTTATGGTTACAACTATTAACGAGTTACAACAACAATTGGAGTTAATTATGCGTCAAACTATTCTCGCCAGAATAGGTCAACTGGCTGTGAAACTGCACCAACGAAATATTTTGCATTTGTTTTTTCACTCGATTCAAAATCACTTTCATTATCCCCTTTTCATACTTTTAAATAAAATTTTGCTTTGTGATTCATTCAATTTATAAACATGCAACGCAATCACTTTTTTTTTTAATTGCTTCTGTAGAAACTATATACGTAGTAGAAGCTTTCTTTTTATGGATGGCAGACAGATAAACCGAAGTCATAAACACTTTTCAACAATGTTGGAAAGTATTAAAAATATAAAAAGAAACGAAGAGAGAGAGAGAAAGAAAGAAAAGTTTGGGAACCACCGATTTAAATAATTTTTAGGCTTGCAAACTAATCGCAAATTATTCATGTGTTCACATCTGTACTACAAGCGAAAAAGTTTTCTATTACATTAATACTGTAATTCCAGTTATGAAAAACAAGTAAGATGTGTCAATCCCAAAACTTTCTTCTATCTCATATACAAGTTTCACATACACCAAAAACGAATCAGCACCAATTTATGTCATAGGTCTAACTGAATCTAAAGTTTTATTAAATTCCGTGCATTAGTTCTTGAGATAAAGCACCCACAAAGTTTTTTGTCACATAACAGACAGACACACAACACAGACTCATAGACAGATACTTTCTAGAAACAGTCACATCGTGATCAGTATACCCTCTAAAACGTATAAATCCGTCAAAAACCAGGAGTCGAAATTTTTCCGCGAATCCAATACTTTCTTCTTGTAAAGATAGAAGAAAGTAACTAGTATGTTGTAGCCATCATAAAACTTTCTTCTATGTCAATCAAATCTTCTGCAACCAAAATTAAATGACAATCGAGTTTTTCAGATATAGCTATCGCGGAAATTGTGAAAAACACAGCATAGGAGCGACATCTGTTGGGTGGTATACACCCAAAATTACTAAGGATGTCAAGGTCTAACAGAATATGAAGTTTGATAAAATTCCGTGCATTAGTTCTTGAGATATAGCTATCGCGAAAATCGTGAAAAATGTAGCACACCAAAACCTAATCAGCACTAATTTTTGACAAGGTCTAACTAAACGTAAAGTTTGATTAAATTCCGTTCTTGAGATAGAGCGCCCACAAAATTTGTGTCATATACAAACAGACAGACAGACTCACAAACAGACATTTTCTAAATACAGTCAAATCGTGTTCAGGACCTTCTAAAACGTATAAATCCATTGAAAACCAGAAGTCGAAATTTTACAGGAATCCAATACTCTTTTCTTCTAAAGATAGAAGAAAGTAATAAATAAACATATATTCTGAGTTTTGTACCGTGCGTAACAGAAAATTTAAAAACTATGTATCTCGAACAACATACCATTCATCGGTTTTAATTAAGTTCCTTTGCATTCAATGGGAAACCCCACGCGGGTTCAAGAAATTCTCTCAGCATTTCTGACAGTTCAGCAAATTAATGAATTAGCACTTGTTGATTAATCGACCGTGAACGTGCGAGTAATAAATAAAAATTTTCATTTTTTTTGGAGGGACTTTTCTTTTTACGTGCGTTGTCGTTTAAATGTATGAATGTTTTAATTTATTCTCTACGAACAGTACAGATTCGTTTTTTAGGTTGCCCGGAAAGTCCTGGAGTGATTTTTGCAGATGAAAATTTCAGCTGCGCGTATTGATCTTTTTGTTGCTTGGAAATAAAAATTTTAGGGAAGAACGATGATGTGGAAGGTTTAGAAAATGTATCTTCATCATCGTCATCATGATCATCATTCACTATTTTCAATACACTGCTGCTGAGGATGTAAGTCTCCCACAGATTTTTCCATTGTTTCCTGCGTATAGTGTTTTGATTATCCAATGATATCGCAGAGATGTTAAGGTTCAAATAGCCAATATAGCGAATAGCCAATTGAATAGTCTACGTTCAAATAGCCAATTTTCGTCAAATATCACAAAATATTTTTATTGTTTTATTTGAGAAACTGTACAACTAGTTATCCAAAACGGTTTCTTGTTTTCTTCATATGATCATTGGAAGTAACTCTAAGATATAGATGTTTTTGTTTCAGATGTCAAACCGGAAGTGTGTATTTAAATAACCTAATCAAAGAAAATATCTCCTAATATTGAGATTATGGAAGGTACAACATATAAATCTAGAGATTTTTAAGAACTTGGGGTGAATCTTTCTATTACAGTTTCAGAAATACGTTGAATGCGGTTTTCTGAAAAACATCCTTTTTATGAACAATCATAGTTACGAAAAACGCTCTTTATGCAAAAATTATGGTTATATTTATATAAGACTGATCACCTATAATTTATGTGATGTTGTCAGTATATTGAACAGTCAGTTTAAATATAGGAAAATTTCTCCAAATTTTACAACTATTTTCGTAAATTAAATCACAGAAAATGTATACAAAATTGCTAAAGTGATAAATTGAATAGGTATATGTCTGAAAGGTTTTGTTTTATGACTTAGATTGTAATTTATTTACATTTTTAGGGTTTCGGTCATCTCACGAAACCCTATTACTCCCGCTCCGTTGTCTGTCCGTCTTAGAGCCATTCTCAAAAACTATATAACTTACAGAGTTGAAACTTCGTGTATATAGATGAATATCAGCTGTGAAGAGCTCAAAATATTAAAATTTGAAAAATTCGTATTATTTTAATAAATAGAGATAAAAAACCAAAATTCTAACAGCATTTTCCTATTCAATTTAAACATTTTTCGTTATAGCAGATGCCAAAGATTTAAAATCCACAATGAAATTCTTTCTACAATAATTAATTTTCTATCAGACGATTTCCACGTGAAAAATTAAAATGAAATAAAAAGTTTCACCAATTGAAAAAAAGATAAATATGAAATAAAATTAATTGACGTCATAGTCGTAATAAAACGGAAAATGTCTAAGATTTCTCAATAATACAAGGAGTATGAGTATGTGTAAGTACACAAAGCAGATTAATATCACGTCATTAGAGAATTAAAAAGAAAATCTGACGTCATATGGGAAGTTTAACTAATTTTTCAAATGTTTGAGAATAATACAAAGCGAGTATCAATATAAATAATAGAGAATAGTAAATATATGAGTTTGAGAAACATATTGAATCGTGATAAAAATCCGATTATGGAAATATTCGCATATTTTAACATTTTGAAGGTGTACAATTTGTTTAATTCTGAAATTATTTTCTTAAATATTGCATTTACTCCGTATGACGGATATTATTATGACAGAATATAATTGGGTTGGTTTAGATATTCGAAAAAACGAAAAAATAGACCGGTAAATTTTTACTTTATAAAAAACATGATTTTTTTTTTTTTTTTTTTTGGCTAAATGAAATTTGTTTGAATTTATTAAAGAAAGGATAAAGTGTTTTGAAAGGAATATTAAACGAAACCCTTTGAGCGATCTTCGATCACACTTACCCACTTGTTAGTACTTCATAATGCATATTTATTTTTAAAAAAAAGCAATAGTAAACCTATTTTAGTCTTGAAGACATCTTGGATGAATATCAGTTATTACATTTTTTCTTAAAATTGTGCAAAAAAAAATGCAACAAACTAATTTATTTAAGGCTGCTCGTCAGTAAACTTCCCGATTCCCCTCGCTAATGTTAATCCAATGGGCGTAGGATGCATTCGTATTTTTAAAATATCTCCTCGGGAAATTAATATTTTTAACTTCTGTTTCCTGTGTACTGTTCTTAAAGAATTTCTCTTTTTTTCTTAGTTATCAAAATATTTCTAAATTATGTGCTTAATTTATAGTTTTATGTGTTAAAATCTTAGCGAAACTGAATAAGATTTTAACATTTCATATAAAATTAAGTATATATTTTAGAAAAAAATTGACAACTAAGAAAAAAAAGAGACATTCTTTAAGAACAATACAAAGAAAACAGAAGTTAAAAATATTAATTTTCCGAGGAGATATTTTAAAAATACGAATGCCTTCTACGCCCATGAATAACATTAGCGAGGGGAATCGGGAAGATTACTGACGAGCAGCCTTAAAAAGTAAAACTGTATTTTTTTTATATGCTAACTATCCGGGCTTCCCCCTCTAGTCTGTCCATTCGAGAACCCGCTACTCTCAGCAGCATACAATCGGGATTCGCTCGACTTTCACATAGTTTCATATACAAATTAAGTTTGGATAGGTGATCGAAGCCCAGTTATAACGATAATTATATTTAGTTTCATGCAGGTTTTCGTTATAGATAGGTTTAATCTTAATGAAACAGTTGGAAAGATTTGAAAAGCCGGTTTTACGCGGGCCAAAACAATAATAAGATTTTTTTTAACGCATTTTTTATGAGTATTTTTTATTACAAGAAATGTATTTTCAAAATACTTTCACAAAAAAATCCTGAAACAATAATTACTCAATATGTAACTGAAAATCATTGTACAAAGTCTCATAACTTTACATTTGATAGAAATTTTGATATATTAATTTAAATATGACATATCTAAAAAAATAATACATTCTGAGATAAATTGATTTGAAGTTTTCAGTACCCTTAGATCATAGACAGTACAACATTTATTTACTTTTTTTTTTTTTTTTAAGTTATATCTTTTGATCTAATTATTGCATTTAGATGCAGTTTGTTTTATTTTGTTCTTACAATTCTAGGGATGTATTTAAAAAAAAAAAAAAAAAACCTCAGATTATAAACGCATATAAAAATCACACTCTTATGTTTTTCGGTTCGACATTTATGTATCTTGTATGCCCATACAATTCATCAAAGAAAATCTTCGGCGATTCATATTAAGTGGGCATGCCTCTAAAACAGAGTTTTTTTTAACATTTTCCATCTCACGGTATACTTGAATGTATATTAGTTATACTTTCGCGGCATACTTTTGAATGTATAAGTTATACTTTCGCGACATACTTTTGAATGTATTAATTATGCTCTCGTGGCGTACTTGAATATATAGCTCTACATTCGCGGTATACTTGAATGCATATATACTTTTGCGGCAAACTTGAATGTATAGTTATACTTTCGCATCGTACTTTTGAATGTATAGCGATATATTCGCGGCATACTTTTGCATTATATTGCCGTGACACACTTCATTTATGATGATAAAAAAAAGGATCAAATGAACATATCTTTTTCAAATTATTTATAAACACAAACAAAAGGCACCATCACAGCTAATAAAATCATAATATTATATATTTTATTATAAGTTGTGTTTTAAAAATAATAATCAAATTATTAAAAACTTATTTATTTTCTTCTTGATTATATACTTATACATGTAATTATAGATACGTGAACTTTGCATTCGAAAGTGAAAGTATCTTCCTAAAAAAAAATCCGCAAAGAAAATCGAAAGGGTAATCAACGGCGGAAATAGAGATTGATCTCTGCCATCCAATGCCAAAAAAAAAAAAAAAAGAAAATAAAAGAAAAAAACAAGCACTCCGGGAGTGCCGACAGAAGTGAAAACATGAATTTCAATATATATATATATATATATATATATATATATATATATAATAAAATACTACTGTTTAATTTACATAAAAATAATATATAAATATATATTAAATATAATATATGAATACTGTTCATAAAAAACAATAGCCCACAGGCAAGCATGCGGCGCGCAACGCGCCCGCCCCGCCCTACCTCATACCGAACTATACACAATAAATGTACATACTTATATACAGAGGTATTGGTTACAGTGACAGTACCGGGTGTTTAATGGTTTTTTCCCATCTCAAAAAATGTCCAACGCGCCTAAAGAAATTTTACCTTCAAATATACAGAGGTGTCGGTAACAGTGTCGCGAGTTCAATGTTTTTTTTCCCATCTCAAAAAATGCCCAACGCGCCTAAATAAGTTTTCACTTCAATAAATTCTCCATCATTGCAACTGCATGTACTTTCATCAAAACCCCTCTTTAGGTCTGTTGCATATCCATTATAATTAAACATAACACGGCCTAAAGGCTTATCATATTTAAATACCTTAGTTATTTTTACTTTACTCACTGGTAGTAGATCATTGTACTTGTTTAAATATTTACCAAAATTAACTCCTTTATAGTAATTCCCCACATAATCTAATATAAA
Source organism: Maratus michaelseni (assembly GCA_963931845.1). NCBI lineage: Eukaryota > Metazoa > Arthropoda > Arachnida > Araneae > Salticidae > Maratus > Maratus michaelseni. Next base: position 326,795,538 of record OZ007594.1, read on the forward strand.
ATAGATATTTTCTTCCGTACTTTTCTGACAGTTCTTTAAATTACAATATCTCTGTAGATCCTGTTTCTTGATTCTATACCGCAATGAATCTAAGCCCAAATCGTTATTAACATTTCTTGTGCTAGATTGTAAAGTTGTTAAAGTCTCCGGTATCAATTTCTTTTTTATATTAAATATAATTCCCTTAATGTCATTTTCCCTTCGATTACTATCACAATTAAATATTGATTTTTCTATTTCTTTACAAGTATTTAGATTTTTCGAAGTATTCAAATTGATATTGTCTAATATCACTACTGATAAGCTCTTTCCTTATATCATGTTTTATTTTGTCATCATCTTTATTTATCCAGATTCCTACTTCTAAAATTCTGTAGGACTTTCTTCTTGCAATATATATATATATATATATATATATATATATTATATACTAAAATACAATTATAAATTTACACTAACCACACTATCTAACCAAAAACAAATAACATTATATCAACTGAACACTAAAATATAACCAATTAAAACTATAATACAATTATAACCAATACACAAAATACTAACGAAAAACCAATACCAGGAAAATTAAACCTGAAGGCAGGAGGGCATGGCTAACGACATGCACTGCAGGGTTAAAACTGGTTTCCATGCAAGCAACGTCACCCTTCTCCTGCCGAGACCAAATTACAGTCACCTCTCACTTATGCGCGTTTGAAGGGACTGACTTAAAATCGCGCATAACTGAGAGCCGCGCATAACTGAGAGGACGTTGTATGTAGTAATTCCTTATACACATTATTCGAAAGAAAAACATATTGAAATATAAGAATTATGATTAATGATATTTTATAAAATAAATGGGGTGTAATATTAGTATAGTGTACTAAAAAAATATATATATATAAGGTAAAGCCAGGAGAGATGGCGCAGTGGGAGATATTGCGCACATAGAGGTTCCGGGCGAAGGAGTAGAGTGAGCGCGCAGCGACTCGAGTTAGTTGTACAACAGCAGTAGTGGAGTGTCTACTTGAAAGCGAACGTTGATTGTTTTGAGTGTCAAGATAAAGCGTTGTTATTTTGTTTTGTTTTCCCAAAGTAAGTGCCTGAATTTTTATAGCTATTCATCAGAATTTCTATAGAATGACAGTAGTGCAAAATATGTTTAACTTAAACGATTTCTCATAAGCTACTAATCTAGACTAACAGTGTGAATATCAACGGTTCGTTTTAGTAGCAGCCATGTTTAAATAAAAGGCCGCGCAATCTCTCCTACCGAATTTGGAGAGTTTGCGCATCTGCTACTTAGGAGAGATGGCGCATTGTTCCCATTAGTTTCCATGTTAGGAGAGATTACGTAGCTTATAAGTAAATTTGCATAAAAAATGAAAAATGAAAATGAACTAATTTTAAGTTAAACGTGTTATCAAGTAACTTAATGTTATTGTGTAATCTTATCTGGACTTGCTTTTTTTTATTCTTTAATTTTTTTTCCTTTAATTAAAATTTTTTAATAGTTTTTAAAATTATTTCCTTTTTCTCATTCTTTAATCATTAGGTTGAAATATTTACTCCTAATACAATAATATTTGTTTACAAAAACCTTACAACAATGTCATTTAAGTGTAATTATTATTGTTAACAATTTAATTGCAGTTATTATTAGTAACAATCTCTCCTACCCATGTGCGCAATCACACCAACCCTGTAAGGGTAGATTGCGCAAAATAACCTTTTTGTCTTTATTACAACTGTTCTATTAAATTGCTACATAACGACAAAATATCAATGGAAATGCATAAAAACAAATGAAGTAAAAAATATATATTTGATAGTTTAGCAAAAAACTTATATTTAGATTTTTTATTGTTATTCTTTTGAATTGTGCGCAGACTCTCCTAGCTTTACCTTATATATCCTTACACTTTCACTATAAAATTTAGTTTCAAAAAATACAATAAAGTAATTTTTTTCATTTGACATAGAAGATAATATACTTACATTAAAAAAAATGCCAATTAGTCCTCTTTTAAGAAGTCATCAATGGTAGTTTGTTTTTGCTTAGGCCGCGTTTGTACAACGACCTTTTCTAATGCATTAAAGTGCGTCATTGTATTTGATGCTATATCAGCATTTTGTAGGTAACATCTCAAAGTGTCCAGGGCTTCTAAAGCAGTAGCATAAGATGGGACAATTACAGTATCAGTTTCATCATTATCATCATCATCTCCTTCTCTTTCAGCTGTCACATCATCAAACACAGTTTCAATATCTCTAATTGCCGTTGGTGTTAAGTTTTCATCAACACTGACGAAATCTTGAAAAGAAAGAGAATCTTGGCTTATTCTATTCCATTCTTCTTCGTCTATGTTAAAATCATTGCTGTTGTTTTCATTTTCCTGTAATGAAATAAGTTCAGCATTATTTGAATGAAAAATTCCCGCTTTCCTAAAGCAGTTAGAAATTGTCATGGCTGTTACGTTATTCCAAGAGGAAACCAACATATGCATATGCATGGCATCCAGAATCGAAATTTTCTTGAATTCCTTTTTCTGCTCTAGTGATATAAACATTCTTCGCACCAAATCTTTCCTATACTGCGCTTTAACTGACCTTATTATACCGAGATCTAAAGGGCTGGAGTCTGCTAGTACAGTTAGCAGGGAAAAATATAACTCGTGCATGTGTCAGCAATGGGAGATATGAAGGATGGGCGGGACACTGATCCATAAATAACAAAACTTTTTTTTTTTTTTTAGCTATCTTCATATCGAATTCCTTCAAAAAGTCTAAAAAAAATTTCGATGTCATCCAGGCTTTGGTGCTATTTGCGTAAGAACATGGCAATTTCTTGACATTTTTTAAACACCGTGGATTCTTGGATTTACCAATCACTATTGGCGGTAACTTTTCTGATCCGTCCCCATTGCAACATAAAAGCACAGTCAGTCTTTCGTTGCTGTGTTTGCCACCATGGCATGTTTCTCCCTTAAAATCCATCGTTTTGTTTGGTAAAAGACGATAAAATAAGCCTGTTTCATCACAGTTAAAAATGTTCTTAAGATCAAAGTTTTGAATTAAATTTGGAAGGTCTGCGATCCATTCATTAGCAGTTGAATCTGAAACGGCTGCGCTTTCACCACTCAGACAATGATTTGTTAAACCGTGTCTTTTTTTAAGTTTTTCTAACCATCCCGAAGAAGTTGAAAAATTTTCGATTCCCATTTTGGATGACAAAGTGAGTGCCTTTTCTTTAAATAACTCACCGCTAATGGGTAAATTAGAAGCTCTCATTTCTCTGAACCACTGAATTAAAGTGGTTTCTAAAATCTCAAATTTTCCATTCTGAATTCTTGATCGTTTCTTCGCTTGTGCAGAATATTCACAAATAATTTTTTTTATCGAGTCCTTGTTCTTTAAAATCCCTCTGAGTGTTGATTCTGGCAAATCGAATTTTCGAGCTAAATTTATTTTTGACAGTCTATGATCATTTTCTGCTGCTTTTATAACTTCCATTTTGAACGAAATTGTTAACTTTCTTTTGCTCATTTTTATTGCAAAAAAAAAAAAAAAAAAAAAAAAAAAAGAAAGAAAGAAAGAAAGAAAGAATCTAGATGCTACCGTAAAGGCAAGGACGAAATGTAACACACAGGTGACTTGATAAAATTAAAACAGAAAGAAAAGAAGCAACCATTAGAACTGAGGGGATGAGTGTAAAGTCGAACTGTAACATCCTCTCCACCCTCTCCACCCCGCTTTTCGGTACGGTCTTTTGACCTTGACAGGTGCAGAAAATTATTTATCGATTTAAAAAAAAAAATGTGAACTGCGTTGTCATTTCCGGGCATAACTGAGAGAGAAAATTCAAAGTGGCGCTTATAAGTGAGAGATCTATAGCATTATTTTCCTATTCCTCGTGCCGGGACCTTACGAAATTCGCGTATAACTGAGAGACGCGCATAACTGAGACGCGCCTAAGTGAGAGATGACTGTAATTCAAACTATCAACCAAAACACTAAGCTACACACAGCAGTAACCAACCCTATCTGAACTCATCGAACAACTGATCTAGACCACACTTAGCATTCAAAAATGAATTCAGTTTACTTCTATATTTACTTCTATCTATAAAATTAATCATATTTCTCCGTACAAAGTTCACAGGGTAACCCTGCATCAATGCCATATTAATGACCACTCCATGAATTCGTCAACTGCATCGCCAAATCTTGAACATAATCTCTCAATATGAACTAAACCGTTTGTAAACACATTTCTAAATGCTGAAATATGCACGTTCGATTCAAAATTTAAGATCTTTAAAGTTTTAAAATCGAAATCATTTCTCTTGTCATAAACCCTTGTTATCAAATTGTCATTCTCCAACTCTAAATTCACATCCAGATAATTGATGTTTTTAATATTCTGGGAGGAGAGTTCTAGTTTTAAAGTATTTGGATAATATTTGAAATCTAGGTTTACATTTTTCTTTATTTAATCCAACTATTAAAACATCATCAATATACCTATAACTCAATATTTCTCTATTTAAAATATTGTTATTCTCATATATATGTAAGTACATGTCAGCTAAAATTGAACTGCAACTCCCCCCCCATTGGGATTCCACGAATCGGTTTAAATACTCTACTCCCCCCCATACCAGTAATTCTCTTGCACTACCAACTGAAACAAGTTAATAAACCAATTTTTGTCGCTGTCTATATTGTTGTTTTTGTTATAAAAATCTATAACCTTGTCCTTTAAATCCAGTAAGTTAATGGTACTCTATAGGTCTGCAAAATCATATACAAACAAACTCTTTATGTTTTGATGTTTTTCAATTTATCTAATAAAATGTAACTGTTCTTTATAATAAATGTGGACTCCGTACTCACCACTCTATCAAACACACTACTCAAAACTCCCACCAATTTCTTATTAGCAGACACTAGGTATGAACCATACCCACAAGTTACAATTCTAAATTTCACTGTTTTTTGTGAAACTTTGGCACTATAACAAGATATGGGAAACGTTGACTTTTCTGCTTCAACTTAACTTTTCTATATAGTGCCTTAACCCTGTTTTCTATCACTGAAACTTTCAATTTCAATAGCTCATAGTTATGGCTGTTATTATAACTTTCATTTAATATTTCACCATAAATTTTTTTACAGATTAATGCATAACTTGTGTTAGCTTTATCGACATATGTAATTATAAATTTACTCTGAAGCTCTTTAATAGATTTAGTTAACCTAGTATAATCCTCTGGAGACACTGTCACAATCTCTAACATATATATATATATATATATATTACATATTATATATTACATATACAGTAAAACCTCTGAATAACGGACACCTCGGGAGCACAGAATTTGTCCGCTATTTGGAGGTGTCCGCTATTGAGAGTTAAAAATGTACAAATATACAGGTTTTGGGTATCACAAAAGTGTCCGCTAAATAGAGGTGTCCGCTATTCGGGAGTGTCCGTTATGGAGGTTTTACTGTATATATATATATATATATATATATATATAATTATATAAATATTTAATATATTATATATTTAATTATATAATATAACATAATATAATATAATATAATATAATACTACTGTTTAATTTACATAAAAATAATATATAAATATATATTAAATATAATATATAAATAATTTTCATAAAAAACAATAGCGCACAGGCAAGCATGGGGCGCACGACACGCCCGTCCCGTCCTACCTGATACCGAACTATACACAATACATGTACATACTTATATGCAGCGGTGTCGGTTACAGTAACAGTGTCGCGAGTTCAATGTTTTTTTCCCATCTCAAAAAATGCCCAATGCGCCTAAAGAAGTTATCACTTCAAATATACAGAGGTGTCGGTAACAGTGTCGGTTACAGTAACAGTGTCGCAAGTTCAATGGTTCTTTCCCATCTCAAAAAATGCCCAACGCGCCTAAAGAAGTTTTCACTTCAAATATACAGAGCTGTCGGTAACGGTGTCGGTTACAGTAACAGTGTCGCGAGTTCAATGATTTTTTCCCATCTCAAAAAATGCCCAACGCGCCTAAAGAAGTTTTCACTTCAAAAAAATCGTTTAAAAATATTGAAATGCAAACGAGATATTAGAAAAATAATGCCTCATAGGATTAACATTAGCGAACGTGTGTTTTCTTGAAAAAATTGTGATGCAATAAACGGAGTACAATATGTGAAAAAAGTGTACGAGAATGGTCGGGACTTCTGACGAGGCTAACGAAAAAGAAAGGCTACCGCGGTACTTCACGCGTATCTTTTTTTACAGACCGGCGGAATCACGTGATGCTCGAATCCACCAATGCAGGTGTACGAAAAGAGCTTCACGTCACTCTCGCGGTCTGTAAAAAAAGATATGCAGAATGCACCGCGGTAGCCTGTCTTTATCGTTAGCCTCGACTTCTGAAACATGACGTAATATGCGGAGTGACGTTTCATCTAGGTGACTTACTAACGAGGTTTGACTGTATAAGAAAAATCTCCTCTGGAGCGGAAATTATATTCAGTAGGAGAGATGGGGGATGAATGTGACATTTTTACAAAAATGTTTATTTTAAATATTTTATTTAAGTTATTATCAATATTATATATCACATTTCATACATTAAGTGTTTGACTATATCTTATGCACAATATTTATTCAAGATTATAATTATACAGAAATATATTATGAAATTAAAAAACAATTCCTCTATGTCCCAATCATCCCCACAGCAGGAATGAATGGGACACAAATATTTTCCTCCCTTTATTCAATGTTAAGGACTAAAAGCTGAAAAAAATGCCTTCTGGGTAAAAGCTGGGAGATTGTAAATTGTAATATGATCTACAGAATTATTTGTTAGCCAATCATATTGGACTCATCTCAACTTTGCCTTAAAAGTCCCATAAACGGAAACGGAAGCATTCAATTGGCTGAAGACGATAACTACAATGAGGATGAAATGTTAAAAGAATAATTACCATAAATTATTAATTTATCAAACTATATAATATTATTTAGCTAATAAATATATTTTTCAGCATCCTCTAGGGATGAATGAGACAATCCCATTCATCCCATTTGAAATGTCCCAATCATCCGCATGATGCATATATTCAATTGTCAGTCATTTTGTCTCAAAAATTATTTTGTTAGAATGGTTAATATTCATTCATTTTAATTACCAATATTGAGCCATGAAATAAAAAAAACTACAACGTATCTTAATTGTTTAATATTGCATAAGATATTTAAGTAACTTCAAATGTAAAAAAAATTACTTTTAAGCAGAGTTTTCAGGAAATGACAATTTGAAGGAAACTGAAAACAGCCATGTGGTCTTGCTTTTGGTTCTGAAGCACACTATGGTAGTGAAATCTATGAGGATAGGAAGCAACTAAATAAAAAAAGTTTGTTGCCTGAAATATTGAGAACGTCCCATCCATCCCTTGTCCCATTCATCCCCCATCTCCCCCTGAAAAATGTGCTTTATGGTTTCAACTACATCGGCGTTTGTTAGAACAAAAAAAAGTCACAACTTTTGGTAATGAAATGTGCAACTTTCGTCGGACACACCAGGCATTTTCACAGTATAAAAGAAAAATAATTGCAAATTCCACGTATTAAAGAAACATTTTAGCGTTGTTGTTACATGGGAATGTTTTGGAACCAGAAACGAGAAAGGAAAAGCTTGCGTCAATCATAGATTAGGAAACACCTTCCAACACAATCAGAATACTGTGACAAAACTTCGCCGTTCAATAAGGTGAAAGATGATATCTAAATAAACAATCTGAGAACCGCATAACACATTTCAAAACCCAATTTCAGTAATTACCATCTATAATCAGAAAATTATTTAATTCTTTTGTGAATCTCTGTATATGATCTACAGATTTGTGTTATGTACTACATAGTATGCTAAAATTTTGTTAAGTTAGGAAACGCATAACAGTTTAAAATTCCCTTTCCGTAATTTCCGTCAAAAAACCGAAACGTATGAGAAATGTTTTGTGCAGTCCTGTATAAGGATCTATAGAATTCATGTACACTAAGTAATATGCAAAACAGTAGTGAAATTTAAAAACGTATACTACGATTGAAAACGCACTTCCAGCAAGTATCGTTCGTGTTGTAACCGAATTCTTTTGTGTGTCCTTGTAAATGAACAATTATAAATGAACACCAATAAATACCATGTATACCATATTCTACAGTAAGCCTCTTGTAGTGCGCCTCAGTGATGTACACTGTAAAAAAAATTTCCTGAAAAAAAACGGAAATTGTACTGGCAATCGAGACGCCAGTACTATTTCCGTATTTTAACGGATAAAAAAATTCCGTAAATTCCAGGAAATTTTCCGTAATTTCTGAAGTATCCGTTTTTAAATTTCCGTTTTTTAACAGATATCTTCCGTATTTTTTGGATATTTTTATATCGTTAAAATAAATTTTATAGGACCAAAAAATAAATAAAAATATTTCTCAAGGAACATCTCGTAACACTTTTTAATTTTTCTTCTTTCACTTCTGTGCGAGTTTTTAGCAAATAACCATTTGCTAGGACGGGGTTCGAACGCGGAAAGTTCTGTGTACTTAACTGGCGGGCTGTACCGTTACGCTACGAGCGGGCACTTCGTTTCCTTAATTGTTGTTATTTATTCTAAAGGATGCAAAAACAAAGGTTTCATAGATGCATTTTTTCATAATTTTTAATATCTTGCTTTATTATTTGTTGCTTTATAACAGATAACTTTTAACTTTTTATGTATTATATGCGTAAAACATTGCATTAAGACGAATGATAGTTTCTTTTTGCAATAGTATTACATATACTTTTTAAAATTATGTCTCTTGATCTATTTATCAATTCCAGTAAAAACAATATTATCTTAAGTAGGCGTATTTATTACATGCTATTAAAGTAAATTTTCTTTATCTCTTATTTTAAAAACTTATGTGAATAAACAATTTTATAATAAATTAAATTATTATATTTAATCTTTGCTGAGAGCTTTTGTGTACGATTCTGTTAAACTGAATAATTTTAAAACATCAAAACAAAAAAATAGATTTTTAGAGAAAATTTTGAAATTAATGACCTTAGGATAGGTAAGTTTAAATTTGGACTTGATAATTTAGTTTAAATTAATTTACTTTAATTTATAAAACTATAAACTAACGAAATAAATTATAAACTTCATTTTTATAAAAGTAAACAAAAAATTATTAATTATTTTTTATAAATTTAAAGTCAAAAATATGAACTTCGTAAAATTATAATTTATAAAATAATAAATTTTTGTTTAATTCACAAATTTATAAGACAAATCAGCTTAGTTTAACACCTACATAGCGATAATTTGCAAAAATATTATTTTATAAATCCTTAAAAATATTTTTAAAAAAAATAGCGAAAATTTTGAAATTAATGACCTTGGGATAGGAATGTTTAAATTTGGATTTATTAATTTAGTCTAAATTAATTTAGTTTAATTTATAAAATTATAAACTAACTAAATATATTATAAACTTTATAAAATTATAAACTTCATTTTTATAAAAGTAAAGAAAAAATCATTAATTATTTTTATAAATTTAAAGAAAAAAATATAAACTTTCTAAAATTATAATTTATAAAGTAATAAATTTAAGTTTAATTCTCAAATTTATAAGACAAATCAGTTTTGTTCAATACCAATAATTTGCAAAGATATTATTTTACGAAACCTTTAATAACCTAATATTGCCTCACGTTAATAAAATTAAAATAAAATTTTAAAATGTCAGTGAAAAAAGTCATAATTTGAAGCACTATACAGAAAAAAAAAGTAGATTTAAAAAAATATATATATTTCTGTAATTTATATAAATAAAGTAAATTTCAAAAGATTTCACTAAAAAATAAAAAATATCATTATTATTTTTACAAAAAATTACCATCCAGACAAGGGCCCGGTTAGAATGAGCTCCAGGATTGGCCCGTGTCTAATGACAGAAAATAGGCCCACAGGTAGGACCGGTCCAGGCCTGGATCCTAGAAGATCCTGGACCCTAATAAATACAACAATCTTAATTCGCATTTCAAGCAAGACGATATCTGTATGCAAACCTCTGAACGTTATTTACGAAAATGGGGAAATACGGACATTGTACTGTTTTGAAAAACATCCATCAAATTTACGGAAAACTTTCTGCATATCTTACGGATTTGAAATCTTCTTTACGGAACTAATGTCATTTACGGAAATTGTACTGTTGTTTTGGAAAAATGAAACTTCTCCGTAAAATTTTACGGAAAATCTCTTGTATTTTCACGGATATTTTTTAGAGTGTATATCAATTTCAATATGTTTGAAACAGTCTAACATCATTAAAATACATTGCAAACGTTTTTTCCCCCATAGACCACAATGTAACGAATTTTTATTTTAGTGTAAAATAACTATAACACTTCATTTTCAATACCGAACATGCCACTGTAATTACATTGCATTGCATTCCGTGAATATTTACGCGAGTTAGAGTGCTGACAGATGGACAAACAGACGACCAGACAAACCTAATTCATAAACAGTTTTCAACTATGTTGGAAAGTATTAAAAAATTCGCCCTACAATCGATAACGATTAATAAAACAGGAACGTATTAAAGTTGCTTCGCTGTAATTACTAATTTATTACAGAAAGATTATTACTGAATACATATAATTTTTTAGTTAAAGATGCGATAAGAAAGCACGTTCCTTCATATAATGTTCGGAAGAACTTCATAAAGTTAAAATAAAAATAGGAATAATTTAATATATTAAAGTTGCTTATAATTCCTTTGCATGCAAAACATAATTTTAATTAAAAAAATAACAATAATGAAAAGCAATAAAGGAGAGGAAAATGTTTCATAACTCAGATTTTTAGCATCCAGGGCCTGGCTTTTGGGACCTTGAAGTCTTGAACCTACCTTGAAAACGATTATTACAATTGTCTGCAGGATTCATGAAAACAAATTAATAATAATAGTTTCAAAGAGGTTTAAAAAAAGGCTTTTGAGAGTTAGTGTTTTCACATACTGTTTTTAGCAGTGTTTAGAACCTGAAATGAACCGAAAACAAGAAGAAAAAAAAACATCATTCGTATTGGAACGAAAACCGGAACTGAACCTAAGGATTTCTCTGCTCCGAAACTAAACCATAAAAACATTTTAATTTTTTAAAATTTAATTTATAAAATGTCAGTTATTTAAAAGATAAATTATAAACACAAGTCACATTGGCATCATTTACTTTTAGTCTTTAACTTTTTTTTAAATAAAAAACTTCTAAAAGTTAAATCAGAAATTATGTATACTGAAGCTAATTAATCTGCTAAAAATGAAAATACTTATTAACTAGAAAAAAGTAGTTCCATGTTAACAAATAAGAAATGAATTACTTATAACAGAAATATGACCATGATCATGAATGAATAACGAATGAATTATTATAATAATGATATAATAATAGCGCCGCGTGAAGTATTATAATAGTGACATGGAAAGCGATAATAATACCAATCTCCACTATTAGTGGATATGGTGAACTCTCGAAATAATTATTTACCACTCGTTTTGCATTAAAAAAAATACAATAAAAGAAGAAGAAGAAGAAGAAGAAGAAGAAGAGAAGAAGGAGAAGTAAAAGTAAAAATGAAGTTTAAAAAGTTTGGAGAAATTCCTTTTGGTAGAATACTATATGTTATATGCCTTGTCGCGGTTATTAAAAATACTCAATTAAAAAAAATAATTTTTGTAAGAAAAAATAATTAAATAAATAAATAAATATATAAATAAATAAATAAATAAAAAGGAAGAGTTAAACGTTTAAATAAAATTAATATTTTAACAGTTATTAAAAATACCAAATGAAACAGGGATAATTTTTGTAAAAAATAAATAAATAAAATTAATATTTTATCATTTAAAATAAGATCATAATTGTTTTTAAAATTTTCTATGATTTAAATTTCACTTTATTACTTCCAGCCTTGAAATATTATCAGTTTTCTTTTATGAAAAATAAAACATTATTTATTTATTTATTTTATTTTTGTTTTAGGGCAAAATGAAAATGTTCAAAAGAAAATATCCTACTTTTGAACAAAACAGAACAACAGTAGCAAAAAGTTGTAGTCTTTTAAACCAGTATTTATCTTAAGGAGTTTTTTCTTTACGGCGCATCAGTTTCTATTTTAATTAAAAGTAGAATATTTCAGTTCCTCTTCATCTCTATGTGTCGCAGGTGTTCTGTAAAACCTTTGTGCAAATCAAGCACGCTCAATTTCTCATTTAAATTTCTCCTGCCTTGCTTATAAAATATTTTAATTCTATGAAGAAAGATAATAGCAGCAAATGCTTAATTATACCTTGCAATAAATGGTACAAGGTTTAAATTATAGGATCATTAAAAGGTGGAGTTATATTTACATAGAAAAAACCTTTGCTCTTCTTAATTCATTAAAAAAAAAAAATAATAATAATAAAAAAAAGCGCGTGAGTCATTAGCACAATTCTTTACTTTTAATTAAAATTAAAAATCATTATATATCCTCCCCATTTCATAAAAAAAGAGAAGGAAAAGAAAGAAACGTGTCATTAAAGTTCATAACAGTTTTTTTTTTCTTTTTTCTTAATTCTTGCTCATTTATTTATCCATTTTCGATCTTAAAAATGCATAAGAACATTCATGAATGTTCTGCTGAATATGTTTCTATTTTATACTTTAACACTAATTATTATTATGTTTAGTATCAGATTAAAAATTTACTAGTTAAAATAAAATCATTATTATTTCCATGAATTAATTTTATTGTTTGTATTCCTCAAAGATTATCGGTTTTCTTTTTGTGGAGAAGAAAACATTATTATTATTTTTTAATATTTGCATAAGAGCCAGAAAATATTTTGCTTTAGGGTAAAAGAAAAAGTTCATCCTAAAACATTCTTCTTTGGAACAACAAAAGATTAAAAAAAAAAAAAAAAAAAAAAAAAAAAAAGGTTGAAGTCTTTTAAACCAGTATTCATCGTGAGGACTGTTTTTCTTTAAGGCGTGCCAGTTTCTATCTTCATTAAAAATAGAATATTTCAGTTTGTCATCTCTATGTATCGCAGGTGCTCTTTAAAACCTTTGCGTAAATCAAGCATGTTCAAGGAGTGAAGAGAAGCATCATAAAACGCGTATTTTTTATTGGCGCGATTTGGCTTCCTTGGGTGGGATGCTGGAAGGGGCGTTCGTTTGTAAGACAACCCTGCTGGGCGCACTCTACAAGTCAACCGGCGGTTATCTCTCAATCCCCACTCGAGGAGTGTTTCTTGTTCTGCTCGGGCTGACCGGCGTCAGACTGCTGCGTAGAGAAAACCAAGATGAAAGGATGTTGAGGAACGAGTGATGATACCTTTGCTTTGGTGTTGGTTAGGGTCGGCAGCGACCGCTGTTATTTGGTCAACCGGGGCAATAGCTCACAGCCCGACATCCGGTCGGATTAGCTGCGAAGAAGCTCATAAAAAATGCTCATTCAGAGAAGACTGTACCAAAAATTTGCTCAGTTACATGAAAGATTGTGCTGATGTACTGCATGGATTAACGGCTCGATGCCCCTATGCATGTAGAAGGACTCTCATAGCACTGATGAGTCATGAAGCGGGTCTAGAACTGGCTATGTGTGATTGCAGAGGTGAACCCTTCTGTCAAACTCACAAGGAGCGATTAGAAGTTTGCAGGCCTGAAGTCAGTTATGCAACAGCTGACAACACAGTGGTATCATGTTCTATAGCTGAGCTGATATGTTCTGCAGACTACCAGTGCCAAACAGCCCTAACTTATTACCACAGGCTCTGCAAGTCCATGTTTCACGGGCATAAATGCACACGACGATGTAATAATAGCTTGGACATCTTGAGCAGACAAGAAAAGGCGTCAAAGTTGCATGATTGTTATTGTGATGGTTCAGAGGACTTTCCCTGCATAAGAATCAAACAAAATACTCAGAGACTATGTCTTGGTAAAGAGACTTATAGAGAAGAGACTCATCATATGTTCACAACAACACCGGAGTCAACATCCGGGTGCAGGACGTTTAAACCATCGTGGTGTTTCACCTGGTTTGTCTCTTGTATAGTAATATTGTGGACCTTAAGTAACAGTGATGAAAACTATTACTCTTCGATGAGAAAGTGCGAGACTTCAGAAACAAAATATGAACATTCGATATCAGATCGATTATGGGTGAAGTCATTACATCTGACAGTTTGGCCATGGTGGTGGACATCAGAAAATACGAAAATATAGGTGAGTAAAATTTAATTTACCTATCAAATATTCGATGCAAAAATATAAAGACGTTAAGAGTAGTGACTCAGTGTATTTGAAACCAGTGTGCTAAATTTTCAGGGGCGCCTAAAAATTACTGAATAAAAAACTATAGTAAGCACTAAGAAGGTTGCACAATATTTTGAAACATCCCGGGTGCTCAAAATCACCCTACACCACTGGTTATGAGGGCAATTGTTCCCCACTTTTTATCTACTAAACTATGCATTTGGTATTATTGTTCTATTTAAATTTGAAAACAAATATATAATTCAAAAAATTTAAATGTTTAAAAAATTGGTTTCGCATAATTTTGATGCAATAACATTATATGATAGAGATACAGCAAATGTATCCCCCTATTAAAAGTAAATCGAAACATCTATTTAATTTTTTTTCTTTCTTTTTTTTTTTAGTTGTTGTTCTGCAACAATAATATTAAGGCTCCAGTTGACTCACGCAAAAACACCCGCTCGCTAATGTTCATCCTATGGGACAGTTATTTTATAATATCTCGTTTGAATTCCAATATTTTTAAGCAATTTATTTATTTTATTTTTTATTTTTTATTTTTTATTTTTATTTATTTTTGCATTGCATAGCTGAGATCAATCTCTACAACGGCTGTTTTTTTTTTTCCTTTTTCGATTTTGTGTGCATGTTTTTTTTTTTTTTTTTTTTTTTTTAATGGAGATATTTCCATTATCGAAGCCGGTTCCGAAAAAGCAAGTATCCGCTTAAAAAAAAAAAAAAAAAAAAAAAAAAAAAAAGTACCTGCAAGCAAAATCGAAAAAGTAAAAAATATCGGTTGTAGAGATTAATCTTAACAATCCAACGTAAAAAAAAAAATAAAAAAAAAATTTAAAAAAGTTTAAAAATACTGAAATGCAAACAAGATTTTATAAAATGACTGTCCCATAGGATTAACATTAGCAAGCGGGTGTTTTCGTGTCAGTCACCTTAACGCGTTAACAAAAACAGTTTTTTTTTAAATATATTGTTTATATTTTATCACAATCCTCAAGTTTTTCTTTTAATGTAATTTGTTATTTAAATGTACTCAAAGTCAAACCATTACGTTATCACTGAAAAATAGTAAACAAACTATAATAATAAAGTAAAATATAAAAAATAAAGCATATAAAAATGTTTATCACATTTTCTAAGAATTCCTTTTGTATTTTCATACTTCGTGAGTATTAGTTAATATCATTAACAAAATAATAATAATAATAATAATAATATAAAAAATTATGCGATAAATGTAGCTTCAATTTGTTTCTGATGTGTGATTTGTTTTTAACTTAGATTTTCAATTTATTCCATTTTTAAATTATTATTATTTGTAATATTAAGCTTAAAAACTAACTTTGAATTTATCTGCAAATTGTTTATAATTGCGGTTTTATGATTTAAATTTAAAAAAAAAAAAAAAAAAAAAAAAAAAAACGAATTTTGATTGTTAAATTACTAAGACTAAGTGTACTTTGAAAAGAAAACTGGAATATTATAAAGAAATTAAGATTTAAGCTTGTGTAGGGAAGAAGCAGTTCATCGTATACCACGAATTAGACTTAACTATAATTTTTGTTTTTCAGATATATTTATTTTATCTCTCTAAATTTCATATTAATCTACCCTATATATATAAAATCCTAATGAAACGAATTTGTGAAACGATTTTATGAAACGAATTTATGAAACGATTTTATGAAACGACTGATTAAACGACTGATTATGTTTCAGGGCTATTTTTAATAAAATATTAAACGCTTGAGGGTGAAATTAATACCAATTGTCCATAAAAATCCGCGGATGTCAAAACTGGTAATAGAATTTTAAAATTGGAATTAGTTTTCGAGATATTATTTTTTTTCTAATTTTAATGACATTTCTGTAATGATGGCAACTAATTACTCAGTTTTTTTGTGACAAAAAAGGGAAAAAAATTGAAAAGGATCCCGATAGGGATTATTGGTTTCTTTTTATTCGTCATTTTCAAATTGAAATTGAATTTATCTTTCATTTCAATCGGTAATGAAGACAAGATTGTGGTTAAATTATGTTTTTCAGGAAAATTTGAAAAAAAAAAAATCACATTTCTATCGTCAGGATTCAATCGTCTGTCAGCATTTAATTTAATTTATAAACTGAAAATATTTTGAATAAATTCGTCCAAATTACGTCATTTATGTAAGCGCAAAAGAAAAGAGCAAAAGAATATTTATACAATTTGTTTAGCGTAAAATGTCCTTTATCCTATTTTATATATAATCAGAAGTAATTTGTATAGAAAAAACAATAATAATATACGTATAATTAAAATACGCATATAAACAAAAAAAAATCGTCGAATTTGTTTCCATGGCTGTTTATGTCATTTGGCACCAAATCTCACTTTCTGATGCCCGAATTGCGTCAAGCTTTCTAAAAAAGTCAAGACCATGGTTGTCAAGACCCTTATAATAGAAAAGCACCAAAAGCTCATTGGGTTTGTTTTCATAACTTTTGGCAACAAATCTATGTATATTAACGAACCTATCCCTTTTCGAAGCTCGAACTACGCCAAACCTACAAGCAAAGGATCCTATACTGGAAAAGTACCCGATTTTCTTCTGGACAATATTCAAGTGACATAACAAGGTGTAAAATTATCGCGGATAGCAAATTTGTTTAAATATGTCATCAATTGATGCCGAATAAATGCAGACATGCATGCACAAAATATTTAATTAATTTTGTATGATAAATAATTATTAGAAAATTCGTATATACATATTAATTAAAATAAATAATTTACATATTTAAAATAACATGAAAATATGCATGATGGTGCACTAAAATAGAGAGAAAATTAAAACCTGTTACTGAAAGTATCTATAACATAGTACTTTTCAATACCGTGGTTCTTAATCTTATTCACAACCAGATGGAATTTTTCTCATCCTTAAACGCAAAGGAAGAATATAATACAGATCGTTGTTATAAAAGTCCGAGAGGTAGCCACAATTTAAACCTAACCATTTTATACAAGCTGGATTTCAAGTCGTAATTGATTTTACTTATCAATCCCGAAAACAGTCGTCAGTTGTCGCAACAGCTGTGTATGAGGCCATGGTAATCAAAAAATGCCCCATTAAAACGTTAAAAGCATGGCAACCCAATTACAGATTTACCAATATTTTTAAAACAAAGCACGCTGTCATGTTTTTAGAGGCTTCGAAGTCTGAGCGGGGGTTGGCGAGCGTAGCTCTCAGGGGGTAGGCCCCCTAGTTATTTTATAATAATTTTGCCTTTGAAATAATAAATAAATAGAAAATTTGGTTACGTCAAACATTCAGCTAAATAATGTTAAAACTAGGCAAATGTAAAAGTTCAACATTATTTTTTACTTTATTGACGTTTAGAACTCTCATTTTAACAGTTAAAATTCATTTCTAAACAAAAATCATTCTGAGGAAGAAATTTTAATGCTTACATTAAATATATTTTGGCTAAAACAAGATTTTACACTGGCAAATTAATAGAATTGTCATAAAAATACAAAGCTTGAAATTGTTTCATTAAAAAAGCACCACTAACTTTCAAAAATAATAATAATAATAATAATAATAATAATAATAGTATTTATGGAATACTATTGACAAAAATCGATTTTCTGTTTTTAACTTATTCTCACTCTTTAATCATTTCCGAACATTGTGAAAAAAATTCGCATTATCAGACGATTTATATCCCGTTTAAACTAAGACAATAGAGAGATAAAACATCGTACTGAAGTTTTGATTACCATTCTACAATAGTCATTCTTATTTTACTTTGCAGTGTACAGTTTCGTAATCTTAAAAATAGATAGTATGGATAACTTAAATTCAAAACATACGTTAATAAAACGAAAAAAAGAAAAAGAAAGAACGTCAGTGTATTTGATAAAGAACGATAATGGTTATAAAAGAGATTAATAAAAGTGCTTTAAGGTGTAGTTTTACAGGTTTTATACTAAAAACTACAGCATCTAAAAAAAGCCACTATATCCAAAGCACCCGACTCTCCATGGAAACATTATTTTATTATTATTTCTCAGATAAGTGATATAATGAATCAATCACATTTGTAATCACTCTTCTACGCTTTTGGCACTCTACGACGAAAACGAATTTCCAGAAACTATCTTGAAATTTGATCGTTCATAGTTTAACACTGAAGCAGCGAAAGAAGAGATTTGGGGATTGAAAACCCTCCCTAAAGCACTTAAAAACTGATAAGATGCATACAAAATCGAATTCATGTAAAAGGAAACATATACATCCAAAAATATTTTAGCATACAACTGTTTCAAGGCTTCATAATAGAAGTCCCTTCTTCGTACAAAATGAATTTAAGAAAAAGTAAGGAACAATAACACTGAAACACGCGTGTTTCTGCTGCTAATGTATTTCTCACGGTCTCTTATTTTTATTTTGCTCGAAGAGATTTCTCTAAAGTCTTGAAATAACTGAATCATAAATTTATTTCCTCTGTTTATGTTTTTCATTGCATCCTTTTTTATCAGTGATGAATTCAAGCGGTGGATATCTTCCCCCCCCCCCTCTCCCCTCTCAAAATGCCTCCTCCTCGGAGCTGCAGAAATCTCCCCTCCCACCCGGAGAAAAATGTCTGAATTCAACACTGTTTATTACACTCACTCCATGTATTTAATAAAAATTACTTTATGAATATGTAAAATAACGAAATTGTTCTCTTTATAAGTAATAATGATTCACCCCTCCCCCTCCTCTCCCGTGTGATTTGATTTGACTAAATAATTTTAATAAAGAAAAAATGCAGCAATTAAACATTCTCTTTTGTTCAATTACTTTGCCAATACTAACAATCTCAAACATGTTTAAGATATATACAGGAAAGCAGGTTTTTCCTAATGTAGTATTTTCAAAATATTTGAATAATTTATATGTGTCAAAACTAAACATCTAAAAAAAGAAATGTAAAAAGATAAGGCGGGAGGACAAAAGTTTATTTGATAGCATTATCATCTGCCGCATTTAAATGTAATCTCATTTTAAAATTTAACAAAATAGATAAACTTTGAATTGGGCAGTATCATTTTGAATTTTCAAAACAAAAAATTTTTATTCTCTAATATATGTGTAAATATAAATGCTGCAGAAACCTCAAATATATTTTTTTAATATAAAATAAGTATTTTTATTAAAACTTTTACTTATTTATGGAAAATAGAAGATTTTACTTACCAGCAAAATCAAAACATAGGGACTCCGCAGAAAAATAAATAAAAATTGAATGAATTCAGAAAATAAATAAAAAATGAATGAATTCAGACAAATAAATAAAACGAAATGAAATTTAAGAAAGAAAGAATGGAATCAAAATAACAAAACCAACAATCACACTTTAAACGTAAATTTCCGAAGTTGAATTTCGCGCCTCTTCTAGATGACGACACAGTCGTTCTGCGGTCAGGAGTATTGTTGTTTATATTGCCTGCCAAATGTTTATTACCAGTGGTTCCCAAACTTTAATCTTAAGCAACCCACATTGCAGTTTGAAACGTTTTCACGACTTTATTAAAATTTAGGTGTTTAAACACTTTTGTAAATTATCCTAGAATAAAGGCGAACTTTCGTACAAAGTATATACTATTACGAAAATAATAATAGGAATTTCTAATGTGAATAATCACAATAATAATACTGCATAATAATGCGATATAATAATAAAATATAACCTTCTTTTACTAAGTATGAAAAAAAATGCACTTATCAAAAATTGGATAATAGAAAAATACATTTTAAAAAGCAGTGTAATTTATAACATCTTTAGTTCCAACTAGATTGTCTATATCGATGTTGAAATTTGCTAATTTTAGCTTCAACAAATTTAAGCTCTTACCGAAAAGCTTAATAAAATACTGATATTTTGCGAAATTGCTTACCGATATTTCTTCAAGATATTTTTCTTTAAAGATCTAACATGCTGTATTTGTTACCTTTTATTACAACAAATACAATTAATAATACTTTGTTGAAGAACTGATTCTGCGACATACAGTTTGGGAATAGCTGGTTTATACAGTGGCGTGATTGTTAGTCCACAAAGTCCAGACCTCCTCTAGAAAAAGAAAAAAAAAAGTGAAAAATTACTTTTTTTTAAATGGAAATTTTAAATATCTTTTTATTATCTTTTATAAGTTTATTTCTGTTAAAAACTAACAATTGGGATTTTTTTTTCTTCTGTTTATTTGAGCTATGAAAAGTCGATTTACTTGATTCTTCAGCCTTAGTTATTACCCATTAAATCGATCACCATTATTATAACACTTTCCTACAATTTGACAGTGAAACCTCCCAAGTTGGGCATTTCCCTAAGTTAAACATTCTTTCTCCAACGTAATGGTATCCATAGGATTAAGAGCCTACGCTAGTCACACGAAGATACGCTCAAGCTAATGTTAAGTCTATGAGAAGGTTCTTGTGCGATTTCTCGCTCGCATTTTAATATTTTTAAATGCTTTTTTTTTTTTTGCATAGGGTAGCTGAGATCGATCTGTAACGTTGTTAGTTTTTACTTTTTTGATTTTGGTTACAGTTTTTTTTTATAAGCGGACATTTTCAATTTTGGTACCGGTTGGAGCCGGTTCTGAAAGTAAAAGTACCCTTATATAAAAAAAATGGAACCAAAATCGAAAAAGTAAAAACTAACAACGTTACTGATCGACGTCAGCTATCCTATGCAAAAAAAAAAAAAAAATCATTTACAAATATTAAAATGCGAACGAGAAATCGCACAAGAACCTTCCCATAGACTTAACATTAGCTTGTGCGTTTTTTCGCATGACTGATATAGGCTCTTAACAATTATTCCCAACCTCTATACGTTGTACGAATTGACATTTTTCCAACTGAGTGGAAAAGTGTATATGCCGGGAGCTTTTTTCGGACACTTTTTCATTCAGTTAAAAAAATGTCAATTCATATGACAAAATCAATATATTTAAAACGAAAAGCGCATTCTGTCAAATCCACATGAAAATCGTCTCTTTGCGCATGTGCCATCTTTTTTTTTAAAGCTTCTACCCTCAGAAACTTGATTGATTAACCCAACCCTCACCTATTTAGCATTAGGGGGATTGAAAAGGGTTGATTGAAACGGATGAAGCTGTACCATTCATTGCATTGAAAGCATAGACCTTCTAATATATTTTTGCTCTGAGATTGAAAGCTAAAGCTTTTTTTAAAGAACTCGTGTTTTTACTCTTAAATATGCATATTTTTTCGCAAAATTTTAAAGAGAATTTGGTTGCAGTTATATTTGTGATCGATTGAAATGCCAGAGAGTTCGGAAGATGAGAACTATTTTTTATTGCTATGTTAAAGGAGCCGACGCGAAAACAAGCAAACAAACAAAAAAGTGAGAAGAAAACATTTCTTTTACAACTAGATAACAGTATATTTTTACACGAAATTTTTGCACGGGCTGTAAAACCGTTTTATTTATCACCAATAAAGATTTCAAAGAGTTCGGACAAAAAGAACTTTTTATTTTAAAACTATGAAACGACCCTACGTAAAAAAAAAAAAAAAGAAAGAAAATGAGCGCTTTTATCACAAAATATCAATATTTTTTCGCAAATTTTTCATTTTAAAATATAATTTCACACAAAATCGGGTTAAATATATAAAATAATAAAAATTCGATGTTTTTTTTTTTTTTTTTTTTTTTTTTTTTTTTTTTTTTTTTTTAATTTATTATCACGGGCCTGGGCAACGCCGGCGGGGGTGAGCTAGTATAGAATTAAAAGAGCTGAAAAAATATATAAGTAACATCTATAATTTGGACACATCCCTAAGTAAAACATCTTTTTCTGGAACTGTAGGTTTGAGATCTGCACACGGATCGGGATTTCCAGGCCCGGCCTGTTTAAGATTTTGCAGATCACGGACCGATCTAACTCATTTTCTACAAAATATTTCGTTTTTTCTTGACACACAATTAAGATTCTTTTAATGAATACTGCATACATATTTATGGGAAATTTTTACAGTATATTTCAGATTACTTTATGTTCAATACCCATATAGAAAACAGAATAGAAACATCAAGACTATTACATTCAAATAAAGACATTAAAAAAATTAATGCAGTTTAGAATAAAAGAAAAAAGATGGTTAAAAACATCATAACTTTAGTTGCTGTGTTAGTAAGAAAAAAAAAAAAAAGTAGATTTTTGAAAATGTCTCTCTATAATTTATTAAAATGCATTTCCAAAGATTCTATTAACAGATTTCGTTATCGTTATTACAACATTTACAAAACAAATTGCTTGTTACTGGGAACAATTAAACCCAGTTCCGACCCGACCCGAATATGTAGAATAAAATACAAGAATGATCCCGGCCTGCCCGATTTAGCTGAAAATATTAATTCTCAGACACGATGTAATTATCCTATGCCGATTTCTACGCGGGATATGTTACATTTCTGTATTGATGTAGTCAAGGTAACTCAGCTCTGTTTATATTTTTATCGGCCCGACCCATTAAAAATTGTCTTTATTCTGACGGCCCGGCGCGACCCGTTTGAAAAATTACCTTTCATTTAGCCGGCCAGGCAGCAGACCTCGTACAAGTATCCAGGGGGTTTCATTATTCCGTATGACATCTTTACCAGTCAGCATGATTGAGTTAAAAATAATAGAAATCTCTATAAGTTGGAAGCCTCTTTTACTTGGGTTCTGGAAGTTGAATACTTCAACCCGATAAAATAAAAAAATAAAATAAAATAAATAGACCGCAATTTTTTCATGCTATTTAAAAAATTCTGCTAGAAAAAGTTATCTACCTGTAAATAGCTCTATAAATGTTGTATTTAAAAACCTGTGTTCATAAGAATTGATAAATTCACTCCCTTATTTCTTGGAAAACATCTTTTTTCTTTTTCTTTTTTTTTTTTTTTTTTAATTGATAGATTTACAGTTCGAATAATCCGACTTATTTTAAATATCTTATCCTGTTTAAAAGCATACACATATAGCAAAAATACAGTTGTTTTATTAGACATTTTCCAATTAGAAACAAAATTAACAAATAGTGAATTAACTGTAAGTGAAAATTACAAAATTAATTTCATGTCAATAATTGTGCTTACTTATGACTTAAAGGATAGTAATTAATAAACAGATATGTTCATTTAGTTTTTATTGCTGTATCTTTTATTAAGAATTTTAATTAAAAAAAAATTTTTTTCATGTACCTAAGCAGTCTATATTTAATTATTTTAAGTGATTAATGCATCAAATATTTAAGGAGCGTTCATATACACTTGTAATTAGCTAAACAAATTATAAGAACCTCTAAGTTGGACAAATTCCTAAATAGAGCATCTTTTTCTGGAACTGTAGGTATGCAACCTAGAGAGGTTTCACTTAAGTTGGAAACTTCTGCTGCCAGTAAAAAGGAATCACTAGGAACTTTAAATGCTAGGAATTTTCTATGATTCCGAATTTTTATAGATAAAATTAAAAGTTGAATGGATATTGGGCTGCGACAAAGGGGTCAAAGAAAAATCAAAATCTATCAATATTAAATCTCTTGTCGTTATGTGACGCGAATTCCTTCCTATTATTAACTATTTATTTAGAATTTTAAATAGCTGTCTTCCCCCAGCTTAAAAAACGGAAAACTGGGGAAGGTAGAGAAATAAAATGAGTAAAGACTGATTGAATAAATAGATCATGGTTTTATTATCTATTTATTCTAACTTGGGCTTTGTCACATCTGAAGAGATCATTAAAAGATTCACAAGGATTAAAAGAAAATCTTACTATAATTTAGTTCTTCTTGTGTTTCCTATCCTAAAATATTTTTCTATAGCAGAACTGAAACATTTTCTATTACAAATAATTTTTGTTTTTATTTTGTATTTATTTATTTTTCTCCATAAGTGTTTCTTTACGGTAGTTTTAAAGATCACCACCTTAGAAATCTGTTCTAAAAAGTACTTCGCCAGTCAAAAAGGTTGAAAACCAGTGAGACAGTGAAGTCAACCACTTGCTGGTAACTTCATCGTACCAAAATGTAACTATCTAGAAGACGCTTTATCAGTCCATTTTTCAATAAGTCCGAAAAATCTGTATTTCAGAATGTCTAAGTAACTCATTTTATTTCTTTCTGGCTTTCCCCGTATGATGCCTCAAAAATAAATAAATAAAATAAAATAAAAATAAAAACAATCTTTAAATAGAAACAAGTGGGTAAGTGTGATCGAAGATAGCTCAAAGGGTTTCGTTTAATATTCCTTTCAAAACACTTTATCCTTTCTTTAATAAATTCAAACAAATTTCATTTAGCGAAAAAAAAAAAAAAAAAAAAAAAAAAAAGTCATGTTTTTTATATAGTATAAAAATTTACCGTTCTATTTTTTCGTTTTTTCGAATATCTAAACCAGCCGGATAGCGGGCCCGCTATTATATTCTGTCATACGTAGTCCATTACGTGCATTTAGTCCGTAATACGGACTAAATACAATATTTTAAAAAATAATTTCAAAATTAAACAGATTGTACACCTTCAAAATGTTAAAATATGCGAATATTTCCATAATCGGAATTTTATCACGATTCAATATGTTTCTCAAACCTCAAACTCGTATATTTACTATTCTCTATTATTTATATTGATACTCGCTTTGTATTATTCTCAAACATTTGAAAAATTAGTTAAACTTCCCATATGACGTCAGATTTTCGTTATAATTCTCTAATGACGTGTTATTAATCTGCTTTGTGTAATTACACATATACTCCTTGTATTATTGAGAAATCTTAGACATTTTCCATTTTATTACGACTATGATATCAATCAATTTTATTTCATATTAATATTTTTTTTCATTTGGTGAAACTTTTTATTTCATTTCTCACGTGAGAATCGTCTGGTAGAAAATAAATTATTGTAGAAAGAATTTCTTCGTGTATTTTTAATTTTTGGCATCGGCTATAACGGAAAATGTTTCAATTTAATGGGAAAAGGCTGTTAGAATTTTTTTTTATCTCTATTTATTAAAATAATACGAATTTTTCAAATTTTAATATTTTCAGCTCTTCACAGCTGATATTCTGATTTATACACAAAGTTTTAACTCTGTCAGTTACATAGTTTTCGAGATTGGCTCTGTGACAGACAGACAACGGAGCGGGAGCAATAGGGTTTCGTGAGATGAACGAAACCCTAAAAACATTAGAAGTCAATCATTTGCAGATAACTTCATCGTACCAAAATGTAACTAGAAAATGCTTTATCAGTTGATTTCTCAATCAATCCGAAAAATCTTTTTTTCAGAATTTCTAAGTAACTTTTTTTTCATTTTTACCGTTTCCCATATGATGCCTAAAATTTTTTTTTTTAAATCTTTAATAATAAAAAGCATTAGTAGTCAATCGTTCGCAGATAACTTCATCGTACCAAAATGTAACCATCTAGAAGATGGTTTATCAGTTCATTTCTCAATCAATCCGAAATTTCTTTATTTCATAATATCTAAGTAAGTTTTTTTTTTTTGTTTTTTTTTTTTTTTTTTTATCCCCCATATGATGCCTCAAAAAATTGAGAACAAACTGAAACCAGACAGAGCAAGTCAACCACTTACCGGTAACTTCATCGTACCAAAATGTAACTATGCTTTATCAGTTCATTTCTCAATCAATCCGACTGACATTTCTCCAGTTCATAATGTCAAAGTAACTCCTTTTTTTTTTATCGTCCCCCCCGCTTCAATATATTTTATCTGTCCCGTAATCAGCTATGGCACCTGACCGTGCAAGATGCTCAGCAGGATTCTATTGAATAGGCGGAGGGGAGCAAAAAGAATGCCTGGTAGGAGAATCGTAATCCCAAAAAGGAACAGCTTGAAAGAGATACATGCAAGTGATTCATACCGCATAAAAATGGAGAGAGTTATTTCAGAGATATATGAGTGGAAGTTGGAGTGAAAATTCTCAACGGGTAATGACGTGGATAAGAAAGTGATTTGTGGTACCTATGAAATATAGATGAGTGTTGCCGTGATGTTTCCTGTTTTGTGGGAGGTTGAGAAGATAAATATATAATAAATATCGTAATTTTTCTGCAGAATGAAGGTCACTCTAGAAATCTGGATGATGTCGGAACGATTAGAGAGAGAAAAACTTATAACAAAAAGAATAAAACAGTCCCTTTTTTGGCCTCCGTAAGAAAAAAAAAAAAAAAAAAAAAAAATATATATATATATATATATATATATATATATATAATTCTCTTGCTCTTAGCGTGTTTTATTTTGGAGCAGTTGTTCATATACTTAAGTTCTACCGAACATTGTTGTCCTTTTTTTGTTTCGTGTGATCTACCAAGTTGAGATAAATACCGACTTCAACAATATATCGCATGTAGAACTCTGGTAGAGGCACATTTGTTTCATTAAATTTTGATCTAAACGCATCACCACTGTACTGAATTTTAATAAGTCCCATTGGATCATTTTCCAATGGGATGGGAGCTCTGCATAAATACGGAGGGAAAACAGCTTAAAATCGTTCGTACATGATCGTATGATCAAAGAAGTCGATAGAGTTCGTTCAAGAAAAAATTCTAGATCACAAAAAATAAAAATAAATAAATAAATAAAATAAGAAAAAAGAAAGAAAAATCATGCGTCAAACAGATTATGAAACACTTTTCACCACATTAAGAATATTGAAACAAAACTTCAGAGTTTAATAAGATAAAAAAAATTATGTATAAGTAAACAATTTGGAAAACGTACAACTTATTTGAATACCCAATTTCAGCAATTACCATCTGTAGTCGGAGAAATATCCAAATTCTTTTGTGTAGTCCTTTATATGATCTATCTATGGATTTCTATATGTAGATACTACGTGGTATGATAAATTTTGTTCAGTTAGGGAAAGCATAACACAGTTGAAAACTTGAAAGTCCCCCTTTAGCAATTTCTGTCAATAAGCGGAAACGAACTTGAATTCTTTTGTGCAGCCCTGTATATGATTTATAAAATTTACACACATAAAGTAATATGCAAAAAAAAAAAAAGATTAAATTTAAAAATGCATATTATTTCCAGCAATTACCAGCAGTACTGTAACCGAATTATTTTGTGTATCCCTGTAAATGAACTATATAAATGTTATGCACACCATATTCTATAGTAAGCATCTTGTAATGCACCCCCATGGTATATATCAATTTTAATATGTTTGAAATAGTGTAACATCATTAAAATACACTGCAACCCATTTTTCCCCATATAGACCATAATGTAACTGATTTCTTTTGAGTGCCTTTGTAAACGAACTATAAACGTTACATACTACATTTTTAATACCAAACATGCTATGATAAATCTCAATAACATATACCAATTGCATGGCAATCCAAGTATATTTACGCGAGACAGACAAATCGAATTCATAAACACCGACAGAATTTCTGCGGACCGGATTAATATGATATATTGCTCTAGGACAGGGATGACGAACCTTTATATGTGCGCGTGCCAAAAATTAAAAAAACAATACGTATCAACAGTGTAAACTTTGCATAAAAACAAACGTGTCAAACTTTTACATAAAAAAATATTACAACAGATGCTGCTTACAAAACACTGCTTACACTGAAAAAAAAAAAAAAAATTGTTGATTTTACAGCATAATACTGGCACTCTAGCTGCAGTATTATACCGTAAAATTAACAGTAAAATAAGCAGTAATACGCTACCGCGCTTTAAAAATATTCATTTAAGTGGCACGCACAATAAGAATTAAAGAAGCTTCACGAATTTTTATTTCAGTAATTTTTAACTTATTGTTAATGCAACATCTAATTTTTAATAATCTAAGTTGTATTAAAAATGTATTAATAATTTATTAATTAAAATGTTGTTCTTGTACGTTTGATGGAGAATGCTTTATACCTGGTTCACCTTTTGTTATTTCAGTAATATAGATAGCAAAATTCGGTCTACTTGTTATTTTATTTCAGTCTTATTCAGTCTTCATTTAAAGAAATAAAGCCTATTAAATTCATAAAGGCAAAGTAGTTACTTGTCGAAAACGCTGCATAGCATCACACAAAAAGAGAAATTTCTAATATGTTTATATCATAAAAAGTAATTGTGTTATCTGTGTTAGTCTGTACACATTAAACAAAAAGTTATTTGTTATAACAAAAAGAAAAGTGAACTTTATCTACATAATGATTATAAAATTTTAATTTTTCGTGTGCTAGAAGAATTTGTCTTACGTGCCACCTCGGACACGCGTGCCATATGTTTGTCACCTCTGCTCTTAGGGGATCACGTGCCGGACAGTTTGAAGGTGGCATCTGGCCTGTTTATTGCCAGTACAATTTCTGTATTTTTACGGCATTTTTGTCTCCTATGAAATGATTTCTTGAATATGTCAAAATTTAGCGAATATGGATTTAAGAATAGCCTTGTCAAATAATATTGCTAAAAATCTAGATAATTTGTAGTTTTCACTAAGGCTGGGATTTTTTTTGTATTTTTACACTCTAAAAAGAATTTTCGTACTTTGCCAGTACAATTTCCGTATTTTGCCAGCACAATTCCAGTATTTTTACGGAGACTTTTTCTTTTGCAATAATAAAAATATATCTCACAGCTTTGGAGAAAAGGACAATTTAGCTTTA
Organism: Maratus michaelseni; assembly: GCA_963931845.1. Classification (NCBI taxonomy): domain Eukaryota; kingdom Metazoa; phylum Arthropoda; class Arachnida; order Araneae; family Salticidae; genus Maratus; species Maratus michaelseni. The sequence continues at coordinate 326,824,631 of OZ007594.1, forward strand.
TCTGTCAAAGGTATTCTCAAATCTATACTTTTTGACCCATTCACGAAATCCCTTTCATCGGGAAAAAAAAAATCGTAAAAATACGGAAATTGTACTGGTAATCAACGGAATATATATATATTTTTTTTACAGTGTAGGTTGCCGACCTTTGATTTAAGGTATCATAACTTAAAAATAGTAATGTCATCAATAAAAATACCTCCATGTGTACACTGGGGGGGGGGGGGGGATGTTGTTTTTAGAGTACAATACTGGCAGCTGGGGTGCCAGTATTATATTGTAAAATCAACATTTTTTTTTTTTTTTTTTTTTTTTTTTTTTTTTTTTTTTGCATTGTAATGTAATAACCCATAGTAGTGCATGTTGAAAATTAACCAAACAAGGGCAATCAGAATTATAGATCAAATTTGATTTCAAGACCATTTTACTAGAAACCAAATTGGATTTCCAGTTAATTTAGGCCAGTAACTTACCACAAACCTCTTTTTTTTTTTTTTTTTTTTTTTTTTTCGATCTAGCAATTATAATAAACTGATGATAACCGGCTGCAACAAAAGAACAAAAGAAAATGGAGAAAGTTAAACTAAAAAAAAAAAAAAAAGAAAGAAAGAAAAAGAAAAGAAACTTGTAAAAAGAATCCGAGACGTTGATATGGCGATACGTTTAAAGTTCTGAGTTTCATATCATACAGACCTGCCAAACAATGTGTTCGAAAACAATGTTTTTAAAAAAATTACAATTTTATCGAATTACACTTTTGATTTTTAGAAGTTATACAATAGATTTGAAAATATTGGACATCACTTCCAAATTTATGAACAGTTAATGGTGTATTGCTGTTCTTTGCTTCTTCTTTTTTTTTCCCAGATTTTTTAATGATGTTTCTTTGAATTACCCCTTATTTATTATAAATTCTTCTTTTTTATTATTCCTTGAATTAAATATTTGGAATTTAACTGTAGTAATTTCCAGTTAATCTACACTGTACACTGAAAAAAAAAAAGAAAGGAAAATACTGGCATCCCAACTGCCAGTATTATGCCGTAAAATTAACAGTAATAAACAGTAAAATAAGCAGTAATACCACTGCCGCATATTACTACCGTAAAATCAACTTTTTTTTTATTTTTTAGTGTAAATTATAATTTTCCACATGCAGTAAAATTCTAATTAGCATCCTAACACCCGGGTCGATAACCGGAAATAAAAACTTGCATTTAAGGGGGGGGGGGGGGAGTTATTGAAATGCGAATTGTACGTATTATGTGTTATTACGTAAAAATCTTTTTAACGTTCTAAAAATATTTTTTCCGTTTAATTCTTATTTAAACCAACGCACATTGGCGAAATTTCCCAAAATGCTGATCAAAACCCGAAAATAAAAATGTATTCATTTCATACACAACTTTTTACGCCGACTATGACAGTAATTTTCTGAACGATCTTCTGCCTTTACCAAAAAAATGGAAAACGTCTTTCGATTACAAAGTTTCTGAATAAGAACACCTGCCAATTTCATACGTTTCCGAAGAAAAATATGTTATAAAGTGGCCAATGTAAGGATATTTAGAAATTTAAGTTGTTGTTTTCTATTTTAAATCCACTAGGGATCTATCCAGATTTTTCAGGTTACAGAACATATGTGAAAACCGTTTTATTATTATTGTAATCTCTAATAGACTTTTTACATTTAACCCTCTGACTGTCTAGCAAAAGGGCCAAATTGAATGTTGTTTTCTCTGTATTTTATTTTAAATGCTGAAAAAATGTGATTATTCCAAAATTTATATTAAAAACTTAATTATATATATGAATATAAACCATAAGGGCATCAATCATTACTCAGTGTATTAAATCTGCATTATATACATAGAATTATATTAATTTAAAAAATGCTTGTATTGCAGTGAAACCTGAAATATATTTTTTTAGATTTTCCACTAACATCGGCATTTTTATATGAAAAATAATAATTTTGTATTCAACTAAAGTTTTTAAATTTATTAAAAGACGTATGTCAGGAGTAATTGTGGAAAAAATCTCCAAAGATCGTTACTTGCGACTCCAGCATTTCTGATTCTGATAACTTCAGTGGCTTAAGCACGTAGTTCGATTACATATCTGTTAAATTTATGTCCACTCAAATTAGTAAAAAAAATATATCTCATGACCTCAAAATGCCTCTTTATATATATATATATATATATATATATATATATATATATATATATATATATATATATATATATATAAAGTTAGTTATAAATACTGTTATCAGAATTCTTCTCAATTAAAATACCCAGACAAAAATATACATAAATACATCGACGTCGTGATAAATTTTAGAATGCATATCATATATTTTGCCCTTTTTTTTTTAACCAAATGTCATCGATTTCGACAAGAAAGCATCAAGTGTTAAAGGAATCTTGGATTTACTGATAACAGCCGAAGACAGTTCTCGATGGCCTGTGAAGATAAACTAAAATTAAAAATATTTTGGATATCGTCTTATCTCAGTGTCTTCTGAAAAGATGATATACTATTTTACAAATAAATATGCTATATTTATAGAGCGTTGAATATGGGTAAAACCCGAACTCAGTAAAGAAGCAGAAAATGCTTTCAATCAAGTAATATTAAAACAATAATGGTTTTTAAATTAAAATGTATAAATAAGCTTTTAAAAAATGGGTGAATGAGACTTTACAAATCAGAAACCCATTAACTTATGAAAAAAAAAAATTTTTTTTTTTTTCGATATAGTTTTAATATTAAACGTTTTTTGAACATTATGCAGAAAATCGCATTTAAAATTAGTTTTGTTTCTTTTAATATGTCCTTATATTATACAAATTTACACAGTATCATGCAGTTATTAGAATCTGTTTTAAGTTCATTTTTTCCCCTTAATTTAATAAATTAAACTTCAGTGCAATTTTCAAATTATCTATGCTATACTTATTCTTTTGTGTGTGTGTGTACTTTGTGCCAAAAAAAAAAGAAAGTTTTTTTTTTTTTTTTGTCTATAACTGTTTTTTTTTATTTATTTATTTACTAGCTAACCCGCCCGGCGTTGCCCGGACCCGAGATAATTACAATCTCAGAGAAAGGCGTTAACCCCCACCTTCCCGATACTTGCAAATATAATGAATAATTTGTTCAAGAGAACCACCGTCACCTACATTAATGCGATCATTAAAAAAAAAGAATTACATTTTTCTGATAATTAGAACATAACGAAGACGCTACGCTAAAATAGCCGGCAGATGACACCCCTTCCCGACCTCAATTTCAAATCTATATTTTAAATAGTTACCTAAATTTTTGTTCATTAGTAAAAATTGGGAATTATTTCGTTTCATTTTCGAAAACTAAATGGAGGGATCGGCCCGAGAAACAGATCTCTTTGTAGTTCAGTTTTTAATGAAAGCAGATCCCTGTTTGAAACTTTCTCGGATCGTTTTCACTTGGCGCCGGCAGATTTTTGGCAGTTTTTTGCATAAATTAAAAAAAAAAATTACAGACCGAATTTTTCAAAAATCACATAGTCAGATGCAGAATATTTTTTTACATATGCTCAGAAATTTTCAAATTGATATCTCAATTAGTTTTCTTAAAATTCGCTAATTAGTAAAATAATTTCGAATTCGTTCATTTCCGCTTCCAAATCCAATGCGCTGGTTAGTTTCTTTCGCCATTTTGATTTAAAAGATGTCATTTTAGAAGCGATGGCTAATGAGAATCTAATTAATATCTAGGCTAATTATCAAAATATTAAAATTCTGAGGGTCAGGTGCACTAAGAGAGGGTTTGGACTACCTAAATCTAAATTTACAGACTTCTAGGTGCGCTAAATTTTCCTAGCCATCGCCAACAGACACACACACACACACACACACAGAGCGAAACTTTATTTTATTAGTATAGATTTAATTTTTTTAAGTTTTCTGATTTTTAAACTAAATATTGAATGTCTGAGCTCTTATTATTGAGCGACTAGAAAAAATAAATTAATTTTAAAAAGCCTAACAATGAACTATTTGTTTTTTTTTTTGTAATATGTATTGAAACGCCGCACTTTGTTGTCAAATTCAAAGATCTCTACTTAGGTCTAATTCCAATTACCTCCCTCTACAAAGTTGCCAATGAGCATTTCCCGTAAATACTTATTTTCTCATGCTGATTGAATTTTTTTATCCAAGTTGTTTGGTTGCAAAGTTTTGCTCTACTGTATTTTTTTTTTTTTTTTTTTTTTTAATTAAAGAAAAACTCAAGAACGGAAGAAGCATCCGTTCTTTACGAACGAAAAAGAAAAAGTTGCACAAAAGATTGTTTGCACACATCACTGCAATTGCAACTTGCTACCACCTCATCTGTAATTATCTCTTTCTTTTTCCTTTTCTTTCAATCTTAAGCTGGATCAATCTTACCTTTATTTACTCTTCATTCTCAGAATATAGGAATCAGTAAGAAAAACGCGTTAAAAAAATTCTCTTCATTGTTTTTAATCTTTTCTTTTTATTTAACAGTCTCATTGTTAGAAATTCGGAGAAAAACAATTGGTGCGATTTTGTTTCCACCTTTAAAAAAATTTCTTGAAAAAAAAAAGGCTGTGCAGCGAAGTCGAAATTTCAGGATTTTCCCTTTTATATTTCTTTGATTTTACTTTATTTTCTTCTGTCTTAAAATAAATACTGAAAAGATTGAATTTTCAGCAAGAAAAACATGTTAAGAAAACTGTATTCGCTATTTCTAATCGCTCTTTCTGAGTTAAGATATTCGATGGAGATTCTGAGAAAACGCTAATGATGTTTACTTTTTAAGAAATAATCCAGGCTTTCCAGGAGGGGGAGGGCGGGGGGACATTAAATGTAAATAAATCTGCTGACATTTTATTAACACACTAAAAAATTACAATTTACATACTTTGGATTTTAGTAACTCGTCTAAAGCCCTGTTATTATTTCTTGAAGCAAAAATATATCCGAAGTGTTTAAATATAATATCCATGTATCCATCATAAAATTGTTATTTTTCGTAGAGATTTCGAAAAAATTTAATTAGTTACAGATAATTACTTTTGTTAAACTATTTTTGAGACCTATTTAAAATTAATAAGTTTTTAACAAAGAGATAGGAGGGCTGATGATATAACATCATCTATTTCATCAACACCCGTACAATTTATAATTCGCGTGAATATGAAGCGCGAAAAATGTAGCAAACGCACCCTTGCATTAATAAAACTGAATTTAAAAGCAAATTTTTGAGAAACAAATGCATTGTTAAAGTGCGGTTCGATTAAGGGAATCTCTGGACTTCGTCATAAAATTGTTATTTTTCGTAGAGTTTTCGAATATATTTAATTAGTTACAGATAATTACTTTTGTTAAACTATTTTTGAGACCTATTTAAAATTAATAAGTTTTTAACAAAGAGATAGGACGGCTGATGATATAACATCATCTATTTCATCAAGAGAGAGAGAGAGAGAGAGAGAGTAAAATATCATATGCGGGGGAGTAAATTTTATGTGTAAAACAGGTACCTATTAAATGATTGTTGGGACTAGAAATTCAGTATTCTGTGTTGACAAAACACTAGAGCATTTTCCGGCTTTTGGAAAAGCGCCAGTAAATCTATCCCGGCTTTGAAAACGTTGATTATTTCAGGCGTGAAGACTCTTAAATAGGTGTGAACAATTCGACACGCGTTGGAGAAAAAGAGAACTGTCTCCTTTCGGACTAAATTAAGAAGCTGCAGGAGAGATGAACAGAGGAAGGAAGATGTCAGCAGAGTGCTCATAATATATGAAAAGTTTTTTTTTTTCCCGACTATTTCTCAGTAAAATATCCTCGACTCTTCTATAAATAATTATTTCCTCCTTGCATTTATAGCGTGAGACGCCTTTTCTAAAAGCTCATTTTTAACGTAGAAATCGAAAAACATTTCACTCACTGCAAAAAAAAAGAGTGTTGATTTTACAGTAACAAACAGTAAAATAAGCAGTAATACGCTGCCGCGCATACGCTATGAAATATAAATAATTTGCTATGAAATCTAAATTTCTATATCCTATGAGATCTAATTGTTTATTACATTTTTAGCACCAATTCTCAATAACATTAAAATAACTGTTAATATTAACGCCGTTAATATTAATGCCAAACAATCCTGAATAATTGCGTTAATGTGTTACTATTGATCGGAGAAAAATTTCGAGGGAGTTGGTTGGTTGATTTTATGACGGCCGATTATCAACACGAGGGATATAGGCCCTGAAGGGAGTGCCCTTCATGGGGGTCTTTCTATTGGATCCTAACCCGTATTTACGGTAAGGTTCGAAGAAAACCACAGAAAACTCCGAACGGTTAGGTCGACAGGGCTAAAATGTCGAGGGAGAAAGAGAGAATTTTTAAGCTAGAACTAGCTTTAAAACACTTTTCAATTTTTTTTTTTTTCTTTTTTTTTTTTTTTTTGCCACCGTTTTAAATTAATTTAAAATTGCATGATTAATAAAATCATTGCAAGAAAATGAAATTGCTAAGACGATTTCAAAGGAAAAATTGTAATGTCTCAATAAATATATGATGCACAGTTTGATGAAGACAATGTTAACTTAATTTTCAAATGATACTAAGTTTGAAAATATGTGATAAATCCTTAATTATTGATAATTTCAGTCATTTAAACAGAGAACTGCCTCCTTTTCGGACTGAATGAAGGGTGTTGGTCAATGAAACCTCAAATTCCCCTCACTAATGTTAAACCTATGGGCGTAGAATGCATTCAACTTTTTTAAAGTATCTCCCCAGGAAATCAATATTTTTAACTTCTTTTTTCTCTGTATGCTTCTTAGCCATAGAATGCATGAATTTTTATTTATTTGCTAATAAATAAATAAATAAATAAAATAAAAAAAGTGTTTTCGACAGATGTACGTAACACAGGAATACTTATGAAAAATTCTTAACACAAATTTTATTTTTATTTTTTTAGAAAATTCTAAACTGTGCCAAATGGCTACTCTATGAAATGGACCAGTTTAAATACTATAATTAAAGACTTTATTAATACTATAGCTAAATTAAATACTATATTTTACCCTTTAAAAATTTTGCGGAGGTCTGATATAAATTTTCAATCTTTATTCAAGTATGTGAGAGCGTTTTCTCAATTTTCAAAGTTGAAAAAAAATGCCGAGCATATGCTTCCAAAGACTAGCCATTATGTAAAATATTTCAATAAAGCGAACTAAAATTATACTAGTACACCTGCCGTTGACTTTTGGGGACTTTAAATTGAGCCATTAAAAAGTGTTGCCAGTTGGCTATACGAAGCATTGTAGGATTAAAAGATCTCTCTTTCCTCTTTCTTTCTTTCTTTTTTTCTTTTGTTTTTCTTTTTTTTCCAGTTGTAAAAATATTTTTAAAATACATACTTAATTGTGTTAAAATCTTGATTAAAATTAAAGTTTTTCTTCTTTTTTATGTTTTTCTCTGCTATTTCTCAGCAAAACTTCCTCGACTTTACTGTAAATACCGTATAAGCCGGCGTATTACAGGCTCCGGGGAATAGTGTTCACCTACGATTTGAGATTATGTTTGCCTATTTTTTGGTATGTTCGCTGTATATACGTACTCCCTCTTTTGCAAAGAAATTTTCACGAGATATGTTTCATAAAATATAATAAGGAACATAAAAGAAAATATGTATAATAACTAGAAAAAAAAACATAATATATATATATATATATACATAATAACTATAGAAAAACATATAGGAAACAATAAGCAAATGCTACGCAAGGACATGCAACACTGCCAATCCTTATCTGTTTACGTAGATCTTCAGAAAGATTGCAAACGAAAATTCTTAATGCCTCAACAAATATGATAAATAATTTGATAAATACAATATTAACTTTCAAATTATATTAAGTTTTAAACCATGCGGTAAGTCACTAATGGTTGATAATTTGAGCCATTTAAACAGAGAACTGTCTCCTTTTCGGACTGATTAATTGAGAAACGCATGGAAGAGACGAGAAATAGAGGAATAAAATGTTATCATTGAGCGCTCATATGTTATATATGAAAAGTTTTTTTTTTTTTTTTTTTTTCTCGTTTTTCTCTATTATTTCTCAGCAAAATGTCCTCGACTTTGCTATAAATACCGTTTATCTCGCGGCGAATAAGGCGTACTTTACGATTTGAAATTATTTTCTCCTATTTTTAGGTGTATTCGCTGTTTGCGCACTCCCTCCTTTGCAAAGAAATTTTCATGAGATATGTTACAAAATATATAATAAAAAACATGAAAATATATAATACTAGCAAAAACGAACAAGCGGGTAAGTGTGATCGAAGATCGCACAAAGGTTTCTGTTTAATGTTCCTTTCAAAACACTTTATCCTTTCTTTAATAAATCCAAATAAATTTCATTTTCCAAAAAAAAAGTCATGTTTTTTATAAAGTAAAAAAATACCGGCCAATTTTCTCGCTTTTTCAAATATCTGAATCGGCCCGATTGCGCACTCTGTCATAATAATATCTGTCATGTAGACTAAATGCGATATTAAAAAAAAAAAAAAAAAAAAAAAAATCATAACTAAACATGTTGTATAGAGACCTCCAAAATGTTAAAATATGCCAATATTTCCATAATCGGTTTTTTATCATGATTCAATACATTCCTCAAACTCATATATTTACTATTCTCTTATTACTCAATATTGATACTCTATTTGTATTATTCTCAAACATTTGAAAAAAAACGTTAAACTTCCAATATGACGTCAAATTAATTTTCTTTTTAATTCTCTAATGACGTCATATTAGGCTGCTTTCTGTCTTTACACATACTCATACTCCTTGTATTATTGAGAAATGTTTGAAAATTTCCGTTTTAATAACAATATGATGCCATATTAATCTTTTTTTCAATTGGTGAAACTTTTTATTTCATTTTCATTTTTCACGTGGAAATCTTTCAATAGAAAATTAATTACTGTAGAAATAATTTTATTGTGGATTTTTAATTGTTGGCAACTGCTATAACGAAAAATGTTTAAATTTAATAGGAAAAGGCTGTTAGATTTTTGGTTTTTTATCTCTATATGTTAAATTAATACGATTTTTTCAAATTTTATGGTTTTGAGCTTCATATTAGATATTCAGCTATAAGTACACAAAATTTCATACTTGTAAGTTATATAGTTTCTGAGACTCGGCTCTGTGACAGACAGACAGCGAAGCGGGAGTAATAGGGTTGCGTGAGATGAAAGAAACCCTAAAAAGAAATAAGCAAATGCGAAGCAAGGACATGCATGAAACATTGCCAAGCCTTTTTCTGTTTACGTAATAAATCTTCAGAAAGCGCTGGGAATCGTACTCTAGTTTATTAAACTAATCGCACCTTCTTTTCTTGTTCATTAATATAGAAATCTCTGGTATTATGCGTATATATACATTTTTATTTTTAATCTTTTATTTTTTGTACCCGGTGTATAACGTTCACTTGCAACTTTGATCAGTTTTCTTGCTTCAAAAGTCCGCGTTATACGGCGGAATGTACCGTATAGTTATTTTGCTCCGCACATTTATAGTATAAGATGCTATTTCTAAGGTTCATTTTTAACATGAAAGTATTAAAACATTTCACAGATGCACTGCAAAAAATAATTGTTGATTTCACGGTATAATACTGGCATGTGCCACAGTATTATACCGTAAAATCAACATTTCTTTTCTGTTTCTTTTTCTTTTTTTTTTTCTATGCAGTGTATTATGCATTTCAATTCGAATTTTATATCTTTAAATTTGTCACTTTCAGCAACTAGTTTTCTGTCTTGTCCCAGATTGCCTTTAACGTTTCTTGCTTTCTTCTTTTTCGTTTCTTTCCTTTTCTTCCTTTCTTTTCCTTTTCTTTTTTAACACTTTCCAACCTTAGTTGAAAAGTACTTATGACTTCAGTTTGTCTGTCGTCCGTCCGTGCTCTAACTCACGTAAATATACTCGGATTGCCCTGAAATTTTTGTTTGTTATTGTCATTTACTACAGCATGTTCCTTATTGGAAATGAAGTGTGTAGCACTTATAGTTTTTTACAGGGACAGTCAAAAGTATTCCGTTACATTACAGTCAACGGGAAATAACCACTTCAGGTGCATTTTTATGATGCTACACCGCGCCATTTGAAACATGATGAAATTGATATATAATTATGAAGCGCATTACAACATGCTTTCTGTAGAATAGGGTGCAAAGCACTTATTATTCATTTACTGGGTTAAACAAAAGAATTCTGTTACACATTGTTCTACGGGGAAAAATGGTTTGCAGTGCAATTTAATGATGTTTCACTATTTCAAACATAATGAAAATTATATGCATTACTACAAACTGCTCGCTTAAAAGTATGGTGGTGCATTGCGTTTATCATTCATTTGCATAGGGACACACAAAATATATCGGTTACAGTATAACGTGCGACAATTACAGACTATGTGTGATAAGCGCGTTTTCAACTTTAGTTTGCGTTTTTAAGTTTTAACTAAATTTTTCCATAGTAAATTAGGTTGATAATATTCCGCGGGCTACACAAGGGAATTCGTAAGTATTACAAACTATGGTTGTGAATTGCTTAAGGGTAGGTTTTAATTGTGTTTCGCATTTTCTTACTGAACTATATTTAGTAGACTCGTAGAAGTTGTAGAATATAAATAAATTCATGTACAGGGCTACGCAAAGAACAAGATACATTTTCGTTTACGGTTGGTAATTGCTGGAAGTGAGTTTTAAGTCGCCTTATGCGTTTTTTACCTTTTATTTTAATATGTGAGGTGTACAAAAGTCTTTAGATAATATACAGGGCTGTACAAAAGATTTCGAGTGCATTTCCATCGATTGGCGAAAATTGCTAAATGTGAATTTTCTAACTGAACTAAATATTATCATGCTATGTAGTATATATCCAAATCTATAGATCATATACAGGGCTGCACAAAATAATTCGAGTACTTTATTTGACAATGGAAGGCAATTTCGAAAACTGTATGTTTCAATGTGTTATATGTTTTCTAAACTGTTTACTTACATATCTTCTTTCACCTTATTTAACTGTGAAGTTTCGTTACAGTTTTCTGGATGTGTTGGAAAGTGTTTCATAATCTATGCTTGACGCATGATTTTTCGTTCTTGTTTCTAGTAAATAATCCAAAATATTACGTTCTCGCAAGAGACTTAATAATAATTTTATGTTTGAAAGTAGTGCAAATGAAAAGAATTGAGAATTTCAGTTTTAAAACTTTGTTGAAAGTTTGAGAATTGATTAAAAAGATATTCAAAAATAACATCGACAAAAATTAATTTAAAAAAATGATGTTCCATATACATTTTAAAAAGTCTTTATAATTTGATAAGGAAAAAAAATTAACATTTTGGATTATTTTCTGTTAATATTTTAAAGTTAGCTAAATTCTGCCAGAGGATAAGTCTCTGATTCCTGATTTTTAAAAAAGGCGGGTGAAGGAGGGGGGAGGGGGAGTGATGTTCCCTAAACTTTTTAAAAAGTCTCTATAGTTTGATGAAAAAATGTTGGATTATTTTCTGTTAATATTTTAAAGTTAGCTAAATTTTGGCAGAGGACAAGTCTCTGATTCCTGATTTTTAAAAAGGCGGTGGTAGGAGGGGGGGGGGGGGGGGGGATTGCTGTGCTATTTAATTTTTGTAAATAAAACCTATTGACTTTAATTTGTAAACTGTAAGACAACTGTTTATAATCAAGAACTAGGTGTTGCTTCGGCAAACAATTCATTCCCCCTTTTCAAAAATAAGATGCACCTCTGTTGTAGCTTATCTTCCATTCCCCCCATCCATCCTGTTTTTTTATAGAAGTTTCAAACAACTGCCAGACACTCCCCATTAGCATTAACCCACTACTATTTTTTCTAACATCTGTTCTGCTTTTTCATTCTGTTATTATTATTTTTTTTCTTCTTCTTCTTCTGATTGTCTTCGTCTATCTTCTGCAGTGTGTCTTCTTCTAAATGTTTTTTCACCCCTCCTAATGCCAGATGTGGGTTTGTAGAAGGAAAAACAAAATATTTATTCCCTTCTTTTTTCCCACCAACATTTCTAGATGAATTTATATAGAGTAGGAAGTCTGTTTATTATAATATTTGTTTGTTTCGGTTTTTATTTCCATTAAGAAAAATTAACACTTTAAAAAAAAAAAATCGAAAAACAAAAATTATTGTGTTAAAAAAAAAAAAAACTTAGTTTAATACACACTTTAATTAATTTCTACAATTTGATTTCTATTATCTGAAAACTGTGTTTTTGAAACTTGTGCGCATTGCAAAAAAAAAACAAAAATATCGTTTGCGGATAATTTTTTTTTTTTTTTGGACAGCTATGTATAAAATGAACATACCTACAATCTCCATCTATTGTTTTGTCAATTAAACCACGTAAGGTTTATTTGTTGCGATTAGAATGTGATTTTTAACTTGATACATCTTAAAATCACATTCTAATCACAACATTGGCGCAGCATGTCCCTTAAGGGACTTAGCGCCATAAAACCTCATACAACCAACCAACCAACCTAATCACACCAAATAAACTTTATGCCGTTTAATTGACAAAACAGTAGGTGAAGATTGTAGGTATGGTTATTTTATACATAGCTATCCAAAAGAAATTATGTCTGTAAACTTTTTTTTTCCCTTACAGTGCGCGCTAGTAGCAAAAAGAAAGTTTTCAGAAAAGCGAAATTAAAGTTAAGAATTTGACGTCTTAAAGGTGGTAACTCCCTTTAATTCTTATCATAACTGCTTGAGAATATACACATTACACACACACACACACTTATACACACAGGGCCTGATTAACGCACAGGCCAACTAGGCCACGGCCTTGGGCCCACTGCTGATGAGAGGCCCAAAATGAATAAAATGATTTAGAAAAAGTTTCTTAAAAATGAAGTTTTCTGCAATTATTTTCTCAAAAACAAAACAAATAGATTTTGCTTAACTTGGCAACTGTATCATAATATCCGATAATAATCCTCGAAATTTTTTCTAGCTACTATTTTAATTCAAGGGGGGCCCAAAAAGTTGCTGGATCTTGGGCCTCAGATGACCTTAATCGGGCTCTGCATACACACACACGAAAATTTAATTAAAAGAGACTCACCATACCCTACTAATTCTATTTCAAAAAATCATATAAAAAAGATATAGATATCAGTAAAATAATATCTACTATATAAAATGATATATATAAATATGCCTCGGAGTTCGTCTACATATCAGATATTATTCATTAATTACAACACGTAAATTGCGTTGTTTTTTTGTTTAGCCCTATGCTTACGTTTCAGTGATACCCTACCCTATTATTTATTGTTATACCCTTTAATTTATTGTAACGTCATATTTTTTTGCAACAGTTAGTTTACAGGTAATTTTATGTTTAAAAAAAGTTATAAATGATCCTATCGATATAAGTAATATATATATTTAAAAAAAAAAAAGTATTGCGCGCTTTTACTTCAAGATATTGGAAATCAAAGAAAAAGTAAAAAATATGCTTATTACTATCCTAATAAAAATACGTATTTTATAATTAATTTTATTATAGGCTGCTTGCTAATAATGCCTACTTAATGTTTTCATATTTTTGATGTGTCATTACAACGTGTTAACCCACCTCCCTCCATCTATCACATTGTGGAACCCGGAAAAAATGTAGAAAAATATTTATATATAGCATCAGTTTTTTTTTTTTATACTTAGATTTGTTATGCAATTTTCGGTTACTAATTCAATGACCCTGGTACTTTTTCGCTGTAAATCTTAATTTTATTTTTCTAAATTTACGGATAAACCCCTAACAACACATTGTCTCTTACAACAGTACTGGGTTTTATTATTTTTATTATTATTATTATTTATGGATAAACTCCTAACAACACATTGTCTTTTACAACAGTACTGGTTTTTATTATTTCTGAATTTATCAATGAAAAAATGCGAGTTGAGCGTTACTAATTTCGTCTGATATTTCGGATTCAAAGTCTGAATAATAAAAATTTTTAATGTAAATTTACCAATGAGGAAAAAATGCGACATTTGCAAATACTTCTAAAGAACTTCTAAAAGTAAAATTAGATGATAATTACAAAAATATTAGTAATACTTGAGTTGTTATTTTGAATATTTCAATATTGGATTTAGACTCATATATGTGCTTTTCCTATAACGCGAATATTTTCAAGCAACTATCACAAAAATTAAAGAAATAAAAATATCTAATAGAAAGTTTTTAAAAATCTGCAGCAAAGTAGTGATTTTCCTTCAAATAAAGTCATTGAAAGAGACATGTGTACTCTCAGAACAAAATCCAAGGAAGGGCAAAATTTTTAAACAATCCGTTGCCAAGATCATTTTTTTTTTTCAATGGAGCATATAAACATGAAAGAAGCTAAACTACAGCGCCTAGAATACATAGTGTGGAAACCGGCTACAAAATAGTACTAAAAAATTGTATCCAATAAATGTACAACGTTGCTGAAAATATTAGGATGGGTTCGCAGCGCCATCTGCTAGCTCTTGACATTGTATTAGAATGTTTCGGCTGGTGGTAAGTATTTTAAATACTTAAATTATATCATTTTCTCCTCTGACTTGGTGATTTTTATAAGTTTTTTTTTTTTAAATTATGAAAGCATGGCTAAAAAACGTGATACGCATTTTTTTTGTCTTTGGTTGCAACATTATCGTAGGCTTCATAGGAGCACCGTTGCACATTTATAGGCTACAACTTTTTAGCACTTTTTAAAGCATTACACCATTTGCCGGTTTCCACACTATGTATTCTAGGCGCTGTAGCTAAACTAAAGTTCATTAATTTGTCACAACCCGCTGTGAAGACAGTTTGTACATATATTAACATAACAAGTTGGAAATTGTACGTCAAACGTTACAAACGAGGTGCGTTCGTACGCACGTTTTAGAATTAAATTCATGATATCCCGTGCGTAGAACGGGTTAAACAGCTAGTTAAGTATATATTTTATGACACTGTTCATACAAATATCTTAACTAGTTATATAAATATTCAGATATATATGTATCAGCTAGTTATATAAATATTCAGATCTTGATGATTTTTAATTCTGTGAAATGAATTATATCGTCTGCAGATTAATTTCTGTAATAAAATAAGTATCTCGGTCGCTTGACGATTTAACATCCATCGGAAGCTCCTATAACAAGAAAGCACCGATTTTTAAAAAAATCAAATTTCTTAATAAATATTTTTATTAATATCTCCTAAAGTTTTGATTCGATTTTAATAAAATTTGAAATGTCTCGACAAAATTCTGCAAAGATAATATATTTTAAATTGCAAACCATTTGGTTGGGTAGTTTTTGCGTTGTTATATGCGGACAGACAGACAGACGGACGGACGGACAGACAGACGGACGGACGGACAGACAGACAGACGGACGGACCAAACGACGACTATAGGTGCTACGTATTTATATAATTACGAACGCACCTAAAAAGCAATACAGAAATGTAACAATTAAAATCCGGCTTTTTCTCAAATTGAAGAACTGAAACAGTTTATTGTATTTTTCGTCAAGGGGCTCTGTTCCCCTGAACCCCACGTTTAAAATAAATTTTAAATGTATTGAAGTAAAAAGAAAACCAGAACTAAAAATTATTTCTCCCCCCCCCCCCCCAACAAAAAATTCTTAGGTTTTATTATTTATTTATTTATTTTAAATAACTTGAGAAGACCAAAATTTATTAGTTTTTTACAAAATCATCAGAGAATAAGAAATATTAACTAATTAAATCTGAAAATCCAAGGAGGTGCAATTGTCCTTCTTGCTCCCCCCCCCCCCCCTCCCTGGAGGCGTCCATGGAAAGAGAGAGCTGTAGACACTTTTATCCTCCCCCACAAAAAAATGAAACAAAAGAATATAGAGAGGATGGGAGGGAGAAAGAAAGAATATAATAATTAACTACGTCTTTCCCAAGAATGACAGAGAATTAGTTTTTGGTATTTATGAACCGGATTTTTCCATTTCGCATACATCGGTTTCTAGACAAACATCTCTCAGAAAAGAAAATAATTTTGGTGATTAACTTTTCTCGTGTTCAATTACAAGTTTTTTTCAGGCGCCAAAGAAGCGATGAAACGGAAGTTGTGGCACCCTCACTTGAGTGCTGCGCAGGTCATTTATCTCCCCTGACAACCGGTATTCGGCCCCTGCTCCTGCCAGATATCTTCATTTGAGATACTCTTCCTTGTAGCTAATATCTCCACCCCGCGCCACGTTCGAAATGCAGAGGCCCACGGTAGAAAGAGGTTATGTTTTGTCTCCTATTTAAATAAATATACTACACCCAATTATTTTTCTACACGAACTTTTTTGCGTGATTTTTTTTTTAAATATATATTTTTTACACGATTTGGTTCGATTTAACGAGATTGACCCAAATTTCAGGAATTTATTTTTCTGTATCACATTTTCATAAACTGGGGACTTCTGAAAGTTAAAAATATTGTATAATATTAAAAAAAATAAAATGAAAGGCTTGTCGTGCTTGTGCCACATGTAACATGTAAAGTCGCCCCCCATCCCCCCCCCCCCCCCCCAAAAAAAAAAAAAAAAAAAATGTGAGAGAGAAATTGAACATCCCATACATTTTAATTACCGAATTGTCCTAGAAAAAACGAAAATAGCCATTTGACTGGAAATCATATCTTCTTTCGATTTATGTTTTAAAAAACATAAGCTTAGGGGGTTGTCTTCATATTAAAATTGTATAAAATTTTGAAATTTATAAAGGCTTTCGAAAATTTATTTTGGAAATATATATTTTCTGAAAAAAATATATATTTATTTTAAAATTAATTTTCGAAAAAAAAAATTATGAATTGTAACTTAAGAATATTCAAATAGAAATAGATTTGTAGAAGCTTCAAATATGCGAATCCAAAATTACAGTTTACTCCGCCAAGTAGTTTTTGAGTTATGCTTAAAAGACTATCCGCATTGCAATCTGTTTTGCAACGATTACAATTGAATTTAACGTGACTCCCTAAGGTGGTTTTTAACACTTTCCAACACAGTTGGAAAGTGTTTATGAATTCGGTTTGTTTGCCGTCTGTCCGTGCTCTAACTCGCATAAATATACTCTGATTTTCTTGAAATCGATATATGTTATTGAGGTTTACTATAGAATGTTTGGTATTGAAAATGAAGTGTGTAGCATTTACAATCCGTGTACAGGGATAATCAAAATAATTCCGTTACATTTCAGTCTATGGGGGAAAATCATTTGCGGTGTATTTTAATAATGTTACACTATTTCAAACATATCGAAATGGATATATATCACTGAGGTGAACTACAGGATGCTTACTACAGAATATGGTGTGCACAGCATTTAATAATAACAGTAAAATAAGCCGTAATACGCTACTGCCCATGACCGGCACTGCTTATTTTACGGTATAATACTGTCAGCTGGGATACCACTTTTATACCGTAAAATCAACAATTTTTTTTTCAGTGTATAAGTGAAAAATATTGCCCTACGTCGAAGAAGGACATTTAAAAAAATCGTGTTCTTTTATGCCAAAATCTTATCGAGTTATGATATTTTGAATTTTATAAAATTTCAAAGCTTTCCGGCAGTAAAAACAAACAAAAAAAAAACGCGTTTTTAGTGCCGAAAAGCTTTGAAATTCCATAAAATTCAAAGTATCATAATTAGGTGAGTTTTGCTCGTAAAAGAACGGGATTTTTTTTTTAATGTTTTTCTTAGACACGAGGCATTTTTACTGTACAATGTACAACATCTGAATAGCCGACTCCTCGGGAACGCTGAGTTTATCCAATATTCGGAAGTGACCGTTTTTCAGATATAAAGTCATACAAAAACTGTAAAATCTTTGAATAGTGGACACCTCCGAAGCGATGAATTGAACTGCTATTCGGAAATGTCCGTTTTACAGGTATAAAAACATACAGATGCCTTAAAAAGAGTCCGCTAAATGCAATGGCTAAATGAAGGTGTCCGCCGCTATTCGGGAGTGTTCGTTAGGGAAGTTTTACTGTATAACCTATAGATTTGAGGCCGTATATTAAAAACAAAAAAAAGTATTTTAGTATGTATATAGCCTTTTCCGAAACAAATGCCATAGCTGAAATCCATACTTGATTTCAATGTTTTTTCTAATAGGAAATATGTTTGTCATCGGCAGTTTAAGAGATATCGTCATTACATCCATTTTGAATAATCCAATAGATAAAATAATTAGTAATTAATTTCAAATATGATTTTTAAAAAGATCCATATTGTTTTGCTGCTAGAAAACTAATGCAGTGACTTAAGGCTGCTCGTCAGTAAACTTCCCGATCCCCCTCGCTAATGTTATTCCTATGGGCGTAGGATGCATTCGTATTTTTAAAATATCTCCTCGGGAAATTAATATTTTTAACTTCTGTTTTCTTTGTACTGTTCTTAAAGAATGTCTATTTTTTTCTTAGTTATCAAAATATCTCTAAACTATGTGCTTAATTTATATTTTTATGTGTTAAAATCTTAGCGAAACTGAATACGATTTTAACATTTCATATAAAATTAAGTATATATTTTAGAAAAAAATTGACAACTAAGAAAAAAAGAGACATTCTTTAAGAACAATACAAAGAAAACAGAAGTTAAAAATATTAATTTTCCGTGGAGATATTTTAAAAATACGAATGCATCCTACGCCCATAGGAATAACATTAGCGCGGGGAATCGGGAAGTTTACTGACGAGCAGCCTTAATCTCGTATTCAAAGTTTTACAGCACTCAAGAAAAAGTTTTGAAATAATTGTTGAAGGGCTATGAAAGAGATAGATATATCGCCCAGGAAAAATAACAAGAATGAAGCTTAGAGAAAGGTTGACATGGCATTTGTTGAGCGTCCTAAATAAAGAAGATGCAGTAGAATAAAGATCATCTAAAAAAAGAAGAAATGGGAAGAATCGCATTGAAGTTGGCCCATAGCCCTCTGGGGGAGGAGGAGGGTGGATACCCTGTTACATCTCTTCAAGAATATGTCATGAACGTGGAATTTCGACTCAGCTCTGGATTCATTCTATGAAACTAGGCTGAAATACAAGTTCTAGAAACGTGAAGATGCTATTGTATACTATAGTTACTCGGATTTTCTAAAGAATTCACGTTCTTAGCTCAATCCATTCGTATCGGAGAAAAGGACAACTTTTTCCTTTCTTTTTTTCTCCATTTTTTTTCAATATTAATAATAGCCCACAACGCATACCTTACGCTTATTATATATTTTATAAATTAGCCTGATGTAGCGTAAATGATTGATAAACAATGTGGGTAAATCAAATACCAATATAATTTATTACCAATTAAAATACCAATATAATTTATTACTAATTAAAATATCAATATCATTTATTACCAATTAAAATACCTACATAATTTGAAGAATTAATTTAATAATTTTCTCTTAAAGGAAAAAAATAAGACCATCATCTGATATGCCTAGATGTAGAAGGGGGGGAATAAAACAAAAGCTGATTGTGAAGATGAACTTTATGAACAATTTATAGAAGTAAATTACCAGGTAAAAAAGAAATAGTTCTAAAATCAATCTTTTTTTTTCTTTTGATAGATAAAGTAAATACAATCAAAACTTTGAGCACGCCTGGTGTACGCTACCGAAACCACTGGGGGTCCCCAAGTACGTTTGGATAGATCTTCGTTTAAAAATATAAAATCATACAAATTCAAGGTTCATTTGCAAAAATAGATCGGAGCGTGCGAGCACGCCCGGTGTACGCAGTCGAAAGCAGTCGGTCCCCCAACTCTAGGTTCGTTTGGATAGATTTACGTTTAAAAATATGAAATCGTACAAATTCCAGGGTGTATGCTTCCAAAAACAGTGGATATTTTATATATATATATATATATATATATATATATAACCATAAATGAAACATCATCATAACACCAACTTAAACCATGAAATAATTAAGTATGAAATAATATATATATATATATATATATATATATATATATATTTAATTTCTTATTCTTTCAATGTTTTTTGATTCCATATTAAGTGTGTTGGGGAATCTTTCATTGTCAACTAATTATTTCATAGTTTAAGTTGGTGTTAGGATAATGTTTCATTTATGGTTATATATATATATATATATATGTACTTCATGCATTTGGATGCAATAATCTCTTTCAACAGTTACCTCTTGCTCATCACGAAAACAACTGTGTTTTTCAACTTTATAAGGCTAACTATTATACATTTTAAATCTTCGAACTTAATTATAATCGAATTTTTTATAGTTTATCATGGTTACATTCAGAATTGTAGATGTTACTACAGCTTGCTCCGAATACATAGAAAAGAAATACATTTTTTTTAAAAAAGGGAAAACGTGTGGCGCCTCTGTATTAATTAAGGCCCAATGAAGCTCCCTCTTTTTGCCCCTCAGACCTTATTAAGTTCATGTCAAGTGATAAACCGCCACTCGTGACGTCAGCAGTGCTCGACCCCTTCTGCTTAACCTTTATGAAGAGCTGTTGGCACTTCAGAGTATCAGTTTCTTCAAATAAACAGAAAAAATCAAGGGCAAATAGAATCCATTTTTTCTTTCCATGGAATAAAAGTCTTTCCTATTCGCTTCTTCTCTTCAGCCCTTTTTTTTTTTTTTTTTTTGAATTCTATGTTTAGAATAAAAAGAATGATGTGTTGCTGAACACAAAATGTGACACCTGCTAATCCCACATTAAACAGTATATGAAATGGCATTGGTATAAGGAACTTTTTTGTTTATTTTATTTTATTTTATTTTATTTTATTTTATCTTGATTTGAATCGAGTAAAAATTAACTGTCATCCATTTTAACTAAACAAGTAATAATAATAATAATAATAATAATAATAATAATAATAATAATAATAATCAATTCTCACTTAGGTCAACAAAGAAAAATTTTGTTTTAGTTAATTTTTATTAAATAATTACAATTAATATAAATATGTATATACATATGACAGAATCCCAATATTAAGTAGCAAAATAGAAAGCTAATTTCCTTGCAATTTTCCATTTTCCTTTCTATATATGGTGTTGGACTATTACTTTTGTTTGTTACTATTTATTAGCTTTCTATTTTTTTTTTTTTTTTTCGTTTCTAATTTATGAAGCTGATGGTGGTCTATGATTTCTCATTCTATCCATCTCTTGTAATGCTTCATTATTGCAAGAAACTTTTCCAGTGAGTTTCGAGCAGTCCAGTTCTTCAATTAATAGTCCATCTAATAATTAATTAATTACATTTAATTAATTAATTAATATTTGAAAAAACTGTCTTAACATCAAGTGTCATCCACTACCAGTTTAAAAAAATGTATTTGAACTTGAGTGTATGAGTAAAAAGAATTGTATTAACGATTGAAAATCTGAACAAGATATATATAGAGAGCGTGTGAGCTAATAGTAGGAATTTAATAAATGAATGCAAAGACGTAAAGACAATAATAATAAATGTAAAGCTGGAATAAGTGACATTTTTATAAAGGTAACTCATATATTTTTTTATAACGCCAGGACCTGATTATTGCAAAGGCCCTGTGCCCTGGTCACGAAATTTCCAGCGGGTACAAAAAGTTTCTATATGTTATTTAATAAATATATTATACAAGGGTCGATCTAGGAAAAAATTGGGGCCTACTTAGGGTCTTTTCACAAAAATCCTTTTAATAAAACAGACCGCTTCAGAAAAATCCTCTTAATAAAACAAGTCCCTTGATAAAATAGGTCCCTTCACAAAATTCCATTCCATAAAAACATACTAATTATTTTTATTTTGTTAGGTTTTAAAATGTGTAATTTGCAAAGAAAACAAGTTCACCAGAAAAGAACACTTTAGCAGGAGGACTTAGAGAAGTTATTATTATTAAATGCTTGGTTTGAATTTGAGTAGCTGGATTTCATCTTTCCTAACAAATGTTATTTTTCACAAAAATATAATAAATTTCACAAAAATGATAAATTTTCACAAAAATAACTTTTGTTTTTCACAAAATGGGCCCCAAGAAAAAAAAACTTGCATCGACCCCTGTTATAAAGCAAAAACATACCCGTGAGTAACGCTGACTTCATATTGACAATTACAACAACTGACCAACAAACTTTGCTTTTACTGAATTTTTTTTAATTTCTAAGCATCGCACAATTTAAATTTTTACACCCTCGAATAGGGAAAAAAGTGTTCTTTCAAATGGATTTTGTTTGAAAACTTTATCTCAATTTCCTGATTTTTTTATAGTTTTTAAAATAATTTTCAAGTATGATTAAAAATATATATATATATCTTTCTCTATAGCGCGCAACCCGATTACGAAAGGTTAATCCGTTTGCACTTAAAACAATATAAGTAGTTCAGCATTTGTTTCTGGCCATATTCCGTAACGAAATTAATAAAAGACAAATTTAACAAACAAGTAATCGAATAACGCACTTAAACCACTGAAACTATCAGATTCGGAAAGGCTGCTGTCCCTTACGAAAATAGTTCATTAAGCTGTATAGAACGCTATAGAATTCTTTACAAGTTCTATAGAATAGCCATTCAATAGAATACTATTTTTATAGAGTTTTGAAGAGTTCTATAGAATACTTTTTCTAAAGAAAATGTTTCTATAGAAGTTTTGTAGAATTTTTTCCTATAGAATAGTTTTTCTCTATAAATCTTAAAGTAGGTCCATAGTAAGTTCTATAGACTAATGATTCTATAGATTGGCTAAGCTTTGGGATTAGCCTGCTGTCTGTCATCTTGTTTTTTAAATCAAACATATTTGTTTTATTTCTCATTTCCAAAATAATTTTCATCCATATTTACTTATTATAAACACGTTATTTAATTTTATTGACTAATCTATTTATATTTAATAATAAAAGTTAAAATGTTTTGATTTAAAAAATGAGATGGCTGACCGCGGGCGATAAGTCAAAACATTAGTTTTGTTTCTGACATAATCAAGTTAAATCAAAACAATTTAACTTTTATTATTAAATATAAATAAATTAGTCAATAAAATTAAATAACGTGTTTATAATAAGTAAATATGGATGAAAATTATTTTGGAAATGAGAAACTAAACAAATATGTTTTGATTTAAAAAACAAGATGGCGGACAGCATGCTAATCCCAAAGTTGTTCCTATATAATTTTAATGTATAGTTATAAATAAATTTATTTATAACTATACATTAAAATTAAAAAATTATAATCAATTTTGTAATACATCAGTTTAATATATAATAGTACTCCATAGATTTAATATGATGTATATAATTTAATTCAATTCTAATACATTGTGATTCAATTGTCAATGTAATAATATATCAGTCGAACTACTGAATTAAATCATATTCATTTCCTTATAATTCCTTAATTTGTTGGTTAATTTTATAATAATTTATTAATTTGTTGTTAAATTTATAAAAACATCCATCTAATTTAATAAACTTTATTAATTTTAATAATATTGTAATTTTTATTCAAATATTTTAATCTGAAGTATAAATATTTAAGCAATTGTTTCAGTTTTAACAAATAATTTATTAATCTTTTAAATATTTTTACAAGACTATATAAAATTGGGAATGCAAATCACAAAAGAAATAAAGTTTAAATAGTGTAATAAGAGTTTTAGAACTGTCAATGGTTGTGTAGTACTGAAAGCATATTCTCTTTTAAGTCCGGTAACTGAAACTGAAGTCAAGCAGCATCGAGCGGGGGGTAATTTAATACTTGGGAGGGTGGCCACCTGGATTCTATATATATTTTTATAGAAGCTCCATATTTTTTCTATAGATATTTTTATAGAAGCTCTATAGACATTTCTATTGAACTTCTACAGATATTTCTATAGCTTTAGATTAAACAAGCTTATAGAAAAACGGGCCATAACTCTATAGGATTCTATAATGTATTTTCTATAAATATTTTTTATAGAATTCTATAAGAAATTTTTGTAAGGGGTAAGTAGTGAAATCTTTGGTGATTTCTCTGGCTATTACTTTCTGACATGCGGCTAATAAGAAAGTATCGCTTTTAATAAATGTCAAAACTTTATTTGAATACATTATTGACATTCTCGAAGCAACCCCTTCTAAATGTCAATGATGGCAACACTAAATGAACCAACCAAACCAACCAATCAATTTATAGAGGCAAAAAAAAGAAAAGAAAAAGAAAGTGTTCTGGGCAGAAAATTCTCTTAGTCAGTCCCTTTATACTGTAATTTAAAAATAGTTAATATTTTAGTCAATACATGAAGCTTCCATGTTTCAAACTGAAATAATGCTGAAAGTAACATCAAAACTTCAAACTGCATTTTTTCCCCGGACTTTCAACAGCTAACTTTAACTATCACAGAAATAAGATATTATAATTCAACTTCTTTGCTAAATATAATAAGGAATAGAAATAAGTGACTTTTGATATTAGTTTGATCTTACAGTTTCAGATATCGTAACGCCATCTATGCAAGAAAACTTTAACTACTTTTTAAAACTACGTCTGCTTCACTAAAACTCCCCGTTCGCGAAGTCGCATGTTAGCCTATGGAAAAACTTAAAAGCGCGATTACACATTACCTAATATAATTATTAAAATACGGTTTTCACCATCAGAAAGTAGTTGCCAGATGTTGCCATTGTGGATTTTAAAAAATTGTCTCCGTGAATTTTAAGTATTTAAAAATTCCGTATAAGCTTTGAAATGTCCACTTGATGAAATTTTGTCATCTTCTTAAAATTAATTAAGATTTAAGGAGACAATTTTTTTAAATGCACAACGTCGACATCTGACATATAATTCCATAGGTTAACGTTGGATTTCGCGATCGGGGAGTTTTTAGTGAAGTGGCCCGTAGGGGCACTGTTTCAACCACGGTATTCTATATTATACCATGGGTTGCAACCAATGCAAACAAGTTGGAAATTGTACGTCAAACATGACAAATGAGATGCGTTCGTACTGTTATTATTTCAGTGAAATTAATTATATCGTCTGTTATTATGATATGATTAATTTCCGTAATAAAATAAATACATTTTAAGTTGGGAACATTTTACCTTTTGTTGACATTTACTGAAAATCTCCCTTTGGGAAACTTAAGCCTAGCTTTGAAAATTTCAGAACTTGAAATCGATATTTAGACTCTTTTTCCATTTAATATTTATTTCTGCGGAAATATCTATCCAAAAAACTGTTGGTAGATTATTGTATTGTTATAATTAAACAATTTTAGTATACAAATTTGGTTTTTAAATTCAGTAATACGGAAATAATATGACTCCATCTTATATAGGACGTAATCACTATGGCAACCTAGAATCATTACTTATCATGGGATATCATTGAATTAATTACGTATGATAGGATTTAATAGAATGAAGAATGTGGCTATAACATGGTCATTAGAGTGAGGTTATAAAATGTCATATACGTACACGAGGGGTTCAGGAGGACCGAAAAATACTTATTTCTTTTTTTCTTATTTTTTAAATATTTAGAGTCACTTGAAAATAATAACAGCTTTTTTTTTTCTTTCTTTTTTTAAAAAAAAAAAATCTAGAGAGGGCCAATGGCCTTCCTCTGCCTCGCCTTGCCAGCACTCATGAAGATTTTTTTATATATATATCATTTTCTGTTTCTTTACTTTCTTATTATTAGGTGAATGTTTTTTTTTTTTTTTTTTTTTTTTTTTTTGACAAATATAATCATAATTCCGTGTAAATAAATTATAGCAGTAAAGATATTTGAAAATGGATGAAAAAAAAAAGTTCATTTCAAGGAAATAGAAAATTTTAAATGAGTAAAGTGAATTTCAGTGTGAGTGAGTCTTTCCGTAATTTGTTCGCAATAGATTTCATTTTAAGAAAAAACTGCGTTAATGGATAACTTTATCTTTCTTCCCATCAAAATCAATGTCAACAAAAATTTTCCAAGGATGCAAAATATGGGTTTACACATACACATAAACATTTATAAATACTTCGTGGACTCGAGAAAAGAAGGCGCGGTAGATGAACTCTGAGTAAATGATTAATTAAATTTCCACGAACGAAACTGTAACATTATTTTGTTTAATAATGTACTTTTTTTTATTTTTATTTTGTACATGTAATTCAGTTTTTAACTGAATGACATGTATTTATATGTGAATTTATACTAAATCTGTTTTATTTCTCAACCACTTAAATTATACTTAGATGTATTGTCATAATCATTTATTCATTATGAATATAATTTAAATAATTGTTTGCGTTTCATATTATATTAGCTATATTTTTAAAATTACGTTAACATAAATATTCTATTTTTGTCTTCTAATATATATTCGATGGTCTGATTTTTTATCACCAATTTTTATATTATATTCATGCAAAATATAATCCAATTCTTAATTCAGGTATCATTAATCTTTTAAATATTGACAGTTTCAATAATGTAATATAATAGTATCTATTAATTTTTAAATCTCTCATTAATAATCTTGTTTGTTCCTATTACAATGTCACTGATGGTTCCAACATATTATGTGTTTTCCCTCTTTTTTTAGGGTTTCGTACATCTCACGAAACCCTATTACTCCCTCTGCGTTGTCTGTCCGTCACAGAGCCATTCTCAGAAACTATGTAACTTACAGAGTTGAAACTTTGTGTATATCTAGCTGAATACCAGCTATGAAGCTCAAAATATTAAAATTTGAAAAAATCGTATTATTTTAATAAATAGAGATTTAAAAAAAAAAAAAAAACTTAAATTCTAACAGCCTTCTGTTTAAAAATTTGGAGTTCTGTTTAAATGTAACAGACCACCCAAGGTAATCGGACCACCCAACAGCCTTTTCCTATTAAATTTAAACATTTTTCGTTAAAGCAGTTGCCAAAAATTAAAAATCCACAATGAAATTTTTTCTACAATAATTAATTTTCTATTGCACGATTTCCACGTGAAAAATGAAAATGAAATAAAAAGTTTCAATTAAAAAAAATATTAATATGAAATAAAAATGATTGACGTCATAGTGGTAATAAAACTGAAATTTTCAAAGATTTCTCAATAATACAAGGAGTATGAGTATGTGTATGTACACAAAGCAGATTAATATCACGTCATTAGAGAATTATAAAGAAAATCTGACATCACATTGGAAGTTTAACGAGCGAGTATCAATATGAGTAATAGAGAATAGTAAATATATGAGTTAGAGAAACATATTGAATCATGATAAAAATCCGATTATGGAAATATTCGCATATTTTAACATTTTGAAAGTGTACAACATGTTTAATTTTGAAATTATCTTTTTATATATCGCATTTACTCCGCATGACAGATATTATTATGACAGAATATAATAGCGGTCTTCGCCCGCTATCGGGCTGGTTTAGATATTCGAAAAAAAAAGAAAAAAATAGACCGGTAATTTTTTACTTTATAAAAAACGACTTTTTTTTGTTGTTGTTGTTGCTAAATGAGATTTATTTGGAGTTATTAAAGAAAGGATAAAGTGTTTTGAAAGGAATATTAAACGAAACCCTTTGAGCGATCTTCGATCACACTTACCCACTTGTTTCATTCTTCGTTTTCCCTTCACTTTCCCTACCATTTCTCATTTCTCTCTCAAGCTATAATAAAATTTTAGCCGGAACTGTTAATTTAACTTTTAACTAAGCTTTAACGTTTCCATTTTACACTGTTTTAGCATAAAGTACAAGTACAATTATGTACTGTTTATATGTTTAATCTGTATATGTATATTAATCAACGGTGTACACGTCCATCTTTAATACTTCTGTTGTGAATACGAAACTTAGAACAAGTTCTCTCGTTAGATTTTACTTATAACCATCATACGTAGAATAGGGTAAATCTTGTAATCGTTTTGAAAATCAATTTTTTTTTTTTTTTTTTTTTTTTTTTTTTTTTTAACGGATTTACCCGTTTCAGACACTGGAGATTCCGAAAAACATATTTTTAGAAGAAAACAATTGCCGTCCGTCTGGTGTGTGTGTCTGTAAATGCTCTATCTCTCGAATAAATTGAGATAGAGATTTGAAATTTGGTATGTACTTTGTATGTAATAATGGGAAGAATCTTACTGAATTTCAGTAACCTCGATTATCCGGAACTATTTTTTTCGGACTCTCGAAGTATTCGTTCTGATAAAAGGTATATAAAAATTTTCGAAATTATTTATTTTAAGAAGTGAATATAAAAGCAATAAAAAGACAAATTTTACATCAAGAATGAAGTCGATCGGATAAGGAGTTGCCGAGATATTTGTAATCCTATTTTCCACACTCTTCGATTTTTCATGACCCTGTATTTCATTCAAATTTCAATTCAAAGATATATTTTAATTGGAAATGAGACGCTTAATCCGACGCAGTAAACCGTTAGTTAATATGATTATCAATTTTGGCGTTATAGAGCATTTAAAGTTTATGACGTCATCAAGCCACGAATTTATTCGAATCGGAATGCATTTTATAAACAGTTCACGCATGTTTTATTTTCATATTTTATATTACGCATATCCATGATGGGTAAGTATTACGGTGGCCCCCAACGACTAGTTTACATTTACGTTATTTAGTATTTCTATTCAAAAGTTCCCTTTTTTTGTTCGGCTAATAATTTCTTCAGTCCTTAATCTCCATAGTTTAGACAATCCATAACATTGTCTTTTAATCTAAGACTCTGACTTCAGATAAAACTCTGTTTTAAATATATTCTTATCAAAGCCTCATAAAATATACCCTGCTGTCTCTTCCTTATCAAGCTTCAATTTTTGAGCAATCGTTATCATGATATTCATCTGCTAGTAAAAGCATATACTAAAAAAAAAAACCTAATAAAATTTGCGAAACGCGACTCCCTAATAAATAAATGCATCCGGCGTTGAAACGCCACTTACATAGATGCGCGTTGCGCTTCCTTTGATGTTAATAGGCTGACAGTCAAGATAAATGACTCAATTAAAAGGACTAGCGGCAAGCGTCTGAATTTATGCGATTCCAAAAAGAACAAGGGGAGGGTGAACTACAACAAATACTATCTCAAAAGAAAAAAAGAAAAGTTTCAACAGAAGTTTTCTCTCTCTCTCTCATTTTTATTTTAGTTTATTTTAATATTAACAATGAAACTGGTTATAAAAATCACGGTCACCAATCCTGTGACAAGCTTTAATTTCAGAGTCACGGTTATCAAACTGGAATTTGACGACAGTGTGTACGTCCCTACTACATTTCTGTGTCTGTTGATTGGAAAAAAAAGCTAAAAATTCACGATATTTGTAATAAAGTGTAAACTTTTTAAACACACCATAAAAATATAGAAAAAGCAAAGAATTCACCACATTCATTCTAAAAAAATCCCTGACGGCTCGGCCTACAGGCACAGGTAGATTTCGAAGACGCAGACCATGAGGCGCCTGTTTGTTGCGAATTGCGGAAGAAATGACCTTTTTTTCATGATGCGGCTTTTAGAACCGCCCACTTCAAAACCTAACTTGCTTGCAAGCAGAGCCGGCAAGGATTTTTTTTTTTCTATAACGGTTAGTCCTATAAAAAACTTGTCAATATAAAAGTTTTAGATATTATTAAGAGAATTTATAATAAATTTAAGCGGATTTGATATCTTGTGAATTGACGAAGTTATGATTTTTTTTCTTCTAAAACCCCCCTTTTTCTCCCCCCTTGAGGGCCATTTTTAATGATATCAAAAATCTGTCTTGCATAAATTTTCGGCCCTCTTCCTAGAAGTAATAATAACTTTAAACGAATTCGATACGTATCATAATTAAGAAATTATGGGGGGGGTTCTGTTTTCACAAAAAGCCCCCCCCCCCACCCACCCACCCAGGTTCGATTTTCTCATTAACGAACTTGACCGAGATTTTATGCTCCTTGATTTTATGTATCAGTTTGGAAGAGATTTGTGCAGAATTATTGAAGTTATCGTGTCCATAAAAAAGTGAGATAGATAGATAGATAAAGTTTTGAACTGGGGGTGGTTTTGGGTTCTGGGAGTCATAATCGGCGTAGATCTGCAAATTGTTTTCAAAAATTCCAACTTAGGGGAGAATATAGTAGGTAGTTCTTCTTACGAAATCTATACCTAAAAGTAGGAATTGGTGTTGTAGTACTTGCATGTAAGAGTATTTACTACACGTATCAACGTTAAGTCCAACTCGAAACCGAAAACCTAAAAAAGTCAATCCAAACTCGGCAAAATAATTTTCGCCAACCCGCAAATTGTCGTAACAAAACTTTCATTTTTAATCCAACCCAAAATGAAAGAAAATTAATCCATATTTTAATGCACTTATGAAAAAATAGTCTACAATAATATAATCCAACATAATTTTGTCATTTCCGACGAAAAATGAATTTGTATAAATTCGTTCATATTCAAATATTACAAGCATATTTTCCCCCCAAAACTAAAATATACTGGAATTTCTTCTGTATAAAGCAAGGAAAGGATACCCGAAGGAGTGAAAATCCAACTCGGAATTGAAAATGTTATAGATTCGAACCTGGCGCATAGATAATAATAAACCCAAACCAGCCCACAGCAAAATAATAATAATAAATTAAAATAAATTAATTAACGCCAGCTCGACTCTAATCTATTTCATAACTAAAAAATGTAAATGATGTTATAGTAGTTCTGTGTGCAGTCTACGGTTATTTCCTTCAGAACGAGTTAAGTTTTCTCTACCTTTTGGTGTATTTTAAGAGGCCCTATATGCCCTGTGTTTTGCATCTTTTTTTTTTTTTTACAATTTATTTTACAAGCAGGATGTAACACAATCTTACGAAAAGAAAAAGAATTGCCAAAATATCAAGAATATGCACATCATGAAGTAGTACAAAGCACAAACTGAAGTCAGGGGTCGATCCAGGCAAAATTTAGAGCCTATTTAGGTCTATTATTTATTTAAAAATCAGTATAATAAAATGATCCCCTTCACAAACTAGTCGTTGGGGGCCACCGTAATACTTACCCATCATGGATATGCATAATGTAAAATATGAAAATAAAACATGTGTAAACTACTTATAAAATGCATTGCAATTCAAATATCGTGGCTTGATGACGTCACAAACTTTAAAGGCTCGATTACTGAATTGCTTGAAAGAGGTTTTTCCTTATAACTCCAAAAATAATAATCCTATTAACTAGCGGTTTATTGCATCTGATTAAGCGTCAAATTTCCAATTAAAATGTATATTTCAAGTGAAATTTGGATGAAATACAGGGTCATGAAAAATCGAAGAGTGTGGAAAATAGGATTCCAAATATCTCGCCAACTAATTATCCGATCGACTTCATGCTTTATGCAAAATTTATGTTTTTTTATTGTCTTTTATGTTCATTTCTTAAAATAAACAATTTCGAAAATTTTTATATACTTTTATCAGAACGAATATTTCGAGAGTCCGAAAAAAATTGTTCCGGTTAATCGAGGTTATTGAAATGAAATAGGCTTCTTCCCATTATTACATACTAAGTACATACCAAATTGCAAGTCTCTATCTCAATTTTTTCGGGAGATAGAGCGTTTACAGACACACAGACGGACGGCAAATTTTTTTTTCTAAAAATATGTTTTTCGGAATCTCCAGTGTCTGAAACGTGTAAATCCGTCAAAATTTTTTTTTTCGATTTTCAAAACGATTACAAGACTTACCCTATACTACGTATGATGGGTAAGTAAAATCAGTTTAATAAAATGAGTCCCTTCACAAAAATAAATTTGATAAAATGCACAACTTCACAAAATTCCTTTTACTAAAATAGGCCCTTTCACAAAATTCTATTCCATAAAAACTTACTATTTATTATTTATTTATTATTTTGTGATGTTTTAAAATGTGTAATTGTAAACAAACAAGTTCACCAGAGAGGAAAATTTCAGCAAAAGGATTTTAAAAAGTTTTTGTTCATAAATGCTTGATTCGAATTTGATTAACTGAATTTCAACTTTTGTTACAAAATGTTATTTTTCACAAAAATATAATAAATTTCACAAAAATAACCTTTACTTTTCACAAAATGGGCCTCAAGAAAAAAAAAACCTGCATCGACCCCTGGAAGTTCTCAAAAGCAAATCTTAGTATAAATTTCGTTTTGTCAACCTTATCTATTTTAAAGATAATTTTAACTGCAATATATGCCACGCAGTAGTTTTAAACTCTGTAAAACTAGTTTATCTGCAGAACTCTGTTACTTGTGTTGTGGAGGGAAAAGATAATTTCGTGTTATAGCATTTTGCCTGTAGCATGTTTTTGCCGCTTCACAAAAATTCCCCGAATGAAAAAAAAATCCCATGTTAAACTATGGGAAAACTTAAAAGCGCGATTACTCGTTACCTAATATAATTATCAAAATACGGTTTTCACCGCCGGAAAGTAGACGCCAGATGCCGACGAGGTGTGTTTTTAAAGACTGCCTCTTTAAATTTTAAGTATATTTAAAAAATCCCTACAAACTTTGAAATTTCCACTTGGTGAAATTTTATCATCTTCTTAAAAACACTTAAAATTTAAGGAGACAATTTTTAAAAAAGGCATCTGACGTCTACTTGATGGTGAAAACCGCATTTTGATAATTATGTAATAAAATTGGGTATTGAAATTTCCACTTAATGAAATTTTATCTTCTTAAAAATATTTATTTAAGGAGACAGTTTTTAAAAACGCACCTCGTCGGTATCTGACGTCTACTTTCTGAAGGTGAAAACCGCATTTTGATAATTATATTAGGTAATCAGTAACCCCGCTTTTAAATTTTCCCATAGATTAACATGGGATTTCGCGATCGTGAAGTTTTATTAAAGCGGCCTCTTAAGAAGATATAATTCTTCTGTTAGTATTCTGACAGTTTGACTATACTTGTCTCTTTCTTTAAAACTTCTGGTACAATTAAAGCATTTTTTTTCTTCTTCCCGGAACGTAATTCCATTTTTAAAGAGATAATAGATGTTCTCAAATTAAGCATTTTCTGTTTTCATTTGTAAGCTCTGCAACCTATGAATGCCATGAAACAAGAATTCCTTGCGGGCATATATAGCATGTTTTGAAATAAATTACAAAAAATTTCGGAACTAAAACAGTCTTCTTAAAAGAAAATAATGCATAAGAAATTCATATTTAAAAATGCTTTATGCAATTTCTAAATAATTCAAGACTAACTCAGAAGAGATAAGACAAAAAAAAAAAAAAAAAAAAAAAAGGGCCTTGCCTTGCGAAAGGTTGGGTAACTCTTGATTTTTGGATATGTGTTATAAGTTGACCCTCTAGTGAAAAATCTAAGTTTTCGGTCTTCTGTTACCTTGTGCGTTTTTCAACATATAGAAAAAAAATCAAAATATTTCGGCACTTTTTTCGATTTTTCGCTAGTAACTCAGTTTCAGTGCACTTTACAGAAAAATATCTTTCACTGTTTTGTAGAAGATAAAATCTCTACACTGCAAAAAAAAGCGTTGATTTTACAGATTATTTTACTGTTTATTACTGTTAATTTTACGGTATAATACTGGCAGCTGGGATGCCAGTATTATACTGTAAAATCAACACTCTTTTTTTTTTTTCCTAGTGTACAGCAGGCACTATTCATGTTTGTAAATTGTCCATACAGGAGGCGAGATACGGAGATTGGAAAATGGAATTGGAACTGGGAATGGTAACTTTGCAAAATTTTCAAAAAGTTCAAAAATCCACAAATGACATTAGTTTTTGTTTAATAACCCATTTTTAATGCGTTTTAGAGACAAAAGTGTCATAATAAACTTTGTAAAGCATGAAATACTCTATAAATTTTGTCCAATTACATCATTAATTATCTGTAATTTTCCCAACTTGTTTTCATTTATAAGCTTAGTATGGCGTGAAACAAGCATAATTCCGTAAAATTGACTACTTTTAGCGATTTTTTTTTTTTATTAATATTGCACTTAATAATTAAAACTTTAGTAATTATTCTCTGTATTACTTTTTATGTGAATATGTTTTAAAATTGTCTTAGTTTAGTTTTAGTTTTATTTCATAATTTTATTCTACAATTACAAAAAAAAAAAAAAAAAAAAAAAAAAAGGCCAAGGCAGACTACTGTTCCAAAACTTTTTCCCTCCCTTGATTTCGTTCAGCTGACGTCCATGCTGAAGGAAATTGACTAACCCATATCTCTAACACTGTACAGTATCAAAAATAATCTTTAAAAAGTGATAGATTCTTTCGATCACAAATAAATGCTCACAATCACAATGCGGAAAAGAGGTTCAAGGAAATTCTATCCAGGGAAACTTTTGTTATTTTGGAAACGCTCCCCTCCTCCAAACAAAACAAAATTAAACAAAAAAGTGAAACGTGATCCCCGCGTCGAAATATGTCGCTAGATTCTAGATCCGTCGTGCGAGCGATGATGCAGAAGTTTTAAACGAACGTCTTACACCCACACATGCGACTTGACGCGTGCTAGGATGTAACTCAAGATCCTAACAAAAGAATCGAGACTAGTCAAAGACTTTGACCCTGGTTAAACATTCGTTCGTTTTCTTCTTTTTTTCATATATTCCATTTTTTTTTCTTTATTATTTTGGTTCTTTTATATGTAGTCGAAGTTAGTATATTAAAGATAACATCAATAGGGAGGTCTGTTTTTCTTTTTTTTATTATTATTATCTATTTTTTAATTGGCTAGCAGAAAAAGGCAGGATAGAGTTTTATATTTAAAAACAAATTTAACAGGCTTGCATGCAAGCTGATAACCCATCAAAGGGACATTGTGCCTAAGCAAGGTTTAAGAATCTCAAGTTAACTATTATGCAGATATCTGTCACAGATTTCAATTTATTTTTTATTTTTTTTTTATTTTTATTTTTTATTGCATGCAAGACAATAAAAAACTTATGGTATCGAAATAATTCATGTTAAATACTTCAAGTGCAAATGGTGTCATGTTTATTGAGTCAGATATTGCTTCCGTATTGGGTTCTTTGAACCATATAAATAGACAATGTGTGAATCATCTTTGTTTTATTTTTATTTCTGTTTTCTTTCTTTAGGTGTGCTTTATGTTTTTATGGCATATCGGGGGTAATTAAAATTGTAGTGTTTATTATCACAATAAATAATAACAAGAACAATAATAATAGTAATAAAAATAAAAATAATGAAATTTGGGTTGAAAACTTTAAACTGTAACCACATTTCACCAATTATAATTTCAATCAAAAACAAGTCGTTGGGGGCCACCGTAATACTTACCCATCATGGATATGCATAATGTAAAATATTAAAATAAAAAATGTGTAAACTACTTATAAAATGCATTGCAATTCGAATAAAATCGTGGCTTGATGACGTCATAAACTTTAAAGACTCGATTACTGAATTGCTTAAAAGAAACATCCTTATAACTCCAAAAACAATAATCCTATTAACTAGCGGTTTATTGCATCTGATTAAGCGTCTCATTTCCAATTAAAATATATCTTTGAATTGAAATTTGGATGAAATACAGGGTCATGAAAAATCGAAGAGTGTAGAAAATATGATTACAAATATCTCGGTAACTCATTATCCGATCGACTTCATGCTTTATGCAAAATTTATGTTTTTTTATTGTCTTTTATATTCACTCCTTAAAATAAACAATTTCGAAAATTTTTATATACCTTTTATCAGAACGAATATTTCGAGAGTCCGAAAAACATAATTCCGGTTAATCGAGGTTACTGAAATTCAAAAGGCTTCTTCCCATTATTACGTACTAAGTACATACCAAATTTCAAGTCTCTATCTCAATTTTTTTCGGGAGATTAGAGCGTTTACAGACACACAGACGGACGGCAAAAAAAAAAATTCAAAAAATATGTTTTTCGGAATCTCCAGTGTCTGAAACGTGTAAATCCGTCAAAAAAATTTTTTCGATTTTCAAAACGATTACAAGACTTACCCTATACTACGTATGATGGGTAAGTAATAATTTATTAAGTTAGTCGTATTAAAGTGCAAATGGTGTCATGTTTATTGAGTCAGATATTGCTTCCGTATTGGGTTCTATTTGAACCATATAAATAGACAATGTGGGAATCATTTTTGTTTTATTCTTCGTTCTGTTCTCTTTCTTTAGGTGTGTTTTATGTTTTTATGGCATTTGGGGGGGGGGGGGGGGGATTAAAATTGTAATGTTTATTATCACAATAAATAATAACATAATAATAGTAATAAAAATAAAAATAATGAAGTTTGGGTTGAAAACTTTAAACTGTAACAACATTTCATCAATTATAATTTCAATCAAAAATAATTTATTAAGTTAGCCGTATTAAAGTGCAAATGATGTCGTCATGTTTATTGAATCAGATATTTTTTTTCGTAAGGGGTTCTTTGAACCATATAAATAGACAATGTGTGAATCATCTTTGTTTTATTCTTCTTTCTGTTCTCTTTCTTTAGGTGTGCTTCCTGTTTTTATGGCATCTTGGGGGTAATTAAAATTGTAATGTTTATTATCACAATAAACAATAACATAATAATGGTAATAAAAATAAAAATAATGAAGTTTGGGTTGAAAACTTTAAACTGTAACAACATTTCATCAATTATAATTTCAATCAAAAACAATTTATTAAGTTAGACGTATTAAAGTGCAAATAATGTCGTCATGTTTATTGAGTCAGATATTTTTTCCATAATGGGTTCTTTGAACCATATAAATAGACAATGTGTGAATCATCTTTGTTTTATTCTTCTTTCTGTTCTCTTTCTTTAGGTGTGCTTCCTGTTTTTATGGCATCTTGGGGGTAATTAAAATTGTAATGTTTATTATCACAATAAACCATAACATAATAATGGTAATAAAAATAAAAATAATGAAGTTTGGGTTGAAAACTTTAAACTGTAACAACATTTCATCAATTATAATTTCAATCAAAAACAATTTATTAAGTTAGACGTATTAAAGTGCAAATGATGTCGTTATGTTTATTGAATCAGATATTTTTTTTTCGTAAGGGGTTCTTTGAACCATATAAATAGACAATGTGTGAATCATCTTTGTTTTATTCTTCTTTCTGTTCTCTTTCTTTAGGTGTGCTTCCTGTTTTTATGGCATCTTGGGGGTAATTAAAATTGTAATGTTTATTATCACAATAAACAATAACATAATAATGGTAATAAAAATAAAAATAATGAAGTTTGGGTTGAAAACTTTAAACTGTACATTTCATCAATTATAATTTCAATCAAAAGCAATTTATTAAGTTAGACGTATTAACCCTTTGAGGGGCGGTGGTATATATTATATACCACTTAATTTTAATCCGATTCA
Source organism: Maratus michaelseni (assembly GCA_963931845.1). Lineage (NCBI taxonomy): Eukaryota > Metazoa > Arthropoda > Arachnida > Araneae > Salticidae > Maratus > Maratus michaelseni. Next base: position 326,862,139 of record OZ007594.1, read on the forward strand.
AACCAGAAACTTTTAATTAAATTTTACTTTTTTAACTTTGACGAGAAAAAGTTGAAAAATTGCTTATTCTTATTTTGAACTAAATTCTTTCCTAAATTCCGGTGGGAATTCAACGTTACAGGAGCACAAGTGCTTGCCCCTGAAAGGGTTAAAGTGCAAATGATGTCGTCATGTTGATATTTTTTCCGTAATGGGTTCTTTGAACCATATAAATAGACAATGTGTGAATCATCTTTGTTTTATTCTTCTTTCTGTTCTCTTTCTTTAGGTGTGCTTTCTGTTTTTATGGCATCTTGGGGGTAATTAAAAGTGTAATGTTTATTATCACAATAAATAATATCAATAATAATAGTAATAAAAAAAAAAATTGGGGTAGAAAACTTTAAAAGGTAACAACATTTCCCTAATTATAATTTCAATCAATAATTATTTATTTAGACGTATTGAGAACCAAAAATTAATTAAAAGTTTATTGAATTTGGGCTACACAGTAATAAACAATACTTAAACATTTAGTTATTGAATGACAAATTCCCGTAAGATATTTTATAAAAATTACATCTGTTTTTTAATTAGTAATATAATAAATACTAATATATATAATCTTTTGATTTTCAATATTTATCCATTCTTAATTCAAATTCTTTAACCTGTGGTATCGGGGTTGATAGGACAATTTGAGTAAAGTATATTATGCTTAAGGGCTTATTTTACCCAAACAGAAATCAATTACGATTTACATATATTGCCCTTGATAACGTGTTACGCAATATAAGTTTCTAATTTGCTTCTTGTAATGTTTTCACATTCTGCTCGTGAGATTTTTTCCTGCATAATTTTATTTATTTTTCCTAAATTTAATTTTTTTTTCTTATTTATTTTTCCTTATATTGTATTATGATTATTGGTTCATATATATTGCCCCTGATGCTCAAAACCTTAGCTATGCCACCGATATTTCTGACTGGGTAACATATCAGAAATTTTCATTTTTCTAAAATGGTACATTTTAAATAAAATTTATAAAATAATCTACTCTGTATTTCTGAAATGGATCCGCTTTGTATGAAATGTTACTCAAGCACACATTTTAGCATAAAAGAGCGTTCAAGTAAAGTAAGACCCTGGGAGGCATATTTACTTATTTATTTATTTACGTTCTTATTTTTGGGTTAATTGTACTTGAGCTTTTCAAGATAGATTTCGTTGTTATATTATACACTGCACACCGCATCGTAATCTTAGTATGTGTCTGCAAAAGATGGTTAAATTGCTATGCAAGTTTTTGATCCTATAAAACTTTTTTAACTGAACTATTTTGACCAATTTCAATATTAAATAGCTCTTTAAATTATTCTTCGGTTTAAAAACTGTCTGCCTCAGTGTGTTTATCATACATTTCTCTATAAAACTACCAGTTTCATATTTTTATATGTAATAGTTTTTTTTAATATTAGCCGAGAAAGAACTCCAGTCACAATAAATTCATACAACTCATAAATATATATATTGTTGTGCGTTCGGGGTTCGAAAGGACTGATGCCAATATATAAGAACAATAAAAAGGCTTTATTCACTATAAACAGTGCAATACGATCACAAATATCTTCTGAAAATTACAAGATATTCAGTAATCTTCAAATCCAATAAAAGCGCAGCAAAATTTCACACAGAAACAATGCGTTCAATACGACGTATCAACGACAAAATCGATCCGAGTAACACAGTTCTCAATGCAAAGCCTCTCGTATGAATTCAATCGCAGTTGACGGACAACTAACTGAACTGAACTGATGGAGGTCCTTATATAGGTTTCAGAGATCTTTCCAGATTATTCCAGAGCCTTCAGATGCTAGAAATTACCAGAAAGTGCTTTAACTTTCGATAGAGAACCCAAGCAAGAAAGGATCCCAATGTATAGGTATAAGGGGGTGTGGTTGCACAAAAAGTCGCCAAATTTGGCGACAAAAATAAGTCGCCAAAACCATCGCCAACTTGGCGATAAACCCATTCCTTGGCGATATTACCATAGACTTCCATTATAAAGATGAGGGTGTAAGGTTGTTTTCCTTGCAAACCATCTGAGGCCTTTAGCATTGAGTTACATGATGCTCAATAGGAAATACATTAATAATACTGCAATTTTCACAATAATCAAATAAAATAAATTTAAACAAATGGAATATTTACAGATATATACAAAATTCATAACATTGCCCCCCTCTCAAGGACTGCACGTCCCGGGCAGTTCAACCTTTGATCGGAAAGCAAACCCGTTACCAACAAATGCTATACTACTCAAAACACTTAAAGCAAACATGGAAAATAACAATTAAACACATTCATAATGCTGAATTATACAAAATATACACTTATTTAAAAAAAAAAAATGAATTAAATTAAAGCATAGACATCATTACATACAAGTATTTAAATAATAACATTAATAATGATAATGCTAAGCAAAAGAAATTATTACATTAACTTATATACAAGACCATGGTCATACTAATTTACATTATTTACATTGCACTATTTACAATTAATGAACTAAGTACTATGGCCATAGTATGGAGCCAGCCTGTCGTAATGAACGACTCTAGGCTTCGAACTTGGTGACTTTCGGATCCGAATTACGACATCGTTCAGTCTGTTTAGGACTGTATAAGGACCGTCCCAGTGCGATTGCAGTTTGGGAGAAAGTCCTTTACGTCGAGTCGGATTATAAAACCAAACCTTGTCACCTTCTTTGAATTGATGTCCCGTGGCTTTCGTGTCGTACCTGGTCTTCATCTTCTCCGTCTGTATATTGATCCGCTCTCGAGCCAAGTTGTGGACGTCTTCAAATCGTGCCTGGAGATTCTGCACGTATCCCTCTGGCGATGAAGGCGCATCTGGAGGGCGACCAAAAATCAGATCACAAGGTAGACGAAGATCACGACCGAAAAGCATCTGAGACGGGGAATAGCCGGTTGTTTCATGGACGGCGCTGCGATAGGCGAGAAGAAACAAGGGAAGTTTTTGGTCCCAGTCTTGTTGGTTTCTTGAGACTAGCAGTGAGAGATTGTTGAGGATGGTACGATTAAATCTCTCAACCATGCCATCCGACTGTGGATGTAAAGGCGTCGTCCTAGTTTTGTCCATTCCGAGAAGTTGACAGAGACCCTCAATCACAGCAGATATGAAATTTCTCCCTTGGTCAGAATGCATTTGAAGGGGAACTCCATACCTTGATATCCACTGGTGTACCAAGGCATCCGCAACCGTAGAAGCTTCTTGATCAGGGATGGCATAGACTTCAGGCCATTTCGTGAAATAGTCCATGACAACAAGGAGGTATTTGTTGCCATCAGCACTTCTTGGCAGAGGACATAGGATGTCAAGGGCGATGCGTTCGAAAGGTGCTCCTACATTGTAGAGATGTAGTCTTCCTTGGCTACGTTTCTTTGGTCCTTTCCGAGCTGCACATGCATCGCAAGATTTGCACCATTGTTCGACGTCAGCTTTCGCTTTTCCCCAGAAGAAGCGCTCTCGGACTCTGTGTAATGTTTTCATGACTCCAAAATGGCCACCAGTGGGACTGCCATGTAATTCCTTGAGGACCTCTGGTATTCGGGATCGAGGAAGTACCAACTGCCACCGAGATGTCTTCCCCTCTTCCGATTCGAATTTTCGGAACAGGACACCATTCCTGACGTGGAGAGAGTTCCAAAGAGCCCAATATTGCTTCGTCGTAGGACTGTAAGTCGAGATGTCTTTCCAACTGGGCTTCGTGCTAGAAGATTCTAATAACTCCAAGATTGGTTTGATCTCAGAGTCTGCCATTTGATCTTCTCAAATCTTCTCATCACTCCAGGGATCTGGTGGCGTCAATAGTGAAGTCTTCGTCTGGCGTATGACATATTCAGGATTATACTTGCTCTCCGCTCTGGAACAATAGCGACAGCTCTCGGGACACGGTCTTCTTGATAGGGCATCGGCGTTTCCATGCGATGAGCCTTTGCGATGCCTGATGTCAAAGTTGTATTCCTGGAGCCATTGTATCCATCTGGCTACTTGGCCCTCTGGGTTCTTAAAATTCATCATTTATGTTAGGGATGCGTGATCAGTACGAAGGAGAAATTTCCTGCCATAGAGATAGTGATGGAAGTGTTCTATGTCTTTCACTATAGCTAATAACTCCTTACGAGTGACGCAATAATTCCGCTCTGGTTTCGATAAACATTTGCTCCAGTATGCTACGACTCGTTCTTGGCCATCTATTTCTTGGGAAAGTACAGCGCCGACACTTTCATGACTGGCATCCGTGTCCACAATGAATTGTTTGTCGGGGTCTGGATAGGTAAGGACTGGAGAGGATGTGAGAGCTTCTTTCAGCCGCTGGAAGGAATTGTCGCATTCTTGTGTCCATAGAAACTTCTGTTTGCTTTCAGTGAGCCTATGCAAGGGTCTTGCGATGTTGGAGAACCCCTGTACAAACTTTCTGTAATAAGTACATAGTCCCAGAAAGCTTCGCAACTGATGGACATTTTCCGGACGTTTCCAGTGCTTTACTGCAGACACTTTTTCAGGATCTGTTCGAACACCTTCAGCTGAGATGATGTGTCCTAAATAGTTTACTTCTCGTTGGAAGAACTTGCATTTCAAAGGGTTCAGCTTCAAATTCGCCGCTCTTAGTTTCGTTAACACTTTCCGAATATTCTCTAGATGTTCTTCAAACGTGCGGCCACCAATGATGACGTCATCTAGGTAGATGAGACAAGCTTCAAAAGTCAGACCTTTTAACACTGTCTCCATGAGGCGCTCGAACGTTGCTGGAGCATTGCAGAGCCCGAACGGCATAACTTTAAATTGCCAAAGTCCTTGTCCAGTAGTAAATGCGGTCTTCTCTTTGTCATCAGGATGGATCTCTACTTGCTAATATCCACTCTTCAAATCCAGTGTGGAAAACCATTTATGTCCTGAAAGAGTATCTAGCGTGTCGTCTATTCTTGGTAGAGGATAGCTGTCCTTCTTCGTGATATCGTTAAGTTTACGATAGTCCACACAAAATCTTGTGGAGCCATCTTTCTTTCGGACCAACACGATGGGAGAGGCCCACGGACTTGATGACGGTTCGATGATGTCACTATCCTGCATCTCTCGTAAGAGCTTAGAAACCTCTTCTTGTTTTGCAAACGGCAAGCGTCTTGGATGCTGTTTAATCGGTGGATGGTCGGCAGTATCAATTCTATGACGTGTCAGAGAAGTGCGACCTATATCATTCTCGTTTTGTGAAAACACATCCGTAAATTCCTGGAACAGTCTTTCTGCGGCGTGTCTCTGCTCAGGAAATAAATTCTCATTTCGTCCAATTTCAGGTGTTAAACTTGTAGACGGCTCCGACAACGTCAAGCTCGGGTCTTTGCAAACACAGGTGACTGGAGCACAGGTAGCAAGCACTTCACCCTTCTGGATAATTCTAGACTTTTCACTTACATTCGCCATCCTCACGGGTATCACATCTCTCGACAGATCTACCAGCGCTGATGCTATTAGCACTCCTTTTGGGCTCTTCTCAGGATATCCAACCAAGCCACGTTGAAAACTACTTTCGTTCTCAGTTAATCCAGGTATCATCATTTCAGTCCGAGGAGGGATGATAACATCTGCCTTGGCTGTGATCCGTTGAATAGACCCGGACTCATTTCCAAGTTTGAAAATAGTGACATCTTCTTGAGCAGAGCGTAACTCATTCTTCTTAAAGTCCAGTGTAAATCCATGCTCTTTTAAAAAGTCCAGTCCGAGTATGAAAGGGTCTGAAATATCGGCCACATAGACTGTATGATGGTAAGCGGCGTTCCCAAACTTTATTTTCAGTTTCATTCTTCCATGTATGTCGATCATATCCCCGGTCACGGTTTGAAGGATAACACGGGGCGGAGTCCAGAGGAGTTTTTCTTTTAGCCGCAGAGCTAGATCCTTCCGAACGATGGTCACATTGGCTCCTGTATCGATGATCATATTACAGGGCAAATCATTCACACGCCCGACTATAAAAACTCCGTTCTCGCCACAACTTCTTGCAGAAATTTGACACACTTGATAATGGGGCTTCTCAAAATCTGGCAACCTCCGCCCCGCGAGATGGCCATTAATTAGTTTTCCTGCTCCGCCGTTCGTGCGGAGCTATTACCTTCTGTGCTGGGTCGGTTTAGGCAGTTTCTTTGAATATGGCCTTCTCCACCGCATTTCCAGCACTTGATCTTTCTTCCAGGTTTGTTGTCCATCAAGGAGTTTATATGTCTCATCACGTCCTTCATCTGCTGCTGTAAACGTTCCACAGCTGTATCCGACGTCTCAGGTATGTTGGCTACTCGCACAAAGTGCCGATCTTTCCTTGTAGCTTGCTGGGCTGCCTCGAATTTCAGGGCATAAACTAAAGCCCCTTTTAAGTCACTGAGATCTGCAATCCGGAGTTGTTTCTGGATCTCAAAGTCACGCACACCATCGATGAAATGTTGCAGAGCTAAACTTTCTCTAGTTTCAGTCGGGCAGTCAGGATAAGCAAGATGGGAAAGTCTCTCGACATCCGTAGCAAGCTCTTGCAGGGATTCAGTGGATTTCTGCTGTCGAGATTTGAGCTGGGGTCTGCTATATTCCTTCATGCATTTCTCGCCAAAGCGCAATTCTAAGGCACTGACGAGCGTTTCAAAATCCAGCGGTTCATTTGCAGGCAAAGTCTGTAGGACGTCGGCAGCATCAGCTCTTAAAGAAGCAGCTAACTGGCAAGCCTTTGTCTGGGAATCCCATCCATTGGCGTCCGCTACGATCCCAAATTGTGTCTTAAAAACTGGCCATGAGGATTTTCCGTCATAGGTCGAGAGTTTAATAGAGGCCCGAGGAAGCATACCTTGATACTTGACATCTTCGGGATAGTTTTCGGTAGTTATCTTTTGTTTCTTCACATTTTCCAACTCCTTTTCTACACTCTCAATCCTTTCTTCTACGTTTTTGGAGATCTTTTGAACTTTTTCTTCTACTCTTTCTTCTACGGTATTGGCTGTCTTTTGAACTTTTTCTTCTATTTCCTGAAATCTTCCTTCAAATTTGTTTTCCACGCTGTCAATTCTTTCATTTAAAGATGTAATTTTATTATCTATTAATTCTTTCAACTCACCAAGGTTGGTTGACATATCTTTCTTCATTTCTTCCGACATCTCCTTCATTTCAGCCTGGTTTGCAGTCATTTTCTCATCTATCGCTGACATTTCCTTCTTCATTTCTTCCGACATTTCCTTCATTTCAGCCTGATTCTCAGTCATTTCCTTCTTCATGTCTTCTTTCAACTCAGCAAGGTTGGTTGACATCTCAGCCTGATTCGCAGTCATTTTCTCATCCATCGCTGACATTTCCTTCTTCATTTCTTCTTTCAACTCGCCAAGGTTGGCAGTCATTTTCTCATCCATCTCCCCTAATTTCTCCAATAATTTAGTCAGCTGTTCCTCCATTGCTCTGGTAATCGGCATTCAATCCCACTTCTGACACCAATTGTTGTGCGTTCGGGGTTCGAAAGGATTGATGCCAATATATAAGAACAATAAAAAGGCTTTATTCACTATAAACAGTGCAATACGATCACAAATATCTTCTGAAAATTACAAGATATTCAGTAATCTTCAAATCCAATAAAAGCGCAGCAAAATTTCACACAGAAACAATGCGTTCAATACGACGTATCAACGACAAAATCGATCCGAGTAACACAGTTCTCAATGCAAAGCCTCTCGTATGAATTCAATCGCAGTTGACAGACAACTAACTGAACTGAACTGATGGAGGTCCTTATATAGATTTCAGAGATCTTTCCAGATTATTCCAGAGCCTTCAGATGCTAGAAATTACCAGAAAGTGCTTTAACTTTCGATAGAGAACCCAAGCAAGAAAGGATCCCAATGTATAGGTATAAGGGGGGTGTGGTTGCACAAAAAGTCGCCAAATCCGTCGCCAACTTGGCGACATTTGGCGATATATCGCCAAATTTGGCGACAAAAATAAGTCGCCAAAACCATCGCCAACTTGGCGATATTACCATAGACTTCCATTATAAAGATGAGGGTGTAAGGTTGTTTTCCTTGCAAACCATCTGAGGCCTTTAGCATTGAGTTACATGATGCTCAATAGGAAATACATTAATAATACTGCAATTTTCACAATAATCAAATAAAATAAATTTAAACAAATGGAATATTTACAGATATATACAAAATTCATAACAATATTATATTTATATATAACGACGAAATCTATCCTTGAAAAGCTCAAGTGACCCCCCCCCCCCCCCCGTCTAGACCCGCAGGATCTAAAAACATGCTAATTTGCTGTTTTAAAAGTATTACCCGATTATGGAAGATTGAATGACATTATTACGACCAGTCACGATCTTCTGCAACCGGCTTGCTATTCATTGTCCTTTGACTTGGGGGGGGGGGGGTATCTGGTTCCCAAGGCCGCATCCATCGCTGTTGCTATAGCTGACGGCTGTTTTCGTGATTGATTAAGTAAGATCTATTACACATTTGAAAATCAGCTTGTATAGCATAGTTAAGTGAAAAATATCGTTGCCTCCAGGACTCTTATAAGAAAGCTTTCTATTATTAGATGCTAGAATAAAGTTGTTTTAAAGATATTGATTAAATATGACGAAATTTTGGATGCTTTTCGCACATAATAATTTATTTGTTTTACTTTCTTTTTTTATTATTTACGTGTTTATAATTTTTGTTTGGAAAATTATTATTTTGGCTTTTATGACATAATTTTCTCCTCATTTAATGCTTTTCGCACGTAATAATTTCATAAATTAAAGTTGTTTTCTTTATTTTTCAATATTCATGTGTAAAGTCATTTGTTAATTAAAAAGATATATTATTATTTGTGCTTTAAAAAAAAAAAAAAATCTGGAAAGAATGGTTAAATAAGTGTATTTTTCAAAATATGAAATAAATCTCTATTGGGATAATGAAAATTTGAATAAAGAATTGCAAATGAAGAAAAAATTAAAATCATTACACAAATTTAAAAAATAACTGGACACTGCACACCGCAATCTAGTCTAGTATGTCCCTGCAAAAGATGATTAAATTGCTATGCAAGTTTTTGATCCTATAAAACTTTTTTAACTGAACTATTTTGACCGATTTCAATATTAAATAGCTCTTTAAATTATTTTTCGATTTAAAAACTGTCTGACTCAGTGTGTTTATCATACATTTCTCTATAAGATAGCCAGTTTCATATTTTTATATGTAACAGTTTTTTTTTTAATATTAACAGAGAAAGAACTTCTGTCACAATAAATTCAACTATGACAGCGACAGCGTTTTACTTTTGTCAGAATAGAGATATATACAGGTTTTACTGAATAACAGCAATATTGTTTAATCTATTTTTTTATCTCTTTTTCTATAAAATTTGCGCTAGGAATGAAAAAAGTTTGATTTTAAAATGAAAATAAAGCTTTTAACGTTGTTTTTGGAGTAAAAAAACAAAAAAAAAAAACAGTAAAATTATAGTAACAGAGATTACATTTAACAAATTATTACTTTATGTTCAACAATTGTGCGCAAATAAATGCATTTGTTGTTTCTATTAAAAAAAATTAAAACTTTTTGTTATAAAATTTTAAAGAATTTTTTATCTTTGAACTTAAAATTGGAGTAACAGAAGTTACCAAAATAAATAAATAAAATCACTTAGTTCTACTGACAGAGGGCGCATAATTTTTTCGAGCTTCAAAGCCGTGTAAACGTTGGCGTTTAATATGTTTAAACATGAGAATTGAAAATGCAAACACGTCATTCTGGACGAAATATCTTCTAGTAGTATATAAATACCGAAGTTACACTCTTAATTTCAAGCTAAATATGATGTGAATATACAGGGTGATTCATAAAAGATGGGCAGAACTTTAAGGGGTTATACTACACTTAAAGACAAATAATATTAAATAGGAGACTAAGGGTCCCAGACGTATTCCCAAGGAGATAGGGGGCATTAAAGTTTAGGGTCCGAAATTTCAAATGATTATAAAACATGGAAAAATTGGTCGATTCGTTTGCGGTTTTTGCAAAAAATTTTCTTTATGCCAGTATTTTCTTGAAATAAAATTTTAAAGTTCAATTTCAAAAAATGCCGATAGGGGGCGCTTTAGACTTTGGAGTAACAAACAACTATTTTATACCGTTATTTTTTGTGTCTCATTAAATGCTTTCTAAAGCTTAGACTTAAACTTAAATTTTGATCTAAAAATCTGAGTCCTAACGAGTAGTTAAGTAGCGTAAACTGAAATTTGAAATTTGAAACCCTTCTCCCCCCAGAACAAAAATCAGTTATTCCCGATCTTTGTGTCGTAGATTAGGCTCTAACTACTGCCGCGTTTTGCTAAAATTATTCTTTATGTCAGTATTTTCTTGAAAATAAATTTTAAAGAAAATTTTCAAAAAATTCCGATAGAGGGCGCTTTAGACTTTGGAGTAACGAACAACTATTTTATACCGTTATTTTTTGTGTCTCATTAAATGCTTTCTAAAGCTTAGACTTAAACTTAAATTTTCAGCTCAAAATCTGAATCGCTGAGCGTGGTTCAGTAGCGAGGGGAGGGGGTTCAAATTTCAACTTCTGAACATAGTTCAGTTTGCACTACTTAACCATGCCCAACGATTCTGTGCTGTGATACGAGGCAAAAATACAACTTTCGTCAAGGACTGCATAGTCGGAATTCACTCATAAAGGCACTGGCACAGTTGGAAACGTCGCTCATGCAAACGTTAAAGCTCCATTCCTGACGCTAGTCACCGGGTGAAGAAGGAAACAGAAAGTATGCAAATGTCAAATGGGGAAGAAGAAGAACACGTATGCAAAATTTCGACACGATTCAGGCATAAAAACCACTGAACGGTGAGTCAAGTGTAAGTCGCTGTAGTAATGAATCGGAAGATGGTGCCCTTCACGAATAAGGAAAAGGCTGAGATGCATTTAATTTACGGAGCGGCAGATGGAAATGGTGCAGAGGCACAACGAATGTACGGAGAGCGATTTCCTAACAGGCGGTTGCCTAACCGCAAAACTTTCGAGCGCTTGCACAGACAGTTGTGTGAGACGGGATCATTTCTCGCTTCCCGGTCGAATGCAGGTCGTGCAAAAAAGGACGAATCAGTAGTTGTTGCAGAAGCCATTCTGGATGTAGTAGCGGCGCAGCCAAGTACAAGTACACGAACAGTGGCTAGCCAGGTGGATACCTCACAGTCCACGACTTGGAGGGTACTGAAGGATGAACATTTGCTCCCGTTTCATGTGCAACGAGTCCAGAAACTGTCTCCAGGGGATTATCCAAATCGTATTGAATTCGCCCGCTGGTTTCTGCAGCAGAACGCGCTAAATCCACATTTTGGACGAACTGTGCTTTTCACCGATGAATGTACCTTCACACGTGAAGGTACATTTAACACACACAATGCACATGTATGGGCGGATGTCAATCCACATGCTACGTATCCACATGCTCATCAGAGACGCTTTTCCATCAATGTTTGGGCAGGAATTCTCGGAGACCACCTAATCGGACCGTACCTTCTTCCTGAACGCCTCAACGGTAAAACATACCTCACATTTCTGCAACATGTGCTGCCAGACCTGTTAAACGTTGTTCCTCCACGCATCCGGCGGGTCATGTGGTTCCAGCACGATGGAGCGCCAGCCCATTACGTACGAGACGTCCGCAACTATCTGGACATCACATTTCCGAACAGATGGATTGGTCGAGGTGGTCCTGTTGCTTGGCCTGCTCGCTCGCCAGATCTTTCACCCCTCGATTTCTTTTTTTGGGGACGATTGAAGGCTCTTATGTATGAGACACCCATTGAATCCCCCGAGGAACTGGTCGCCAGACTTTCCGCCGCTGTAGGGGAAGTGCTCGAAAAGCCTAATGTTTTCGCGAATGTTCGCCGTTCCATTCGTCGCCGTTGTTCTGCGTGCATAACCTCTGGTGGTCACAATTTTGAACATTTATTGTGATTACATGTTAATAAATATGCTTTGGTAACATAATCCTAATTTGTGTCTTTTTACCTCGTATCACAGCACACAATGTGTGGACATGGTAAACTGAACTGTGCTCAGGAGTAGAAATTTCAAACCCCTCTCCCCAGAAACTTAACCACGTCTAACGATTCAGATTTTGGGCTGAAAATTTAAGTCTAAGCTTTAGAAAGCATTTAATGAGACACAAAAAATAACGGTATAAAATAGTTGTTCGTTACTCCAAAGTCTAAAGCGCCCTCTATCGGAATTTTTTGAAAATTTTCTTTAAAATTTATTTTCAAGAAAATACTGACATAAAGAATAATTTTAGCAAAACGCGGCAGTAGTTAGAGCCTAATCTACGACACAAAGATCGGGAATAACTGATTTTTGTTCTGGGGGGAGAAGGGTTTCAAATTTCAAATTTCAGTTTACGCTACTTAACTACTCGTTAGGACTCAGATTTTTAGATCAAAATTTAAGTTTAAGTCTAAGCTTTCGAAATCATTTAAAGAAATACAAAAAATAACGTTAAAAAATAGTTGTTTGTTACTCCAAAGTCTAAAGCGCCCCCTATCGGCATTTTTTGAAATTGAACTTTAAAATTTTATTTCAAGAAAATACTGGCATAAAGAAAATTTTTTGCAAAAACCGCAAACGAATCGACCAATTTTTCCATGTTTTATAATCATTTGAAATTTCGGACCCTAAACTTTAATGCCCCCTATCTCCTTGGGAATACGTCTGGGACCCTTAGTCTCCTATTTAATATTATTTGTCTTTAAGTGTACTATAACCCCTTAAAGTTCTGCCCATCTTTTATGAATCACCCTGTATATGGAAATATGCGTGGAGCTAAGTGCACTTTTTAAAAAAATATCAGAAATAGGAGAAAAAATAAATTAAACCAAGTAATTTATCTCGGATGTAGACAGATTATCTTAAACATATTTTAACTCGCCCCTTAAGAAAGAAAAAATCCTTTTTAAGAAGGATAAAAAATATATTCAAAAATTGAAAAAGAAAATCTTCAACAGTGCCAGATTAAAGAATGCGTACACGGGTTACGAACGTAGAGCCCTTAAATTTGGGAGCACACTAAATTTATAGATAGAGTTTTAAAAAATCGTAGAACATAGTCTCATGAATTGCACAGTTTTATGTATTGTTCTATTGAAAGATGTGAATTTGTGAATACTAGATCATGCAAAATAAATAAATAAATAAATAATTCTTCAAGCTTGCCAAGTAAGAGGCATACAATATATTTACTCTGATTTTATTGTTATATATGAATGTTTTTTGCCTATGTATCCGTGTATTATGCGTAAATGTAACATGTTCTTTTTAAAAGAAACGTATTCCTCAGACATTTTTTTAAAGAATATGCCAAATTAAATGTATTTTTATAAGCTGTACGTAATAATTTAGTTTGTGGCATTAAAAATACACATTCTTGTTACACCTTAACCCCTTCGGCCCTGTTTTTTTTTTTTTTTTTTCAATTTTGGGAAAAAATCACTGTTATGCTAACAAAATTAAAAATAGCTATCGGAATCACAGAAGTTAGGGTTTAATGAAAGTTAACGAATGCGTTCTTTACCAAAACCTCACAAATGTAGTTATTTTGCGTGTTTTTCATATAACAATTGTCTAAGGAAGAATTTTTGAAGACGTTTGGAAAATGTCGTATTACAACTAAATTAAACAAGCATAAAAATTTGGTAATATTTTTTATTTTTTATCACAAATTACCAATTCGGAAAAGGATTCTCAAATTTTAATTTAAAGAGTGAAACGTATGTTTTAATTAAAAGAAATGCCAACGGCTTGTTAATAATTATGAAAATTATTATTATTATTATTATTATTACTAAATGCTAAACATAAGTGAAGTCATAATAGGAAATGTAGAGATTCATGCTATAATCACTATTAGGTGCTGGAATTAATAAAAATAATGTTTAAGACAAAATAATACTCAATAAAAGATATGTCCTATTAGTAGGACGTCAGGGCCGAAGGGGTTAAAGTAGAGTCCTGCATCGGGTCGGCTTACCCGCTTTTAACCGTACCTTGACCCGACCCACGGTTTGAGTCGGATCGGCGCTAAATTTTTTTTGTGGGTCGGGTTTACTTCTACTTTTTTGCTGCGGATCGATTTCAGGTTATTTTTTTACTCTTGCGGGTACGGTAAACATTAAATCATTTTGTCGTGTTCGACCATGACAGGATTTTGCCCATGCAGAACTCTACTTTAAAGTTGTATAAAAGATACATGGATGAACATTATTTCATCTCACTACATATAGTATACCTATGAGTGGCCCAATCTCAAGTCTGTGCCTCTAAAATTCAAAATCTAACCCCGCTTCAACATTTTGTTTATTTGCATGTAAAACTGTAACTGTAACTCATGAACAACAAACTATTTTTTTTTTTAGTTTTGAAAATGTTCGTTTATTTAAGCAGGAGAATATGACTGTTATTTCATCAAAATATGAAGACATCTTTACGTTTATCAGTTTTTTTTTTTTTTCCTCCTTTCATCCGAACAGATAAAACAAGTCTTCAAATTAAAAAAGGACTGCAAAAAAGAAAAAAAAAACCCAATTCCAGTAGAAATAAAACGTTCCTTTTCGTGCGCCAGATGGCGTTATTAATTTTTATAGCTTGTGGTTATTTCTTCTCCCCCCTTATATCTTTAATGAAGTCATTGAAAGGCTGTGGATCTAGTTTTGTTGTTGAATGAAAGATTAAAGAAACTTGTCCGACAAAAGAAAGCGAAGAAGAAAAAAAGAAAGCGAAAAATGTATGATAGGAAGTTTTTTGCCCTTCTTTCAGGAATTAGTGAAATAGGGAATGTATTGGTGAGACGACTAAGTAAATTCAGACCGTTCTGAAAATGAGGAAAACATTTTCGTACTTTCATTATTCATCTGTCCAAAATTTAAATGTTTTCTTTTAAGTAAAGAAATAAAATTATACAACACTCGTTATTTAAGGCTGTTCTCAAATTCAAAGTGGCTAACTTCTGACACATTCCTGAATTCATTTTATTCGTAAACACATAAAACTGGAAGATGTTCTTATTAAAAAAAAAGTATGGAATCCAATAGCGTTTTCCATGTTTCCATAAAGGCAAAAAACTTTCGAGAACGCTGTTAGGGTTTTTAACCGAATTTCCTGGCACGACAGCTCGAGCAATGTCGTTACAAGACAGTATTCGCTTATAACTCAAGACATTTATCGAAAAATGAAAAACTCCATTCATTTCCAAATCACCTCAATAGGCATATCTGGGATAATTTGGTCGCTAAAATATGTGGGGTGTTCTCTCTCTTTCTCCCTTTTAACACTTTCCAACATAGTTGAGGCTTGTTTATGACTTCATTTTGTCTGTCTGTCGCTTGTCCGTGCTCTAATACGCGTAAATATACATGGATTGTCGTGTGTATCTTCTTTTCAATAGTCAGATGGGGGCTGACTTTGATCTGATATATTATTTGATGTAACACTATAAAAATAAAAATAAGATTACATTTAAAATAATTAATATATATTCTTTTATACTCTTGACTTGCTTTCTTTTCATCATATTGGTATTTTTGTATTATTATTATTTTTTTTTTAATCGCATGTTTGCATTTAAATATTGAAAAAGACACTTTTCTGTCTTTATGAGCTTTGCGAATTATTAATATTTCAGATTCCCTGACTTTTGATCACCCAAAATATACCGATTATCGGGTGTTCTAAAATGGACTGACTGATTTTAAAATTCAATAACTTCCAAACGGTGACAGATATTTAAAAAAATCCCTGACGGCTCGGCCTACAGGTACAGGTAGATTTCGAAGACGCAGACCGTGGGGTGCCTATTTATTGTGAATTGCAGAAGAAATTACATTTTTGCCATGATGCGGCAGTTGGGACGGTTAATACGGATTAAGTTCCATTAGAAAGACCCCCACGGAGGGCACCCTACCCCCCCCCCCCCACTAGGGACTATATCCCTCGTGCAGATAATCGGCCGTCATAAATCACCAACCAACCAACCCAGTTTAGTTTGAAATAGCAGCAATAGATGGCGCTGGAAGAAATAAGCGCTCATTTGAGGCCAAAACTGCAATCACCCAGCAGCATTGATGCGAAGGAAGTGGGTTAAATATATAAGGAGTGAGTCTCACTCACCAATGCAATCTTGTTCTTAGGTATAAGCATATACTATACCCACTCCATATATAAGGAAAGGGCAGCTGACGTCACTGTTGGTTAAATTACTGTTGGATAGTAAGAAAAATCTGTCCGTTTTTAGGTGCGTTCGTAATTATATAAATACGTAGCACCTATTGTCGTCGCTTGGTCCGTCCGTCTGTCTGTCCGTCCGTCCGCATATAACAACGCAAAAACTACCCAACCGAATGGTTTGGAATTTAAGATATATTATCTTTGCAGAATTTTGTCGAGACATTTCAATTTTTTTAAAAATCGAATCAAAACTTTAGGAGATATTAATAAAAATATTTATTAAGAAATTTGAATTAAAAGAAAAAAAATCGGTGCTTTCTTGTTAGAGGAGCTTCCGAGGTTTAATGACCAAGCGACCGAGATACTTATTTTATGACAGAAATTAATCTGCAGACGATATAATTCATTTCACAGAATTAAAAATCATCAAGATCTGAATATTTATATAACTAACTATAGTACGAACGCACCTCATTTGTCACGTTTGACGTACAATTTCCAACTTGTTTATGACTCCCACGGTATACATGAGATGGGGCGATTTGATTTGTCTACGTTAAACTGGTCTATGATATGATAGGCCAACGTCACCGCGATGATTCCTACAATAATCGCTACGACAAAAATAAAGTAGTAGATCGGTTGATGAAAGTGTTTGTTTGTAAACATGCCTTTTCCTTATATGATATAACCTCCTTCCTTCACATGTCGGGTGATTTCTGCTTCTGCCTCGATTGTACGTCTGTTGCTCGCAGCGCCATCTATTGCTGGTAATCCGAACTAAAACCAGGAATCACAGAAAAAAGCTCCTGAGACCTTACATAACCCTCCTGCAAGAATTTTTTTAATTTCTGTCACCGCTTGGAAGTTATTTAATTTTAAAATCAGTCATTTTAAGACATTGAAAAAGAAATGGTCACTTACTGACACCACTGTGGTGGTAAATAATTAGGTTAGTCACTAATTAAATCTCAGTTTACAACTATTTCGTTAAAGAATTTTAATTGTATAAAAAGAAGGAAAATGTTTCCTAATTTGTACCTATCCCTTGTACATTAACTGTACATTTGGGGAAATTTGCAGAAAAATATGTCAATAATTACTTAAAAATAAAACTTGAAGACGTTGCCCCTAAATGGTCATTTATTAGTGCGTTCACCTTATAAGAATTTTTAATCAGGTTTATAACGCCCGATTAATAAATTCGTATATAATACCTCAAGTTTCTCAAGAATCACTTACTTTTGATAGCTCGGATTTCACATAATCTGATAAAGATTATCACTACTTCGTTTTCTTTCTTTTTAATATTACTCAATGTTTCTCCTAAAACACACACTTACGAAATGAATCATGGCACATTAGCAATTCAAGTTTAATCTCATTAAAGTCATCACCAATTTCATTAATGAAATTTGTATGAGAAATAGAATAAACTTGCAAAACCACATGTTGTTTTTTAATTGTTAATCGTCCACAAGCAACTCTTGAATTATTTGTTGAATAATGGCATCAGCTCAGTGTGTGTCTTCAAAATTTTATTGCTTTGACTCAGGGCCACGGAGATGAGCCGGTTCAAATTACCGGGGCTCGGCTCCTTTAAAAGGCCCGCCACGGATCTTGTTAGAGTTCCGTACCTGAAAAAACTTGCATAGAGACAAAAACAATATTTAATTTATTGTCAAGCTCAAGTTTATCGTCCAAATGCAATATGGAACTATGATATTATTAAATATATGTATATCATATTGCTGATAGAGTAAAATTCTTTATTGGACCATCTTTAAACCGAAAATTTTGTTGAGCCACAACAAACTGTTGATCCAACAATTTTTTTGTTTAAATATGTCCCAATAAAAATTTTGTTGGACCAACAATACTTTTTTTCTGCTTGTTTTGAATATCTAAAGACGAAATATCAAAGTTGTTAGTGAAATTTACGATGTCCACGTAGAGAAACATTGGAACACAAAATGTTAAAACTCTTGACAACTTGCCAAAGGCCTGAGTACATGTTAGGATGTGAACGGTAGTTTCGTATTTACAGAATACGTAGTTGTAATTGTAACTGCATTCCATTTACAATACATTTATTTCTATGTATATTTTGTAAGGTAATATTTTATGTATTTATAATATATGAAATACGTATTTGTATTTTATAAAACTAAATATTCTTCTTTCTTTTCTTTTCAGATTACTGAAGAACAAGAAAATTTTATTTTAAAGAACCGGTGAAA
Organism: Maratus michaelseni; assembly: GCA_963931845.1. NCBI lineage: Eukaryota > Metazoa > Arthropoda > Arachnida > Araneae > Salticidae > Maratus > Maratus michaelseni. The sequence goes on from OZ007594.1 coordinate 326,880,690, forward strand.
GGAATATACTGCACTGCGGTGTTTCTTGGATGAAATGATCAAGAACTGAGAAAGATTACAATGTTACTATTTTTAAGCCTCGTATCGAGGAAATATTTATTTATTTTCTGAAAGAAAGAACATTTTAAAATCCGATATGAATAATTTTTCTATGTATTTGTATAAATTCAGGGGTCGATGCAGGGTTTTTTTCTGGGGGCCTATTTTGTGAAAAGTAAAAGTTATTTTTGTGAAATGTATTATAGTTTTGTTAAAAATAACATTTTCAACGAAAGATGAAATCCATTTACTCAAGTTCAAACCAAGCATTTATTAATAAATGATATCTTCTTTAACCCTTTCAGCGGTAAAGTAGTTTTGTTACTAAAATGTTTAAATGATTGAATATCATCGGAATTTACAAACAGATTGATTTGAAAATAAATAAATTCGTTTCTTCATGTACATTATAAAAGCAAGATTTTTATTAAAATATTCTGGGTGCATTAAAATTAAGTTGGTATATATAATGTGTCACCGCCCTCCAAAGGGTTAAGTCCTTCTGATAAAGTTTTCATTTCTGATGAACTTGTTTTGTTAGCAAATTACACATTTTAAAACCTAACAAAATAAAAATAATGAAAAATATGCTTTTGTAGAACGGAATTTCGTGAAGGGGACTATTTTATTAAAAGGAAATTTGTGAAGGGTCCTGTTTTATTAAGAGAAATTTTGCGAAGGGGATGTTTAATTAAGAGAAATTTTGTGAAGCGGCCCTAAATAAGCCCGAAATTTCGCCTGCATCGACCCCTGATAAACCTTCTGAAAAAATAAAGCAAATATTTTTAAATAAGCTATTACATCCTATAACTTTCTACTACTAATAGTGGAGGAAAAAAATCAGTTCTACGAAGCTTTTTCTATTTCAAAATTATATATTTGTTAATGTTTCACATTTGATCGGATCAGCTATAATGAATGACAGATTACCCTTACTTCTAAATACAGATCAGGAAAAAGTTCATATTAACCCTCAAAAAATTCATTTTAGACAGGTTTCCATATAGGCAGGTAGATTTATAACATATTCCTTTAAAAGGGACTATAACATTTTTTGTTACAGATAGGTTCTGTCTTCACAGATTTTAACGCTATTAAATTCCAGTCGATGTAGACTAACGAATAGCATGGAATTAAAAGAAATTTAAAAGAATTTGTGCATCACGAAAAATCGGGACTTTTGTCTAGGAAATCGGGACACCTGGCAACACTAAGTGGGAACGCTGCATTCATAGTAAATGAAGATCTACTTTAAAGAATTTGTACTCTGTCATTCTTTCAAAATTTTCTCTTACACATCATGTATAATAAATAGTTTGAAGAACTTTTAATCGCTGATTTTTTTTGCTAAATCAGGCGTAAAACCAACAGAGTGAAAAAGTGACCAAGCCTGGATTCGAACCAGGATCATTGTCATTACGCGCCAATTTCCAACCATTAAGCTACCTGGACGATATCCACAGCCTGGCACTATTCACGCTTATAAGTTGGCAGGGCTACAATCCTGCAGCATGGAAGTAGTTTGAGTCTCATGCTTGCCACAGAAATTGTGGTTCATAGACATTTCATCTTGTGCTGCGGGAGTGTAGCCTTGTCAACTTATAAGGTGGCAGTTTGCGCCTCAGGTTTGCCGCAGGAATAGTAGTTCATGAAGACATTTCATCTTATGCTGTAGGATTGTAGCCTTCCCAACTTATAAGATGGTAATTTGCGTCGCATGCTTGCCGCAGGAATTGTGGTTCATAAAGCCATTTAATTTTGTGCTGTAGGATTGTAGCCTTCCCAACTTATAAGATGGTAATTTGCGTCGCATGTTTGCCGCAGGAATTGAGGTTCATGAAGACATTTCATCTTGTGCTGTAGGATTGTAGCCTTCCCAACTTATAAGATGGTAATTTGCGTCGCATGTTTGCCGCAGGAATTGAGGTTCATGAAGACATTTCATCTTGTGCTGTAGGATTGTAGTCTTGTCAACTTATAAGATGGTAAATTGCGTCGCATGCTTGCCGCAGGAATTGGGGTTCATGAAGACATTTCATCTTGTGCTGCAAGATTGTAGCCTTGCCAACTTATAAGAGTGAATGAGAAGTGCCACGCCAAATCTCATCCAGGTAGCTTAATGGTAGAGCATTGGCGCATAATGACAACGATCCTGGTTCGAATCTAGGCTTGGCCACTATGGTAACGGAAAATTACGTGTTTAAAAGTACATTGCGTGAAGAATAATCCAGGTGATATGCATCCACTGAAAGTAACATAAAAAGGCAGTAGGCTGTAGAATTAAATGCTCTGAAAAGATTCTTTACGATATTAGTTTATTAAACTTTAAATTATAAGCGTACGATTACAAAGTACGTACATAAAGGGATGGGATGGTGCCCGAGAGCATTGTTTAGCAGCGAAAGCTTACATTATTAACTTCTTATCCGAGGCCGTGCGAGAGAGAGAGTGAGCCCTCCGGCACATGTCGATTTTCATGCCATACACATATTGGCAACATGAAATTGGCGAAAGAGCATATGAAAATGAATGATGTCATATAAGCTAAAAATTATCAGTTACGCATTGGCCACTTTTTCACTCTGTTGATTTCATGCCTGATTTAGCAAAAAAAATCAGCGATTAATAAATTTTTCTAGTATTTCTACAGGCATATGCCAATTATACAAAAATAGTTTGAAGTTGCATTTCAGTGAAATGTTCTTTTCCTTTTGTATAGTTTGATAAACTACCTCTAATGAATATTATGTTGACTATTTACAACATAAAAAGTACAATAAATGACCAAAGTCATTAATTTTTTTTTATTTTTTTTTTAATCTAAAATGAGTCATTTAGATAAATTTTAAGGTAGATTTTTAAAATGTTTTAACTTATTTCCTTTTATTCTGCGTCTAAGATGTAAAGTATATATTTATGTGTGTATGTTCATTTATAAGATTTTTTAAGATAGTTAAAGTATTGATAACATAACACCAAGAGAAAGTTCCTGCATGTTATTGTACTTAACAGCTATCATGCTGAAATAGTTGCTTTGTTTTTAACTATTATTCTTTACATGCATTTCATTTTCCCTACCATGTTCACATTATTAAAGATTTTTGAAAGCAACAATTATTATAAGAATTATGAAGATGAACATGTAAAAAGATATATATATTTGATATATTGTACATTTTGTAAAAAAGAAAAAAAATTGTTGTTGAAAAAAAATATTTTTAATATAATATATGTTACATTATTGTATCAAATGTATATTTTTCAGCAGTTTACTTTCTGCAAAATGTTTCAAATATGAAAGAAAACCATCTCATGTCATTCATTACATTTAAATATTTATTGTTGAAAAATGTCAATAGTAAACTGTGCCATAATAACATATACAAACAGTATTCAAAGTAAAATTCATTATGTCATTTGTGAAAAATAAAATAAAGTAAAAAAAAAAATGATTGATTTTATTTCTTTAACTTTGCTTGTAACATGCGTGCCCAGGCAAGGCTGTGGCCGATGCAGGGATCACCGGGATTTGATCCTCCTCCGAATTTTTTGTCAGGATGACTATATATTATTTCTGTATGACTATAAATTAAGAGAGAAAAAAAAAACGTTTTATTATTTAATTGTTTTACCCAATAAATGTACGGGTGACTTCACTTTTGCGCTGAGATTCATAAAATTACACTATATATGATACCCGTGAATTCAACCCTTTATGTTTTAAATTGACAATCACTTTGTATTTTTCTTTGTTATCCGTCCATAATCGAGTTTCGTTCCATCCTATGGAATGGCATGAGATATATATTTTAAATTAAAATTTTAAAGAAATCATCATGATATAAGTGAAAATAAAATTGTGATATATTTTAAATGAAATCACACATTCAACTGAAAGTTTTAATTCATTACTGTTAAATTAGTTTGTATTTTAAAAAATCCCAATTGAACTAAAATAAAAAATATACATTGAAATTGAAGAATCTTCCATAATCTGCTACAATTTTTTATAACAATGCTTTTTCAACAAAAGAAAACAATAGACACTTTGTCGATAAATAAAAAAAAAAAAAAAAAAAAAAAAAAAAGAAGGAAGAAAGAAAGAATATGAAAAGAAAAGGTAGGGGTTAATTTCCTATGGTCGGATGCTGTTATCATAAATCTAACACAAGTTTTTCAGTGAATGAAAACAACAACTAGTGTGTTACTAAAAATAAAGGAAAGAGAAACATCAGAGATTCAGTTTGATGATTTTCGCCAACTGTGTACTTATACTTATTGATTGGTTCATTTTATTTTTATTTCATTAAATATACGAATATTGAATGAGATATATTGAATATCAATATATATTCATTGATATATTCATTGATATATTCATTGATATTCATCAATGGATCATCTCTCCTCCCGCTGAAAAGGGGGGAAAAGATCGATTCGTATGCTTTTATCAAAAGAAAAACACTGTAGCTAAAAATTTGTAAGGTTCCCTCCTCCTCCTAAAATTATCACTTGCTTTTAGAAAACTAAAGACATTCAGAGGTTACGGTAAGCAGTATTAGTGAATATAAAGGGTCAAGCTAAAATTAAATTACGGTATACACTTGTAATGAAATATAATAAAAATCTTAAACGAAACTAACATAAAATAAAATTCCAATCATGCAGTAATCAGTTTAATCACAATCGCTAATAACCTTTTATGCATTCATGTCAGTATTATTATTTTTTTTTTATTTATCTTACTATTTTCAATGATTTAGGCGGCCATCTAACTGTGCTTACCTTTTGTTGCTCAGTCTGCTTAACCCTTAAGAGGCTACTTCACTCAGGCGAAAACACCCGCTCACTAATGTTAATCCTATGGGGGAAATAATTTACGATATCTCATTCACATTTCAATATTTTTAAATGATTTTTTTTTTTTTTTTTTTTTTTTTTTTTTTTTTTGCATTGGATAGCTGAGGTCAATCTTTAAGCAAGTTCTTTTGTACTTTTTTTATTTTTGTTGCAGTTTTTTTTTTTTTTATCAAGGATATTTTCACTTTCGAAACCGGTTCCGAAAGTGAAAGTATCTTAATAAATTTTAAAAAAAAAACTTGTAATTAAAAGCTAAAAAGTAAAAAAGGGCCTGCGTAGAGATTGACCTCAGCTATTCAATGCAAAAAAAAAATCGTTTAAAAATATTGAAATGCAAACGAGATATCGTTAATTATTTATCCCATAGGATTAACGTGGCTGAGAGGTTGTGCTCTCGAAGCTGGTAGACGGGAGGTGCTGGGTTCGATCCCAATCGCGCCCGTCGGCCTAATCGTTCGGAGTTTTCGTGGTTTTCTTCGAGCCGTGGATTTATCCATGCGTAAATACGGATTAGGTTCCCTTAGAAAGACCCCCTCGAAGGGCACACCCCCCGGGCCTATATCCCTAGTGTAGATAATTGGCCGTCAATAATCAACCCAACCCAACCCATAGGATTAATATTAGCGAGCGGGTGTTTTCGCCTAAGTGAAGTAGCCTCTTAACTGTTGTTGGCGGTCTCACAGACCACTGCTTTTTTTCAATCTTCACAGTTTAGCGTGTAACTTTCAGTTTAACTATAGATATTAGTGAAGTTTTGTTTCGTTTGAAGCCGTTTTGGTATGATAGCTAGAGACTTCTGAATAAAAAAAAATTAATTATAGTAGTCCTATATATATATATATATACAGCTCAGTACAGAAACATGGCCACATTTGAGTTAATCGAGCCTTTTTATCATCTTTCGATCAAGTTATCTCAAAAACCGCTCACAGTAACAGGGGACAATTTTTGTCTCAGCAGTTAAGGATTAACTAAAATAAAAAATTTTATCAGCATCATTCCACGAACTCCTTAACTTTAATATGGAATTATGGATATAACATAAAACGGCTGACATTCTCTTCATAAAAGAGTCATCTGATATGAACTAATTTGCTAACACACGAAAAGAAAATCACAAAGGGTAAAATTAAAATTCTGAGGAAAAACTATGCAAAAGAATCAGAATTTTTGGGCTGACTTTTATGTTCTGCTTACCGCTCAATCTGCGACGAACATACATAGATATTGCAAAGTCAGCTAGCCACACACGTTGGTCCAGACCACCCAGGTTGAAGAAAGAAGGAAGGGGATAGAGTGACTTGCGGCGAGTCCTTCGTACTATCCTTCAAGAAATGCTCGGTAAAAAAAAATACAACAAAATCAAACACCAAAATGAAGAAATTATAATCCAACGATACACGCTATTACACTTGCAAAACATGATTAGAGTAACGGGGATGAAAAACGTGAAAATGTGAATGAAATTCGCGCGCTCAGATAGCATTTCCGTGTTTATGGAAGTACGTAGTAAACAAAAAAAATAGTAAACTGGATAAAACGATGAATGAAGTCGCAAGTTTGCAGCCAGTCGCCCTAAGTACCTTTTATTTTATTTTTATGTATTTTTAAATATATTTTTCTTTATTGTAGGAGACGGACAGCTAGCCAATTAAGACTTTGTCCCATATCGCCTGTAAGTAGGTTACTTTGTTATGAAGCAACGTCTGCCGTCTACGATCTACGCTAACTCCGATAAAAATCTCCACAATTTACTGGAACAGGGAAATCTCCCTGCATTTTACTCCTCTTCCACCTAGCAGCCAGAGGAATTTCCATACCACGGATTTTACGTGCACGTACGTAGCATGTTTCAACCATCTCAGGTTCTGATTATAACGTAGATCCCTAAACCCCCCCCCCCCCCATCCTCAAGGTTTTGAGGAGCCTGGGATAAATTCGAGAGTTCTAATATAAAAAAAAATTCTATACTTCCAACACATAATAATCAGGAAATGTTTAAGAATATACTACTTCAAACAAAAGTATTGTTTAGTCATTCTGAAAGCACATTTTCTTAAGCATTTTGTTATGCACGAGATTTTATCCGAGATTTACGAAATCTAAACAATAAATATTATCCAAAATTTCGTTAAAAAGATTTTGTAGGAAAAGAAGTACTCAGTACACTGTAAAAAAAAACTCGGAAACGTTACTCATTCTGGTGGGGCAGCAATGTGGCCCATCGTTTCTAGTTATGTTTCCGCATATTTCGGTCAGATGTTCATAAAAGTTTCCGCATATTTCGGTCAGATGTTCATAAAAGTTTTCGCATATTTCGGAAACATTTACGTGCATTTCGGAAACGTTTCTTTATATTTCAGTCAGATGTTCAGTAACGTTTCTGCATATATCAGAAATGTTTTTGTATACATCGGAAACGTTTCAGCATACATCGGAAATATTTTTGTATACATCGGAAACTTTCTTGTATTTTCCGTAAATGTTTCTGTATATTTCGGAATCTTTCCTGTATATTTCTGAAATGTTTCTGCATAATTCGGAAACTTTCCAGTATTTTCCGTAAATGTTTCTGCATAATTCGGAATCGTTCCTGTATATTTCTGAAACTTTCCTGTATTTTTTGTACATGTTTAAGTGTATTTCAGAATCGTTCCTCTATATTTCTGAAATGTTTCTGCATAATTCGGAAACCTTCCTTTATATTTCAGAAACTATCCTGTACTTTTCGTACAGGTTTAAGTGTATTTTGAAAACCGTACTATAATATTTCAGAAATATTTCTGTGTATTTCGGAAAGCTTCCTGTATTTATCGGAAATGTCTCTACGTAATTTGGAAATATTTCTGAAACGTTTCCTTGTAATTCGGAACCGTTTCTGTATTTTTCTCTGTATATTTTGGAAACCTTTCTGCTTACGTTAATAAGGTTTCTGATTTATATTTAAGGCTTCTTATCAGTCAGGACGCAACTTTCCCTCTCTAATACTGGGCTTGGAGAATGCATCCATATTTTTCAAATTCTCCTCAAAAAAAAAAAAAAATAATAATAATAATAATAATAATAATAATTAAAATTTGTACCATCTGTTTTCTGTAGGCTCTTCTTGAAGAATGTATCTTTCTTTTTTATTTGCCAAAATGTTTCTAAAATTTATATTTAATTTTATAGTTTAAGTGTTAAAATCTAAGTGAAGCAGGCAAGTTGTATGTAAGATTTTAGCACTTTAAATAAAACTAACAATGAAGTTTCAAAATATTTTAGCAATTAAAAAAGAAAGAACACATCCTTCAAGAAGAGCATACAGAAAATAAAAGGTAACAATTTTAATTTTCCGCGGAGAAATTTGAAAAATATGGTTGCATTCCAAGCCCATAAGGTTTAGCATTGAGAGGGGAATTTGCAGCCTGACTGATAAGGAACCTTAAGGAAAGGGCAACTGACGTCACTGTTGGTTAAATTACTGTTGGTTTGGAAGAAAAACCTGTTCGTTCTTTACGGCTCCTACAGTACACATGAGATTCTTGCAATGATAGCTGCGACAAAAATGCTAGATTGGTTGATGGAACTGTTTGTTTGTAAACATGTCCTTTTCTTTCTCTGTGGCTTTTCCGAGAACGGAACATTTCTAGATAAGATACTAAGCTTTTTGAACAAATTTCGAGAAAAATATTATGATTTTCATATCCAATGTGTATCCAAGTGTTACGGTTTCTGAAATTATTAATAACATTTCCAAGTATGTTACTAATATTTTCCAAAGAAGTTACTATTATTTCTTAATTTATGCTGTTAGTGTTCGGGATACCAGAAACACAATACCTAGAATATATTCTAGGTGCTGTACATATGTAACATTTTTCTGGAGCTATGAAACGATATTGAATCCTAATTTTTCTTGCAAAAGAAACGATGTGTCTGGACTGGTAATTTTTCTACGATTTTCTTTTCTAAGCAAAACAATTGCTAAATTTAATCTACTAACAACTAATTCAACATTTCCAAATATTGCAGGTCAGAATTTAGTCCTTCTATATTCAGGATCAGATTAATTTCTGAATTTAGTAGAAAGAAACACAAGTGTTGCTTTGAAGCCCACCTTTCATTTGACATTTCTTTTTTAATTTTACATACATGGAAAATCATCAATGCTACTAATATTATTTCCCAGAGGGCTTAGCAGAGTTCATTTATGCTTCACTAAACAGCTTTTTTATATTCAGATACATTTAGTACATATAGTTATTGTATTCTAAACTACCCAGATGGTTTCTAACCGGCATATCAAGATGCCATATGACTGGTTAACAGCCCATTTATCCCATTCATATTTCCCGCTTAGATAAGTCCCATGAAGATATGTGATTATTCATATTATTTAAATATCTCTTTAGAAAATAAATATTTTTAACTTATTTTTGCAGGATGCCTTTCCCCCTGCTCAATGAATAGTACCCACACAAAAAAAAAGAAGTAAAAAATATTAATTTCGTAAAAAGATAAAAAAAAAAAAAAACGAATGCATTTTACTCCCATGAATTAAACATTAGTGAGGGAAATTCAAAATACCAGTGAACAGCAACATTATAACATCGATACTATATTTAGGAATTTTGTTTTTAATAAAACAGTAATAGATTGGAAAATATTCTTTTTTTTTCACGCATACTTTTCTTGTTACGTAACTACAATTTTATGGTTATACATAAATACTTGGTGGTTTGCAGTTACTTTTGTATCGCATAAAAAAAAAATGCAGAGAAAGTGTTTGAGACACTCTATTTACAAGACTCTTATTTACCGTATTTTCCTGCATATAATCTGTTAAAAAATCCCTCAAAAATTTTAAGCACGGATTATCTGCTAAAATTATTTTTAAGCAAAAGTTCACGTCAGATATCCAGTTTCTACCGGCAGTCATAAAATAAAAATGTAAACAGCTATCACATGATTGTCTGCTATCTACCGTTTGTGGAGTTGCTTGTGATTGGTTCACATGACGTGTACGTGGGAGTGGCTTCCGATTTTTGTTATATTTTTTAGCCTTTTGGCAACATGCTTCTATGAAGTTTAAAGCGTTTCTCAACTCATCTCTTCAATTTTAATCATTTAGATTTAGGATTCAGTTGAAACTGAAACATAACTATGAAAGACCGTGTATTGTTATCACATTGAAAGGTATAATAATGTCTAAGAGAAATAGTTAACACTGCAGTATTTAAACTGAACATTATTAAAAAAAGCAGATGTTGAAGAGGACTTAAAAACAGAAATTATTATTCAATTAGGAACACCTTTGGGATTAGCCTGCTGTCCGCCATCATGTTTTTTAAATCAAAACACGTTTGTTTTGTTTCTCATTTCCAAAATAATTTTCATCCATATTTACTTATTATAAACACGTTATTTAATTTTATTGACTAATTTATTTATATTTAATAATAAAAGTTAAAATGTTTTGATTTAAAAAGTGAGATGGCTAACCGCGGGCGATAAATCAAAACATTTGTTTTGTTTCTGACATAATCAAGTTAAATCAAAACATTTTAACTTTTATTATTAAATATAAATAAATTAGTCAATAAAATTAAATAACGTGTTTATAATAAGTAAATATGGATGAAAGTTATTTTGGAAATGAGAAACAAAACAAATATGTTTTGATTTAAAAAACAATGGCGGACAGCAGGATAAACCCAAAGCTTCAATTTTGTCTGAAATTGGCATACCAGTCACAAAATGACATCTTAGGAGTTCAGAGTAGATGTTTGAGACATAACCAACATCTACTTTTCAGCCTCTCTAAGTTCAATTTTGGAAACACCTGGCACTAATTTAAAACAGAGAGAGAGGTTTGTCATTATTTTTATTAATTGTCACAGTAATAAATAAAATATATCTGAAATACAAGGTGCCTCAAATATTATATGCTTGAATTTTTTTCATTTTTGTAAAAGCAACTGCAACATCTAAACCAGGTCAATAATCCTATGGTAAGGAAAGATAAAAGTGCAAAGTTCAGTTTTAGCTGTAACACCTACTTTGCAGCATCAAAATTTGCAATTTTGGTGACACATGGTGCCAATTTAAAATCAGCAGATATGTGCCAATATTACTTTTCTCTTTATCATGATAAAAATTAAGTCCTATAAATAACTCAGTGCCTCAAACACCTTCCTTGCAGATTTTTTTCTATTTAAAAAATTCAGTGGTACAGAAGTTGCAACTGTTAAGTAGATAAGTAAAAAGTGTTATTTTACGAAGTTTATTACCACATAACATTTCTATTCTTAGTCATACACAATTTTAACAACAGTCTGTTTTCTTATTATGCAATACCTGTCTTCAGTATTTAATAAACAACTTCAAACAACATAAAATAAACAATACTATTATTTTCTACTTCTGTAATATAAAACATTTTTACATATCCAAGCATTAAAGTGTATTTTTAAAAATATATTTTCGTGTCACTATTATAGTCTCACTGCAATCATTACAATCCAAGTTTAATTCATTTGATTAACTTAGTTAAATTAATCACAATAAAAGAAAAGTAAAACATATAAAAGTAAAAAACAAAAAGAATATTTAAAATAATTCTTATTTTCTTTCATTGTGGTTGATTAAGCTAAGTTTAACTGTGTTAATTCACTTTAATAAATTGATAGATATTTGTAATGTAAATAGTATCTACTAGGGGATGAACCACCAAAATGTGATTAACACCATTGTGCATGCCTTTTGTATGAGTGGCTAATTGCAAGCTTAACCCTTTGTGACTCAACTACTCCGATTTGAAAAACATTTACTCAGATGTCAGAATACATCTTTTTAAGCATTTAAAAAATAATATAGAAAATTAGAACACACACACACACACACATATATATATATGTATTATTAATAAAAATATATATATAAATATATATTTATGTATATTGACTAAAAGGTACTTTTCTCACATCTAAAATAAACAGAAAATTATATACTTTTCATAATATTGTTAATTTTTTAATTCAAATTTGTAAAGTATATGAATTTACCGTTGTAAAAAATCTATCTTTGGCTGTCTCCAGCCTTTTTAATTTGACAGAATTTACGAAATTCATTTTAGTAATAATGACGTGAAACTGCTCAAAGATAAGTAAAAATATGGTATGGAAAATTAACCCAGTATTGCAATCTGTTGAGAATTTTATGAGTAATTTACATCAATTTCTGTGTTGGAAGGTAGCAGCAATAAATAAAATCGCCTTTTAAATAGTACTGTGTAGGAAACATTGATATTTGGGTATTTTACAGATATGCAATGTGCTGATACAGATTGTTAACGGCATGTTATTAAATTGTATGCTCAAAACATTAATAATAATTAGTATTAATAAAAATACTAAAGAAAAAGAACATTAAAAGTTATGTGTTGATTTACCAATGACCTCTTAAAAGAAACCATCTATGTTTCCAAAATACATAAATTTAAAAATAGTTAAAATACTAAGCATCTTTTTAGGAATTAATAAGGGTTAGGAATTAATAAGGGTTTAGGAATTAAAATGGGTTTCTACAAACTACATTTAATATTTTGTAAGGAAAAAATAGGAAGATTTGTGTCAAACATGTTCTATTTAAAAACCATTTAAGAGAAATGAAATAGAAAATGGTTACAAAAGTTGAAAAGGATCAATAAAACTATAGCTTAATTATCAAACAACACTGTTGGTAAAACATCTAATATCTGAACAATTTCAAAAAAGCTATAAACTGCATGTTGCAAATTTTTAATCTCATAAGCAATTCATAATGAAGTCTATTGTAGCAGATTTAGATGATAATTTTAAATATTAAATGTAGGGGAGACTGGTACACAGTGGAACATTTTTTCAGTTAAAAATTTTGTTCTCTTTAATGGACAAACCGATCTGCATGAAAATGTTTTTGAATATTCCTTAAACATTTATACATTTATCATAATTTTCTCATAACATAGTTTTCAATATTTTTCAAAAAATTTTTTTATATGCATCCGTAAAGTGGACCACTGTGCCCCACTTCTGGGGCACAGTGGACCGCTATTAGGTATTATCTGAAATACAATATAAGTCTATTTTTCATTAATCTAAGTCTTTTTTATTTTCCCTTTACCTGCAAAATAACATAGTAATATAAATTTACAAGTAACATTTTGAAACAAAAACAAAATGAATTATATTTTGAAAATAATAACAGATTAATACAGGAACAATTGCACTTTAGTTGAAGTTATTACTTATAAGTACAAAAAAATCAGCGCACATTAAAATTTGCAAATGAAATTCCAAAATACTTAAGAGTAAGATTGAGCCTGGAATTTTCCTGAAATACTTTTGGGTCTGGGAACAATATTATGACATCATTGACAACAATAGATTCATCTACAATTTCGGGAAAAATAAACTGATTTCCATTCAATTTGCATCTCATGAATCTTACTTGAATAGAATCATCACCAATTTAGACTACAGTTATATTTATCAAAGGCAGTATATACAAAACAAAATATTTCTTACTATATTATATAAATTGTCATTTTTCTTTGTTTACTTTATTTTACAGTTAAATAACTTTTTTTAAACAATATTTCTTTATAGTAAATAAGCAATTATTAAATATTTTGAACATTCTGCATTACAGGAGCAGAGTGGATTGTGGATCACTGTGCCCCAGGAGTGGGTGGTCCACTGTGACCCATGTTGAAGTTCAATAAATAATCATATTAATATTGTTTATAGCTTCCTTTTAAACATCCATATACTTAAAGCTAACCTGCTTTTTAGTTTTTCGTGCAAAAATGCTATTTATACGCATGCGCGAGCATTCAGCTAATCAGCTAGAGGCTTTTACTATCTTCAGACGCGATGTTCCAGCCAATGAGGTGAAGGCTTTTTCCTCTCTCTAGAAGCGTATGTGTTCCATTTGGTTGTTCGGTTGTTGAAACTTTATAGATTTCTTTTATTAAGGTATTTTTTCATTTTACCGTATTTATTTTCTTTTTAAGTCGTATGTATTTTAGTACTTTGAATTTTTTATAACTAACCCTTTTTTTGAGAGAGAGAGAGATTTCGTGGCACGAAATTCCGCGAATCGTTTCCGATGTAAACAAACTAATTTTAAACTTTTAATATGTAATTCTGTGTGATATGATTAAATTCAGGTTTTCTCAGCGACGATCACAGTATTTTTACCAAATAATTTTTGTATTAATCAAGCTTTTTTGGTTATTAAGCATAGCTAAACACGAAAGAAAACTTTGTTATTTTAAGATTTTGATGTGAATTATTTGCGTACATTTATAAGACGAGTTTCACTGAATAATTCAAGAAAAAAAAATCTCATCATTATACATATTTAGTTTTGCATTATTAATTATTTACTTGGCCTTTACTTTTAATATTTCAAACTTACAGCTGAATGTAACTATTAAAACATTTGAAATACTGTATTCGTAAAATGAAATTTCCGCTTAAACACTCGACAATTACTTTTAGTTATGCATTATTAATTATTTACTTGGCCTTTACTTTTAATATTTCAAACTTACAGTTGAATGTAACTATTAAAACATTTGAAATACTGTATTCGTAAAATGAAATTTCAGCTTAAACACTCGACAATTACTTTTACTTATGCATTATTAATTATTTACTTGGCCTTTACTTTTAATATTTCAAACTTACAGTTGAATGTAACTATTAAAACATTTGAAATACTGTATTCGTAAAATGAAATTTCAGCTTAAACACTCGACAATTACTTTTACTTATGCATTATTAATTATTTACTTGGCCTTTACTTTTAATATTTCAAACTTACAGCTGAATGTAACTATTAAAACATTTGAAATACTGTATTTGTAAAATGAAATTAGTTTAAACACTCGACAATTACTTTTAGTTATGCATTACTAATTATTTACTTGGCCTTTACTTTTAATATTTCAAACTTACAGCTAAATGTAATTATTAAAACATTTGAAATACTGTATTCGTAAAATGAAATTTCAGCTTAAACACTCGACAATTACTTTTAGGTTAAATTCAGGTTTTCTCAGTGACGATCACAGTATTTTTACCAAATAATTAAAAGTACTACATGCATGCATCTATCTATCTATATTAGAAATTGTGCAGGTTTCTGGTCACTGTTTTGTTTACATATTTTAAACAAAAATTTCAATTTAATAATGCACTGAAAATTATAATGAATGCTTACAATTAAACACAACAACACAAAACAAAAAATTTCACAGAAACACATTATTTCCCCCGATATTTTCCCACAACTAATCAATAAATTTCATGATATTTTATTGCGATTTTAAACCATGAACTTTAGTACTTTTCTGTTATACGGACACTATGCCAAAATGTATGTATGTATGTTTGGCGACAATAGTGTACGTATAACGGAAAAGTGCCTGAATTATTATTTATATATATATAAAATATAAACATAATTGGCGACACAGCAAGTTTTCTGGATTTCTCCCTGTCTCTCTAACCACATTGTTAACAAAACAAAAAATTCATGAAAAACACATTATTTCCCTGATATTTTCCCACAACTAATCAATAAATTTCATGATATTTTATTGTGATTTTAAACCATGAACTTTAGTACTTTTCTGTTATACGGACACTATGCCAAAATGTATGTATGTATGTATGTTTGGCGACAATGGTGTCCGTATAACGGAAAAGTGCCTGAATTATTATTTTTTTATATATATATAAAATATAAACATAATTGGCGACACAGCAAGTTTTCTGGATGTGAAAGGCGGAGATTAATTTCATTCATTCAATGACCGTTTTAAAAGTTTCAAGTTTGGATTGAATGCACCTGAACATAAAAACCGATACCTATTTCTATGTTCATGATTGAGTTATTTGGATATCTTTTCGTATAGCACAGAAAATCATTTTTCCCGCTTTCGTAATACAGATAAATTCTGGTGTATTTTTTTTTCTTCTTTTTATATCATAAGTACTTTCTACTTTAAATTTTTTAATTGTCGAGTTTCTAAGCTGAAATTTCATTTTTTGAATGCAGTATTTCAAATGTTTTAATAATTACATTCAGCTGTAAGTTTGAAATATTTAAAATATTAAAAGTAAAGGTCAAGTAAATAATTAATAATGCATAACTAAATATGTATAATGATCAGAATGACATATTAAAATGTGTACAGAATGACATGAAAATTTTAAAAAACTGAAATTTTGCACTTGCAACTTAATTGTAAATTTCATTGTTTACATTGGAAACGATTTGTGGATTTTAAGAATTTGCTGAACTTCGTGTCACCAAATTACTAAATCTCTCTCTCTCACTCTGCAAAAAAAAAAAAAAAAAAAAAGTGTTAGTTTAAAAAAATTCAAAGTAGCAAAATACATACAACACAAAAAGAAAATAAATACGGTAAAATGAAAAAATTACTTTAATAATAGAAATCCATAAATTTTCAACAACGACATCAAACGAACGTATCTCATCTTTCGTTTGTGATAAGGAACGCTCCTTTGGCCCCCTCCACTCATTGGCTGAATTGTAAAGGGCAAAATTGGGGGACAAAATGACTACAGCATTTCTGAGAAAAGAAAAAATCAGAAAATTCACAGAAAATAATTATTTTTGTTGCAAGTTGGGTTAACTGTCTTTATGGTTCGAGTCGATTTCAGACTGAGTGTAGATTTCAGCAAGTTGGATTTGGGTTAACCCGATTTTTCAAAAGTTAGTTCAAGTTCAGTATATTATTTCAGATTAAAACTATACCTATCAGGGCTTGAATTTCAGGGCGGGATTCGCACAGAAAATTTTGAAATCCCGCCCAAAAAAGATCATGAGCGGGAGCCTCCCGCCCAAAAAATTTCAGCATTTTTGGAGAAATTTGCATTATTTAATTTACCTGCAACCGAACGATAAATTTCGTGATTTTTTTTCCCCGCAACTGATTGACGGACTGTGTGTTTTTTCCGCGACTGATCAACGAACTTTGTGGTTTTTTCCGTGACAGATCAACGAACTTTGAGTTTTTTCTGCGACAGATCGACGAACATTGCGTTTTTAAGCGATTGATCGACGAACCTTGCGTTTTTTGGGGACATATCGACGAACTTTGCGTTTATTCCGCAATCGATCGACGAAATTTTTCTTTCTTCCCTGACTGATCGACGAACTTTGCATTTATTCCGCAATCGATCGACGAAATTTGCTTTTTTCCGCAACTGATCGACGAACTTTGCGTTTTTTCCGCGACAGATCAACGAACGTTGCATTTTTTTCTGCGACTGATCAACGAACTTTGCGTTTTTTCTGCGACAGATAGACGAACATTGCGTTTTTTAAGTGACTGATCGACGAACCTTGCGTTTTTTGGGGACAGATCGACGAACTTTGTGTTTATTCTGCAATCGATCGACGAAATTTGCTTTTTTCCCACGACTGATTAACGAACTTTGCGTTTTTTGGTGACAGATCGACGAACTTAGCGTTTTTTCCACGACAGATTGATGAACTTTGCGTCTTTTCTACGATCGATCGGTGAATCTCAATCAAGTAAAATCTAATGTCAGAAATTTATTTAACAACCTAATTGTTAAGGGTCCCTAACACATTTAATGGAACTTGAAAAATACACTGCATATATAAAACTTAACTTTCTTGCCTTTTTTATAATAAAAATAAACATTTTACATAATCATTCTCAGTTGACTTAATTTTTTCAATGGTATTTTGTCATGTCTGCATTAATGTAATTCTTTAAATAGCACGTAAAAGAATAGTGGGGTTTAAAGATTTTTTTTCTCCCTCCCAAACATTACAACTCCCCTCCATTTAAAAATGTTGGTAGGGAGACTCCCGTCTTTGGAAAAATTGAATTTCAAGCCCTGCCTATAATATGTTTGTGTGTATTGAGGTTTGTATAGATGTTTGTGTGTGTGCTGTTTTTAATACAGACAGTTTCATTTTTCACACGAACCTTTCAAAAAATTCACATTCTTTGCGCAATGCTTTAACAAAATTCGCATTTTTTTTCGCGATTCTTTAATGAAATTCGCATTTTTTTCTGTATCTTTTTTTGTCGAGATTCATAATTTTTTCAGCTATCCTATGACGTAATTCATGTTTTTTTTTCAGCGATAATTTGACGAAATTTGTGTTTTTTCTGCGATTTTTTTTTTTCACGAAATTTGCGTTTTTTTCCACGATTCTTTTATGAAAAATGAAATTTGCGTTTTTCTGTGATCCTTAGACGAAATTTTCTTTTTTCACAATGCTTTGATAATAATCACATTTTCTCTGCTGCCTTTTGATAAGATTCATGAATTTTCAGCAATCCTTCGATGAAATTTGCGTTTTTTCAGCAATCTTTGAAGAAATTCGCATTTTTCTCGCGATACTTTAACGAAATGTGCGTTTTCCAGCGATTTTTTGATAAAATACATTTTATTCCGCAATTTTTAGACGAAGTTTGGCAAGAAAGCGCTATCTTTGGGTGAAATTTCCTGTTTTGCGATTCTTTGACAAAATTTGCTCATCTTTTGTGTAAATCGCGTTTTTCTGTGGCCTTTTAACAAAATTCACGTTTTACATGATCCTTTGATGAAATTAGTGTTTTTCCCGTGATCATTTGACGAAATCTAGGATTTTTTTCCCGCGAAGATTGATTATATGTTTTTAGTCTGCAGGTGCCCTAAAAAGTTTGTGACGCCTGTCGCTTCATTGCACGCATTCTGCCACGGTGTATCAAACAAACAAAATTCATCCTAAAGAATTATTGTTTCGTTTCTGGAAATGAACAACCGTCAACTCATTGGCTGAATTATAAAGGGTGAAATGTGTAGGCACTGAGTATCATCTATACTATTAATGTCAGTAAACGTCTGTCTGTGTGTGTGTTGTTGTGTCTGGCGTCTGTAAGCATAAAACTCTGCATGCAGACGACGGACATAAGTGCTTTTGGTATAAAAAAATTCGGAAGGGGAGTTTTTAAAATTCACAACATTTTGCGGGAGAAGCGGGGTGCGAACGAATTTAAAAAATGAGTCCGCATCAATAATTATGGCGGCGGGGGAGGGAGTATGTTTTGCCTACACGGGGCGGAGACTTTTCTTTGTTGACACCACTCATATGATATATCGTTCGAAAGGCCTGTGACTGCCTTTTCATGTTATGCATCTGTGTGGTCCATCCCCCCCCCCCTGCCAATTGGGGCACTTTTCTAAATTTTGCACATACCACTCATGTTATATATCGTTAAAGAGGTCTGTGACCGCTTAATCATATTATGCATCTCCGGTGTCCATCCCCCCACTTTGCCCCCCCCCAAGGGGGTACTTTTGTAAATTTTGCACAATCCCTTCATGTTACGTATTGTTGGAAAGGTCTTTGACTGCTTATTCATGTTATGCATCTCCGGGGTCCATCCTGCCACTTCCCCCACCCCCCCTTAAGGGGGGCAATTTTCTAAATTTTGTTGACACCCCTCATGTCATATATTGTTGGAAAGGTCTGTGACCGCTTAATGATATTATGCATCTCCAATGTCCATCTCCCCACTTTGCCCCCCCCCTCCCCCAAGGGGGTACTTTTCTAAATTTTGCAGACAACCCTCATGTCATATATCGTTGGAAAGGTCTGTGACTGCTTAATCATATGCATATCTCTGATGTCCATCTCCCCACTTTGCCCCCCCCCCCCAAAGAGGTACTTTTCTAAATTTTGCAGACAACCCTCATGTCATATATCGTTGGAAAGGTCTGTGACTGCTTAATCATATGCATATCTCCAATGTCCATTTCCCCACTTTGCCCCCTCCCTCCCCCAAGGGGGTACTTTTCTAAATATTTTGCAGACAACCCTCATGTCATATATCGTTGGAAAGGTCTGTGACTGCTTAATCATATGCATATCTCTGATGTCCATCTCCCCGCTTTGCCCCCCCCCCCAAAGAGGTACTTTTCTAAATTTTGCACACAACCCTCATGTTATATATCGTTGGAAAGGTCTGTGACCACTTAATCATATTATGCATGTTCCGTGTCCATCCCCTACTTTACCCCCCCCCCAAGGGGGTACTTTTTAAAATTTTGCACACACCCCTCATGTTACATATTGTTTGAAAGGTCTTTGACTGCTTATTCATGTTATGCATCTCCTTGGTCCATCCCGCCATTTCCCCCTCCCCAAGGGGGCACTTACCATTTACTTGCACAACAGCACTAAATGTGTCAGATGAAAGAAATTCCGCGAGTACATGTGCCAGTGAAACTTAGCCAATTGCTGTTCTTCAACCTAGCTTTAATTCAAAGTGGGTTTTTTATTTATTTGAATTATTCTGCAAAAGTTTCAAACATTTTAAAGCAGCTATGAATTTTATTTTTATGGTACTATCAAGTTTTTTGCCGTCAAATTTTGATGGGTTCCATCTAGGTATTAACTTTAAAGTTAAATAAAAAAAGGATCTTAGCTTTACAAAAAAGCTGTTTTATCTTATTTATCTACAACCTTTAATTACTAAAAAATTGAAATATGATGATGAAAAATTTTACTTTTAGAAGCTCAAAACAACCAATCAAGATAAAATAGTTCAATCTGAGCTAAACATATTTTCTGAAGGCTATAAATAATCAGTGCAGTGCTGTTGTCTATTTATTAGGATATAAGAGAATCTTTAAAAAAGTTTAAATAAATAAAATATTAGAGGGTGGTCCACTGTGCGCATAGTTCCAGTGTGTATCGGTCTCCCCTACATGAAATTTAAATGCAAAAATTAATTTTAATTGCAACTAATTTTTCCACAATGTGACTTTCAAATTTGAATATTCTTTCACCTCTTAAAGATAGTATCAATATGTGCCTTGAATATTTATATAATTTTGAATATATAAAATAAATTATACGAAAGGATATATATATATATGTAAATTTCTAAATTATATACCATTTACTATGAAATAAAATGTATTACATATGTTACAGCTAATAAAAAATAACTGCATAAAATTAATATTAAGAGCAAAACAAATATATGCTTTGCTGTTTTTTTAAAAAAAAATGCTAAAATTTACAAAAATTACTCTTACCTGCATCCTGATTTGTCCTTCCAATTTTATCTTGTATGCAATTATGGAGGAAATAAGGTTTAAATTTAAAAAAAACCATTTTATTAACATTTGATGTTTATGCTTTATAATTTACATCGTATTTAAATACCAAATGTATTTACAAATTCTTCTCACATTACACAGGCTTTGCAGCAGAATTTAGCTTGTTTCGAATGGTGGCACGTACAAGTGATACATTTACACCAAACTTGCAGGCAACATGGCCCTGAATATCCATTATCCTGGATCCCATTATCAGAGGAGACCGCGAAAACACTTATATAAGCGAGGTATGCAATTATACGTTACCGGATTAAGCAGGTACATCAACCGAACATTAACTGAAAAAAAAACCCTGGATGCATGAAACTCAACATGCAGCAATCTCTAGAATGCATAAAATTCATTCAAACAGCAGTTAGTAACATATATATGTACGCTTCGCATACATTAACTGAAAAACAAAACAAAAAAAAACGTGGATGTATGAAACTCACCATGCAGCAATCTCGAGAATGCATGAAATTCATACAAACAGCAGTTAGTAACATATATATATATATGTACGCTTCGCCTACATTACCCCCCCCCCCCCTCAAACAAACAAAAAAAAACATCCTGGATGCACGAAACTCACAATACAGCAATCTCTAGAATGCACGAAACTCACAATACAGCAATCTCTAGAATGCACGAAACTCACAATACAGCAATCTCTAGAATGCACGAAACTCACAATACAGCAATCTCTAGAATGCACGAAACTCACAATACAGCAATCTCTAGAATTCATGAAATTCATTCAAACAGCGGTTAGTAACTTTTATATATATATGTACACTTCACGCACATTAACCGAAAAAAAAAACCCCACAAATTGAATTTCAGAAGAAAAATTGCAAATTTCACCATTCAAGAGTGTAAAAATCCTGAATTTCGTCGATAGTGCGTGTAAAATCATGAATTTTCTCAATCGAAATAATGAATTTTGTCGATTGTGCGCAGAAAAATAATGAATTTTGTTGATCGAAAGCGTAAAAATCACAAATTTCAGCGATCAAGTGTGGAAAAATCCTGAATTTCGTCAATCAGACGCGGTAAAATCCTGAATTTAATCGATCGGATGCAGTAAAATCATAAATTTTGGCGGTCAGGTGAAGAAAAATCATAAATTTCGGTGATCTGATAAAAAAAAAAAAAAAAAAAAAAAAAAAACAAGAATTGTGGCAATTGGACACGGAAAAATCATGAATTTTGGTGATCGGACGCAGAAAAATCGTGAATTTCATCGATTGTAATCGGAAAAATCATAAATTTTGGCGGTCAGGGGCGGAAAAACCAGGAATTTTCATGATCGGGTGCGGAAAATTCATAAATTTCAGTGATCAAATGCGGAAAAATCATGAATTTCGGTGATCGGGTGCGGGAAAAATCATGAATTTTGTCGATCGAAAGCGTAAAAATCACAAATTTCAGCAATCAAGTGTGGAAAAATCCTGAATTTCGTCAATCAGACACGGTAAAATCCTGAATTTAATCGATCGGATGCGGTAAAATCATAAATTTTGGCGGTCAGGTGAAGAAAAATCATAAATTTCGGCGATCTGATGCAAAAAAAAAATCAAGAATTGCGGCAATCGGGCGCAGAAAAATTACAGATTTCTGTGGTCAGGTGCAGAAAAATCACGAATTTCAGAAATCAGATGCAAAAAAATCAAGAAATTTGGCCGTCGATTGTGGAAAAATCATTAATTTCATCGATCGGACGCTGTAAAATCATAAATTTTGGCGTTCGAGTGCAGAAAAATTATGGAATTAGGCGATCGATCGCGAAAAAATCAATTTTGGCTATCGGGCACAGAAAAATAAAAACTTTCTCCGATCGGGTGTGGAAAAATCATGAATTTCGTCGAACGGGCGCGGAAAAATCGCTAATTTTAGGGAAAAAAGGTAAACGGAAAATCCTGCATTTGGCCGGTTCTTTCCATGTTTTTAGTCGCCAGTTTTTCAAGTTTAATCGACGAGTGGCGACTGGCAAGTGCTTATTTTCACCTTTACTCTGAACTTGTTTACGTTTTACATGCGACTCTCGGCATTGAGCAATAAGTGACAGCGTTCATCCATTATTTTCCGTAATTCGCTAACTTTGTTAGTATAATAATTAACACCGTAATTCATTTTTTAAATGTTTATACATAGCCATAAGATAGCTAAAAATATGTACCGACAGACACTTCTTCAAAACTGGTTTCTCTTAAAAAAATTAGATAGATTCAACGTATTTATAAAAGCCTTACTAGAAAAAATATTTCATAGGATATTTGTATTTTCAAAGTTTTGTTCATATTATCTTATTTTAAACTTTTCTTTAATAGTGATGGATTTAATTTAGAGTTTGTTATTGTGAATTCAAATAACTCATATTTATTACAAAATTAAATTAAATATTTGAGCCTTTTATCGTTACAATGAAATTTATAATATTGTTTGGGTTGATCTTGACTGTACTTAGCCTGTGTGTCAATATTAGTGTGAATCCAATTAATGATTTCTCAAGGTTTTTATATATATTTTCAATTGCTTTTAATCAAAGTTTATAAATAATATACCAGGAGGAAAATAACTTTATAAAAATTATGATTTAAAGTAATGCTATTTTAATTATTGTCCTCTTGAATGATATGTTACATGAAATGTGATTAAAAGCTTTTTCTTCTTTTTCCAAGATAGTTTGCCAAATTGGTATGTTACAGATGTCAGTTAACATTTTTCAATTAATAACAAGATATTTGTTGCTATATTTTTATACTTGATAGCAGGGGTGTAAAAATCCAGTCGCCAATGGGTAGATTACTACCACTAAATTTTTAGTATTGTTCGACTAATAAGAATACTGATAAAATTTAGGTGAAGTATAATAATAAAATTTAGCCGAAGAATACTAATAAAATTTAGTGGTGAGAATCGGCCCACTGACTCCTAGATTTTTACACCACAGCTTGATAGCTTATTTTTAAATTTTGGATGCTGTTACTTGTTTGTAATAATAAAAACTTTGGATTTAAAGAAAATATTTTTTTTTTTAAACTTATTTATCCATTGAACACCATAAAACACATTTCAGGATTCATTTTCTGCATTTTTTATTACAAAATAATGTAAAATTAATATAAGAAAAAACATCTAGTGACCAAAATTTATCAAATTATAAAGCATATATGACATTATAATAATACTATATGTGTTTTACATTTCGTGATTAATCGGCATAATCGTAATTGTAGGGGCAACAAACTTTAAATTAACTCAATCGCTATTACAGTATTAAAAAAAAAAGTCTAAAATAAGATAATATGAACGACACATTGACAATACAAATCTCCTCCGAAATAATTTTTTTTGCAAGACCTCGTGGTACTTTACGTTGAATATATCTAATTTTTTAATCTATCTAGATTTGTAGAAGTGTCTGTCGGTACATATTTTTAGCCATCTTATGGCTATATATAAACATTTAAAAAATTACGGCATTAATTATTATATTAACAAAGCTAGCGAATTACAGAAAATAATATACGAACGCTTGCACTTACCGCTTACCGCCATCGCTGTCAAAATGTAAACAGAACACGATCGGAATTGGAGTTGAGTTGAGTAGTAGTGCTTCTTCACATAATTGGAGACAGAAATGCCGGGTCAGTTACGAAAAAAAAAATAAATGTTAAGGAGATTTACATTTTTCATTTGTTTTTTGAAGTAAAATTTTATTAAAAACTGGAACTCATGCCTGTAGTTAATAAGTGGAAAGGCCATTTCCCCTCTCTCGATTTTGAAATTTAAATAACTAAATAATTAAAATAACTAAAATAAATAATAAAATAAAAATAAAAAATAACTTAAAATAAAAGAACTAAGAATTTTTCGTTGTGTGTAGGGTGTGTGTGTGGGGGGGGGGGGGGAGGGGGGTGTTCAATTACTACTTTCTTCCTGAATTTTAAAAGTAACTAAAATTACGTTTTCTCCGATTTTGAACAGCATAATAAAATTGGTTCTTTTCGAGGAACTTAAAAGAGGAACTAAGAATTTTCCGTTGGAGGGGGGGGGGGGGGGGGGGGGGGGGGCGTCATTAACCCTCCCTGGATTTTGAAATTTTATTTAATTTTTTATTTTGACCGATTTTGTAAAACAGTAAATTTATTCTTTTTTCGACTAATTTAAAGTAATTAAACACTAAGAGAAAGTACAAATTTCCCGTTGGGGGTGAAGGGCGGACTTTCCCCCTTAAATTCCCCATGAAAGTTATTTATTTATTATTTTTTATATTTATGTGTTAAAAATTTGTCTCCAAAGGGGAGGTTGAAAGCAATGTCCGCTGCTTAACTCGCTGTTCCTCTCGCTTAACTTAAAAGAGGAACTAAGAATTTTCCTTTGGAAGGGGGGGGGGGCGTCATTAACCCTCCCTGGATTTTGAAATTTTATTTAATTTTTTATTTTGACCGATTTTGGAAAACAGTAAATTTATTCTTTTTTCGAGTAATTTAAAGTAATTAAACACTAAGAGAAAGTACAAATTTCCCGTTGGGGGGAAGGGCGGACTTTCCCCCTTAAATTCCCCATGAAAGTTATTTATTTATTATGTTTTATATTTATTTGTTAAAAATTTATCTCAAAATGGTTGGTTCAAAGCAGTGTTCGCCACCCCTCCCCCCCACCCCCGCCCGAGGATTTTGATTTTGGTTCAATTTAGTCGCATTAAACTAAAAGTCTTGAAAACAGTGTTAATTATTAATAACAGAGTAAATACGCAATATTGTCATAAACTGAAAAACTTTAATATTGCTTAGCTTTTAAAACTGCAGATAAATTGCTGAAAATATCTCACAAACTTACTAAAATTAAGTTCTGTAAAATTACCTTAGAGTAACTGCACTTATACTGCAGATACATCTGAAAATATAATACTGAATTAATGACTGTAAAATTACTTCAAATTTACTACAGTTTTACTACAGATGTAAAGTCTCATTATTTTTTTAATTTATGATTATAACATAACTTCACGTAAACTGCAGTTTTTTTACAGATAAAAGCTCACAGTATTTTTGAAATATATTACTGCAAAATTACTTCACATTAACTGCAAAATAACTGAAGTATTTTTACAGTCGAGATTGCACTACAGAAAATCTACAGTTGACTGTAGAAAAACTTTAAAAATACTTCACTTCTGTAGAAAAACTGCAGTTCATTTTTAGCTGGGTAGGCCGTGGCCTTGGGCCCATGGCTGATGGACCCCCAAAATGGTTAAAATGATTAGAAAAAGTTTCTTAAAAATGAAGTTTTCTGCAATTATTTCACAAAAACAAAACAAAAATATTTTGCTTAACTTGGCAACTTTATCATAATATCTAATTATAATTCTCGAAAAAATGTTTAGGTACTATTTTAATTTGAGGGGGCCCTAAAATGTTGCTGGGCCTTGGGCCCCAGATGAGCTTAATCGGGCTCTGCTCTTGCCCCCCCCTCCCCATCTCTTGCCAGCGCCATTGGAGTGCAATTCCAATTAAAATGTTGTTCTAAATTTCCCCATGGGCGTGGGGTGGAGAAGTAAGCTTGCTGAAAGTAACACTGACGATATTCAAATTTTGGATTCAGGTCCAACTATTTATCATGAAACAACATTGTGAAAAAAAAATTATATTTTGAACGCATCATCTAACTTAGTATACATTAAACATGAGAAAAACAGCAACTTTAATATAAATACGTAATTAAATTAAATTAGACGGTATTAATCGGACGGAGATATCGATGTTCACGCGTAAACCAACAATTTACACATACATTGTCGGAAACCTTTCCGTTATGGAATGTAACGTTTCTGAATTCCGCAAGTCTTCCGAAGCTTTGAATATTTTTCCGCAAATACGTGTAACGATTCCGAAATAACAAGTTATTGAGGAGAACACAAAGTTTTCTATAAATTTCCGGAAACCTTTCCGCCTTGTGCCGAAACGCTTGATTTTTCTTTATTGTAGGAGACGGACAGCTAGCCAATTAAGACTTTGTCCCATATCGCCTGTAAGTAGGTTACTTTGTTATGAAGCAACGTCTGCCGTCTACGATCTACGCTAACTCCGATAAAAATCTCCACAATTTACTGGAACAGGGAAATCTCCCTGCATTTTACTCCTCTTCCACCTAGCAGCCAGAGGAATTTCCATACCACGGATTTTACGTGCACGTACGTAGCATGTTTCAACCATCTCAGGTTCTGATTATAACGTAGATCCCTAAACCCCCCCCCCCCATCCTCAAGGTTTTGAGGAGCCTGGGATAAATTCGAGAGTTCTAATATAAAAAAAAATTCTATACTTCCAACACATAATAATCAGGAAATGTTTAAGAATATACTACTTCAAACAAAAGTATTGTTTAGTCATTCTGAAAGCACATTTTCTTAAGCATTTTGTTATGCACGAGATTTTATCCGAGATTTACGAAATCTAAACAATAAATATTATCCAAAATTTCGTTAAAAAGATTTTGTAGGAAAAGAAGTACTCAGTAGCGAAGATTAAGCATTCTCTTTATTGTGAGGAAGTACTGCTTTATCATATTAGTCTATTAACCGAACAATTCTTGTATATTTATTTATTAATTGGGGTTCTCGAAAAAGTCTCTAACGATTTTCATGAAAACGGCGAATTATCTTTTTTCCCTGGTTCTGAAATTGATCTGAGAGGGTGTCTCATCTCCGGGAAATATCCTTTTCATGCAAAACCCGCTCTCCGCAAGGGTGGAAAACATAGGAAGCATAAAAAGTGTACAAGAACTGCTAAAAATTGAAATTAAACATAAAAATATTACAAATAGTATGTGATACGATAAATAAAACTATTATGTTATACCCACTCTCCGCACAAATAAAATGGCCCGTTTTCCTTAATCGTTTAATTGCAACAATAGTTACAAAATTATTTTTATTTTTTTTTTTTTTCCAAACACTGCACAATATCAATTTTTACACAGTCGAATAAAAAAAAAAAATATTTTCAAATGAAATTTCCTTGAAAAATTATCTCAATTTACTAATATTTTATAATTTAAAAAAAAAAATTTCAAGCAGTTTTTTTTTATTATTTATTTATCTCAGCTAGTCGGATGTGCCAATCCCAAAACTGTCTTCTATCTCATACATGTTAATACTTAAAAATTCGCTTTCACACCGCCAAAAAAATGAATATTTTCCGTGATTCTGTTGTACGTCAGCTGATTGAGAATCGCCAGGTTACTTGGATGCGAAGCGCCTTTCGCTGTACGAGCAGCCGATGTAAAACATAACTATGAAAAATTGGGAAAACCCACAAGAATCGCTATCACAGCGGCCCTTTCCGGCGGAATAGCCCAAAATTCAACTAAGACCTAGGCCATGGCCAGAAACCTATATACGAAATTTGGTTCAGTTCTATGCATAATTTCTTACACTTTTCGATGATACAATAATGAAAATAGGACAAAATATCGCTATCAAGCTCCCCCTTTTGGTAGAATATCCCTAAATTCAACTGGGACCTGCAAGCTACAACTCAAACTAAAAACAAACTCAACGAAAAACATATATATAAAATTTGGTTCATGCATAACTTCCTTACACTTTCCGGTCATACAATAGAGAAAATGAAACAAAAATTGCTATGACAGCGCCCTCTTCCGGCGGAATATCCCTCGATTCAACTGGGACCTGCTGGCTATAACCAAAAACATAAATGAAATTTGGTTCAATTCTAGGCATAACTTGATACACTTTTCGATGATACAAAGAGGACAGACACACATTTTGTAAAAACATATTTTTCGGGATCTCTGACCCCTAAAACGTGTAAATCCTTAAAAAAAAAATTCGATTGCAATACTTTCTCCATTATAGATAGAAGACATTTAAAACTGAACGTGCAACCTGATTATGGAAGATTAATCCGTTCGCACGCAAAACAATGTGAATAATTCAGTATTTGTTTGCTTCCATGTTATATTCTGTAAGTAAACTGCCAAACAAAATTTTAAAAAATAAATAAATAAAAATAAAACACGCATTTAACCCTTTCAGGCACGGAGTAATTCTGTTCGAAAAAAAAGAAAATTATTGATTAACACCAGAATTTGCTTTCGTCCATGTTCATTATAAAATCAAAATTTTATTAAAATATTCTGGATTTCGTGTGCCAGTTTGGAATTAAACGTAAGTTGTCACAATTGTGACCACCGCCCTTGAAAGGGTTAACAGAGATTTAATCGAACTACGCGCTTAAACACTGAAGCAATCAAACTCAAACAAGATTGCTATAAATACAAAAACCATTCACGATTAACCGCTGGCATGCAGCTATAATAAGAAAGAATCAAAAATGTATTTTGGTACAGTTTGTGGAAAATCCTACACTGCCAAAAAAAAGTGTTGATTTTACAGTATAATACTGGCACCCCTATGCACGGTAGCGTATTACTGCTTATTTTACTGTTTACTACTGTTAATTTTACGGTATGATACTTTCAGCTAAGGTTGTTGTTGTTGTTGTTGGCGTGTCAGAAAAAGTGCCAAGGCACTTCTCTGAAAGACGGGGTGCCAGGGCCTCAAGAAAGGTTGGACTTCTAGAGCTAGTCTCCTAATTTTGAAACAATTCCCGATGAGATACCTGCACCTGGATTGGCACCCCCAGACGTAACGCTTATATACTAAACTTGGAGGACATTGAAGCCACGAACAGATTTTACGTGCACCAGCCCCCATTAACGTACACGGTCCCACAGCAGCGGCAGTCGAGAGAGGTTGTCACCCTCCCAAACATTGACCTTGGTCGATGCTGCTTCGCTTTCGGTGATCTTACGGGAACCGAGCTTAACGGTCCGCACCACTGCGGGACTGGCAGCTGGGGTGCCAGTAATATACTGTAAAATCAACATTTTTTTTTTTTTTTTGCAGTATAGAAAATATACTAAACTAGTAAAACACGTGGCTTTGCACACTTGATTGTTGTAATTGGGGTTACCAGTTTGGCACCCCCTTTTTATTCCGAAAATCCGAATCCATTCTTGAAATTCCAAATGAAGATTCTTTTATATATATAAATAATCACGAAACGTCTGTCATTAATTAACGCAAAAACTACGTTTCAGAATTTCTGAATAAAAAAAGGAGCCCAAACTGACAACTCTGGTTGAAATATGTTCAATGCATGGTACTTGTGTTCCTACTAACATTCGGAGGAAATTGTACTGCTGCTGATAATTTAAATATTGCTAATTAAGTGACATTTTTAAGAAACTTCATTCGTGTGCCGCATTAGCTGAACTTGAGACTTGAATTAATGAGAAAGCCTCCACCTTCCAAAAAACAGATTACAATATACAGTCTACTTGGGATATCAGCTATCATACAGTGAAAAAACCTTTAAAATCGGTTCAGTAGTTTTAGAGTATATTTCCTACATACAAACAGTTTCTTTTTTACAGTGTTAATATATCTTGATTAACCATAAAAATAATAATGCTTTATGTAATAAGTTGGTTTAGTCGTTTAGTGTATTTAATAACCATCGTTTTTGCACGGGGAAATACAAAATATAAAGTACTTTCTTACCTAAAAGTTGGCAATCGTGATTCTTTATTACTATCATTTTAAGTAATTATAGCAGTTACTGGTACTTGCGTTTTATTCCATTGCTCAGAAAAGTTGTATCGAACACCGGCATGCCAAATAATTGCCTTTATTTTTCTCTAAAATGTGCGCAATTAAGTTTTATAGAAGTTATCTTTATGTCAAATTTAAAGTTTCTAGAGACTGACAGTTTCAGGTGAAATCATAGTAAAAATATAACTGTAGAAAGTTTTCCTTCCATTTAAGGTTCGTTTTTTTTTTTTTTAAATCTATTTTTAGGATCATTACATCCTAATTATAGGAACCTGCATGTCAAACTTAAAATGTCTAGTTTCAGAGTAAAAATCATGATTATAGAAAGTAATTTTCCAATCACTTCATTCTTTTAAATCTCGAATATTTTAACAAACGTTCTTAGTGAGCATTTACGACTTAAAATTAAGCACCATTTCATGTATTTAACTTCAACAGATTTAAAGAAATCAAATTTTAGAACATTTTTCCCATCGTAATTTAGAAAGTTTTTAGAACCATTGTCGGTTCATTTCATACTTTTAAATTGCAATGCTTTTTAGAACCGCTCTCAGAGAGTTCTTAAAAAGTAAGAGTAGGTTAATAAGTTATCTTCTTAAAGGTAACCACCGTATCATATTTCATGTTTTTAGCTTCAACATATTCAAGGAAATCCTAATTTTAGAACGTTTGTCGCTCTTTCATGCCTTTGAGGGCAGTTGCACAGAGAAAAGAGTAGCACAGTTTTAAGTAGAGATTGTCACCAGCTGAAAGAATTTTTGAAATCGGTTTAGAATTTTAGACTAGACATAATTGCATGATAATTCTATAGATTTCTGTATCGCACACAATATAAAATAAAGTAAAATAGAAATAAATAAAAATATATCAGCATTCAAGTCATAACACCAGTTCTAAAAGTCACATGATAGAACTGTTTGCACTAAAGTTTCTTGTCTATGATTTTCAACACTCTTGTTCTATAAAAAAAAAAAATAATAATAATAATATAAAAAAATAATAAAGTAGCTGAATCGTAAGCTAGGTTGAATGAACCAATTCCCCATAAAATCAGTACCATAGAACCAGGGACCAATTTAAAAATTTGGGGGTCCATTGCACAGATGCGCATGGGGGGAGGGGGCTTACACCGATGCTTACAGAGGCCTTGAATTAAAAAAAATATATAATATCGAAATCAGTACTTTTTAAGATAACCACTATTGAGTTTAATAATTTCTTTAAAATATCAATTAAAAAAATTTAATTTGATAATCATTAATTTACTTTTAAATAATTATTTGATAATTATAATTTTTGATAATTTTATATTTGATAATTTTTAATTGAATTAACAAACTGTGTGGTGCTGATTACCTTTCTCTATGCAAGTCCATATATCTGCAAAGATAAAGTATGCAACAACTAATAATAAATTTACAGCAGTAAAAGGTATAATTATTTAAAATATTGGCATATCCTATTAATCAAAAAAAAAAAAAAAAATTCTTTCAAATACAAGCTTCGACTGGAAAAAAAAAAAAAAAAAAAAAAAAAACTAAATTTATACATGTAACTAGCAGAACCACGTGGCTTTGTCCATGTTAACCATGAGGGCCTTACAGGTAAAATAAATAAAAATGAAATAATATGACGATCCCGAAAAACGGAGTTCTGTACATTCCAGCGCATAAATTGTTAAAAGACAATCAGGAAATCAGGAAAGTTATTTTGACAAATTATAGACAATCTTTGACAAATAGTTTTTTTTTTCCATTTTAATTTTGTTTTTTTGACAGTTAAAACTGTTTTGGCCAATAATTGAAAAATATTCAGTAGCATTTGGAGGCCCCTCAAAATCGGGGGCCCTGATCTCGTACCCCGAATGCCCTGCCGTAAATCAGGCACTGCTTAGAACCCGAGAAAAGAATGCGCCCCCAGGCGGTGGAAAGTACCCCCCCCCCTATAAATTTCACAATTTACCTTTAACATTAACGCGACATTTAATTAACAGATGAAATCACCCCCCCCCCCCTCTCTAAACTTAACCACATATACATGATTTTTAATTTACGGCTGTAGTGAGTAAACGTAAGTTGATGCCGAAAAGGAAGATTAATATTAAACAAGAACGAAAAATCATGCGTCAAGCATAGATTATGTAACACTTTCCAACGCTTCAAAAATAATTTTACAAATCATACCGTTTAATAAGCTAAAAGATAACATCTAAGTAAACAATTTGGAAAACGCATAACATATTTAAAAACATAATTTCAGGAATTTCCAACATTATACAATATTCGGAAAAATATCCGAATACTTTTATTCAGCCCTGTATAGGATCTATAGATTTGTATATACTACATAGGATGCTAAATTTTAGTTCAGTTAGGAAACACGTAGCACAGTTTAAAATTCTCCGTCTGGAGTTTCTGTCAATAAACGGAAATGTTTTCGCGAACTTTTGTGCTTCCCTGTATAGGATCTACAGTATTTATCTTGGCTGCGGAGTCGTAGAGTCGGAGTCGGGCCTATTTTTGGACAAAAGAGTCGGAGTCGGGCCTATCTTTGGACAAAAGAGTCGGAGTCACTAAAAAACAGGCCGACTCCGACTCCTACTCCAGCTTGTTTTTTAGACAGTTTGAAGTGAAATTAAACCAATTCTATGTAATTTTAAATTGATAAACTGAATTATTATTTTTATATTAACTATATATACAAGGAAACCCATGTTAAACAGGTCCAATATACTGTCCAGTTTACAGTGTATATGAAAACTACTTTTAATTGAAATCTCTAGTTTATATTTTATATTAGTATGCAGTACTTTTTCTCAGTTTTTGGGGTTTGCAGAACTCGAGGTAATGCGAAAATTGGAAGTTTTTGCTCTTTTTGGAGTCTATAGAATCCGTAATATCATTGCAATAGAAAATTTTTCACTTTTTTTTTCTTGTTTCCCTAAGATTCTTCAGGTCTGTAGGACCAAGAGTAATGCTGAAATTGTAGTAATTTTTTCCCCTTTTTTTCGTGTGCATAGAACCTCCTTGACTACCTATCACAGCTTATACCCATAATTCATCAAAAATTTTACACATCAAGGTCAAACAGGAATATAACAGCAGATTGCAGTGTTGCCAGTTGAGTTTTTTTTTTTTTTATTCTGATTGCTGCCATTTTTTTTAAATAGTAATATTTCCTTTATTTAATGACAAATTTAATAAAGCGACTATTACTATTTCAAAACAAATGACAGCAATAAAGCAATCTGAATAATAGAAATCAACAGGCAATACTAGTACTTTAAACGTCCCGGAGTCAGAGTCGGAGTCGGTTCCTTTGAAATTTCAGGAGTCAGAGTCGGTCATTTTTCCCACCGACTCCGCAGCCCTGGTATTTATACACACCACGTAATAGACAACAAGAACGAAAAATCATGCGTCAAGCATAGATTATATAGCACTTTCCAACGCTTCCAAAATAATTTTACAAATCATACCGTTTAATAAGCTAAAAGCTAACATCTAAGTAAACAATTTAGAAAACGCATAACATATTTAAAAACATAATTTCAGGAATTTCCAACATATACAATATTCGGAAAAATATCCGAATACTTTTATTCAGCCCTGTATAGGATCTATAGATTTGTATATATACTACATAGGATGATAATTTTAGTTCAGTTAGGAAACGCGTAGCACAGTTTAAAATTCTCCGTCTGGAGTTTGTCAATAAACAGAAATGTGTTCGCGAACTTTTGTGCTGCCCTGTATAGGATCTACAGAATTTATACACACCACGTAATAGACAAAAAGCAAGTTAAAATTAAAATCGCGTTCAGTAACTTAAAACGCACTTCCAGGAATTATTGTTAACAGACAGTAGAGAATTCTTTTGCGTGTCCCTGTAAATGAACGATGACTGCTATACACACAATATTCCGTAGTAAGTCTCTTGTAATGCACCTTAGTGATCTATATAAATTTCAATGCGTTTAAAATAGTGAAACATTATTTAAATAAACCGCAGACGATTTTTCTCCATAGACGTAATGTAACGGAATTATTTTTACTGTCCCTGTAAAGTAACTATAAGTGCTATGCACACCCTGTTCCATATTAAGCTTCTTCTAATGCACCTTAGTAATATATATAAATTACAATGCGTTTAAAATAGTGAAACATTATTTAAATAAACCGCAAATGATTTTTCCCCATAGACCGCAATGTAATGGAATTCTTTTGAGTGTCCCTGTAAAAAAACTATAAGTGCTACACACTTCCGTTGAAATAGGGAACATGCTATAGATAACGACAATAACATATAAAAATTGCAGAGCAATCCGAACATATTTACGGGAGTTAGAGCACGGACAGACGGCAGACGGACAGACAAACCGAAGTCATAAGCACTTTTCAACTAGGTTGGAAAGTGCTAAAAAGCGAGTTAAAATTAAAATCACGTTCAGTAACTTAAAACGCACTTCCAGCAATTATTGTTAACAGACAGTAGAGAATTCTTTTGTGTGTCCCTGTAAATGAACGATGACTGCTATACACACAATATTCTGTAGTAAGCCTCTTGTAATGCATCATAGTGATCTATATAAATTTCAATGCGTTTAAAATGGTGAAACATTACTTAAATAAAACGCAGACTATTTTTCTCCATAGACGTAATGTAACGGAATTCTTTTGACTGTCCCTGTAAAATAACTATAAGTGCTATGTGCACCCTATTCCATATTAAACTTCTTCTAATGCACCTTAGTGATATATATAAATTTCATTGCGTTTAAAATAGTGAAACATTATTTAAATGAACCGCAAATGATTTTTCCCCATAGACCGCAATGTAACGGAATTCTTTTGAGTGTCCCTGTGAAAAAACTATAAGTGCTACATACTTCCTTTGAAATAGGGAACATGCTATAGATAACGACAATAACATATAAAAATTGCAGAGCAATCCGAGCATATTTACGGGAGTTAGAGCAAGGACAAACGGCAGACGGCCATACGGCAGACAAACCGAAGTCATAAACACTTTTCAACTAGGTTGGAAAGTGTTAAAAAGGTGGTAGCTGAGGCCTAAGGAAATTTTTAGTAGTTTATAAAATAGCTGGAGGACCCCCTAGTACTATGTTAAAGAAAACTGGGTGATTTTAAAAGAAGCTGCACCAAGGGCCCCAAAAAGGAGATTAATATTCAAAATTGGTGGTAGCTGAGGGATGGGAAATCATAGAAACTCGACAGAGTTTCTCGCCAAGCATAAGAAACAGCAATGCATTGAACCGTAAATGAAAG
This sequence comes from Maratus michaelseni, assembly GCA_963931845.1. Classification (NCBI taxonomy): domain Eukaryota; kingdom Metazoa; phylum Arthropoda; class Arachnida; order Araneae; family Salticidae; genus Maratus; species Maratus michaelseni. The sequence goes on from OZ007594.1 coordinate 326,916,716, forward strand.
GAATTTCCGCCAATGGATGCCAAACGATTTTACATTTTTTTTTTTTTTTTTTAACTCTGTCTAGTTTATATTTTGCGGACGGGACAAAACGGGTTTCTGACACATCTATATCTCGCGTTCTATTTATGATAGAAACAAAATTCTTGATTCTATGGAATGGGGCGTGCCAAATGACTAAGAAATAAAAAAAAAGCAAGATCTGTCGAATAGGTTTTTAGGAAATGCGATTTTAAAAGTGCTGTTTTTTGCACTTTTTAAATCTTGTACAGACCAAAAACTGTTGACAGGGCTACAGCAATCTGTAATTATCGGATTTTTACGTGCTTTACGTCATTTGAATTGTTTTTGTGAGTAGTTCAAACCTTTGTAAGTTTCATGTAAAAATATTAATTAGTTTTTGAGTTATATCAGTTTAAAGTTATTGATTCCTATACTTAACATACAGCAAAAAACTGTTGACAGGGCTACAGCAATGTGTAATTATCGGAATTTTACGTGGTTTACGTCATTTGAATTGTTTTTTTTTTTTTTTTTGAGTAGTTCAAAACTTCGTAAGTTTCATGAAAATATATTAATTAGTTTTTGATTTATATGAGTTTAAAGTTATTGATTCCTATACATAGAGCAAAAAAATAATAAATGACCCAACTCTTTTAGAAATAGTCGTATACACGTGATATTAAGATATGTTATTACAGTCGACCCAAGTAAGCTCCCTATTATAAAAAAAATAGTAACATTTAAGGTTCGTTTACAGGTTCTCACAAAAGATCTTTTGATATAGGGCTAAAGAATTGTGTAATTATCCGATTTTTACGCGGTTTGCAGCAATTGCATTGTTTTTATGAGTAGTTCAAATGTTTAATATTTCGTGTAAAAATATGAATTAGTTTATTTATGTATATCACTTTAAAGTGATTTATTCCTATACTTAAGATGAAGCAAAGAAATATTAAATGGTCTAACTCTTTTAAAAAAGAACGTATGCGCAGGATGTTAAAATATGTTACTACGAACGACCTAAGTTAGCTTCCTATTGTAAAACAGAATTGTAGAATTTACTGTTCGTTTACAGGGTAACTCAAAAGATTTTTTAATAAGACTAAATAGTTGTGTAATTAGCGAATTTTTATGTTGAAGTACTTGATTCCTCAACACAGAGGAAAAACAATAGTAAATAGCATAATTTTTGTCAAAGTGGCTACATACACAAGATATTCAAATATGTTACTACATCGGATTCATTTAAACTCTCTATTGTTTGTATTGTTGAGCCATATACGTTTCGTTTACAGAGTCTCTTAGAAGATCTTGATTACATTACAACTGATGTATATTTATTGAGTGAGATGTATTTTAATAATTTTATACTGTTTCAATCTCTGTAAGGTTTTATTATCTTGCTTTAAAATTTAATACGAGTTCATTTTGTCCGCCTGAAAGCTCGTCGATCTTAAGCTCTAAATATATTAAAATATAGTATTTTCATCGATTAAAAAAAACTGTGTTTATTAATAAATGTATCAGGAATTGAGTGAAAAAGCGATTAAAAAAATTCCAACTTTACATTCATGCGCTGAGTAATAGAATGTAAAAATGTTGCTACCCCAAGAGAAGAAGTTTTGCGTTTAAATATTTGCCGTTCATCGAATCTCCGGCTATGACGAACTTAAAATGCTCTAAAAACGGGCCTAGAGCACAATAAAAAAGAAATAACTTCTTAAATTCCCCATAAAAATTAAAAATGCTATATTTCGTATACAGTAGGTGATCGGTAACGAACAAATCGGTTAACGAACACTTTCGTGTGAGATTTTTATGTTCGGATAACGAACACTTTCAAGAGATTTTTATGTTTGGAGAACGAACACCTCACGAAACAAAGTCATGATGAAGCAATGCCGTGTTTCATATTTGCCGAGCTATACTTATTGCTTCTGTTGTCGACTTTGGGAACATTTTAACAGTTGCATACATATGTCCCAATTAATTCATGGACTGCCGGGGATAGAGGACCTATATTTTATGATCCCCGAATTGGAATGGACAGACTAGAAACATTAATTATGTATTTTATGTCTTTATGTATTTTGTGCATTTAGTAAATATAATCCTTTTTGGTTTAATCACGCTCCTTTTTAAAATCTAATTTAAAGCTTTATGATTTATCAGATCAAAAATTTTAATAAAATATTACATTTTTTTAATTTTCAAGAATAATATTTAATATATTAGTATAAAAATCCCTGTAAATTACAATGGTTCGTAGAAAATTTTTTTTTATTATTCTCAGTAAAGTATGCTCCATAAACTCATTGTTATAATTGACCGAAAAAAAAAGGTGCTTCTTATTTTTCCACATTTTTCTGAAACTGCAGTATTTTAATTACTTTGTAAATTACTGTAAAATTTTCTATTTTTTTGTTTTTTGAATGTATATAAACGGAAGAATGATATAAACAAAAGAAAAAGGAAAATAAACATGTCATAAATAATCTGATGAATACAATGTAAGGAAATGAATATAAAAGTTTCCCCGTTGCTATGGTAGTGACATGTACATTGGAATAAGTCACTCAATAAATTGTATAATTCTGATGTATAATTCTATTTATAGCATCACAATTTTTTTTTTTTTTGCCCCTTTCATCTTTCTTTTATCTTTTCTTTTCTGAATAAAAATGGAATCTGTGTAATTGAAATTAAATACCTTACAAAAAAGAGTGATATCTCATCAAAAACAACTCGTTGTAAATGATCCCGCCAAGCCACAAACCTAAAACGTCAGCCATAAAAAGAAGTGATATCACATAAAAAGAAACGATATAGAAGTGCATACTCCGAGTCCCATGTAAAAATCTATCACCACTCATAATGTTTCCAAAGGACTCGGAGTGAGGTACAGTATGTGAAAACTGCTTGGCGACCTGCAGGCTTTTATAATATATGCAGTATGTCAATTTTGAAAATCGAAAAAATAAATTTTAAATTTTTGTTATATCACTTTTATCAATATTTTTGTATGCGAAAGAACTGACAGAACGGATTTTTCCCCAGACTTATGCGATTCCGCTTACGCTAGAATTATTGCAACATATCTCAATTTAGTTAACGCTTATTATAAGGTGCATTGTTATTAATATGCGTATGATCATTATATATATATTACAAACTCAAAATCTTTACATGTTTACTTAAGAAATCTTCGTAAGAGTGGTGTTTCTAGTTTAAATAATGGTAAATAAAATCAACAAATTAATTTTTCAAGCTCATAAATAAGAAAAGACATGCAAACACAGAAGCTTCAACTTTTTACAATTTTATGGGAGCAAAATAATTAAATAAATAAAAAATAAATAAAAATAATATAGTCATATGTAATTGCAGGAAACGCGAACATTATAAAAGCCTGCAGGTCGCCAAGCAGTTTTCACATACTGTACCTCACTCCGAGTCCTTTGGAAACATTATGAGTGGTGATAGATTTTTACACGGGACTCGGAGTATGCACTTCTATATCGTTTCTTTTTATGTGATATCACTTCTTTTTATGGCTGACGTTTTAGGTTTGTGGCTTGGCGGGATCATTTACAACGAGTTGTTTTTGATGAGATCTTTGTTTTGTCCATGTAATAGCTGGAAGACCTAAAGAGTTGTTTTAAAAAAAAATAGTGAATCGGGCGATTTTTAAGAGCTGTAGTGAGGGCCCTAAAGGGGCCAACTGAAAGTTTTGAGCAGGGCAAAGCAGATCGATTGCACTGAAAAAAAAAAAAAGAAAGAAAGTTATAATAAAGTTATAGTATGCAAAACATTAAAAAAGAAAAAAAAACATGAACTTTAAAACAAAGAAAAAATAAAAATGAATAAAAAATACTAACGAAATACTTCAGAAAAGTATTCCACGGGGTGACAATGGGTGGGGAGGAAGCGTATAATATGAAAGAGTGGTCAAAGGATTTTCTAATGATATATCACATCACGAATGTCAGAAAAAATTAAAAAGTGCCCCCTGGGGGTGGCCAAATTGGGGGGAAGGGGAAGCGAGGTTCATAATATAAAAGAGTAGTCCAAGGGCTTTCTAATGATATATCACATGATGGATGTCGTTTGGGATGATCCCAAAAAGTTTAAAAAGTGCAAATTGGGTATATAAAAACACGCGCATATTCGAATGCAACGTTGTGTCAAAATTTCAAAGCAATCGATTAAGAACTTTTGGAGATTTAAGATTTTAAACAAACGAACATTTACATTTTTATTTATATAGATTTTGAAATTCAGACGTAGAATGTCTATATATTTAAAACTCTTGTTCTACGTTCTACTTTACTTTTCTTGGGGGGACCAGCTACTAAAAATGAAAAGAAACCCTAATTTTTTTTTTCTATCGCCCGATTTGTCATTCTGAATTTATTCTAATATAAATTGACATTGCTCTATCCTTAAAAAATATTAAATACAAATTAAAATGTGTTTCGGGCTGAGTGCAAAATACATTACACATTTTCAATACAAACTACACTGGTTTAGAGCCTAAAACCTAAAATATAAAATACTTTTCAAATTAAAAAAATCGAAATACTTTTTAAAATATAATTGTGTACAGTCGAACCTCGTTAGTACGCCACCCTCGGCTGATCCACTTCAAATGACTTACTAAGCGTAGTTTAAATTAAATGTAAAATGAAATTTCAAATGTTTATATAATAAGTGGTAACTATATCTAAATCACATTATAAATTATAGAAATCGGTAAAATAAGAATTAGGATTCCCGAAATGGATGACGAATTAAGGAAAGCATAGTAAGTATGTTACGTAGTATTTAATTGTGCAATTCAATACGTACCCATTTGTTTCTGGCTCACACAAAAAATCATCCATTTTTGTGTGATGGCAGCTTTCTGAAATCATTTTTTTTTCCTGTAAAAATAGCATATTATATTCGCTATCTGTAGTGTCATTCAAAGACGAAATATCATATATATTATTTCTGTTGCCAACATCCCTTTTTCTAAGCAAATACAAAACACAGAACGATAAATGAGATACCATCATATGAAAGGATTTTAAACAGGCTTCTGACATAGTAAACTCATATTTCGTTAAAACATGCTTTTTGATGAAAAATTGCTGTTCATTAAAATTTAAATCGTAAATTGTTTAAATAATTGAAATGAAAAATTTTCCTGAAATTAGTGTTGCCGCCACAAAAATAAAAAGTCCTTCCGGCCTGTACCGGGAGGAAAAGATAGCTTTCATAGTCTATGTTTTCAACCCATAAAATAGTAAAATTCAACCCATTTTACTCAAACACCCGAAGCTAAATTGCTTGGAACTCGATTATAGAAAATTCAATCCCGGTTTTCGTTAGCTAGGGAAACCTGGCAGGTAGGGGCCTGGTCGCCGGTCTCAAAAAAAAAAAGATATAACCAAAACAAAAAAAATTTCCGGAATCCTTGTATCACGATCTAACACTTAACTGAAACGACTTTTTCAATATATAATTTTTTATACATGTTTTAGAATTTTTTTTTTTTAATATTAAAAAAAAAATTAACTTGCTGCCATTTTGAAACAATATGGCGCATAAAGCTGGCCAACGAACTCATTCGAGACCTTGGTATGTTCTGTACACATGATCAGTCACATTTATATATCGGTTCATAAATACGAGAGTTACAGCATAACAAATATCAGATTGTTTAAAAATCTCAACCACCCTAGAATTTCAAACTGCCATATCTCAGCCATTTAAACAGGGGGTGGTTTTGGGGTCTGGGGGTCATGATCGATGAAAATAAATCGAAATTTCCGTAATTGCTTTCCTCCGAACACTGCAATAGGTAGCTTTTTGTAATGAAAGCTACCTAAAACCGCATTACGTGATGCTCAATAATGATTATAAAAAATATAGTACAAGCATACGTAATAGTGTGGCATCTATCTACTATATATATAAAACACAAACGGAAATTTCGTTCCGTTCCGTTATAACTCGAGTTTTGCCGAATGGATTTTGATGGAACTTGCACTGTTCGATAGATAATTTGTCAGGGAAGGTTTTAGTGTATAACACAACGTTCTACGTAGATTAGTTATAGAATTGTGATGGAAAGTTCTATTATTTTGGACGAAAAGGTTACCACTGGTTATTTTTTGGCGACCATTATTGTTGCAGAAAGAATTGAAAAAGCGATACATCTCAAAAAATAAAAGAAAAACTGTGCTAATTTTATTAAAAAAATAAAAGAAAGAGAAAAAAAAAGAAGAAAACAGTTTTGATGAGAGATAATATTATAAAACGAAAATATTTAATTTAAACATGATTGAGAATATTCGTAATGCTTAAAAAATTATTCAATGGGCAAGATTGCTATTGAAAAAACATTTGGCGATTTATCTTTTGTTTTTGGCGATTTTGATTTTACTTTGACCCCAAATAATTTTATTTTAAGCCAAAAAGTGTTTTTTTTTTTTCCCAGAAAGTATTAAAATGACTATACATCTCGAAAAATAAAAGAAAAACTGTTACTAATTTTATTTTTTTTAAAAAGAAAGAAAGAAAAGAAAAAAAAAGAAAAACAGTTTTGATGAGAGATTTTAAGCCAAAAGATGTTTTTTCAATGTACGACATCATTTTTGCAGTATATTTTTTTCTGGTACTTTTTGGTTAGCCAGGCACCAGTGATATATATACATGTATATACACACACACATATATACACATATATCTACACATATACATATATATACACTTATATGTATGAAGATATATATACATATGTATATACATATATATTTATGTATATACATATATCACTGGCGCCCGGCTAACTGAAAAGTACCTTTTTATTATTCAAATGAAAACTATATTAACAGCAATACACTTCTATTTACTTCTACCTTATATAGGAAATTTCATTCCAGCTGCTTATAACTCGAGTTCTGTTTCATGGATTTTCGTAGAACTTAAACTGTAAGATAGATAATTTTTCAGGGAATGGCTTATTGTATAACATATCGTTTTACGTAGCTTAGTTATAGAATTTTTATGGGAAGTTCTATAATCAGATCAAACCGATTATAAAAGATTAGCCTTTTTAAAAGACTCTGCCGAATGGATTTCGATGAAACCTACACCGTTAGTTAGATAATTTTGTGGGGAAAGTTTTATTATATAACATATCATTCTACGTTGCTTAGTTCTAGAATTATAGGGGGAAATTCAAAAATCGGGTGACCTTTTTTTTTATCAAATATTAGCCTTTTTAATATCTGATTCCGATTATGAAAGATTAGCCTTCTGAAAAAGTTCTACTGGACGGATTTTGATGATAATTGTATTGTTAGTTAGATGCTATTTCAGGAATGGTTTTAGTGTACTACATATTGTTCTACGTTGCTTAGTCAAACAGTTGTGTGTGAAAGTTATACAGTCAACCGAACCCGATTCTGAAAGATTAGCCTTTTAGAAAGTTTTTACTGGGCGTATTGTTAAGTATATAATTTTTAAGCATGGTTTTAGTATATTTCATATCGTTCTATGTTAGTTTTAGAGTTATGTGGAAAAATTCTATAATCAGATGAACCCGATTATCAAAGATTAGCCTTTATAAAAACTTCTAATGGATGGCTTTTGTTAGTTAATTTGTTTGCATTGTTAGTTCGATAATTTTTAGTGATTGTTTTAATATATTGCATATAGTTTTATCGTTCTTTAGCAAAGTCTAACTGTAAATTACCAAATAAAATAGTTTGTACTTAACAGCTAAAATTTTGACTTCACATTAGAAAATATAATAGCGCAATGGCGTCATTTTTCAGTAATGTGGAAGGATATTCCAGGTAAATATACAGATTGCTTTCAAATAGAAGGTCAAATTAAACGATATATTTCGTTTGATTCAAGGTTCATTTGTAGAAGCCAACCAGCGCAGCGGGCGTAGCTTGCTAGTACGTAATAAGAGTACATTATTTACGTAATAAGTACAACAATTATAAAAGTGTGATGCCAGCGCACAGGTTTAGTTTATATTTATGATTAAAAAGGAAAATTGAAATGTTTAGAAGAAAAAAACACCATTGATCGATCGAAGTAAAATTGCAGTTAATAAAAATTTAAATCAGCATTGTTTTCATAAAAGAAATGAAAGGTTTTTCGCAGTTTTCCCAAAGAGAGTGACGTCATCCTCTAATGCAGTTGAAATACGACTGTTCATTTTTTTTTTCCTTCGCACGTGCCTTTGATTAGTTTTTAGTAACTTTGATGTAATAAATAAGATGATACTCTGGCTTCACTAGTGTTTGCATATATTTTTTTATCATTAATTTTTCTTTAAGAGTTTAAACCTGCATCTCACAAGGAAGGTCTCCATAAGCGCATACTCAGAAAATTTTGAAAAAATTACAGAATGTTCTTCTCATGAGGATATATACGTCTATAAAAAAAATTTCTGCGGAACCTCGATATAACATCCATAAAAAAAATGAAATTTTCGTTTATTTGGCGATTTATCACCAGTTGGCGACGGAATAAAATTAACCCTTTCTGTGGCAAAGTACTTATGTTTCTAAAATGTTAAAATCATTGAGTCACACCGGGATTTAACAACAAATTTATTTCCAAATAAGTAAAAGATTTTTTTCACGTATATTATAACAGTAAAATTTGATTCCAAAATTCCGGTGTCATTGTGGCATTTGGGAATAAAAATTAAGTGGGATATATTATATCCCACTGCCTTTCAAGGGGTTAAAAAATACGTTTTTATGACAAATACTCTTTAAGGAAAAACTTTTTCATACTGAACTTGTTTATGCATGTTTAACTTACATAATAAATAAATTTTTATAACTACAATTTTGTGTACACATTTATATGTATATATAATAGAATTTAACAATTGTATTTTATGATTTAAAACAAAATTTAAATTGATTAAAATTTTGGTTCAAAAATAAGGTTCAGATCAGGTTCAAAATAAGCCCAGTTCAAAATAAGATCAGGTTAAAAAATAAGCCCGATTCTGAACATTGTCAATTCAAGAAAGTTTTTGTTGCTATGGAAACAACGACTTATTCAATATAGAAATGTATAACAAATCAGTTTGTCATCGGCTTTTCCTTTTACAATACATTTAAAAATTACTTGTACAACCGTTGAAGCCATTTAAATTAGAAAAAAATCGTGAAATGGAGAATAAAAGAATAGGCAAAATTTTATTCAATCAGTAATAAATAGAGAAAAAACGTGAGTGATTTATTTAATCTGATTTTTAAAATATTTTCAATTAATATTAATGGAAACGTACACAGAGTTGAAAATGTTGAACGCAAAATGTAAACGATTCTGAACAAGAGGGTATGGTATCATGAACCATAGAATTAACCCATTCGTATAATTTTTTAAGCTTATAACAATTTTACACTTTCAAATTTTACAAAAATCTCACAGACAGGTCTCATAACAAGAATTTCTTCAAACTCTTCGCTTACTTTAATATGCCTTTCAGATTCATATATTTTTAAATTTTCGATTGTTAACTAAAAGTGAAAATATAAACATACAGATTCAATAATTCAATAATACACATAACTTAAATGTCAGCTTCGCTATAACATAAAATAGATATTTGCAGCTCCAAAACATAGAAAATATTTTTTCAGTGGTAAAAATAAATAACTGCAACGACAAGCAGCTTGTATATATTAAAAAAAAGTAACTTGCAAAGCAAATAAAAAAAATAAATTTATTTCTATATTGTTAAGCCCGAGAAGGGACAGATATTAAAATTATTTTATTTAGTCAATGCTACAATAATGTTGCATTTTTTATATTAAATCTTGTTTAGTCTATTTAATCTTAAAAAAATTAAACTTAAATTTGAAACATGATATTAAAGCAACTTTAAAACATTTCATTTAGTTGAAATGAAATCTAAATAAATCTTCAACTTTTTAAATTATTTGAACTTCTCATGTTTCTTGTCTGTTAGAATTTGCTACAATACAAATTTTGCGTAATGCATGTAAAACTGAAAAAAAGTTGAAGATTTATTTAGATTTCATTTCAACTAAATGAAATGTTTTAAAGTTGCTTTAATATCATGTTTCAAATTTAAGTTTAATTTTTTTAAGATTAAATAGACTAAACAAGATTTAATATAAAAGTGCAACATTATGGTAGCATTGACTAAATAAAATAATTTTAATATCTGTCCCTTCTCGGGCTTAACAATATAGAAATAAATTTATTTTTTTTATTTGCTTTGCAAGTTACTTTTTTTTAATATCTCAAGTTTTTTAATAACAAATTAATATGAAGCAGATAAAATTCACACGAGGCAAGTATGTAAAAGACGGCACAGATCAAAATCAGTATTGGTAATATGAAATATACAGTTCAAACATTGATTATTCTTGAAACAATTAAAATAATAAAAGTAATTTTTTACAAAAACAAAAAAAAAAAAAAAAAAATATATATATATATATATATATATATATATATATATATATATATATATATATATATATATATAACGGACTTCAAAGGATTGTTTCTCATCTTCATAATAATAATAATATATGAATCATGTTCATTTTTGCAAATAATTTTATTCCATTGTGCAAAATACGTTTGCAACCACTTTGGAAAGGTTGGAAACTTTGGAACCCCAAACTTTGAAACCACTTTGGAAACCACTTTGTCCACTTTGGACACTAGTAAGTGGTGCGTGAAAGCTATCGATAAAATCTTATGTTGTTTTATCACATAATCAAAAGTATAAAAATAATAACAAGTATATATGAGCAGAATGTTCTGGAATATAATTGCAAACAGGGAACGTGTCAAGAATTTTTGTTATATCATACAAATAATAAGAAAACTAGCTGGCTTCGTCAACTAGCGGGCCCTTAACTTACACCGGTGCCTCGAATCTTGTAAAACCCCGAACCGAACGAACCTCCGACCCGGGTCCCCGCTGCCTTCGGCACCGGATGATCCCTTAATTTGCACATCAAATAGTATAAACTTCTAACTGAACGAACCTCCGTCTCGGGTCCCCGCTGTCTGAGGCACCGTATAGCAGTCGTGCTGCATAATGTGATTAAGCGGTCACAGACCTTTCCAACGATATATCACATGAGGGGAGTGTGCAGGGGGGGGGCAAAGTGGGGGATGGACACCGGAGATACATAATATGATTAAGCGGTCTCAGACCTTTCCAACGATTTATCGCATGAGGGATGTGGGCAAAATTTAGAAAAGTACCCCCCTTGGGGAGGCAAAGTGGGGGGATGGACCCTGGAGATGCATATGATTAAGCGGTCACAGACCTTTCCAATGATATATCACATGAGGGATATGTGCAAAATTTAGAAAAATACCCCCCTTCGGGAAGCAAAGTGGGGGGATGGACACTGGAGATGCATATGATTAAGCGGTCACAGACCTTTCCAATGATATATCATATGAGGGATGTGTGCAAAATTTAGAAAAGTACCTTCCTCGGGGAGGGGCAAAGCGGGAGGATGGACACCGGAGATGCATAATATGATTAAGCGGTCGTAGACCTTTCCAATGATATATAACATGAGGGGTATCGACAAAATTTAGAAAAGTGCCCTCTTGGGGGGGGGGCAAAGTGAGAGGATGGACACTGGTGATGCATAATATGATTAAGCGGTGACAGACCTTTCCAACGATATATCACATGGGGGATGTGTGCAAAATTTAGAAAAGTACCCCCCTTGGGGAGGGGCAAAGTGGGGGGATGTACACCGGAGATGCATAATATGATTAAGCGGTCCCAGACCTTTCCAACGATATATCACATGAGGGGTATCGGCAAAATTTAGAAAAGTGCATGGACACCTGAGATGCATAATATGATTAAGCGGTCATAGACCTCTCCAACGACCTCTCGGGCGCTACCAGTGTAAAAAATCATGCGAAAATGTTTATTAAACATAAATTTGATCATGGCATTATTCAAATAATTTATAAAAACCCGTAAAAAATAAAGTTTAAAAAAAAATAGTTATCCCATTTCTCGCCAGGAGACTCTATAAACACAAAAGAAAATTGTGTTGAATCTGTGCCAACTACTTTTAATTTCAATATAGGTATAATACAACATTAAAATAATCAATTTTATTTAAATTAGGTTACCTTATTTCCTCCCAGGGGGCGCTATAAACGAAAAAGTAAATTGTGTTGAACCAGTATAATCTATTTCATAATAACCATCTACGCCATTAATATATAATAAGACGTCAACTTTCTCCCTAGCGAAATCACTATAGGTGAAAATTATTTCAATTGTTTGTTATAAATATGACGTCATATATACAATTGCTTCCTGTATTTATTCATATTGATGCTCCTTGTATCATGAACAAATGTATACTGAACTAAGAAAATGCTCTTTTTGTTACAAATGTGGCGACATACTCACCTGCTTTTTGCTTGAATTATAACAAAATATTTGAAAATGTCCGTTTATTTAGAGTATGACGTCGTGTTGTTCCATTTTTTTAAACTTAAAAAATCTAATTCAATTTCATTTTGAACGTGGAAATCTTTCAATTGAAAATTTATTGCTGTGGTCAAATTATTATTACGGTTTTCGAATTGTTGGCAACAATAAAGAAACATAGTTAAATTTTATAGGAAAAACGTCCATTGATTCCCAATGAAAATTAGGAAATTTTGAGTTATTAAGAAAAATATTTGAATAAGGTAAATAAAACATAGCCTCTGTTACTTTCTGGATTATAATCTACCTATATACAACGGCATTTAATCATCCGTTTTGATCCTGACGTCGGCCAAACAATTTGACTATTTCAAATTTCAAATTTTATTAGAATTAGCACACAGTTAAAATTTTGTGGCAACGCGTACAAAAAGTGGGAAAAACTCTAGTAAATTAACTCGTTCAATGGGATTTGCTGTGTTAAATTAACATTAAGATGTCACACTGGAAATAAATAAGTATTGCGCTGCCGCGCAATACTTAAATTATACAAAAAATAATAAATATTTCATCATTTAAGTTTAAATTCATTAAATATTGCGCATTCGAATAATCATTTTACAACAATTTAAAATGCATTAAAATCGTTTGCGTTTGGCGAAGGAAAAATGTTGCTAGGCCAAATCGTGTTTTTTTGTGCCAAATGCTCGAAAGTATTTTATTTTTTTGCAGATTTTCTACTGGGATTCCGCAGCTAAATTTCACTGTTCCTTTATTACATACTTCATTAGCATTTTTTTCAAAATTTTCTGAGTATGTGCTTTAAGGAGACCTTCCTTGTCAGAAATATTAGATAGTTGCTAAAAAAAATATTAGACTGCAGTGCGAAATCCTTGCAAAGGTCCACTGGTAGTTCCTTAGTTCATCAATGTATTCTAACTCTTTCAGAGATTCTATTGATATGGCGGAGAATCTTTGCAAGGAAAAATACCATCATCTGGAATGTTGTTAAACCTAAGCTTACAGTACTGCACAACAAAAACAAAGTAATTTTGGAGATAACCTTGACAAAGAAATAGGACCAAGTTTGACTGTTGAACTCTTAAAAGTGACGTTTTAAACGGAGTGGTTGAAAAAACAGAGATGCAATAAGCTGAGTACAATATATGACAAGTTGGAAATTGTACGTTAAACATGACAAATGAGATGTGTTCGTACTGTAACTAATTTTACAATGTAAAAAAATCATTGTTATTATTTCAGTGAAATGAATTATATTGTCTATTATGAGCAAAATACGTATGCTTTTTTTTTTTCTTATTACGTATGCCATGTTTACAGATGCGATATTTATTCGACACTAGACAGCTCTACAAAATTCATCATGAAGATCTTGCTTTGCGAATGATTACATCCATGGTCTAATATTTCTATGACTCAAGATGAATAAATATCTTTTGTTTATTTTCTTTAATGGATTGAGATATTTAACCTAATTTCCACTGAAGTTATCTCAGAATCTATACATTTTTTAATGTAACTCATCTTCTCAAGCAAACAATTTTTTGAACGATCTTTCTAAAAATGTAACTTTTATGCAATTTTATTCAAAAAAATATTTTTTAATAAAAATGGCCGCTTGGCATACGAAAAGAGATGTGATTATCCCATATTTGTTTCAATCAGTCACATGACTTGCGCGTTTATTATATAGATTACGTATGATAGGATTTAATAGAATGAAGAAAACTTTTATTAATATATTTTTAAAGTTTTGATTCGATTTTCATAAAATTTGAAATGACTCGACAAAATTTTGCAACGATTATATATATTAAATTTCAAACCATTCGGTTGGGTAGTTTTTGCGCTGTTACATGAGGACGAACGGATGGACCAGACGACAACTATAGGTGCTACGAATTTATATAATTACGAACGCACCTAAAAAGGCATATGAGAATGGTTGCGACTTCTGTACCATGACGTAATATCAGGCATGAAAACGGGAAATAGAAAAAAAGGTGGCAAAAATTTTCCTTAACAACAATGACAGTAAATTCTTGTAATTTTTATACGTTATTTATACAATAAACTAAAATATTGTACGTTTGATTGTTATTTTCTTTTCATAACTTAGAATATATTTTATAATAAAAAAATTAAACTAACAATAAATATATAGGTTATATAAATATATATAATATATAGAAAAATGGACCACATACAGCTCTAAAGGATTTTTCTATGAATTAAAATTATTCTTTTTTACCCCTGCATCAACTGGAACAACAGTTATAATATATTCAGATTTTTCCCTCCGTACTTTACATAAAGAGGTTTATAATGTTTACTTATTTTGACGTCTGTTATTTTTGAATAAAAAAAGAGAATGGAAGGCAGTTTGCTAAAACTTTAAATCCAAATATCTGATGAAATTATGCAAATTAGAGAGATTAATTTTTCAAAACAAATGTTATTCTGTGTAGTTTGACTGCTTAATATCCCCCCTCCCCCCACCTCCCTCCGTTTTAAAGAAAAAAATTCTCCATGCTAAATATATGCACATGAAAATGACCTTTGCTCCAGAAACACATCACTGAAACTACCCAAAAGTGTTGCATAAATGATACGAAATATTTCTTTTTAAAAAATAACCTCATGCAAACTTTATTTCCCTACTAAAGTCTAAAAAAAAAAAAACTTCCCTCTGGAAAGATGCTTTAAACAACTTCATTTACATGATTTTCAGATGCTCACAACATAAGCTGACCTTTGATTTGATAGCTCTTTTGCAGAGCAGTTCAGAAATTAAAAAGCAAAAATGTCCAAGGATTAAATTTAACAGACACCCTCTCCCCCCTATATGGTTAAGTATTTTCTTTGCATTTTTGCATCAATTCTGATAATGCCCAAAACTACTTTCAAAAACTCTGTCATGCCTGAATATGTAGAGTGACGATTTATCCAGGTGATTTACTAACGAGGTTTGACTGTATTAGATAGCACTAAGCCAAAGCAAAGCACTTTTGAAAAATTAGCTAAACTCTTTGAAATTATAAATTTCAAAATTAAATAAGCATTAGCGATAGTCTATGGGAGAAAACTTTTAAAAACAGATTTCATTTTAATATGTAAATGACCCTCATAGCAAAATGAACCACATACAGCTCTGAAGGATTTTTCTATGAATTAAAATTATTCTTTTTTACTCCTGCATCAACTGGAACAACAGTTAGAACATATTCAGGTTTTTCCCTCCGTACGTTACATAAAGCGGTTTATAATGTTTATTTATTTTGACGTCTGTCAGTTTTATCTGCTTTAATGTATCAAATTTCATAAAAATAATAAATGAAAGAGGCTATAAGGAAAATGTGTTAAAAGAATCATATTAAATATATTTCTAAAAATTTAAAGAAAACTGGGTATTTATTCTTCACATATATATGTCTACCAAATTAATCTAAAGTCAAAGAAAGAAGCTAAAATTAATGCACAAAAAATTCAAAATTCTTAACTATAAATGACTTCTGGTATAACGGTGCCAAATTTAATGAACATTTTATCAAAAAATATATTAAACTGTAAGTCACAATTTTATAGGCAAAGAAAATATAATCAAAATGAAAATAGATCACACAAATGAATAGTTCCCTCATTCCATTTTTAATGTTTTGTCTTAATGCCTATTATTATCACCCTGAAAGTTTTTGTTTGTTTGTTTGTTTGTTAGTTTGTTTAGAAACATACTGCAGAGTTTCCTCCAGACAGTTTCAGAAGGATGCTGCACCCTGCCTGCGCTTTGGTTTACAAAATAGCACTCTTCTTGCCCCTCATGAAAAAAGAATTAGCACCCTTCTTGCCCCTCATAAAAAGAATTAGCACCCTTATTTCCCCCTCCAGTAAAATAATTAGCACCCTTCTTGCCCCTCATTAAAAAAAGTGCCTTTTCTCCTTTTTGCATTAAAAAATTTGCTTTTATAGTAAAAACTGACTCAATGTTGTCTTAAAAAGAGTGCCCTGACTTTTAAATATAAAAAATAGCTTTAAAAACCAAAAGAATACCTTTATAATTAAAAAAATGCCCTTAAGAATCTGAAAAGGGCTCTCAAGAATCCAAAAAGTGCCCTTAAAAATAAAAAAGTGTCCTTAAGAATAAAAAAAGTGCCCTTTTCTCACCAGCAGCACCCTGCCCTTTTTTAAACCTGGAGGAAACTCTGATACTGTTAATGAAAAAGCAATAAACAGATTAATGCCAGAGAATATTCAGGAACTTGCATTTATACATCATTTATATGTCACCATTAATAGTTAATTTTCTTAAATGTCACCTTTCAAACAGCAAATAAATAATTTAAAAGCAATATCTTTTATTTAAATTATTCTGAATATCTGTATTTATTGACAGTTAAAAATGGAAGTTATGTAAAGTTTAAAAATATGTTTTTTAAAAGGTTGAATATTTATATTTGGCCTAACCGAATATTCGGTAGTTTGGCCGCATACCAAGTATTCAGTGCACCCCTAATGCTAAATGCAGCTATATGTAGTAAAATGAATTTAATAACCTAATTGTATTAATGTAAATTATTATTTTTAATCTGCATGTACAGACTTGCATTCTCAGATGCACACTATATATTACAAGGGAACCACTTTTGGTGCAGCTCGCACCTAGCATCGAGATTTGGTGCATTTTGTAGCCCTATACATAAAAGTTAAAGAACCAATAAAATTTCTCTGTTATAATCAATGATACTTTATATGTATTTTTTATGCTTTTAATTTTTTATTATTGGACTTTTAATTGTTAATTTCATGCCAAAAGTGAGTGCTATGAATCCAAACCACTTCTCACTCATACATCTCTATAATAAAACCGTAAGTCATGTGACTGTCATCAACAGTTCCGGAATGTCCGTTTCACTTTTTCATATACCATGCGGCCATTTTTATTAAAAATTATTTTTTCGAATAAAACTTCATAAATGTGACATTTTTAGAAAGATCGTTCAAAATAAATTAATATTTGAGAGATGACTACTTACGTTCAATTATGTATATATTCACCAATAACTTCAGTTGAAATTAGCTTCGCAGTTCAAATTCTCTATCCATGAAAGTAAACAAAAAAAAAGATTCATTCGTCGTGAAGGTTTAAAATATTAAACCATTAAACCATGGAGATAATCGTTCGTAAAGTTAGTTTTCCATGAAAGATTTTTTGGAGCGTTGCCTGGTGTCAAAAAAATAATTCGTACCAGTGACGCAATCAAAGTTTACCATAATTATGTGCTATACAACTCAACTTCATTCTTTATCTTTTCTTGATGTAAGCGGAATGTAAACAAATAAAACTCATGTAATGATATTTAATGAATCAAATTTCGAAACAAATTGTCAGTTAATTTGGTATTTATGTATTATACGTGAAAGGAAGAGAGACCACCGAAAATGATTGTTAATCACCAATCATATTTACCATTATTAATGACCAATCGCTTTCAAAACAGTAATTTAATATACATTTACAAAATACATAACATCATTAAGTACTTTTGTGTTATTTGGGTGCAAATCTCGCCAATAGAATTTTTAAAATCTCCAATACCAGCTTTTATTTTTCGCGTGTGCAAATTAGAAACGATACTTTTATTTTGAAATCAAATGTTCTGATGGAACTTCTGTCGTAGACGCACCGGGGCACTATATTAACTATAGAGTTGCAATATAGAGAGAAAAAACGGGTTGCTGTAATTAGAATTATAGGCAGTAATGTTGGTGTGACATATTTACGTGATTATCAAAACTGGCTTCCAAAAGTTCAATGTTTCACCAAACCATACTCGAAAATTACGTGTTATAATATGCAGTCCGATTATGTCACATTATTCAAGACGTTTTAAATGAGAATAATGATAGATTTTCTTCTTGATTCTCCCGTAATCAAGTCTACAGCCAAAATTAGCGAGAAACAAACAAACAAACAAAAAAATATTGGCAACAATATGGTTCAGTGTAAATGGTGGATATCATTAAAGACTTTCACAAAATAGACTTCATTGCACCAAATCGTATTAACTAAAATACGCCATTTGGCAATGGATCCAATTACGGAAAACTACTTAATATGTTTAAGAATCTCCTCATTAGCAAGCATATTGCAACTGATAAGCAAACGGATATGAAGCATAAATGCTTAAGTTGGTTAAGCGGTTTTTGTCAAGAAAGATGAAATACATAACAACAAAAAATATGCGAAATGCTACCATGATCGAAAAAGTTTTTGATTTGTCTATTAGAATCTTCCGGTTTGGCGAAGGATTACAGAAAAAAAATAAATTATGAATAAAAGTAACATGTTACAGTGCTTAACATACATTTAAGGGAGACCAAACTGGTCGCCAGTGGCGGCTAGTAGCAGAAGATTATGACATTCAGCCAGGGTTGCCAAAAAAATTTCTACAGTAATGAATGAAGCCAATGTCACAGCGCCAAAAATACAAGCATAATGCTGTATTTTTTCAAAATAAAATTTGTAAGTTTTTAAAGGAATTTTTAAACTTTTATCAATATTTTATTTTTACTATTAACTAATTTGTATTTTTAAGTACTTTTTTCAAAAAATTTTCTATGTTAATAGTGCGATAAGTGATCTCGAAAATTGCAATTTCAAAAAGTTATGCTGTTGTAAAATAAAAAAAATATGATTTTAACAGAAAAATTTCATCGATTCTCAAACTTAGTAATATAGGGCTTTAAAATGCACCAGCTCAATGCTAGGTGCTAGTTGCACCAAAAGTGGTTTCCTTGTTAGATGCAAAACATAATTTATAGCAATTCTTATTTATTAAATTAAATCCAAAAATCACAGTTTTATATTTTCTAAGGATAAAGGTTGAAGAATAAGGAATGTAAAAGTGGTTTTTTTTTTTTTTGAATTAATAAAAAATTAAAAAAAAATTGATAGAAAAAAAAAATCTGAAGTTAAATAAATCACTAATTATATACATTTAAACTTCATTAGATTAACTATTAAAAATAAATCAAGTACAAAATGTCTATAAGGTATAATGAATTCATTTTACATTTTTCCTGTAATGTGCTTATGTTAGCTGCAAAAAAAAAGTTTCATATACATTTATACAACACACAAAACATATAAATAAGAAAAAAATCTCTGGGTTTTTTATCTTAATTTTATTTAATCAGAGATAATTAATAATGCATTAAAAATTTAAAATGAAGTACATATGTTCACAAGAACAAGATAAAAAAAGAATAATATACAAATATACAAAAGTAAAATTTACATGGTAAATACTTTAAGAATTCGCTAATTACTACATTTTTTCATATTCTATTTTATGGTTGCATGTCGTACATGTTTTAACATATGTATCATTTTCTTCATTATAAACTTCTTCGCCATAAATATGTGTATGAGAATCATCATTCTTCCTGTATAAGCTACTACGAACTTCCATTCGCAAAGCTAAAATAATAATGAAAACATTTGAGAAATAATAAATTTACTTATTTGAAAAGTAATTGAAGTAATTATTTTCACTTATTTTGAAAAGTACACAATTTAAAATACTACAGGGTGGCTGAAAAGTATGGGCACATTGTTTTACGTTGATATTTCACAACTAAAATCAGAGAAAGCATGCTTATTTTTTCTATTTTTGTAGTAATTTTTATGGACTTTCTTGTGATATGCTATTCATTTACTTTCGATGTGCTTATGAAGCACTGTATTCATCGTTTAGCCATTGCTCAATAGGCGGCAAATGGAGAGAAGACTTCCAGGATTGCATCTTGCCTGAAAGTCACACATCGAAATGTCCAAAAGGTCATTTAAGCAGTGGAAATCAGTAAAAACTGTTTATATAAAAAAGAAATTAGGCCGACTGCCTTCTGTCAATACCCGAAGAATTTGCATCATCATCAAGAAGAGAATTTCCCAAAACGACGCTGTAAGCTTAAATTCCACCAAAAGGAGTCTGGATATTTCTCTTCAAATTGTCCAGAACATTTAAAAAAACTCTCTTGTACTTCATAGTTATTGTTTGTACCACAGAGAACATTTGTCAAACAATGCCAAGTTGAGGAGACTAAGAAGATGAAAGAAGATCCTTCACAGTTTGAAGATGTTTTGTGATCAAATGAGAAAATCTGCACTATCGAGAAAGCACATAACCTTCAGAATGATCAGCAACTGATAAGTCCAATGCAGAGAAATGCAAACAAAAGAAAAATCGTCACATGATCGCCTTTTTCTGAAAGGATTAATGATTTGGGCTAGAATTACTGACACAAAAAAAACCTTTAATTTTATTGATCTATCTATACTAATAAAATAAAGTTTCGTTCTCTGTGTGTGTGTGTGTGTGTGTCTGTTGGCGATGGCTAGCAAAATCTAGCTCACCTAGAAGTCTGGAAATTTAGGTGTGGATAGTCCAAGGTCTGGCCATGTGCACCTGAGTCTCAGAATTTTAATATTTTAATAATTACCCAACATATTAATTATAATCTCATTAAACATCGTATCGAAAATGCCATCTTTTAAATCAAAATGGCGAAAGAAAAGAACTACTGGTTTGGATTTGCAAGCAGAAATGAACAAATTCGAAATTGTTTTACTAATTAGCAAATTTTAAGAAAACTAATTAAGATATCAATTTGAAAATTTCTGAGCATATGTAAAAAAAAATTCGGCCGGTAATTTTTCTTAATTCATGCAAAAATCTGCAGGCGCCAGTGAAAAAAATCCCAGAAAGTTTCAGACAGGGATCTGCTTTCATTAAAAACTAAACTACAAAGAGATCTGTTTCTCTGGCCGATCCATCCATTTAGTTGGCGAAAATGAACAGAAATAATTGCCAATTTTTACTAATGAACAAAAATTTAGATAACTAATTAAGATATAGATTTGAAATTGAGGATGGGAAGAGATGTCTATGGGCCCGATCACGACGGCCTTTGGATGATTCGACTTGGTTTTCATTTGTGTTACATATTTTAGTTCCACCTTCCACCACCAGGGGGTGCATTATTTTCTAGAGTTCTATGGATCTGATTTCAATGGAAATTGGTTCATTCAACTCCCTTTATACAATGGGTACTGTGTTGGATGTTCGTATGGAACAAATTGCGTCCCCTGGTGGTGGAAAGCGGAACTAAAGAATTTTGAGCCCTGGTGTATAAACTTTTTTACTCGCATGCAGGGTTGATAAAAATCCCATTTTTTTTTTTCTTTTATAAAAAAATCAGATTTATTTGATTTGAATCTGATTTTTTTTTAATTTAAATCAGATTTTTGTTATTAATATTGTTTGTGTACTGTGCATGTATTTATTTATTTTCTCTGCATAGATTTACACATTTCTATTAATTTCATTACAGTTCTTAGATAAAAATTCAAAATAATTTAAAAAAGAAAATCGTTGCAAACAAATTCAGATGATGTACTTAAAACTTAAAATCATATTATTCTACTATTAAATTGTTATAGATAAGATATACCTATGTGTGTTGTATGTATAAATTTCTAGTTAATTTAAGTTATTAAATTTTTCATTAAGGTATTACTCCAATAATATATTTAATATCTAATCACATAATAAATGCTGCAAAAAATGCTAAACATATGTACATTTCAACTAATTTAGATTCACTAATGTCATCTTTATCACATAGTTCGTAACTTTGTGTTTTTTTTTTTTTAATTTTAATTTTTGCCACAATCCCCACCAGTTCTACACTATATGGTTTGCATATTGCTTTCACACCTTTTCCAGAAATAGTCCCCCCCCCCTCCACCCTGTAAAATAAACCCACATTGGATCTTTCTTTCTGCCAGTCATTTTTCTTATGTATCAATGCATTCAAAAGCTCTCTGTACTGTACCTAGTATTAATAAATGATATTCTTGTCCCAACTTATGTTTCACACTAAACTATATTAATGATTACAAAACAGTTACAAGACACAAGGTAATCACATAACTGAAAGTAGGAAGTTATCAGTTATCAGTTGTCAGTGTTATCCAGCCCTCAGCCATTGACAATTTCAGCAATCAATCATGCTTACTTAATAGTAGAAATGACTGTTTAGCTTAGAAATAAGGTATAACATATATATTTTCCACTGCAGTAAGCAATGAATTCTAGGAAAGGAAAGGGGAAAGAGATCAGTCACAGGGATTAAATTATTTTCAGTTATAGAAGAAATATGTAACTGGAATTCTATAATAGACAAACAGTCTAAATATTTATTATGTTACAATTTTGTCCTTGTACTGATCATATTATATGATCAATACATCAACTATCAACATATGGGATATTGTAATTTGCAAGTCTAAGCAACTAAACATAAAGCAAACTTGTGAATCGTGTATAATCTACTTTAGAG
The DNA here is from genome assembly GCA_963931845.1 of Maratus michaelseni. Taxonomy (NCBI): domain Eukaryota; kingdom Metazoa; phylum Arthropoda; class Arachnida; order Araneae; family Salticidae; genus Maratus; species Maratus michaelseni. The sequence continues at coordinate 326,939,622 of OZ007594.1, forward strand.
GAAGTAACTCCTCACTGAAAATACTATTACATTAAATACTTTTATATTGAATATATTTAACTTTAGCTTCAGCATCTAACTTGCAAAAATGAAGTGATCATCTAGATAAGACAAAAGTTTAAAAATGAGAGAACATTTATCAGTATTTATTTTGGGATGCACTATGGGTAAATAATATTTTGAATACAGTGTTGCATTTACTTTCATAAACATAATTATTTTGATTTTCAATTTATAAAAGTTTTATTTAACATTATTAAAGGGTAATTTTTAATCTGACATGAATGATTAATTTGATCTTTATTCAGCTTGTAAATATGTTAAAAATACTGATCTAAATCAAACAACCCTGCTCACATGGATATTTTCTACTTGTATACATATATTTTGAAAATAATAATAATACACCAAAAGGCATACTTTTCCATAGATTAATATATCCAGTGTGTCACCATTCACTATATGGTGACACACTGTAGAAAAGTAGTTAGTAAAAAAATTTCTTCAGGTTCTATTTTCCTCTTCTTACTTCCTGCTATAATTTGAGATTACAAAGTCTAGAAAATAAGCTTTAAATATTTTATGCTATCTGTACGCCTAGTAACAGAAACAGTGCATGGCAGTGAACGCTGCAAATTATTTTAGAGTTTGTAAATCAATTTAACATCTTTAAAAAAATTCTGGGCAAAGAAAATAGTTAAAATTTAATTTTTGTCTCTAGAGTTATTGTATTTCCTTCTTATATTTTCTTCGTAAATACAAATTTTGCTTATTTTATGAGTTACTATAATTATGATAGTAAGCTTAGTACAGCATTCTTGGGTCACAGATAAATTTTGGTTTGCTACAGATTAACACAGAAAATTCTGCTATTAGGTATGGTATGTACATATCTTATAGCATAAAATATTGAAGTCTGAACCACTGAATGTTATTTAAATAATAATACTTAAAATATTTTATTGCATACTTTTATAACATTAACTATTTTTAACACAGAATATACACATATAGTAAAATACCTTGTAACAAAATTAATTTTCAATCAAACTATTCAATGATGTGTGGAGGAAGGGGTGAGTTTTATATGCATTATTATTTACCCCTCCCCCCTCCTTTTAAAAAAAAATATAACAATGCATTTTTGTGTTTGTAAATATTTTAAGAAAATTCAGAAAATAGGGATTAAAATAAGAGGGAACTAAAAGTTTTAAATCTATTGGGCACAGATGACTAATCCAATATTCTAATTTTTAGCTATTTTTTTTTCTTTTTTTTAAGTCACATAACATACATGACTGAAATATATTTAGAAAAAATATATTGAAATATACTAAGAATATTAAGAAACAGAAAAATATTTTAAAACATACCTTTAACTTTTTTATCAAAAGCTTTCTTTTTTCTTTTCAACTGGTTTTCTTCTCTTTCTTCCTTCATTTTATCTATAGCTTCATCATCTCCAAAAATATCAAATGCTCGTTTTTCAACCTACTTAGAAGTTTTAACATGTAGATTGATTAATATAAATATCAATTTAAAACCAAGCACATAAATCACATGAACTCATTATGAAAATACAACTTAGAAATAAATTTCTCTCATTTAGTTTCATTAGATTTAGAAAAGACTAAGACTTGATAAAGGACACAAAACAGTTTCATAAGTATTAAAAATTAAATTTTTGAAGCAAAATGGCAACTCAGTGCCACAAAAGTTTTGTAAATTGGAAAAAATAGTGTGCTCCAAATTTATTTGCACTAAAGCAGTCTGTATATTCTTAGGTACAAGATAGAAATATACTGGATGTTAATTTGACTGGATGCTGGTATCTGATATAATTTGTAGCTCAACATTCAGCCATCCAGTTGCAGTAGGGTTTTTTTTTCGCTCTATCTTTTTTATTTTTAAAGAAATGAAGCACTTTTTAGTTTAATTAGCTTTAGCTACTACTGTTTATTTTCTTTTTGATCACGTTATATTTTCCATAGACTTTTAAGATTAATTTTAATTACTTAAATACTTTCTCAATTACACTCCACCACTTTCAACAGTCTAATTTTAGCGATATTTTAGTTACTTACAAAGTCTAATTTCTTATTAGAATTTTTAATTTTATAATTATTTCTGAACTTGGAAGTATAATTTGTATAACAATATTTTGTATATTGTTTAGGAGGTGATTTAAAAAAAAAAAAAAAAAGGTTGTGCATGCATTAAAATAAGTCATAGGTAAAATTTTGAAAAAAGTAAAATAAAAATACTGAGTCACATGCCTGACAGCAAAGACAGTTAAGTGGTTAATGTGTTGCATAATTTATTAATCTTGAAAAAAACACAGAAACTCTTGAATTTTTATTTCATGGATATTTTCCTTATTTTAGAAATTTAATTTTAAAATAACATACTTTAAAAGCAACATTTCATTTATCTCAGTGGTAAACATCCTGGTAATTGTGGAAGTACAAGAGACAAAATAAATGCAGTTTGTAGCATTTATAAAGTGAATCATAAAGTTTTCATTAAACTCCATTAAAATAGTTTGTTAAAAAATAAAAACACATTTCCTTATATTGCTGTTATTAGTAATTTATTAATCTTTTTCTTAATATGTATTTTCAGATGTCCTGCCAGATAATCATAATATTGGACTACTGCCAATTATTTGGCATATTGGCTGACTGGAACATACTATGGGTGAAACTTTTCTGTCTTGTAACGAAATTCAATCTTCTCTATGTTTCCGAAGATGGAAAAAAATATTTATCTCTGGCTGGATATATATTGTGCCTAAAAGTCTGGACCATAGAGAAATTGCTGTCAGAAATCAACTTTTTCCTACCAATAAAAATTTATTCTTTGAGATTAAATTGTTTATTCTTTTATACGGTAATTTTTTTTTTTTTTTTTTAACTTAATAAAAAAAAATTTTTAATGTTTTAAGCTGCAGTTACTACAATTGTTGTGATTGTTATCAATTGTTGTAATTAATATTAATGTTTTACTCTTTTTTAATAACACCTACACCTTTAAGTTTGTCATGCACATTAGATTAATGTCACTCTTCGAAATTTAGGTTTTGAATACCTGAGTGCAAACAAACTAATTTCATCAAGAAATGCATTTAAAAAACACAAAAATTAAATTAAAAATATATAATTAGTCATTTAATAGTTTAATATCCATGTGAAGTAGGCATTCTCATAAACTAAAAGTAATTTGTCTGTCAATTGTATATGAACTTGAAATCAGTTTTTTATTTATATAAACATATTACAGATGACTTATTGAGAAATATATTACTCTATGAGGGGGTTAGAATGACAGTGGAGTAAGTCAAAAATTTCAAAAATCTAGATAACTATATTTTCACTGAATGTATCATAGAAACTCGAAAGAGTTTTTCGCCAAGCATAAGAAACAGCAATGCACTAAGCCGTAAATGAAAGGAATTTCCACCAATAGATGCCAAACGATTTTAAAAAATTTTTTTAGCACTCCGTCTAGTTTATATTTTGCAAACGGGACAAAACGGGTTTTTGACACATCTATATCTCGCGTTCTATTTATGATAGAAACAAAATTCTTGATTCTATGGAATGGGGCGTGCTATGTGACTAAGAAATCAACAGTAAAGCAAAATCCGACGAATAGGTTTTCAGTAAACACAATTTTAAAAGTGTTGTTTTTTGCACTTTTTAAATCTTGTTCAGACCAAAAACTGTTGACAGGGCTATAGCAATGTGTAATTATCGGATTTTTACGCGATTTACGTCATTTGAATTGTTTTTATGAGTATTTCAAACCTTTGTAAGTTTCATGTAAAAATATTAATTAGTTTTTGATTTATATCAGTTTAAAATTATTGATTCCTATATTTAACATAGAGCAAAAAACTGTTGACAGGGCTGCAGCAATGTGTAATTATCAGATTTTTATGCAGTTTATGTCATTTGAATTGTTTTTATGAATAGTTCAAACCTTTGTAAGTTTCATGTAAAAATATTGATTAGTTTTTGATTTATATCAGTTTAAAGTTATTGATTCTTATACTTAACATAGAGCAAAAAAATAATAAATGACCCAACACTTTTAGGAATGGTCGTATAATGTTCGTATAAATTCGTATACACATGATATTAAGAGATGTTATTACAGTTGACCCAAGTAAGCTTCCTATCATAAAAAAAAAAAAATAGTAACATTTAAGGTTCATTCACAGAATCTCACAAAAGATCTTTTGATATAAGGCTAAAGAGTTGTGTAATTATCCAATTTTTATGCGGTTTGCAGCATTTGAATTGTTTTTATGAGTAGTTCAAATGTTTAATATTTCGTGTAAAAATATTAATTAGTTTTTTATGTATACCACTTTAAAGTGATTTATTCCTATACTTAAGATGAAGCAAAGAAATATTAAATGGTCTAACTCTTTTCAAAAAGAACGTATGTGCATGATGTTAAAATATGTTACTACGAACGACCTAAGTTAGCTTCCTATTGTAAAACAGAATTGTAGAATTTACTGTTTGTTTACAAGATAACTCAAAAGATTTATAATAAGATTAAATAGTTGTGTAATTAGCGAATTTTTACATTGAAGTACTTGATTCCTGTACTTAACACAGAGAAAAAACAATAGTAAATAGCATAACTTTTGTCAAAGTGGCTATATACACAAGATATTCAAATATGTTACTACATCCGATTCATTTAAACTCTCTATTGTTTGTATTGTTGAGCCATATACGTTTCGTTTACAGAGTCTCTTAGAAGATCTTGATTACATTACAACTGATGTATATTTATTGAGTGAGATGTATTTTAATGATTTTATACTGTTTCAATCTCTGTAAGGTTTTCTTATCTTGCTTTAAAATTTAATACGAGTTCATTTTGTCCACCTGAAAGCTTGTCGATCTTAAGCTCTAAATCTATTAAAATATAGTATTTTCATCGATTAAAAAAAACTGTGTTTATTAAAAAATATATAATTCTAGCGTATCAGAAATTGATTGAAGTAGCGATTACAAAATTCCAAGTTTACTTTTATGCTCTGAGTAATAGAGTGTAAAAATGTTGCTACCCCAAGATTAGAAGTTTTGCATTTAAATATTTGCGGTTCATCGAATCTCTGCTATGACGAACTTAAAATGCTCTAAAAACAGGTCTAGAGCACAATGAAAAGGAAATAACTTCTTAAATCCCCCATAAAAATGAAAAATGCTAAATTTCGTATACAATAGGTGATCGGTAACAAACTGTTCGGTTAACGAACACTTTCGCATGAACTTTTTATGTTCGGATAACGAACACATGTTCGGTTAACCCTCTGAGCGTTTTGAAAAAGGGTAAAATTGTAATGTTGTTTTCTCTGCATTTAGTTTTAAATGCTAAAAAAATATGATTCTTTCAGCATTATAAATAAAACTTAATTACAAATATGAATGTAACCCTTCAGAGTATTAATCATTCTTCAATGTTTTGAAAATTCATTAAATCTATAGAATTATATTATCTTAAACATTGCATATATTGCAGTGAAACCTGGAGTTTAGTGAACGGAATATTACGTTCCACATGCTTAGAGGGTTAATGAACACTTTCGAGAGATATTTATGTTCGGAGAACGAACACCTCACGAAACAAAGCCGTGTTTCATATTTTCCGAGCTATACTTATTGCCTCTATTGTCGACTAAGAGAACATGGACTGCCGAGGATTGGGGACCTATATTTTAGGATCCCCGAATTGGAATGGACAGACTAGAAACATTAATTATGTATTTTGTGTCTTTATGTATTTTGTGCATTTAGTAAATATAGTCCTTTTTGGTTTAATCATGCTCCTTTATAAAATCTAATTTAAAGCTTTATGAATTATCAGATTAAAAAATTTAATAAAATTTTACATCTTTTTAAACGGTTTATTATATAAACACTTTAGTCTTTGCGGTATATTTACAAAATCACACAAAATTTTGGAATACATGTCATCCTACGAACAGTTTCTATTTTGAAATAACTTTAATAGTTTTTATACTTTTGCAAACGCGAATCTTATATTTTTCCGATTCTCGAAATGTTGAGTTAAAAAACTTAACAAATAAAAAAACTTTTAAGGTGCTCAGTAATTTAAAAAAATAATATTTAATACATTAGTATAAAAATCCCTGTGAATTACAATGGTTCATAGAAAAAAAAATGATTATTCTCAGTAAAGTACGCTCCATAAACTTATTGTTATAACTGACCGAAAAAAAAGTGCTTCTTATTTTTCTACAACTGCAGTATTTTAACTAGTTTGTAAACTACTGTAAAATCTTCTAATTTTTTGTTTTTTGAATGTATATAAATGGAAGAGTGATATAAACAAAAGAAAAGGGAAAATAAATATGTCATAAATAATTTGATGAATACAATGTAAGGAAATTAATACAAAAGTTTCCCCGTTCTATGGTAGCGACATGTACATTGGAATAAGTCGCTCAATAAATTGTATAATTCTGATGTATAATTCTGTTTATAGCATCACTATTATTTTTTTTTTGCCCCTTTTATCTTTTCTTTTCTGAATAAAAATGGAATCCGTATAATTGAAATTAAATACCTTACAAAAAGGTGTGACATCTCATCAGAAACAACTCATTGTAAATGATCCCGCCAATCCACAAACCTAAAACGTCACTCACAAAAAGAAGTGATATCACATAAAAAGAAGCGATATAGAAGTGCATACTCAGAGTCCTGTGTAAAAATCTATCACCACTCATCATGTTTCCAAAGGACTCGGAGTGAGGTACAGTATGTGAAAACTGCTTGGCAACCTGCAGACTTTTATAATATATGCAGTATATCAATTTTGAAAATCGAAAAATAAATTTTTAATTTTTGTTATATCACTTTTATAAATATTTTTGTATGCGAAAAAACTGACAAAACAGATTTTTCCCCAGATCTATGTGATTCCCTTACGCTAGAATTACTGCAATATATCTCAATTTAGTTAACGTTTATTATACGGTTTATATCTATATATTAACTCAAAATCTTTACACGTTTACTTAAAAAATCCTCTTCGTAAGAGTGGTGTTTTTAGTTTAAATAATGGTAAATAAAATCAACAAATTGATTTTTCAAGTTCATAATAAATAAGAAAGGACATGCAAACACAGAAGCTTCAACTTTTTACAATTTTATGGGAGAAAAATAAATAAATAAAATAAAATAAAATAAAAATAATATAGTCATATGTAATTGCAGGAAACGCAAACATTATAAAAGCCTGCAGGTTGCCAAGCAGTTTTCACATACTGTACCTCACTTCGAGTCCTTTGGAAACATGATGAGTGGTGATAGATTTTTACATGGGACTCGAAGTATGCATGTCTATATCGCTTCTTTTATGTGATATCACTTCTTTTTGTGACTGACGTTTTAGGTTTGTGGCTTGGAGGGATCATTTACAATGAATTATTTTTGATGAGATATTAATTTCTGTTCAGTGTGAAAGTCAAATACATCATAGTACACTTAGGGAGTTGCTAGATTTCAAAACAAGTTGGACCACTCAATGCAACAGCAATATGATAAGCTTCACAAAACCCTTCACTTCTCAAATTGCTAAATATTGACTTACTCCACTGTCATTCTAACCCCTTCATATTTCAGTCTTCTGAAAATTTCTGACTGTTATCCATAAACCAGACACAAAATATTCACCAGATAACTCTTGCATCCTTAGTATAAGGTAAAGAAATTTCAGAACATTTTTATTAAAATGTAAGCTACAGATACTTTTATTAATAGAATAAGTTTGTTAAAACAGATCCTGTACACAACAAAATCCCGCCTTACATAGAAAATTTTCAGGGTCTCGATGAAAAAAAATATATATGTGATCTTTCAGGACGATGCCAACAATTATAGATTTTCTGTAATCATTAGTTTTTCTTTTCCATAGAGTCAAGTGTGTTCCCTATTTTACCCCCCCCCCCCCCCCCCGCGCTTTTCTATGTTTCGAGTGGTTATCTATGTGTATCCCCATTTTTGTTGTGCTAAAATGTAAAACTGAGTTATATCTGTCTATACACATCACTGTTGACAGATGAGCAAGATTATTTTAATGCAGAATTCTACGGCATTCTGAAGAGAAACATTTCCCTAATTTAATAAAAGAATAAATAAGACAAATATTACTATTCAAAAATAGTGGTAGCATTCTGAATAAAATATAAAGCCCACAAAACAGGTAACACTGATATGTACACCTTTCTTGTGTTTGTCATCGCTAAGACTACTGTTTGTGAAAGCGTGTTTGTGCAAAATAAATTTTCAGAATGCACTATTTAACAACTAAATTAAATACAGGTAAAATGCCAAAGGCTTTGCGGGCCAAAGATAAGTTGTCGGCAGGCCACGTGTTTGACATGCCTGGTTTAGAGGATGAATAAAAGATTGACCATGTAACCCCTGTTACCAAATTACCAATTTTAAAGTTAAACCTTTTTCAAAACTCTTTAAAAAATAACACAATAACAACATTGGCATTTAGTGATTGTGTGGCCACTTATTGAGAAATTAAATCTATTGATAAATTACAGAATAATCAAAATAGAAATTTTTCAGATATAAATTACTACTTGTAATAGAGGTTATATGAGGTAACAGAAATTAGATAAAAGTAACAGAAAAGTTACCAACACTAATTTAATTTAGTGATTTTGTTCTCCTCATATGTTAGGAATGATGTTTATAATTTACTACACCAACAATTTTCTTAATTAAATGAGTTAATAGCTAATTTTGAAGAATAACATCTGTAACCTATGTTATCTAGTAACAGAGGTTACATACAGTAACCTCTGTTACCAAAGCCAACTTAAAATTACCAAAACTAACTTAATTTAGTGATTTTGTTATTCTGATACCTTAGGAATGATGTTTTAAGTTTGCTACACCAAAAGTTTTCTTAATTAAATGAATTAATAGCAGACTTGCCAAGTCTTCGGCTTTTTGGATACCAGTAATTTAGCACAGAAAATGTTGTTTTCTTAAATCGGAGCATTTTGCGATTTAAAAGAACAACATTTTCTCTAAACAATTACTGGTGTGCAAAAAGCCGGAGACTTGGCAACTCTGTGATAGCTAATTTTAAAGAATAATATCTGTATCTGGTAACAGAGGTTACATTCAGAAATAAAAAAAAAAATACCCTGAGAACACATTTTATTTGATTTACCTACTAGTATAATTATTTGATAATGGTACCAAATGTGATTTAATTTTACTTGTAATTATTCTAAAATCACAATATACAGGTGATAAGTAATTGGTAACAGAGGTTACTTAGAGAAAAAACATAAATCAAGCCACTGTATCTGACAGTATTCATAACAAATATTCCAAAATGGCTATTGCAACTACTTGCTTACTTATAAACTTCATTTGTGTCCTGTGATACATTCTCCCGACAAGAAGAAAATTAAATTATATGTGGTAACAGAGGAAACCTCTGTTATGTAACATAACAGAGATTTCAAAAACCAGGGACACCCACTTTTTATTGAAAAAACATAAAATATGGACTTGAAGAATTAATTTATGTAACACTTTAATTATTATAGTATGTTCTATTACAAAAAAAAAAAAAAAAAATTGCTTGCACATGAGAATGAGAATGTTATAGTACTAAAAAACAATATCTTCCAAAGAAACTTCGTCTTGAGACAGCCCAAAAAGGGGGTGATGAATTTTTTTTATTTTATTTATTTATTTTGCTTAGTAAATAAAGTCTTAAACATACTTAATGTATTTTTCGAATGAGCAAATAAGATGAATTAAAAGTGGTAATAACAGTGAGTAAAAACACTAAATACTTTTCAAGCAAAAAATTCTTCATTTTCAGGACATGAAATCTGCATGTAAAATTGAAACAACCCAACAATAAGAAAGAAACAAAAAAATATACAGATATTAGGTGCAGTCAGAAAATCTACAATATTATTGCTCAATTTTGTCATTTATTAATACAATGAAAAAATACCTAGGATTTTGAATATGAAAATTTAAATGATATACCTGTAAACGCAGGTATAACTTCATATTCCCATGTTTATTATGTGGGTTCTTCCTTAAAATAAACTTTAGTGGTGGTTCTCGCTTGTCAAAATCACAATCTTTAAGTAAATACTCTTTTTTTGCATCAGTTTTGCTTATAAGACAGTGTTCTCCATCATTGTCCCTAAATAATAACTTAGTTATAAACATAATATTCAAGAGAAGGAAAAATCATATTTAATTCTAATACATTTATTTTTTACAGTGATGAAAACAGATAAATTGCAAAATAAAACAGTACATCTAAGTACAGTCGAACCCAGTTAAGACGTGTTTCAAGGGACTGTACAAGAGTCGCATATTAAGTGGGAATGTGTATTAAATGTGATTTGCATAATGTTGCAGAAACTGAGCTTATTTACACATCTAATCGTCTAAAAGAACTTTAGAGCTTTAGTTTATATATTTTGAAAATCCTTTTAGACAATTTTAGATTAAAATTTAACTGTATTCAAGTTTAACTCATTGTTTGTTTTTATAGGACCGACTGAATTAATAACTGAAAAAAAATATATGGATTCAAATATGACTTTGCTGTCAATTAATACAATACAAACAAAAATAATTTTCCTGCTAGCCTAATTTTAACACAAACCGAAATTATTAAAATCTTTGCAGCACAGCCCAATTATTAAAATCATATTTAGTGCTTGTGATAATCAGTAACCTGGACATGAAATCTGCGTAATATCAGTCTCATATATCACATATGATCCACTTTTTAATGAAAATAAAATAAAATATAGACTTGAAGAATTAATTTATGTAATATTTTAATTATTATAGTATGTTCTATTATTAAAAAAAATGCTTGCACATGAGAATGAGAATGTTATAGTACTAACAGAACAATATCTTCCAAAGAAACTTCGTCTTGGAACAGCCCAAAAAAGGGGTGATGATTTTTTTTTTTTTTTTTTTTTTTTGCTTAGTAAATAAAGTCTTAAACATATTTAATGTATTTTTTTAATGAGCAAATAAGATGTATTAAAAGTGGTAATAACAGTGAGTAAAAACACTAAATACTTTTCAAGCAAAACATTCTTCACGTCGGCGAGACTGGATCATATCAGTCTCATATAATTATCTCAATTTTGCCGATAGTGTCTGGATTTCTTAACAGGAGACATAACATTGATTTTCAAAGTATTTATTAATTACGCAAATGCTTTTCTTTATTTACTATGCACTTTAAGTCATATTTTGTATAATATCCAATTTGCCTTATACAGATACGGTCTTCCGGTTGATTCTGTGACTATTCTCCATATTAAGAGCCTACATCAGTCATGAGAAAAAACGCACAAGCTAATGTTAAGTCTATGGGAAGGTTCTTGTGAAATTTCTCGCTCGCATTTTAATATTTTTAAATGATTTTTTTTTGCATAGGATAGCTGACGTCGATCTCTAACGTTGTTAGTTTTTACTTTTTTGATTTTGGTTCCATTTTTTTATATATAAGGGTACTTTCACTTTCAGAACTGGTTCCAAAATTGAAAATGTCCGCTTATAAAAAAACTGCAACCAAAATCGAAAAAGTAAAAACTAACAACGTTAGAGATCGACGTCAGATATCCTATGCAAAACAAATCATTTAAAAATATTAAAATGCGAGCGAGAAATCGCACAAGAACCCTCCCATAGACTTAACATTAAGTTGCGTATTTTTTCGCATGACTGATGTAGGCTCTTAAGAGAAAAATTGCTAAAACTTGACAACAAAATAAGAGATGACTTGACTCCATGAAACTCTTGGTGCAAGAAACTCACCGGCCATGAATAAAACAGGAGCAGGTACAGATCAGAAGAAACTAATTGATAAATAGAATAACATTTTCCTTGTTTCTTCAAATGCGTTTAACACTGCTAGCACACAGTACTAGGGAGACTTTATTTACTACAGTGTACGAGAGTAAAAAACAAGAATCGACAACATACACTGCACAAAAAACAACAAAGCTCATCTACCTTTCTGCACTTCAGTAAAAACATACACGAAAGGAGAGCCAAAAAATATTAGGACGCGGGATCAAACAAGAGTTGCAGTGTTGCTAATTTAGCGGGATTTTTTTTATTCAAATACCTACTACTATTTCAGATTAGTAATATTCACCTTCATTAATCTGTCATTACATAAGGCAATTATTAGTATTCAGAAATTGTAGTAGGTATCTAAATACAAAAATCTTACTAAATTGGTAACATTGGAGAAGAGAAAAGAAATTCACATATTGGTCTAGGAATTCGCGTATTAAATTTTTTGCCTCATGAGACTGAAACTTTATCGTGTAACAACAATTCGTGTATTAGACATGATAGTTTTGCATTAATCTTATGGGTGATGTTCAAAGGTCCGTAAAAAATCTACGCATTAAGCGGGATCATGTATTAACCGTGAGCATCTTAACCGGGTTCGACGGTACATAACAAGAGAAAAATGCCATGTTTTGTTTCAATGCATTTAACAAAAAACTATTGAAAAGCACCAACAGAAAAAAAAATGCTCATCCATAAATGTTACTTATTTGACTAATTTATATAAAATCTTAATTTGTGACTTTGAAAGACTTCAAGGTGTTCCTTATACAAGAATAATAATCCGGGTCACTTTCTCTTCAAAAGTTCTCCCTGAAGACATTCATCCTATAACAATATGGCCAAAACTGGCCAATACTCAACAAAATCTCACTTCCTGCTTTTTATGAATTCAAAAACATGCAAAGTTTAGAAAAAAAAATCCATTTATATAGCTGGATATACAAGGTGGCCATAATTAAACTGATGGTACCCAGAGTGTTCTGTAGCACGATCTAATTGTGAGAATGGCGGCAAATTTTGTAGGAAGATTAAACAAGATGGGGGATGAAGGATTCTGTGAAAAAAAAAAAAATTTGTTCCAAAAGTCACCACCTGGGGAATATGTGGCGCTGTGTATTCGAAAAAGAGAGTTTAAAAAAAAAAAGAATCAATACTGAAATAAAATTACCGTTTATTGAGCACATCCAACACAGATTCGATGTGGCTGCCGTTTTTGTGGACCACATATTGCATTCTGTGCACAGCATTTACAACAGCAGAGAATAACATGTCTGCAGGAATCTCCCGTACAGTTCGCGATATATTATTCTTCAACGTAGCCAGGTCCTGGACACCTCCATGATAGACCTTGGACTTTAGGTAACCCCATAGCCAAAAGTCGCAGGGTGTAAGATCAGGGGACCGAGGTGGCCATGCAGTTGGAAAACAGTGGCTAATGACTCTTTCTGTTGTGAATTTCTGTCGTAGCAGCTGCTGTACCCGCAAAGCAATATGTGGAGGTGCTCCATCTTGCATGAAAATGATTTTCTCCAGGCACTGTCTTTGCTGAAGTGCCAGAATAACAAAGTTGTTTAGCATTTAGTGATATTTGTCTCCGGTAACAGAACAAGTTACAGGTCCTGTCGGAGTAATGTTCTCATAGAAGAATAGACCTATGATTATATCTGCTGTGAAACCACACCAAACAGTTATCTTTGGTGAATGCAAAAGAATTTCCTTGAATGCTCTTGGTGACTTGTTATCCCAAATTCGGCAGTTCTGGGTATTTGCAGTTCCATTCAGGTAAAAGTGGGCCTCGTCTCCCCATAAAATTTTCCAGGGCCAAACATCATCCAACTCCATTCTGGCAAGAAAAGTGAGAGCAAAAGTTAATCGCTTATCATGGTCGGTGTGACGTAACTCTTGTACACGGCTGATCTTGTAAGGATAGAAGTGGATAATCTTTCGTAGCATTTTCCTTCTTCTTCTGCTGTTGCTTTCTTTGGGGCTCTGTAAGTGAAATTGCAGATAAAGAAACTTTAGCAGTGTTTATGTAAATTTTCAGCTTTTTATAAACTGTTATCATTTTGAGCTTGGATTAAATTGCTAAATTCGTTAAATAAACGGTAATTTTATTGCAGTATTGATTCTTCATTTTTTGAAACTCTCTTTTTCGAATACACAGCGCCACATATTCCCCTGGCGGTGACTTATGGAACTAATTTTTTTTTTCACAGAATCCTTCGTCCCCCGTCTTCCTACAAAATTTGGCACCATTCTCGCAATTAGATCATGCTACAGAACACTCTGAGTACCATCAGTTTAATTATGGCCACCTTGTATAATTATTTTTAAGTACTAAAAACAATGCATTTTTCAAATAGACATGTAATTAACTTCTTCTGGATATCATTATTTCCCCATTTACATTTATGCGAGAAATTCGTATATTATTAGACTGTTTAAAATCTTTTTTTTATCAGTTTTGGCTCAAGAATGCTTATTAAATTTAAATTATTCAAGCAAATGAAAATACAATTACTTTTACAGACAATTATATTTCATGCATTAAAGCAATAAATTAGCACAAATTAATAGAGAATGAAAAGCATCCATTGAATAATAAGATGATTCTGAATTCAATATTGTAATCTATACTAATAAAAGAAAGATGTTTGTCCCTGTGTGTGTGTTGGCGATAGCTAGGCAAGATGAATTCCAAAATTAAGGGAAAAAAACTGTGCAATTAATAAGTTTTTGCTTAAATAAATTAAAATGTGTGTAAGTTTAAAATGATCACATTGTATTATAATACATTTTACATCAAATGATGTTTTTTTTTTTTTTTTAATTAACCTAATTGTAAGTAAACTAACATAAATAACCTAGATATTTAAAGTAATGCAGAATTAAAATTGACTTTTCAATGTTTCCCAGCTGTTACTTATTAAATTAACTCACATGCTTAGGTTAACGGCAATTCATGAAAATTAGATAAACTTTTCATAAAGTTTCATCTACTAAAGTAATATCTACTTTCTAACAATAATACATCAAAAACAATATCATAGTACATTATCCATTTATGTATATTGGGTTATTGAGAATGCTGGCTTTTGATTCGTTGCAGTTTTTCCCCATGATATATGTTTTGATTACTGCAGTAATATCGCGGGTTTAATTAACTACAGTAATCGAGGGAAACCTGTACTGAAATGTAACACAATGCAAGCTTTACAAGCAATTTTTCTTTCAGTAAGTACAGATATGATAATTTCAGTAATTTGTTATGGTAATGAGGAGTAACAACGCTTATAAACCTTATGCTTATACTTGATTATGAGGTAAAATGTGTCTTTTTTAAAAGAATGATATAGCTATTTTCCTTATTTATATGTAAAAAAATAAGACTAAAAATTATTTTTAAAAAAAGATATAAATACAACGATAACAGAAAGAAATCAAAATAAACTTGATGTATTCAAAATATGAATAATTGTTAACTACAGATACAATTGCTATAATAAGGATGTAGAAACTAAATTATAGTAATAAAATATTACAACTATATCAGTTAATAAACATCAAAATTCTGCTCCAAATATATTTTAGCACTAATTAATAAGGATTTACAGGATTTTTTACCTACAACTGTCACAGACATTGTGCTCAAAGTATTTTTGAAGATAAGAATCTGAAAATTCTTCATTACACTCAAGACAAACAGGCCTATCCCCAGAAAATAAGGGAGCAGGTTGAGAAACAACTGGTCGTGAATCAAAATTTGCATCTTCTTCATCATCTTCTACAAAAAATCCTGCACCAGTATCTCGAGGTCGGGCTAATACATTGACTGATTTCTTATTCACAGCCCTAAAATTAAAAAAAAATAGCTTTTTTTAATAATAATCCTAATCATTAGCCATATTTTGTTTATAGAAAAATATCTAACAAAAAATTGTATATACAACAAAACAAATTTTAAATGCTAAATATTTAAAAACAAAAATTATTCTGATTCAAATATGTGCTTGCCACATTGAAAATAAAATATCAGTCATATCTGTTCGCTTATTTTAATTTGGCCCAAGAAAACAACCTAATAATAATACAAAAGTCAAAACTTTTCTTACTTAATATATCCTTTAAATATTCACCAGCAACTAAATTTATTTTGTTATTATTATTGTAATTACACTGATTTGTGTTTGTATAATGTAAATTAATTAATTCAAAAATATAAATATAAAGAAATACTTTTCTTAACAAATGTTGATATCAATCATTTGACTGGGTTGTTTTCATAGGAGACTTTTTCTTTCTCTCTCTTTTTTTGAAGCCTGTTTTTTAATCAAAGGTATGACTGTTTTCCTCTGTTGTATTAATATAAGTTTGCACAACTACAATTCAAAAGAAAAAACTTACAAGGATAATTCTTACACTTAGTTATTAGAATTAGTATCATATGTTTCAGAGATATTGCATGAACAAGTAAGACTTGGAATCTGCTAGATTCCAAGAACTAAGCATTTTAACAATTTCAAGTTATTATTGCAATCTGATCCAGTCCAAAAAATTAGAAATGAAAGTTTTTCCAACTCTGACTAATTTTTTTTTTTTAATCTTCATAAAAAAGGTCAAGAACATAGCAACAAATTAGATGATTAGTTAAACAAAATGAAAGATTCTGAATTTGGCCTTATGTATTTAAAAATATATAATTACATGCAAAAATGTACAATGCTTTCTGAAAACAACATGCTACACTTAAAAAATTATACAACATAAAACATGTTACAATACCATGCTAAACATTTCATAAACTAAAAACTAGCCATATAATACTAATTAAAGCAAAACACTACACTATATAGTACTATTTTATTTTAATAAAAACCTATAAAAATTTTTTGTTATCAGGGAAAGAAATTTCACAAATTGTCATAGCTGACTCGTCGCACTGCAATTTGTCTTTAACACATGTCTTCAACTTGTAATTTTGTCCTATTTATGTCTGTTTTGTTCATGAACGTTTGATTTGACAGGTAGTATAAATTTCAAATTTAATAGGATTACAAGTGATTTTTCTGCTAAAAAAAAGGACAAAAAAAATCTTTTAATTGTTTTCTTTTAAGTGCATTTTTTAAAAAAATTTCTTTTCTTTCTTATTTGGAGTTTGGGACAACATGAACCTCTTGGCTACACCTTTATATAACAAACATATGAATACTTTTAAAAAAAATCTGCAACAATTCTGGGTATGGAAAAAAAGGAGGAATGTCATAGATGTCAGTGGCTTTCAGATATCTAACACTGAATCTTTACAATATTAATTCTTTATCTTAAACTCAGATCCAACAAGCGGGAAGAGTAGCAAGATTCAAGTTTTAAAAAGGGAGCAATGTCTGAAAGAATTAAAGAAAAATATGTTCTACTATGCTTTAACAAAATTAAGTGGCAGATGGGGTTGAACATAAGAATCTTTTCCCAAGACCTGTAATTTCTCTCTACATTTTGCATTCAGACAAAACCAGAAAAATGTTGCAAGAAATTTTATGAATTCAATATTACATCTACCTCATTATTTCTGTTAGAGAACTCTCACATTGCTTTTTATTTGTTTATTCTACATTTGTACATCACTTTAACTTTGATTGGCCATAAAGCCGAATTATCCTATCCATTTCTTGGTGTTTTAGATTTCAAACCCTAACTACAGTAGGCAAAACATGAATGAAATTGCTCCTCCTGTTCATGATATGAAATTGCACTGATCACAGCGTTTTCCCCCTTCCTCATTGAAAAACTTCACTTTCAGCATTTTTCTTTCAGAGGAGTGGCTTTGTTGAAGTTACTTTTTAATTTCGAATTCTTTTCATTTATTTTCCGTAAAATTCTCCTTTAAGCACTTTTGGCATCCCCCTAACCTTGTATTTAACACCATTTCAGTCAAAATTTAATCAGAATTTGGTGTGATATTTTCAGCACCAAGTTACCATGCTTGATTAAATAATGCAACTTAAAAAGTTTCAAGTTTTCTGTGGGAGGGGTATGCCGTGATTTGAAGTGCTTTGCCGTTTATTTTTAAATTTAATATTTTAAGATATGCACAGAATAACCTCTGTTGATAAGATTATCTTTTGGAATTTTATCACTTCTTATTTCATTTGATTCATAATAAACAAGATTTTGTACTCATTCAAGAGTTACTTCTTCAAGTCTACAACTTAATTGTTCATCATTTTTAAGTAAGATCCATTTAATATAATTATTCTCTTCCTTATTTCTGACTGAAAAGTTTTCCTGCAAAAGTTATGCGGGTTACACAATTCTATGTACAAAATACGATCCTTTTAAGTTGAAATATTTTTTATATTCAGAGCTTTGCCAAATATTCTAAATTTACTTTCTATTATCTGTTTGTTGAATGATAAAAAAATGTCTTTTAAATGCTGAAATGTCTTTTTTTTCTTTTTAAAGAGTATTGTACAATTGTACAGCTTTGAGACACAATTGACTATGCTTCGCTTAGTTTCAATTTTTTTCAGTTTTAAGAGTGTGTTTTTTTTTTCATAAATCAAAGTGAAATATTATATTTTATTTGCATTTATTGTGTTGGATATCTTATTATTAGCCTTAAATTTCACATAAATTAAGCAAAGTTTTTAAAAATAATTACGTACATGATTTTTAAACCTTAAAACAAATTTTGCCCAGTGACAAGGGTGCACACTATTTTTTTTTGCTCCACTGAATATGTAACTCTATGCCACTGGTTGGAAGGAAACTTTTAAAGAATTTATTTTACACGTTTTATACAATTTTTTTTTTAATATTTTATAGACAAATTAAAGACTGAGAGTATATATAAAGCAAAAGATTGAGAAGCTATATTTTCTAACAAAAATAACTTAATTAAATATATTTACATAGCTAGGGGAAAATTACTATTTATATATAAATATAAACACTACTCTTAATGTGACATACCTGATATTTGTCACTTTTAAAGATTATTTTTAGACAAAAAAAGTACACGATCTGAATATAGGTGCAGATTCCAAAAATTTGGAAGGAGTCAGTGGCTCCTAAACCAAAAAAATCCAGTGGCCACAATTGTAAAACAATAGTGTTTATATGGGGTAAAAAACTAAAAAAAAAAAAAAAAAAAAAAAAAAAACTAAAAACTCAGGAATTCAAAGTGTAAAGTAATTTATTTAATATAAACACGTACAACAAAATTTGAATATTAATTAAATCTTAAATCATGTACATTCAGAAGATAAAGTTGGGCAAGATACGGTTTAAAAAAATATGGGTACTTTTCGGTTAACCGGGCGCCAGTGATGTATGTACATATATAAATACATATGTATATACAATACATATATATGTATATATTATACATACATATATGTATATATATGTGTATGTATATATATGTATACGTAGATATGTGTATATGTGTGTGTGTGTATATATATACATGTATATATATCACTGGGCTGTTTAATAGCCTTTGCTTGTTAACTAGGAGAAGACCCTTTAAATGCCTCAGAGGAGGACTTAAAGGAATCGACTGGGAGCAGAGACTTAATGTCCAATCCGCACCTTCCATCGGTGCAGCCTGTTAGTACCCTTGCCTAGTGCATGGGGAACGAACGCGGATGGGCTTCCTCCAACCCGCTTGGCCAGCGTGGAGGAATTTGGCCACCTCCCCCCTTATTTTAACATGAATTCACAAAACAAATCACGGCCCTCAATTCCCGGCAGTCTGCATGTTCCTGATTACGGCAGCGATCAGAAAGACATGAAGACAGAGGGTGCTAAGAATCACCGGGCTCGGCTTGGCTGCCATAAGTTGATGACCTTGGCTACGTATAATGGATGATCCTTATCTTCTGAAAGTCGTTTACAGGAACTTGAAGAAGAATTAGAAAGAATCAACTGGGACATCCTAGGATTATGCGAAGTAAGAAGAAAAGGTGAAGAGAAGATTGATCTTGCCAGTGGACATGTATTGTACTACAGAGGTACAGAAGATGGAAAAACAAGTGGTGTAGGATTTCTGATTCATAAAAGGTGGAAGAATCACATCGTAGAATATGATAGTGCATCAGATAGAGTTGCAAGGTTAGTTATACAAGTGTCAAAAAGATACAAGCTGCAAATTACCCAAGTTTATGCACCAACAATTAGCTATAGTGATGAAGAAATTGAGGATTTCTATGAAGAAGTAGCTTCAATGCATCAAAAAGGGAAATGCTACATAAAATTAATAATGGGAGACTGGAATGCTAGAATTGGGAAAAAAAAGAAAGGAGGAAATCATGTAGGAAATCATGGATATGGGGTGCGTAATGAAAGAGGAAACAGATTGATTGAATTTGCAGAATGTGAACAGATGTATATCACGAATTCATTTTTCAAGAAGAAGCCACAAAGAAAATGGACATGGCGTAGTGCAAATGGCTCAACAAGTGAAATCGACTACATCTTGACAAACAAAAAGCATCTTATTCAGGATTGCAGCATTCTCAATAACTTCAATACAGGAAGCGATCACAGGTTAGTTAGATGCAAACTGCTTTTAAATACTAAAGTGGAAAGAATGAAGCTTTTGCAATGCTCAAAGAAATCAGTCGATATTATAAATCTCCAGAAACACAAAGAAGAATTTAATTTAGAACTTAAAAATCGTTTTCAAGTACTTCAATCAATCTTAGAAGAAGAACAAGATGTTACAGTAGTGAACAAGAAAATAACAAATACTCTACAAGAAATTGCAAGGACGATAGCTGGTGAAGCACAAGTAAAGCAAACAAAGAAAATAACAGAAGAAACAAGAAGATTGATGAAGAAACGCAGAGAATTTAAAATGAAGAAAAACTATCCTAAATCAAGAGTTGAATATGCAGAATTATGTAAAACGGTAAGAAAATGTGTTACAGAAGATATCAGAAAATTTAACTGTGATCTTGTCAAAAAAGTTCTAGAAGATAACAAAAGTTTAAAATCAGCTAAGCGCAAACTGTGTGTTGGAAGAAAAGGTATTTTTGCACTGAAGAGAGCAGATGGAACAATCACCAAAATCAATAATGAAATAGTACACATTGTCGAAAAATTCTATAACGATCTATATAAATGTGAAGATCAAAGGGAAATCAACCTACGTGATCCACTAGTAAACATAACAGAAACTGAAGAGAAAATCCCAGTCATGACAGATGAAGTTGTACAAGCCATTAGAGGCATGAAAAAAGGTAAATGCCCTGGCGAAGATGGAATTACAATTGACCTTATCAAAGAAGCAGGAGAAGAATTTGCAAAAATGCTAGCCTTACTGTTTTCCAAATGTCTCGAGAAATCAGATGTACCAGAAGATTGAAATAATGCTGTGATGGTGTTACTTTATAAGAAAGGAGAAAAGGAAAACATTAAAAACTACCGTCCAATCAGCTTACTGTCAGTGATTTATAAAATTTTCACCAAAGTTTCAACGGCAAGACTTGAATCAGCTCTGGACTCAGCTCAACCTAGGGAACAAGCAGGATTTCGAAGTGGATTTAGCACAATGGATCATATTCAAACAGTAAGGGAAGTTATAGGAAAACATAAAGAATATAATTTACCTCTCTGCCTTGCCTTTATTGATTATGAAAAAGCATTTGATTCAGTCTACACATCTGCAGTAATTACTTCTCTGGAGGACATTGGTATAGACAAACCTTATATCAATATCATAAAAAAGATCTACAAGAAAGCAACAGCCACCATCCGTTTGGACAAAGGAAAAGCGAAGATCAAGCTTGGAAGATGAGTAAGACAAGGAGACACCATTTCGCCTAAGCTTTTTACAGCTGTCTTAGAAAGTATCTTCAAGAAGCTGGATTGGGAAAACAAAGGGATTAGAATAAATAGGGAATATTTAAGCCATCTACGGTTTGCTGATGACATTTTAATTTTCAGTAATAGCCCTGAAGAATTGCAAAATATGCTAAAAGATTTGGCAGAAGCTAGCATTAAGGTGGGATTAAAAATAAATTTGGAAAAGACTAAGGTGATGTTCAATTCATTTGCATCAAAAAAGAAAATCGTCTACAACAACACTGAGATTAAAGATGTTGAAAGTTATGTGTACCTTGGACAAGAAATATCATCAGACAACAGTATCATGAATGAAATCAATAGAAGAATAAGAAATGGATGGAGTGCTTTTGGGAAGAACAATATTATTCTGAAGAGTAACATGCCTCTTTGTTTGAAAAGAAAGGTGTTTAACCAATGTGTTTTGCCTGCACTAACTTATGGAGCAGAAACTTGGACACTAACAAAACGGATAGTACAAAGATTACAAACAACACAGCGAAGTATGGAAAGATGTATGCTAGGCATAACCAGAAGAGACCGAAAGAGAATAACGTGGATAAGAAGTCAGACGAAAGTTTTTGACATCATCGAGAGAATTAAACGGCTAAAATGGAAATGGGCTGGGCACATTGCAAGAAGACAAGACAATAGATGGAGCACAAACACCCTGCAGTGGTATCCCAGAGATGTAAAACGCCCAAGAAGACGACCTCAAGTAAGATGGAGTGACGAAATCAGAAAAGTGGCCGGCGTTAATTGGATGACTAAAGCACTAGACAGGCAACAATGGAAAAATCTGGGGGAGACCTACATCCAGCAGTGGATTGAAAACGGTTGATGATGATGATGATGATATATATCACTGGCACCCGGCTAACCGAAAAGTACCAAAATATGTATAAGCTAAGCAATCATGAAGCGGGGAATATTGGAAAAATAATATTTCTTATTTTGATTTTGCCAGACAAAAGTACATATGAAAGAAAATCCGAATTTGTGAGATTATTTTGCAGTATAAAAATCAAAACACACTTTAAACATTTGTTTATATATATATATATATATATATATATATATAACCATAAATGAAACATTATCATAACACCAACTTAAACAATGAAATAATAATTAAGTATGTAATAATTAGTTGACAATAAAAGATTCCCCAACACACTGAATATGGAAACAAAAACATATTAAAATAATAAAAAATTAAATTAAAAATTGAATAAATGGAATTAAATGAATGAAATGAAATGAAATTTGTGGAATTTAGACAGAATTATCAAGTCCCAAATGCCTAAATACCACAAATAAAATGAAATGAGAGGTTTCATCATCATATTAGCCATACATTGCTAAAAAATATGATTTTGGGATTACCTTTCATAAACAATGAAGCAAACCAGTGATAAAATAAAAAATAAAATACAATATTAAAAAGGAAAGAAGCTATACTTATAATATACAGAGAAAACATTAAATAGAGTCAGAAAGTATAAAATCCATAATGATTAAAAAAGATACCTGTGCACCACAAGAACCAGCATGAAACACAACCATAACTAGGGAATGAATTGCAAAAAAAAAATCATTACATGTTGCCCCGGTAGCAGAAACCGTGCAGCACGGCAGCGAGCGCTGCAGATTCATTTTGAAACTTGCAGATTCATTTTAAACTTTAAAAAAAAAAAAAAAAAAAAAAAAAAAAGATTTTTTTTTTTTTTTTTTTTTTTTTTTTTTTTTTTTTTTTTTAATGTTCATGACGCTAAAAAAAAAAAAAAAAAAAAAAAAAAAAAAAAAAAAAAAAAAAAAAAAACTGGATTCCAAATTATTGTATTTTTCTTTCTTTTTTTAAAATTTTTCCTTGCAACAAATTACCGCCATTTTCTCCCAAAACTGTATGAACGAAAGATTCTTTTCCTTGAAGAAACCAAAGTGTCAATCATCGAGATCGCGGTGATACTGACACGCCCTTCATTCCCTCTGGAAGAGGTGATTGGTTTTCAACCTTCAGTGGGCCTCTTCTATCTTCGTGACGTAGTACAAAAGAACGTACATATAACTTAGTACTCCTTCCTAAGTGCGGGACATTATTGCTCTTTGACTCTATTTCTTCATTTCTCTTGCTATTTTGTTTGTATGCACGTGCTCGGAAATCTTTGGAATGGCTTCGCAGACCGAAAAAGTGTCGTGTTTGCATTGCGACGAATCGCTAATGCTTAAAAATTTAAAAACGCATTGTCAGCGTATTCACCCAGGTCTAAAAGTGAAATTCAAATCACTTGCAAACAAAAATGTTATGGACTTGTTTAAAAGAGCTGCAACTTCCGATTCAGATACGCAGCAAGTGGAGGTTTCTGTTGGACAAGGGTTTCCTGATGATAAACCAACGCAAGAAGTTAACTCAAAGAGAGAATTGGAAGAAGTTAAATCCATAGAAAAGCCCCCCAAAAAGGCAAAAACGAATGAAACACTAGGGAGCAATTGTGGTGATATTAATAAGGAACTTCTGGAACAAATTTTAAAAACTGTCACAAGTAAGTGGTTTATTATTTTTTTTTATTGTGTTATTTAAATAAATATATTATTACAGTATATAATTGTTTGTTTCTGGTACGATATATATACCGTATATTCTGCCATATAATGCGCATCACACGCATGGCTCATTCAAAATACTAAGATTGTTATTTGTATGTACGTGAGAACGAATGATGTGTGCCGTGTACAATAATGCAAAGATAGTAATTCTTACGCTCATACATCCTAAATTTTTAATGTTTTATTTTTTGTAACTGGTGTACCATGTATCTGTAAATTTTGATTAATTTTCTATTAACAAAAATGTGCGTTATTTGTCGGAATATATACGGTTATAAATAAATACGTGGAAAAGCATTTTGCTTATGGTACGAATTTAATTTTTTGATCCTGGACAAAAATTTCATGAATATAACCCCCACGTTTTTATAAAAGATATTAAAAAAATGTTTTTCTATGTAAATTGTTTTTGTATCTTTGATATATAAAAATATTGTTTTGTATTGAATGTAATTCAAGCCTCATGTAGTTTCGTAAAATTTTGCAAGTAGAAGTGAAAATAAGTCGCCACATGGCAATTAAAGTCGTAAAAGTAGCGATAAAAAATTGGTCATCAATCGCCATCTTAGTTAACACTCGCCAAGTGCCGATTAAAAATTTTCTTATCGATTGCCAAGAGAAATATGACTTTTTTTATGGAAATATGCATCTCTGCTTTGATTTCACCTAAATTAGCAAACTAGTTAATTTAAATATTCATTTATTTAGATCTACAAGCACAACATAAAGAAGCTGCTACTTCAAAAAATCCTGCTGTTATAGAAACAGAAACTTCAGTTGATTTGACAGATGAAGAAAGGATAGAACTCTTGACTAATTCTCGATCCATTGAAAGGCTTCTGAAATGGGCAAGATGTTTTGTAAGAATAGATGATGGACTTCAATGCTTATATTGTGGAAGCAGTCTTCTTTATGATTTCAAAAATGGTGAATCTTTCACAGAAAATGACATAATGCCAAGATCATTTAGAAATTTAAAGACAGACATCAAAAGACACATGCAATCAAACAAACACATTACCAATTCACAAACCTATTTCCGTGAAAAAAAAGAATCTGAAGAAATGGAAAATGCAGGGAAATTAAATGCCCTCAACTGTGCGAATGCTGCTTATTTCATATATAAAAAAAACTTATCTTACGAATCATATGAAGATTTAGTGTGCATCATGCATAACAGTGGCTGTGATATTGGAACGAAAAATCACTCGAAGGAATTCCCCCGCTTGTACTTACCACATGTGCATTCTGTGCTTCTGAAAGAAATAGCAACCTTTATTACAAGTGCAGATCTTCCTGTGGGAATTGTTGCTGACAAAATAACAGTCAATCATCGTAGCAGACACATCGTTGGTTTGAGAATACCGATTTTTGACGTCAATGCAAGAAATTTATTTCATTCTATTTATTTAGAACACAATTTTGTGAATGATTTTTCTGGCAAAGGCCTGTCTTCCAGCATTCTTAATACCCTTGATAAATTTGGTTTAGATGCTCAGTATGTGAGGGAACACTTAGCTGGTTTAGCTGTAGATGGACAGTACATAAAACTAGGTGTTGCTGACCATATAAAAACAGAATTAAATTTAAAAAATGTCCTTGCATCTTGGGACATAATGCATCGGATTGAATTAATGGAAAAAAATTCTGAGATGCCGAACATTTTAAACAAGGCATATAATCTCATACTTGAATGTATGAAAGAATTTAATTATGGCCTTAAGTACGAGAGTCTTGTAAATATTTCGCAAGATTTTCAGGAATTTTTATACAGACCAAAACTTTTCAAAACTATGAAGTTTGCTTCATATTCTATGGAAGTCTTCACAACCTTCATACACGATTATAAATTTTTTGTATCTGCTTGTGAAAAAGATATGGATTTATTTACCTTAAGAGACAAACTGCTAAATAAGACAACTTTATTTCATATACTTTTGTTAGCAGATTTATATAATATTATATCAAAATTTTCCAAATGTGTTCAGTCAGCTGAAATCCTTCCCTGGGATTATTTGAGAAACCTCAACAATTTTCATTCTCATTTAGAAATATTTTTGAATTATGTTAGTGAAATGTCCCACCTCACAACAATTGATGATTTGTGCAATTTTTTGGAAAAAATTCCAAATGCTTTTTTTGCACATTCCAAAACAGCTCTAGAAATGTTCCAGTTTTGTACATATCAAGGTGTCCCACTTCCTGACAAACCAATAAGTGCAAAAATATTAAGATCATCTGTTTCAGCCACATATCATGAAGAGAATGAAAATCAGCTGACTGCAACTTATAAAAATGATCTCAAAGATTTCATCAAATTTATCACATGCATTTTGGAAAAATTTACCTATTATACAAAAGGAAAAAATCAATGTAATGATGAAATTATAAAAAAAGTTGAATGTCTTTTTAGTTTTGACCACTTGATATTTCCACGATCAGATATTTCTGGGGCACATTCATCCTCAACCTTCACCTCTGAGACATTCTCAAACTATATAAGTGATTTTCCTTTCATCGTTGCAAATGTTGACAAGGACACACTTTTCTTTGAGTACAAAAGGTTGTGTTCATTTATAGAAGATAAAATAGCTGAGAGCCGGGACGAGGGCTTACTTTGTGACATACGAAAGCTTTTTAAAGTAGCTATGTTACAACTAAAAAATAAGTTTCCACTTATTTTAAAATTTTTTATGTTTGCCATTTCCATCCCTGTGTCAGAGGCTATATGTGAGAGTTGGGGCTCTGTAATTGCTAATGTGATGCTAAAAAGACCAAGAGGTGATGATGGTTTTTTGGAAGATATTGGTACATCTGACATGCGTGTATTTATAATGCTCAATGGTCCTGAAAGTGGATTTAAAAATATACGCAAGTTTTTGAAAACTGCATTGGTTGAAAAGTATGGCATGTCATATTTTCAACATTTTAAGCATGTCTCAACAAAAGTTGCTTTCAAGCAATCTGTTACATCAAAAGTAGTTAGCAGAATCATTAATGATTCAGACGGTTGCTTGCCATGTTTTCAATAAATTATTTTAAAAGATTAAACTGAGTTTATTATTACTTTCTTTACTTTAATTAATCTTTTTGTATTGCATTAACTAAACTGCATTTTTTTTTCTTTTTTTTTTCTTTTTTTTTTTTTTTTTTTTTTGTTTATTTGCATATTATCCATCAGATAGTATTAAAAGCAAATTTTGCTTTCTATATGAGTTAAAAATGACTATAATTTTCCACCATAAGTTTGATTCCTCAATGCTAGGAGTCGCAGATAAATTTTGATTTGTGAATATGGTGCTGCAGATTGATACAGAAAATTCTGCTACTGGGCATGTTGCCAATTTTAGAAATATAAAATGCTTTACAATGTTGCCAGAAATAATGTTAGAATAATATGAATATTGTAAAGCAAACAGGAACATTAGTGCTGCCATCTATTGGTAAAAGTGAATATAATCTGAATAGAAAGTATTGGATGGAAATTAATGTTTAATAATTAAACCAAATTACTATCTTAAATGATAGCAATTAGTTAAATAATAAATAAATGAAATTAATTAATAAATAGAATATCGAATTACATTAAAGTAATGGATGTATTAATGAATAATTCTATGTTATAAATAAGTAGTAAGATGGAAAAATTAATAATTAAAGCAACATAAAAATATATGTACCATTAAATGACAAAAACGATTAAATAACTGTGCCAAAAATGCAACATCACATAAATTAAATTAAAATAAAATACTAAATATTTGAATTAAGATACAAAGAATTTAAAATTAATATTAATTAAATATTAAAATGAATTAGTCACATATAATGTTTCTTCATAC
The DNA here is from genome assembly GCA_963931845.1 of Maratus michaelseni. Classification (NCBI taxonomy): domain Eukaryota; kingdom Metazoa; phylum Arthropoda; class Arachnida; order Araneae; family Salticidae; genus Maratus; species Maratus michaelseni. The sequence continues at coordinate 326,967,853 of OZ007594.1, forward strand.
AAAGTTAAAAAATTTTATAAACACTTAATATAAGTGGTAAGGGTAGAACGTTTAATAAAAATTAAAACATATTATATTAACACTGTAGAAAAGTATACATTATATTAGAAGTTAATATGATATTGTCCACCGTAGGTATTAATCCAAATCATTAGATTAAAAACATTTTTAATATTAATGAATATAAATTCATTTAAATTAATTAAATAATGAATATGTAAATCTAACTAAATTAATATACATATAAAAATAACACATCACAGTCCATTATAAAATGTGTAATATCAAACAATTGTGTAAATCAAAATGCCCCCATTTTTTTTTTTTTTTTTATATTAATAATATAAATTAACCATGCATATTTTCCATACAACTCCGCCACACACCTCCTCAATCCAACGTCTACCCACCCAACCGTCCTGTTATAATTTTTTTTTTTATAAGATATGATTTTTTTATACATTTTTAACGCATGTGTGAATTTGGTTGTAAAGATCATATAAGAACTAACTATATATTAAGGAACATATGAATTTTTTTGGAAAACCATGTTGTAATACATCATAGATAAGTTTTTTAATATTGTTGTTAATTAGTTGAGAAGAACATAAACTTTTTATTCTATAAATATGATTAAGGAGTATATTACGATATACAGAATTATGAAGACATGATTTAAAATTAGTAAATGAATTAACTTTAAATTTAAATTCTTTACGTTTATCAAATAGATCAATTATTGTTTTGTTTTCTTTAAGTGTAATTTTAAGATCTAAAAAGTCAATAGTATTGTTAGAAAGGAGGTTTTCCGTTAATTCTAAATTAGTAGGATTATCAACTGGAAATATAGAAATATTAGTTTGATCAGTGGCAATTAAAATTATGTCATCAATATAACGCTATAAATGTATATTACTGTTAATAAAAGTACGTTCATAATGATACAAGTATAAGTCTGAAAGTATACTAGATGTACATCCCCCTTGTGGTATACCGACTTTCTGTAAATATAACGTGTTATCATGCATTATATAATTATTATATATAATGAAATTTGTTAAAGTTTTAAAATAAACTGTATCTATATGAATTGGTAAATTAAGTGAATGATGATACTTATTAAATAATGCATTTATAATATTATGTAGATCTAATAAATCTATATTATTAAATAGATCTTTGAAATCATATGTCATTATATTGTTAACACATTTAAGATTTTTCAAAATATTGACGAGTTGATAGCTATTTTTTATACAATGTGTATTATCAGTGGATGTTGTCAGTGTATAAATTTGATTGAGAATTTTTAATAGATGTTTATTGGCTATATTATTATATGTATTGCATCCTATAGTTACAGTCCTAAATTTAATTGGATTTTTATGAAATTTGGGTATAAGAACTAAATAAGGATAATTAAAGTTAGTAGAAGTAATATTTAATAATTTATAATAACTGTGAATTTTACGATTGTTTACAATTACATTTTCATTAGTTTTTTTAAAAGAATTGTTAGTAGAAATACAGGATGTAAGTAGTTGGTGATAATAAGCTTTACATATCATTGCATAATTATTAGGAGATTTGTCAATATATGTTATTACATAGTTTTTTTGTAATTTAGTAATTTGCTGGAACAAATGTTTTGTGTTAATTTTAACCATATGCGATAAATTATGTTTTAAAGACTAACTTAAGTTTTCAATAACAAGTATTTTCCATTGATTAAAATATTCAATAGGTTTACTATATGAGATTGAAATTTTATAAATAAAAATGTCTATATCGTATGTAAACTGTTTTATAATAGAATTTACATTAAATTTAGAAGGAAGTCTATATTTAGTACCATAACCCATTAGTTTTTGTAGTTTATAATCATTCACAATATTAAGATTACCAGTGATTATATGTCCATGATCATTATTAATGAATTTTTTTAGAGTGGGGTCATTGCATTTATACTGAAAAGTACTAGCATCAGATGTATTTTTTGAAAATGCATTATAGTTAAAAATCTTTCTTCCGATTGTATTAGGATATTTAAATGTTTTTGAAATTTGAAGATTATTTATAGGAAAATAACAGTTTTTATCATTAATTATAGAATTAATATTAATTTTATTAAAGATTTGATTTGAATAAGTTATAATCATTTGAGTATTAGTGTTTTGATTTTTTTGTTTTTTTATGTAAATTAATGTTGAAAAGATTAGCTCTTGTCATAATTAGATCATAAAAAATATCAGAGAAATGATTTGAGTAAGATTTACTAAGAAATACATTTAAATATTGTACTATCTGTTTCTTTTTAATAGCAAAAATGTATTTTCATATTAAAAACCAGTTGTAATTCTTAATATAGTTATGATGAAGAGTATTGATTTGTTTAACAATAAATTTTTTGGAAATAACAACTGTAGCAGTACACTTTCCTCGCTTGTTACGTGTTGTTTTATGATTTAAATTATGATTTAGAGTAGAATAAATAGGAGAATAATCTGTAGTATTATTTGTTGAAAAAACTTTAACTGGTCTGTTAAATAATTCACTACTAAGTCCATAAGGATAAATAGTGTTATAATATTTCGTATATTAAGACTCCATAAACAAACGTTCTGATTTAGTTTTTATTATTTGTATAATTTCAATTGTAGTATTGATAAATTTATGTTTATGAAAATGTTGTATTTCTGCTGTAGACTGTAAATTTTTTGCTTTGTTCTTGTTAGTGTCTGAACGATGTTGATTAATACGTTTATGTAGTAATGGACCTGATGTTTCACCTACATATTTCAAACCACATAAGTTACATTTTATACTATAAATAACATTAAATGCTTTACAAAAAGTTGATAAATTAGGAGCTGATACAATTTGTTTCTGAGAAGCAAATGGACAAGTCTTGCAACGAGCATTATTACACAATCTAAAAAATAATGGAGGAGGAGGAGAGTAAAAATGGTCACTGGATGACGATCCAGGAACAACCCATTTATTGCCCCTGTACCGGGCACTACACACACACACACACACACATATATATATATATATATATATATATATATATATATATATATAGTATTTAAATTAGTCTATGTAAAATTATCAGATTCAAACTGTTACGAATAACATTGCTATTCGAATACATTTAATAGTTTGCTGTGTTAAACAGATCATTCTGAAATGTTATTAAAAGATAATAATAATGTTTGTTATGTGTTTTGGTCTTAATCTTTAAAAAAATATCAACATTTCAAGATGGGGACTGGGAATACCAGAAATTGAAATTTTAAATTTTAATTTTTTTTTTTGAATTTTAAATCACATGGCGACTTAAACACCGAAAGTTAGTGGCCACAACAAAAAAATTAGTCGCCACATGGCGACTGTGAATCTGCACCTATAGATCTGAACAATTATTAAAATGTAACTATTCTATCAATCTTAATTGTTAATCAGTATTTTAAAAGATAGCAGATAAATAAAAACAGCTAGAATGCAGCAGCATTCCAGAATCAAAGATTAATTACAAAACATGATAAATATAATTATTGCTAGAGATCGACCGAAATTTCGGTTTCGGTGCAAAATCGGAGTTTTACCGAATATTCGTTTTCGGCAAAACTGCTGCGAAAATTTCAGCCTGACCGAAACTATCTGTATATCAAAATCTCGTTCCTTCTTTTGGAAATTTTTAACTTTACTCATTGATATGAGTTGTATCGGCTCAAATGAGACACTGTTTATTGCTGTGAACTCCACTCTTTATCATTATCCATCATGACTGATTCATGATACGAGTGTAAATTATAAAGCAAGCAATGCATATATGACTAAACTTAAAAGACGCTTATCCCGTGATATTTAAAAGCTGCAAACTTAATAGTAATAGAAAATTTTTACTTTGAAACTTCAGATTGTTTCGAATGCTTAATGAGAAAGGTGTAGTTAAAACATATGAAGGTTTACGAAATTTATTACAGAAGATATATCGAGGTATGTATACTTAAAATATTTTTTTATTAGATGAAATTCGTATAATTGGAAACTATGTCTGTCTTATTGATAAATTAATTATGTTTTATTTTATATGGAAATAAATAAGTTTTGGATAGAGGCACAGAGAGTCAACTTGACACTGAAGATAAAATTTTCAAACAGGGGTGCCATTTTAATGCTTTCTTAGGGAGGCACAGAGTGGCAAAGCTTTTTTTAAGTAAACATGTTATTTAAACATCTGTACCATAAAAATGTTTGTACAAAATTTTAAATAATTAATAAAAATATTCAGCAATATTTAAATATATATCTATATTTAAACGTCTATTAAATTAATAATATTTATAAGTATAAAATGGTTAAAACATATTCAATGTTAATTTTCTATAAAACAAACTTTTAAGTACTTCATTTCAATCAATTTAAATGCAAAATATTAACGAACCGAAAATATGAATATGTTTAAAAATTAAATATTCATTATTGAATTTATTTTACATAATTTAACTACATTGTTAATTAATTATTGATAAATGCCTACAATTATTGGTTGTTATAAAATAGTAAAATATAAAAGTTGTATTATTTATGTTTCATTTTTGTTTTAAACTTATACACACACATATATATGTATGTTTGTTTGTTAGAAATGTTGTTCAATACACGTATAATTAATAAATTAATTACTAATGTAATCAGTTATTATTAAGCAATTATTAATTATTTGTTATTAATTAATTAATAATTATATGCAGTTATGTATGTATTAATCAGTTTTTTAATTTTTTTTACACTTTTGGTTTCGGTTGAAAGTGGGAAGATCACCAAAATCCAGTTTCGGTCGATCTCTAATTATTACATACAATATATAGGTACATATTTCATACTTTTCAGCATCAGTCAAATTTGCTATACGAGCTTTTCTTAACTGTAGTGCTTTTTCTCTGTTCCTTTGCATGCGTTGACGCTGCGAGTCACTCAACATTTTTAGCTCACTAACATCTCCTAGGATAAAAAATGTATATAAATAAATAATTCATGAACTATAAAAAGGTACTTTTTTGTTATAGCGACATACAAAATTATGATTATATCAAGGTTGCAGTTAAAATTTCACCAAAATCATCGCAAAGCTAATATATGCACCACATGTATGCATATAATGTACTCTAAAAGCTCATTATATATGCCATATATGTGAACGTCACACATATTATTTATGTCTTTTACATATACACTGATGTCCAAAAATTAAGGGGCTGTGAACAATATTTTGGACGTTTTGTAGAATATCTACTGAAATTCTTTATGAATTGTCCTTGAACTTCAAGAATATAAAGAACATGTTTGACTTCCTAATTTTCAGTGAAGATTTTGTCGTAAGGACAATTAGGAGGGGGGGGGCAATAATAATTTTAATAATAAAATAATATTTGTGATCAAGTAACAGAAAATGCTCAAAATGGTCTGTCACTGTAGCAAATGACTATGTAGGTCCTGTTCAACATTTGTGTGCATTTGTCTATGCATAGCACGTATATTCGTGAAAATGTTAACGTTTCTGTGAAAAATTCAAAAGTTTTTTGTTTATAGCATGCAGAGTTTTCAACCAAATTTAACACCATTTTCTGAAAACCTGAGAAAAAACAGTAGAAATAGTATACTGCAATTAAAATATTAATATATTGAATAATTGATGAGATACGGGTATTTGTAAGAAACAAACTATAACTGTGCATGCGCAAGCTACAGAAAAGATTTTTTGTCATGATTTGGTAGTCAATACTATAGAGCAACTTATATCAAATAACCAGTCAAATATCGGAAAATTCTAAAAGATACAGGCAATACAGTGAATTAATTGATAAATTGGGGAGGAAATTCCATATAATCCTATGGGATTTCCTCCCCAATTTATCAATTAGCTCACTGTATTGTCTATATCTTTCTGAATTTTTGCGATATTTCAATGGACTTTTTATATAAGTTGCTTTATAGAATCGACTACAAAATCATGAAAAAAAATCTTTTGTATATAGTTCGTGCATGCACAGTTATAATTTATTTCATGCAAATACCCATGTGTCATCAAATATTCAATATATTCATCTTTTAATTGCATTATACTATTTCTACTGTTCTTCGTCAAATTTTCAGAAAGTAGTGTTACATTCGGTTAAAAACTCTGCATGCTATAAAAATTTTTTTTTTAATTTTTCCCTGAAAAGTTAACATTTTCAAGAATATGCATGCTATTCTTACACAAATGCACAAAAACGTTGAACAAGACCTACATAGTCATTTGCTACAGTGACAGATCATTTTGAGCATTTTCTGTTTCTTGGGGAAACGCATTATTTTATTATTAAATTTATTATTACCACCCCCACCCCCCAATTGTCCCCGGGACTAAATCTTCACTGAAAAACATGAAGTCAAACATGTTCTTTACATTCTCAAAGTTCAAGCATTTCCTCATGAATTTCAGTAGAAATTCGACAAAACATCTGAAACAGAAAGTGTCCAGTCACTACCTATTAATTTCTGGACATCAGTGTGTATACAACGTCATATACATCTCATATATATATATATATATATGTGAGATCTGAGATATGACTATAGCTGGGCCATATGCATCATGAAACATATATACAGTGCAACATCGTAAATCCGGACTCATTCGGAATTAGCGATTCCGAATTTTAGAAAATTCCGAATAATGGAAGTTGTCTAGTGGCGCCATCTAGTGAAGTTCTTAGAAACAAAAGACTCTACTTAAGTTCATTTTACACAAATACAACTAATATATATAAATCATTTATACTAGGGGTGCACATGCACAACCTGTGGCCCGCGGATCAATTTCGCCGATCGGACGCGAAAAAAATCATGAATTTCACCGATCAGGTGCGTAAAAATCGCGAATTTTGTCAATCGAGTGCATATAAATCACAAATTTTGAAGATTGGGCCCGTAAAAATTGCTAATTCTGCAGATTGGGTGCGTATAAATCGCGAATACTGCCGATCAGGTGCATATAAATCGTAAATTTCGTCGATTGTATGTGTAAAAATCACAAATTTTGTCGATCTTACACGTAAAAATCGCAAATTTTGCCGATCAGGCGCGTAAAAATCGCGAATTCCGCCGATTGGGTTGTTGGGAAAATCACATGCCTCCATTATGCTTGTTAGTCTTATTGACTCAAGCAACTCATTAATTTAAATACTTATTATAAAGTATTTCATAATACTATCAGTCATTAACATTCATGCACTCTTAACACTCATCATATTTGACAATAAACATTAAAGTACCATCTTTATTAAATACAAAACACATCTCATAAATATATCTTACTTTTATAAATATATCGTTTTTACTCACCTTTTGCACTTTATTATTTCAATGTTTTTAGCCATCCTTTATGAATAAATGCGTTTTAGTGAATCCAGTCTTAGAAACGTAAATACAGAAACACAGACATATTTTTTCACTTTGCTAGGAACAGCGACACACGGCATACATCGTAAGTTCATCTGAATAGTGCCTTGGCTACTCACCAGATGGCGGCACACGTTCGATCCGATTGGAAGATCGGGCATCGAATCAACAACGACACATGTATGCTAATTACGGTAGATTGTTCTGGAAGTGGGTGTTTCTGGAAGTTAATCGTTTTCTTTGCTTGTATATATAGGTGTTAGATTTTTGTACAAGCGTCTTGTGTTTGGATTCTATCGTGAGTCAAGACAACGACGATATTGTTAATTTATGTCGTTGTGGCTATACGTCTAAGTTGTTCTAGGATTATTAAATAGTAGATGGCGTTTTTCTATAATCAATAGTTACTTAATATGTGCAGCTTGGTGCAACGTGGTGAAATATAATGTGTTATGTCTGGTAAATTTACAAGTGATATTGTTCAAATGCCTATCTGTTATACTGCTACTTTATACTTAAAGATGATATGTTATCTGGAACTGATTGGACTGTGTTTATTATGATGCTATTTATCAAGTCTTGTAAGTATTCTTCCTGTGCTATAATAAACTATTAGTGCCTGAATAAGTGTCGTCTTCAATTAAAGAACTTTATCATTATACATATTCACTACTCTAACTTAATGAGTCTATTCCTTAAACCAGCTAAGCTCCTATCTGCGTAATATGCTCTGCTTACTTCAGTTACGTCAATAACCATTATATTAAAATTACACGGGTTATAGGCGGATAAAGCTCATAAGAAGGAGTATAATATTTGAAAAAGTTGAAAAATATGAAAAATTGAATAATTTACAAAAAGTAAACAAAACGCTCCCGGTAATGAAAATAAGAAAGGGGGGGGGGGGCAGTTTGCCTGAGAAAATGTATAAATAAATGAAGTAAAGATAATTGAAGACAGAAATATGGAAGAAGTAAATGTTGAAATAACAAAATAAAGCATCTAAGAAGTTCGTTTTTTTTTATAAAAATTGATTTTTAACTTAGAATTTTTAGCTTGAAACTTAGACTGAAATTTTTAACTTATACTTATTTTTATTTTACAGTTTTTGAAAAGGATTTATTATGCAAATGTGAAGTTGAAAGATTGAAATTTTTTTTATCTGTTTTTAACTATATACACATCGTTTTTAATTTAAATGTGAGAAGAGAAAAAAAAAAAAAAAAAAAAAGAAAAAGAAATGGCCGGAATGGTAATAGAGAAACTAAATTCATCAAATTATAGAAACTGGTGTAATGACATAAAGTATACATTGTTGGATAAAAACCTTTGGCATATTATTGAAAATAAATTAGAGGCTCCTGCTAAAGAAAAACCAACTGCTGAAGATATCGAATTATTTAAAGCTAAATCAAACCACGCGTTATCCATCATATATCTGAATATTGATGTAGAATTTAAAAGGTTGATAGAGAATTGTAAAACTCCTGTAGAGGCATGGAACAAATTGAAATTAAATTACTGTCCCGATTCTCGGTCATACCATATGAAAATATTTTCGGATCTGATGGAATGCAAGATTAAAACTAATGAAACGATAAATCTCTTCGCCGCCAGACTAACCAGAATTTCGACAGACATTACACAAATTGATGATAGTTTCAACGAGTGTTATATAAATTTTCAATTGCTTTGTTTTCTACCTAGAAAATTTGATAACATAGTTCAGAATATCTTGCGATGGGGAAAGACAGAATTCAAATTCTCTAAGATTGTAGAAGAATTAGTGGCAGAGGAAACACGTCTAAATGTAAGAGATTTGGATTCAAATAAAAGTAATCTCCAAGCAAATCAAATAAAATTTGGTGGAAGGCAAAATTTTGGAAAATTTAGAAAAAGAAAATGTTGGAAATGTAACAAAATCGGTCATTTACAAAAAGACTGTTTAAATAGTTTTGATGCTGTCAAACATGAAAGATCAGATTCTTCAAGGACTCACTTCTCTTCTCCAATTTTTAAAAGAAATAGTTCAAGAGGCAGATTTCATTGTGGACACCAGGCTCGGACTGGCCCATCGGCCCGAGGGCCGGTGCGCCCTCAGCCAGGGAAAATTTTGCGCCCCTAAGCCACTGCAATGTTTTCCCCTGGCTATAAGCATACATTCTGATTATTGTACTAAATTTGGATAATTTTCTTACGAATAATCATCAATTAAGACAAATGTCAAAAGAGAGAGATTTTTATTATCATGAAGAAATTGAAGATACATCGAAGGAATTTCCTGAATAGGAAACCAAAGCAGACGTGTTTGCATACTATTGAGGAATCTTCTTGCGTACTATTTAAGATCTTGTTCATAGGGAAAGTTTTAAAAGCCCTGGCGCGCTGTGGATACTATGCCCAGGTATTACTCCCGCGCCCTGCGAGAAATTTTTTCATTGGTTCTTAAAATAATATGTTTTAGGTCTTACATTTAGGCTAAATATTTTGGAAATTTTCCGTCCCTTAGCTATTAGGCGGTCAACCCAGGGCGGTCACCCACAGTGTTGAATTCAGACACTTTTGTCCAGGAGGGATTTCTGTAGCTCCAGGAGGGGGGGGGGGCATTTCCAGGCTCAGAGGGATGATGTCCCCCCCGGGCCACCGCCTGAATTCAACATTGGTCACCGAACTTGCGCCCCTTTAAAACCGGCCCTGAATGTCCCTATAATCGAAAGTATGCTTTTCGAAAAACAGTTTGATAAAAGAAAGAGATAAATATTAGAAAACCAAAACGTTTTGTGTGGATTTTGTTGTTGACTGGAAAACATACTCTTTCTTTTCGAGGAATACAACCTCGATCACATTTCTGGATTGCAATTCTACAAGCTGCATATTCCCGCGGCCAGCGTTTTTTTTTTTTTTTAATTAAAAAAACCTATTATATTTTTCGGATAGTAATCTTAGATATATTTAATAACAGCATTTCTGTAATTAAATAACTAATAGAAAATTCTGGTATGTATTTTCAATAAAAAATTACTTTATTTCATCACAGAAAAATCGATCATTTAATAAAGCGATGATTACTATTCAGAAACTATTGTAGGTTAAAAAAAAAAAAAAAACGCTGGCTGCAAAATCCTGTAGCTTACAGGATTGCAATCCCCGGGGGATTTATTTCAATTATGGAAACTTAAATATTTCCCTTGATCTCTAATTGTGATAAAAAATTTGCAAATCATGGTAAGAGTGTTCTGAAAAAAGTAAATTTACTCAATTATTTCAGTGATTTAAGACTACTAATAGCTATTTCCGATCTATCTTTTCAGTAGAAACTTTTTTATAGTGCGATATCAATTCAGTATTTAACGGATGCATAAAGTAATTTTTAAAGCAGATAAAATACCTCTTCCCCCTCCTGTCTCTCCTTAGGTCAAATGCTTCAAGTCTAATATTATTTTCACAAATAAGTGTTCTTTCCGCATTTACATACAAACAGTAATACATCATACATTCATCATATAGTTCAACATTCAAATACTGCTATAATGTGTGGTACTTTTTCCAAAAATATATAAATAAATAAATAAATAAATGAAATAAAATAAAAATCAAGCATGAGTTTTAACTTCAGAATTTCTATTTCCATTTCCATACGGAAAGTACATTTTTGTTTTAGATATAAATATTTTTTGAACGAAGTTTGCATATTAAATCTTTTTCTGTGTGTGTGTGATGAGGTAGACACCTGCAGAGATCCTATTTAAATATACTACTTTGCTAAAGAAAAAACAAATATTTAGCAATTTTAATCAGTAATTCTAGAAGCATAATTAATTTTTGCCTAAAAAAATCGACAAATTAGTTGAAGTTTCTAATTAAAATAAGGTCAATTATTATCATATTTTATTGTTATTATTAGCGCAGTTTTTTTCCAGTAAACATGACTGTTGGTCAAATGGCAACTCATATCTTTAGACCAAAGATCAGCCAAACGTTGACTCAGACGCAGTGTTAGCTGTTGGTCCAACTAATAGAAAAATCTTTGGCCAATGTCAATCGCCAAACTGCCAATCGCAAGACTGCCAAACTCAATCGTTGGCTAACGAAGCTAGAAAACAATGAACTAATGATATCCCAATAATTCTGTCTTGCTTGAGTAAAAAAAGAATATATATACAGTAGAACTCCAATTATCCGAACTCCGACTATCCGAATCGCTGATTATCCGAATCGCTTTCAGAATTTCAGAAAAAAAATTAAGACGGAAACGTACTGCGATTCTCAAAATAATGATTCTGTCTACGCGCGCTATATTGTCCTTCCCTCCGCGAATCTAGTGTAGGCGCGGCGCGAACATTATTGGGATGATGAGTCACCGTCTCATAGCGCAGTTCGATTATTGGCTGTCGTCCGTCGCCAGGTGGCTGGCCCGGCCCGGCCCACGTGGGTTGCAAATTCTAAATGACGATAACTTATTGAAAGTGTGAGAGAAGAAGGTGTCGAGGAAAACGATGACCTTAATGTCGAAGTTGAAGCAGACACGGGACCATCAGCTAGTGAAGCATTTGCCGGCCTTGAAACTGCGTTGAAGTGGATGGAGCGTCAGCCTGAGTGTGACCACATGCAACTTCTCACTATCAAGCGGATGCGCGACTTGGCTGCCGAAAACGGATGTAGACTGTCAAACAGCTTACTTTGATCGAGATGTTCAGCAAGCAATATGACTTTCATTTACAGTACGATGCGTACATACTGTACAGCACTTGTAAATACGCTTAGCATGTAAAAGTGTTGCCTTTTCATTTAATTAATTAAAAGATCCTTTTCTTTAAAAATAGTTTTTATCTCCCATTTTAACATACGTACAGTAATTAATTAAAATCGATCCTTTTTTCGGAAAAAATCCAATTATCCGAATTTTTGATTATCCGAATGGGGTCCGGTCCCAATTGATTCGGATAATTGGAGTTCTACTGTATATAAAAAAGGGAAGAGTCGTAACTCACAGAAAGATGACGGTAATATACATATATATATATATATATATATATATATCGTTAAGCTTGTAATAAAATCTGAAATTGCTAAAAAAGTAAAGCAATGTTATTTTTGTTGTTGTTAATGGACACGACTATGGATATACCAAGTTGGACTAATGTGTTAATTTACACTCCTGGACAAAAAAAATCAAGCTAGACTAAAGTGTTAATTTAAAGTCCTGGACAAAAAAAAAAAGCGATCCCCTTCTACTAATTCCTGTAAAAATATTTGTAAAAAAAATTATAGGTATCAATCGATTGGAAATAATGTCTACTAATTAATGCTATGCATAAATAATGTTTCAGGAGTCGTCTACATATTAAATATTATACCAACTTTGAATTTAAAACCATAACACGCATTTTTTAACCCCATTTGAGTTCCTTGGATCGAGACAGCTGGCGGAAAGGTATAGTTTATAGCAGGGGTTCTCAAACTATGGTACGCATACCAGTACTGGTACGTGAAGCTCTGGTTACTGGTACGCAGAAGTCCGTTACTGGTACGTGAAATAAAATACAAAATGCAGCATATTATTAAGAAATCGAAAACGGCTTGTTTTTATTAACTTGGAAATTTTCAAAAAAATTTCGAACGCGATTTAGGATCTGTAAACGCTTTTTCTATTTTTTTTGTTACCAGAAATGTTTGTTATAGTAGACTTTCTGAAATTCGCACACAACCCTTATGATACAATACGTTTTCCAGAATAAAAAACACAATTATTAGATTTATATAAATCAAAGTTGAATTTTGTAATAAAGACCTAATTTTAAAATTAATGAATGTATGAAGTATTTTTAATTAGCGGAAGAACTGTTTTTAAACATGCTTTATAAATTGAATTATCCGAAGGAAAGTCTGAATGCTTGCAAGTAGGAGGAGCTTGTGTGAGCAGGAGGAATTAAAACAAAATAACATTCCAAGTGTAATTTATAATCCATTGTTCTCTTTGCATTAGAAGAGCTTCTAGGAGGTGTTGAAATAAAAGTCTTATTTCAAAAATAATCCATAAATTGATTCATTGTGTTAATTGAAATATTTTTCTTCGCTTGTGCAAAAAGTGTTATAGTTTCCTCTTATTTCATGAAAATTAGTTTTTAAGAGAGTATATTTATTTAAAGTGGTCAAGAGAGTAAGATTATGTAAATCAAACAAAAACTTTATCATATGCAGTGCGGTTTTGAGGTAAAGCATTGTACATATGTATTGAGATGGTATGTACATAAATGTATGAAGAAACTTGTAAGTGTTTGCCTACTGAGCGACATTATTGTCGCATTTAAAGATATGCAGATTATTAATATGATTGTATTGAACCCATGTTAAATGCGCTAACTAAGTTTTGGTTAAGAAATTCGAAGTGCCGGATTAATGCAGAGTCCGACTAGGCCGTGGGCGACTAGGCCAACGTTCGAGCGCCTCATGGAGACAGTGTTAAAAGGTCTGACTTTTGAAGCTTGTCTCATCTACCTAGATGACGTCATCATTGGTGGCCGCACGTTTGAAGAACATCTAGAGAATATTCGAAAAGTGTTAACGAAACTAAGGGCGGCGAATTTAAAGCTGAACCCTTTGAAATGCAAGTTCTTCCAACGAGAAGTAAACTATTTAGGACACATCATCTCAGCTGAAGGTGTTCGAACAGATCCTGAAAAAGTGTCTGCAGTAAAGCACTGGAAACGTCCGGAAAATGTCCATCAGTTGCGAAGCTTTCTGGGACTATGCACTTATTACAGAAAGTTTGTACAGGGGTTCTCCAACATCGCAAGACCCTTGCATAGGCTCACTGAAAGCAAACAGAAGTTTCTATGGACACAAGAATGCGACAATTCATTCCAGCAGCTGAAAGAAGCTCTCACATCCTCTCCAGTCCTTACCTATCCAGACCCCGACAAACAATTCATTGTGGACACGGATGCCAGTCAGGAAAGTGTCGGCGCTGTACTTTCCCAAGAAATAGATGGCCAAGAACGAGTCGTAGCATACTGGAGCAAATGTTTATCGAAACCAGAGCGGAATTATTGCGTCACTCGTAAGGAGTTATTAGCTATAGTGAAAGCCATAGAACACTTCCATCACTATCTCTATGGCAGGAAATTTCTCCTTCGTACTGACCACGCATCCCTAACATGGCTGATGAATTTTAAGAACCCAGAGGGCCAAGTAGCCAGATGGATACAACGACTCCAGGAATACGACTTTGACATCAGGCATCGCAAAGGCTCATCGCATGGAAACGCCGATGCCCTATCAAGAAGACCGTGTCCCGAGAGCTGTCGCTATTGTTCCAGAGCGGAGAGCAAGTATAATCCCAAATATGTCATACGCCAGACGAAGACTGCACTATTGACGCCACCAGATCCCTGGAGTGATGAGAAGATTCGAGAAGATCAAATGGCAGACTCTGAGATCAAACCAATCTTGGAGTTATTAGAATCTTCTAGCACGAAGCCCAGTTGGAAAGACATCTCGACTTACAGTCCTACGACGAAGCAATATTGGGCTCTTTGGAACTCTCTCCACGTCAGGAATGGTGTCCTGTTCTGAAAATTCGAATCGGAAGATGGGAAGACATCTCGGTGGCAGTTGGTACTTCCTCGATCTCGAATCCCAGAGGTCCTCGAAGAATTACATGGCAGTCCCACTGGTGGCCATTTTGGAGTCATGAAAACATTACACAGAGTCCGAGAGCGCTTCTTCTGGGGAAAAGCGAGAGCTGACATCGAACAATGGTGCAAATCTTGCGATGCATGTGCAGCTCGAAAAGGACCAAAGAAACGTAGCCGAGGAAGACTACATCTCTACAATGTAGGAACACCTTTCGTACGCATCGCCCTTGACATCCTAGGCCCTCTGCCAAGAAGTGCTGATGGCAACAAATACCTCCTTGTTGTCATGGACTACTTCACGAAATGGCCTGAAGTTTATGCCATCCCTGATCAAGAAGCTTCTACGGTTGCAGATGCCTTGGTACACCAGTGGATATCAAGGTATGGAGTCCCCCTTCAAATGCATTCTGACCAGGGGAGAAATTTCATCTCTGCTGTGATTGAGGGTCTCTGTCAACTTCTCGGAATGGACAAAACTAGGACGACGCCTTTACATCCACAGTCGGATGGCATGGTTGAGAGATTTAATCGTACCATCCTCAACAATCTCTCACTGCTAGTCTCAAGAAACCAACAAGACTGGGACCAAAAACTTCCCTTGTTTCTTCTCGCCTATCGCAGCGCCGTCCATGAAACAATCGGCTATTCCCCGTCTCAGATGCTTTTCGGTCGTGATCTTTGTCTACCTTGTGATCTGATTTTTGGTCGTCCTCCAGATGCGCCTTCATCGCCAGAGGGATACGTGCAGAATCTCCAGGCATGATTTGAAGACGTCCACAACTTGGCTCGAGAGCGGATCAATATACAGACGGAGAAGATGAAGACCAGGTACGACACGAAAGCCACGCGACATCAATTCAAAGAAGGTGACAAGGTTTGGTTTTATAATCCGACTCGACGTAAAGGACTTTCTCCCAAACTGCAATCGCACTGGGACGGTCCTTATACAGTCCTAAACAGACTGAACGATGTCGTAATTCGGATCCGAAAGTCACCAAGTGCGAAGCCTAGAGTCGTTCATTACGACAGGCTGGCTCCATACTATGGCCATAGTACTTAGTTCATTTATTGTAAATAGTGTAATGTAAATAATGTAAATTAGTATGACCATGGTCTTGTATATAAGTTAATGTAAAAATTTCTTTTGCTTAGCATTATCATTATTAATGTTATTATTATTTAAATACTTGTATGTAATGATGTCTATACTTTAATTTAATTTAATTTATTTTTTTTTTTTTTAAATAAGTGTATATTTTGTATAATTCAGCATTATGAATGTGTTTAATGGTTATTTTGCATGTTTGCTTTAATGTGTTTTGAATAGTATAGCATTTGTTGGTAACGGGTTTGCTTTCCGATCAAAGGTTGAACTGCCCGGGACGTGCAGTCCTTGAGAGGGGGGCAATGTTATGAATTTTGTATATATCTGTAAATATTCCATTTGTTTAAATTTATTTTATTTTATTATTGTGAAAATTGCAGTATTATTAATGTATTTCCTATTGAGCATCATGTAACTCAATGCTAAAGGCCTCAGGTGCTTTGCAAGAAAAACAACCTTACAGCATCGGTTTTATAATGGAGTTCTATTGGAAAATCGCCAAGGAATGGGTTTTTCGCCAAGTTGGCGATGGTTTTGGCGACTTATTTTTGTCGCCAAATTTGGCGATATATCGCCAAATGTCGCCAAGTTGGCGACGGATTTGGCGACTTTTTGTGCAACCACACCCCCCTTATACCTATACATTGGGATCCTTTCTTGCTTGGGTTCTCTATCGAAAGTTAAAGCACTTTCTGGTAATTTCTAGCATCTGAAGGCTCTGGAAAATTCTACAGTTATCTTTAAAGCCTATATAAGGGACCTCCACCAGTTCAGTTCAGTTAGTTGTCTGTCAACTGCGATTGAATTCATACGAGAGGCTTTGCATTGAGAACTGTGTTTCTCGGATTGATTTTGTCGTTGATACGTCGTATTGAACGCATTGTTTCTGTGTGAAATTTTGCTGTGCTTTTATTGGATTTGAAGATTACTGAATATCTTGTAATTTTCAGAAGATATTGGTGTTCGTATTGCACTGTTTATAGTGAATAAAGCCTTTTTATTGTTCTTATATATTGGCATCAGTCCTTTCGAACCCCGAGCTCACAACAATATATTACCTGAAACATTTTGCTGTATTTACTTTTATAGAGAGAAAGTTAATTATAAATTTAAAATTCCTGTATAATTTACTGGTGTCTAAATGAATGTTTTCATTACTTTTTCTTGTAGGATTTTAATTTTATTTTTCGAAATTTTTAGACAAACCCCTAACACATTTTCTTTTATAAGGCTATGGAGATTTAAGAGAAGTATATTCCCAAGTTACCTTGATCCAGGGAACTCAAAGAGAGTGTCAAAAGTAGGTTTTACCATTTGAAAAATCATGGTTCGTGCATTTTTTTTAATATGTAGATAATCCCCGAAACAAAATTTATGAATAGAATTTAATAGTAGATATTATTCCCAATAAATTGGTACCTATGTTTTTTTATATCTTATTTGCAGGATAATTAGTAAGGGTGATCACTTTTTTCCCATGACTTTGTAAGGCATCTTCTACTGACAAAAAAGCTAAAGTAGGAAAGCCGTAACCTATAGTCAATCTACTACAATGTGTTCAACTACTATTTTCAACTTTCTAGCGTTTTTGAACATTACATAACATGTTTTGGAAAATTGTGTAGCATTGTAAAGATTTGATGGAACATCAAACATACACGAGGAATATAGCGAAGTCGTCTTTCTAGACTCAATAATATTATTGTGTTGTCCGGAAAGTTCGTGCCGGTTGGGAAAATCAAATAGTACCGGAAAATTCTACCATTTAAGTATTAGACATTAAATTCGATTCAAATGTATAATAATTAACGGGTTGAATTTTCCGGTACGAATTGATTTTCCCAACCGGCACGAACTTTCCGGACAACCCAATTATATTAAACAATTTTCTTACTTAGTGCTATGCGAATGTGTTATCTCTTGTCAAGTAAAACACAGAAAAAATAAGTAAGATTGACATGAGTTATTTAACATTTTCGCGCCCTCTGAAAATCCAAGGTCTGCGCCCTTTCCCCTGGCCCAGTCCGACCCTGGTGGACACTCATCTTTCCAATCCCGTTCTCCATCTAGCCATAAAAGGTCATCGTCTTATAAAGACTATTCGTCATCTGGTAATGCCCAAGGATCTGCTTATGGAGGAATTTCGCCATCTTCTTACAGATGTCAGACTAGAAACCGTCGATTTGAGGAGGAAGGCTTCAACTCTTCTGAGGAGGTCAGATCTCGCAACCGACCCAGATATCGAAGGGATCATCGAGAGTGGAATGTGTCGCCGGGATATTCAAAGAGTCCAGTCAATTATTGTAAGTCCTCAAACATTTTTGTATCTAGTGTTAATATAAATTGTATAGATGTAGAGGCCAATTGGATTTTTGATTCTGGTGCCACACATCATTTCACTAATGATCGATCTGTTTTTATAAATTTTTGTCCTTTAACAGATCAAGAAATGACAGTTGCTGTCAAAGATAT
The DNA here is from genome assembly GCA_963931845.1 of Maratus michaelseni. Lineage (NCBI taxonomy): Eukaryota > Metazoa > Arthropoda > Arachnida > Araneae > Salticidae > Maratus > Maratus michaelseni. The sequence goes on from OZ007594.1 coordinate 326,986,519, forward strand.
CTCATTTCCGATTGAGGGCAGAGGCGATGTTAAATTACTGTTTGGCAAAAGCCATGTTATACTTAAAAACGTAATGTATTCAAGTAAGTTACGTCGTAGCCTCATATCAGGTCCTCAGTTGGATAGGAATGGAGCAACTTTTATTGGTGAACATGAGAAGGTGACCGTCTCGAGGTGTGGTAAATTTTTATTTAATGCATATCTTAAAAGGGGGGTATATCAAGTTTTCCCTAGGATTCAAAGGTCTTCAAAAATTGAGACCAATTCTCTTTTAAAATCTTCACAAATGGAAATTTGGCATAGAAGGTTGGGACATATAAGTCCAGCAATTTTGGTCCACACATGTAATGAAGAGGGAGTCCGGGGAATTCCAAAGTTAAAAGACTTAAACTTTAAATGTGATACATGTAAAATTAATAAACATAAGAAAGTTTCTTTTAAAGCAATAGGTGAAAGACGTTCTAAATATCCTTTGGATTTACTTTTTGCAGATGTTTGGGGTCCCTTCCAGGTATTGGGCAGAAATGGTGAAAGATATTTCATCACTATAATAGATGATTATTCTCGCCGTGTGTCTATTTACCCAATTAGAGTTAAATCAGACTCCTATGAGGTTATTCGTAATCATATTGTTAGAGCTGAAACCTTCATAGGTAGAAGAGTTAAAAATATCCGTACAGACAACGGTGGTGAATTTGTTAATGATGACCTCGATGAGTTTTTAAAGTCCAAAGGGATTATGCACGAATTAACAAACCCCTATACTCCCCAACAAAACGGTACTTCGGAACGATTTATGCAGACAGTTACAAATGGAGCCCGAACACTTTTATCAGAAAGTAACCTTGATCTTAGTTTTTGGCCTGAGGCCGTGAGATTCTTTGTGTATACTTGGAACCGTGTTTGCCCTAAAACTTCAAATAAAACACCTTTTGAGCTATATGGAGGGAACAAACCTTCAGTTAAACATTTAAAGCCATTTGGTTCAGTTGCTTTTGTGGGAATACCTAAACAAAAGCGTGAGGGTAAACTTGGTCCAAAAGCAAAACGAGGATTCCTAGTAGGCTATTCATTTAAAACTAAGGGTTACAGAATTTGGATACCAGAGTCAGATAGCATAATTGAATCTATAGATGTTACTTTTGATGAAAAATCTAGGTTTAACCCAGGCGACAGTGGAGCCGTGATGGGCCCGGAGGAGGTTGACCTTTTCCCGGATAGTCTGATGAGTTTTCAAAATGACAACGTTGTTGAGGTAAAACCAGAGGTCATCCCTGGTCCCTCCAACGAAGTTAATGATCTACAGACATCTGGAGAGGGGGGATCCGATTCCGAGTCCATCGACAGTTCCGGTCCTGATATTTCCTCATTCAGAGATGTTAACTGGACCCGTAAAGCAGTCCCTAGACCTACTGGTAAGCGGGTAGATGTATATTACTATGAAACTGGGAAAACTGACAGATTAAGATCGTTATTAGATGTTGAAAGATACTGTGATAGAAATAAAATAAAATTCAATCCAGACACTTTCGATTTTAAAGGCAACAATCTGTATTCTGGTCCTGTATCTGACATAAATGATTCTGATAATGAGGATATAGATTCGGATACTCCAGAATTAAATAATGTAAACCCTGACTCAAATCTATATGGTCCGTACATTCCTAGAACATTTAAGCAAGCAATAGAGACCGTACAGCGCGAGAAATGGCTCGAGGCAATGCAGAACGAACTCAGTGTTATGCGTGAACGGAAGGTTTGGCATTTGGCCCCATTACCTGCCAACATAACTCCAATGGGATGTAGGTGGGTTTTCACTATCAAGAGAGATGAGTTAGGGAGGACTGCACGCTATAAAGCTCGTTTAGTTGCCCAGGGCTATAAGCAAACTAAAGGCGAATCTTACGATGAGACCTTTAGCCCTGTGGTCAATTTTGGTGTAATCCGATTCTTTTTCTCTCTCTTGGTATCGTGTAGCGGATGGTGTCACATTCAGTGTGATGTAACCAGCGCCTACCTTTACGCCCCATTGAGAGAAGACGTTTATATGCTACAACCACCTGGTTTCACCATACCTGAGAAGTCTCATTTGTACTGCAAACTAGATCGAGCTTTATATGGTCTACATCAAAGTGGAAGAGAATGGTTTTATGAAATTCATGAAGTGTTATTAAATATAGGATTTATTAAATTAGAAAGTTGTAATTGTGTATATGTATATAATTCTGAAATAGTACTATTGTTATATGTTGATGATATTATTCTGTTTGGGAAAAATCAGACTGTTATAGATAAAGTATTGGTAAAACTGGGAAATTATTTCGACTTAAAAGTATTAGGGAAAACTAAGAAACTTTTGGGAGTGGAATTTGATGAGAGGAATGGTTTGGAGATTCATCAATCCCATTACATAGATGAAATTTGTAATAAATTTAAGAAGTTTAAAATTTCTATCTCTTCACTTCCTATTAGTAAAGGTACAATTTTCTCCAAAGTCGATTGTCCAACATCACAGTCTGATATCGAAACCATGAAAACTATACCATATAGAAGTGTACTAGGCTGTTTATCATTCTTGGCAAATCGAACAAGGCCCGATATTTCATATGCAGTAAATATTTTTAGTCAATTTCAGAGTAATCCAGGCTTATTTCATTGGGGCGGACTTCTACGGCTGTTGGGTTACGTAAAATATACTAGACATTATCGCCTCCGATTATTATGTAATCAGGAGCATTTGATCGCCTATTTCGATGCAGACTTTGCAGCGAATCGGGATGACCGGACTTCTATTAGAGGACAAATCATTCTTTTGGGAGACTCGCCTGTGGATTGGAGAACTTTTAAAGAAAAATGTGTTAGTCTATCCACGATGGAGTCGGAGTTTGTCGCCTTAACAGAAGCCATGAAGAGTATTGTCTGGTATGACCGGATCCTGCGGGAATGCCGGGGTAGGCAGATCATTCGCGAGAGCGATTTCAAATCTAGATTATACGTGGATAACCAGGCGGCCATAGATTTCGTTAAGTCCCCAATAGAAAACCACCGTAGTAAGCATATTGATGTTAAATTATTTTTTGTCAGGGATCTTGTTTATAAAAATATTTTTAATATAACTTTTGTCCGTAGTAAAGCCAACCTCGCAGACGTGTTTACCAAGCCCCTCACCAAATATGATCTTATAAAATTTGTTGAAATGTTATTTAAAATAGATTAAGTTTTTTTTAGTCAAATACGTACCTCTTTCGTTATTGTAAAAATTGTATTGTATCAGAATAATGTGTAAGGATACTTGTGCAATATATACATATATATAATTTTTAGTGATATATTAGTGTGTAAGGTCAAATTGAATTTTAAACAAAGTTTTTATAGAAATATGTGTAAGAGTAATTTTTTTTTGTTTTCCAAATTGCAATTTTTCTCATTCGGTATACATTTAAATTCCCGCTTTGATGTGGAAATGGTGCCCTTTAATACTTCCTCTCGGGGAGTTTGATCAGCCCTCAGTACCGTCTCGGGAGGGTGATCCTTGGCCGGTAAATGACAGAGAACTCTTTCGGGGGGGTTGTGTTGGGGGTAACCGCCACATTGGAGTCTTACCGCGGGCACGTTAATATTTTTAAGTCAGTAAGTCCAGTTTTATTTAGTTTTTGAAATGGGAGTGCCACTTTTCCCCGTATACCGGATGGGAATGGTAGAGTTTACTAAATCTGTTAAAGAGGAAAGGGAAAATTGAGGATGTTAAGTAGGACTTCTGGATTTTTTTTCTTGTGTCTGGGTGAGCTCATTTATCCGGATGACCAGACAGGGAAAAATATAACTGTTAAATAATATATAAATGGATTAAGATTTGTAACTGACTCCAAGGGAATAATTATAAATATATAAATTTACTTAAGTTAAATTTTTTTTTTTTTTGTATTTGTTAAGTACTTGTGCTGATAAGTTAATACATATTATATTCAGTGTTAATATGGTTTTTCAATTTGTATTGTTTGCAGATATCTAATTCTGATTCTTTTCAGGCATCTGAGACTTCAATTAGTATGTATGGAATCCAGACGTGGAGAATGATTGACGTTGAATGATATGTAAGAAAGTAGTAGCCTGTTTGTAGTCAATAGATTTAGTTATCCTAACTCAGATGTTGGAAATTCTTCAAATCTTTCGTTATCTTGTATTGGATATTAAGTTTATATCTCAAGGAGTCAAGTTATTTTTTTTTTAAATTTTTGAATCTTTCAAGTTAAAAATTGTTTGCTGTTGATGTTATAAATAAAGAACTTTCTTGTGGTTAAATATGTGAACGTTTTATTGCAATTGGAAAACAAATTATCATCATTCTTTAATGTGTTAGAATTCAAAAATTTTTTTTGGTACGTATTTGCATCATTTATTTTTGTTAAAAATTGTTTAAATTTCTGTGTTAAAGAATTGTAATGTATTAAGCTGCATTTAACTTATTTTTTTTTGCAACGGTTTTTCGACTAGTTTTTAAGTCCATGATAGGAAAATTTTCGGTTAGAAAATTTTTGTTTTGGACTTTGTGTTAAAATTTAATTTGAAGTGGATAGTTAAATTTTTGGAGATACTAGTGTAAGTGGGAAAGGCTTGCTTTGAATTAAATTGTTTACTTATTAAAATTTAAAAGTTTGTAATTTTTCTTGAACATTGTTTTAAATTGGAATTGTAATAAATTTGGAGGGATGGTCGGTGTTTGAGGTTTTTGCTAATGATGTTGAAGAGTTGATATACAAATTTTGATCGAGAATCCAAATACATTTTTTATGTTTTTTTTTAACATTGTTTTTAACTATATGAAAAAATGGGCACTGATTTTAAATTGTTCAGGTTTAAAAGTCTTTAGTTAAGGTGTGTGTAGTGAATTTCTGCTTGGATTTTTATATCCATTTTTTCTCAACCTTTTTCAAATATTTGCCATATTCTTTGGGCAATAGGCTGTTAGTTGCATTGAGACAATAAGAGGGAGGGGCACATGTTAGGAAAATCACATGCCTCCATTATGCTTGTTAGTCTTATTGACTCAAGCAACTCATTAATTTAAATACTTATTATAAAGTATTTCATAATACTATCAGTCATTAACATTCATGCACTCTTAACACTCATCATATTTGACAATAAACATTAAAGTACCATCTTTATTAAATACAAAACACATCTCATAAATATATCTTACTTTTATAAATATATCGTTTTTACTCACCTTTTGCACTTTATTATTTCAATGTTTTTAGCCATCCTTTATGAATAAATGCGTTTTAGTGAATCCAGTCTTAGAAACGTAAATACAGAAACACAGACATATTTTTTCACTTTGCAAGGAACAGCGACACACGGCATACATCGTAAGTTCATCTGAATAGTGCCTTGGCTACTCACCAGATGGCGGCACACGTTCGATCCGATTGGAAGATCGGGCATCGAATCAACAACGACACGTGTATGCTAATTACGGTAGATTGTTCTGGAAGTGGGTGTTTCTGAAAGTTAATCGTTTTCTTTGCTAGTATATATAGGTGTTAGATCTTTGTACAAGCGTCTTGTGTTTGGATTCTATCGTGAGTCAAGACAACGACGATATTGTTAAGTTATGTCGTTGTGGCTATACGTCTAAATTGTTCTAGGATTATTAAATAGTAGATGGCGTTTTTCTATAATCAATAGTTACTTAATATGTGCAGCTTGGTGCAACGTGGTGAAATATAATGTGTTATGTCTGGTAAATTTACAAGTGATATTGTTCAAATGCCTATCTGTTATACTGCTACTTTATACTTAAAGATGATATGTTATCTGGAACTGATTGGACTGTGTTTATTACGATGCTATTTATCAAGTCTTGTAAGTATTCTTCCTGTGCTATAATAAACTATTAGTGCCTGAATAAGTGTCGTCTTCAATTAAAGAACTTTATCATTATACATATTCATTACTCTAACTTAATGAGTCTATTCCTTAAACCAGCTAAGCTCCTATCTGCGTAATATGCTCTGATTACTTCAGTTACGTCAATAACCATTATATTAAAATTACATGGGTGCGTAAAAATCATGAATTCCGCTAATCGGGTGCGTATAAATCACGAATTTTGCCGATCAGGTATGCATAAATAGTAAATTTCGTTGATCGTATGCATAAAAATCGCGAATTTTGCTGATCGGGCCCGTAAAAATCAAGAATTTTGCCGATCGGGTGCATGTAAATTGTAAATTTCGCCAATCGTCTGTGTAAAAATTGCGAATTTTGCTGATCGGATGCGTAAAAATCGCGACTTTTGCTGATCGGGCACGTAAAAATCACAAATTTTGCCGATTAGGCGCGTAACAATTGTGAATTCTGCCGATCGGGCGCGTAAAAATCATGAATTTCGCCGAACGTGTGCGTAATAATCGTGAATTTCACCGAACGTGTGCGTAATAATCGTGAATTTCGTCATTCACTAGGAAAAAACTATGAATATTGTCAATCGCGCATGGAAAAAAAAATGCAAGTTTTTTCCATCCTTTCCAACTGAATTGGGTTATGCTGACTAAGGAGGTGGTTGAGTATAGGGAGCTAACCCTCCTTTTAAAATTAGCATTTTTATGAAGTTTTAGGCCGATCGTCCCCCTCCTTGCCCGAAACAAAATTTTGTCCACCCTATGGATTTTGGCTCTCGACAATCCAGTCATTTTTGTGACTGCCCCACCTCTTATAAAGGTTGTGCACCCCTTTGATATCCACATTTTATGACTGAATATGTTAAGAAGTACAATTTAGAATAATATATGTTTCTCTCCTCTCCACCTTCATTCATGAAAACAGAATTTTTTTTCGGCACTAGCAATCCTTAAAGCTAAATGTATTCCTTCAAATAAAGTCAAGGAGTATTTTCACTCTTTGAAAATAATCTTAGCTATATCTCTTGTATAAATACAAACATAAACTGTTGATATATCATTGCCAACAGAACTGAATACGTTGACTGGAAGGAAGGAACCTAGGGGCTAAATCTACCCTTCCTAAATTTATGTTTTTTAATATGATCCCCCCCCCCCCCGGTCACACCCCCTCGAAACAAAAAATTTCTGATGGTGGCCCTCGACAACCCAGTCATTTTTGTAAGTGGCCCTTCGCTCAAAAAGGTTGTGCACAGTGGCGTATCCAGGATTTCATTTCGGGGGGGGCTGACTTAAATTTCGATAATGTTCTGAGTCTTACGAAACATGTTGAACTGCGTTATAAACAGAAATCATGTTTGACAATAAGCCCGTAGGCAGAGAAAAACGGGGGGTCGGTATTGGGTCGAAGCACCCCCCCCCCCCCCCCCGCCGCAATAAGTTGAAAAGTGATAATGGATTGTTTCATATACTTTCATTTAAAAGTCATTGTAGCTTATAATCTATAAAGTTGTCTCCCTCTTCCCTAAATTCTGGCTACGATTCTTGCTTGACAATAAATTAATTTTGCTTAGGACAATCTCAAACAAATTTTTTTTTCATAATTTGTTTTCTATTTTAGGATCAATTCCCTATTACTGCCAAGGCACGTGGGGCACTTTCCCAGAACCCACATATTTAAGGGCACCAAAAATTTATGGTGTTTCAAATCAATTTTGTTGTAAACAATTTTAATAGAATAAGAAATTAAAATTTCTAGATTCATTACATAACTATGTAAGCTAAAATTGTCAGTGATATCATTAGTATATTTATAATTTTTCTTCACATTTGAAGATTTAAGTTTCTCACAGTGCGCCCAATTTATTTCAACTTCTTCATATGTGTTTTAAACTTGTTTAAAAATGTTTTAAATTTATTACTATCTTATTTATAAAATATCATTTTCTTTGGGTTGGATATGTTTTTAAAGTTCGTGCAACATTAGTTCATGTTTATTTAACATGATATTTGAGTCTGTCAAGTTAATTTTTAAGAAGAAATTTCAATAATAATAATAATCCAACTTCAGTTCACATTTATTCTCAGTCTTTCATTTAAATGGGTGCATTACAATTCATACACTTCTCATTCACAGTATCTGTAAAAATGTGATAATCTACGATTAAGACCAAAAATATTTTCTGATGCCAGGGCCCAAAATTTTGATGGTCAGGCTCTGACTCTGTTCAGGAACAAACTTTCTTTGCAGAATCTCTTTTTTAATACCCACAGAAATTTAATCGAAAATCTTTGGGGTAGCAAGCATTTATTCTTGATCTCCCCCTTCCCTTCTTATACATGCTCCTGGGATTTTGATCAAACGTATAGCTATTAACCTTCAAGAAATATATGTTAAAAAAAACTCATCAAATTTGGGAAGGAAGGGACAAGTTAAGAATTAATTGGAAACTAAACATCTGATTTCCCTTTTTAAAAAAAGAGTTAAAGTTTTTGAAATATGGCTAACAATATTACTGGACTTAACGGTATATAAAATTGCAAGAAAATTTATTTTTAACCTGTGAATTTATTTAATATTTCTTTTGTTAAATATTCCAAATGGTAAAAATGCCGATACTAAAGTGTGTCGTGTCAAAATAAGAGCGATTAGAAAAGAACACTATTCGTAATATTGTACTTTCATAGAAGAGTAATTAAGAATTTTTATCTTTTGCTGGATCACTAGTGCACTGAAATATTGAAAAAGGCATCTCCCTACCTGCTCATCAACGGGAAACTTTCTGACACATTTTTAAACGCAAAGGCATTCGAATGGCAGACCTGAGTATGGAAGAGATTTGGAATCGAGATGAGTTTTCCATTTTTTGATAAATAGATTACTTATCGAGTTATAAGTGATTCTGGTAACGTATTAACGACTCGTTTTTAGCGCTTCTCAGGCTGCCGCGTCGGAAATCTGATTAAAAACGCCAACTTGTACAGTGCTTTCTGAAAGATTTTCTACCTTTGCAAAAAAAGGGGGAAAGCGTGTTTCGATTGCAAAGTTTCTGAATAAAAAAACCTATGAATTTCATGCGTTTCCGAGCAAAAATGAATTAAAAAATCTGTCACAAAGTAGCCAGTTTGTATTTGAGAACAGCCTTAAATCTAGAAAAGCACGTAACGTAAATAAAACTACTTCGCTAGTAGAAAGACCAGGAACAAACAAATCAACAGGAGATTATTTTTTTAGTATCACTACTGGGCATCTTTAAAAGATCCTTCCAAAACTGAAAATCAATAATCTTGCTTGACATTGCCATTCAGAAAAAACATTTCAATTCGTATATTTGCTGATTTGGCGATAATGTTTAATGTCACTGCGCACTAATATACCTCCTTAGTTTTGGCATCATCTGTGGAAGAGAGTTAAATGTTCTTTAAATTAAGTAAACTACTTTTAGATCTTGCCAACTGAGCATATTATACGTATTCAATTATCCACTAAAACATGTATGGAACTATTTTTCGGTCATTTGAAAACAGATTTTGTGGTCTCAAGTAATTTTGATCGCAGGACAGAGAGGCATATGGGGCTAACGAGAAAAAAAATTCGTTGCGTGCCAGAAAATAAAACAAATTTATCTCAAAAAGAAAGAAAAAAAGTCAGTTTTTTTTATTTCACTGCGACCACTTCGGAAGGGGAATGGAACTGTTACCCCATAACCCCCACCCCTTGTCTACTAATATGGGACTAAAGAAAATAGAGTGGATTGTCCATCGCATGACAGAAAAAATAATTCTAATTTTATCTCAAACATAAAAAGAAAAATCGGCACTTTTTGTTCATTCCATTTTTGACGATTTTGGGAGGTGGGGGTCTATCCCCAATCAGCCCCTTCCCCCTCTTTGGATATGCTGTGGTGTTACTCTGTACTAATATGGGAGTAAAGAGAAGAAAGTGGGTAGTCTGTTGTATAAATAAAAAAAATACAAATTTATCTCAAAGAAGAAAAAAACAGCACTATTTTCATGAGATGTTCGACTATTTCGGGAAGAAGGGGGCTGTAACCCCATCAGCCCCCTTTTCCTTTTTAAGTATGCTCTGATAGTAATCTGGACTAATATGGGACTAAAAAAAGAGAGTGGATAGTCTGTTGTATAACAAAAAAAAAATTACAAATTTATCTCAAAGAAGAAAAAAACAGCACTATTTTCATGAGATGTTTAACTATTTGGGGAGGGGGGGGGGGGGCTGTAACCCCATCAGCCCCCTTTTCCTTTTTAGGTATGCTCTGATAGTAATCTGGACTAATATGGGACTAAAAAAAGAGAGTGGATAGTCTGTTGTATAACAAAAAAAAAATTACAAATTTATCTCAAAGAAGAAAAAAACAGCACTATTTTCATGAGATGTTCGACTATTTCGGGAAGAGGGGGGCTGTAACCCTATCAGCCCCCTTCTGCTTTTTAGGTATGCTCTGATGTCAATGTGGACTAATATGGGTTTAGAAAGAAGAGAGTGGGTAGTCTATTGTATGACAAAAAAAAAAATAATACAAATTTATCTCAAAGAAGAAAAAAACAGCACTATTTCATGAGATGTTTAACTATTTGGGGAGGGGGGGGCTGTAACCCCATCAGCCCCCTTTTCCTTTTTACGTATGCTCTGATAGTAATCTGGACTAATATGGGACTAAAAAAAGAGAGTGGATAGTCTGTTGTATAACAAAAAAAAAAATTACAAATTTATCTCAAAGAAGAAAAAAACAGCACTATTTTCATGAGATGTTCGACTATTTCGGGAAGAGGGGGGCTGTAACCCTATCAGCCCCCTTCTGCTTTTTAGGTATGCTCTGATGTCAATGTGGACTAATATGGGTTTAGAAAGAAGAGAGTGGGTAGTCTATTGTATGACAAAAAAAAAATAATACAAATTTATCTCAAAGAAGAAAAAAACAGCACTATTTCATGAGATGTTTAACTATTTGGGGAGGGGGGGGGGGGGCTGTAACCCCATCAGCCCCCTTTTCCTTTTTAGGTATGCTCTGATAGTAATCTGGACTAATATGCGACTAAAAAAAGAGAGTGGATAGTCTGTTGTATAACAAAAAAAAAAAAAATTACAAATTTATCTCAAAGAAGAAAAAAACAGCACTATTTTCATGAGATGTTCGACTATTTCGGGAAGAGGGGGGCTGTAACCCTATCAGCCCCCTTCTGCTTTTTAGGTATGCTCTGATGTCAATGTGGACTAATATGGGTTTAGAAAGAAGAGAGTGGGTAGTCTATTGTATGACAAAAAAAAATAATACAAATTTATCTCAAAGAAGAAAAAAACAGCACTATTTCATGAGATGTTTAACTATTTGGGGAGGGGGGGGGGGGCTGTAACCCCATCAGCCCCCTTTTCCTTTTTAGGTATGCTCTGATAGTAATCTGGACTAATATGGGACTAAAAAAAGAGAGTGGATAGTCTGTTGTATAACAAAAAAAAAATTACAAATTTATCTCAAAGAAGAAAAAAACAGCACTATTTTCATGAGATGTTCGACTATTTCGGGAAGAGGGGGGGGGCTGTAAACCCATCAGCCCCCTTCTCCTTTTTAGGTATGCTCTGATGTCAATGTGGACTAATATGGGTTTAGAAAGAAGAGAGTGGGTAGTCTATTGTATGACAAAAAATATATATATTTATACAAATTTATCTCAAAGAAGGAACAAACAGCACTTTTTTCATGAGGTATTCGACTATTTCGGGAAGGAGGGGCTGTAAACCCATCAGCCCCCTTCCTCTTTTTAGACATGCTGTGATGTCAATGTGAACTAATATGGGGCTAAAAAGAAGAGAGTGGGTAGTCTGTTGTATAAACAAAAAAATTACAAATTTGTCTGAAAAAAGAAGAAAACAGTACTTCTTTCATGAGATTTTCGACTATTTCGGACGGAATAGGGGGGGGGGGCTATAATCCCATCAGCCCCTTTACCCTGTTTATGCTGTGATATCAATGCGGACTAATATGGACCAACGAGAATGGCTAATCGGCTGTATAACAGAAACAAAAATTAGAAATTTATCTGAAAAAGAAAGAAAAAACAACTTTTTTCATTTTACTCTTGACAATTTCGGGGGGGGCTGTAGCCCCATCAGCCCACCCCCTGGATACGCCACTGGTTGTGCACCCCTAATTTATACGATCGGATTAGCAATTAACTATTAATAAAATTGTTTATTTTCTATTGAAAATTTATTCAAAAGGAATTATCAAGGCTTGTTTTTGAACTTTCTACTTTTGTACTTACTTACAAAGTAACTTACATCGGTAAAAGAAAGAAACATGAAATTATTATTCATCTATTAGAAAATCAAATTCTTATTTCTCATTTTCATTATTATTATTTCAGTATGCATAAAAAAAAGCTTTCAGGGAAGAAAAATATCAATGTATTTTTACATCAATATACATGGTTCCAAGTTTCACTAACTTCCATCAAAAATTGATTGCAGAAATCTATTATAATTATTTTCAATCGGGACCTTTAGTAAATATTTTATATTGTAAGTATTTTCACAATATATATATATATATATATATATTTAAATATTTATTTGGACTTTCATGAAGCCCAAAAATGTAAACTTAAAAAAAAAAATAAATAATGAAAATAAAATAATAAATTACAGCTAAAAAATAAAATAAAAAGGATTTGTTTCGTAATTTAAACAAAAATATTCCACATTTAGAATATAGCTTTCTTTTCTTCTATCATCCCCACACAGTAGAAGAGGAAAGAAACAAAAAATAGGTCAAACAGCAGAGTTGCTGATGGGGGAAAAAAAAAAGCATTACGAAAACAAATGTTTATTTTTCTGACTCATCGCATGGCTGGAAAAAGAGAAGTAATCTATCATCATTCATCAGTTGTGTTATGAATTCTATTGGGGATAGATAAAGGAAAATAATGCAAATAATAATAAAAAAACAAATATGGAAATACGTTAATGAAAATATTTATACAGGTATAGTCCATGTCAATTCAGGCAGGCAAAGAAAAAATCTTACCTTCATAGTCTCAGAAGTTTTTGGATTGAACATATGTTAAAATTTAGGAAAAAGTAAGATATTTGTATATTTTTGTTTTGCCCAAAAAAATTCCTGGCCTGAGATACAGGCCTCCAAAGATGGCGTCCCAGGCATCATTTTCCATTTGCGATTTTTGATAAAAATTTTAAAGTGCTCTATCTCTGGAACGGTGAAAGATAATTTGCTGCGTTTTTTTTTTTTTTTAAAAGATAATATTAGTCTGTTTAAAACTATATACTCCATTTTAAAATATGTGTTCAACTTTTTTTGCTGGAACCTCCCAATTATTATTATTTTTTAAACAAAAAAAAATTTTTTTTCAAAAATGCCAATCCCAAAAATTTTTATTTTTTTACTGTTGACAAATACCATTGAGTACTGCATTCCCTGTAAAAGAGAACTTCCACTTTTGAGTTTGTCAGGTTTTAGAAACAATGTAAAAATTTGCCATATATTTTACTACTTTCCATTACGACATAGTCACATAATGGTCCCATGAAACCAAAATCTAGTCTTCTTTGACATGACTTTTTAATTCTTAATAAATATAAGAAACAGGTGACTTAAAAAAAACCCCTTACAAAAACATATTAAAGCTTACAAAATATATGTGCAAGTTCCAAAACATACTACATCCTGTGTACTCTGCTTAGAACTGAAATTAGAAATTCAGTGAACTAAAAATTTGCCGAACTGCATCAGTATCTTCCTTTGATATTTAGTGATACATTCCTGTTAAACCAATAGGAACTGGGGCATCCACAATCTTTAAAACATTGTGAATTGGAAGTTAACATTGGTGGTGGTGTTGCTGTCTTGCAGCTGGAAATTTATATCCAGCAGCCGGTCTATGTGAGAGCATAAAGTTCACGGCAATTTCATTTAACTCACAGCTGATATTTATCACAAGTCACAGTCAGATATACAAGCCACAAACATCCCTTTTTGTAAATTGTGAATCTGAATATTCTCCTGTCGTTTCAAAGATCTTGGTTGGGCAAATGAAATTTCTTCTTTCTTACGGTTTAAAGTTTGTGCAATATAGGTTCGGCCATCATTATGAGTCCACACATGTGTCTTCTGAATTCCTCTTTCACATGGGGCACTTTTGTTAGATCTTCCTTCTATTTTCTGATGGTGGAATTCTTCAACTTCCTCTTTGGGTAACAGGATGAGGGCTGTTGATGTGTATGACTTCACCACTCTCGTAAAATCCCAGGCATTCTGAATTGTCTCTGTACTGGGCCTGGAAAGATTATGTTTTGTAGCATGGTGTTTCACACACACACACACACACACACAGCAGGCCTCTACACCATCACAAGATCCCTTCCCATGTCCAGTAGCGCTGTATACCTACTCCATTGGCACAAGTGACTTTTAGGTAGCTTTCAATACAAAAAAGTATAAACTACCTATTGCAGCCGTTCGGAGGAAAGCAATTCCGGGAAATTTCGATATATTTTCACAGATCATGACCCCCAGACCCCAAAACCACCCTCCGTTCAAATGTTGATTAATATATATATATATATATGAATGATCTATGTCATACGATAGCACTCGTATTTATAAATCAATTTGGATGAAACTAATTCAACAATGCTTCAACCGAGTTCATTGGCCAGCTTGGTCCGACATCTTGTTTCAAGATGGCGGCCACGGAAAGATTTAAAACTAAAATAAATATACAAAAATCCATTTCCCAAGTTCATCAATGAAGGTATCAATGGCAACCGTTTTCTTAATGAGTTTATTTTCCTCCCATGTTGCATATATAACTTCAGAAGAGTCATCTTTTGTGTTTTCCAGACCAAGTGTCTGTAACGAGAGACCTCCTTTTCCAGGTTTCCAGGACAGTCACCACATTCTTGAAACAAACAGGTCTCTCGCTCTACCTCACAGACAATTAAAAGTTTGTGATGAATTTTAATTATGTTACACTATTTGAAATATAATGAAATTTATCAATTCCTGGGGTGCACTAAAACATGCTTTCTGTAGAATATGGAATGTAAAGCATTTATCATTCATTTACAGGGTCACATAAAAGTATTCGGTTAGATACACAATGGTCTACGGAGTAAAACTGTTTACAGCGCATTTTAATTACGTTACACTATTTCAAATATAATGAAATCGATACACATTAATGTGGTTTAAAACAACATACCTGTTGTATAATATGATGTTCATAGCATTTATTGTTCATTTACAGGGACACACACAAGATTTCGGATACACTACTGTATCCGAAGTATTGTCTATAAGCGATAATTGCTGGAAGTACGCTTTCAGTTAGGTATGGTATGTATTTAACTGAATTTTTCCATACTATATGGTATGTATAAATGGTATAGATCATATACAGGGGCACACAAAAGAATTCGTAGGCATTACTCTGTATCGGCGTAAATTGCTTAAAGGGTTTTTGGAATCGAGTATGCATTTTGAATTTAAAATATGTTCAGTAACTTAGAGATGTTTGTTGAATATAAATAAAATCATATACAGGTCCATGCAAAGAACTGGGTACATGACCGCTTATGTAGATTAAAAAAATCAGAGAATTTTACAGGAACTGTATAGAATTTTTAAAATATTTCTAAAACTTGTAATACTCAAAAGTGGAAGTTCTCCTTTACAGGAAATGTAGTACTCAATGGTATTGATAAACAGTAAAAAAATAAAAATTTTTAAGATTGGCCTTTTTGCAAAAAAAAAAAACTTTTGATTTAAAAAAATTAGAAGGCTACAACAAGAAAAGTTGAGTACACATTTCAAAATGGAGTATATCGTATTAAACAGAAAAATATTATCTTTAAAATTTAAAAAAATGCATCAAAATATCTTGCACTGTTCCAGAGATAGAGCACTTTAAAGTTTTTGTCAAAAATCGTAAGTGAGAAATTGTTCGCAGGACGCCATCTTTGGCGGCTTGTATCTCGGGTCAGGAATTTTTTTGGGCAAAACAAAAATATACAGTTATTTTACTTTTTCCTGAATTTTAACATATGTTCAATTCAAAAACTTTTGAGACTATGAAGGTAACCAACCCCCCTGCCTGAATTGATATGGATTCAGCCTACAAAAAATTTCCCAAATACAGGTTAAGTAAAGAAAAAGAAATCAAAATAATTAAGCATTATTTAAAATGATCTAATAATGATTTTTGTTTCATTTTGGACTTATTGTCTATTAGCTTTTCACGGATATTAAACACAGTCATGATTTCGTGTTCATTAATGTAATCACGTTGATCACGTCCAGATACTGAGAAAAATAAAAATGGCACTAAAACATTGAATGACAATGAATGGTAGATTCCATTAGCCTATTTTGCCGGGTTGAACATCCTCCAATCGTATATTATTTAACAAAAAAAAGTAAGAAACATGTACTGTGATTGATTTCCATATAAAACGTTTTAACAAAATACTTTTAGCTTGGTTTGCATGGTGGCGCCATCTGTTGTTGTTCTGAATAACTAAAATGACAAGAAGATTCGAGAGTCCAGATTTTAGATAACTCCGGGTTTTGGAAGTCCGGATTTAAGATGTTGCACTGTACTACATCACATATTATTATAACGTCATATATGCTTTATAATTTGGCGATAAATCTTGGTCATTTGAAAACTCATCCTCAGGGGGCGCTATAACACAAAAGTACCTTATAAATTTCACAAAAATAAATCTAAACCACTAAGAAAACAAACCCACTTGAAGCTTTTAGGGGAACATTCCCTCAAAATCATTAAATTAGGAGTCAATTCAGAATAAATTTGAAACCTATTTAGGTTTCCCTTCACAAAAATCTGTTTAATAAAACCAGCCCCTGGACAAAATACCTTTTAATAAAAGAGGCTTCTTCAGAAAATTTCTTTTAAAACAGGTCCCTTCACAACATTCTTCTTAAGAAAATGAATTCACAAAATTCCACTCCATAAAAACATGCTCTTCATCTTCATTAATTATTTTTATTTTGTTAGGTTTTAAAATGTGTAATTTGCAGACTTGTATAAAACCAAAAACTTTCTGTGCACATAAATATTGAGTCAAAAACTTTCTGCAAATTAATTTAATGTTTAATAAAATTACGTGTTATATTATTTTGACAATATAAATTAAAAACAGCAGTTTAAAATAATTACAATTACCATTTAAAATTAATTAATATTAATTAAAGAATAATTATTTTGGTTAAAAATAATAATAAAACTAAAAGTCCATGATAGGAAGAGCTGAATTCTTATCAGTTATTTTGCCAATGCATTTAGAAACAACCCAATCCTTAATATTTTGACCTCTTCGCAAGCGTCTGTAATGCCACAACAATGTTTTGCATCTTTAAATTTTGAATTGTGCGCACACAGTAAATATTGTTGCACAAAGGAAATATTTTTAATTTTTTTGGTATAGAATGAAAAAAAAATTCAAAATTTTTTTTCTGCAAAGTTCCGAATTTTGCAGAAAATTTGCAGTACACGGCGTGCGTTTATATTATACAAGTCTGGTAATTTGCAAACAAAACAGGTTCACCAGAAAGGAATTTTAGCAGAAAAAAATTACTGTTAATAAATGCTTGGTTCGAATTTAAGGAACTGGATTTTATCCTTCGTTAACAAATATTCTTAACAAAAATATAATGAATTTCACAAAAATTACTTTTACTTTTCAAAAAATGTGAGCCCCAAGAAAAGACCCCTGCATCGATCCCTGTAAATATACAATAAATAAGATGGCATTTTAAGATTTATAATACAAAATTTACGTGTAATTAATGTTGATAGGCAAACATATCTTGGGCATTTATATAGTCCTTTAGAAAAATAACAAAACCACAGTAATACAGGCACAAATTTTAAGTGATAATAACAACCTCTAACACAGTGCTTAGTTACAATATTAATTTTAAGTAGATTCATCCAAAAGGGCATCCAATATTATTCTACCAAGGACAGAAAATAATAATAATATTTTGAAAGAGACATAGGAAAAAAAGTAACAAACAAAGGACAAACACATAAAAACTGATTACATTAAAGTTCATTAAAATTTTGTGGTTTATTCTGATACTGTACAGCAAAATTTCAATTTTATAAAATATAAAAATAAATTGGTACCTTCACTTCCCGCCATTGTTTTGTTATGTTTGTTTATTTGTTTACATTTCTCTATCCGGTTAATAGTTAATAAATTTGCCAATTGCATTTTGTTAATAAATCACCATTTTCAAAAGATAAAAATATTAGAGATATTGGGAATTCTGTATATAATAACCATTCTTTTATCAAGTTATTGTTTAAGGCAGCATTAGAGTGCCTTTATTTTCTGTTCGTTTTTATGATCCTACTTGCAGAGCTACAGTGCCTAGAAGTAAGTAGTGTGCTTATCGCCAATACAACGGTAATAAAAAAAATGTCCCTAACAGGAGGAAAACCAGATTCTCCGCGAGAGGGCGTCGAGTTCCCACCGCCGTTATTAACGTTTGAAGTTTCATTTAACAGGCTTGATCCTAATGTTAGTTTCAATGTAATTAACGCTGTATTTTCAAACAAACTATACGAATGTTTCTATTTCTATAATATTTTAAAGTAAACATATATTATGCCTGTTTAATGATAAATCAGTATGGATAAATCTGCAAATACTAAGAAAAGAAAAGCTGATCGAACATGCTCCGGGCTTAATTTCTAAGAAAAAAAGTGCCGGAGCCCTAATATTCTGCGGTACTAACACGCACCCCCCACCGTCACTCCAGTCTGCCTATTTATATTTCATACATTATCTTCAAAATTTAAAACACTTTTTTTTTTTTTTTTTTTTTAGCAAAATAAAAATAATTAAATACATCTATCTGCGTATACTTAGATATCAACTGTTCCATTTTTTTGTTATTACTACTTCCAAACAGAAACCTTTGCTTTACCTAATCTTAATGTTAATTAATCGCAGAATTCTGCGATTAAATAAGCTCAGGATTATGATTCGGAAATAGTGTTAACACAAAAAATTAATAGTTCGCAGCTATGCGGAATAGAAAAAATACTATTTCTGTTTACTCGTTATTCTGATCAAAATAGCATTAAAATGATTTGAAATGGAAATAAATAAAATTTGAATTTAAGACAGATTGAGTTCAAGCCTCCCAAGACTGATATAAAAACCGAGCCCGTTTTATCTCAATCTCTTACGTGAGCGACACATTACCTCACTTATAAGTGTTTTGATACAAAAAATTGGGGATGGGAGGGAAAGGAAAGGGTAATTTAGAATTCGTTTTTCGGAAGCGTTATTGCACTGGGCTCCGGAGCGCAGTGTTTATGAGCTCCGGTGAATTCTGGCCAATATTTAAACATTTACTAACAATAGAGAAGTACCGGAGCTGAGGTCTGGTGGGCTCCGGCGCAAATTAAGCCCTGAACATGCTTCGTTCCCGGATACACTAGTGGATATAAAAGCAACAAAACTAACATAACTCTATCCCCCCCCCCCCCCCAAAGACTAAAACTAATTTGAAAAATGGTTAAAAGTCATTCCTCGTGCCGACAAAGATCTGTACCAACGTTCAGTTGCATGTGAATTAGAGTCCTGCACGGGTCGGGTTGTACCCGACCCGAACCCGCAAATTTCATTTGAAGTCAACTAGCAACCCGACCCGAACCCGACAAAAAATTTACCTCGATTTCCTTAATCTGAAAAAATATTGGACATTCTTTTGAAAAAGCGGGTCATCCCGAACCCGACCCGCAAGAGTAAAAACCCAACCCGTACCCGAAAAAGTGAATGTCAACCGGACCCGCAGCAAAAAGTAGAAGTCAACCCGACACGAACCTCAACAACAAAAAAAAAAAGAGCGCCAACCCGACCCGAACCGCGGGACGGGTCGGGTGCGGGTAACCGATGCAGGACTCTAATGTGAATCGCATTTTCATAAGCGATTTATTGAGAGAAATTACAAATACACTATTGAAGGGAAAGAAGATTTGCTCAATTATTTTTAATTTAGTATTTTAATTTTTCTATCTAAAATAATTAAAATATTTATCTTGTGATAAATGACAATAAATAATTTAAACAATGAACATTATCATAAATATTTTATTAATTATTGATATCCTAACTTTGAAATTTATTTTAACATGACTATTTTGTTTCATTAGTATGCTTTCATTCAATCATGGTTTTAAATACATTCACAAAATCAATGTATTACTTTTTGTAGGGTGTCTATTACTCGAAAAAAACTGGAAAGTGTTTGATTTATTTCTGTTATTAAAATTTTGATTCACATTTGAGAAATGTGAGTATGAGAATGGTTAAATATGGTTGATAACTTAATGTAATAATATATATATAATAATAACTATTAATCAAAAATAATTTTTAAATAATTTTTTAAGGACGATTGGCGCATCTACCCTAATTTAAAGAAAATGCATTCTTGTCATACTTTCAGGAGAGTAATTATTTTTTTTTTCTAGATTTGAAATTATCATTAATTTAATGTTTGATGTTTGCTAGTATACCTTAAATTATTTTACTCAAAACTAAAGCTCCGAAATGTCAGAAATTTTTAACAACTCAATTTACTCTTAGTTTGTTAACAGGATGTAAACAAGTTATGTAATAATGAATACCGATTAAAAAGTTGTCAAAATAGGGACATGTTTTTGCAAGAATTCATCATAGTATAATGTATTTATCCAATATATTGTATTTATCCAATTTTAGAAATAACTAAATATTGTAGGAAGAAAAACATTGTCCTATGATAAAGTTTGTAACTGTTTGAGTTCATTACAATTAGTTGTTATGAAATCAATTACATTTCTCTTCAACTGTATTTTTATTATTAGAATTTTTTTCCTTGTTTATTTTTTATCTAGAGCATTTTAAAGTACTGATTTATACAGAAAAAAAATAGATTTAAAATGAGGTGTATGTAAAAACGAAAGTTACCATAGCCGCGGCGAGAACACTGACGCCATCTATCGGCGTCCTCTATTTCTGAAGTATAATATTGACGTCGATAACAACACTATATACTTCTAGGCACTGTAGCAGAGCCGTCCTTAGCGAAAGCGAGGCCGGGTGCAAGAACTTTTGCGAGGCCCTTCCATTCTGACCAATGTTTCCAATTTAGCTGTTTTTTTTTATTCATCTACCAGAAATTTTTAATAGTAATTTTGCTTTATTTAATGTCAGATATTGTGTGATTAAATAAAGTAAAGGCAACTATTCGGAAATTCTGGTAGATATTTTGAACAAAATTCCCCTAAATTGGCAGCATTACTTCTCACAACATAATAGGCTTTTGAAAAAGCACGCGCTTGAATGACATACACAGTGGTACATCAAGGATTACACTTTTTTATGGGTGTGTGTTGGGGGTAGTATGTTTTAATATTTTATAGAGACTCTGACCAATTTGGTTTCATAATACTCGAACTGGGCTTGGTCTATTCTTTTTTCAGCAGATTTTGACGGGCGGAGAATTGATTCTGGCCTTGTCATATCGGAGAGGCTTTTTCTATCTTTCTTTTCTTTTTTTTCGGGGGGTGGGGGGGGTGGGGGGAGGGGTGAGTTAATAATATTGTACAGTCGTTAATAAAAGAGAGAGAGAGAAGATTATTTCTTTACTTTTCCCCATACTTTTTAATCGTCAAATTGCTGCAGAGTAATACGAAAGGTACTGTTCGACTGCAAATTTTGTCAATTTTTCGAATTTGAATACAAATTTTGAAAGAGAAATCCTATACATACTAAAAATTGTATCGACTTAAAAATAAAAATCTTTTCATTAGCCAACCGTCACCTACCTTGCTCTGTTATTTTTTTTATCGAAGTCCCCCCCCCCCTATATTTTAGTGTATCATAAATATAAGGGGCTCACAATTTAAAATACTTATAACGCGATCTGTAATTATCGTATTGTCTCATATTTTGTACGATAAATATAATCTTTATAAGGAAGGGATTTTTAACTGATGTCCCTAAATTTTAGTATAGCACGAATATAAGGGCTCATTAACTAAAAACACTTATAAATCAGATCCAAATTGTCGCGGGTCAAACAAATTTTGTTTGGTAAACCTTTTAGTTGGAAGGACTCTGCCGATTTTTTATCGAAACTGGCCACATTTTAATGTATTATAAATATAAGGTGGTTACATATTAAACACTTATAACTCTAGCTGTAGTTGTCGGAGTAACTCATACTTTGTGTGTCATTTTTTTTATTTATCATATTAATGCGACAAAGCACCCCCCCCCCCTTTATGAAGGTTGCGTTTACCACACAAAATAAGAGTGTTCGACAATAATTACAGCTCAAGTTATAAATATTTTAAGTTGTTAGCCCATTATACTTATGATACACTAAAATAAGGGGGTTTATATAAAAAATTGACAGAGCCCACCTCTTTGAAAACGATTACGTTTTTCGTACTAAATTTGTGTGGACTGTGACAATTTCAATCCGAGTTATAAGTGTTTATGTTTATCGTACCCTTATATTCACACTATAATAAAATTTAGGGTTTCGGTTAAAAAAACTGACTAAGCCCCCCACCCCCACCCCCACCCCGCCACTTTATAAAGATTAAGTTTACTATACAAAATATGAATATTCTGCGATAATTACAGCTCGAGTTATAAGTGTTTTAAGTTGTCAGCACCTTATATTTATAATATACTAAAATATCTGTATTTTTGATAAAAAATCGACTGAACCCCACTCTTCCCCTTACATTGATTACGTTTACGTTTACCATGCAAAATTTGCACTAACTGCGGCAATTTGGATCCGAGTTATAAGTATTTGTGTTATGGAGCCTTTATATTTGCACTATACTAAATTTTAGGGGCTTCTGTTAAAAATCCGACAATGTCTCCTGTAAAAATTATGTCACTTTGTTCATGCACACAAAATTTGAGCCCGCTGTGACAGTTTGATAACGAGTTATAAGAGTTTAAATTTGTCGGGCTCATATATTCAGTTTTTTATAAAAATTTAGGGGTTTCATAATAAAATGATATAATAGCCCTCATGATGTTGAACCAAACAACGTTTGGTTCTACCTTCTTTGCAGCCTTCGACAATTAGAATCCGAGCTATAGGGGGGGGGGGGGGAGGCGAAATGGCGTCGACGAGACCGGAGTGTCATGTACTCTGAATTTTATTATGAAATAGGTAACTCATAACAAAATAAATAATAATTATTTAGCTTTTTCCATTAATTTGTTTTTCGGGAGCGAAGCCTTCCTAGGCGCGAGGCCCTGTGCGGCCGCACCTGTCGCACACCCCTAAGGACGGCTCTGCCTACTTGTACGGATGAGGTCCGGGAATCTGATTGGTTTACGATTAAAAGGTCTATGATACCATGATGATTCCCGGGGCTGACGCAAAGGGCTACCGTGGTTGAAAGTCACGTGGTAGTCGCGGTCTTACTCAAAACGTACTTTGACGCGCAGCTGTACACAAAGGAATTCCATTACTTTGGTTTTAACTCGTGTGCGTGTTGTTATATATTCTTTAATTATAAAAACAAACGTAATTTTCATTGCAAATCTTTTATTTTACTTTACTTTTGTTAAACTTTTCTTAAGTAGTAATGTTTAATCCATTTACGCTGGATAATCTATCGAATGTAAGTATTAATCATTTTTCCGCTTTAATGTAATATGCATAACATTTAATTGTGCAATGTTATATACTTTAAATCGTCGGAAAACAGAATGCCGGCAACTTTACTTTATGTGAAATAAAATAGCTCAGCAAAATCGTAAGATTATTATTGAATATAACGTATCTTTATTGCAGTGTTGATTACATATATTTTTCTAAGGGAGGGGGGAGGGGTTGCAGCTTCGGGTTTAGAACATTACAGAGTTTCGGGGGTGATTTTTCATTTCTAGACCATTAATAAATGTAAAATCCGAAATCATCTGTAGGGAATATCACTCCTTGAATTCAACATTGCATTACTAATCTTGGTGATGTATTTTTTTTAACCTTTGCATTCATATGATAATGTTTGTTTTGAATTGTTTGAATATAAGTAAACATAATTTATTTTAAATGAATATGTCTTTACTTGTACTATTTACTCTAAAAGTTTTTCACTTATTAATATAAACAGGATAGAAATAAGTCGAAGTTTTTAATAAGTTCAGATTATTTTTAAAGATTTAATATTCAGAATACTACACCAGTAATATTATTACGGATTAACATTAAGAATATACTATATATATGATACTATGCATTTTGGTTCCAGTAAACAATTCATGATTTTTTTTTATGTATACATGAATTAAATGTTATTTTAATTTATTTATTAGCAAACTGACTACACTCCACTAATAAATGTGTTAAATATTTTAAAAAAATTGTTTATAATAAATTAATAAATCAATAAATTCAGATTTTGACTGAGCACAAAGAACAAATTGCCAGATATTGTTTCAAACTTTTATATTGGTACCATTTATTTTCAATTATGTTGTGTATGAATTTCGAACTTTGTTTTACAAGGAAATCCGACATGCTTGATTGTATTGCAAATTTAAGACTTGCATACTTTCCCAAATAGATATTGTTAAAACAGTTTCAGCAATAGCGATTTGGGAAAGTAAACAAGTCCTAAATTTTTGTCACAAAGTGTATTGGATTTTTTTTCTAAATCAAAATTCGATAGTGAGAAATCATATAAGTTTTTTATTATAACATGTCTATGCTAATTTTTTGCCACACAATGTCTGCTTATCATTTTTGTCATAATTTCTGTTTAAAGTGTTTCCATATTTTCCTATATTTCTCTTTGGGTATGTACCATTACTCAGGACTGACATATATACATGATGTCCCAAAAGATTGAAACACATTTTAATTTTTTTTACATGATGGGAGTAATGGGGCAATGTAAATTGCCAAAGTGTTCAAAATTAAGTAAGAAATAAAATTATGTCAATGAAACACCTTTTTTTAAAAAATAATTTTGAAAAAGTTACACTTTATTTATTTATTTTTAATCAATTCTCCTTAGACAAATTTGGTCAGTTAGACATTTTTTGTGTTTTTGATGTAACAGATCATTGGAAAAAAATTGCATACACGCATACCTTTAAAAGTATTTCTGGATTATTAATTAATAATCCTTAACGTAGACATATATTAATAATATTAATATTATTAATATATGTCTACGTTAACTGTATTTACTGATCACTGTAACTCCATATTAAATTCAAATAAATCCACTATACTTCATCTTCATAATAGTTGGTGTTAGGATCTATTTAAATCAATATATTGGAATGATTATGAAGAAAGTCTTGTGATGACTATACAACATACTAGTGTTTTAATTTAATATACTTAAAATTATGCCTGTGTTTTGAACTTTTAATATGATTTAACAATCATAGATCCATTGCTTGGGAAAATTTTCGTTAAAAACAATATTAATTTTTAGATAGTTTGTGTCTTAAAATTGTTTTCTTTCTGTTATTAACTTCTATGCTCAGAGATAAATAATGAGCACATTTAATTAAAAAAAAGTTATCTTTGTACTAAAACTTTGAAAAGTTTATATATTATATAAAGTATGTATCCAATGGCCATGCATAATTTTGGTTCAGAAATATTGATATTTGAATATAAAGGTCCGGTTTGAAAAAACAACAACATTTTTTTCCCCTCAATAACTTAAAATTGTTCTACAGCTTTGAGATTTGAATATGTTAAATAAATCATTCTTAAGTAATATGTGTTAAATTTCTGTGTATTTACAGTGATTTGTAGGGTACAAGGAGCTCTTGTGTAAAATATACTTATTTTTCTTCTAAAGCTTTCAAAATTTTATATATATATATAATATATTATATAAAATATATGTCCTATGGCTGCATATAATTTTGGTAGGGAAAATATTGTCATTTAGGTATAAAAGAGCTGTTTGAACAAAAAAAAAAAAAAAATTTTTTTTTTTTTTTTTTTTTTTTTTTTTTTTTTTTTTTTTTTTTTTTTAATTTTCTTTTTCTTTGAAAATCATTCTTTTCTTAAATTGTGATTCATCTTTGAAATTTTTAAATGTTAATTAAATTATTTTTAGGTAGTTTGTGTTATATTTAGGTGTATTCGCAATGATTTTTAGGATATAAAAGGCTCAATTTTCATTATTTTTTCCCCTTTTGACAACTTTATATCTGGTTACAAATTATTTTATTTAATATAATTAAATTATCTTAATGTTTTTGTAAGATTTGATAATCATTATTCCGCTGCTTGGGGGCAAGTAACGAATTTTATCAAATTAAAGAATGACTCGGATATAAGAGTAATCTAAAATTGAGGCAATAATCTATATGTCAATTGGTTTGCTTAGCTCAGCTGAGACCGGGAGCGTCACGTGACTACTCTAAATTGGAGAAGCACGGTAGCCCGTCTTTCTCGTTAGCCCCGGATGATTCCTAGAAAGGCACTCACGCACAGTTTTTTATTTTAATCGATTATAAAAAGGAAAAAGTCGCCAAATTTAGAGGATTTTTTCCTTTAATGGCAACTTAGCAATTGTATTAAGTTATTGGTTTGGCGCGGACTTGAAAATCGCGCCAACCAAAAAATTGCCAAACAACGCTGAGTGAGTGTAAAGCATCTGTTCCCCTAGAAATCCTACAAAAATGTACTAGTAGATTGGTTGACGGAAATCCTGGTTTGTTAATATCATGAAGATAGAATATAGGAAGGGAAACAATGAAGATAGGCTTTCAAGCTCAGAATACGGACCGGAAATTAGTTCTCGGTTCGTGGCACTGGTACTCCTGAGTCCGCAGTCACGTGACAATGTCGTCTGTTCTTCCGCGACCTACGTTATACACGGCCAGTGCATGACGTTTAAAACGTCACATGGAGTAGATCATTTTTACACAGCGATTGGTGCAAAACGATGCGAACGCCGCTTTGCACCAATCACCGTGTAAAAATGATCCACTTCGTGTGACGTTTTAAACGTCATGCACCGGCCTTGTATAACGTAGGTCGCGGATATACACGGCCGGCGAGGCTAACGAAAATGAAAGGCTACCGCGGTGCTTTACGCGTATCTTTTTTTTTTACAGACCGCGGGAGTCACGTGATGTTCGAATCCACCAATGCAAGTGTACGAAAAGAGCATCACGTCACTCTAGCGGTCTGTAAAAAAAGATAAGTGGAATGTACCGCGGTAGCCTGTCTTTTTCGTTAGCCTCGCACGGCCGGTGCATGACGTTTAAAACGTCACATGAAGTGGATAATTTTTATACGGCGATTGGTACAAAACGGTGGGCAACGCTTTGCACCAATCGCGTGTGTAAAAATAATTCAGTTCGAGGCTAACGAAAAAGACAGGCTACCGCGGTGTATTCCACTTATCCTTTTTTACAGACCGCTAGAGGGACGTGATACTCTTTTCGTACACCTGCATTGGTGCATTCCAGCATCACGTGACTCCGGCGGTCTGTAAAAAAATATATGCGTAAAGCACCGCGGTAGCCTTTATTTTTCGTTAGCCTCGGATCCAGTTCATATGACGTTTTAAACGTCAAGAACCAGCCGTGTATAACGTAGGTCGCGGTTCTTCATGCAATCACATTACCATTTGATCTAGTTTCAATGTTTGATTATAGATAGCAGCACCAATTAGTTGAATTTTTGACAGTTTACACACAAAAAGTATTAAGATGTTAAAAATTAAAGTCGGGTGAAAAAAAATACAAAAACATTGAAAAAAATTCTACTATTATTACATGATCAATAAATATGAATCAAATTAAGAAAAACTGCTGGTTGACAAATAGATTGTTTAATTTTTATTCTTTTCAAACTTAAGTTCATAGCAAAAAACATAAAATTTCTATCAAAATATCGACGTTTAACTCTTTCAGGTATAAAATATTTTTCCATATTCATAAAACTGAGTAGAAGACTGTTTTTATATGTTATTTTGTACCCGATATTAATCTTGTGACTTAAAAATTATTTTACTACTCAAAAAATAATTTTGAATTATCCTGTAACACACTAAACAGCAATTTAATAATTTAAATCTGTATCATTTATAAAAGCAAAAAAAAGTCTAGTCTAAGACATGACATTTTAAACAGATCAATTCTTGTATATAAAAAAAAAATATGACAGTTAGTTAATATATAACTTAATAAGTGATTGCAACGATTTAAAGAGATTATTACTTTAAATTACGTAATTCTTTTTTATACTTCTTAATATAGGAAAAGTAATTTTTGCAGTCTTTTAAAATGCTCGTGAAATTCCTCATATATTTTGAAAGAGCTGTGATGAATCCGGGCGCTGCAGCCCCCCCCCAACCTTACCGGTGTAAAATGTCTGAAATCAACACTGTTTGGAAAGTGTTTTAATTTCTTTTTTTTCTTTTAGCAGATATAAAAATCATACACCAGCCAAGAAAAGGCTATATAAATCATACACCAGCCAAGAAAAGGCTATATAAATCATACACCAGCCAAGAAAAGGCTATATATATAAATATGAAAGATAAAAAGTTGGACCCTTTTAAAATGCAAAATTTAAATTTAAAATCCCCGAAACATTTTTCTAACTTTATAAATCCGTATTTAAATCTAGTTTGCCCCTGTTATCTTGGCTTTTCAACTGTACAATTATTACTTTCATCCATCAATTTCGATCTCTCTTTAAGATAAAAGGTGTGGAATTTGTATTTCTTGCAGCCATCTGTGGTTTGCGACATCCAGGTCTCGGCCAAACCAGAAGCTAACGAAAAAGAAAGGCTACCGCGGTGCTTTACGCGTATCTTTTTTTACAGACCGTGGGAGTCACGTGATGCTCGAATGCACCAATGCAGGTGTACGGAAAGAGCATTACGTTACTCTAGCGGTCTGTGAAAAAAGCTAATTGAAATGCACCGCGGTAGCCTGTCTTTTTCGTTAGCCTCGGACAAACCTTGTTGTCGTCATAAGACCCCAGATACAGTGCCTAGAAGTAAGTAGTGTGCTTATCGCCAATACAACGGTAATAAAAAAAATGTCCCTAACAGGAGGAAAACCAGATTCTCCGCGAGAGGGCGTCGAGTTCCCACCGCCGTTATTAACGTTTGAAGTTTCATTTAACAGGCTTGATCCTAATGTTAGTTTCAATGTAATTAACGCTGTATTTTCAAACAAACTATACGAATGTTTCTATTTCTATAATATTTTAAAGTAAACATATATTATGCCTGTTTAATGATAAATCAGTATGGATAAATCTGCAAATACTAAGAAAAGAAAAGCTGATCGAACATGCTCCGGGCTTAATTTCTAAGAAAAAAAGTGCCGGAGCCCTAATATTCTGCGGTACTAACACGCACCCCCCACCGTCACTCCAGTCTGCCTATTTATATTTCATACATTATCTTCAAAATTTAAAACACTTTTTTTTTTTTTTTTTTTTAGCAAAATAAAAATAATTAAATACATCTATCTGCGTATACTTAGATATCAACTGTTCCATTTTTTTGTTATTACTACTTCCAAACAGAAACCTTTGCTTTACCTAATCTTAATGTTAATTAATCGCAGAATTCTGCGATTAAATAAGCTCAGGATTATGATTCGGAAATAGTGTTAACACAAAAAATTAATAGTTCGCAGCTATGCGGAATAGAAAAAATACTATTTCTGTTTACTCGTTATTCTGATCAAAATAGCATTAAAATGATTTGAAATGGAAATAAATAAAATTTGAATTTAAGACAGATTGAGTTCAAGCCTCCCAAGACTGATATAAAAACCGAGCCCGTTTTATCTCAATCTCTTACGTGAGCGACACATTACCTCACTTATAAGTGTTTTGATACAAAAAATTGGGGATGGGAGGGAAAGGAAAGGGTAATTTAGAATTCGTTTTTCGGAAGCGTTATTGCACTGGGCTCCGGAGCGCAGTGTTTATGAGCTCCGGTGAATTCTGGCCAATATTTAAACATTTACTAACAATAGAGAAGTACCGGAGCTGAGGTCTGGTGGGCTCCGGCGCAAATTAAGCCCTGAACATGCTTCGTTCCCGGATACACTAGTGGATATAAAAGCAACAAAACTAACATAACTCTATCCCCCCCCCCCCCCCAAAGACTAAAACTAATTTGAAAAATGGTTAAAAGTCATTCCTCGTGCCGACAAAGATCTGTACCAACGTTCAGTTGCATGTGAATTAGAGTCCTGCACGGGTCGGGTTGTACCCGACCCGAACCCGCAAATTTCATTTGAAGTCAACTAGCAACCCGACCCGAACCCGACAAAAAATTTACCTCGATTTCCTTAATCTGAAAAAATATTGGACATTCTTTTGAAAAAGCGGGTCATCCCGAACCCGACCCGCAAGAGTAAAAACCCAACCCGTACCCGAAAAAGTGAATGTCAACCGGACCCGCAGCAAAAAGTAGAAGTCAACCCGACACGAACCTCAACAACAAAAAAAAAAAGAGCGCCAACCCGACCCGAACCGCGGGACGGGTCGGGTGCGGGTAACCGATGCAGGACTCTAATGTGAATCGCATTTTCATAAGCGATTTATTGAGAGAAATTACAAATACACTATTGAAGGGAAAGAAGATTTGCTCAATTATTTTTAATTTAGTATTTTAATTTTTCTATCTAAAATAATTAAAATATTTATCTTGTGATAAATGACAATAAATAATTTAAACAATGAACATTATCATAAATATTTTATTAATTATTGATATCCTAACTTTGAAATTTATTTTAACATGACTATTTTGTTTCATTAGTATGCTTTCATTCAATCATGGTTTTAAATACATTCACAAAATCAATGTATTACTTTTTGTAGGGTGTCTATTACTCGAAAAAAACTGGAAAGTGTTTGATTTATTTCTGTTATTAAAATTTTGATTCACATTTGAGAAATGTGAGTATGAGAATGGTTAAATATGGTTGATAACTTAATGTAATAATATATATATAATAATAACTATTAATCAAAAATAATTTTTAAATAATTTTTTAAGGACGATTGGCGCATCTACCCTAATTTAAAGAAAATGCATTCTTGTCATACTTTCAGGAGAGTAATTATTTTTTTTTTCTAGATTTGAAATTATCATTAATTTAATGTTTGATGTTTGCTAGTATACCTTAAATTATTTTACTCAAAACTAAAGCTCCGAAATGTCAGAAATTTTTAACAACTCAATTTACTCTTAGTTTGTTAACAGGATGTAAACAAGTTATGTAATAATGAATACCGATTAAAAAGTTGTCAAAATAGGGACATGTTTTTGCAAGAATTCATCATAGTATAATGTATTTATCCAATATATTGTATTTATCCAATTTTAGAAATAACTAAATATTGTAGGAAGAAAAACATTGTCCTATGATAAAGTTTGTAACTGTTTGAGTTCATTACAATTAGTTGTTATGAAATCAATTACATTTCTCTTCAACTGTATTTTTATTATTAGAATTTTTTTCCTTGTTTATTTTTTATCTAGAGCATTTTAAAGTACTGATTTATACAGAAAAAAAATAGATTTAAAATGAGGTGTATGTAAAAACGAAAGTTACCATAGCCGCGGCGAGAACACTGACGCCATCTATCGGCGTCCTCTATTTCTGAAGTATAATATTGACGTCGATAACAACACTATATACTTCTAGGCACTGTACCCCAGATATCAGTCAAAATCTAACTAACCAATTAACTGTCTTTCTTCTCCCATTCGCAGTAATTCTAGCAGAAAATATTTGAGTTAAGCTCTAACGAAAAGCGGGAGTGCGCATTTTTCCCGGTTCCACCTGATAAGCCGGCGGCGAAATTCTAAAAGATAGTCACGTTTTAGCATTATTGGCAAATCCAGCCACCCCATTGGTCATTTAGATCTGTCCTTTTTAGAGAGTAATCACTTGGCGGTAGGAAAAACGTCGCCAACTCGTTTGTCTATTTCTATGATTAGAAGAACGTTGAGGAAAAAAATAAGTTGGTAATTTTGAAGCAAATGTTATCTCCAGCTTTCATTTAAAAAAACTATTGAAAATAACTTAATATAGTTTGATGGCATTTTATAGAACGAGAGTGAAACGGTTGAGATTTTAAGCTGCATAAATATTTTTGAAAGAAAATGGAAATTAAATATATATATATATATATATATATATATATTTAAGTCCAAAAGAATATGAAAATTCCCCACATTGCTCTAGAAAATTTAATTACTATCGTTAGAAAAACCCTTTTTTACAGTTTAAGGTAGTATAAAAGCATTAAAAAATATATAAGCTCTTATTAAATAAATATAAGCGTCAATACTGTGCATTTTCAAAATATTCCATCTAAAAGAAATTAACTGTAAAAACGCTGTAAGTTTTTAAATAATTTTTTATAGGCACAGGTAGATTTCGAAGACGCAGACCGTGGGGCGCCTGTTAATTGGGAATTGCAGAAGAAAGACCTATTTGCCATGATGCGGCAGTTCGGACCGCCCACTTCGAAATATATGTGTACCTGTGGGTGGAGCCAGCAGGATTTTTTATTTATTTATTATTATTATTATTTGCTGTAAGATTTGGTCCTATAAAAAAAATCGTAAATATAAAAGTTGTAGATAATATTAAGGAGATTTATAATAATTTTAAGCGGATTTGATATCTTGTGAATTGACGAAAATTTTTTCTTCTTAAACCCATACTCCCCCCCCCTTGATAGTATTTTTTATGATATGAAAAATCTGTCATACATAAATTTTCTGCCCTTTACCTAGAAGTCATAATGACTTTAAACGGATTCGATACGTATCATAATTAAGAAATTAGGGTTTTTTTCTGTTTTCACCAAAAGCTCCTCCATTCCCCTCAACCTGCCCCTTTGGTTTGATTTTGCCCATTAACGAACTTGACGGAGATTTTATGCCGTTTGATTTTATGTATCAGTTTGGAAGAGATTTGTGCAGAATTATGGAAGTTATCGTGTCCATAAAAAGTGATATAGATAGATAAAATTTTGAACTGGGGGTGGTTTTGGGTTCTAGGACGAGTCATGATCGGCGTAGATCTGCAAAAAAGTTTTCAGAAATTCCAACTTAGGGGAGAATGCAATAGGTAGTATTTCTTACGATATCTATTACCTAAAATTCGAATTTACAGGCCCGTTTATAAAATTATACTCGCTGATAGAGGCGAATCGATTATAATAAAATAACAATAAAAGTTAACTCTGAATAACGACGTCTTTTTTTCGATATAGGAATTTTTTTTTTCATTTACCTATATTTTTTTATATAAAAATTGAAACTTGAGCATTTTATTTTAATTAAAAAAAAAAGCATAAAGTAAAAAAGTTTTCCTAATGTCGTTTATCTTTATAACAAAAGAAAAATAGGAAAAAATGGACCATTTAAAAATTCTATAAAATATTAAAAAGTTAAAAAAGAAAGAAAAAAAATTCTTTTTTATATTAAAAGGGGGAAAAAAAGAAAAAAGAGGAGTCTATTTCAGCAGTTATTGGTGGAGCTAGAGCCCCACGAACCCATATAGCTCTACGCCTATTGGTATTTTTATAAAGGCTGTATTTTTCAAATAACCTTAATAGGCATAAGCGTACGCAGGAGTGTGCAGAGGTAAGCTACGCCCTGTCCCCTCTATAAATCTTTCAATAAGGTAAAAATTTAAAGAAAAAGAATATAGAATACAAATATCAAAAGGTGCGTGTAATTTTGATTGAACATGTTTTTCTGGTTATTGCATGACTGCAATAGGTTTTAGATTCTTTTATTTAATTTAGTTTGGTTCATGTATCTAAAGATGGAATTTAGAAATCGATTTTTCATACACTTCCTGATAGGCTGGAGAACGTAATTATAAATTAATCTTAAGGCATTTTAACGTGAGCAGGGCAAAGCTGGTAAATTGCCAGATATTATTTATAGTTACAAGTGTAAACAAGTTACAACAACAATGGAGGTTAAGGTTATGTGCCAAACCATGTTCTCTAAAATATGCCAATTGGCTGTGAAAATGCACCAATGAAATATTTAAACACTAAAAAGTAAAAAAAAATATATAAAATATATATGCTTTTATCAATTAATACTATAAAAATTAATTAAATTATGATTATACGTTGTGAAAACTATTTAGAAGTCCTGAATAGATGATTTAAATAATCCTTTTTCTCTTTTCTGTTACCATATGTTAAAACAAGAAACAGAGCAAAAATTATAAATTTTAATAAATTCACTAGTTCGCGCTTTCTACCAAGCATAAATACAAGCGGTGAATTTTCCATAATTGGGGCCCACATTAAATTAACACATTGTAATAGAATTTTTTTGGAACAACATGATTTGCAGTCATGAAATTAGGCGGGATTTTTACAATAAACATTCAATGCTTATATTAAAAGTGTTTAAGAAAAACCTTTTTCACTTTTATACTTATTTTATGAGGGAGAGAACCTTATAGGTTTTTAGCTACAATGCCTTTCTTTAAAATAAAAGTACATGATAACTATTTCCAAATTAATTTGGGGGAGGGACGCTTGTCCCTTCCCTATTTTTATCCAAAATTGATAAAATTAGGTAATAATTTTAAAAACATTATTGTTTTTTTCTTACAGATTTTTTTTTACCATTTTTCTGGTGTTGAAAGTAGATAATTTTCATTCCTTCTCCCCCCCCCCCCCCCATAGCATTTTTTTTAAATAATTATTTTTAATATATATAGTTTTTAAATAATTTTTATAATAATAAAATTAAATTCTTTTTCATCAAGTAATATTTATTTTTTACTATTTACACTGATATTTAGCTAAAATTTATAATATTTAATTTATTTTTATACTATCTAAAAAAAGTCCTTTCTGATGATACTTGTTAACTTTTTCTAGGTTAATTAGGCTAACTTCTATGTTGCCTTAAATTAGATTAATTTCTATGAAAAAACAGAAGCATGATTTAACATTAAATTTATTAAAATAAAATAATGTATTAAAATTTTTATAAATTTTTTTATATAAAGTCATTTTATAAAATTTCCTGTTTTAAAAGTCTACATTTAAACGAAATGCACAAAAAAAAAAAAAAAAAAAAAACAAGAGGGGAAAATTCTGCTATAAGGCCGAATATAGATTGCCACACACGGCTTTTATTTAAAAAATAAATAAACTAGCTGTAACTCAGAATAAAAACGCAATGGCAACAAACAATTTTAAAATATCTAAATAACAAATAAAAATTCCCCTGTTAAAGTGTTGAGTTGTTCAATAACCATTCGATTTAGAAAAATATTTTTCTACCACTGAGCAATTTTTTTTAATGAAATTTAATTCATGTTGCTATGGCAGCAGACGATAAAACGATATCTTTGGAATAAGGGAATAAATAAAAGAAAAAATTTTGTTGATGTTTGTGATAAAATGTTTTTCTTTATTTTTTAAAAATGTATATACATAATTCACTTTTATATTTTAACAGAATAATAAGTTTACTATAATTCGTTACTCATGCTATGGCCAGTATACACGATACACGTCGAGCCACAATGCCTTTATCATTATCTTTTTACGCGTAAAAGTTTCGCTACAGTACTCCATTGTGAAGTTTTGTAATTTTTGAAATCTAATATTTGAAAAACGACATAATCATTAGATTTGAAATTTATATCAAGAAAAATACATTTTTTTACCATTCTAACGCAGTTTGTAAAACAATTTTATGACAAATACTTTTCGAGTTATTAATTTTTTAAGTAACTTCAAATGTTTCATTTTCCGAGATTAATCTGTGGCAACGATGGATTGCTGTGACTTTTCATAAACATGAAAAATGATAGAGATTGAAAGAATAAGCCACCCTGTGTGTGGCTAAAAAAACAGCTTTTTAAATAATATGTAGTTCTTTGCTGTGGGATAATAATAAACAATATGAATAGTGGCCATACTAATTAATATTTATTATTAGACATGTTACTTACCCATCATACGTAGTATAGGGTAAGTCTTGTAATCGTTTTGAAAATCGAAAAATTTTTTTTGACGGATTTACACGTTTCAGACACTGGAGATTCCGAAAAACATATTTTTAGAAAAAAAAATTTGCCGTCCGTCTGTGTGTCTGTCTGTGTGTGTGTCTGTGTGTCTGTAAACGCTCTATCTCCCGAAAAAATTGAGATAGAGACTTGCAATTTGGTATGTACTTAGTATGTAATAATGGGAAGAAGCCTATTTCATTTCAATAACCTCGATTAACCGGAACAATTTTTTTCGGACTCTCGAAATATTCGTTCTGATGAAAGGTATATAAAAATTTTCGAAATTGTTTATTTTAAGAAATGAATATAAAAGACAATAAAAAAACATAAATTTTGAATAAAGCATGAAGTCGATCGGATAATTAGTTGCCGAGATATTTGGAATCCTATTTTCCACACTCTTCGATTTTTCATGACCCTGTATTTCATCCAAATTTCACTTCAAAGATATATTTTAATTGGAAATTTGACGCTTAATCAGATGCAATAAACCGCTAGTTAATAGGATTATTATTTTTGGAGTTATAAGGAAAAACCTCTTTCAAGCAATTCAGTAATCGAGCCTTTAAAGTTTGTGACGTCATCAAGCCACGATTTTATTTGAATTGCAATGCATTTTATAAGTACTTTACACATTTTTATTTTAATATTTTACATTATGCATATCCATGATGGGTAAGTATTACGGTGGCCCCCAACGACTAGTTTTTTTAATTACTTACATTTAAGAGAGAAAGACCGGAACCAGTTTGAATGTAGCATTCAAACATTATTATTATTTTTCTTTTTACTTCATCTACATCAAGGGCCGTCATTAAAACGAAACTGAAACTATATTTGTAAACTGTTCAATTTTCGAAAATTTCCAAGACATATTGGAGTGCGCCAAACCTACAACGCCAAGCACCAACAGCCTCTATAGCACGTGACTCTGATAACAGCGAATGAGAGCGGAGTTCAAGCCAATAATGCTAAAACGTGACTATCTTTTAGAATCTCGCAAGCCGGCGTCCCACTCGGCCTTGTCCTGAAAATGCCGTCTTCAACTACTAGGCTCAATAATCTAAAATATGAGCCCTTAACATCCAACTGCTCTGAAACTCCTGGGTCTGACTCAAAAGGAGCATGTAACTAAAAAAGGAAATAAAGTCAGATTCTAGGAAAAAGCTCTTGTTACTTCGGACGCAACTATACACCCATCCACGGAAATTCGAGATACGCCACGTTATGAGAAACCTTAGAAGAACTGAAAAGTTAACGTAACGAGAAAGAGTGAATACATGTAATTATTTACAGAAAAGTCGGCATGACGGACGGTCACATGTCGTGAAAATCCCAGTCTGCTTACTAAACTCGCGGCTCCTCCGACTAGCCTCCTTTCATTCTTACAACAACAACGTTAATCCGACGGATTTCGAAGAGTAATTCGATCTACGTAACAAACTTTTCTTTGCTAACAAGAAACTTTTTCCGCCTTGCTATTTTCTGCATGGATTCAGAAAGCCAACTGATTATCGTAATCTAACCAGCCGTACGAGACCGTAAAAGAAAATTATTTTTTTTCCTCACCTCCATTGATATTGAACTAAACTTCGGACGACCATTGAATCACTGTGCCGGAAAGAGAAATGACAAAATGAAGTACACAGACAAGCAGGAAAAATTCTACCTTACGGCAGAATATAGATTGGCCACCCACGGTTTTTATCGTTGAGATTTTTTCAGCCAAGTCTAACTCGTCAAAAAAAAAGTGTTTGTTACCATAAGCCAGCTTCTCCACTTTAGAATTTAGTTAGCACTCTGATTTTTTTGTGAGGCTGGCGCAATATATTGGGAACGAACACACCAAGTTTTAAAAAGATTCGGTGACTAGAAGTATTTTTAATAAATATAATAGTGAAAAGATGTGGCTCTAATGGGCTGAGACGTGGCAAGGTAGATGTTGTTTACAAATGTGCTGGCTTAATGACACCCTTAAAACTATTTTTAATGGTTCAAGACACTTAAACACTTCGCAGGTAGCACAGCAATATCGGCCTATATCGGGAACAACGATAATAGAGCAGTTCACATCACGTGACTTTTACCGGAGAACAATGAAAAAAGCTGTAGGACACACAAATAGAAAAAGCATTGATAAAGGTAGCGATAGCTGTCCTACAGCAGCAGCAAAAACCTGTTCGTGACGTCACCTTGCACAGATCGAGGCTAACGAAAAAGACAGGCTACCGCGGTGCATTCCACTTATCTTTTTTTACAGACCGCTAGAGTGACGTGTTGCTCTTTTCGTACACCTGCATTGGTGGATTCGAGCATCACGTGACTCCCGCGGTCTGTAAAAAAAGATACGCGTAAAGCACCGCGGTAGCCTTTCTTTTTCGTTAGCCTCGGCACAGATACGAGGCTAACGAAAAAGAAAGGCTACCGCGGTGCTTTACGCATATCTTTTTTTACAGACCGCCAGAGTCACGTGTTGCTCGAATGCACCAATGAAGGCGTACGAAAAGAGCATCACGTCACTCTAGCGGTCTGTAAAAAAAGATAAGTGGAATGTACCGCGGTAGCCTGTCTTTTTCGTTAGCCTCGGCACAGATAACTTAAAAAAGTAATGAAAAGTTCTATCATAGCAGCTTTTATGATGGATACAGCTAAGAGAAGTTCTATAACAAATGATGAGTTAAAATTAATTGATAAGGCTATTGAAGAGCAGTGGGGGGGTGGGGGAAGGGAGAGGGGGAAATATATACAAACAAGCGCTCTACGAGACCTTTAAAATGAATCCCCACTTGCAATTGAGAGATGGAAGTTTAAAAGGGATGCCCCTTTTGCGCCCCTCTGACGGGGCCCCCTTGAGTGATACGTGAAAACCGAGGGCGCCAAAAGAAGAGGGAAGAAAAATACCTTTAGGCGGTTTGCAGCTAATTTTGGAGCTGCCCGGCCCATAGGAACAGAAAAAATTGGGAAAAACTAAAATTATTATGAGAAATTGAAAAAATTAAATAAGAAAAGTATGCCTGACGCGAGGGGGGAGAGTAGAACCAGATAAAAGTGCTTGACGAGATCAAACTTTCGATATGTTACATATGTTTATCTCTTGAGATATCTGTTTTTGTCATAGAAAGACTAAACAATTTTTCAAGAAACTTATATGCTTTCTTATTTATGCTTTGTTGTTATTATTGCTATTTTTATTATATTTAGATTTTTATTCTGAAGAATTATATTTTTAGTATTTCCATGACCAAATATATTTTTCAAACAGTTGTCTTTTTTAGTATATTCACCAAGAATTTAATTATTCTCATGAGTATACCCAAAGTTATAATGGTGAGAAGCAAGGTATAGGTTCCACCCCTATCCTCATTTAATAATAAAATGAACCCATTGGTTGGCACAACCCTAGCAATGATTCTAGTACGTGCTAAACCCCAACAAAGAAATCAAAACAAACTTTTTACTCTTCCCCTTCCAGACCAAAGTATAATACCCTGTTCGCATCGGACATTTAAGATAACTTAGACTGCCATTTTTGAGGTGGTACCCTCCCGGAATTCAATACCTGTCCACACCGCAAAATTCATCTAAGATAACTTACTGAACATCACCTTGTCCGAGATTTGAACAAACATAGAATGGGCACATCGCATATCTTAAAGTCAACCTCAACAGCCAATCGGCCTCCAGAGCCAATCAGAGTGAGTGGTACTGTTGCCTGTAGTTGTATATTGTTTCCTAAAATGCCTTTTTAGTATTCTTTCATTCATAATCTTTAATATTATAATTATAAATAATGGATATAATAATAAACACTGAGGGAATAAAAAATGAGGCCTTTAACAAAACAGTTAATCCATGTGACATGGCAGATGTTTCTTAAAGCTAGACTCAACAATATAAAATGGCAAATCTTTTTTTCCCTAATGTAAAGAGTTATTGATTTCTAACACTGTGCCAAGACAAGTAATCAATATCTCCCTATATGGGAAAAAAAGTTTTGCCATTTTATAGTGCTGAATCTAGTTTCGACCAATATCGGCCGGTCCAACGTTGACCGATATCGGCCGGTTCGACGTTGACCGATATCGACCAGTCCGACGTTCACCGATATCAGTCAATATTGGGTCCCAATATAGGAGAAAAAAGCTATGCAATATCGGCCGGTCCGGTGGTTACCGATATTGCAAAATCGCTGTTCCAGATATTGTTGTGCTACCTGGGTATATATCATGTGTATAATCTTCAGTGTATAATAGGAACTTTATTTTTTAATGTAAAAGTAGGCCCAGCTGGTTTGAGAGCCATAACCCAAACGTAGCCCGATAGCCCCTCCGGGTGATCCCGAATCGGCCCCTTGAGTGGGGAAGATGACCGGGAGCCGGGCATTGCGCGCAGCAGCGTCGACACGTCGGGGGCCAGAAGCTGACGAATCCCCACCTCAACGTGATGATCGGGTGGTAAAGTGGTGTCTGAGTAGCCGACGGCATCGGATGTGGGAAACCACGGGGGTCTGGACCGTCCTCTCCTTTGGACCGGTTCTCGGCTGCAGGAGGCTTACGATTTAGGTTGTCCTTCGAGATCTCATGTGCAGAGCTTCTCTAGTCCCTTGCCGGTAACGTCAGCCGATGTGAGTTCTAGGGTCGTCTCCGTCGGATCTTGGGACAGCCACGCAGGTCAATCCCTTGTGCCTAGTGGTTGACCTTCTAGGAAAGGTGACGTGAGAGCAACGACTAACTAACGGGGATAGGACAGCTTCCACATTTATCTAAGGCGACGACGGACTTCGTATGACGAAGACCACTCGGGTTCTATTGTGACGTCTGTTGGTGTGCGAGCGGCATGCAGCAACCCTCGGCACCGTGCAGACGGTAGAACGCAGATGTGACGGAAGGTGTGGGTGTTGGTTGTCGCACCCTACGGTGACCTCCTTCTCGATCGTCCCCTGTGAGTTCCTCTGTAGCTGGAGTAGTTGTGAGCTGCCCTCAAATTTTGGTTGGAAAGGGAAGATGCCCGTTCGTACCAAGAGCGGTTTGAGTCACGGCAGGCCCTCAGGTCCGAGGGTTGTGGCTCGTATCGCCTTCTCTGGGAGGGGTCTGAACCTCTTCTCCGACCAGCCGACAACGGAGAACTGGGCCGGAGGCTTCTCTGAAGACGGCGTCCAAACTCTAGTCGGACCTTGGGTCGAAACCAGTACAGCGCGTCTATGCGTAGCCAGAGTTTTCTGTGCCTGGCAGTACTCTTCTACCAATAACTTCTCTGCCGTACTAATCTCGATCGGGTCCGCTTCTCTAGCGTGCTTGAAGGAGTTTTCGATGCCCTTCAGAGTCCGGTAGTGGGTCTAAACGCGACCTACGTTATACAAGGCCGGTGCATGACGTTTAAAACGTCACACGAAGTGGA
The DNA here is from genome assembly GCA_963931845.1 of Maratus michaelseni. Taxonomy (NCBI): domain Eukaryota; kingdom Metazoa; phylum Arthropoda; class Arachnida; order Araneae; family Salticidae; genus Maratus; species Maratus michaelseni. The sequence goes on from OZ007594.1 coordinate 327,027,955, forward strand.
TCATTTTTACACGGTGATTGGTGCAAAGCGGCGTTCTCATCGTTTTGCACCAATCGCTGTGTAAAAATGATCTACTCCATGTGACGTTTTAAACGTGCCGTGTATAACGTAGGTCGCGGTCTAAACCTGATTTTCCGTTGTTTTTAACATTTTTAGCGATATGTTTTGTTTTGTGTTTGTTTTTTACATGTGAATGAACCTTCCGAATGGAGTCGACCGAGCACCGTCCATATTCTGCTGCGGAAGCAAAGCCAGTTGGGAAGGGACAACCCTAGCCAAGGCGTGTCTATGCGTCAGGGACCTAGTTTCTTTGCGGTCCCGGGTTGGCGAGAAGCACCTCCTGTTGCACAAGCGGTATCCGCAGCCAATGAACTAGTCGTTTTCTCCCTCCCTAGAACACGATATTTGGAGGTTGTGGTACAGTAATGGGTCATGGGGCCGGTTCGGCATTGGCCTAGGACCCGGTTCCTCTCATGAGGCTCCGTCTACGAAGCCGTCGGATTGTCTCTACGTCCGCCCAAGTGTTGTGTGGTGGTGTCCTTTAAGTTTGGGCTCCACCACATGTTGTAACGTACCGACCTCTGTCGTCAATTCATTTGGGAAAGGGTCGTAGAGGCGCAGGAGACTCACGCCTCAGCCAAAGAGCACTACCTGGGTGGTGCACCGGGTAAACTGGCCCTCTTTGGTGGTGTTTTCGTATCGCTTCACCAGAATCTGGAATCGGCGGAGATGCATTCGCGCCGTGGCCTGTCTTATACCCCAAACCATAAAATCTTACAAATTTTCCGTTACTTTTTATGCCTGAAAATTAAACAATTTTTTTTTTCTAGCAGCAAAATTCAGCCGTCATTGTTTAGCTCACTTGTATAGTCGGTCTTCCGGGTGAGCCGGATCATTATGTTGATCATTAAAAGGTTTTTTTTATAAGCCTTTTGTTGTTTCTTTTTGTACCACTTAAGCATTTCTCTAGATTTTAATTACTTTTCTGACTGTTGAATGTATATGCTAAAACTCTATTTTTAAATGTGTTATATGTTTTCTAGACTGTTTGCTTATATATCTTCTTTCCCCTTATTTAATGGTAAAGTTTTGTTTTCTGGATGTGTTGGAAAGCATTTCATAATCTAGGCTTGACGCATGATTTTTCGTCCTTGTTTAATATGATGCTGTTTACATGCTTTTATTGAATCATTGATGCAATTTTTTTTTGTTTGAACACACTTGCTACTTTTGTACATTCACTTTACTTTTGATTCTCAGTTATCTATTACTGCATACATATTTTTCTATACACTCTGAAATACAATTGCTAAGGAACTGATAAAGGAAAAAAATTAAATATATATGATGGTAAATTTGTAAAGTGATAAAACAAAATGTTTCATATTTTTTGAACAGATATATAAAATTCCACCAAAAGTTATACACCTTATTTAAAAAATCTGACAAATGAATTGACAAAATTTTAAACTAATGAGAACAGAAATATTTGTGAATAGAAGTGAATGTTTGTTGAAGATTGAAAGACCATAGTATACGTGTATGATAAATTCGATAAAAATGAACACTTTTCGACAAAAATCCTTAAGTTTGTTTTGATAAATCTACTCACCCAATTCAATTTTGTCGAAAAGTTGAAAGCAAACAATATAATATTTTTCACTGGTCAATCTTGGTGAAATAACATTCATTGTACAGCAAATCCATTGTTAAATGTAAATGTAATAAATAATTTTTTATGCATTACCATTCAGGGTAACCCATGTTTTTAAAATTCTAAATCTAAAATCTAATGTTCTGAACAGTATTATTCTTTTCTCAATTAAACTGTATTTTTCTCTTCTTACATAATTATTTTGTTATGCATTTCAAATAAAGCGTAATTTATAAAATTAAAATTATATTTTCTTTCATATTTTTTTATATTAATATGTCACCCTGTACATACTGGCCTCAAAAATAAATATTGTTACAATTATAAATAAAAGATGTAAAAAAAAAAAAAAAATTGGCTTGTTTCTTTTTAAAGATTAAGAAAATTCTCCCTTCAAATTAAAAAAAAATTGTTGCATAGGGAAAATAATTTAGAAGTAAGATTCTCACAAATTTCTATGAACTAGAACTAATCATATGCAATCTTATGGAATTGAGTAATTCTAGAAGAAACGAAAGACTGAATCAAGGGGGAGGGGAGTTATTAAAGGACATTAACTCAATAATAATAAAAAAAAGAGTTGCAAGACCAGAAAAAGTTTAGAGAACCCTCTGCTGATGAACTTCAAAAAGGAGAAAAAAATTCCATCTCAGATTTCATTACATATTTTTCCCCCTTGTCAGATTCAAACAGGGCTACAAGGATAACAGTGATTTCTAAGTAATAACTTATTGTCATGGAATTAATTACTGTACTTGGAATTGTAAATTAGAATATTTCTCTTAAGTCTTGGAAAAAGACAACAAAAAGAAATTAACCAACAACAATGAATAAAATAAAAAGTGTATGCAATGATTTATTATAATTTCATATTTACAAAACACAAAACCAAAGAAAATTAAAAATCTGCACACAATTCACATACAAATATCATTTGGCAAAATTACCATCCAAATAAAATATAAAATAAAAATTACTGAAAATATAAATTAAAATAATACAGTGATTAAATGCTAATTTTTATACATATTTAAAGAATAAATAACATATATATATATTGTGCATTTTCAGAAAAAAAAACCTAGAAATTAGTACTAGCATAGAACAAAGAAAATCTATGAGCAGTTCTCATTTGTTCTTTGTTAGGATTTTTTTCAAACTTCATTACAGTATGTTTCAATACTGTAAGAATTTCGTGGGAAGAAAATTTTATATAATCACTTTACCCGATTTTGTTCATATTGAGCAGAATTGTGTATATATTAATGATCACCACCATACATATCAGTTTGACAATAATAATAAATCCCTATCTTTGACACGTTTTATAAGGAATGCATATATATATGTAAACACTGTTTAAAAAAATAGTTGGAAAGTAAATAAAAAAATAAAATTACATTTTATATTGTTATTACCTTATAAATTACTCATTTTTGACATTCTTAGGATTTTTTTTTTGTTTTGTTTTCTTATCAAACAATTAATTTAAGCAAGATTTAATTTTAGTAATTTTTCTAAAATATGATGAAAATTTGAGAATTTTTGAGTAATATAAAAAATTATAAAAATCGAAAAAATAAATGAATTCTTATCATCTGTCCTTTAGAGCAGCAGTTCCCAAACTATGGGACATGACCTACTGACGGATCGTGAGCGGTGTTTTGGTGAGTCATGGAGAGATTGCTCAGATCTTTATAAATGTATAATTTTACCTGCTGTATTAATATAATGAAAACAATATGAATATATAAGTTAAATACCATGAAAAGATATAGTTAAATAATTTTGTGTAAAGAGTGGCTTGAAGCTAAAATTAAAAAAGTTTCAATCCTGACTCTGATTATGCGATTGGTACAAAACAATGCAATATATCTTGTTGACTTTTAAATTGTATTTTTTTTTTGTTTTTTAATACATTCATCAGTAAACCTACTTTTTATGTAGTAAAAGTTTTGATAACTCCACTTTTGAATTAGTATTATACATTACTATTATTGTGTGTATGCTTTGTAACAAAGTTCTTCCTACCTATCATACCTTATATTATATACTTACATATTAGGTGGGTTGCAATTTTTTTAAAAACTTTATTTTAAGGTGGGTTGTGTAACTATAAAGTTTGGGAACTGATGCTTTGAAGAATTTATTTTAAATAGATTACATGGTAAAAAGTGTTTGAATGTGTATGTATACATATAATATTTATCATTAAAAGTTTTGTATTAATGTATTTTTTTATATCTTTTAACTTTGTAAAAAATACTTTGGTAGAAACTTTCAGAATGTATGTGAGTAAAAACTAAACAAAATAATAAACGATAATTTTTCAATACATTACATTAAAATTGGCTATTTTCATTCAAGGTAGGATCTACCAATATTTATAAATCCATTTAGAGTCAAAGTGTTTTCATAACATATTTTTTTTTTTTTTTTAAATACATAGAAGTAAATAAATAGATACTTGAATTTTTTTAAGAAAAGGGAAATTTTAGTTTACACTCTAGATATAATATTATGGCAGGGATTCAGTTAGATATTTTGCTGATTTTGAAATGAGACTGATCAATACAAAGCCTATATTTCATAAATTTTTTTAAAAGAGTGCAAATTTTACAAACATGCAGGCTTCTGATTAGTCAATATCATTTAAAGAATAACAAAAAATCTTTCTGGATCCCTACCCATGTCTTGGTATGCCTTGCTGCTTCTGTAACCGGCTGCTCAATTTAAATTGATTTATAATCCTATGATTAACAAATTTAGATGATAGGACACTTGAGCTGGTTCAATAGCAAACAGCAGCAACTCCACTTCAGTTTTAACATCATATTATGTAATTCAACAATGAATAAAACATCACTTATTGTAAGCATACATTTTTTATATCCTGCATTTAAGAAAAGAAAAGAGAAGAGATTGATGATAGTTTGTTTTCTTGTTCACTATCTTTCCTATATGCCAATTCTTCCATACATTTTGCACCTATCTCAGTCTTTACCTTTCCTTGCCAATATATTCAGACTTCCCATCTCCAATACAAATGTACTGCACTTTAACTCTTTAAACACAATACAATGAATTTAACTTATATAATACATTATAAAAATATAGAAAAGACAATGTTTCAAAAGGCTAAATTATTTTTCTTCAGGCAAAGGCACATGTGCTACTGCTATGAGAACAAAAGGAAATACAGGATAATCACAACACTTTAAATGATTGAAATATTGTTGTGATAAACATAATACAATGACCCGAACTTTAATAATGAATAATTAATACACTATGAAAGAAATGCAAAAGCCCATGTGTTCCAAAAGTGTTAATCATTTTCATAAAGAGGAGAATACAAATAACATTAAATTATAAGCAAACTAGCTGGCTGTCAGCATTTCTTTCTTGAAGATGAAAATGAAATAACTAAATCAATATCACTCAGCAAAAAGTGAACTTTCTTTCCAAAGATTTTTTAAGACTACATTTTATACTGTTTGCAATGCAGAAAAAATAAAAATAAATAAAATACTTGTTTGAAGAAAAGAGAAAGGAATTTAATGATCTAAACTTTCATAATCTGCAACTGTAAAAATACATGTATCAGATCATGCAATCCTTGATACAAATACAACTTTATCTGCTTTTTGTTGGTAAAAATACATGTATCAGATCATGCAATCCTCAATACAAATACAACTTTATCTGCTTTTTGTTGATAAAATTGTGATATCAAACATTATGAAGAAGCACACACGAGTCAACTTAAGAAATATCAGAGGAAATAATTGAAGTTTAGGTTGTAAACATGATCAAGAAAATTTTTTTAAATTAAAACTATGAATATTTTGTCCAAAAAATCAGAAATAATAATTTGTGACCAACAATCGTTGAATTCGAAAAATTATTTAACATTTAAAAACATTTGTGGTGTAGCAGTAAGCATTATTACTATAACTGTAGAACGGTGGAAAAAATTATGGTAGAAAACTTTTGCAATTGATATTAAAAATAGGATATTTTTAATGTAGATGAGTTTAGATTTTTTTATCACTTGTTTTTAACAGAACTCTGTTTTAAGTCAGAAAATTGTTCTGGTGGTAGAAAACAAAGAAAAAAAAAAGGTTAAATATTAATTCACAGAATTGCTGGTAGTAAAAAAAAAAAAAAAAAAAAAAAAAAAACAATAATATGGAAGTGAAAATTTAAACATGAATGGTGATGAGAAACCTAATATAATTGAGATTGCTTTCATCTCACCAAACTGCTTCTGTTTTGCAGCTGATGGATTGAGGAGCTATACAAAGTCTTTGCCTTCAACACTAAAATAGCTTCCAGAGGCTTTCACTGTAGCTAATGACAGGAAACAAAATTTTAAAGTTTCTGTACTACATGTGGTTTTTAATATTAATATTCGCCAATTACATAAGCTAAAGAGAATAATTTTGAGCATGCTGAATTCATAGACATCAATGTTAAAACAATGCTGATTTCATTATAAAAGAAGACTATGCTATTTCCTAACCCAAACTGACAGAATTTATCTATAAACATAGTTGTTTTATAGATAAACACTTATAATTTTGTTAATGTCAAGTAAAATAAATGACATTTCATCAGAAAATGATAATGCAGTGTAAGTTGCAGCGATGCATCAAAAGTAAGAGAAAATATTTGTAATCTCCAAACATCTCAGAAAAAAAAAGTCAAAACAAAACGTACTCTCAAAACTTTCGTGATATGTCGCTAAATATGCAAAAACATGTATATAAGAAGGAGACGGCTTTAGTATCGAGGGCACTCCAATGCAAGATTTTTTTTCAGCCTCCTTACAAATAGTAACTTAAAAAAAAAACCATTAAGTAAGTATACTTCTTAGCTCTCAGTGTTCTGGGCAGTCACCCAACCTTTCTTCCCTCTGAAGCCAGGCCTGTGTAATCAATATGTAAGTAAATATTATTTACAAAGCATGTCTGCTGTTTGAAAGATTATACTGTACATGCATTTTTCCCTATTTACACTTAAATTAAAAAGCCATGAAGTTTTTAAATTTTAAGTGTCATGTTGGAATTGTCTGTTTATTTTGTCACTAATTATAGCCAGTTTTGGGAAGGGGAGGTTAATTCAGATTACTGTATTGCAAACACTTTTATGAATTAATAATATTCACTTTATTTAATCTGCCATTTAAATAAGGCCAATATTATTATAAAAAAAAAAAATCTGAACAATGTGAATAAAAGAACCTGCCCAACTGACAACACTGATTATAGCATTGTCATTACGATAACATTATGTTGAATATGGACTGTCTATTATAAAAATTAATGGAGAGGGAGACCCCCCCCCCCTCTTCGTTAAGCTATGCCCCTAAAGTTAGTCTCTTCAACAGGAAATAAATACATGCTTCGTAGAAATATTGCTTTTGCTAGTTGCAGGTGTCTTTAAATACTGTAAGAAAAGAAAACTAAAATCCTGCATGAGTCAAGTAACACTAGAACTGAACCTGACAAAATAGTTTTCATCAACCAAAAACCCAACAATTTTATCTTACCTGCAACACAACCCAAAACTGATTGAATCCCGAAATGAATGAAAATGATTACCGTGTTTTAATGCAATTATGAAAAAAAAAATTGTTGTCATATCTCTAATATCAAATTTATCTTATATGGAGAAAAATGAATACATATATGTAATTCACATTCAGATGCAGCTTTTTTACACATCTGAATTGTTATTGTTATCGTTACTTTTTGTTTCTACCTTCCCCACTTTTACTATTTATTTTGAGAAAATGAGCCTCAAATATTTTAATTATGTAACTTCATATATAATTGTGCATTTGTAATTATCTCTACAACATAACTTAATTGTAAATCTAATTAAACACAATTAGTACTAATTAAACACTGTAAAATTAAAACAGAATTAATTAAAAACAGTACATACTGAAAATTCAAAGTATCATAACTTGGTAACTTTTGGTCATACAAAAATGCAATTTTTGGTCCTTTACTTGTTAGAGCAAGAAGAAAGTTTTTCTAAATATAACTTATAGCCCACAGACTGTATAAAAATCTTAATTTCATAACTTTTTTAAAATAAATAGCTATTTTGACCTAAATGGATTTTTTTGGAACATTTAAACATTTTTTAAATTGGAACTAACCTCTAAAACTAATTAGGAATTAGCTATTGGTCATTGATAAAAAAGGAACTTTGTATAATATGTTATAAATTATAATTTGAAGTAAAGTATTTTGTATTTTATGCTTATCTTATTGGCGCCAGTTTCTTGGGCTTTTTTATTTAAAGAAAACATTAAGAATTCTTAATAAATACACATAAGGTAAAAAGCTTATAAAAAACATTATAGCTCATACAAATTTGCTGAAGATGGTCAAGCCTAAAAAGAGGTAATTTTAAAAATCTTTCATAAAAAATTTTGATCAATAAAAACTAATTATTTAAGAGTTAAAATTATTAATTATAATAATACTTAGAATAGAACTATTTACAATATTAAGCAGTTGATATGATGTATATTTATCAAATGTCATTTATAAATTATATTGGAAAAATAAAATATATTTGAGAAATATCACTAATTAATAATTTTGAATGCTTTTTGATATTATTTGGCACAGTATAACAAATAATTTAAACATACATAACAAACCTCAGTGTCAGAAAACAGAAACATTAAGGATTAACGAGACATTAACTATGAAGCGTGGATAATTAATTCATACACAAAATAACTACTGTATTACCTCTCAATATTTCACAGAAAAGCAAATCATGTGTTAAGTTAGGAAACTTAAAAGCCTATATTAGTAAAAACAATGAAGGCATGTATACATTAATTACAATGCTTCATAAATTTGTACAAAAGACAACAGTGCATATAAATCAAGTTTTATAACAGACGTAAGTGTAATAAGAAAAAAAAAAGATAGAAAAAACAACAAAATGATAAAAAATTCAGCTTTACACAACTTAACTAAAGTAAGTACTTGTTAAAAATTAATAATATAAAACAGAGTAAGAAATAATCTAACAAATTACAAAGTATAAGTACAACAAAGAATACAAGCAATCACAAGATCTTTATAATTTAAATTCATGTTCATATAAAATCACAATTCAAAATCCCCACTTATAACTGAACTGGCCTAGTTAGGTAATTGCTAAAACATTCTGCAAACATTCAGTGTATTCAGCATATCAGTAAAAATATTTGTAAATACTAATTTGATTTGAAATGAGATACTTTTATATGACAGATCAGTTAATGAAAGTAATTACAGTTATTTGAATTGAATCACTTTTATAAACAGGTATTTATACTATTATAACAATAGTAAATAGTAATTGCTGTAAATAATATTTTTCCTCTAATAATAAATTTTCAGCTTGAATATTAGCAAATCTATCCAATTAAGTACAAGTAGAATCACATGAAAAGAGCATCAACAGCACATTTGAACAAATGGATTAATGCAAAACATTATACTACAGAATATCTATTTATGCTTTAGTAATCGTATCAGAATAAAGAAAAAAGTAATAAAAAATCACTTGATAAAACAGTGTTAATGTACCAACCTATTATTATTATTGAGATATGGTAGTAAAAAAATTGGTCCAATATCAAAAATTAATATAACACATGAAAGCTTTAGAATACAAGTAAATAAATACATAGTTAAAATATTGTGGTATATGAATTTTAACATCCTAATGTATTTCTAATATTCCAATTATAACCACCTTCTAAGGAAATGATTATTACTGAAATAATTTAAAATTAAAAGAAATATATTATTTGAATAATTTGAAAAGTACAAGCCAAAAATAGAATAAATGAAAGAAGTTTAATAGTTTTTGTTAATTGTTAAAAAGAAGAAGCCATATCATGTATATAAACTATAAAAGGGGTTTTCAGGTATAAACAACTTGAGAAACTTTGTCTCAAACTAATTTTTTAATAAAAATGTACAAGGATTCAAACTGTGACAATTCTTGAAAATTTCCATTTAAAATTAGCTAGTAAAACTAATTGAAAAAAAAGAAAGTTTTAAAAGAATAAATATTAAATTTATGATAATTTTATTTTATATCTTGTTTATTTCAAACACTTTAAAAGAAGTTAGAATGTAGATAGTTCATAAAGAAATAATTTGAGTAAAAATAATTGAATATTTCTCATTTGCTTGTTCTATTTAATAACTTTATGAAGAAAGAAAACCAAAACAAAAACATGATAGAAATATCTGGTGACTAAAATAATAACATGGTTACTTAAAGCTTACAGACCAATATCCTTTATGCTAATTCAATATTTTATTTAAAATAAACATTTTTTATTTTGCTGACTCTCACAGCACTTTCTAAATGGTTAATGAGAATAACTGGTTTATTATACCAATTTCTATAATGCTACGCAAATTTTCAAAAATGCTACTTAAAAAAAAAAAAATCTTGAAAATACACGTAAATAAAAAATCACTGACACACAGAATGAGCATAACATTAAACTGGCTTAAAAAAAGAAGGAAATTTCAATATTGCAACAAAAGAATAAATTAATAGAAGAACAAAGAATGAGGATAAAAAAAATGATTTATGAAGCTTGAAATGAATTAAACGCAATAATAAAAAACTCATTATATAATATTACAGTAGACTCCTGACTATCTGGCCTAAGTAAAAAGAGATTGCTGTAATAAAAATAGGAATTACCTTTGCCAAGGCATTGGAAGCAAATGTCTGCTAACATTTACAATCCTCTTACACATAGGCCATAGGCATAGCATTGGTGTGTCTGTGTCTTGCATTGATCCAAAATCGAAATGGCAATTAACTACTTTTATTTCACATTTATTTAGTTTTTATGTGTTTTCTCAGTTCATTAGATAGTTAGTTCCCTTTTAATGAAAAAAGGAGTTTGGAACCAAAGTTTATTGGTGCAAATCTGAGATGGTTGATACTCTACAGGGTAAATGATTTTCCTGCAATTAAGTTAGACATTACAAAATTTATTTTAAAATGTATACAATATTTTTATTCTTGAGACTTCCTTTTTCTATAATAAAATTTGGTACTTTTCGGTTAGCCGGGCGCCAGTGATATATGTACAACTACATATATAAATATATATGTATATACAATACATACATACATATATGTGTATATATGTATGTATACATATATATGTACGTGTAGATACATTTGTATATATATACATATGTGTGTATGTATACATGTATATATATCACTGGCGCCCGGCTAACTGAAAAGTACCTAAAATTTTAAAGCATGTAGTACAGTACATAACAAACATTAATAAAGTACCAATCTGTACTGAGAGGTAAGAAGTTTTGGTATAAAAAGTGTTTTTTTTAAATTTTATTTTAAAGTATGGGAGTGGCAGGATTTGGGTATTTACAGAACTTTGGCCTAAATGGCTTTTTCATTATCAGGCATACTTTTCTGTCACATTAGGCCGAATAGTCTGGAATCTATGCCAAATACTTCTTTAATTTAATTTGATGCATTTAAAGTTTTTTGTTAAAAAATTGTGTAATTTTTTTTTTAATTTCACTAAAATTTCAGTTTATTATTATTTTTTAAAATCAGTATTAAAGTACATTGTCAATAATATTATGACCTTGATCAATAATCACCAGCAGCATCAAATGTAACTTCACAATAGAAAACATTCAGCAAGGACAATTAGTAACATGCTAGTTGGGGGAAATTTAAAAAGGGGGCTTATAAACATAATATATAAAAAGCTTTAAATGCTGATATATAGCTCATACAAAAATGAAAAACATGTTTCAAGGAAAATCTTGCTTAAGAAAACTGCATTTTCAATGAATGACTAGAGCACATAAAATTGTCAATGCACCTTTTTTTTCTTTTCTTTTTTTACAAATTAGTAGTGAGCAAATGGTTAGACAACTAGTTACAAATTTACTTCATATCCCTAAACTAGAATGTTGAGTCAATTTTATAAAAACCTATCCTTCATATATACACAAAATGCTATAAAATGCCACAATTCAAAGAGCAAGGTTTTTCAAGAGTCAATTTCAATGAGTTAATCATTGTAGTATGAGACTAGGAAATTTATGATGAGTTTTAAGCTTTCGTAGATCGAAGAACTAATTCTTGCACTGTGACAGCAACTCGCACCAGTCCCCCTTGTTCACCTAAAATATCTTGCGGCGAGCACAGCAAGTCCTAAAAAAAAGACAATAAATAATCAAGACTTAGAGGAACATATTTTAATAAGGTATAAATTTTGCATTTATATAATATATTTTTAAATATTTTCAAAATTATTAATTTTTTTTTAATATCTACATTTTCAAATTGTACAAGTTGAAAGAATTGCTAAAACAGGATTAGATCATTACATTTTAATACAAAGTTGTCATACTTAAGCTCATTATGCATAAGTTATGTCTAATGATAAAACTACACATATTAAGAAATCAATAAAACTAATTTAAATTGGCAATTGTCAATTTTACAAAAGAAAAAAAAAACACAATTTCTTTTGGGTTTTTTTCCTCCCCTCAAAAGATTATTTTTCAATTCCAACATATTAGCAAAAGAACAAATAATATTAAGTCCCAAAATGTTTTACACAAGTTAAACATGCTTTATTTCTACATCTTTTTTCAAAAGCAATTTTTATTTATTAAAACAGTTTAAACTGGTACAGAACTGGCTGTTCTCATATGAAGATTTTAAACTCGTCGCTTCCAGATGGAATTGACACTATGTAACAGGTATACTCAAGTGGATACACTGGGAGCAAAAGGGTTAAACATGATTAACTTATCGATGTTTGTTATTTATCTGTTATTTGAACCATGCTATAATTGATATTTGGACTTCCAGCAATTATCGCTAACAGACAGTACCACAGTACTTTAAATAAAGTATCCGAAATATTTTGTGTGTCCTTGTAAATAAATGATAAATTGCACACCATATTCTACAGGAGGGTCGGCAAACCTTTTCTCATCCATGTGGCAATTAAAAAAAATATTTGTTTCAAGGCGTGTCAACAATCCCCCCCCCCCCCCCTTTCCCACAAGAAAATCTATAAAAAAAATGAATAAAATTACTTTTATTATTATTATTAGATTAGGATAATAACAAACCTGTAGATAATATCAACTTACATATTAAATTAAATAATGTATAATATTGAACTCAAACCAAAACAACTTGTCACATGATAAGATTAATTAATTATAGTAATAATTATAGAAAAAAGATAATATATAAGAAATAATTATAATAATCGTAAAAAAATATTAAAAACTTAAATCGAAACCACTTGCCAAATGACTGTAATAATTATGGTAATACACGGTATTGCCCTTGGGATCCACTGACTTTGACATTTTAAACAGCATAGTGGTTTTATAATTGAAGTAATTTTATTTTAAAATAGACAATGAGAAAAGGAACATTGAAAAATATCATTTATGAATCACATCTGAAAAATATTGGTTTCACACTGCTATTATTTAAAAAATATATTACCTACAATGTATAAAAATAAATTAGCAAATATAAAAAAACATTACCTAAAACTGTCAAAGAAATCTGTTTTCTCTTTGGTTTTCGTTGATTCAATTTTATTTTCAAACTTGATAAGCATTGCAAAATCTTTTTTTCACAAGAAAATTAAAAACTTCTTAAGGTACATAATGCAGCCACAGCGTCTTGGAATTTCGGTGTTAGTTTCACAGAGTTTGTTATCACTCATTTAACTCATTGTCACAAATGTTTGTTTCTTCTATCAATCTGCAGCTATCGTTTGTACAAAAAAGATAAATCATAAGCCGAAAGTGACGGTTTAACAGATCCCATATTTTTCCACTGAAGATTTATTAGAATTTTTTTACTGCTATTTCCTTATCTTTTTGGTTAGGACTTTAAGAAATTGGCATAATATGCAGAGTGATGTTTTAAGCGAGAGACTTTTTTTAAGGTCTGACTGTAGTTTTATTTTTAAAGTAATTAAACAAATTAATGTGATTTCTGATGCTGCGTCTTGGATGCCATATGAATGATATTGTGCTCATAATTGGTTAGTTTTAATAAAATGCATGATGAACTGGAGTCATTTGACAAGTTGATACAATATGAATTTTTAATATTGTTCAGCTCTGAAAATAATGATTCACAAGCATTTTAGAGGGAAAGATTGTCAACATAGCAAATGACAACTTCTCCAAACAACTATAAGTGTCTGGAACTGAATTCCAAATGGACATAATTTTATTATCAGCAATTTTTTTATGATGCCTGATAGTCTTTCTTTTTCTACCATCTCCAAATCCTCTTTCAATTTGACAAATTTCTGAGCCCATATTGAGCTGGATTGGAAGTTGATAAGTTCCATTTCAATTTCTGAAATTTCAAATCAATCGAATACAATCAAGTTCAGTTTATCAATTAGAGTCACATTTGGACATATAATAAATTTAAATGTTTCCGAAATGCTTTTGAATTCACAAAATTTTGATGCAAACTCTTCAATTATTGCATTTGTTACTGGAGTAATCTCTTCAGTGAGACTTGCTTCATCAATTTTTTCATATAAATTAAAATCATCATATATATATATTTTTTTTAATTTGGAAAACACTTAGTTTTTGGAAATAATATATTTCTTAAAAATTTGCAGTTTGTTTCTAAAGCTAGTTATATCTATCATAACAACAGTCTTATTTGTACCTTGGAGCTTTAAATTTCAGTCAATTAAATTCTGGCACAATTCGGTAGAGTACATTAATTTTGCAAGCCATTTAACATCCACCAATCGTGTATATTTCTCAATTTTACTTTCTTCATGTGAGAAAAGCCAGATTTCTTCCAAACAATCAACAAATCTTCATAGCACTTTGCTGCAATTTAACCAGCAAACATTGTTATACATCAGTAATCCACTGTACACAGAGTTGACTTTATCTAAAAAAGCATCAAACCTTCATTTATTTAAAGCCTGTGACGATATCAGGTTAACTATTTTTGTGGCTATGGCCATAATATCACAAAGAGATCTGAAACAAGCCTTTGCACACAGGATTTGTTGATATATGATGCAGTGAAATCTAAGAATAATATGCCCAATGTGAGCTTGAAATGAGTTGGGGAAAAAAAAAAACAAAAAAAAAAACAAGCATTTATTTTACCCACTATACTTGGGGCCCTATCAATTGTGACAGAAATTATTTTAAGACAAATTTATTTCATTTTCAATAAGTGATTTTATAACTTTTGTACAAATATCTGCACCTTTGGTTGTGGTTGGTAAAGATAATAATTTCTCCTTAATGTCATTTTCAACAAAATATCGTACAAAAACAGCTAAACGAGCAGATTTAATTACATCTGTACTTTTGTCAAGACATAATGAGATGAAAGGAGAAGACTTGATATGAGATTTTTGTTGTTCTTTTACATTTTTCTGCCATTTTTAGGATTCTATCGTTAATTGTATTTGTTGATAAAGGAAAATCTTTAATTCATTGAATTATTTTATCTTTATTTTCAAAATCATCAAAAAGTGATGGAGCGCATGTTAACCAGGCTTCTTTCAAAAACTCTCCATCGGAGAAAAGTTTACCATTCCGGGCAATGATATTCACAGTTGAAGAAACTTGTGACACTAGTTTGAGAATCATTGCTGATATATTTAATCATAGATGTCGACAGTTTATTTTTCTCTTTAACTACATTGGCAATAAATTATTTCTGTTCTGCATAACATTTTGGGAAAGAAGTTTGTGATTGGTTTCATAATGCCATTTTACAGATGACGTTCTGCAGACCACTGTGTCCCAGAACATAAAATGCACAGAGTCTTATCATCTTTATTAATTGTCCCGTATTTGTCAGTCCACCATGCTTGAAATTCTCTACTATCTTGCACTTTCTGTCTTTTAGCCAAATTGGCCATGTTTAATAAATATTACTTTAATGTTGCAATCTAATCAGTCTTAGATTAGCATCCTTGACAATGACATATGTTTAACAATAAGAAAAAATCATGCATAATAGAGTTAATGAAAGCAACCACTAGAATAAAGGCAAATCAGAATAATAATAAAAGTCCTTCCGGCCTGTACCAGGAGGAAATGGTAGCTTTCCTATATCTTCGTTTTAAAATTTTTATTAATTATTAATTAATTATTTTAGCTAATGTTACAGGGATCATTCTAGAACATAAAAAAGGGCAGGGCGCACATTACATAATAAGGGCAGTTTTGTTGAAAAGGGCACATCATTTCATAAAAAGGGCATTTTTGTAATAAGTGCATATGCCAATATACTGATGGGGAGAAAAGTCTGGCAATGGCAACAGCTTAAAGTACTGCTTAATTTTAAAAATCCAATAACATTTCTAATTTTCATAACTTTTCCTACGATATTCAAAAACCTCTCTCTAAAACTTTTATTCAAAAGATAACTTTTTCCCGGTTTTAGCAAAACTGGTTTTGAAAAAGCTACAAAAGGAAAGTTCTAAAGCTACTTCTCAATTTTTTTATACAACTTATGTTAGTTATCATGTGGTCAAAGGCCAGCACTAGAAAAGGTGAAATTAATAAATGACCCTTAGTTACCCTTTATGTCTTGTTCAATGGAAAAAATTCATAAATGGAAAGATGAATCACTCAAAATCAAAGATTAGACATACCAGGACATTTCACAAAGAAATAAAGAGGAGTGCTCTCCCTGACATACTGTACTAGCATTCTAAAAATAAAAGATAGGTAAAGAATTTTTTAAAGTACAATGAAAACAAGGCAGAATTCTACCTAGGAATAAAAGGAGGGTAGAAATCTACCTAGAAAAAGGGCAAGGAGGGTAAAATTCTACCTGGAAAAAGGGCAAGGAGGGTGGGATTTTATCTAAAAAGGGCATGAGGGTAGGCCGCCCCTCTGAAACTCTCTAGAATGATCCCTGATGTTACACGAAAACAGTAAGCTAAACTGCAAAGAAAATGTTTACAAAAGATTCGTTAATACTGAATTAGAATAAGAAATTCGCCAAATTATTGAACTATAGCCAAACTGGCTTCATTTATGAAGACTTATTTTGGTCGCCAAATTTGGCAATATTTCACCAAATGTCGCCAATTTTGTCGCTAACGGATATGAATATATAGTTTTATGCGTATGATTGGGAGAATTATTACAACAATGAAAGAAAATAATTTGCGAGTAATCACGTTAATGTGGTGTTTTGTTTCAAAATGTCAGCCACCCTAGAATTTCAAAATGCTCTATCTCAGCCATTTTTTTAAGATAGAGGTAAACCAAAAAATGCTCTGGAATCCTTGTATCAAGGCCTAACACGTAATTAAAAAATAAATTTGAATTTTTAACCTTTTTGTATATTTATTTTAGTTTTAAATTTTTAAATGGCCGCCATCTTGAAACAAAATGGCGGACCAAGCTGGCCAACGAACTCGGTCGAGATATTGGTTAGCTTAATACACACAATTAGTTTCATCAAAATTGATTTATAAATACGAGCGTTATCGTATGACATAGGTCAGATATATATATATAAATCAACATTTAAACGGAGGGTGGTTTTGGGGTCTGGGGGTCATGATCGGTGAAAATATATCGAAATTTTCCGGAACTGCTTTCCTCCGAACGGCTGCAATAGGTAGCTTTATACTTTTTTGTATTGAAAGCTACCTAATAAAAGACTAGCCACTGAGTTTACCGAGATTTATATACAGGGTGATTCAAAACTGGAGAAACAAACTTCTAGGAGGTGTGAGGTACACCTAGACGACTCGGAATCACATAGGAATGCAGGGTCGGAAATGAAATCCTAACACGATAAGGGGCGTTATTAGGGGCTGAATCATTGTGACCAAAAATTGACATTTAAAGACTATAAGCTGAAAATAAGTCATGACTTACCTGATAATGAAGTTCCCGGAGTTTTCTACCTACATGCCTGGTTCTTACCATCTACAGTTTTACACATTTGAGGGGCCCAACTACAGCTCTGGTGAAAAGCACACTCACATAGATCACCAGCACCCTCAAATGTGCAAAACTGTAGATGGTAGAAACCAGACGCGTAGGCAGAAAACTTCGGGGAACTTCATTATCAGGAAAGCTCATGACTTATTTTAAGCTTAGTCCTTAAATGTCAATTTTTGATCACGATGATTCAGCCCTAACAACCCCCCCTCCCCCATCTCATTAGGAGTGCATTTCCGACCCTGCATTGCTATGTGATTCTGAGCCGTCTAGGTGTACCCTACCCCTCCTAGAAGTTTGTTCCTCCAGTTTTTAATCACCCTGAATAACAGAATTCTGTAGGCAGCCAGTCGTCTACCAGATAAATTACCCTCCTCCTCCCACTCCATAAAGCCAATACATAAAAGGACAAAAATATTCCTTGTTATTCAAAATTGAACATATTAGTGTTCTCATTTACTAATATCTTAATTTATGCTTTTTTAATTAATTAAATCATTAAAAATAATTAGAGTAAGTTATCTATCAGAGCAGGAAAAATCTAATAGCTTTTGTTTAGTATTTATTTATTAGAAATATCTTTAAATTGTTTATCCAATTCTTTCATGTTCATTCACTATCAGCAGACAGCCTATTTTTGAAATAATAGTTTTCATTTCATTTTGCAACTGTCTTAAAAACCAAATTATTATTTTTTTCTTAATTTATCTGAAAAAAAGGGGCATATTTTAATTAATACTTGTCATTTTAACTGACTAAAAATTAATTTACAAATTACAGCAACAGTTCAATAAAGCCTCATCAACATGCGTTAAATGATGCAGAGATTTCAGAAACAATAAAGCAAAGAATAATGTGTTTCCTACATTTCTCTTTCTTTCAATGCGAATCATCGGAGCCGACAGTACGAAATCGAGAAAGGAGGTTGTGTGTGTCAGAGGTCAGATGTTTTTGAGTGGGTAGAGTTCAATGATACGACAAGTACAGGGAGGTTATAATTAAAGTTGCCCTGTTTAGACCTACGTAGACCTACTATTAAACTGCTCTGGTTGACAGATATTGATGAAACTTGGAATATAAGTTATATGGACCATGGGGAAATGAAATCTGCAATAAAAAAATTAGTTCAAATTTCGACCGATAAATGACTGTTTTCATCTATGAGAAAAGACTTTATGCAAATTTGGAGCAGTTTAAAAAGCCAGTAGTCGCTGCCGTAAAGTCATTGTGCACCATGCCGTTAGAGAAGAAGGAACGAGCGTTACTGGTGAAGTTAGTTTATCAGAATGGCACTAATTTGTCAATTGCACTGTGAGAATATTGACGCTTGAAAGGCTTACGAAAAGGACCAATGTCGAAGCAGGCTTTGAAAAAGATTATGTCTAAATACGAAGAAACTGGGGAGCTGGGTGTGCTGCAAGGAAGAGGACGGAAACAGATTTCAAATGAAACTGCCGAAGAAGTTGCTCTTGCCGTAGTTGAAAGAGCGTCCAGTTCCCAAGATTCTTCGACAAGTGCTTGAACGGTGTCACGTGATTTGTCTCTCCCTTGGTCTACAATACAAAAGGTTCTTTGATCCATTATAAAGTGGTATCCATACAAGATTCATGTTGTGCAAGCGCTGAACCCTCAATACCCAGACACACAAACTCAATTTGCGAGGATGTTTTTGGCCAGAATAGCTGTTGACAATGCATGGCCTTGGAACATTTTCTGGTTGGACGAGGCACATTTTACCCTAGATGGAGCAGTGAAGACTCAGAACTGTCGCATATGGGGTACTGATAGTCCTAATATTGTGCATGAACAGTCTTTGCACTCTGATTACATTACTGTATGGTGTGGCTTTACGGCTGATTTCATTCTTGGTCCCTTTTTTTGAAGAGAACACTTCTCAGGGTCCTAAAAAGTAATCCATTACAGGTACCCGTTACTGCGACCTCCTTCAGCAGCAGGTCATTCCATACTTACAAGAGTGAAAGTGTTTAGAGAGTACCGTATTCATGCAAGATGGTGCACCACCTCATATAGCCTAAGCAGTAACGGCACTGCTTCGTGCCCACTTTGGAGATGATCGGGTAATTTCGAGAAGTTTTCCGACAACCTGGCCTCTTCGTTCTCCGGACTTGAATTCCTGTGACATCTGGTTGTGAAGATTCCTGAAAGATTGTCTGTATAGAGGAAGCATATGGACTCTGTCTGATTTGAAAGCAAGTATAACTCGTCATGTTGCTGCAATTGATCGAGAAACCCTTTGCGTTACTGTTGAACATGCTATAATACGCTTTGAACATGTGCTTGTCTCAATGGAATGCACATTGAACATATGCTGTAAATAAAACAAGTTTTGTGTTTCCAGTTTGAGATTTTTGGTCTTCATGCACCTTCTTCTCACCTGGTGGTCGAAATTTGAACTAATTTTTTTAATTGCAGATTTCATTTCCCCATGGTCCATAAAACTTATATTCCAAGTTTCATCAATATCTGTCAACCAGAGTGGACTCTACATAGGTCTAAACAGCGTAACTTTAATTATAATCACCCTATACTTATTATAACAAACAAAAGCTATTTTCAGTCAAGCTTGTGTATTAATGGAAGAAAAATAATGAAGTGCAGAATTTTGGGGAGTTTGACTGAATTTTCATTTAGAACTGAAATCAACGGTGCGCCAAAAATAGCCTCTCGCGCACCATAAGTTCACCGACCCTGTTCTATAGCAAGTATCTTATAGTAAACCAGTAACGCCTATCAATTTCATTACTTTTGAAGTAGTGTAACATAATTAAAATATGCTGCAAATAGTTTTCCCCCGTAGATCATTATGCAATGGAATTCTTTTGTATGGCCCTGTAAATGAATAATAAATGCTTTGCACCCCATATTAAAGAAATTGCGTTTTAGTGCACTTCACAAATGCATATCAATTTCATTATGTTTGAAATGATGCAAAATCATTAAAATGCATTTGAAACTATTTAAACGAAGTATAAATGTTACACACTTCATTTTCAATAGCAACTGTGCTATAGTAAGTGTCAGTAACATAAAAATTACAGGGCAATCTGAGTATATTTATGACAGTTAGAGCTTGGACAGATGGCCAGACAAACTAAAGTCATAAATACTTTTCAACTATGTTGGAAACTGTTAAGAGCCTACACTAGCCACAGGAAGAAACGCTCAAGCTAATGTTAAGTCTATGGGAAGGTTATTTTCAAATTTCTCGCTCGCATTTTAATATTTTTAAATGATTTTTTTTTTGCATAGGATAGCTGAGGTTGATCTCTAACGTTGTTAGTGTTTACTTTTTTGATTTTGGTTCCAGTTTTTTTATATAAGGGTACTTTCACTTTCAGAAATAGTTCCAACCTGTTCCAAAATTGAAAATGTCTGCTAAAAACTTTGAACCAAAATCGAAAAAGTAAAAACTAACAACGTTAAGAGATCAACCTCAGCTATCTTATGCAAAAAAAAAAAAAAAAAAAATTAAAAATACTGAAATGCGAGTGCGAAATTTGAAAATAACTGTCTCATAGACTTAACATTAGCTTACACGTTTCTTCGCATGTCCAGTGTAGGCTCTTAAAAAGAAAATCTTGAGGAACTGAAAAACAAATTTAACATGAGAAAAGCCACAGGTAACAGCTTGTATGAGTGTCTATGGGAACTGGGAGATGAATGGGACATTCTCAATATTTCAGGCAATAAACTTTTTTTTTTTAGTTGCTTCCTATCCTCATAGATGACACTATCATAGTGTGCTTCAGAACCAAAAGCAAGACCACATGGCTGTTTTCAATTTCCTTCAAAGTTGCATTTCCTGAAAACTTTGCTTAAAAGTAATTTTTTTTAATATTTGAAGTTGTTTACATATTTTATGCATTATAAACAATTAAGATATGTTATAGTTATTTATTTCAAGCCTCAATATTGGTAATTAAAATGAATGAATATTTACCATTGTGACAAAATAATTTCTGAGACAAAATGGCTGACAATTGAATATATGCATCATGGGGATGATCGGGACTGCTTCATTCATCCCTAGAGGATACTGATTTTTTTTTATTAACTAAATAATATTATATAAGTTGATAAATTAATAATTTATGTTAATTATTCTTTTAACATTTGCTCCTCATTGTAGCCACCGTTGTCTTCAGCCATTGGATGTTTCTGTTTATGGGCCTTTAAAGGCAAAGCTGAGATCAGTCCAAGATGATTGGCTGACAAATAATCTGGGAGAGCATATTACAGTTTATAACCTCGCAGCTTTTGTCAAGGAGGCATTTTTGTCAACTTTTAGTACTAGCAACATAAACATAACCAGTGGTTTTAAGAAAACTGCCATTTTCCTTTTTAACAGCTAGTGTTCACTCTAGTAAAAAAAAGGGCAGGGTGCTAGTCACTAAAAGGGCAGTAGTTTCATAAAAAAAGTATACATTTTCGGAACCAATATAAGAAACTCATTATTGTTCATCATATACTCATCAATGTTTGTACATACATTTAGTAACATAAATTATAGAAATTTTTATTAAATTGATATTTTAAGGTTCTAGTAAGTAATTAGGTTAACATATGTGAATATAAAATTATTAGCCGCCTCTAAACTATGAATTTTAAGGGGGAAGCAGAAATTTTGAACTTAAGATGACTGATTTATTTACCTTACTAAAGATTTAAAAATAGGACAAAAAAATTTAAATAAAAGAGTTTTAACTTTAAATTTCGTGTTCTTGGAAAGAAGGAGGGGGTGGGCATCAATTTTGGGTGAGGGTGTGGAAAATTACTTGATCGATTATTTGCTATAATAAAGTGACAGAGCAGAAAAAGTAAAAAAAAAAGGCTTTTAAGTTTGATGAGCTGAGAGAGCAAAAGATGAGTTTTTTTTTTTCCCAGGGTGTTAAGGGGAGGGGGGGTTGCATAACTTTGACAAAATTTGCATTTTATCGCGATCTTTTGACGAAATTTGCAGTTTTTTCGAGATCTGTTGATAAAGTTTGTGGTTTTTTTCGCTATTTTTTTGACGAAATTTGCCGTTTTTCGCGATTTGTTGACAAAATTTGATGTTTTTTCGCAATGTTTTTGACGAAATTTGCCGTTTTTCGCAATGCTTTTGACGAAATTTGCCATTTTTTCGCGATTTTCTGACGAAAGTCACGTTTTTCCCGCGATTTGTTGATAAAATTTGCCGTTTTTCGCGATCTTTAGACGAAATTTGCTGCTTTTCGCAATGTTTTTGACGAAGTTTGCCGTTTTATCGCGATTCTCTGACACAAGTCACGTTTTTCCCGCGATCTGTTGACAAAATTTGTCGTTTTTTCGCGATCTTTTGACGAAATTTGCCGTTTTTTGCAATGTTTTTGACGAAATTTGCTGTTTTTTCGCGATATTTTGACGAAATTTGCTGTTTTTGACGAAATTTGCCATTTTTCGCAATGTTTTTGACGAAATTTGCCGTTTTTTCGCGATTCTCTGACGAAAGTCACGTTTTTCCCGCGATCTGTTGACAAAATTTATCGTTTTTTCGCGATCTTTTGACGAAATTTGCCATTTTTCACAATGTTTTTGACAAAATTTGCCGTTTTTTCACGATATTTTGATGAAATTTGCCGTTTTTCGCGACATTTTGATGAAATTTGCCATTTTTTAGCAATGCTTTTGACGAAATTTGCCGTTTTCTTGCGATTTTTTTGACGAAATTTGCCATTTTTCGCAATGTTTTTGACGAAATTTGCCGTTTTTCGCGATTCTCTGACGAAAGTCACGTTTTTCCCGCGATCTGTTGACAAAATTTATTGGTTTTTTGCGACCTTTTGACGAAATTTGCCATTTTTTCACTATATTTTGATGAAATTTGCCGTTTTTCGCAATGTTTTTGACAAAATTTGCCGTTTTTCGCAACATTTTGACGAAATTTGCCATTTTTTAGCAATGCTTTTGACGAAATTTGCCGTTTTCTCGCGATTTTTGACGAAATTTGTCGTTTTTTGCAATGTTTTTGACGAAATTTGTCGTTTTTTCGCGATTCTCTGACGAAAGTTACTTTTTCCCGCGATCTGTTGACAAAATTTGCCGCTTTTTGCAATGTTTTTGACGAAGTTTGCCGTTTTTCGCGATTTTTTTGGCCACTTTTGACTAGTTTTAAAAAAGGAAGGGTGCATTTTGCCGATTTCAAAAAGGGCAGGGCGCATTTTGCCGATTTTAAAAAGGGCAGGGCGCTGCGCCCTTCAAAAAAAGCCTAGTGGGAACACTATAACAGCAATACATTCACTGAAACTGATTTTATACCAGCTTATGCGACTGACAGACCACATTTAGAACATTTTAGACAGACCACATTTATTGTGTTACTAATATTTGCACATCCCTGCAACTTTAACTTTGTAATTCATTAAAATTTCAGTTAAAATATATAAAATAAATTACAGTTTTTTAATGCATAATTAATGGTGTTTCACTTCTTAGATTACTAACACTGATATATAACATATATAACAGCCTTATAAGATCATATATTACAAATATAATTACATATAAGTTTATAATTATAAATTTTAATTTGGTATCATTGAATACAGAGAGGAAAATATTTGTGTCCCATCCATCCCTGCTGTGGGGATGATTGGGACAGAAAGGAACTTTTTTTTAAATTTCATAATATATTTATGTATAATAATAATCTTGAATAAATATTCTGCATCAGATGTAGCACAAACACCTAATGTATGAATTGCAATATATAATATTAATACTAACTTAAATGAAATATTTAAAATAAATATTTTTGTGAAAATGTCCCATTCATCCCTTATCTCCCCTATAGAGGTATTTTCTATGTTTTACTAATTCTATGTAATATTTTTCAACAGATGTATCTCATTAAAATTAATGCTACTGTTAATTTTCATGCTTTGTTCTCTAATAAGTCTGAACTTTTCATTGACAGTAACGGTTAATATTTTGCAGTAGCAGAATATAACAGTAAGGTTCTTACAACATTATTCAGCTTAGCTCATATTTGATAAAAGAAAAAAGATTGATAAATCTCTTAAGCCATTTCAAGTAATCTATATATATATATTGCACTATAATACATGGCAACAAAATTTGTGTTATTTGTGTGTTGGTAAATGGCAACATCTGCATGTAAACAAATGTGAACTAGACTGCTTTTGAGTTTATTTTAGGGGGAGATATCAGTTTGAACGTCGAAAGAAAGGTCATACTCTAGGCATTTTTTGTGGGTTTCAATAACAATGTAAACTATTAGGGTTTTTCCAATATATTAAGATTTGTTTTGACAGTGTTTCATAATTTTTTCATTAAAAAAAAATATATATATATATACAGGGTGATTAAAAAAAACTGACAAAATGACATGGTAGATCAGTCATACAATAAGGATGAAAAATCGCATAGGAACAGAGGGTCGCAAATGTCTGTAGAGGGCGCTAGAGCCATGAGAGGGCATTGCGATACAAACGAAGATAGTCTTCATTCGAGCCGTGGATGCATTGGGAGTAACATGGCTAGTTACACGTACTGTGAAATGGCTGATATGCAATTAATTTATGGCATGGCCAACTGCAATGGACAAGAAGCCTTGCGAATATATTGTGAGAAATATCCTGGTAGAAAGGTGCTAGGTTTAAAAACCTCCCAAGTTTAGTTATGTTCTCAACACTTCTTAAATTACATTTAATATAAACTTAATCTATATAATGCAATTCTCCATATAACGCACAACTTCTCAAATGTAAACAATGAATTTCCAGTTAAAAAACACCTGAATTCTCATATTATAAATAGTTGCTATTCTCTAGAGGACCAAATTTGATACATTAGTTCAACTTTATCTCCTTAATTCAGAGTTAATTGCTGAAAAAATTGCTATGATTTGATACAGGTATGTTTGGACAATGGTTATAAAGTAAATTTAACAATGTGTGAAGTGATATTATGCAAAAAGTTATCTGCACAATTCCTGGTAATAAAGAATGCAATATAAAGATACTCTAATGTATTTTGGTATGTTTCACATGCATTTGGCCATGTTTTACAAGCTAAATTTAATGATGTGTGAAATGTGATCTATATAACGCACAACCTCGTGTTTTTAGGTTTGCGTTATAAAGATCTTCTACTGTAGATGATTCCATGAGCAAGGAAAAATATGATAGATGACTAAAATACAGGCCTCAGGTTAAAAATGAAGTAAAACTTGCTTAAGGTAAACCAAGCTTAAAAGTTATTTAATAAAGATAAAATGTACATATTCAAGAACAAGGATAAGACCACATGGCATGAGCATATAGCTAACAAAAGAAGACAATCCTGAGCATTTGTATTAAAATTTAAAGGAAATAAGTCGAGTGATTCTCAAGCAAGCTAAGTGGCCAGGTAAAAAAATGTCATTTTCAGAAAAATGCATTTAAAGTTTGGTTTAATGGCAATTAGTGACATATTTATCGCAGATACTTTTGTAATAATTTGAATTTCAAAAAATCATTTTTGAGTTATATTTTAGACACTATCAGAAAATGTATTTTTTGTTTTGTTTTTGAAAGTTTCAGTGGTGTTTTCTCTTAATCGGTTTCTTGCCATATGTAATCAAATTTGAAAATGGATCATCAGATTTTCAAAAATATTGAAAAAAGAACTTTAAATGCTATTGAAATTCCTAAGCAATATGAAGAAAGAGAAAATAATTGGATAGACAGAATCATTGAATCTTAATCAGATTGCATGCCAAGGAATGGCATTAACTTGAGCGATATTGGCAATAATGTAGTCTGTTCGGTAGCATTAGAAGTAGTACATATTAGAAGTTTATTTGGCAGCATTAAATGGCTGTCAAAAAACTTCTATTTTACAAAAACATATTTACTAAAACACACTGATAGAAGTGCAGCCCAATTATGAAAGATTAATCAAAGCAAAAATAGGTTAGCAATCTTCCATCATCAAGTCTACACCAAGATTGAGATCCAACATGAACGATGCTAGCAACAATCTACATAATTACAATGCACATTACAGAAATCAGTATTATTTGTACTTTGACGAACAGCAACAAACTACAGTGCTACTGTTTTGATCAGATTAGTGTAGCATGTAATCAAATTTTAAAACAAATTGTCAAAACATTTTTATAATTGCTAGAAAGAGCTTTATGCATAGTGAAGTTCCTGAATAGCATCAAAGAATGGAAGCAAAGAGAAAATAATCAGCTAAAGACTAACATCTACGAGAAAGTATGAATTTTAATCAGAGTGCATGACAAGGGTTAATGTCAAATGCGAGAGATATTGGCAGCAATGTGATTTAAAGTGAATGTGGTTATTAAATGGCTGTAAACAAAATACTGTTTTACCAAATCATACTCACAAAAATACATCAGTTGGTGTGCAGCCTGATCATGGAAGATTAAACAGATATATAAGATTTTATGTGATAACAAAAATAGATTAGTTAATCTTTCGCAATCAGGTTCGCATCCCAAGTTGGTGTCAAACATGAAAGATGATAGCAAAATTATGGTCAAATGTGAATGTGGATTTTATACTACTATGTACTACTATATACTACTACTACGTACTATTTTATATATACTGTATTTTTAATAAATGGCTGTCACAAAAACTACTCTATTGTGCCAAAACATATTTGCTAAAATACACCTGTTGGCAATGGACCAAATTACGAAAGATTACCGTGTTGCAAGTAGCAAATGGATATTTTGAAACATAGCTGCCAAAATGGGCGAGTTAAGATATTTTTGTCAAGATCTATTACAGTATTTTTTTTGTGATGAAGTCTTTCTTGGCCAATATTAAGAAAACTATTGCAGATAAAAATATGAAAATTGGTAGTAGTCTAGAGAAATGTTCGATAAATACTCTGAGGCAGATAGTTTTTAAATCTAAGAATTGTTTTAAGAGCTGTGTAATGTTGAAGTCGGCCAAAATAGTTCAGTTAAACTTTTATAAGAACAAAAACTATGTACAGTAATTTAATCATATTTTGCAGGGCGCACTTGATTTAAAAATATGAAAAATATGCATGAAGGCGCATTAAAATAGAACAAGTGGGTATGTGTGATCGAAGATCGCTCAAAGGGTTTCGTTTAATATTCCTTTCAAAACACTTTATCCTTTCTTTAATAAATCCAAATAAAATTCATTTAGCAACAAAGAAAAAAAAAAAAGTCATGTTTTTTTATAAAGTAAAAAATTACTGGCCTATTTTTTCTTTTTTTAGAATATCTAAACCAGCCCGATAGCGGACTAAGCTCGCTATTATATTCTGTCACAATAATATCTGTCATGCGGGTCAAAACTGAGGGATTTAGTAGGATTGCATCAAAATAACAAGTTTTTTCTGATTGTCATTTTGAAGGTTTATGGACGTGAATGTGTTATTGTGATCGCATATTTTTAAGATATTACATTTTTAGGTGCGTTCGTAATTATATAAATACGTAGCACCTATAGTCGTCGTTTGGTCCGTCCGTCTGTCTGTCTGTCCGCATATAACAACGCAAAAACTACCCAACCAAATGGTTTGCAATTTAAAATGTATTATCTTTGCATAAATTTGTCGAGACATTTCAAATTTTATCAAAATCGAATCAAAACTTTAGGAGATATTAATAAAAATATTTATTAAGAAATTTGATTTTTTTTTAAAATCGGTGCTTTTTTTTTATAGGAGCTTCCGATGGATGTTAAATCGTCAAGCGACCGAGATACTTATTTTATTACAGAAATTAATCTGCAGACGATATAATTCATTTCACAGAATTAAAAATCATCAAGATCTGAATATTTATAGAACTAGCTGATACATATATATCTGAATATTTATATAACTAGTTAAGATATTTGTATGAACAGTGTCATAAAATATATACTTAACTAGCTGTTTAACCCGTTCTACGCACGGGATATCATGAATTTAATTCTAAAACGTGCGTACGAACGCACCTCGTTTGTAACGTTTGACGTACAATTTCCAACTTGTTACTTATGTTACTCAGAAAGCTAAGGTTGACTTGGGTGAAACCAGGTGGTTCTGCTATATTAAAATAAATTTATTTATTTAAATATGTACATAAACAGAAAAAAATTATTTATCACATTTTTACAAACTTTTATTTAATGTTTAAAATTTGTAAGTATTGCGATTTTGTCTCAGTCCCGCTTTTATCTGATTTAGAATTTTTTTTAATTATCTACTTTTCCCTACCCTGCATTGTAGTCGACACATTGTCCCCACACAAAGCCAGGACAGACCGCTAGTAAATAAAGTTAACTTTTTTTTCCAAAATCAAGCAGATACTTTTTTTTTTTTCAAAATATTTTTAATTTTAAAACCCACATTTTTTTTATACTCGTGGTTTTAGTACCCCACTTTTTAAGTGACCAGTTTTAACAAAAGCTCTGTTAGCTGTTCTAATCTATATAAGGTATTTTTATATATCTAATTTAATTTAATTCAGCAAGAATTAAGATTGTAAAAGAGTGACTACTAAGTAAAAATTTAAATTTTTAAATCTACTGTATAACACATTTAACAATCTTCAAACAAAAATCAATCAGAAAGGCAGTAAATTCATATTCTAAATTATATTAAAACAGTTGAAACACCTTAGAATAAATAAATTAAAAAAAAAAATTACTACACTCTTTATATTTTATTTTCTACTTGAGTGTTTAAAATATTTCACTGTCACAGTTTCACAGCCAGTTGGCATATTTTATGGAGTGTGGTTTGGTGCATAACTAACTCTTTTGTTGTTTTAAATAAGTACAGAAATAAAATTAGTTTTTTTTTTACAAAACTCTCTTTCATAAGCATTTAATGTTTATCTTAAAAAACCTGTCTTATCTCATGATTGCAATTCATGCTGTTCTCCGTTACAACAAGTTACTTTGGTGTGGGTTTTGATTATGGAAAATTCACTGCTTTGATTTACATTTGATAGAAAGCATGGCACCTAGAGAATTTATTTAAAAAAAATATTTTTGCTCTTTTGCTTTTTTAAGATATGACAACAGAAAAGAAAAAAAGTCCTCTGGCATTTACCAGGAGGAAAAGGTAGCTTTCCTCTATCTTCATTTTAAAATTTTAGCTAATGTTATTCAAAAACACCCTAAAATGCCAAGAACCCGATTACAGAAGATTCCAAATCTATACTAATAAAATAAGATTCGCTCTGCGTATGTGTGTGTGTCTGTTGGCGATGGCTAGGAAAATTTAGTGCAGCTAGAAGTCTGTAAATTTAGATTTAGGTAGTCCAAACCCTCTCTTGGTGCACCTGACCCTCAGAATTTTAATACTTTGATAATTAGCCTAGATATTAATTAGATTCTCATTAACCATCACTTCTAAAATGACATCTTTTAAATCAAAATGGCGAAAGAAACGAACTGGCGCATTGGATTTGCAAGCGGAAATGAACGAATTCTAAATTACTTTACTAATTAGCGAATTTTAAGAAAACTAATTGAGATATCAGTTTGAAAATTTCAGAGCATATGTAAAAAAATATTCTGCATCTGACTATGTGATTTTTGAAAAATTCGGTCGGTAATTTTTAAAAATTTATGCAAAAAACTGCCAAAAATCTCTCTGCACCAGTGAAAACAATCCGAGAAAGTTTCAGACAGGGATCTGCTTTCATTAAAAACTGGACTACAAAGAGATCTGCTTCTCTGGCCAATCCCTCTATTTAGTTTGCGAAAATGAAAGGAAATAATTGCCAATTTTTACTAATGAACAAAAATTTAGGTAACTAATTAAGATATAGATTTGAAATTGAGGTCGGGAAGGGGCGTCATCTGCCGGCTATTTTAGTGTAGCGTCTTTGTCATGTTCTAA
Source organism: Maratus michaelseni (assembly GCA_963931845.1). Taxonomy (NCBI): domain Eukaryota; kingdom Metazoa; phylum Arthropoda; class Arachnida; order Araneae; family Salticidae; genus Maratus; species Maratus michaelseni. Next base: position 327,058,546 of record OZ007594.1, read on the forward strand.
TTATCAGAAAAATGCAATTCTTTTTTTAATGATCGCATTAATGTAGGTGACGGTGGTTCTCTTGAACAAATTATTCATTATATTTGCGGGTATGGGGAGGAAGGGGGTTAACACCTTTATCTGAGATTGTAATTATCTTGGTCCCGGGCAACGCCGGGCAGGTTAGCTAGTAATATAATAAAATCACTTGTTAACATTAAATTAAAGTGTAATTACCGTTTAAAGTGATAAAAACATAACACAAAAGGCTTAAAAATACCTTTTAATATAAAGATGACACATATTTCATGTGTTCTAATGGCAACTTCTTCAAGATCAAAATGATAGATAAACTATTTTCGCAAAGTTTTTGAAAATGATAATTGTGTTATGTTTTTACCACTTTAAGCAGTACTTACACTTTAATTTACAGAAGATTCATTAGTACTGAATTTGAATAAGAAATTCGCCAAATTTGTCAGCTATAGCCAAGTTGGCTTCATTTATGGAAGTTTAGTTTTAGTCACCAAATTTAACAATATTTTGCTAAGTGTCGCCAAGCTTGGCGAAAATTTAATGCTAACGGATATGAATATATAGTTTTATGCATATAATTGGGAAAATGATTACAACAATGAATCATAATAATTTGCAAGAAACCACTTTCATTAAAACTCAAAAATTAATCCTTGATTTTTTGTATTTTGTAATCTGCTGTCTTGTTTCAAAATGTCAGCCACCCTAGAATTTCAAACTGATCTCAACCATTGTTTTAAGATAGAGGCAAAACAAAAAATGCTCCGAAATCCTTGTATCAAAACCTAACACTTAAACAAAAAAATAAATTTGAATTTCTAATTTTTTTGTATATATATGTGAGATAAATACGTATAAATAGGCACTTTACTGAACCAATATGACAAATAATCGATGAACAACAAAATATGCACTTTAATTTCAACTAATAACACTTTTGGTCGAAACTATACAACAAATTTACATTACGATAATCCAACCAGGCCTAACGGCTATATCCATTTTACATCTCGCTTCATAATAAAAATTAGAACACTGGCTCTTAGCCAAATCTCGCGATTCAAACCATTTATAACTCGTGCATAGTTAGTTCATTTGATGAAGTGAAGTTTCTAACCATGGGTAATAACACTAGAGAGAGAGAGTCAGTTCATATCGTTTACATGAAGTGCTCAAACTGGAATCCTACAAATCGGTCATCCTGACGTGATGGCGTCTCGACATCAGCATCTTGATTTGTTAGATTTTCTTTTCTTTCTGGATATTTCTCTCTGTCTTTAGAACCTGCATATCTAATATCTCTGTAATTTCTTTCTGGATATTGCTCTCTATTTTCAGAAGCTATATACCTATTGCTTCTAGAATGATAAGAATTTGAATAATCATCTCGTCCACTATCGGCTCCTTTAAATCCGTGATGAGAATTATTCTTATGTGATGGTTGCGAATATCTTTGTTCATTATAACTAGCTTTGCACGATCGTCGGCCACCATAATTATAATTATTTCGACCATGATAGTAGCCTCTATTCATGTATCTAGGGGAAAATTTTGGATTATATCTTGCTTTTGAATAAGGTGAAGCATCTTCTGTTATGTCTTGAGGTATCAAAGAATTTTCAGTCTCAAAGTTTTCAGGAATCTCAGACTTATTTTGGTAAGAATTCTCGGAACTCTGTTTCCCATATCCATATTTATTGTAATTTCTATGGTTAAATGATTGTTTAAAATATCTCTGGCCATATCTATTATTGCTTCTGTTGTCAAATGGTCTATTAAAATTTCTGTTCTTTCCCTTATAATCAAAATTTCTATTGCGATCTTTCACATAGTCTTTTCTACCATGTGCAGGACTACTACTTTCACAATTTTCTTCTGGAGATGCATTCCATTCATCGGATAATCCTGTATTTTTTGTTCTATTCGGCTTATATAGTTTTATTAATTTCCTTATTTTCTTTCTGTTCACTAAATTCGTAATCAGAGTCAAATTCACCCCGTCATTTACGCAGTCGATTTTAACCATATCTTCACAACCTCGATTATCGTTGTTTATACTTGCTTCATTAATTTTTGTCGGTACTTCGTTAATTTTAATGTATCCTACCCGAACTTTGTTGCCGCTTGTTATTCTAACACTATCTTCCGTTACTTTTAACGTCATGCCTTCTACTGCTTTCCTACCTATAACGAAAGGGTTTCTCAAGTATAACGTTAAGGTTTCTCATGGAAGTGGTTAACTTGTTTTGGTACAAAAGTTACTTTGAGAAAAACTTTGTAGAAACACGTGCTAGGTCATTAGGCCTAGGCAGCACGTGGCGTGATCGATCAGAGAAAACTGCGAGGTGTCCATCTGCAAAACTCAGGTTCTGTAAATAACTCGCTGTTGTCAGGATCGCTTCAAGACGAGGAAATGAAATAAGGAATAAATTCTTATCTTACCAAAGGACAGGCTCATCACTACTGGAAGTGTCAAAGGAAGAAAGAAGCAGACATCTTACGCAGGGAAATCAGGAAACAGAGATGCAGCTAAAACTTGTTTTATTTATTTACAAATTGTATACTCTCAAAAGGGATATTGGTGGCGATCGCTCGCACACGATATGTTCCAAAAGGAGACATCACTAAGATACGATTACTCACTCGGCTCCCACGGAAGCCGTTACAGCAGCCGGGAGGCCTAATCTGAACACCACTATCTCGTTCCCAGGCAGAACTCAACTGTCCCAACTACCGAACTGCTTGCCGGTACGAAAAATGCGCGCTAGCCAGAGATTGGCGGTGAAAAACCTGTGTAACAGGTGTGCGAACGCCAAAGCGTAAGTCCGTGTTGACGCCAAAGGGCGATAACGAACCACGACGCGCGCCAAGCGAAACGCAAGGCGGAGAAGCATCCGTGAGTGCCGGTCGCTTCGAAATCGCGAATCAACAAAACGCAATGAAAAAGAATAATTAAGAACTTAAAGAGGGAATAATAAAATATGACAGAATTAACGTAGAGAAATAAATGAGATGTTAAATTAAAGGGAATTTAAAATGCCGAATAGTGAGAACGATGATTTAAATTAATATAAAAGAGAAACAATTAGAATTATTAGGATTAAATATTCAAAAATGGGAAATGTGCACGTGGGTACGATAACATCGTAAAATAGTTGAAAGTGGCACGTTTGCAACGTGACACTACCTATTATTAAATCGCAGTCCGCCTTTTGTACCACGTAAAATTTATCCTGGATTTCTGTTTCATCTACGTAGACTTTATGCCAGAAAAAACCTGTTGGCTTAATTTCTTCTCCACCTATGCCTGATATGTATATATTGTCTCTGGTTAGTTTTGGCGTGTTTATTGCAGTATGATATCTTGAACTGGCGATTGAAATATCGCTTCCTGTATCAATTATTACGCTTGTTTTTATTCCGCTAATATCTAAGATTCTTCCTTTTTTACCATTTAACATGCCCATATTAACTATTTTTCTTTGCGCGTTTTGGGTCTCATTTTGATATTTTGTTTCTCGCCAATCTTGATTACGTTGCGGGTAAAAATTTGAATATTCTTGTTCTGTATTATTCGCCATGGCGCATTTCGCACTCACGTGACCAGGGTTGCCACACGCAAAACAGATTATATGCGACTCTTTGCTTCCATAATTCATACTGTGTCTATTGTCAATTTGGCGTCTTTTCAAATTGGCGTAATCAGCCACTCGCGATCTTCTGTCATCAAAATCGCTACTTGTAGCCTTAACTGATTGTTTATTGTAAACCCTTTGTGCTGTTTCGTAATTATCTAATTTATTAACTAAGTCATCAATTTTCTTTATTACTAATAATTCCTCTATGAAATGTGTTTTTGTTTCCGTAGGTAAATTATGCCTGATTTGATTAACAACAATTAATTCCGCCAAATCTTCAAAGTTATTTACGTGAAGGCCTTCAATCCATTGTTGAAAATACACCTTTATCTCATAAGCGAAATCTCGCCAATTGGCTGATGGCTCCTTTTTAGATGAGAAAAATTTCAGCCTAAATTCCTCTGGTGATAGCTTGTAGCGTTTTAGTAGTATATTTTTTATGTAATCGTAATCGTGAATTTCAGGTTCGTTTTCCCTTGTTATTATATTTATCATATCTAACGGCATTAGATTAATTAAATAATTTACCCATTCTTTTTTATCAATGCCTGTTTGTGCCATTTGCCTTTGGTACATAGATAAATATAAACTAATATCATTCGAGCTATCATATTTAGTTAATAATCTAAGCAATTTGAATTGCTTACCTGGATTTGTCCTTGGGTTATCCTCAATGTGTTCTCTTGAATTTTCTTGTATCTGCATTTTCTTGATTTCAAAATCTCTTTCGCTTTCGCGGTCTTTTTGCTCCGATTCTATTTTCCATTTTCTCTCTTCCATTTCCATTTTCAATCTATTTTCTTCAATCTCTGCTTGTAATTTCTTCTCTTCACTTTCTCTTTCTGCTTGTAATTTCTTCTCTTCCAGTTCTGCTTGTAATTTCTTCTCTTCCAGTTCTGCTTGTAATTTCTTCTCTTTCTCTTATCTTTCTTTTTTCTACTTGCTATCACTACTTCTAATCGATCTCGTATAAAATCTTCTTCGTAGCTCTCCCAACTCTTGATCAGCTTTATTAGGATAGGTATTGTTGGTTTTTCTGGTGCTTCAATTCCGCATTCTTCGCAGAGGTTTATTAGATCAATTCTCTTGGCTTTATTTAGAGTTCCCATCTTTCAAAAATTGTGCTTGAAGTGATACGATTACGGTTTCACCTTGCTAATTCGTAACCAAACTTTTGATACTGGCATTTTACAACACTTTACGTTTGGTTTCCAATTCACTACTAGTGGCTTTTACTTTTTAATAATCCCGGCATTCCGAGCCCCAAAAATGTGAGATAAATACGTATAAATAGGCACTTTACTGAACCAATATGACAAATAATTGATGAACAACAAAATATGCATTTTAATTTCAACTAATAACACTTTTGGTCGAAACTATACAACAAATTTACATTACGATAATCCAACCAGGCCTAACGGCTATATCCATTTTACATCTCGCTTCATAATAAAAATTAGAACACTGGCTCTTATCCAAATCTCGCGATTCAAACCATTTATAACTCGTGCATAGTTAGTTCATTTGATGAAGTGAAGTTTCTAACCATGGGTAATAACACTAGAGAGAGAGAGTCAGTTCATATCGTTTACATGAAGTGCTCAAACTGGAATCCTACATATATATTTTTTAGTTTTAAATCTTTTAGTGGCTGCCATTTTGAAACAAGATGGTGGACCAAGCTGGCCAACAAACTTGGTCTAGATATTGGTGAGAATACACACACTTAGTTACATTCAAATCAGTTTATATCAATACGAGTGCTATCGTATGACATAGATCAGATATCCATATATTTAAAGCGTAAAGTGCATTCTGTCAAATTCCACATTCTTTTTTCCACACAAAAATAGTCTCATTGCACATGCTTCAACTTTTTATGAAGGCTTCTCCCCTCAGAAACAGGAAACCTGTTTAGCCTAGCGGGATTGAAAAGAGTTGATTGAAAACTGAGGGAGATTGATTGAGACAGACTGAAATGATGACAGATTGAAAACTGAAATATGGCCATTGCGTTGAGAGCTAAAGTTTTTTTTTTTTAAGAACTCATGTTTTACTTAATATGCAATTTTTTTCCCACAAAATTTTAAAGAGAGCTTGGATACAGTTATATTTATAACCGATTGAAATTTCAGAGAGTTTGGAAGATGAGAACTATATTTTTATTGCTATGTTAAAGGAGCGAAAACAAACGAACAAAAAAGCAAGAAAACATTTCTTTTACAACTAGATAACAATATTTTTTCACGAAATTTTTATGCAGGTTATAAAATTGATTTATTTATAACCAATAAAGATTTCAAAGAGTTCGGACAAAAGGAACTTTTTATTTTAAAACTATGAAACGACCCTACATGAAAAAACAAGAAAATGGGCGCTTTTATCACTAAATATCAATATTCTTTCATGAATTTTTCATTAAAAAATATAATTTCACACAAAATCGGGTTAAAGATATAAAATAATAAAAACTTGATTAATTTTTTTTTTTTATTGTCACGGACCCGGGCAACGCCGGTCGGGTCAGCTAGTATATATATATATAAATCAACATTTGAACGAAGGGTGGTTTTGAGTTATGGGGGGGTGATGATCGGTGAAACTATACCGAAATTTTCCAGAATTGCTGCAATAGGTAGCTTTTTACTTTTTGTAATGAAAGCTACTTAAAAGGCATTATTTAAACTATTTATTCAGGATCTCTCAATTGTTTCCTCATATCATAATTAATATTAAATTATGATTATAATTGTTATAAGCATAATTGGATCTATTAATTGATAAAAACATATTTAAAAAAATATATTATACAGTATTTTTTATTTTTGTTTTATTTTCTATTTTTTAGTGAACGGTTTGGCACTTAAATAACCTCATTTTTGTTGTAACTCGTATAATTGTAACCATAAAGAATATCTAGCAATTTATCATCTGTGCCTGGTGGATGAAAAAATAATTATAAATTCATAAATTAATTTTAAAATAAGTTCTAAAAATATTAAAATGTTGTACTGTTTTTGGAAACGTGCCTGTGTGCATAATTTTTATAATTCTAGCATATTAAGAAGTGAGTGAAAAATCTACAAAATTCCAGATTTACATATATGGGCCAAATTAAATAAAAGAGTGCAAAAAGGAAAATAAATTTGATTATATCAGGGTGCCAAAAAATGAGCCTTATCTACCCACCTCTTTTAAGTGGATCTTGCTGCTTACTCAGATGGTAAAATTATATATCCATGAAAATTATTGAAAAATGGATGAGTATAACAGAATGATTGATGTTTATTAAGCAAATAACTTAACTAAAATGATAAGCAAATCAGCATAAAATCTGAAGTTATAGAAAATAAAATAATATTTTTTATGTATAAAATAATCAATATTTTAGCTTATTCTGCAAAAATAATTGTTACATTAAATCAAAGAACTTAAAATACTAGATAAGTCCAGCACGGAGGTGGATTTTTTTAAATTATTTTTTTTATATGAATACATGATCATCAAAGAGTAGTTATTTTTCTAATGAATTATTTTTCAGCATAAAAATAATAAATATTAAACAAAATAACTATGAGTTACGTAGAAAGTTTGTTTAAACAAATATACAGCATTTTTCTATTGGATTTATCTTAGGAGGAAATCCACGAACATTAAACTTTGAATATATTTTATACAGAATAGCAACAGTTTATAAAAATATAATTACTCACAATATGACTTATGAGAGTTTTTAAAATACACCAAGAAAAGTTTTACACTAATGTGGAACAATCTTAATAACTTTCTAGCTAATCCAAAAAGATTAAATCTAGCTACTTAAAATTATTTTACTTAAAGAAAAAAAAATGGTGTGCACATAAAAAAAAAAAAAAAAAAAAAAAGAAAAAAAAGTGTGGTGTATTAGTGATTAAGAAAAAAATAGCATGACTCCACAAAATAAAAAATATCTTTAATAAAATTGAATTGTACATAAATTAGCTGCTTTAATAAATTTGATTTTTTTTCTTTGAGCATAAGCTAATAATAATAAAGGCTGAAGCACTTTCAGTAAGGTGATGGGAACTCATATAGGAAAATTGCAGTGCTGATAAAGACAATTAGCAAAAAATAGGAAAATATGACTTGAGTTTCTTTGGTTTTTGGGAGTGATGTCCTGACAGCTTTCCATTCAAGAAATGAATCTGCCCAACTGCAAAGTTCTGCCTGCAAAGAAAACAGGCAAGAACATTCCTATTACAACTTATACACGTATATTATGAAAAACGTGTAGAGCAATTCATGCACATATATATACATTTATATATATATAGTGAATACTGCTCAATATGAAATAATAACTAAGCCACTAACTTCTCTGATGAAGTAAGCTTTCAATAATGTTTTATCCGATATCCTAATAAAAAATTATTGAATATGTATATTCTAACTGCATTCCCTTTATGTATCATCTTTCAGATAATAAAAAGTAACAGAAAACTTGCTTTTTCAAACATAAATAAAAACAGTACCAGATAAACTTAAATTAATTGATAGTATAATTAATAATTTGTTAGCATTACTTTTTAAACTGCTACTTTAAATATATGTAATCTTTGAAAACTAAATAGATAGTTGATTGATTTCGGGGCATTACAGTCATATTTTGCACGCAAGGAGTTACAGACTGTAATCTTCGTTTAAATAGGGATTTGACCCACAACAAACATATAAGGCTAAAATGGTATTTGAACACAGCACCACTTGACTAGCAGCCAGCAACCTAATTACTAGATAAGCAGGTTCTAAACTAAATGAAGTTATATTATAAGCTACTGAAAAGTTTAAAACAACTTTGATTTGTTCATATGTAACATATATTTAAATTTTAAAGCAATTTACTTTTATTACAATTCAAACAGGTTTCACCCCTACATAATTTCAAAATCAACAAATAAAAAATTGTATTAAAAGCATAAATAATAAATTCCAGTAAATCATATTGAACAGTAAAATATAAAATGTAATTTTGACATTAAAATAATGTATCTAATGAAAAACCACAACCAATACAATTTACCATAGCTATCATTTATATATAATCTTGTAACATTTCATTGCAAACATACAGAATTTTGCATTTAATGAACTAAATATTTATAAACAGTAAACAATACTAACTACAAATTAAAAGTTTATCTAAATTATACAACTATGATAAATACTGATGTAAATTAAGTTAATAAACAATCTTTACTTGCAATGACAGTATTTAATAGTGTTAATTATTAAGAACTACAAATATTTTACTTTAATTAAGCAGTACACACACACAAAATCTGTTTAAAGAATGGTTTTCTAAACTAATTAGAATAGATGCAGCACACAGAGAAATAATTAAAAAATAAAAACCACAGCAATTAAAACATATAAAAAAATATTAGTCACAAAACAATAATTTTAGCAGAAAAATAATTAAAAATTAATACGAAGTAATGTTTTGAATTAAGTTTAATATATGCATTTACTTACACCTAAGCTGATCAATAAAATGGGTTTGGTCAAAATAATTATTGTTTGTTGGCGTTGTTGCAGACTATATATTTATTTCATTTTTTGGAGCATATCCAATGAGAATAGATATGATTTGGACTGCGAGTCACACCACAAAATTTTCTTTCTTTCTTTCTTTTTAACCTTTCTAACATAAATGAAAAGTGTTTATGAATTTGATTTGTCTGTCTGTTCATGCTGTAACTCGCATAAATATATTCGGATTGTCATGCAATTGATATAGGTTATTGAGGTTTACTATGATGGCATGTTCGGCATTGAAAACGAAGTGTGCAGCACGTGTAGTTTTTTTTTTACAGGGACACTCAAAACAATTCTGTTACCTTACGGTCTATGGGTAAAAATCATTTGCGGTTTATTTTAATGATTTTACACAATTTCAAACGTATTGAAATTGATATATATCACTGAGGTGCACTACAAGAGGGTTTATTTTAATGTTTCACTATTTCAAACATATTGAAATTGATATATGGTTCCACTAAGGTACATTACAAGAGGCTTACTACAGAATATTGTGTGTATAGCATTCATTGTTCATTTACAGGGACACACAAAAGAATTCGGCACTGTCTGTTAACAAAAAATCTGCTAGAAGTGCTTTATCAGTTGCTGAATGCGTTTCTAAATTTAAAAATTAGCATACTATGTAGTATATATACAGAGCTATAGATCATATACAGGGCTGCACAAAAGAATTAAGATATTTTTCCAAATATTGTTGGTAATTCCTGAAATTGAGTTTTTAAGTATGTTATGCATTTTCCAAATTGTTTACTTAGTATAATCTTTCACCTTATTAAATGGTAAAGATTTGTAAAATTATTTTGGAAGTGTTTAAAAATGTTACATAATCTATGATTGACGCATGATTTTTCATTCTTTTTTTAAATTAGAGAACCCTGTTTCTAATAAGGTTCTCTTAAATTCAAACTTGCTAGTTTCTGACATATTCCTGAATTAATTTTTGTTTGCAAGTGAAATATACACAATATTTCATTATTATTTATTGAATTTAATTAAAAGAAATCTATGTATAAGAAAGAAAAACACTGAACACTTATCATGTATGGAATATTAGGAAAAAGGATTTCAAATTTTGTTAGACTAAAGCAAACATAATTAAGCACAAAAATATCTATATATAAAAATAAAATGTACTTTTTAAATTTATAGTTTTAAATTACATTAAACTATTAATCATTGGATTCTGAATATTTTTAAAGGGCAGTTCTTTTAAAACCAGAATGGTAAATAAAAATATTAAATAGACAAATTTTTATATGTAGATAGATTATTCAAATTTTTGCTTTTAATTTGGTGAAAATTTAATTACATTTCTTTAACTATAATTTACAAAATTTTATAATCTTCAATTTAAAGGATTTAATTATTATTAGAGGGTAAAGGGTGTCATAAGACTACATGCAAAATTAACACAATTTATCAGTCATTCGAATGATTTATTCTCTTGAACATTCCAAATACCTTTTCAAGGGAAATTAGTAATGCTACTGTCTTATATGCACAAAAATAATTTCAGAATTTATTTTACCAGTACTTCATGCAAATATATAAATGTTTTGGGTTTGGACTGTACCAAAATTTCCTCTTTTGATATTGTTCCCCCCCCCCCCCCCCCAACCATGCCTTCAAAATTTGACATACAATATCCTCTCACTCTATTAGTTTCAGCTACAGATACCTCTAAAACAGGTAAAGTAATTTTATGACCACCCTATAAATAACGTATGAGCTCCTATGTTCAGCCATCACCCCGAAGGTAACCACGATAAGATAAAACTAGGGGCTTGTTAGAGTATTTGTCCCAATGTTTAAAAAAAAGAAGTATCTTGTTGAGTGGTGTCTTGAATTGTTTTGTTGAGGGAGAAGGAGTGTTTTCCCTTCATTCCCATCCGATTCCAGTTTAGCTAAAGGATTTGTTCTTAAAATATAACTCTCTGCTATATTATATATATATATATATTTTAAATGTTTAATATGCAGCAAACATAGTTTTAATACATAAATTATATTTACAAACATTTGCAACTTGGAGTAAACTTATGAATTCATATAAAACTGCTTATTTTTTTACACATATATTATGAAAGATGTTTACTAAGCATACAAAATGGTAAATGAAGTAACTTTTGACTTAGATTGGTTAAGGTGTGAAAACTGTCTTCTGCCTGGCAATCTGCAGCATAGTTAAACGGTCAAGTTTAATTTGCGTTTGTGGACCAATATGCATCATTTTTGGCAGACTTGCCAACTTCTCAAAGTCAAAAATCAGGAGACATTTTACAACATTTCGTCCCCTCCCTCCTCGCAAAAATTTTAGCATTGGCTTAATTACTACTTGAGGGAAGAAAAAGAAAAACACTGCTATACTATTTGCATATTTAATACACCAAGATTAGTCACTAGATTTTTAATTTTCAGCATTGCAATTATGAGAAAGAAATTACTAATAGTTGTGGAAGATTTAGCAGTTTTTTAGAAAAGAACTTTCAAAATTCTGTTCATAACAATATCCATGAAGGCTTAATTTTGCCATCAATACTTTTTTCAAAGTATCATCACTCGTGTTTGATCTGAACTTATTTATAGTTTTACAGGGGTGGAAAATCAAAAATCCATTTTTATAGCATGTTTGGAGGGGGTGAAATATCTGTTTTGGTGCAGTAAATTACAGTTTTGTAGTGGGTTAATTATAATTTGTAGCAGCTCCAAATTAAAAGTAAATATGTTTTGTTAATAGATTTTAATTTACCATTGTGCATATATACGATTTTAACAGAATCTGGTTTCACTTTTCAGCTCAATATAGTAAATTTTATCTTCTGCAAATTTTATACGATTTTTAGTGTTTCTTCAAGTTTTGCCATTTTTGCAATTTGCAAAAAGAACCTGGTTTCAATCTTTTAGCCCACTGCAGTAAATTTTGACGAAGTTCTCGACCCCCCCCCTCACAATATTCACGATCGTAATAAGAATTCTTCATTCTCTTCACCTAGTGAATTTTTCATTGTTTAAAAAATAACAGACTGTGTAGCTTCTTCAAATATTAAAATTGATAAGGCATTGTTACCAAATCGATTATTGCTAGCTGATCCTACTTTTGACATACCGGGAAAAATTCATTTAATAATTGGGGCACAACTTTTTTATGAAATAATAAAAGAAGGGAAAAATCTCATTTCACCAAATTTAATGTTTCAAAATTCGGTGTTTGGCCTTATTGCTACTGGAACTGTTAAAATCAAGAGTTCTAATTCATATTGTGGATTGACATTTAATTTCGAACTCGAGAATATTGAATCTAATCTTAAAAAATTTTGGGAAATAGAAAATATTTCACCTGACCGTCTTCTAAGTAAAGAAGAAGAATTCTGTGAATCTCATTTTCAAAAAACTCACAAACGGATGATACCGAAAGGTTTATTGTTGAAATGCTGATTCAAACTGAACAGTTAAATTTGTTGGGAAATTCTAGAAACTTGGCAGAAAAGCGTTTACAACAAACTGTAAGAAGATTGGAAAATAATAGTGCTATGAAAAAACTTTATTGCGAATTTTTAAATTAATATGAAGCATTGGAGCATATGGAGAGAATTTCAGTCGAAGACTCTCACTCAGTAGTTTATTACATGCCTCATCATGGCATTTTTAAACCGGATAAATCCTCTACTAAATTAAGGGTTGTCTTTAATGCCTCTGCCCCTACCACAACCGGAAAAAGTTTGAATGAGTTTTTAAATTATGATGAAATCGAAGATGTTTCCTTTTTCTCTAAGTCTGAAACTTCAGTTAAAACTTTAGGTATGGTTTGGCAATCTAATAAAGATCAATTTGTGTTTAGAGTTTCGGTGAAAGAACAAGAATCATACACTAAAAGACAGGTTCTTTCTGTCATAGCAAAATTGTATGATCCTCTTGGGCTCATTGGCCCAATTATTTCCAAGGCCAAGTGTTATCTTAAAAAATTGTGGCTTTGTAAAATAGGATGGGACGAGATCATTCCGGAACCCCTTGCTAGTGATTGGTGTAACTTCGTAAGTCAACTAAAGAATATTGAAAATATAACAAGTCGATACATTTTAACTCCTTCCACAGAAGCAATATTTTTTCTTGGTTTCGCTGACGCTTCTATAACAGCTTTCGGTGCTGCAGTTTACTTATATTGTTTAAATTCATCCAACTTGACCACATCAAACCTCATTGCGAGTAAATCAAAAGTGTCACCTCTAAAGACCATTTCCGTGCCAAGACTGGAACTATGCTCCTGTTTGCTTCTTTCTCAACTTGTCTCCAAAATTCTCCCTTCCTTACAACTAGACATTCAAGAATTAATTTTATTCTCAAACTCAACTATAGCATTGGCATGGATAAAAACCCCTGCTCATCTATTAAAAACTTTCATCGCAACTAGAGTCTCAAAGATTCAGTCTCTAACTGAACAATTTTATTGGAAACACATTCCTTCTAGTAATAATCCAGCTAATATAATATCTCGTGGAACATATCCTCAGGAACTTTTAGATATGGAGCCAGGGCTGTAGCTAGAAGTAAAAATTAGGGTGTGCTCAAGAAAATGTAGGGGGGGGGGGGGGGGGGCTCATATTATTTCTCTCACTGTGACACATGCACGCACAAACACAGATATATATGATCAAAGTATTATATAGAAAGGTAAATTAGTGCACATTGATATTGTAGGCCCTATGTTTCTTATTAAATTGTTTCTAATAACCTTATATGATGCTAAGAAAAGTGAAGGCTGCAGACAGGGATGTAATGGAGGATATACGGTGGATACGGCGTATACCTTCTGGATTATTTTAAGGTATACCATATATCCTCTTCTCAAATACACTATAGCATATGCTTTTTAGAGTATACCCTCTGCCTAAAACGTATGCCCTTTGGTTTTTTTACAACTACATCACTGGCTGCAGAATGAAAATTTTCAGCGTATAATCATTAGAGATCGATCGAAACAGGTTTTTAAGACCGAAACCGAAAGTGTAAAAAATATTTAAAAACTGATTAATACATGCATAACTGCATATAATTATTAATTACAAATAATAATAATTACGTTACTAATTAATTTATTAATTATACGTGTATTGAACCACATTTCTAACAAACAAATGTACATATATATGCACCTTTTATGCTCCCATATGTGCAATTTTTTACAAACAGGAGTGTCATTTGGGAAGGTTAGGGGGGGGGGGGGGGGTCAGTTTCCTCCTCAAATAATGTGATAAGAATGTATGATTCATTATAGGTTAGTTTAAGTAAAGGGCACAAAAGCTAAAATAATTTGTTTAATTTGACTAAAAAAGGAAAATTGGCATTAAGACAACATTCAACATTTTAAGCCTAGAAATTATTAATTAATAAACTTTATTTTCCACTTCAGTATTCTTAAAGTGAGACATGTTTAACATTATTTTGTACTTTAGCTAATTTTAAATATATATGTAAGGATAAAAATGTAACAGTTGTCAATTTTCTTTTAGGATGTGCACAATAAGGTCAATCTTTGCTCACTCACTGCCCCCCCCCCCCCCCAAAAAAAGGTTTGCCACTCCCTGTCTCCCTAGGAAAGCAATGAAATGGCTCCGCTGTTGGAAAATTTTAACTCTGGTGCCAAGCTGACTCTCTGTGCCGCTATCCAAATCTATTTATTTTCATATAAAATAAAACACAATTAATTTATCAATAAGACAGAAATTGTTTCCAACTATACGAATTTCATCTAATAAAAAGATATTTTAAGTATACATACCTCGATATAACTTTTGTAATAAATTTCGTAAATCTTCAGAGTTTTAACAACACCTTCCTCATAAAGCATTCGAAGCAATCTGGAGTTTCAAAGTAAAAATTTCTATCACTGATAAGTTTGCAGCTTTTAAAGATCACGTGATAAGCGTCTTTTAAGTTTAGTCATATATGCATTGCTTGCTTTATAATTTACGCTCGCATCATAAATCAGTCATGACCAGGTTTTCACAAATGCGGTCGCCAGGTCGCCACTGGCGACCAACTTTTTTTTTCTGGCAACTAACTTTTTTAATCTGACTTTTTTTGTATCATTTATTTATTTATTTTTTACAAAAATTGAACTAAAAAATGAGCACAAACGACATTTTCTCTAAAGCGAAGTTAAAAAGGCATTTTCCATTTCATGCACATAAAACACCATTCTTTTCCGCTCTAGTCGGCTAGTCATGTGATTAGAATGTGAGGAGAGGGGGGGGGTTCAATAACAAATAGTCTTATGTGGCTTCTAAAAATTGGATGCAATGATAAAAAATGCTTACTTTTTTGTATGTTTCAAATCAGATTTTTGTGTTCAGAATTAAAACTTTTAATCTATTACATTCATTTTAAAAGAATAATAACATATAAGTGATTATAAGTAATTCATTCGAAGTAAATCTATAAAACTTAATTAAAATTTCAAGAATAATAACAAATAGTCAATAACAAATAGTCTTATGTGGCTTCAAAAAATTGGATGCAATGATAACAAATGCTTACTTTTTTGTATGTTTCAAATCAGATTTTTGTGTTCAGAATTAAAACTTTTAATCTATTACATTCATTTTAAAAGAATAATAACATATAAGTGATTATAAGTAATTCATTCGAAGTAAATCTATAAAACTTAATTAAAATTTCAAGAATAATTCATTTTAATAAAAATATGTATTATTTTTTAAAATATTTTTTCCCGGCTTAAAATGCTTGGCGCCTCGCGTCTGTTTGCACCACACGTGTTGGACATTGCCGTCACTCTGTCTTGGCGACAAGTGTCTGGTTCAGAGTTGTTTCTCAATAGTATTTATAATTACATTGTTTGGATTATTATTTGCAGTAAATGGAAATAAAAAATCATTGATTGCACTTCAAAAAGTTTTTTTTTTTTTTTTTTTTTTTTTTAAATTCTCATTGTAGATTGTTGGATCAAAACAAACCTCAGCCGGCTGCTGATTTCGATTTAATCCAGCACGGGAAAATATATTTTTTCTTTCCTTTTTAGCTACGAAAACAAACGTTTACGTAATAACTCGTAATATTACGCGTTAATAGCCCTCGAGTTTGCGAACATCACAACGTTTAATTAAATTTCTTGTAAGATATCTCATTATAGATGCTGCAAAGTTACAAAATATTAAGAAATAAATTTGAAATTATATTCACAAACACACACACACACACACAAACAAACAACAACAGAAAAAATTAACTTATTTTTAATTTGGCAAAACTATTGCAAATGTCATTAAATGCAAATTTTGAAATAATTAAATCAGAATTATTTGACTTTTTTATTTTGATAGGCTAAATAGGCATAAAATCGTTTTCCGGCTTCACTATTTTATAGATGCCCTCTCATCCGATATAGATTTTGTAGCACTCAACTATTTGAACATTTGAAGCATACGGCAATCAGCATTTCCCGAACATGTCGGTTAATTCAGAGTTTACAATATTTCCTTTATTATTAATATTTTACACAAATATATAACTTTGATAAGTTTCCTTAGAAAACTTAGTTATTATGCACTATAATAAACTATGTAACTAATAATTCTAAACTATGTTTGTTATTATTTTTTCTGACTTAATTCCTAAGCAAACGTTTGTACTTTTTAAAAATCAATAACGGGGAGGAGGGGGGGGGGGGGGGGGGAGTGTTAAATATTTTTACTGGCGACTAGAATTTATACCTGGCTACCAGATTTTTTCAAATTTGTAAAGCCCTGGTCATGACGGATAATGATAAACAGTGGAGTTCACAGCAATAAACAGTGTCTTATTTTAGCCGATACTACTCATATCAATGAGTAAAGTTGAAAATTTCCGAAAGAAGAACGAGATTTTGAAATATAGATAATTTCGGTCAGGCCAAAATTTTAGCAGCTGTTTCGCCGAAAACGAATATTCGGTAAAACTCTGATTTTGTGCCGAAACCAAAATTTCGGTTGATCTCTAATAATTATACTAGTGAAATATAAGTGATGATGACAATAAGTAAATAAAAAGCTGACAGTTCACCTGTTTCAAAAGAGTTGCAACCGTTACTTTTTTTTCTGAATATTCCATGCTCTTAAGGATTCTAAAGTTATGTTTTTATATGATAAAAAACATTAGAAAAATCAAGGGTGTATTTTGCATTTTAAAATTATTTTTGTGTCTAGTCAAAAGCTAAAACCACTTGTATTTAAATTGGCTATAACTCATTAGAATAACTTTGTTTTATGCTAATAATGAAAAACGCTGCAAAATGAAAAATTTCAGTATATAACTAATGCAAAAGTCAATGTTTGCATCGGCAAAAGGTTGCTAATTCTGAGTATGTGCAGATAGGATGCGCGCCTATTGAAGTAGTTATTTGCAGTCTTTACACAAATACTACAATTTAGTATTTGTGCAAAACTGAAAAAAGCCCCCAAAACTAAGTTGAATTTTTGAACAGTTTCATTTGGATTTTTAAAACAGAATTTCATTTGGTGGCCTTGGCAACTTTCCCAGGAGGGGGGGGGGGGCTCAAAAATTTTCAGGGGTGCTGAGCCCCCCCTGGCACCCCCCTAGCTACGGCCCTGTATGGAGCTGTGGTGGAAAGGTCCATTGTTGCCTAATAATCTCTTGGACTTGACAGAAAAGGGGAAAAAAACTGACTTTCCAAATAATGATGCATATTCAAACGAACTGAAATTGAACTGCAACATTAATTTGCATCTTATTAATAATGGCTTTGATTTTCTTAACAATTTTTGTGATTTAAGTAACAGTTATTTTAAGTTAATTTGTATTTTAGTTTAGGGATGAAATAATTAGGGTTGGTGGTCGTTTAGATCAATCAAATTTATCTTATGATAAAAAATATCCAATTCTTTTACCAAAAGATCACAGGCTCACACTTTTAATTTTCCAGTATTTTCACTTAAAAAATTTGCATGTTGGTGCTCAAACCTTGCTTCATTTTGTGAGACAAGAATTCTGGCCTTTAAATGGCAGAAATATAGCCAGAAAAATCGTGCATAATTGCATTGTTTGTTTTAAAAACAAACCTAAAATTGCAGAACAAATTATGGCTTTGTTACCTAAAGAAAGGGTAAATATCAATCCCTCCTTTACAAATTCAGGCATTGATTTATGTGGCCCATTTTATATAAAATATAAACACCAACATAAAGGAATTTTTAGTAAAATTTATGTCACAATTTTCGTCTGTTTTGCTACTCGTGCAATTCATTTAGAAATAATAACAGATTTAACTTCTGAAGCTTTAATAGCTACCTTAAAAAGATTTGTAGCTAGGCACGGAATTTGTACCATCATCTTTTTCGATAATGCCTCCAATTTCGTTGGTGCGAATTCAGAATTGAAAAAATAACATAAAATTGTAAAAAATCAATCTGAGGAATTGGCTGCTTACTTATTGGCTAGTTCAATTTCTTGGAAATTCCTTCCTCCTAGATCCCCTAATTTTGGTGACTTGTGGGAGGCAGGAGTAAAATCCTTTAAGCACCATTTAAAAAGAACAATTGGAGATTTAAAACTAACTTTTCAGGAATTTTTAACTGTCGTTAATCAAATCGAAGGTATTTTAAACAGTAGGCCTCTAATACCTTTATCTTCCGATCGAAATGATTATGAAACTTTAACCCCAGGACATTTTTTAATCAGCTGCCCTATAAATAGCATCTGTGAACCAAACTTGACTGACCTTGCCAATAATAAACTTAGTCATTGGCAGCGAGTTACAAAAATTAATCAATTAATTTGGAAAAAATGGAGTAGAGATTACTTAAATAACCCTCAACAGCGAACAAAATGGTTAATTGAAAAAGAAAATGTTAAAATTGGAACTATGGTTTTATTAAAGGATAGTAATTTGTCAATGTGTACCTGGTCAGTAGGTCGCATTCAAGATGTAATGTATGGGAATGATGGTAAAATTAGGGTCGTGCTTGTTAAAACTCCAAATGGTATATTCAAACGAGGAATTTCTAACCTTTGTATTTTGTCCATAAATGATCCTTTATTATAATGTAAATATTTATTTTTCTTATATTTCTTGTGCATTTAAATTTGAAAATTTTTGCAGTAACTTTGTATTTTAATATTATAATTGAATTGAATTGTATATTTATATTATTGATTGAATTGAAAATTGCATTAGAATTGAAGATTTATTGTTAAAAAGGAAAAAAATTAATTGTTTACAACAAAGGACATTTGTCTAAGATATATTGCTGAAATAAATATTTCAGTGGTGGCCGGTATGTTGGCGCCTCTCTTGGCTTCTAATATCGCTTGGCGATAAATGTAAATCAGAAGTCATTTGCTCTTCACTTCGTTCAGTGTCTCCAGTTGGGAGCTCTGAAAACCAATAGTTTGTTAATAAAAATAGTTTGTTAAAGTGAATTCGTTGAAATATTATAGATAGTTATTTTAAATACAGTCCACTCATATTCGTAATCACCAACGATGCTGGCTCAAAACTTTCCAAATACAAAATAAAAGACATATGTTGCTCTTAAGTGCTCAAAAAATATTTATGATGACAGTAGTATTTGAAGAAAGCAGTGATCTACCATACAAATCTCATGAACATTTCATAGCTTCAACCAATATTAAAAAGGAAGCCAGATTCAGCTAAACAATGTTTTACTGAAGATTATTTTATAGTACACAATTAAATTGATAGACTTTCCATTCAAGCAAGCAAACCCAACGAACTCTGCCAACGGATTCTGCCGCGGGCCTCGGCCCGAGGCTCCATAAATAGTCAACCTACTGACCCTGCAAAAGTAATCACACTGAACTTCAATTCAAAATCCAACGATCATCTCAACCGTCAAGTGCTTACAAAAGCATCCAATCAGCACGCTTAAAACTGGTTACTACGTCATAAAACCCCGCGATACTAGCTCCACCTGACGAAAATGAAGAAGTAAAACACCACCACTTCCTATGCAAATGCATGCTCACGGTTGAAAAATTGGCTTTCACTGCCGTTAAAAATGTACTGTAACTGTCCAAAGCTTGTTCTAGAACAAACCAGATCGTTTGACCTTGTCCTTGAACACCACAAAATTAACCTTGAAACCACCACGTCACTGACCAGCAGCGAGATGGATACCAAAAGAATAAAATGTTGTTGTATTTTTGGAAGGAAGAAACGGAGCGAGAAGCAATGGCATCATAAACAAATTGTGGCACTTTCAAAACAGAGACTGAAGACTGATAAACACACATAAGGGTAAAACTTACGCATAAAATGAGTTTAAATTTTAACCCTGTACATAAAATAAATATTTCTTCCCATTAGAAATAGTTTGAAAAAGAAATGATTAAAATTAAAATATTTGAAAAAACTATTTATTTTACTTAGAAAATAATGGAACGGACATCGGGATTTTTAACGAACTTTTGGAGCAAGCTGAAAAAGAAAAAACCATTTACATTCTGTTGTATTTAAATTAGCGATTCACCATTTTTAAAATTGAATAAATAACAAGAACGAAAAATCATGCGTCAAGCATAGATTATGTAGCACTTTCCAACGCTTCCAAAATAATTTTACAAATCATACCGTTTAATAAGCTAAAAGATAACTTCTAAGTAAACAATTTGGAAAACGCATAACATATTTAAAAACATAATTTCAGGAATTTCCAACATATACAATATTCGGAAAAATATCCGAATACTTTTATTCAGCCCTGTATAGGATATATAGAATTGTATATATACTACATAGGATGCTAAATTTTAGTTCAGTTAGGAAACGTGTAGCACATTTTAAAATTCTCCGTCTGGAGTTTGTCAATAAACAGAAATGTGTTCGCGAACTTTTGTGCTGCCCTGTATAGGATCTACAGAATTTATACACACCACGTAATAGACAAAAAGCAAGTTAACATTAAAATCGCGTTCAGTAACTTAAAACGCACTTCCAGGAATTATTGTTAACAGACAGTAGATAATTCTTTTGCGTGTCCCTGTAAATGAACGATGACTGCTATACACACAATATTCCGTAGTAAGTCTCTTGTAATGCACCTTAGTGATCTATATAAATTTCAATGCGTTTAAAATAGTGAAACATTATTTAAATAAACCGCAGACGATTTTTCTCCATAGACGTAATGTAACGGAATTATTTTTACTGTCCCTGTAAAGTAACTATAAGTGCTATGCACACCCTGTTCCATATTAAGCTTCTTCTAATGCACCTTAGTGATATATATAAATTTCAATGCGTTTAAAATAGTGAAACATTATTTAAATAAACAGCAAATGATTTTTCCCCATAGACCGCAATGTAACGGAATTCTTTTGAGTGTCCCTGTAAAAAAACTATAAGTGCTACACACTTCCGTTGAAATAGGGAACATGCTATAGATAACGATAATAACATATAAAAATTGCAGAGCAATCCGAGCATATTTACGGGAGTTAGAGCACGGACAGACGGCAGACGGCCAGACAAACCGAAGTCATAAGCACTTTTCAACTAGGTTGGAAAGTGCTAAAAAGGAAATGTGCTGTATAATTGAGATATTAGTTTAAATAAGAGAAATTTAGGAAAATTAAAAATGTTGTTAAATTAAAATTTTCTAGAAGTAACATTTACTAAAATTAAAGAAAAAGGTAAATTTGGAATATTGATTTAAAAGGAAAATAATTTAATATTTAATTTATTTAGAAATAAAAGTTATAATTTTAAGGTAAATGTATGATTTTAAAGTATTTACTACATTATTTATGTTTTTAATTTTAAGAACTGTTTGTAGTAAAAGTGAATAAATTAATGTTAAATGTTTAAAAGATGAATGAATTAAAGTTAAATATTTTAAATCATAACACTTAAGTTTATGAAATTTCAAATTTGGAAATTTTAATGTTTTACTTGTCAGAGCACGAGAAAATGTTTCTAAATATAAGACACAAAGACCTTCATTAAAAAAAAAAAAAAAAAAAAATTACATTTTAATATGTATACATCTCATTGCAAAATAAAGCCGATAAAAGCTGTACTTGATTTATATTTGGAAGTATTTTTCAATCATCAATCATTTAAGAGATAATCATCATAACCTTTATTTCGAATTACCCAGTATGTTGTCTATGGTAAAATGGAGCAAAGTTTTCTTTATTGAAATTTTATTGAACTACAAGGTAGATAAATACAAGGTAGAACTTCAGATAAACTGGTTGCAAAATAGATAGTTTAGGATAATTTTTTAAATGTACCACTGTTAATGATTTTTTCCCTTTTAAGTTAAGATCCAATAAGATTTTACTTAACTACATGTAGATATACTTTAATTACTAGCAAATAAGACTTATGTTGCATGTTGTCCACATTACTGAATAAAATGTATAACAAATGGTTGGATTTTGATATCAAAGGTCAAATTTATTGATTAATGTTGCATTCACCAGAAACAATTTGTGAAAGGCCCACTTCTAAAATTCTATAAATAATAAATATCTACAACTTTTAAATTCAGTAAAAAATTATAAAAGATATACAATTTTTACTAAATAACTATTCTACAATTATTAACTTTCAAAATCTCCCAAATATTAATTTTTTGGATTTTCCTTCAAATATTTTCTTAATTTGTACATAGTTGACAAGAAGAAAAAAAAAGGGTGGAAGAATAAGAATATTACCTCTTTTTTAAAAAAAAATAATTCAAAGTAATATTGTTAAGATAAAGTATATTTAAGGAGATTATAGTAATTTGACAATTCAAAATTTAAAGAAGTCATAATAAGCAGCATGTATGCCATTAAATTTATCTACTGAATGAATTTATTACACTGTCCTTATACAAAACAGTACTTTGCCAAAAACAATTGACAAAATTTATTGTACAGAATGTAATATATTAGTTGATAGCCTTGAAAATATAAAGACAAAAGCATAAAAAAATATATATATTCATCAATAACTTACGAACTAAAGTTTACACAACTAAATAACAAAACTGTTGAATATTAGTGTTGCAACTACCTCACATCATACACATTATTAATACTATCCGTAAATATTAATAACCTAAGTAGAATAGAAAAAAAAAAAAAGGAGGGGAGAGAAAGATTGCCAGGAAAGCTGTAAGGATATATTTTGATTTTTCACAAAGCAAACACAAAAAGCAAGAAAGAAAAATGTGCACACCAATGAAAATGCTGAAGAGCAAAAAATACAATGCTTTAATGTAACATAAAATACTGACACTCCTTAATTTGCTTATTTGTTAAAAAACAAAGTTAACTTAAAATTCCTAAGTTTACATAATTATCAGTAGCAATTAACAAAACTGTCACACTGCAGTTACTAAACAACTAATTATATCAATTTATATACTAATAATAAACATAAAATATTTTACTTACATTGGGCACTCCAATCTGCTTACAAGCATCTAAAAAATTATCAGCATTCCTTCTGCACTTAGGGGCAGGCAACTTAGGCTAAAAAGTGAACATATGAAAACTGTACATTCATAAAGCTACAAAACTTAAATATTAAATAAAATAAACATAAATTTTTCCAAAAATGTAGGAAAGCATTTTGCGATGTCTTAATTATGTTTAAGTTTAATAATAATGGATTTCTCAGCGTATATATAACAAACTCTTTGAATTCATGATGCCATGGCTCAAAATATCTAATTACATTGAGAAGAAAAAAAAAAATCCCTAAATTATCCATCTCTCTATCTATATACTATATCATTCTCTCTCTGTATAGATATATAAATGTATTATACTAACATGCATGACATAAAAATCTGTGTCACATTTTTGCTTTGGAGAATGGCAACACCTGTATATAAACAAATACAAAATATACTGTTACCATGTTGATTTTGATCAGTTCATTGCCACATGTAATAAAACTTTAATAAATTTGACAACAGATCATAAGTATATTTTTAGAAATGCTAGAAAGAGAGCTAGCTTTAAATGTTATGAAAACTCCTGAACAGTATCAAGAAAGAAGAGCAGAGAGAAAACAATCAGATAGAGATCGGCATCTACTGGAAAATTGATGAATTATAATAAGATTGCATGTCAAGGAAGAAAAGAGTTCAAAAGTTGATGATATTAACAGCAAATGTAATATAAAGTGAATGCTGTTATCATTAAATGATTTCCAAAATGTACTCTGTTTTTTCAAACCATACTTGCTATTAACAAAGGATGTGAATTTTCACTTTGCTACACTGCATACATTTTCATATACTTCATATTTTCTATTCCCGTATATGGTAATGTTATCTTAGTTAAAGTTTCTCTCTGATCAATCTCAAAACCACAAGTATTTCTATAACCCTTGGCAACGCAGGCAAACCAACATATGAATTGAGCATTTTATTAGACTAATATCTTTGTTTTTCTATGCTTCACTGCCAAATCCTTGATGAGTTAGTGACCTCGCCAAAAACTATTCTCGAAACTTTATTCGATTCTCCACTTTCATCCCTGTCACTCTAATTAAAAGGACCTCTGACCAGTTGCTTCTTCACCTTTGTTTTCCTGAGTATCTCTCCTCAGAACCCAACCGACATTCAAGCTATAGATATTTTCGTAAAATAAAAGGTACTTTCAAGTACTCAAACGTCTTGGAGTTTTTCTGGGCAAAGAATTCCTGGGTTTGCATAGCTGACAACTTTGTATTTCTGTAACTCACGGCTGACCTGTAACAATCATCACCATATTTACTTGGTGACCAATTTTCTTCAAATTAAAAAAAAAAAAAAAAAAAAAAAGCCTTTTGGAAAAAAGGTAGCTTCTGTTACTGTCCCATCTTTCTCTCTCTCTCTCTATATATATATGAAAGGATAAAAGCTAAACCCCTTTTTAAAATGCAAAATCCCTTTTTGCCCCTTTTAAAATTTTAAATTACCGTTTTAAAAAAATAGAAATTTAAATCAAAACTTTTAAATGCTTTAATAATTGTGTTTCAATTGATTGAAAATGCCGTCGCCCCTGTTAAATTAGTTTTCCTGCATCGCATCTTATAACTTTCAAAGATCGTTTTCTGACTCTTCATAAGAATATTTGTGCTGACGCTAACGCAATTTTAAAGTCTTGCGGCATCCGATCGGCCGATGGAGCCAACGCCTTTATTCCGCACAATCAATCACTCAGCTCGCGGCCAATTAAAATTAAAAATACGCCTCTTTTGACTTAGACGACCTCTAGCAGAAATAATGCAAAAACCTCATATTTATACCATTACACGGCTATCAGGAGCGAACTTTTTACGATTTCCCTCATCTAAACAAATCCACGCCAATCTGCTCTCTCGGAATTGCCTCGCGATGGACGAACCTTCGATGTCCAGACAGACTTAAAAAGCAGCTCTCACGCCAATATGGGCCTGGTTTAAAAGGATGCATGTAAGAAAAAGAAATAAACCAGGTTCCATAATAAACTGAGTCTTCCTTTAAACAGAAATACATTCACTCGGAATTTAACCAAATCCCGCTTACGGCCCAGGACTACACGAACATGCAAGGGAATCAGAATGAGCGCTTTGACGTACGGAGCCGCCATCAGTCCGCGCAGCCACCGGCCCGGCCCGGCGATCAAGGACCCACCGACGGAGCAACACGCTTCGTTTCAGAAGTCGAGTAGGACAGTTCATCTCAACGGGAAAATCCCAAAAACTAAACAGTTACGTAATCTACGCCCGTCCAGCCCAGCGAATACCTCCGTGAAAAAAAAAAAAATTCTTACAGCATACGGTGAAAGACTTACGGAATTTATCCCAAGAACTCAAAAGTACTTAATCTCCCTTCGTCAAAAGGAAAGTGAATCATTAACTTTCTCTTCATTCTCAATCTTGTGCAGTATTTCATTCTGCCGGCAAGAATCAAGTGTTTAGAAAGAAGTAGGTCAAATACACAGCTGTTTTCAATTTTCAAGAGCGCGCTGATAAAGAAATGAACTCAAGTGACCTATTAAGCGCCAGATGTTTGAGTTTTGGTTTGTGGACTATAGAAAAAAGGAAAGAAAATAAATCATTTGGTTAATGATCAGAGAAATCTTTCTGCGAAAGTTATTTTTTTTCTTATTGTTTCGCGTCGTGGTGGTGAAATGAAAGTAAAAGCTATTTTATTTATTTATTTTTTTTTTTGTTGTGTCCGGTGTGTTGTGTTTTATTTTGGATTTATTTAAAGTAAAGGTTACAGGTATGTAATATAGTTTTGATATTAACCTTAACGAAGAAAATTTTTTTTTTAAAGATCTTTTTAGTGAGAGGCAGTGGTTCTCAAACTTTTTATTTAATTTTTTATGCATGCCAAAAATAAATTAAAGAGGATTATTTTAGTATGCTATTACTTGTGTGAAAACTTTAATTATTTTTAAGTCAGCTATTTAAGTTCAAATATATAATTGTTTATGTATTGTGTTTAACGTAATTTTAAAGAGATGAAAGAGTAAGAATGGTGATTTTTATGAAAATTCTTTAGTTGTGTTGAACTGATAATTACGATTTTAATGAAAAATAACATTAACTAAACCTCATATTAAAATCATTTTTCTAGACAGTTTGAAAATATTTTAGCAGAAGTGAAAATTTTATTATTATTATAATATTTTTATTATTAAGTGTTAAACTTTTTAAAGATGATTTATATGCAATGTACTTTATAGTTAGTGAGGTTATTTAAATTTTTTTTTATTGAATTCAAGTTATTGAAAAAAAAAAAAAAAAAAAAAAAAAAAATTATTAAGGTGGATTTTAATTTTAAAAAGATGATTTTAACAGATATTTACAGATATAGTGTTACAAATTTTAAATAGTTTGAAAGATTTTTTCATTTTTATTCTTATGTGCTTTAATTGTGTATTATATTTCTGTGTAATTCAGTGATATTTAGTATTTATATCTATCATGAGTAACCCAACCCCTCCTAAAGAAGCAGAGGATTTAACAGACAAATCAGGTGACCCCGAAAAAGAAAAAAATCAAATTTCGAGCAAAGATGATAATCCTGTTAATAATCCTGAAGAGAAAAATAATCAGAAGTCTAGTCAGGAATCTGGAGGTGCACCAGAGACATCTGGTGTAACAATGTTAGGTGGACAGACCCTGTCAGCTCAAGCTGGGTCTGCTCACACATCAGTATCCGCCAACCCAAAAACGTCAGTAGACCCCGATATCATTGCGTTTTCTCCGCAAGATGGAATGTCTTGGATACCATGGTTAGCCTATTTCGAGAGTGTCTGTATAGGACAGGGAAAAGACGAGTGCTGGAAAATTAGGCACATACAGAAGTATTTAAAGGACAGTGCACTTACGTTGTACATTAATAATTGTCTAAATGTACTTCATTGGTCCGAATTTGTCACTTTGTTTAATGAACACTACGAAATTCCAGATACCCTTTCTCTCACTGATTTTTCACGTATTAGATATAAAGTTGGAGAGGACTTGAACGAATATTATCAAAAAAAGACTAAAGTAGGCCGAACCTTAGGTTTAGAGCAGAAACTTATCCTGGAAGGGTTAACGGAGGGCTTGCCATTAGAAATGCAGAAGTTAGTTATTGCAGGCAACCCCTCAACTACACATGCATGGCGTGAATTAGTTTTCAGAATTAGCAAACTGCAACTGGACAGAAAGGGAAATGAGAGCAAATTTGAAGCAAGCCCCGAAAACCCCAATCAGTATCGCCAATGGCGACCAAACCGACCTCCATATGAGAATGGACAGAATTTTAACAGGCAGTGGAACTACAGAGTTCCCTATCAAACACACCCCATTCGACCTTTTCCATCAAATCAAGCCAGAAATCCCCAAAATACGTTTAGACCGACTTCAAATGTTCCACCACGACCTAATGTACACCACCAGACCACTTTGCCGCCCTATCCATGCAAAGTTTGTCTTAATATCGGAATACCAAATGTGTATCATTGGGTGGGAAACTGCCCTTTTCGACAACAAGTGTTAGCAGTACCAACCCCTAGTCACAATATGACTTTGCCGAACCCCAACCAAGATCATAGCGCTAATGAGTCATCCCAAAATACATCTAGTAATCAATGACGATTTCTTATGTCCGGACATATACAAAAAGAAAAAGCTAGCTATAAAAAATCAAATAGAGATTGTCATAAAGTTACTTATGTAAAAAATGAAGACTCACTACCTTGTTTGATCGATACTGGGAGTTCGATTAGTGTTATTCCTTGTCATTTAGCCCATAAACTTAACCTAAAAATATGTAAAGTTCAGCAGAGTATACCAGTCACCCAAACACAAGGTGTTCTTGCTTTGAAAGAAAAATGCCTTGTTAGTTTGCAATTAGGACGTATCTCTAAGAGAATTGAACTTTTTATAATTAACAATCAGTTACCTTATGCTTTGATTGGGCTACCCCATTGCAAACTGTTTAGATTAAATATTGACTGTGTTAAAATGCAAATAACTCAAGATAATAAGAAAGTACCTCTCATGGACCATATTCCAACAAATGCGTCTCACCATACTTTACATTTATCAGAAGTATATACTAACCAGCCAGCAATTGAAAATGCAGAGATATTCGAAGAAAATTTTGAGCCGGAGTTGTTCGAGACCACTGACCATGTGCAAAATGTTCAGTCTGTCAGAGAACAATTACCTGCTCTTCTAGCCAAATATGTCTGTATTTTCGCCAAAGATAAATATGATATAGGCTGTGTAAACATGGAACCCCAGAGAATACAGTTAACATCAGATCTCCCCGTTTCTTTAAGAGCATATCGCACTTCCCCTAAGGAAGAAGAGGAAATTAAAGAACAAATTCAAAATTTATTGCAAGCCGGTATCATTAAAGAAAGCTATTCCCCTTATTCATCACCCGTAACTTTGGTGTATAAACGTGAAGAAGGGAAGAAAAACCGGTTATGTATTGACTTCCGAAAATTAAATGCCATTACAAAAACAGATGCAGAACCCTTACCTCGAATCGACACCCTGTTAGATAAATTGGCGCATGCTAAAATTTTTTCCACTCTTGATTTAGCTAGTGGATATTGGCACATTCCTATCCACCCTCGAGACACTGAGAAGCTGGCATTTGCCACCACCTTTGGATTATATGAGTGGAATCGTTTACCGTTTGGATGGAAAAACTCACCTGCTTGGTTTAACCGTACCCTCCGTAGAATTCTTAATAAATACAAAATTGACTTTGCCTGTAGTTACTTTGATGATGTTATTGTATTCTCCCAAAATGAAGAGGAACATTTATGTCATTTAGAGACATTATTTAATATCTGTGTTCAAGAAAACCTTAAACTCAAATTGTCAAAGTGTAATTTTGTGAAATCCAAAATTAACTTTCTAGGATATGAAGTTTCGAACGGTTGTATCACACCTGACAACCCTAATATAGAGACGATTAAGAAATTAACACCACCAACGAATGTAAAAGAATTACAACGTTTTTTGGGATCTATAAATGTTTATCACAAATTTATTCCAAAGTATGCTAACATTCGATACCCTCTCAACAATTTGTTGAAGAAAAATGTCCCTTATGTGTGGGACCAAAATTGTCAAAATTCTTTTGAAAAATTAAAAAATGCTTTAATTGAAAAACCAATCTTAAAGTTGTTTGATCCCAAAACACCTTGTCATTTGTTTGTAGACGCATCAAGTCATGGAGTGGGATGTGTAGTGAAACAAGTTGATGAAAAAGGAACATTACATCCTATAGCATATCACTCTAGAAATCTTCGCGATTATGAAAAAAATTATGCAATTACGGAGTTAGAATGTTTGGCGATTGTGGATGCTTTAGATAAATTTTATCATTATTTACACGGTCAAAAATTTGTCATACATACAGATCATGCGGCACTTACCTGGCTCAAAAGTGTTAAAAATTTAAGAGGACGTCTTTTCCGCTGGTCCCTAAAACTTAGTATGTTTGACTATGAAATTAAATACCAGAAAGGCTCCACTAATGTTGAAGCTGATATGCTATCTAGACAACCTGTTTCAGAAAATTTACCCCATATTATACATCTCCTTGACTTGAATGAAGTAAGAGACAATCAGAAGAAAGAAAATGTAACAATTGATGGTAAAAAGTACACTGAGATAAATGATGTTGTTGTTATTAAAAAGAAAGGTTTGTATAAGATTGTGGTCCCCATGTCTTTACGTTTACCCCTATTAGAAAAAACCCACACACAATTTGGCCACCCTGGAATTTATAAAATGATAAATTTAATCTCTCCGCAATATTATTGGCCTAACTTTAATCAGGACATTGAAAATTTTGTAAAACACTGCCACACTTGTCAGATAAACAAAAAATGTAGACAAAAAAGATTTGGCTTATTGCAATTAATGCCCCCAACAGAGATACCTTTTGAATGTTTGGCAGTAGACTCTGTTGGCGGATTTAATTATTACAATTCTACAAAAAAATATTTGCATTTAGTCGTTGACCATGCAACTCGCTATGTGTGGGGTTTTCCTTCAAAAAGTGTAACTACCGAAACTTATACAAACATTTTGAAACAATTATTTCAGATACAAGTACCAGATAGATTGTTAACCGACAGAAATGGAGCATTTACAGCTTCCAGGTTTAGGAGATTTCTTCGTAATTACAATATAAAACACAGATTGACGAGCAGCCATCACCCGGAAACGAATGGGAAAATTGAACGACTAAATCAGACTATTGTCACTAGATTAAAATGTAAAGTCAATTCCACATCCAAGAAAATACCCTGGACTAAGCTTTTAGATGAAGTCTTATATGAATATAATAACACCCCTCATTCTGTAACCCAATTCACCCCTAGCTATTTATTTTTAGGAAATTTACCATATGATCCCCCTTTACCAAATAATAGTTACTATCCCCCTGTGGAAGAAGCTAGAAAATTGGCTAAAGAGAGAACAATTGCTTACCATAAAAAGAATAAAGTCCGTTATGATGCTCGTTTCCTTCCTGTAAAGTTTAAAGTTGGTGACATTGTGATGTATGAAGAATTTCACTATCCGAATACCCGTAAATTGACTGCACCATATTCTGGCCCATACACCATTTTAAAACAACTTTCTGATGTATCCTTTGAAATTGATAAACCCAGCCCACATTTTAAGAGAAATTCCGAAATTGTCCATTCCTCCAAGTTAAGATACTACCACCCTCCTCAAAATCTTAAACTCAGCCATGAATAAACCCCATCTATCTCTTTCAGCTGTCAATTTTTTTTTAATTTTTGCTTTCCTATCGTCCCCCTTACTCGTAGCATTTGGATGAGGACCCAGCTGGGCGTGTAACCTATCTCCCCAGCAGTGTAGAATGATGGTGACAGTTTAAAAGTACTGTTAGAATTTTTATTATTTTTTTTAAAAATATTATAATGACGAATTGATGACACATGAAGGGGTCCTCCGCTCCGTGGCCACCCATCTTTAGCCGGACTGTTTTCCCAGATTCTCTTTCCAGGTTGAACGGAGAATCTGGCAAAACTGCTTCGCTTCCCCTCTGCAGGTGAATATCGATTACCCACTTTTCTTTTTCTGTCGTGCGAGTGGCACATTATTGGGTGATATTCCCCTCAGAGTATTAAAACCCATATCGCACTGACCCTGCGCATGGTGAAAATTATAGCAAGTGTATATTTAGTTTTTATTAGCTGTAGTTTTCTTTTTTTTTTAAACAACTTAGTGTTGTTTTTTCATGGATATAAACCTAAGGCTGCATCATAGGAGTAGCTAAGTCTCGAACAAAACGGAAAGGTATACGAAGAAATATAATTTGTTTTTGTTATTAGTATTTTAGGATATTTTACTGTTATTTTATCTCAGTGTGAAAATTCAATATTTCTAGAAATGCAAGCTTTTCAAATTGCATTTGAGATACAATATATTTTGTTGATAGTATTAGTGCATATTTTGTATTATTGAATATTTTATATTTTTGAATAATTTGTATTTGTGAATATATTTTACATTTTAATATTTTGTATTTGTGAATATTTTTTTTTTACATTTGAACATTGTCTATTATTGAATATTTTTTACATTTGCATATGTTGTATAGTTTTCAGTATGTTTACCTGTGAATATTTTAATATACTATATAGTTTATGGTTGCAATTTGCAATTATACACAAAAGGATGTTTCCCAACAAACTATATCAAAAACTTTAAAACAAAAACTGGAAAGAAAGGGAAACACTACAAACACAGTTATGTTATGACAACTGTTATAATCAAGATATGTCGTCTCGAGACACATTATTGTTTTGCTGCAGCACCATTGAAAGAATTCCAATATTTTAGTGTAACCAATATTTTTATGTAAATTTGATATATAAATGTAAAAATAGGTCCAATTGACTTGAGAGCTGAAGTAAATACTGAAGAGCTGGAGAAATTACTTGAGAGCTGGAGAAAAAAAAAAAACAAAAAAAAAAAAAAAAAAAACATGGGTTAAATTCACGAGATAAGACCCACAGGTCTTGCAGGCGAGCCCTGTGGCTCTTGTTTTAGTGGGGGGGGATATGAAAGGATAAAAGCTAAACCCCTTTTTAAAATGCAAAATCCCTTTTTGCCCCTTTTAAAATTTTAAATTACCGTTTTAAAAAAATAGAAATTTAAATCAAAACTTTTAAATGCTTTAATAATTGTGTTTCAATTGATTGAAAATGCCGTCGCCCCTGTTAAATTAGTTTTCCTGCATCGCATCTTATAACTTTCAAAGATCGTTTTCTGACTCTTCATAAGAATATTTGTGCTGACGCTAACGCAATTTTAAAGTCTTGCGGCATCCGATCGGCCGATGGAGCCAACGCCTTTATTCCGCACAATCAATCACTCAGCTCGCGGCCAATTAAAATTAAAAATACGCCTCTTTTGACTTAGACGACCTCTAGCAGAAATAATGCAAAAACCTCATATTTATACCATTACACGGCTATCAGGAGCGAACTTTTTACGATTTCCCTCATCTAAACAAATCCACGCCAATCTGCTCTCTCGGAATTGCCTCGCGATGGACGAACCTTCGATGTCCAGACAGACTTAAAAAGCAGCTCTCACGCCAATATGGGCCTGGTTTAAAAGGATGCATGTAAGAAAAAGAAATAAACCAGGTTCCATAATAAACTGAGTCTTCCTTTAAACAGAAATACATTCACTCGGAATTTAACCAAATCCCGCTTACGGCCCAGGACTACACGAACATGCAAGGGAATCAGAATGAGCGCTTTGACGTACGGAGCCGCCATCAGTCCGCGCAGCCACCGGCCCGGCCCGGCCCGGCGATCAAGGACCCACCGACGGAGCAACACGCTTCGTTTCATATATAAAGGACTTCTGCATATATTTCTAACTTACAGCTGACCTGTAACGATCATCACCATACGGGGATTGAACACGCGCTATACCAAGGTGTCTGGGTTCAATCCCCGGCCTGGACATTTTTTGCTCTGTTGGTTGTATGCTGTGTAGCAAAGTGAAAATTCACATCCTTTGTTGGTGTCATTTCCCATGTAGTTTCAGCCCTGCTGAAAATTTAATTAGAACGTACTTGCTATTATAATTATATAAACTTTTAAACCAAAAACAGATTTCAAAAACTACTACAATTTGACAGAGACTTTTAGCCTATCATGTATTAGTCTACAGATCCCTTCACCGTAAAAATATAGTTCTTCAAATGAAGCGAGTGTACCACATAAATTTTGGGTAAATTTAAATGCTTTACAATTTTTTTTTTTTTTTTTCCCGTGATTGTAAAAAAAAAAAAAATTACTTATGCCATAAGGTTTTTAATGATTAAATCATTGCTTTTTGGTTTTTCCTACAAGAATCCTAGAAAGAAAAACATACAAAGAGGGAAGAAAATCAATGGGTAGCAACTTTCTTACCAAACAGATAGTGCTACATCACTTGACGTAAATGAAATATTTTAAAGATATATATTATTACTAGGGGGCCTACCCCCTGCGAGCTACGCTCGCCAACCCCCGCTCAGACTTCGAGGCATCTAAAAACATGACAGCGTGCTTTATTTTAAAAATATTGGTAAATCTTTAATTGAGTTGCCGTGCTTTTAACGTTTTAATGGGGCATTTTTTGATTATCATGGCCTCATACACAGCTGTTGCGACAACTGACGACTGTTTTCGGGATTGATATGTAAAATCAATTACACCTTGAAAACCAGCTTGTATAAAATGGTTAGGTTTAAATTGTGGCTACCTCTCGGACTTTTATAACAACGATCTGTATTCTATTCTTCCTTTGCGTTTAAGGATGAGAAAAATTCCATCTGCTTGTGAATAACATTAAGAACCATGGTATTGAAAAGTACTATGTTACAGACATTTTCAGTAACAGGTTTTAATTTTCTCTCTATTTTAGTGCACCATCATGCATATTTTCATGTTATTTTAAATATGTAAATTATTTATTTTAATTAATATGTATATACGAATTTTCTAATAATTATTTATCATACAAAATTAATTAAATATTTTGTGCATGCATGCCTGCATTTATTCGGCATCAATTGATGAGATATTTAAACAAATTTGCTATCCGCGATAATTTTACACCATGTTATGTCACTTGAATACTGCCCATAAGAAAATCGGGTACTTTTCCAGTATAGGATCCTTTGCTTTCAGGTTTGGCGTAATTCGAGCTTCAAAAAGGGATAGATTCGTTAATATTCATAGATTTGTTGCCAAAAGTTATAAAAACAAACCCAATGAACTTTTGGTGCTTTTCTATTATAGGGGTCTTGACGTTTTTTTAAAAAGCTTGGCAGAAAAAACCAAGCAGGATATTTTATTCTCCTTCCGTTCAGTTGGGCAATTATTATTTTATATATTCGTTTCAAATATCCGAATTAGTGATTTTATAAATTCGTTTAATTAAATTTTACAAACAAATAATAAAATGATATCAATAAATAATGATTACTATTAATTCCTTTTCCCCCCCTTTCTTTTGCGTTTACATAAATGACGTCATTTGGACGAATTTATTCAAAATATTTTCAGTTCATAAATTAAATTAATGCTGACAGACAATTGTATCCTAACGATAGAAATGTGATTTTTTTTTTCAAATTTTTCTGAAAAACATATTTAATTACAATCTTGTCTTCATTATTGATTGAAATAAAAGATAAATTCAATTTTAATTTGAAAATGACGAATAAAAAGAAATCAATAATCCCTATCGGGATACTTTTCAATTTTTTTCCCTTTTTTGTCACAAAAAAACTGAGTAATTAGTTGCCATTATTACAGAAATGTCATTAAAATTAGAAGAAAATTAATATCTCGAAAACTAATTCCAATTTCAAAATTCTATTACCAGTTTTGACATCCGCGGATTTTTATGGACAATTGGTATTAATTTCGTAATCAAGCGTTTAATATTTTTAAAAAAATAGCCCTGAAACATAATCAGCCGTTTAATCAGTCGTTTCATAAAATCGTTTCATAAATTCGTTTCATAAAATCGTTTCACAAATTCGTTTCATTAGGATTTTATATATATAGGGTAGATTATTTTTGGCTTTTGTTGATTTTCTAAAAAAGTACAGAACAAATTTTGATGAAATTTAAATAGAACCAATTCGAAAAAATACTCTTTCCAAAAAAAAAAAAAAAAAAAAAAAAAAAAAAAAAGAGCATGAATCGGTTGTGTAGTTTCAGAGTAATCGGTGAACATACATTAAAATAAATAACACTTCACAACAATCAAATGATTTTCCATTGAAATGCAATGCCCAAAATCTTCTGATTTAGAATTATCTTAAGAATTTTGTATGTACTGAGAATAAATTCCTATATAATCCAGCTGACAGAAATACATTGCTCACTTTAATCTCTATAATAAAACCGTAAGTCATGTGACTGTCATCAACAGTTCCGGGATGCCCGCTTCACTTTTTCATATGCCAGGCGGCCATTTTTATTCAAAATATTTTTTAAATAAAACTGCATAAAAGTTACATTTTTAGAAAGATCGTTCAAAAAAAATTAATATTTGAGAGATGATTTGCGTTCAATTATGTATACATTCTGCAATAGCTGTAGTTTAAATTAGGTTCGCAGTTCAAATTCTCTATCCATGAAAGTAAACAAAAGCAAACAAAAAAAAAGATTCATTCGTTGTGAACGTTTAAAATATTAAACCATGAATTTTTGGACCGCTGCCTGGTGTAAAAAAATAATACGCACCAGTGAGACAGTCAATGTTTACCATAATTCTGCTCTATACAACTCAATTTCCTTCCGGATGTTTTCTTGACGTAAGTTGAACTCATGATGACATATGAATAATATTTAATGGATCAAATTTCGAAACGAATTGTCAGCTTTTATTTTTCGTGCGTGCAAATTAGAAACGATACTTTAATTTTGAAATCAAATGTTTTGATTTATGATATTTTTTCTTATTTGTCTATTTTCTATTTTAAAGAAAAATGTGAACGTCATGTATTTTAAATTCGAACAGCTGTCACGGACGCACCGGGGTTGGCGCGATTTTTGCTTTGTGCCATTTTGGCAAGAAAATCCCATTTTCAGGTACCTATTAGAGATTACTAAAACAGCATGTACTTTTATTTTATTATGAAATAGTTTATTTTATATTAAAAAACACACAATCTTATTATAAAACACACACAATGATTAATTTATTATAAAGTGGGTTAAGCGGCTTTTGTCAAGAAAGATGAAATACATAACAACAAAAAATATGCGAAATGCTACCACGATCGCAAAAGTTCTTGATTTGTCTATTAGATTTTTCCGGTTTGGCGAAGGATTAAGGGGGAAAAAAAATTATGAATAAAAATAATTTTTTCCAATGCTTAATATACATTTAAGGGCGACCAAACTGGTCGCCAGTGGCGGCTAGTATGAAAATAATAATATTTACCACAGCTGGAGAAGGCACATGAATGCACGAGACTGAATTTGCTTTAATGTTATTTGCCAGATGACACAAAAAAACACCATCATTCAGTGCAGCCTCCATCTCTTCAGGAAGTTTCAATTTTAATCGGCTTTCAAGAATCTAAATAAAATACACATACATCAATATTAATCCTAGATAATTAATCTTTAATGGCTACAAACTAAATATGTCTTTTATAAAAACAACTTCTATATTTATCACAAACTAAATGTTTCAGAAATATTTAACCTAACAGATTATTATATGAAAATTTAATAATACAAAAAAAATATATATACAAATATATATATATATATATATATACATATATATATATATATATATATATATATATATATATATATATATATATATATATATATAACACAAAATGTTTTATAGAAACCCAAAATCTACACTAATGTTATTGATTTTTTGTTAATGAATATACAGCATTAGAGAACAGAAAACAAACCTCTCTTAGTTTAAATATTAACTCTTGTTCTTCTCGAGCCTTATCAAATTCTCTTTTCATAGTAAAACTAGATTTCAGAGGTTTGACGGGGGCATAAGCTGAAATTTAGAAAAAAAATATTAATATAAACAGTAATATTAAATTCAACAAACTTACTTCACTTTAAATAATTAAAAATTATATTGTTAAGATTACTGTGAATGAGTTAGAGATTTATATAAACAATATCTTTTCTATTTCAGTTATAGGAGGTCTGTTAAAATGATTAAATATTTTTTTTTCCCAATCAACATTTCAAAACGTTCAGAGACATTCATGGACTCATTTTTAAACATAAAAGCATACAAACAGCAGACATGTTTGGAATCTAATAGCCTCTTTTAATTTTCAATAAATTTTTTGAGTTTGATAAAGGGCATCTTGAGTTACAAGCAATTGCTGTCTCATGGTGATTTTTATTGGGCTATCACATTTGAAATTCAGTTGGAAAAGCCAAACGTGGCAGTATTTATTGAAAGATTTTTTGTCTTTATCAGAAAGTGGAAAGTTCTATTTAATTTCAGAATTTCTGAATAAGAGCACCTACTGATTTTATGTTTCAAGATTAAAAATGACTTTATGAATATTGGATGAGTACAACTTTAATGTAAAACTAATTTCAATTTGTAGATACATAAAAATTTCTATATGGGCAGAAGCAGAAGTTCATATTTCAATACTGCATCAATTCAATAGTAACACCATATTCTGTGAATGAAATGCAGTAAGAACTATCTAGTATAAATTCAGTTTTTAAGACAGATTTTTTAAATTATTCTACTCTTTATTTTATTTTCTACTTTATGGTGTTTAAAATATTTCACTGCTTCAGTTACATAGCGAAATGGAATATTTTAGCAAGTTTGATTTGGCACATAATTAACTCCATTCTTGAACTCCTATGTAGTTGCTTATTTGAAAGAATATTTCATGATTTATCACTTGTTCCCTTAAAAATACCTTAAAATTAATTTATTAATTTATAATTAAGTACTAAAAATATTAAAATGTTGTAATGTTACTGTTACTAGAAACACACCTGTATCTGTAATTTTTATAAGTCTAGCGCACCAGAAAGTGTATGAAAACTCAAAAAAAAAAAAAAAAAAAATTCTATATTTACATACATGAAACAAGTTAAATAAGACTGAAAAAAGTATTTTTTAATGCACCATGGAAAAGCACTTCGTAAAAAAACATTCATTTTACAGCAAATTTTTCCATGGTTTTCTTTGTGCTGTGTATATTAGTGAA
The DNA here is from genome assembly GCA_963931845.1 of Maratus michaelseni. Lineage (NCBI taxonomy): Eukaryota > Metazoa > Arthropoda > Arachnida > Araneae > Salticidae > Maratus > Maratus michaelseni. Next base: position 327,097,532 of record OZ007594.1, read on the forward strand.
AAATGGGTTTATATCATAGCATTTATGAGATTAAAATACATACAGCATAAAATTATGATTAATATATTTTTTTTCTGAAATAATTGTTACTTAAAATAAATGTCCATATTATACGGTTTCAGATTACAAGATTTTTGGTAGAAAATATTAAAAATTCTTCAATAACTTAGTTGAAAAATAATCATTTCAAATCATAACTTTATTTGTACAGATAATCAACAAACCATGAATGATTTTGAAAGTTATTTTCAAAAAATTAATCACTTAGATACATTTGACAAATAAGATAAGTATCTCTCAAGGCAAAATGAGGAATAACATGTATAATTCAAAAGGAAATTTAAATTAATATTTTGGAAAATGTAATCAAATTTGAACAGAAGTCAACAATTTCTTAACATTTAAAAGCAAGTTTATTAAACGGCATGTGAAAACTTCGCAAAAGTCTTACACAAAACAGCAGCTATTGATTTGAAAAGTTGATTCAACACTTAAAAATTTAGGTGTAAAATTAATGATGAACATATATGAAAATTTTATCCAAATTAAAAAAAATATATAACAATTTCAGAAATATATTACAGATGATAGCATTTTTTCATTATGCCATTAAGATCATAACTATAACATATTTCATCTACTATTACATATTATTTATAATAATGTAATTGATAATGTAATAATGTATAGCCATTAAGATCATAACTATAACATATTTCATCTACTATTACATATTATTTATAATAATGCTTTTCAAAAGTGAATTTTACATTGTTACCTATTAAACCAGTTTATTTAATGGAAATAATTTTATTCCCCATGAAACTTCTAATCTAGGAGATGTATTAAAATTTAGAAAAAAGTAAATAAATAAATTGAATCCATAAAAATATTTATATGACTATCGGCATCCAAGGACAGATACCAACATTGTGGAATTAAGTGGAGCACTATGTCAATTTGACTCAAATCAAATAAACATGTTTTGAACCAAAAACTGCTGAATAAATGAAATCAAACAGATATTAAATACAAACAAGACACATTTTATAAAATAAATTTTCTGGTTCGAAACACATTAGTGCTTTGTTTAATTCTGGAATAATTACAACCATGCAGAGGCTATAATGATCTTTGTGAGAAAACTCTCACATAGATTAGTTTAATCATGCATTGAACTTACAATCATTGGTCTATTTTTGATTATGTACATTTTTGTTTTCCTCGTCTCTTGCGATTCCAAGCGATCTCACCTCTTCAGCTCACAGCGTGCGCATGTGCAGATAGTCGAATTTTTATACTCCCCTTTGGAGAATCCGCTATCCAGCATTTTACTCTCGGGGGGAGGGGTTATCAGAGCTCGTGAATCAAAAATTACTTTTTAATTCCGAATTCTTTCATTTGTTTCTCAAAATTTTTGTCATTGTTTATTTATCAAATTATTTTAAATTTCCAGTCTTGGCTCTTTTGGCTTTCCCATACCCTAGTATACAATATCATGCCACTCTGAATTTAACTAGAATTCAGTGTAATGATTTGGCATTAAAATACATCATTAGAATTTATGATGATAGAAGTTAGTATGCTGTAAAGAATTCAATCTGATCTTATCGGCGGCAAGGCTCCAAGCTTGCTTAAATATACCATTGCCGATTAAATAGTTTTAAGTATTCTTTGAAGGAGTTGATGCTGTGCTGTGATTAGAAGAGTTTGCCACATATTGCTAAAATTGCACAGAATAAAGTTTGATGTCAAGTTTACCCTTTTCAAATTTAAGGGTCATCTTCACTCACTTGAAAACACCCACTCGTTAATGTTAATCCTATGGGGCATTATTTTTCTAATATCTTGTTTGCATTTCAATACTTTTAAACGATTTTTTTTTTGCATTGGATAGCAGAGATCAATCTCTATTTCCGCCATTGATTATTACTTTTTCAATTTTTTTTTGCAGATTACTTTCGGAACCGGTTTCGAAAGTGAAAAAAAAGAGTAATCAACCGCAGAAATAGAGATTGATCTCTGCTATCCAATGCAAAAAAAAAAAAAAAAAAATCATTTAAAGTATCGAAATAAAATGCAAACGAGATATTAGAAAAATAATGCCCCATAGGATTAACATTAGCGAGCAGGTTTTCAAGTGAGTGAAGATTATCCTTAAGATTATTTCCAGCAAATTTTTATTTTAATTACGATGATAGTAACAAAAAGCGGAATGAAAAAATTCCCCCTTATTTGATGTTCAATAAACAAGTTTTTGTTCCCAATCCAGTATAATTATTTCAAGGCTGCAGAATTACTGTCTTTATAAATTTTAAGCAAAATCAGTTTCATTTTATTATTATTATTATTTTTTTTTTTGACAAGAAAGAATTCACTGATTAGTGTTTGGGTTAAAGCTCCTGATTCTACTACAGTGTAACATTACTTTAATGATCTCAGACATTTCTTATTTTAAACAGCAGAATTTATTAAATAGCACAGATAGTATTAACTATTATCACGGCATATGGTTTCTTTTTTTTAAAAATTAATATCACAATCTCACAAATGAAAGGCGGGTCATTCCATGTAACTTCATCCAGACCATGAAACCTATGGTCTCCAATTCTGTTAAAAATTTTTGTAGTTGTACTTTTTACCATTCTTATTAATAAAATAAAATGATACCTCAATATCTCAAGTACTTTTTAAGAAAAAAAATGTTGAAATAAATAGAATAGTTGCATAAATGGCATTTTGAAAGCTCTGTATTTACAAGGCACTGTTTCAGGAAAAAAATCATAATTTTACTCATTTTCAATATATAAAGTTGAAATTTTCACTAAAATGTACACAAAAGGATAAAGATATAAGAAAATAAATAGTTTGATGATGATATTTTATTTTAAAACCCCCCAAAAGATGTCCAAAATTTGTTTTTTTAGAAATTTTTGTAAGAAAAACGATGATTTTTCAAATGTAATTTTTGTAAAGAGGCATGAGTTAACCAAGCAATCTTTTTTTTTAAATTACACGTAAATGTATAAACTAAAAGACTGTGAAAAAAAAAAATAATAATGGCTTTTTGAGTGCTAATACATTTATTTCATCATAAACTGAAAAAAAGTATGCATTTTGCTGAAAAAGCAATTGTCTGTGCAAATAGCATTGGGGATCCAAAATAGCATTAAAATAACTGTTTATATTACAAGTGATCACTTTAAAAAAACATTTCTATTTTTATTTATCACAGTTTGATTAAAATTTGTTTTTGATGTAACATAATTCTGAATAATTTATTAGATGAAATCGGATTTATTTACATAGTAGGTGTATGGCAATAAATGTATATAAACTATCCCAATAATTATTTAAATCAAAATAAACGACTAATTAAGCTTTAAAACAATGAAATTACTTTAAATCCATAAGAAAATTTTAAATGCATTACCTTTTAATTGTAATGATGTGTTTTCTTCAATAACGTGGTGAAATGTTGTTGAATGTAATAAATAGTATCTTTCTCAGTGAAATAATATAACCTCCCAGATCCTTTTGTTGTTGGGGCACTAACACAAGCTATGATGTTGGTTATGGAGATAAAACAAATGTCTTCTTTAGAAGGCCAATGGAAAGATGGAGGACCAGAAGGATGCAAAAATTTTACTTGAATATCACCTTCATCCTCGTGTTTTGATAAAATTAAACAGTAAAAGCACTGATTGTCATAAATGCAAGTGACATAATTATGTACACAGATATCTGACACCTTCACTAAGTGTTGATCACCTGAAAAATGAAATACAGTGCAAAAATTCTCATCATAACTAATTCTTTTTGTCTCAATGACATCTTCTGATATAAGCAGGAAATGATGAAAACTGTGTGTACCAGGAACTGTTTTTGCTTTAGAAAAACGATCTTCCATTGCTGGCAAGCTTCTAAAAGTGCTTCTTTTTTTTATTAGCCAAAATTCAATTTTAGTCTTGCAAAATGAGAAAATTTTTTCAACTGAATTAATGCAGGGACGAAAGTGCACTAAAGCCATTTTGTAGCAGCTTTGTAGCAGCAAAAATCTAATTTTGTAGCAGTAAAATCCATTTTTGTAGCAGCAAAAATCTAACTTTGGAGCAATAAAAACTGTTTTTGGAGCAGAGTGAAATTCTAATGTTAATAAGAATTATTGCTATCTTGAAAATACTCTGAAAAAAATTACTCTGATTAAATTTTGCCACACTTTTTGCTAACCCTGAACATTCTAAACAACATTTGGGTACTGATTGCAATAATGCATGTATGTTAAAGAAATACTAAGAAATGTGCAACTACAGCTGACTATTAAAATAATGAATCTATAAAATCCCCCCCCCCCCCCACTCCTAAAAAAAAGAAATGTGGAATCCAAAGTTTTTGCAAGCCGTGACGTGACTGCAGTAAGGAGGAAAAAAAAATTCTGGCAACCATTTGTGGGGGGCGCGAACAGTCAACCCCGACAGGGGTGATTCTAAGTAAAAAAAAAATTCTGAAATTCACAGCAAATTTTCTGAAAAGTTACAACAGAGGGAGGGGGGGGGGGGGGGGGGGGGGGGGGGGAGGGTATCCACTCCTGTCACTTTTTTTTTGCATCCTTTGACGAAATTTGCAGTTTTTTTTCAATATTTTTTTTATACAATTTGCCGTTTTTCGCGATCTTTTGACGAAATTTGCCGGTTTTCGCAATGTTTTTGACAAAATTTGTCGTTTTTTCGCGATTCTCTGACAAAAGTCACGTTTTTCCCCACGATCTGTTGACAAATTTTGTAGTTTTTTCGCGATTTTTTGACAAAATTTGCCGTTTTTCGCAGTGTTTATGACGAAATTTGCCGTTTCTTCGCAGTGTTTATGACGAAATTTGCCGTTTTTTTGCAATCTTTTGACGAAATTTGCCGTTTTTTCGTGATTCTCTGAGGAAAGTCACGTTTTTCCCACGATCTGTTGACAAATTTTGTCGTTTTTTCGCGATATTTTAATGAAATTTGCCGTTTTTCGCAATGTTTTTGATAAAATTTGCCGTTTTTTCGCAATCTTTTGACAAAGTTTGCAGTTTTTCGCAATGTTTTTGACGAAATTTGCCGTTTTTTGCGATTCTCTGACAAAAGTCACGTTTTTGCCACGATATGTTGACAAAATTTGCCGTTTTATCGCAATCTTTTGATGAAATTTGCCGTTTTTCGCAATGTTTCTGACGAAAGTAACGTTTTTCCCGCGATCCTTTGACAAAATTGGAGACATTTCTTCGAACGAATGACAAGATTGATTTTTTTCGGCGATCATTTGCCGAAATACCGATACATTTTATGTCCGAATTTTCGGATTTATGACCGATATATACGTATTTTTTTTTCGGAAATCATTGCCTTAATTTTTCGGAAAATTCGGACCTGAATCACAGTTTATTTCAAGTTAAAAAAAAAAAAAAGGATGATCTTTGTACCGTACGGAGATCGGCCGGGCGGGATTACACACAACAGTGATGTCAAGAGGTAATTCAAGCGGAGTTGCAAGAAATGGCGATGTGGCGCAGGTTTGGTGCAAAATTGAAAAAAATAGCTGTTTTGTAGCAGTTTGGCACAGGAAAGCAGTTTTGGCGCAGGTCTTACATCCCTGATTAATGGCATTACTGGGATTTATTTGCAGACTTGCTCTTGTAACGAGGCACTTTACAGTCCAACCAATACCATCACAAGGGGATTTTCCATGGCTAGTTGAAAAAAAAAGACCATGTTGCATTTAGTTGAAAGTCTTTTTTGCGATGACAAAGATGAAGTTCTTACAGTTTTTGTATTGTGCTGCACACCCATCACTAAAGTAATGTATTTTATTTATAGTTGAAAATGCTTGTTGAATATAATTCATAATTATGTTTTGGGTTTTGTAGACAAATGCAACATCATGTTCTAAATGATCCTATAACATGCATAAACTTGTGCTGATAAGATTTCCAGATTTCTCATCACAAGTGTAAATTACTACCGGATGAAGTGAAGAACCGTCACATGTCCAGTGATACCCTTGCACTTTGTCTTGAATTGTAAACGAATAATTTTTACTGAAGTCGAGTAGGGCTGAGTATTGGGCTTCAAATTTGCTTTAATATATTTGAGGTATCTGGCTTGTGATTTTGTTACGTATGAATGAGGCAAAAGTGTCACTAGGCTTGTTATTAATGTTTCTAAATATTCTTTAAGACTTACTGTGAATTGGAGCTGCTGTGTCCTATCAGTTGAAATCAAAGAACTGTAAGTAACTTCATCAGTAGGATCCCATTCTTCAAATTTTTCAATTATAAATCTTTTGAGATTATCACATGCTGGACATTGAGGGCAGTGATAAAGTATACAATCTCTGTTATTTCTGGAGCATGTTAACTAAGTAAGTAAGTCATTATAATTTTCTTCTATTGAACAAGCACTGAGCAATAGAACGACATTCTGGTGGCTAGTGCAAACACAAACAGAATGGGTTCCTGAAGAACCTGCAAGTACGCACCATTTTGATCACAGCATACAAAACTTCGAAAAACCAATTTTAATATTTGGATATTCTAATTTAAAAGCTGCATACAATTCATTTAAGTTTCCTAACAATAATCATTTTTGCATATATTCATTTTTTGAAATGTTCACTTTATCCTTTGATCCTGGCATAATTCAGGAAAATTTATCACTTTGGTAAAAACTCTAGACAGTAGCAGTCCTGTTTTCATCAAGTGAGTGCCCTTTCCTAGGTTCAGGGAGAGCTATTATACTTTTTTGTCTGAGAAGTTCTCTTGCTTTTTGCACAGCATAGTCACTGACATAGAGTTCTTCACATACTTTTTTTCTGCGCCATGAGACTGGCACAAGAGTTTAAATCTGTATTTTTCTCTTTTTGTATTATCAATATCAAGTTTTGTTTTAATTAATTCTATTAGGTTATCCATATCATTTGCTTTTTGTACAATGTCTTGAGAAAGGACTGTTCAAGATCCACTTTCTGTTTCTAATATCTTAGAAACCTTTAATTTTAAAGTATTACATGCAGATTCAACTTTTCTTTTAGTATAATTCGATTTTCGGTGTGGAGCTACTCCATAAAATTTCAAAAGAGATTCTCCTATATCTTGTAACAGTACATTAATTTCTTCAAATACCTCTTGTTTGGAAACAGACAATTTTAATTTATAATTTCTTCATCACTTTCATTTGCCATAGCTTCTTCATGTTCAGCTTTTTCACCTAATTCTGAAGTATACTTATCCACTTCATTCCTACATGCATTACATACTTTTTGTCCAGGAATTGAGTTTTCACAATTTGGTATTTTGTAAATCTTTTGTGAAAAATTTACATTCGCATTTCTCAAGGATTTTGTAATTTTCTTTTTGTGACATTTAAATGGATCAAAACATGATGATTGATATATTTCATATTTATTTAAGAAAAGTATTTTATGATGTTCAGAAACAGTAAACAATAGTTCAGAACTCACCCCACTTCTCAAACTTAAAAGATTCATTTCTGATGGGTTTAATGATGCAATGTTTGATAGATTTTCCACTTCTGTGTAACTTTTTTTTATGACACTCTGTTCCATTTTCTTTACCAATGCTGCAAACTCAAAGTTTTTTTTTCTGACGTTTTAAATGAAATTTATATTCAGTAGTAAGACTAAAGTATAACCATTCCAATTTAAAGAAGAACTGGGCTTTAACTAGTTTGCATTTAATGAAAAATAATTAAATAAAAAAATAATACTATACAAAAAACTATGTGACTATTTAAATATTTGCTCAAAAAATTGCTTAGTACATTTGTCTAATTAAAAAAAAAAAAAAAAAAAAAAAAAAAAAAACAGGAGTATCCATTGTTAAAGCAGATTTAAGTCTCAAAATAATAAGCAAAATAAAATATTACTAAGTTTTACTAACAATATTGAGAACTGGGCATTTATGTTTTGACTCTACACTCAAAATCTAAGAAACTGGCCTGATCTCTTATCTGTTTACTCCCCCCCACCTTTTATTAACCAACCCCTTCGACTTATACACGAGTATATACAATAAATGTATTAGCACAAAAAGCCATTATTTTTTTTTCAGTCTTTTAGTTTATACATTTACGTGAAATAAAAAAAAAAAAAAAAAATTGCTTGGTTAACTCCTATGCCTCTTTGTCTTTACAAAAATAATATTTGAAAAATCATCGTTTTTCTTACAAAAATTTCTATTAAAACAAATTTTGGGGATCTTAAAAAAATATATAATCATCAAACTAGTTTTTTTCTTATATCTCCATCCATTTGTGCACATTTTAGTGTAAATTTTAACTTTATATGTTGAAAATGAGAAAAATTATGATTTTTTTCCTGAAACAATGCCTCTTAAATACAGAGACATCAAAGTGCCATTTATGCAACTTCTCTGTTTATTTCATTTTTTTTTTTTTTTTTTTTTCAAAAAGTACTCAAGATATTGAAGTATCATTTTATTTTATTAATAAGGATGGTAAACAGAACAACTACAAAAAAATGTTAACAAAATTGGAGATCACAGGTTTCATTTTTGTGTTTGGCTGGAGGATTTGAAATGGAATGAATGACACAGGCTGAACATACTCAAAACAAGGGGTTGGTTGAGTTTTGAACTCTAATTAAATAAGAAAAAATATATCATGCAACATAAAGCTAAAAATAAAAAATAATAATGAACTGTAAATACAATCAACTCTTGAAAATCTGCATATTTTTTGCAATGTAAACAATAAAATTTCAGGCCAAAAGGTCACGATGGTTGTGTTTGATTGGTGGATTCTAATGGTAGGCTTCTGTAAAGATGCCCCCACCTCATAGATCAAGATATATATATTGCAGTCTTCAGAATACTTTTGAGCTAATGAATCAGAGAAAGAAGGAGTAAAACTTACTCTTGATGAGAAACTTGCTCTTGTGAATAATTATTTGAATTTTCTAATAACATAGATTTTTTTGACAAAACAAGAACCTCAGACTGTTTGCAGGCTTTAAGAAAGATTTTAATACAAAAATTGAATATTTCAAATCAAAATATTATTAATTCGATGTTCGAGAAGTTATAATTTGTAATAGTAAAATTATAATTTATAAAAATTATTCATTAAATAAATAAGTTTTAATAAATTATTGGTATTTTTCATCAGATATATTTCTTTTTATAGAAATTTATTATTTATAATACATAGTTATTTCATAAAGATACAATTATTTAGGTAAGGTTTTAAAACATTAACAGCAATTATCTAAAATCTGCAAAAATAGATCCCAAGTTGTGCAATTTTTTTTTTTTTTTTTTTTTTTTTTTTTTGGATGTACTGTATTAACAAAAATAACAAGTATCATAATAAAAACAAAATCATCAGTATAAAAGAAAACATTTTATTCCTAATCATATAATGAAGAATTTGGATAGAGATTCCTTTTCCTAAAATGAAATGAAGCTGAGAGAGAAGGAAAAAATAATACTAACAACTCTTTGGCCATATAAAATTGCTAGGGGAATTTTCCACTAAAGCATGATGAGAATTATTTTCATCAGGATGCAGTGTTTTTCCATCTATGATACCAAGTCTCTATAACAAGAAAAAAAAAACATGCTTAATTGATAATTTATATTTAAATCTATACATAAAAGAATAATACTGATTTTTGAAGGGAATAGGCACGATAGGCACACTAAAGGGCAAAACTGGAAAACTTCATTAGTGGCCACTCATTTGGTGCATACTCGTTGGTGCATACTCATTTAATGGTGCCTGAAGATCTCTACTGACGCTTCCATTGAACCATGTGAATATATATATCATTATTAAAAAAAACATTACACACTTGCTAATACAGTTACAGAATACACATAAATAGATATCTATAAAAAAATAAATAAATAAATAAAGTTACACTAGGATTAGGTTATTTCAATGGCAGCCTTCAGACTGATATTGCTGGAGGCGGTACTACTTTTTTCCTTCCAGTCCTTTCTAGTTAACCTAATAGGTAAATCCTTTTTGCAACACACCCGATCGGATGACTAATTTCTGCCTCTGATGCCTTAATTAAATTTGATTCTAACCATTCAGGAACTTGCCTATTCATGTCCTGTTTGTACATGATAAGGACACTATATAGCTTCTGTTTATTCCTAACCATCCCCGGTTTCCGATCAATCCTATGTTTCTCCGTTTCTACCAGCTGTATAGGAGCCCTAAACATTTCTTTGTTTTTCTTCCAGATTGATTTTATATCTCCCACTTGAGTATTTGACAACCCTTTTATCTCAAATTGTTTCATGTCTTTAATTATCGGTTGTTCTCTATCTAACAAAAGAGTTTTTCCACAGTCTTCAAATTCCCTGTCACTATCAAAGACAATATAAACTACGTTATGTCTAGTGATAAATTCTCTCATTTCATTTTGACACACCTGCTTCTTTCTCCCATCCACTAACTCAACTATAAACAAGCAATATATATATATATATATATATATATATTTTTAAAGTCAATTCCTACTTAGGTCAACAAAGAAAATTTTTATTTTAGTTACTTTTTATTAAATAATTACAATTAATATAAATATGTATATAGATATGACAGAATCACGATATTAAGTGGCAAAATAGAAAGCGAATTTCCTTGCAATTTTCCATTTTAATAAATAATATAAGAATGGTCCGGAGATAATATCTAAGTACCAAAAATAATATGAAACATTATAGAAAATAACATTAAAACATAATCACGAGTCAACAGTTATCATGCCAACAGTTTCATGTAGTAGCGGCTCTTTCGAAGAGTGGAACTTAATAGAGTGTTTCTGCTCATTTATCTTTGAGTTTTGAATGCTAGTATTTTGGTTATTTAATTTAATTAATGAATTAATATTTGAAAAAACTGTATTAACATCAAGTGTCATCCACTACAAGTTAAAAAAAATGTATTTGAACTTGAGTGGATGAATAAAAAGTAATTTATTAACGATTGAAAATTTGAAAGAAAAATAATTTGAATATAGCTCACACTCTCTATATATTTATATATCTTGTTCAAATTTTCAATCGTTAATGAAATACTTTTTATTCATCCACTCAAGTTCAAATACATTTTTTTTAAACTTGTAGTGGATGACACTTGATGTTAATACAGTTTTTTCAAATATTAATTCATTAATTAAATTAAATTAATTAATTTTAGTTTTATATGGGAGAAAAAAAATTCTCCCATTGTTTTCATAAATGACATGAAAGATTTTCCTCAAATTAGTGATGCCACAAAAGTAAAATACCGCAACGATGATTATAAAAAAAAAATGTTAAATAAAGATATCATGGGACATTAATGATGCACAGATTTATTTTATATATTTATGATTAAAAAGCAAAATTCAAATTCAAATGATTTTTATTTCAGATTTTCAATCGTTAATAAAATACTTTTCATTCATCCACTCAAGTTCAAATACATTTTTTTAAACTTGTAGTGGATGACACTTGATGTTAATACAGTTTTTTCAAATATTAATTAATTAATTAAATTAAATAAACAAACTACTAGCATTCAAAACTCAAAGATAAATGAGCAGAAACACTCCACTAGGTTCCACTCTTCGAAAGAGCCTGGAGCTACATGAAACTGTTGGCATGGTAATTGTTGACTAGTGATTATGTTTTAATGTTATTTTCTATACTGTTTCATATTATTTTTGGTACTTACGTATTATCTGAGCCATTCTTATATTATTTATTAAAATAGAAAATTGCAAGGAAATTTGTTTTCTATTTTGCCACTTAATATTGTGATTCTGTCATATGTATACACATATTTATATTAATTGTAATTATTTAATAAAATGTAACTAAAATAAAATTTTTCTTTGTTGACTTAAGTAGGAATTGACTTTATTAATATATATATATATATATATATATATATATATATATATATATATATATATTACTTGTTTTAATTTGAGTTATGCATTTTCAAGTTCAACTATATTTAGTATACCAAGAGATGTTTGTAGAATATAAATAAAACCATATACAGGGCAATGCAATGAACTGGTTACATGATCCCCTACGACTAGTACTTCCTGGATGTGTAATTTCAGTAGTTTTAAGAGTGATTTTTCTGAATAAAATTTCAGCTTAATATGCGACATGTGAAAATCTGTAGGTAATATACAGGGCTGAATAAAAGAATTCAAGTACATTTCCGTCTTTTGGTAAAAATTGCTGAAGGTGAATATTCAACTGCGTTATGTGTTTTCTGACAAGCTAAACTTTAGCATACTATGTAGAATATATACAAATCTACAGGTCATATACAAGGTTGCACAAAAGAATTGGAGTACCTTTTGGCTATGGACGGTAATTGCTGAAATCTGGTTTTCAAATGTGTTATGCATTTTCTGAATTGTATACTTAGGTTTCTTTACCTTATTAAACGGCAAAGTTCTGTTAAAATATTTTGGAAGTGTTGGAAAGTGTTTCTTAATCTGTTATTTATGCATGGTTTTCCTTTCTTGTTAATATGGATACATTAAATAAAATTTCAGATAAATATTATAAAAACATTATTGTGAGAGTAAAAATAAGAACTACTTTCTGTTTCCACACTAAAATAAGAAAGATAATTATCTTGTAATCTAGTAGGAACTTTTAAGAAGTGAGAATAAAAATTTCATAAAAAGAATTTCCCCAGAAAATGAAGCTTTTGTTTGTGAGTTTCATGACAGAATTTTAGGGAGGGGAAGAGGAGAGGATGTTAACAAAATGGGACAGAATCATAATTATATACATTTTTAAATACAATATTTTCTCAATAATACACTAGTACTCAGATAACCTTTTCCCCCCAGATTATTATAAGAAATGATTATGATATTGATAGTAAAAAAATAAACATATACAAATAAGAAATTTTTATATTTTGATAAAAATTCAGTTAAAATACAAAAGAAAAACCAGATTCTTCCCTTATTTTTTTTTCTAAAAAATACAAAGCACGTCACTGGTTAAAAAAAAAAAAAAAATTCACTAAATGCTATATACATTTCTTTTTCTGAATTTTTACTCATTTATACTAATATTTTTAAACAAAGTATTGAAAGCTAAATACTGGTTGCAATAGAATTTAAAATACCTTGGTGGCATCGTTATTTGGTGTATTCTTTGGTATAATTTCAACAGAAATATCTGGCACAGCAGATTCCATCTGCCATGAATTGACTAGAGAACCACTTGTTCCTTTGGGATCATCTTCAGTCTGAAAATTTTGCAAGCATAATATATATATATATGAAATACATTGAAAGAAAGCTATTAAATATACCATAAAAAGTGAAGGATTTATCTTTCTTCTTCAGGAGCAAAAGTGCATGCAACTATTATCATGAGAACAGATATAAGACATTGATCTTGCCTATGCTTACATAAAAGTAGCCTGTTTTTTAGGTGCCAAAAGAATAAATTCTTTTGAAATGCATTGCATTTCCTTAACTTTTTATGGTGAAAAATTTATTTCAATGGTATTTTGTTTTACACCTGTTTAAAAAACTTTGTACAAATAAAAATCTTGAAGTTACATTAATATAAATAAATTTTAAGAAAGATACTCCTATATATTTAAATAATTTGAATGCAATTAGTTTGAATTCAATTAACTTTTCATTATGCTTTTCAGTTGCATTAACATAGCTAACAAACTGCTTTATTTATGGTAAAGGATGAACAAAACAACCTTGTACCAAAATAATATTTAATTATATAAAAAATAGACAAAATTATTGTAATAAAAAGTAGCATATTTATGACCAGTGTGTTTTTACTTTGGTAAAAGAAAAAGAAAAAAAGGTCTAGGGATACTACAAGTTTGACTAAAAAGAAAATCGTCATTTTAGTGATCTGTCTTTGAGTGATTCCTGACCTAATGTGTAACTGCAGACTTATTAGTACCTGTCTGTATCCAGACAATCACAGATTATGCAAGTGATCTCAGTGGCATGTTTAATGCTTTAAAACATTCTATTTTTTATAAAACAAACAATACTTATAATGAGCTTACATATAAACATCTTTGTGAGCAACATACAAAAACATCAGCACAGGAAAGATCAACTGCACAAGTACAATAAATATAGAGAAATTGAAAAATGTTTTCTTTTCGGAAGAGAATAAAAATAAAAGATGGAAATTAGGAATTTAAATATTGTACATTTCTGAAAAGGTTAAGTTAACTGTTTAATAGATATTACTTTAAAGCAGGGTTGGCAAATTTTTTCCAAAGTGGAAAAAACCATGGAAAAAAAAATCGCACGGAAGAAATGGAAGAAACTATAATTCTTTAGGAGCATATAAATTACAACTTTCTCAGATAGAATAAATGCATTTTTCTTATAAATAACCTTAAGTAAATTTAATTAGACCTAGAAAAATTAACTAATTATATATGCTAAATTAATAATTACATCAGTTTCTTAGCCAAGATCACACATTTGTCTAAAGCGTTTCAATCATTGGAGACTCAAAGAAAAGAAATTTTATCCAAAATACACAAAATCAATTAAAAGTTATCCATTTCAATTTAAACAGCTATTTTTTTGTTATTTAAATTTCTGTAACTAATAATAAATAGTATGGATCCTTTACCTGTTGTAGAATGAAACTCATTTAAATTATAGACAGTGCTTTTAATTTACATTCATTTTATTAAGGGAACTAATATACAATAATTACTGTATTAAAAAATTTCATTAAAATCCTCATTTTCCTTACTACAGTGCAACATGGTATAACAAAACAAAAGTTTTTCAGCAGTAAGATGCTGCAGTCGGTTTCTCAACTTAGAATGGATGAATGCAAAAAGATGAAAAAATTCTTCAAGTACTGCAGAACTTGAAGGAGAGTTTAAAAGAATTTCGACATACCCATTGGATTCATTTTTAGAACATTAATCTTTTAAAATCAGCATTGAGATGTGCATGTCAGTATAAATAATTACAAATTTGTTTATTTAAAATCTTGCAGAATAGTCTTTAAAACAATGCATTTTTATACGATAAATAAAGAATTGGTAGATAGTTTGTTTTCCCCCTACCTGTAAAGTTGTAAATACCACCACTTGTAAAAAATACCTGCTAAACCTGAAGTTTGTTATTAAAAATATTTTTTTTCTCTCAAAAATAATATTAGGTTTTCCACTTTAGATTTCATATGATTATGCTTTGAGTTTAATTATTTTTTATAGTTAATATATTTTAATTTTGAGCATCTTTTGATACCTCCCATTTCTTCGAGTTTCTTCCACTGCCCTGGAAGACACCCAACCCTGCTTTAACCCCTTACACCTGTGAAATACATTTGAGAAAAATGTGCTAAAAATGGATTTTTTTTTTCTCTAACCCCTTGTCTGTGACCCCCGAACTCAGTTCGGGCGACGCAAATGCGCCAATTTTGGAATACTCGACCTGAGTTCGGGCAAGAGAAAAATCAGTGTTTCAATTCCGCGAAGCCCGAACTCAGTTCGTCAAATGCTTAAAAGCATTGCAAAGAAGCATTGGACGAACTGAGTTTGCCTGAACTCAGGTCGGGTATTCCGAAATTGGTGCATTTGCGTTGCCCGAACTGAGTTCGGGCGTCACAGGCAAGGGGTTAAAGTATTCAAAGTACACTTACTGCTACTGCTTCTTAAGCAATATTTCATTAAATAAAATAACTTATTTAAAAAATCAATTAACATCATTTATAAACAATAAATTATGACAAAGAGAGACAGATTAAGATGAGTAAATAAACAGAACACAAGGCATACAAAAACTAAATAAAGTGAGATTAGAAAAGTATTGGCCAGCCATACTCAATCTGCGGGGCACATATGATCCGGCCAGGGGTGATTCTGAGTAAAAAAAAAAATTCTGAAATTCACAGCAAATTTTCTGAAAAGTTAACAGAGGGGGGGGGGGGGGGGGGGGGGGGGGGGGAATTTGCAGTTTTTTCGAAATTTGTTAAAATTTGCAGTTTTTTGACGAAATTTGCCGTTTTTCGTGATCTGTTGACAAAATTTGCAGTTTTTTCGCGATCTTTTAACGAAATCTGCCGTTTTTCACAATGTTTTCGACGAAATTTGCCGTTTTTCCGTGATTTTCTGATGAAAGTCACGTTTTTCCCGCTATCCTTTGACAAAATTGCCGACTTTTGTTCGAACGAATGACGAGATTGATTTTTTTCGGCGATCATTTGCCGAAATACCGATACATTTTATGTCCGAATTTTCGGATTTATGACCGATATATATATATATTTTTTTCGGAAATCATTGCCTTAATTTTTCGGAAAATTCGGACCAGAATCACCCCTGGATCCGGCAATCTTTTATGTGCAGCACGAGGCACATAATCATTAATCCATATTTATAAAAGTAATTGAGATTTGCATTAAAAGTATTTAAAACCTCCACTATTATTTTATATATTTTCATGGGAATACAAAATCTGTCTTATTTATAATTAATTTAAAATTATGTTGAAGGATCTTAAATGCAAAAAGTTCTTTTTACACGTAGTCCTATTTGTGCGAAATTGGTGTAAAAAATTTCTTAACCTTCAACACTAATCAAACACTATTGTTAATTATTTGCACTATATTTCTACAATTAAAAACATAAATAAAAAGTTTTTGCACTGAGCAAGAGACTAATTTAATAGAGAAAATCTCCTAACTTTTTTCCTTTAGAAGTTGGAAATTTTGCTTTGTTATATTATTATGTTTTATACTTATTATATAGCTAATACTGCTTTTTTGGGGTTGAACGTTTATTGCAGAAAAAATTGGCACCAAAACATTTTTACACCACTATTTTCAAACAACAAACTTTGTGGCATATTTCTACAACATTTGCAACAGAAATCTACCTCAAAGCTTATTGTTTGGAAATAGTGGCGTTTTGGCAGCATTTCTTCAGAGAGAAGCGTTCAACCCCACCAATAATATGAACATTGTCATATTGCTTTGTTATACTACTTAAGTTTTCATACTGTTTTAATTATTATTTTATAAGTGTCTTGAGGCTTGCCTAACATCGCAAACATGTGTTTGCAGCCCGCAAGAAAAAAAGTTGAGTAGGGCTGATCATGACTGTTTATCAATGATGAGAATTAGTGACATATACTGCAAACTATAATTGGGTATCTGTTGACATAAGTACAGCAGAATAAATGATTGCCTATTTACAGATTATTTAATTTCTAACTATTAAAAAAATGTTTGTCATACGTTTAAAACAGCAAACTTAAAAAAAAAAAACTTATCAAATAGTTAAATAAAAAACATACCGAAGATGTGATTGGATCCTCCTTACGAAGAGGGTATTTGGAAGCCACTGAAGTTTTGGCTTTAGTTACAGGAATTTTGGGAGAAAGTTCCACACTAAATTACAAAAAGGTAATTTTTTCACATTATAGCTATTTCATTCAAGATTGTTTTTCAATATCAAATTTTCAACTTTATAAAAGTACACTTGGAAAAAAAATTAAAAGAATAAATAATTTTCTCTCATTGAATTTCTCTCATGAGAAAAATAAAAATAAAATTATCAAAATATAGTTGGTAGCTTGATTAAAAGTATATCATACACAAAACTGGCCCACTGGGCAATTGCTCCATAATTTTTTGTTACACATTTACTATTTTTTAAAAACAGTTAAAAAAATAACTGTCTAAGCATCTTAAAGACTTTCCTGTGTACACATATATTTAAAACTATACGTAAAATTTCATTTAACTAATACTAGTATGGCAGTCAAGAGGGGATTCCCTCCGTTTTCATAAACAACCCCTCCCCCACAGAAATAATGTGTTTTGTTGTATGGAAAGGAATTGTGTAGATAAGCATTGATTTTTACCTCCCACCCTGCCCAGAAGATTTAAAAAAAAATAAAAAAATTCTAAGATGTGTTGATTACTTTAATATAATTTACGATCAATAATTACTGCCTATCTGAATGACTTTTCTTTGAAGATTGTTTAACTCTGTTATACAAGATCCAAAACATAGGTTTAGTTAGCAAATTTTAATGTATTTCAATTACATAAATTTGATTTTTTTAACACTTTCTAACATAGTTGAAATGTGTTTATGAATTTAGTTTGTTTACCTGTCCATCCATCCATCTGTTCACGCTCTAACTATCATAAATATTAATTATACTTTGATTTCTACATTATTGAGATTTACGATGGTAGGTTTCCTATTGAAAATGAAGTATGTCGCATTTATAGTTAGATTACAGGGCACTCAAAAGAATTCTGTTACATTATGGTCTATGGAGAAAAATCGTTTACAGTGTATTTTAATGATGTTACTCTATTTCAAACAATGATATTGATATGCATTTATAAGGTTTAAAACATGCTTTTTGTAGAATTTAGAGTTCCAAGAATTTATCATTCATTTATAGGGTGACACAAAAGAAATAAGAATCTATTGAGAAAAATCATTAACAGCATATTCTTTTAATGATGTTACACTATTTCAAACATAATGAAATTTATATACATAACTGAGGTGCATTATAAGATTCCGGTTTTATAGCTTAACTAAATTTTTGCATACTGGTGTGTATACCGGGAGGTGATTGTGACACAAAATGAAAAACCCTGAAAATTATCGATCAACTTCCATCAAAATTCTTACTGCAACCACATGAAAATCAAACAATATAAAGCATAACTCCCAATAATTTGGTAAACTTACATTAATTTCACTGAAAACTGAATGGTTTCATCAAATGAACAGGGAAATTTGTCTTAGTAAATATGGACAGTTTAAATTCTCTAAACAATAAAGAAATTTATTCTGAGTATTCATAAAACAAGTACCAATTAATTATGTGCTAAGGGCTCTTTCTATAAAAATACATTTAGGAAAAATTCTTCCAATATCATTAGAACTGAAAATGTTGCAGTTATTAGATGCAAATTAAGTGCAGATAATTTAATTAATATAAATTATCTAAAAGATTTTTTTCGTCTTTTTGCATACAGACGGCACACGTTGAATAAGTCTTATTAAATCTTCTGATTGTATGGTATTTTTGCTTTTTTTTCTTCCTTTCCCTTAGATGTTTCAAGTCGGCAAAACCTGAAGTAATGCCAAAATTTTAAAATTTTGGACTTATTTTTCAAGTATGTGGGATCTGAAATAACTCTGAATTAGTAAGATTTTAACCCCCCCCCCCCCCCATACATTTTCTAGCAAAATTATAGTTAGTACACTAAAAGATGTTTGTAGACTTAAATTTTAGCTTAATATGTGTATATAAAAATCTGTAGATAACATGCAGCGTTAATGGCACATGGACTTAATTATGCACCCTCAGATTAAAGAATAGACTAGGTAGCACAACAAGCCTAAAAGTTGAAGTCTCAACTGTAACCGAGTGATCTTATTTGTAGTAACAGATCAGCAACCAAACCTACTGCTACTGCCATCTGTTGATGGTAAAAAAAGATGAAAATTAATAAAGGACTTTTTTTTTTTTTTTTTTTTAAATAGTAAATGTAAGTGTGTGTATATATATATGTATTGTGAATGCAATGTATTGTGCCAGTCGATTATTTATGAGAAATATTTTAAATCAATTGCATTACTTTTATAAAAATCATTTTTTTTTCTTTTTTGTTAAGTTTGTTAATGCTAAAGTTCAAATTCAGATTGTTACTAACAAAATATAGGTTTTATTACAGTAATTACTAGTGTTTTAAATGAATTGCATTACTTTTATAAAAATCATTCATTTGCTTTTGTAAGATTTGCAATACAAAATATAGAATGTAGATTTTATTAAAATTATTACAAGTATTTTAAATTAACTGCATTATATATATATATATATTTTATAAAAATCATTCCATTGTTTTAGTAAGATTTGTAAAGCTGAAAACCAATCAAAGGACCACGAAGTATTAAAAATTTTTTTGAAAATAATAAGTTTTTATTAACAAAATATAGAAATTTTTTATTATTGTTAAACTTTTTTTGTAATTTAATAATTTGTGAATCATAAAATAATTAATTTTTTTGCAAAAGAAAATAAATAATTAAAAACCACTTAGTTAGAAATCTGTTGTTAATTCATTTTGTTATGATACAAAACATTTCCTTATTTAATTTAATTCATTTACTAATTTATTCAGTTAAAATTAATTAAAATCATTATTTAATCGTATTTAATAAACATTCAAAATATTTTCAATCTTCAAAAATCCTCTTTTAAAATATATTTATTTATTCCAAATTAAATTTTTATAATTAAAATACTTTTTAACATTAATAATTATTCTAAATTAAACTAAAACTAGATGGAACCCGTCAAAACTTGACGAAAAAAAAAAAAAATACTATAACAATATCAGTAAAATAAGCTTCTTTATTATTTAAGAAGGGGTGCGTATGAAACAGTCCTTCAAATATTATATTTTAAAAGTTTTTTCCCCCAGTCAAATACAGTACTATTTCCGATGCAAATTCCAAACAAACAATCCGTAAACAACTGTGTAATGCAAATCAGTTTGACATTATCGCCATATTCCCCACGGCAAGAAAAAAAATTTCATGGACCTATGAAGAATCATACAAATAGTATATTCCTATGTTCATTTCATATTCCGTAAATAAAAGAACATAGTAAATAAAGCGCACATCTCCCCCCTCCACCCCTGTGATATTGCAACCGAATGAGCTCCTATGCGCACGAGCATTGCATCGGCCCAAAAGCACCGTCGAAATTCGATGTTAAAAAGTTTTAAAAAGTTTAAATTAAAAGTTTTAAAATGTTCTCTTTAATCATTGTTCGTTACAAATCCATATCTTCTAAAACGCATCCATTATTTTAAGCTAATCAATTTTTATGTAAATATGAAAAACTTTTTTTACAGTAGTAAATCAATCTGCAGATGAGGGAGATTTTTAATGTTTTCAAGTGTAATTTATTTGTATGGTTTCTTTGATTCCTTTACATAATCAGGATGATTTTCCCTTTTTCATCACAGTTGGGGATATTTTTCCTCTTATACAATAGGCAAATGGATCTTTAAAAAAAAAAAAAAAAAAAAAAAAAAAAAAAAAAATGCAATTTCTAACATATTCTGATATTTGCTGGAACATATACATCAACTAATTCATCATATAAATTTTATGTTCAACATAAACTGGATTTTTTTTTTTTTTTTGAGAAATTTTCGTTTAGCGCCAAAATGTTCTATCTTATGGATAATCTGATCGTATGATTTATCACTGTTTGTATTATTATTATTATTATTATTATTCACTTTATATGTTGGTTAGGGAAACCTATTTTCAATTGTGGCAACTTTCCCAGGGGCTATTTTACATTATTAAAGCAAACTGATAGTCATTGATAAGATAGAATTAAAAAACTTTTCATGCTTGAAAGTTATTTAAAAAGTCGTTAAATTAAGCAGCAGTTTTCAAATAAATTTCATTCGAAAGCTAATTTTTTCTCTCTAACTGATGATGTAAGAATAAAAATTGCAAAATGTAGTAAAATGTAGTAAAAAATAGAAATTTGTAGTACTTAGAAGTGATGTAAGCGCGATGAAAGCTAAAGCGATAGCACCGTTTGTTGTCACAACCGTTGTACATTTCTAAAAATTGCCACTGTATTTTGGCTGGTGATCAAAAGTAGAAAACCATTTTTTGACATCGAAAGAGAAATTCACAGTGAAAGAAATAGGACTTTGCGCTAATAAGGAACTGTTAAATGAACTTATAATAAACCTAACCAAAATAATTCCTATGAAATATTAGTCTTACATTGTCTATTATACCTAAAAATACAATCATTATTTCAAGGGTTTTTTTCTACTATAACACTATTTTTAATAATTTTAAATTTACTGAAATCCCTTACTTTTGTGATTTTCTTATTAAAAAATGAAATTTTCTAACCTATAATTTAAAAAAAGTAATTAGTAACATGTAATCAAGGTATGCAATCAAGATGAAGCAACCAATAAAGGCTCCAGTTCTAATCTTTAAAATTAAAAATTGAAAAATCAGTTAAAAATACGTCATGTTGACACAATCGTAAAAATTTTTCTTTTTACTTTTATCAATGTTAAAATGCATTTCATGCTAAGTATAACGTCATTTTCACCAGCGCAAACTTTACGTACTTTGTATACGTTACTTTTATGCTTAAGCACCATGTTAACAAATAAAAATATATTTTGTATTTAATTGTAATGAAAAAATGGCATCAACAAAGTTATAACGCATAATGGTAAAATAAACCGAATGGACAATATTCCTGTGACGTCACAATAAATATGAATTTTTATTCACTTATAAAACACGCGAATAAATATTACCGAAATTTAACTTGCAAATTAAAAAATTCGGTCTAAAAGCCACGTGCTTTTAATACTTATTATTACTCTTTCGCAACCACAGAGTTTAGAAAATAAACTCTGCCCCTCGCAACAGTGGGCGTTAACCGATTATGACATCATTAGCAGATGTAAAAGTTTAATTGAAAATTACGGCTAATTAATTAAATGTTCGAACAAATGAATGCGTGATAACAAATCTGTGTCCAAATATCTTTCATTTAAAAAAAGAATGATGTAATTTGATGCAGTAGGTTGTTCTCACGGATTGTCGAAAGAAATCGCTTAGCGTTTTAAATATATAGATCATTTATCTTAAGTTTTGTTTATAGAAATATAACTGATGAAGAGGGAGTTGGCCAAAGAGATTGACCAGAAAGAGACCCAATTGATAGAAAAACTTATCCATGTCTGGAATCATCACCTACACTCGCAAGAAACTATTCAATGTTGCATTAACAGTATGCCACAACGAATAGAGGCATCGATTGCCGCCAAAGGAAGCTCCACGAAATAGAGATATTTTTGAATTTTAAGTTAAAAGTTTTTCAAGTTCAATAATTTTAATTTGACTTACAAAAATAAGTAATTTTAAAGTCATTGGCGTACTTATTCATTCTTACCCTAAAATTAATTTTTATTCGGAATTTTAATTGTTTATACAATAATATCATCTCTATGAAGCTAGTAATATGATTTTACACAAAAAAAACATGAGTGCGTCTAATAATTTGGCCAGGGACTGTAATGTGAATTAAAATTAATAATAATTGTTATGTCACAGACAAACATTTACTTAATTTTTTTAATACTTAAAATTTCTATTTTTATAATTTAAAATTTATTTATTTATTTTTAAGCTTAACAAGTTTTATTCTCCATTTTATATTTTATTTCCTGTTATTCCCGTTTTCCAAATTTATTTATTTGTAGGCAATCATAACTTAATGTTTTGTTTCTTTTACTTTCTTTTCAAAACAATCGCCATCTTTTTTTAAAACAGTCTTCTTCTTGACCTTTTCAAATTTCGAAGTCCAGTTGCTACTTTGCTAACTTTTACAGTTTGCAAGTCTATTCACCGATGCAATTTGCGTAATGCACCTATACATTTCCTCTGTGGTATCATATCGTCTCCTAATTGGTCCTAATCCAGACATTAGGTGACATTACTATAGATGCAGGATGAAAAAGCTGTAGAAGCTGGATAAAGGATATTGAAAAGGTAAGTATACTGTAATATATATAAATGTAGCTGCTGTAAATAAAGATGATTGAAAACAGGAAAGATAAAAGTAAATAAACATAAATAGTTAGGCAGTGGTAAGAAGAAACTTTATTATGTTTATCAATTATGACGTCCTTATGGCATGTAGCCCTCTCATTGGCTGTAAGGTTTTTGCACTTTCAGCAACTTCAGCATTATCACGAATAGTGTTCTCTCTCTTTCTGTCAGGGACAATGGTGTGAGAAGAAGCTCGCATCAGCGTTCCCAAAATAACCACTTTTTTCCTTTTTTAATATAGGCCTACTGTTGGGCTAAACAGGTCTTTCAGTAGAGGTCTATTACCTTTTTCATACTTTATTATGGCAACAATTTTTATTTTTAATTAATATTGCAAGAAATATTAAATGTATTTTATTTAACTTTCATACAACAAAGTATTGACACACTTCAATATGATCCATTGACGTTCCTTCAAAGCTTAACTCAATGCCACAAGTAAGTGATTTTGTAATTTGTCTTCATAAAGAGGTGCAGCTATGACATATCTCCAATTGTATCATGGCTGCCAAGATAATGATGATTCACCAACTGACATGAATTAGAGAATTTGTCTATGAACATTACGAGATGGTAAAATTTCTTTTATATCATTTATGATCGTGGGATAAAAATCCAGCATGAGATTCTACATAATGAATTAAATCTTCATATCATGTTTTTATCAGCATGATTTTTATAAATGCCTCAGAATTGGAACGGTTTCCTCTTAAAATAGTCAATTTTTCTGACAGAAGTCTCTTTTAATGGCATAAGTACTTCTGGTGAGATCAGAGTCATCTTATTCAAATCAAACGAACTATAACATAGTTTTGTATTAAGAAATCTCTTATACCAATTACATATAAATAAAATCTAAAGATATAAGTCTACGATAAGAATCAAATAATGTTAGTATCTCCATAAAATAATACATGAATCTAATGTTATAGTTAACTTTGGTACAGAATGTTATAATTTCTCCAATTAATAATTTATTAACAAATTTTGTGAGGCTGTGCACATACCATATGAAATTATAATTCTATATAATTTTTTTGTTTCTATATGAATAAAAATATGTTGTTAAATTGATGTCCATTTATTGTCTTTTAAAAGTTTATATTTAATTGTATGTATAATGATTTTTCAGTAATGTGCCTTTAAAATTAAAGTAGTGAATTTAAATAATTAAGAATATGAAATAGACAATTAATAAATAATGAATGTATATATATATGTATGTATGTATGAAATAAAATTTGATGGAATGTTAAATCTCTTACATTTTGTAAATTCTTGGATGTTAAATTAATTTTAAATTTGATCAGAAAAATAATAAGAATAAATTCATAAAAGTTAATATTTAAGGCACATAATTTCTTGTAAAAAAATTATCTATTTTTCTTTTTTCATTACAATAATAATAAAAGATTTTTTGAGAAGGAGGGGAGGGCGGGAGGTCTTTTTAGTCTTTTCATTTTCTTATTATTGAAATTTTTATGAGAATACTTAAATATATTTATTAAGTTAATAAAACTAGTAAGTCTACAGATCATAGGCCTCAACGTCAGCTCTGCAAATCATTGATCCTTAATCTCACTAATTTTTAATATAACCTGCATAATATTTGATATACTAAAATTCAATTTTTTAAAGTTATTTATACATTAATAAGAATATAAGATTTATGGAAACTTTCAGAAATTTTAGAAGTATCACATTAAACACAATTTTATGCAATGATAGGATAACTTATTTATTGCTTTATTTTTCCACCATTGTTGCTTTAATTTCATATTCTCAATTTCCAGTAATTGTGCTATTTCTTTATTTGAGTATATGTCTGAATGCATTTACTAATGTAATTTCTTTAGATTAACCATCTCTTTGTACAGGAGATTTTATCCTATCCTTAAAAGAATACTTATTTTTCAAACACTAAACATCACATGTTGTTGAAAGTGAATAAAATATAGCTATGAAGTTGTTCGGCAGAACCTTTGCTATGCTCTAGTTTTTTTCTACTCATAACTTTCCTACCATTATGAGATAAATAAATACTAATGCAATATGTGACACTGTAATTCTCCAAGAGATTTTGTTTATTACTACAGTTTTTCATTACTTCATTATGTTTTTAGCTGTTAGCTCAGCATCCAACTACAGCAAATTGTTAAAAAACTTGTAAAGTTGCATTCAAATATTGGGGGAAGGTAGATATGAATAGAACTTGTTGCTTATTTTATTACGAAAGCCTTAATTTTCTTAACAGAAAGGAAATCTATAGGGAAAACACCAAAACATTTTAATTAATTTCAAAGTTTTTCCTAATTTTATTTTAACACTTAAAAAAAAAAAAATAAAATAACATTTACAAAAATATAACAAATTATAACACCTTGTAATAATATACTTTTTTTAATTGCTAAAAAGCTTAAAATAAAATTTTATAAACAGTAAAATAAGTTTTATTAGACTGTTGACATGTTTTGGCTCCGTCAGAGCCATTATCAAAACAAATAAGAATATTCTACAATTGCACAGTGGTGTTTATTCATCTGATGGAGCCGAAACATGTCAACAGTCTAATAAAACTTATTTTACTGTTTGTAAAATTTATTTTATGCCTATTAGCAATTACAAGAAGTAGAAAATTCACACTTTGTGTTGAAAAGTACCACAAATTGACACAGATACACTTAACAGAAAAATGCAGAAAAATTTGACAAAAACACATGTAATTAAAAAAATAAATAAATACAAGTGCAAAGGTTTGGAATAGGAAGATACACACATACATATATATATATATTCAAGCAATGTGAAATTCTATAAAATAACAAAAGGCATGCTACCTAATGTCAACAACACAGACAAAGGATAAAATAGTACTGATGATTATTTTAACTTGGGAAGAATATTAATGTGTCACTCAAGTGTCCTTAATTTATTTCATGTAAATTTTAGGAATATAAGTTTCCATGCCTACCACATTGAAATGCCAATTAAAATGTTTAAATGATTTTTAAAAATAAAAAACTTGGACATTTTAAACTTAAAAAAAAAAAACATGAAAATATGTTAATTTTTGTAGCATTGCAAGTAACATTCGATTTTGTAAGTAACGGAAAACAGATTAAATTTCACTAAAAAAAAAAAAAAAAAATGTTTAGTGGTAACTAGAATAACTGATTAATTTGAGATTAATTTTTTCTTTTTGAACGAATATTTTTATAAATGCTGCTTTAAAAAAATTATAAAGTATATAAAGCAAACTTATGGATTCAAGAGAGAATTAGACTTGGAATAAAATTGAAAGCATATACTAAGAGAAAAAAAAAAAAGGGGGAGAGATGAAAACACTTACTTATCCTCATTGGAAGGCTTTTTATAGATATTAACAGATTCAGCATCTCGCTTTTTCTTTAAAGCTTCTTTGTATTCTTTAAAAGTTTGAACTGTTGCTAACGTTGAATTTTCATCACCTACTTTACTATCCTCACCGTTAACAGGAACATAATTAAACAATGTACTGGAAAATGTTGAAAAATTAAATACTTATAATACTTTGAATCTATCATATGAATTTTATTAATAAAATTGAAAAATTAATATCATTTCAACAGATGCTATGGCCTGATAATCATCTGTCAATTCTAGAAGAGAAAGTAAATTTTATTGATACAAAATTTTTGTTTTGTGATATTTTACAAATAAGCTAAAAAATTGTTAACAAGAGGAAGCTTAAAAGCTAAAACATCGTTAACAAGGGGAAGCTTAAAAATTTGTTACTTTTCATGAATCCATAAAAATCAAATCACAAGAAATGACTGATTAATTTGTTTCTGTTCATTTAAAAAATTGCTTAAATAGTCTGTTAATTACAATTTTAGATAGTTTCTTTTAAATACTAAATTTGTTTTCTTAAATTTGTTTCTGTTCATTTAAAAAATTGCTTAAATAGTCTGTTAATTACAATTTTAGATTGTTTCTTTTAAATACTAAATTTGTTTTCTTAATATTGATGCTAATTCAAAACAAACTAGAAACTAAAGAGCTATTATAACTTATCTTTAAAAAAAATTCTATATATTTGCAACTGAAAGCATTAAAAAAATAATAATAACCAGTGGATATGCAAAATTGGAGGGAAAAGGTATTGGGAAACAGGATTCAACGGTGCAAGTCATAATTAACAACTTTATTTTCATATAAACCAACATGCAAAAATTTGATGCTTTGCAAAAAATATAAAATCAGTAATACACACCACTCCAATGCATGGGAAAAAGACAATTTTACAACACCTGAAGTATTGTTATAAAATATATACATATTTACAATAATAAAAGAATGCAAAACTTTTTGTGCTGATTTAAAATATGAATGCTAAATTAGATATTTAACAATCTGCACAAATACTTTAATGCATATAAACATAGAGATTGGTGAATTGTTTTATTCTTACACATACACAAAGTTATAATTACAAATATGAGTGAATTTATAAATAAATAAGTACAACCTGTTTACCACTGTGTTTTTTATGCAAAAGGTTATTCCGCCATCAAAATTTAAGTTGGAATTTAATGGCAAAAAGCCACAATTTAAAGTCACTAATGACCAAATATCATTAGTTTGAAGATACATATATATCAACAACAACAACAACAAAAAGTATGTTTTTGATTTAAAAACAGCAAACATTATATATAAAATATATAAATAAGTAAAATAAATGATATGAACAGTTTAGAAAAATAAGATGTTTTTAGTAATGCATATAAAAAATCTTATGTATATCATTCTTAGAAATCTTTTAGTTTAGCTCAACATAACATGGTCAAAAAAAGCTCAGGCAATAATAGAAAAATCAGAAATATGCACATAATATAACATGCTATTTTTCCTTTTGTACACACTTACAAATTATTAATTGAAAATAAGTATTAGAATTCATTAAAAGGTACTTGTGTATTTTGGACTTGACATATTTTGCTCATATTCTACATGATTAAGAACCAAATCTAGTAACAATCCATTTCACTCATCAGCAAAAACTTTTCAACATGCTACATACTAAAACGTCACATGAAGGCTTACTGTTGAGAGATGAAAAGATTTTGGAATCTGTTTGTTTGTCTCAATATTAACTGGTGTAAAAAAATATCTAATTAGCTTGAAATTAGGTAACTATGCTAGTGAGGTACTTGGATTTAGCTACATAGTTTTGGGTTAAATTTGGTTCATTCAGAAAATATAGAACATTTTCTTTCACATTATATTGCTTTTTGTATGAGAATTCAGACAATTTACAAATTTTATTATTATTGAAAACAAAATGGTGCATTTGGATAATTGATCTGAATGTTAAATTATGAATTCTAAATTTTTATATGGAGTTCTTAAATTAATTCGACTGATTTTAAATTGTGTCAATACATTTGTCAGATATTCAAAATTAGTTACATAACTTTTGATGAAATTTTATGCATCTGTTCGAAAAATATAAAATGTTTTTAATTTGTCACTGTTACAAATTTGCCACAGGACATATTTCTTTTTTCCCCTTTTTCCATTAACAGTTGCCTAGCAAATGCATTTTGTAGCAGATTAAAAATATATGTATATTAAAATAATTCCAACTGTGAAAAATTAAGCAGAAAGTTTAGATGAGCTATAAAACAAGTTAGCTAATCTTTTATGATTGGGTCTGTTATCAAGGTTGGCATCAAACATTAACGATGTTAGTAACAATACAGTTTAAACCAAATATGTATACTATTAAAAGACAAAAAACACATTAAAGCGTCAAATCAAGCTTGATAAATACATCAATTGGTAGTGAACCTGATTATGGATGATTACCCAAAAGATTTTTAAAAATCTCCACATATAAGAATGTAAATTGCCGAAGTGGGTGAACTAAGTAGTTTTTGTTAAGCTCTATACTAGAAAGATGAACACATAACAAAAAATATACAAAATGCTCCCCCTCCAATCCTAATCGTTTCACCCAATTTGGCAGATGATTAAATAAGTATATTGAATTGAGACTATTAGTACCATGTTGCAATGCACAATATACAGATAAGGGATAAAATAATAAAACACATGTGAAAGATGATGCTGCATTTAACACCTTCAATACAGGTGCGCCATCTGAAAAATCTGCCACCTATAGTGCTCGTGAAAGCGAAGGTATCAGACTCAACAGCTGTCATTAGGTACTGTATGCATGCATTGTTTACTCTGATAGATGCTGCAATTAGAATCCTACAAGAGTTAGGTTATACCTGGTCTAAACACAAAACTGAACCCGAGAAAAAAAAGTTTGTTAACCTGAAATCCAACAAGACAAAAAAAAAATTCATCGACCTCGACACGCAACTTGATCTCAAACAAAAGAAAACTAATCCATATTTTAATATAATTATCGAAAAATATTCTACAATTATATCTTTTATATGAATTTCATCTTTTATGTAGAAAAATTAACATATATACACTCATTAATGGTCAAATATATAGTTTTTCCTCTGATGCAAAATTTTAGACTTTCTTTTGGAAAATCTTAACCCAAACTGGATATGCAAAAGTCAAAACCTGACTTAAACCTGAAACAATAAAAGTCAAACCAACCTATATTAAAAAAACAAAAAGGACAATTATAAAAATAAACTTGACTTGCAATGAATAAATGCTCCTGACCAACCTGATCTGATGAAGGATTCTAGCTGCAATGTCAGACATGACTGACTTACAAAGAGTCTGTTAGTGTGTGTATACATGAAGCCTCATAAATGGAAACAACAAAAATTTTGAGGTTGAGCAATTAGCACATTATCAGTTATTATAACAGCATACTGAAAGAAAAAAATGACGTACTGTCTTTTGCGTAAGCTGTTGTAATAGCTGATATCATGCTTTTTGCACACCCCAAAAGTTCTGCTGTTCCGCTCTGCCAAGGCTCCAGCTAAACCTGCACCAACAATCATGCCTGTTTTATAAATTTTCTTTACAACTTTCAGTATTTTTGGCTGTGTGCCATAACTGGAATGGCGCATTGGTAAGCTAATGTTTGCACTTGTTAATTTTTTGTATTAACTTAATGGTATTCTGTATATACTTTATGATTACCTATCTTAAATTAGGTTAGATTTGTTGCAAGAACTTGTTTAATATATTTTGAAGTTCAAAGGTATTACAATTATATATATATATATATATGTATATATATATTTGTTTCATTTATGGTTATATATATAACCACTAAAAGGTAACACAGAAACATCATACAACATATATATCTTAAAATAATTAAATTGTGGCTTGTAGGATATTAGATATTATGCAAATGGAAACTGAAATAAAAATTTACACAGCTGATGTTAAGCCTCTTGATCTGCAGATTTAGAAGTAGTTGAAATAATCAAAGGTTTTATTTTTCATGTTGTATTTTAATGGGCTTGGCCAGAAAGTTCTGAATAGTTTGTGAAATTTTGAGCAAACAAAAATAATTTAAAGCTTTATTTCAAAGATGATATGTCCCCACCCCAATTTTAAGTGCTGCGTTTCAGACTGTTTCAAAAACCTGTTAATATAAAATCGATCTGCTCTGAAAGCAAAAAAAAAAAAAAAAAATATATATATATTAAAAGAACTTTTAAGAGCATCTTCATCACCAAATGATTTTACATCTAAAGACTTTTGAAGAGAGAAAAATAAATAGAAGTGAGATAGAATGTTGTCTGATGAGTAAGTTAGAAATGTTAAGATATCCCAGCCTACATCATGATTTTTTCCCCTTTTGAGTAATCAGACATGTGAAGCTTCACGGTACCATAGTGGAACATCACTCTTTTGCATGTTTGGATATTTTCAATGAAAGTGAATTTGTTTCAGTTTTTTTAGGTAGTAGACAACAGGGTTTATCTTCTAACATAATAAAAGAAGTCCATATAATACACTTTATATTTCTAGCAATAATTTTTTTTTAAAGATCTATCTGTTTTTATTACTTTAGAGGCATATTTGTATACTATATCAGGGATCTGTTTAGGAAAATTTTGAGCCTTAAAACAGAAACCTTCACAAAATTCTATCTCTTAAAAATAGACCTTTCACAAAACTTTTCCACAAATTTAATCATTTAAAAAGTAAAATCTGACCTGTCACAAAACAATTAAAGTCATCCAATTACATATTTCTCAGCTTTTTTTTTTCATACATTAAGGATAGATACACAGGATCCTGAATACTATAACTATATTTTCAAATTCACAAAATTATGACTATAATTTTCCCACATATAAAAAAACTGTTCACAATTTCACAAAAACAGGACCCTGTGAGAAAAATCTGGACAGACCTCTGCATATGCATATTGATCCAGTTTTTATTCAACCACTTGTATGATACCCAAATATCATATTGAAAAATATGCCTCAATTTAACCAAATGTTTGTGGTCTGAATAGTTAAGTATTTTCATAAATTCAACTAAACCTTGAGGTCAATTTTGGGTTTTTGTTTTGCATTTTTGCTCTCCAGCCCTATCTTTATACACTGCAATAGGTTGTCTACATCAAACCTGATGTTGTAGGTTAAAATTTTCCATTTTAATCTTTGCAAACTGCTGTCAAATTGTTTGATCATCTAAAACATGGTATTTATAGACTACACTCAGATGTTTCAAAAATTTTCGGCATTATTTCTCTTTTTTAAAGAGAATAACTGCATATGTGTAGAATGAGCTTTCCATTATTCACATGAAATACACTCTAAAATTATAATATAGCCACAGTGAAATGCTAGGTCATACATTTTCATAGACTTCCTACACTTTATCATTCTGCTCAAAAAGGATAATTTCTAAACAATAAAAACACTCAAAACATTCTGCACGACACTACATTTTTAAAAATTATTATTATTTCTTACACATTCTATACTTGTGTAACAATATAAACAGTTTTATGTTTAATACACTTTGTCCTACGAAATTTTCCTTTTCAATTTAGTCTTTAAAAGATTTATTTATCTTTCAAAGAGTAGGATATTTTTTTTATAATGAGCGACAAACTTATCTCATCACGAACATTTCAGAAAATACACAAGTACCTATTAAAATGTTACTTTTACTTGTAAAAATATTTTAAGCAAATAAACATTTGAAAGCAATATATATGTATATAAGTTAAAACAAAGGGCAGAAAAGGAAATAAAATCAGCACAATATGAAAAAAGATAAGCAGATAAGTCAATTACAAATTTACAAATTAAAACATACAATCCAATGATTTAAAACATAAAACACATACTTAGTATTTTGATTCCTAATAGGAAGACTTGTTTCCCAGCGAGGGGATTCACCTTTTATTTTCAGACCAAAATTGAGCTGCAAGCCATTAAAAAATAAATAAATAACTTTTAATTTCGAACAACAAAACTGTTTAAAATTAGTGAGATGTTACTACACCAGCATTAAAATGACTAAAAAACAAAAACTAACGATTATAATTTAAAACGATAAAACAATGTAACTACACCCCGGCCAGAATCATTAAGACAACTACTGAAACATGTAAAGAATAATAAATTTTATACAACTCTAAGTGTTAAGTCACAGACAAACATTTTACTTAATTCATTTTGTATTTTTCAATATTTAAAATATTTATTTTCAGAATTTTCAGTCTTACAATAATTTTGTTTCATGTACACTCTGCTTTGCGAGCGCAATTCTGATTTTGCTTGTTGTACTTCGAAATTTTAAGCATTTCCTCTATGGCAACGTACCATCTTCATATCGATTCATGATGTTCTTATGGCATGTAGCCCTCTGATTAGCTGTAAGATTTTGATGCACTATCGGTAACTTCAGTGTTATTTCGGTAGCGTTCCCTCTCTTCTGTTGGAAAATGTCATACGAGACAGATGTGTCTCTTGGCGTATAAAAATTTTTGAGCCGGCCGTTTGAACTAAATGGGTTCGGTGGTCGGCACTGTAATTAAATATCTGGTTGATATAATAGTTTATCTAAAATTAGAATAATTCCACATTATTCATTCTATGCATATTTTGGCAAAGTGCACAATATTTAATTACTGTAATAATGAAATTGTGTATGACTTTACACAATGATGACAGGTCATCAATTCATTTACGCTGGCAAAGTTGTCATCACTGTCATTCTTTATGATACATTGTATGAAATAAATTCAAGCACAGGAACGATATAATGTGATGATTTAGTTTGTGACTGGACAATCACCTTTTCTTGAAAGCCATAAATTCATCCTTCATCATTGTGTAAAGTCACACACAATTTCATTATTAGAGTAATTAAATATTCTGCACTTTGCTAAAATATGCATAGAATGAATAATGTGGAATTATTTTAATAGAAAGCAATCACACTTTCTTAAGATTGAGTTATACCAAGGCATAAGTAGGAAATATCTAAAAACAGATATTATAATATACCCACGAACAATTTCTTCATGTAGCACATGCAGGACAGTTTTCAGTGAAATAGATTTCCTGAGACTAGTATTTAATTCTGAAGTAATTTGCGATTCTGTTGCATGTTTTTTTTTTTTTACAATTTGAAAGAGCTTGATATTACAGATTTTTATCTGTTACATTAGTCATCGACTTTCAACAACAATTGTTTCAGTCTGCATGTGTTTTGACAGTTTTTGTTTACCAAGATGCTATCAGTGATATAGTAGATCTTGATATTATCATGAATTGAGCAACCTGAGTCAGAGATATGTAAAATACACATGCACAAACAACATATTTTTATAAAATTTTCCTTAAATCTGATACGTGGGATCATAATGCTTGGACTAATTAAAATAGTTTGATTTACTGACTATAATACAACTTGTATAACTGCTAGAAAAAAACAGAGGATTGCCTCTTAATGTATACAT
The DNA here is from genome assembly GCA_963931845.1 of Maratus michaelseni. Classification (NCBI taxonomy): domain Eukaryota; kingdom Metazoa; phylum Arthropoda; class Arachnida; order Araneae; family Salticidae; genus Maratus; species Maratus michaelseni. The sequence goes on from OZ007594.1 coordinate 327,132,173, forward strand.
CACAATTTCTTATCATAAAAAGAGTAGTGACTCAATTATTCCTGTACACATAAAGACAGCACAATTATTAATCAAATAATTGGATATAGATTTAATCAAATAATTTACTCACATCTTGTGATTCTTGAGATCTGCAATCTCCATCTGAAGTGCTATACCCTGAATCAAAAGTATAACTCTTCCGACAACTACCAGCAGAAAAACCATTTTGAAACCTTGCATCAGATCTGTCAATTTGTAGAGATTTATTAATATAAATTAACAAACATAAACAGTTACAATTTTTTCAAAACTATGCTAATATTTATACATGCAAAAGTTCTTGATGATATACTATTTATTTGTACATAGTCCATATACCAGCATTTTTTTCTTTACTTGAATAATAAAAAAATTCATTTTTCATTGAAAAGTATGAAGTAATTTATAATTGCCAAAATGGGATTTTACTTACTAATGAGTATTTGATCTGAGAATTTTTATTTGAAAATCTGTCTTAAAATCAGTTTATATAGGGTGATTCAAAATTGATCATCCAAATTTTAAGAGGTGGTAGAACAAACAATTTTGTATAGAATACCAGGGTCATAAACCATTTATTCACTCAAAAATATAAGGTGTCTGATTACAATGCAAACATAACTATTGTTCATAAATTCAACAAAAATAAACATTTATTATTTTTTTTTAACAGATGTGCTTTGCCTTGTGAGAAATGTAATGACATCACAAAAAGTAATGGAAATGCAAAATATTTAGATAAATGAAACTTTATATATACAATGAACACCTGTTACTGCAGACTTCCAGGGGAATCTGCATTTTGCCTGTATTAAATGATTAAAAATTTGAATTCAGCTTTTGGCTGAAATTGAATAGGTTACTAACCTTATGCTAAAAGAAATAACTTTTTCTTTAATTTAATAAAAAGGCAAGTTAATAATTTGTAATATTGACAAACAGCTGTTAGCAATTTTTAAACCTCATGTTTTTGGTGGTAGAATGTTTTATTTCTCTTCATCTCTGTCACTACAATTTTTTAAGACCCAATAACTGAAGTTGCCTTTGAAGAAATAAAGTAGTTTTGATACTGCTAGGTCAATTTTAAAAAAATACATTATCCGATGTAGTATACATCAAGCAAAGTCTTTAACAATAATTGCAAATAGAAAATGATGGGGAAAACAAAATTGTCCCCACGGCGATATACAACCACCATCAGAGGTATGCCTTAAGCAGAGATGCATTAACAAGAGTCCACTGTACTGTCAATTAAATTAAGAAATATGTTTAACACTACTGGTGGGGATTTCTATCACTTCTTGTGATATCATTACATGGCACACAAACACAAAGAAAGATGTTGCAAATTTCATTATAATATCTTCACTATTATTAAAGTTATGAACAAAAATCCAAGTTTGGACTGGAATGAGACGAGATCTGCACAAGCCCGAGCCTGGCAAAATGAAGGCTAACTTTCAAGCAGGCTGGGCTGGCAGAATAAAAGAAATATTTTTTAAAAGACCAGGCTGGCTGGGCTAATAAAAAATTAAATAGACAGACTGGCCCGATAACAAATTTAAAAAAGTGGGACAAAGCCGACAAAATATGAAAAATTTTCAATGGACATGGCTAGGCCAAGAATAAGCTTAAATGTGCTGCACGAGCCGATGCTAGTTTGACAACATCAACATAGAAATGTAACATGTTCAGTGTAGAGATATGCAATGGACAGTTAAATTGTGTCTGAACCTTGGCTCATTTTTTTCAGCACTCGGCTAATATATATTTTTTACATACTTAGGCCGGCCTGAACTTGGACTTAATTGTACCTAGGACATGCCAAGCAGGCAATTTTTTTAAAAATAAAAATAATAATAACAATGAACTATTGTTAACAGAGTCATTGGGAATGTACTTTAATAAACTGCAGAGAAATATTTTTTTAAAAAATCTACCTTTTTTCATTATATAGCTTCAAAAATTATGATGCTTTAACCAGCTTTTTTTTTTTAAATTCTAAACTACAATAATTTTTTTAATGAGGCTTTATTTGAATGTAATAGTCTAATAATCTGTTAATGTGATAGTCTAAGAGAAATTAATATTGTTATTATGTATTCTATGGTTTGTGGATATATAGCCTGAAATACATACAACAAAATTTTTGCATAAATATGTATTATTGACCTTACACAAGAATAGACCTGTCAATCATACGTGACATACCCGAGGACGATCGCATTACCTTCAAATCAGCATAGAGAAGAAATGAGGAGGTTGCCATATTTCCCAGCTTTGCAACATTTTGGCAGTATTGATTTATTAATTATTAACTTTATAGGGGAATTTCATATTCAGACGGCTAAAATTTTTTTTGAAGAAATTAAGTTGGGCCAGGCTAAAAACTGCAAAAATATAAGTGGCTGGGCTAACTTTTTGTTTTTACATTGGGCCAAGGTAACTTTTGCTCAGGCAGGGTCAGGCTAAAGAAACAATTTGTTTTCATGCCTTTCACTTTTTTTCATGTGCATCAAAAATGTGTGCAGGTGTCGTAACAGATGATGTTATATCATCGGCTATGATGGCTATTTTCTAATGAAAACCAATCAATCCCTGATGGATTCTTAACAATCTAAGTCAGACGATGTTCTAAAAATTAAATTCATAATAAATATTGACTACTTAAATAAAACTTTTAATAAAATTGTTTAAAAAAAAGTTATTAAGAACTTATAAGATAACAACAATATCAATAAATAAATAACAATATAGTCATCCTATTAAATTCAATCTTTGAATATGGTTAGAACCGTTACATGAAAGTTATATGTCAATTCTTTGTGGAACACTGCAAAAAAGTAAAATAAGCAAAATTGAAAAAAACTTTTGATCTGTCTTGTCTCTTTTAATAAACATAACTGTAAATATATATATAATTAAACATTTCTCTCTCTCTCTCTTTTTTTTTTTTAGTTTCTAATAATGATTAAACATAATTAAATAAAAAAAAAATATATATAAAAAAAATAAGTATTAAACTGATATTTCCTTATTCACAAATGAACTTTATAAATATCAGAATAATGCATACTTTAATATTAAATGCAAAATATATAGAAACACATATTTTTAATTACATAGATATAATAATGAGAAAAAAAAAATTCTTGCAGAAAACAGCAGTGAACTTTCAGTAAAAGAAAATAATAAAATAAAGTATATGCACTAAAATTTAGACAAAAAATAAACAATTCTTACAAGGCTGATGGACTCCTAAATTTTTGGAATTCTGTTTCTAAAACAATACCCCGTTTGTCTTCTTTAATTGCCTGTATTTCTAGAAATTTAAAAACATGGATTCTTCCTCTTTTACATAACTAAAAGAGAATGATATATTATAGCATATAAGTTAATTTAACACAAATTCAAGAAAATAGAAAGTATTCACTAACAATTATTTATGAGAGAACCAGTATGTTTTATTTAAGGAAGAAAAATATGAACACTAATTTCCTACAAAGATTTATAACCTTATATTTAAAAAAGAAATTATACTTTTAAAGTTACAATATTGGTTCATATGGTTGGACTAAATAAAATTATTTAATGAGAAAAAAAATCTATTTTATATAGGCTAACTTGAATGGCAAGTTTCTTTGCTTTCCCACCATATATTTCTTATTGTAGCCTATTACACATATTTGTCATTCTATTCAGAAATTGTCATGCAATGGATCCTCAGCTATTGTGACACTTCCGAAAATGAGAAAGCATAATCCCTTGACAAAAAAGTTTGAAAAGTAAACAACCTTTCTTAATGCTGCTCAACAACTAGATTTATAAAATTTTTAAAAAGTGATTTGCAATCTTGGTCTTCAAATTTCTTAAAAAATAGTCCAAGAGAAAAATTTGTAATAATTGAACTCTCCCACCCATCCATTTGAATCTCATTCACTCCATTTTTTGTACAAAGTTTAGAAACATTACAAAATATGACTTATTATATTTATATTGAATTAGTGTAGTCAACTCACTTGATTATCCTCTGTCATTTGGGTGTAATTATGGATTTTGAGCAGTTGACAAGTTGTAAAACATAGGATTTTAACCATTTTATTATTAAAAATTATTTTTAAAGTCTGATACTTATTGGATACTTGCTGGTTATGGCTGATATGGTCATTTCTTCATACAAGAAGAATGAAAAAAAAAAAAAAAAATTACAGCATATAACCTTTTTTTTTACTTTTAAAAAAAAACATGTATAACATAACAGCCAGTTTTGCTTGGATTTGTGCAGGAAAAAAAAAAAATTGAACTATTCAATAAAAGAAAACATATTTAAAGACACATTTATCTGATAAAAATAATATTCTGGTGCTGGAAAATAAATTAATAAATAAAATTGAATAATTTAATAGATACATACAACAGCTGGAGGGAATGTCATGGGATTTTGATCCAAAATTAAGTCATGCAGAGATGTCATAAAGCGCAACTGAATAGGAAGAGTTGAGATCCGATTTGCTGATATATCGAATGAGATCAAGCGTAACTGGCATAATTCTAAAATAAAATTTTAAAAAAAGTTTAGAGGTCTTCATATCATTAATAATAAGATCATTAAGACATGTCATGTTTGGAAAAAAAATAAAAATTAAAGAAAGAAAGAAACATACTAAGTACACAGCTGCCATCATACTGAATTTTCCTTAACACTCTGTCAATTTGACCTAAGTCAAACATATTTTGAACCAAAAAAATATTTAATAAAATGTGTCTTGTTTCTTTACAGCTCATATTTAATTTCCTTTAAATCAATTTCTAGTTCAAAATGTGTTTATTTAATTTGGATCAAACTGACACAGTGATACAGAAAACTAGAGATGTAACAAATGATTTGGCCAAATAGCAGAATACTCACTTTTTTCTTTTCTTTTTTTTTTTTTTTTTAATTTATTAAGTACATATTATTAGTATTTTTTTTAAATTTTTAAATCAAAGTAAAATTAAACACAAATTAAAATTGATTTTTTATTATTTGCATGTTTAAAATTTTTAACAACTTGATAAATTTTTTGTAACATTTTTAAACAACTAAAAACACCATGACTTTTACGAAATCTAAATTACTAACATTCATAATTTTATCTGTAGATACTTGTAATTTATGTACGTTTTAACTAAAGGCTGATCTCATGTTTACCACTGTTAAATTTATTTAATTATTTTTAAAAAGCTATTTTGGTTCAAAAAGATAAGAATTTGTATTATGTCCTTTTAAACTTAGACATGCCAAATTAGTTTTCTGCAAGTGAGGATGGTAAGTTATTTCCATTAAAATATAAAGAACTTCTACTATCCAGTGATAATTTTATTCTTTTTTACATTCAAAGTTAATGAGCCTCTCATAATGCTTATTCCCCCAACTCCCACAATCAATGAGATACCTCATGAGATAAACCTCAGTCAAGAAACTTTATTAAGAGGAGTTTGCAGTTTGTCTGTTAAAATTCACTTATGATTTAAAATATTAAATGTGGTATAAATTTTGTATTTTATTAATTAAAATTACAGCACAATGCTTAAAAATGCAACAAGGAAAATATTTTATTTAAACATCTCATATACTTATGAACAATCTAACAATACAACTTAAAATTTAGTTAGGTGATTTTTTAATATACTGAAGTATATATTTTGTATTAAATATATTTAAGGCTGTTCTTAAAAAAAAAAAAAAAAAAAAAATCATTATTGGACAGAGCGATTATTTTCTGACACATTCACAAAGCCATTTTTATATGTGCATGAAATTGGCAGACATTAATATTTGAATGCATAAGAATTGAATTGTGTTTTTCCTCTTTTAATAAATGTATTACATTTATAATTGATTGTTCTACAATAATTGTTTCTAAAATTGGCTTAAATTTTCAATTTTGACACTATTTTCTACAAAAGACATTTTTAGAAAGGAAACAATTATTACTCTATTTCTTAGTATCTTAATAATAATAACTGCAAATTTTATGCATTTGCATAAAAACGATTGCAAGAATGTGTCAGAAATAAGCAAGTTTGGATTTGAAAAAAAAAACCCTTTTCCTTTGTTATTTGGCTAATCAACAATAAATAATAAATCTAATGGCTAATCTAATAATACTCGCTCGAAATATTCGACCAACTAGCATTCAGTATTACTCAAGAAGGCCAAATAGGTTGAATTCCGAATATCAGCCAAATATCCGTAATGTCCCTACAGAAAATATGAATATGCTGGCAACTGGCAACTGTATAAAGCAACATTTGTTTGAAGGTATTATTTTAATTAAAAATGCAAGCTAAATAAATGATAGAATGGCAATTTCTTTTTATGATTCAAATACAATAAATACCTATTAACAAAAATATACATATATATTACCAATAGGAATTTCCACAAGTAAGTTTCTTTTTAAATTCAATCTTTGAAGTGTAGACAAACTTCCAAGTTGAGGAGGGACTATGGTAATTTCATTACAACTAACATCCTAAAAAATATATTTAAAAAATACTTATTCACAATTAATATATTAAAAATGATGCAATATAAAATAAAGGGGGGGGGATTTGTATAGGTTATAATTTAAAAAAAAAATTAAACAAATTAAAATTGTTTTATACAGCAGAAATAACTCATGTGTAGCTAATCTGTGGATGAGAATTTAAATAAAGATTAGACAAGAAATGTCGATATAGGGGTGCAACGGATATCCGGCGAACATACTGTATCCGGCTGATCCGGCCACTATGCCGGATAATTGGCAGTAACCGGATATTATGATTATCCGGCAGTACATCCGGCCTGAAATTAATTCATTGAACTCATTGTTAAAATTTCCAGATTATAAGGCCTAGAGTTTATTCTTGAAAAATACAAAGCATTAATTTATTAAACTAAAAATAATTTACTTATATTTATGGCAAATTGTGTTTATAAACCTATAAAAGAGCAAACATGTAGACAACTATAACTATTCATACACATGTGCCTGCATATATGAGCAACAGACACAATTAAAAAGGAAAAAGTGGCAGAATGCCTCATCAAATAGGAACCTTTTTTTGTAGCAAGCAAGAAGTTTTCTGTTCCCATAACACAAAACTTGTTTTTATAAGGTAAAGTTGTGCATAGATTAGAATGAAGTTGAAGGGGAAAAAAAGAGAAGATATTAAAACATTTTGCTACAAAAATATTCAGTTTTTAAGTTATTTTCGTGAAAATAAATACTATTACTAAACTAATAGTGTACTATTAAAATACCAATTTTGTTGTTATGTTAGTAGCAACAAGCAAGAACAAGTTTTTGTTATCACAACACAAAATTTTTTTAAGTATTAAAGCAATAAAAAATAACGAGTGGAGTTTACTGCTTGAACATCATACTGTTAAAGAAAAAGTGGAAGATAATGTCTTTCCAAAGTATTCAGTAGTAAGTTTATCTCATAAAATTAATTTATTATTACTAAACTATTTAGCTGATACTATTATAAATAAAAATTTAAAATAATGTAATAATAATATTGGTACTCAGGGGTCTATCCAGACTTTTTTCCCAGGGTCCTGTTTTTGTGAAATTGTGAACAGCTTTTTATATGTGTTTAAAATCTAATCATAATTTTGTGAATTTGAAATGGTCGTTATATTCGGTTCTTGTTTATGCATTTTTAAAAAGATATATGGATGTAAAATACAGGGGTAGTACAAGCCCTAGAAGATATTTCAGGACATACTTTTTTCGATATTTCAGGACACATTTGCTTGACATACTAACCCAAAAAACCATTAACTCCTTCTTCAATACATTTTATTATCATAAATAGTACACTAGATACACATTTTTTTTGTGTGTGTGAAAGTATACATTTAAAAAAAAAAGTAATTTTACCAGAGCCCTTTGACCAAGCTGCTAAAAAATTGCGATTTTTGCATTACTGAAGGACGTAAATCTCGATTTTTTTTCTTCACTGATCGACGAAAATTGCAAAAGGTTTTCTTTTTTATAACTATTTGGTAAACATTGGGTTTTTTTTTTTTTTTTTTTTTGACTGAGAGACGAAATAGCAAAATTTTTAAATGACTAATTAATAAAAATTGTGAATTTTGGTAACTGATCACCAAAAAATTTCCATTTTTTTGTGCAAATTGATGAAAATCACTATTTTTAACCATAGATTGAAGAAAATTGTGACTTTCGTGATCATTTTGCATCAGTAAAAAGGTACACCTACCCCCTATTTGATGATTTCAAATGCCGATATAGCACAAAACTCGCAAAATTTCAGGAATATTAGGACAGACTACCATATTTCAGGACTTTTTTTTTTTTCAGGAATTTCAGGACGAGTATAGTACTACCCCTGAAAATACATATATTTTCTTTATATATGTAAAAGTGACAGGTCAGATTTTACTTTTAAATGATTAATTTGTGAAATGTTTGGTTTAAAGATGGAAAAAATTTGTGAAAAACCTATTTTTAAGACAAACAATTTTGTGAAAGGTCCTGTTTTAAGGAAAATATTTTTGTGAAGGATCCTGTTTTGAAATGAAAAAAATTGTGAAGAGACCTTTAAAGAACCCAATTTTTTCTAAACAGATCTCTGGTACTAAAACTGAAATTATCATAAAAATAGTTGTTAATAAAAAATTTAAAAATTAGATAAAAAAAGAAAATAACATAGTGATGGCTAGCTAATCTAAACCCATGTTTAAGTTCTTTAAAAATAAATTTTTTTAAAGGACAAATCAAAACATACTGCAGCCGGATGGCCGGTTATCCGGCTGCAAGTTATGCCGGATATCCGGTGTCTGGTATCCGGCCAAATTGACAGAGTGCCATCACATTGTTTTTATTTTCCCCTATCCTTGTAGCAGAAAATTACTATGCTTTCTGCGACAAACTTTATTAACGGCAAAAATTTTCTGCAGGAAGTCCCTGAAGTCAAAGAGTAATAAAAGGCCAAACTACAAAAGAAATTGAAATACTTTGCTTGCTCTCTCTTTTTTTTTTTCTTTCTATGAGATTGTTTTAAAAGATATTAAACTGTGATGATGGAGTGAAGGGGAGGTGATCGGAATTTTTGAAAGAGCGGGGGGAATCTAGATGCATATTTTTGTATTAGTATTTCAAAGTAACCAATAAAAAAACTGAGGCAAAACAACATTAAACAAAGGGACAAAATTTTCATAAAATAAAACTTGAGAATTTTTAAGATTAACTATGTTTATCCTAACTGCTGTTCACAGAACTAGGAACAATAACCAGAAGGAAGATAAGGGGTGTTTTAAGCAGTATCTTCCCGGCTCACTGTTTGTCACAGGATTTTTAGGGTTTCGTTCATATCACGAAACCCTATTACTCCCGCTCTGTTGTCTGTCCGTCACAGAGCCGTTCTCAGAAACTATATAACTTACAGGTATGAAAATTTGTGTACTTATAGCTAAATACCTACTATGAAGCTCAAAATATTAAAATTTGAAAAATCTTATTATTTTAATACAGAGAGATAAAAAACCAAAATTCTAACAGCTTTTTCCTATTAAATTTAAACATTTTTCATTATAGCAGTTGCCAACAATTAAAAATCCACAATAAAATTCTTTCTAGAATAATTGATTTTCTATTGAAAGATTTCCACATGAAAAATGAAATAAAAAGTTTCAGCAATTGAAAAAAAGATTAATATGACATCATATTGGTAATAAAACAGAAATTTTCAAATATTTCTCAATAATACAAGGAGTATGAGTATCTGTATGTACAGAAAGCAGATTAATATCACGTCATTAGAGAATTAAATTTGAAAGAAAATTAATCTGACGTCATATTGTAAGTTTAACTGATTTTTCAAATGTTTGAGAATAATACAAAACGAGTATCAATATGAGTAATAGAGAATAGTAAATATGAGTTTGAGGAACGTATTGAATAATGATAAAAACCAGATTATGGAAATATTTGCATATTTTAACATTTTGAAGGTGTACAACATATTTAATTTTGAATTTGATTTTTTTAAATATCCCATTTAGTTCACATGACAGATATTATTATGACAGAATATAATAGTGGGCTTTGCCTGCTATCAGACCGGTTCAGATTTTCGAAAAAATGAGAAAAATAGACTGGTAAATTTTTACTTTATAAAAAACATGACTTTTTTTTTTCTGAAAATGAAATTTATTTGAATTTATTAAAGAAAGGATAAAGTGTTTTGAAAGGAATATTAAACGGAACCCTTGTGCGATCTTCGATCGCACTTACCCACTCGTTTTCATTTACGCTGACTTCTGAAAATAATTAAAAGCAGGTGGACAGTATGGTGTACTTATCGCTTTCTTGGCACCTTCTCCCTTCAATATTTTTTTATTTATTTTAACGTTTGATGGATTTTTTTGGTTTTGCTACGGCCATTATGTAAACATAATGCAATCTATTTAAAGCCTTGTTTTTAAAGTTATGTATATTTTCTTTTTGTTATGGGGTGGAGGGTATGTTTTTCCTAAATACCAATAAAATAATAATTAAAAAACAGTAATCGGTTGCTTTTATAACTAATATTTAACTCGATATTTTCGATTTGTATTCCAGTAACTGATATATTTATTTTTATGACAATAAAGTACTTCGCTCTAATTTCTTTAAATAATTCATAAAAAAAAAACTTTATTCAAGAATCAGTTTAAATTTGATATATTTTAAAACTTTATTACGCTTTCTTACATAATGTAGCTACTTATAAAATAAACATATACAATTACCCCCACCAACTCCCCAACGTAATAACAACTAAGAATTGATGGTATCTTGTAAAGATTTTAAGAAAGAAACTGTACATATAAAACTAAAAATTATATTAAAAATATATGTCTTAAAATATACAAAGCAGAAAATAAAGGCAACTCTATTAAATTTTATATTCTAAACTTACATGACTTATTTGAAAAGGATTAAATGAATTATAAATTAAGTGAAATTATAGAGATGAATTTGACTTAATTGGAATGAATATTTGAATATTCGGTTGTACATATGGAACGAACGCAATAAAGGCAAAAATGAGGGCGGGGGTGGAGGTGGTGAATCTCTGCTTCCCCTGATTTTAAAATTCATAGAACTGAAATCCCTTTTCTTCTAATAATTTTGAAAAAAAAAAAAAAAAAAAAAAGTAAAATTTATTCTGTACAAAGGTTTGAATAATTAAACAGTAGAATAAAATATTTTTTTTAGTTAAAAGGAGTTAAAGTAATGCTGCAATCAATACTAGCTTGTTATTAAACTGAATGTGTTTAGTTTAATTCATGGAAAGTAGCTAAATTATTAATATTGGAAATAAGTTTCAAAAATTTGGTCAGTTAAAACATTTTTAGTATATATACACACTTAATAAGAAAACACAGACTGTTACATTACAGTAATCTATATATTTAAAGCGCTAAGCATTTTCTTTCGACAGTCCATGAGTGCTTTATTTACTGAATATGCAGACCTGCCAACCTTTGAAAATGAGAAATAGTAGCACACCAAATTCAAATTTATCTGAAGGTTGGTGGCTGTTTTTTACGCTGTAAATTTTAAGCGAGCAAATAATAATCAATTAAACGCATGTGTATATCCATAAGCACACAAAGTAGGAGACTCTTTTGTTTTTGCTAATATTTTTGTTGCGGGTGGGATTGATTAAACATAATTATTCCTATTCAATTAATGCTCTGTCCACTTCTAAGCCAAACTTCTGAACTTCACAGTTAATTTTCTGGAAGATTCCAAGACGGTTGGGGGGGGGTGATGGAACTACGGGTATATCTTCCAGAAAAAAATGTCTGAGTCCTTCATCAGGTCGAGTAAGCTGATACAACCGGGAGTGGGGGTGTGAAAAGAGCCGGGGGGTGTCCACTCCCGGCACTTTTTTTTTTGCTTCCCTTTGACGAAATTTGTGTTTTCCCGCGATCTTTTGACGAAATCTGCAGTTCTTTTCGAGATTTGTTGATAAAATTTGCGTTTGTTTCGATATTTTTTGACGAAATTTGCTGTTTTTCGCAATGTTTTTGACGGAATTTGCCGTTTTTACGCGATTCTCTGACTACAGTAACGCTTTTCCCGCGATATGTTGACAAAATTCGTCGTTTTTTCGCAATCTTTTGATGAAATTTGCCGTTTTTCACTATGTTTTTCACGATATTTGTCCTTTTTTCACGATATTTTGAAGAAATTTGACGTTTTTTCGCGATTTTCTGACGAAAGTCACGTTTTTCCTGCGATCTGTTGACAAAAATTTGTCATTTTTTTAAGATCTTTTGACGAAATTTGCCGTTTTTCACAATGTTTATGACGAAATTTGCCGTTTTTTCGTGATCTTTTGACGAAATTTCTCGTTTTTCGCAATGTTTTTGACGAAATTTGCCGTTTTTTCATGATCTTTTGACGAAATTTGGCGTTTTTCGCAATGTTTTTGACGAAATTTGCTGTTTTTTCCCGATCTTTTAATGAAATTTGCCGCTTTTTGCAATGTTTTTGATGAAATTTGCCATTTTTTGCGATTCTGTGATGAAAGTCACGTTTTTCCCGTGATCCTTTGACAAAATTGGCGACTTTTCTTCGAACGAAAGACGAGATTGATTTTTTTCGGCGATCATTTGCCGAAATACTGATACATTTAATGTCCGAATTTTCGGATTTATGACAGATATATATATTTCTTCGGAAATCACTGCCTTAATTTTTCGGAAAATTCGAACCAGAATCCCCCCTGAACGATCTTTTGACGACATACTCATTTTTTCAGCAATCAGTTGAATGAAATTTACGTTTTTTTGGCGATACTTTGGCGAAATTTGCCTTTTCCCGCCAATTTTTTGACGAAATTAGTGTTTTTTCAGCGATCCTGTAACGAAATTCGCATTTCTTAGCTCGATCCTGTGACGAAATTCGTGATTTTTCGAGTGATCCTGTGACAAAATTAGTGTTTTCTTTTTTTTCCCTCCCCCCAGAAAATCGTAGTTTTAGACAGATTTTCGTAGCATCGTAGTTTGTGGCTCAAAATCGTAGCAACTACGATTTTTTCGTAGCAGTTGGCAGCTTTGAATATGAGATGAACGTAGGAATATACTATATGTATGGCACTTCATAGGTCCATAAAATTTTCTTTCTTGCCGTGGGGAACATGGTGATAATGTCAAACTGATTTGCATTACACAGTTGTTTATGGATTGTTTGGAGTTTGCATTGGAAATAGCACTGTATTTCCCTGGGGGAAAAAACTTTTAAAATAAAATATTTGAAAGACTGTTTCATACGTACCCCTTCTTAAATAAAGAGGCTTATTTTACTGATGTTGTTAGTATTTTTTTTTCGTCAAGTTTTGACGGGTTCCATCTAGTACACTTATTAAAAAAAGATAAACTTTAATGTACATTTTATTTTGCAGCAGTTTTTGCCTTATAAATAATGTTAAAGCAATGGAACAAATGGGAAACACAACAAACACACACAAAAAAGGTAACAAATATGATAGTATGTCTGAAAAATATTACAGGATCTTAAAGTTTAAAAATTGTGTGTTAAAAATTTAGGTGACTGGTTTTCTTACAACAAAATAAATTAAGACAGAAAATATGTTTTATACTTTGGAGGAAAGTGGGCATTGCATAGAAGGATTTAGATGATCTTTATTGATTGATCATATAAATCATATTAAAACTGTTCTAAATTGAAAAAAAAAAAAATAAAATTGACACATTTTTGTTCTGAAACACATAAAATTATCAGGTGTACTTATTCAAAATATCTATAATCAAGAAGTTTTTTTTCTTTTTTTTTTTTTGGAGGGGGGGAGAAGAAAAAGGCAGATTTTTCAGAAAATTCTATTAAAGTTGAGAAAATTTTGTACCAAATATTTAGCCGCAACAGCACGGTAGAGAAAAACTGCCGTCATAAAACTATAATCGCTTATAGCACAAAATGTAATTCATTTATTTAGAAAAAAAAAAAAAAAAAAAAAAAAAATGTTTGATAACAGATTTTTTTTTTTTTACATTTAAAAATGAGTCAAAATTTTTTGAATTGTTGAGCAGGGAAAATACTCGTTTTTTTTTTCATTATTAATTTTAATTTACTTATTCTAAAATTTTAATTACCTTGTCAAATAGCTTACCTAGATGCCATGCTAATGCAGATTTGAATTTAAGATATTTTTTTTTTTTTTTTTTGCTTTCCTGCATGTTACCTTACTGCTGCATACTTTTGTTAAAAATTGCTCGCATTTGATAAAAGACATTGTTTTTTTTTATGAAATTAGGAAATACTAAGAATATGTAGGTGAGGAAAATTTAATATCATTTGATAAAAATAGAATTTGACAGAAAAAGAACGTTGTCTACAATTCTTAAATCCAGCCAATGGGGGGGGGGGGGGGGGAAGCTAAACTCAATAGCAGTTAAAATTTATCATTTCACCACTGTTGATACATTTTTTTTTTTTCTCCCCACAGATAATTTAGATTTTTCTCAGAAAAGCAAATTTTTAATATCAATAATTCAATTTTCAAATTATATAATTGCAATGTTTCTATACAAATTTTTTAATCAGTATGTTTAATGAGTTAATTAATATTGAGATTAAAGCACTCACTATAATATCAGTAATTCAGAACAGCCAATACAATATTGAAAAATGGAAAAAATAGTAAAAAGAAACTCCCCCCCCCCTCCTAAAGAATGTTATACCATTGTTTTTAAATTTGTATAATATTTTAAAGAAATTTTTTTTTTAAAATTCTGAATTTAAAACTTATTTACTTAACTCTTTTTCAAGCGCATATAAATAATATTTACAATCAATATTATGCCATTTGAAATATACTCATACAACTTTTAGATTTACCACAGCATATGTTGTTGACACTGATTTTTTCTTTTTGAATTCTGTATCGCCATCTTCAAATGGATTGAGAATTTCTGCAATGATATTTTAATCTTTCTCTTTCTTTGTAGGTGCTAATGTAATTCGTATCACTGCTAATGTAATTGGTCTGAAATTTTGTTACTTACATTTGTGTTTTCATTCAGTATAGTCCAAAGAAAACTTTCTTCAGGATCAATTTCTGGAGAGAAATCTAAGTTTCTTCACCCATTAAAAAAATCCTGCATGCTTCCATCAGTTTTGAACAGTTTTTGGTTTAATAGAGCGCAAAAAGTTACATCTAAAAAGTCACATCAGTAATTCAGAACAGCCAATACAATATTGAAAAATGGAAAAAATAGTAAAAAGAAACTCCCCCCCTCCTAAAGAATGTTATACCATTGTTTTTAAATTTGTATAATATTTTAAAGAAATTTTTTTTTTTAAATTCTGAATTTAAAACTTATTTACTTAACTCTTTTTCAAGCGCATATAAATAATATTTACAATCAATATTATGCCATTTGAAATATACTCATACAACTTTTAGATTTACCACAGCATATGTTGTTGACACTGATTTTTTCTTTTTGAATTCTGTATCGCCATCTTCAAATGGATTGAGAATTTCTGCAATGATATTTTAATCTTTCTCTTTCTTTGTAGGTGCTAATGTAATTCGTATCACTGCTAATGTAATTGGTCTGAAATTTTGTTACTTACATTTGTGTTTTCATTCAGTATAGTCCAAAGAAAACTTTCTTCAGGATCAATTTCTGGAGAGAAATCTAAGTTTCTTCACCCATTAAAAAAACCCTGCATGCTTCCATCAGTTTTGAACAGTTTTTGGTTTAATAGAGCGCAAAAAGTTACATCTAAAAAGTCACATGTAATTTTTACATCAGCAACAAAAGTCTGATTTAAATCAAGGCTCAACAAAATCAACTGATTATTATCATCATCTTCTATTTCCCTTTGATGCATTTTATTAAGCCCATCTCTAAAGGTTGGATGTTCGATATGAAATTTGACAGTGGCATAGTGTAATGTCTTCAAGCTGAATGATTATTTTATGGGCAGTACAGTTATCAATCAAAAGCAAAATGTGCCTCTCCTGCTTTGACATTTCATTATCAAATGTTTTCAACCATTCGCCAAAAATTTCTTACCATGCATTTTTATTATTCCGGTATTCTACAGGTAATTCAACATTTTTGAGACAGCAGGGATTCTTAGATTTTCCTATAACTAAAATTTTTCTCTTATCCAATTCCTCATGAAGTCAATCTGCAAGATCTGTGTGTAGATCGTGCATCTATAAAATAATCTTATTTGTTTTGATAATGGCTGCAGTGAAACCGAAACATGTAAACAGTTTAACACCTTTTAGCAATTTATATGTTTATTATTGCTTATTAAAATGCACATTGTTTAAACATGCAAAAATAAAAATATATTTATTTATATTACATCAGTATTTGCACTTATTTAGAACTTAAACAACCTAACATTACAAGTTAAGCTTGCATACAATTTAAAATTGAATTAGTAGTAGGAGATACTTTGGTACTTTTATGTAGCTGGGCACCAGTGATAACTCACCAAATCTTGTTTCAATTGGCATCATTTGAATTGCAACCTTTCACTTGAGATTTTGTTATTTGTATTGATATATTTTAGCTATTTTTAAAGATATTATATTGCACTGTTAAAATATTGGCTATTTGTTATTAGCTAATGTTAAAAGATTTGCGAGAAAAAAAGGGTTGGCGAGATTAAAAAAATTTTTGTGATCACTGGCTTCCAGCTAACATAAAAGTACCAATTTTTTTCATAATATACTGAAATGAAAATTTGCAATATTTTATACTAAATATATTTAAGGCTACTCTTAAAGCCATTTTCATATGTGCATGAAATTTGCAGACATTAATATTCAAGTGCTTTAAAACAGAATAGTATTTAAATTTGTTCTATATTTTTATTACATTTAAAACTAATTGTTCCGCAATGCCCCTAAAATTGGTTTAAATATTCAACTTTGACACATGTCCTAAAAGATTCTTTAACCTACAAAGGAAATAGAGAAATGCTGTTTGCCTTTTCAGTATAAGAATAAGAATATACCTTTCATTTTTGTGCAAACGAGAAAATGTGAAATTGTGTCAAAAAGTAGCAAGTTTGGATTTAAAACAAACTAGATGGAACCCGTCAAAATTTGATGGCAAACAACTTGATAGTACCATAAAAATAAAATTTATAGTTGCTTTAACTTGACAAATTTCATAGTGGGGAGCATAATATGATTAAGCGGTCACTGACCTTTCCATTGATATATCACATGAGGGGTGTGTGCAAAGTTTAGAAAAGTACCCCCTTGGGGGGGTCAAAATGGGGGATGGACATGGGAGATGCATAATATGATTAAGTGGTCACAGACCTTTCCAATGATATATAACATAAGGGTTGTGTGCAAAATTTAGAAAGTACCCCTTGGGGGGGGGCAAAGTGGGGAGATAGACATCGGAGATGCATAATATGATTAAGCAGTTACAGACCTTTCCAACAATATATAACATGAGGGGTGTGAACAAAATTTAGAAAAGTATCCTTTGGGGGGGGTGGGGGGGCAAAGTGGGGAGATGGACATTGGAGATGCATAATATGATTAAGTGGTCACAGACCTTTCCAATGATATATAACATGAGGGTTGTGTGCAAAATTTATAAAGTACCCTTTGGGGGGGGGGGGGACCAAGTGGGGAGATGGACATCAGAGATGCATAATATGATTATGCAGTCACAGACCTTTCCAATGATATATAACATGAGGGTTGTGTGCAAAATTTATAAAGTACCCTTTGGGGGGGGGGCAAAGTGGGGAGATGGGCATCGGAGATGCATAATATGATTAAGCAGTCACAGACCTTTCAAACAATATATGACATGAGGGGTGTCAAAAAAATTTAGAAAAGTATCCCTTGGGGGAGGGGGGCAAAGTGGGGAGATGGACATTGGAGATGCATAATATGATTAAGTGGTCACAGACCTTTCCAACAATATATGACATGAGGGGTGTCAACAAAATTTATAAAAGTGCAAAATTTATAAAGTACCCTTTGGGGGGGGGGGGGCAAAGCGGGGAGATGGACATCGGAGATGCATAATATGATTAAGCAGTCACAGACCTTTCCAGCAATATATGACATGAGGGGTGTCAACAAAATTTATAAAAGTGCCTCCCTTAGCGGGGTGGGGAGGGGGGTGGCGGGATGGACCCCGGAGATGCATAACATGAATAAGCGGTCAAAGACTTTTCCAGCGATATATCACATGAGAGGTGTCTGCAAAATTTAGAAAAGTGTCCCACTTGGGGGGAGTGGGGGGATGGACTCCCAGAAATGCATAACATGAAAAAGAGGTCACAGGCGTTTCAACTTGCAACTTTTTTCTCGAAGGCATTTGACAATATTAAATTTATTTTACTCAAGACAATTTAACGATTTTCTTAATTTTTTTGCGTAATTCGTCAAATGTTCATGGAAAAAATCATGAAATTCGCTAATCAATAGTTGATAAATTATAAAATTCAACAATCGATAGCAGTAAAATTGGTCAATCGATAATGGAAAAATCACAAAATTCATCAAATGGTCTCCCGTAAAAAAATTGTCCTGCACACTGATGATATGATCAAAAGGATTTTGAAGTATAGGACAAAATTAACACTTGCCAAACAGCGAGTAATGCTGAAAATTTGGCAATGGACTTTATTGCCACCACTGGTCAAACATAATAGTCACACTCACCAATTGCGATGATTGAATGGAAAAAGATTTTTTTCTCTGCTGTCGCTCGACAAATTTCGAAACCATTTGGCGAATTTCACGATTTTTTCCCCGAAATTGACGGATTGTGATTTTTTTTTCTCGAAGCCATTCGACGATATTCGAAAACTTTTCCCCCCGAAACCAGTTGATGAATTTTGCGATTTTTCCACTGTCGATTAATGAATTTTGCGATTTTTCCGCTATCGATTGACGAATTTCGCAATTTATCAACTATCGATTAATGAATTTCATGATTTTATCCATGAACGAACAAATTGCGCACTTTCTTTCCGCTAATGTTTGACACATTTCGCCCTTTACAATTCAGCCAATGAGTTGAACGTTGTTTCTTTCCAGAAATGTCAAGAATGAAACAATGATTCTTTAGGATGAATTTCCTTCGTTCGATGCCACATGGAAGAACGTGTGCAATGCAGCAACGGGCGTCACAGACTTTTTAGGGCACCTGCAGACTAAAAACATCTAACCAATTTTCGCCGGGGGGGGGGGGGGGGGGGAATCACAGATTTCGTCAAATGATTGAGGAAAAAACACTAAAGTCATCAAAGGATCATGGGGAAACATGACTTTCGTTAAAAGACAACAGAAAAAACATTAATTATGCAAAAGGATCGTGAAAGATAAGCAAATTTTGTCAAAGAATCGCAAAAAAGGAAAGTTCACCAAAAGATCACGCTGTTTTACTAAATTTCGTCTAAAAATTACGGAATAAAAGGTATTTTATCAAAGAATCGCTGGAAAATGCGAATTTCGTTAAGGATCACGAGAAAAATGCGAATTTCTTCAAAGGATCGCTGAAAAAACACGAATTTTGTCAAACAGAAAAAACATTAATTATGCAAAAGGATCATGAAAGATAAGCAAATTTTGTCAAAGAATCGCAAAAAAGGAAAGTTCACCAAAAGATCACGCTTTTTTACTAAATTTCGTCTAAAAAATGCGGAATAAAATGTATTTTATCACAGAATCGCTGGAAAATGCGCATTTCGTTAAGGATCACGAGAAAAATGCGAAATTCTTCAAAGGATCGCTGAAAAAAACACGAATTTCGTCAAAGAATTGCTGAGAAAACATGAATCTCGCCCAATAATAGAAAAATCATGGTTCATAATCATTATATCTAGTAGTATATGTAAATACAGTTTGTGATATAAGACAAAATTAACACTCACCAATCGGCGAGTAATACTGAAAATTGGTAATTGATGTTATTGCCAGTACTGGCTAAACTTAATAGTCACACTCGCCAATTGCGATGATTGAATGTAAAATGAAATTTTTTTCCCGCTGTCACTCAAAGAATTTTGAAACCATTTGGTGAAGTTTTTCCCAAAACCATTTTGTGAATTTCCCGATTTTTTCTTCAAAATCATTTTTCAACAATATTCGACCCAATACGCATGCATCAAAAAAATCACCAGCCAATGAGGTGAGGGTCTATTACTGTCTCTAGAAACGTGTTTGGGATCATCTCCTGTTTTTTTTTTTTTTTTTTTCTTGCACATTGCATTAAACCTAGGAAGGTATTTATATAGAACTCACTGTGGAGTGTTTAGAAGGTATTTATTTTATTTATTATAATTTGTATGTATACTTAGGTGTCCATTTCGGATTTACTGTTTAAAAATGAATTTAGGCTCATTTAACATTCGCGAAATCAATCCGATGGAAATTGTGTTTTTAGATCTCTATCATTTTGTATATATAGTACAGAAAATAATTATTCAAACGTATGTAAAAATATCGTAGAACACGTAATACAAAATTGGACCACTTATAGTCCGTTTATTATCGGGGATGAATCTTATGGTGTTCCGATTGCTAATGAAAACGATTATGTAAATATATGGTTCTTCATAGAAGTATGTGCTTCTTCACACTTCAATAGAAGCATTGTTTAAATTAATATAATTCTACAAATATGATGCAGTTTTAAAATATTGAGTAATGATTAATACTGTCAAGGAATCTACTCATATACGTAATTACGTTTTGGTACTTCTCTATTATCTCATCGACCACTTTTCATAACAAAAAACTATCGCCAAACTGTAACGCCAAATAAACGGGAGAACGTTGTCATTAATATGCGCAAATGTTGAATTAAAAACCACTTGACGACATAACAAACACGTATAATGCTTCCGACATCAAGTAAATGGGACTGCATTTTTGGCATTTAATCATACAGTTTGGCGATAGTATTTTGTTATGAAAAGTGGACGATGGGATAATAGAGAAGTACCTAAGTTTTTTATACCAAGTTTGAAAATTTATCTTTTTTTGACATTTAAAAAAAATAACAGAAAAAACATTACAAATTTGCCCATTTGCTCAGCGGTCAAAGGATTAAGTAAATATTAATGATTAAGCGGAACTGGTTCTAGCTATGAAGTAATATTATTTTGCTCAAAAACCCCCAACAAAAAAAGAATTACAAAGAATAAGTAATCGTCTTTAAATATACAAAAAACAATGTGATTAATGACCAGGATTTTTTTACATATAACATTTTTTATATACAAAATAAAAACCGAAATAACCTCATTCATTTCACCCGATGTCAAAAATAGTTTTTTTTCCACATTCCTGGGCAAAGCACTAAATCAATAAAATCACCAATTTGTGATAAATTATGAGTTTCATATGAATCGCCCATGAACGAACATGCAAACTGGTAAAAAATGAATGTAATAAATTAAAACATTCAAGATTTGTATACATACAAACAATACAATGTAAATATTAATATTGTTACATGATACATTGTTTGTATATATACTTCTTTGTATACATATATTGTTTGTATACATACAAACAAATATAATGTAAACATTATTCAAATATTAAGAGTTTGCAAATCAAAACATTCTAAAGATTTGTATACATACAACCAATATAATGCATACATACTCTTTACAAATAAAATAGCACACTTATGTAATGACAAAACTTTTAAATCGAATAGAGATAATATATTTCTGTTAAAAAATAATGCTAAAGTTCAGACTTATATATATTATACATTCACATAAAGCTAGTCACATTCCTGCATATTTATTAAATATTTAGTTGCTAAATACAGAAATAATATTTTATAATTTATATTCAGACGCTCAGATTCGCTTTTTTCGAACACATAATAATAAAAATATTACTACCGTGCGTACTGTCTTTTGACATTATATTTACATAATCGTTTTCATTAGCAATCGGAACACCATAAGATTCATATCCGATCATAAACGGAATATAAGTGGTCCAATTTTGTATTACATGTTCTACTATATTTTTATTTACGATTGAATAATTATTTTCTGTACTATATAAACAAAATGATTTGATTTCGCGAACGTTAAATGAACCTAAATTCATGTTACACAGTAAATCCGAAATGGATACCTAAGTATTCATATAAATTACAATAAATACAACAATAAATAAAATAAATACCTTCTAAACACTCCACAGATTTTTATATAAATATCTTCCTAGGTTTAACGCAACGTGGAAGAAGCCATAAAACAACAGGAGTTGATTTCATCTTGATCCCAAATACGTTTGGAGACAGGAATAGACCTTCGCCTCATTGGCCGGTCCTTTTTAGACGCATGCGTACTCGGTCGAAATTCGATGGAAATTTGACAAAATTACCAAACTGCTTTAAATAGATGGATAGCACTGCAAAAAAAATAATTTTTACTTTGAATTCATTCAGCTAAATATCTAACAGTATTCGGGCAACTGAATATTTAGCAAGGCCAAATACTGAATAGTGGCTGAATACTCGTTACATACCTATTTCTGTCTGTTTCTGTATTGAATCCACCCCCCCCCCCCCCCTCCCTGAATATAAAAATTTCCATTTAAATCAGAATTTTGTTACACGCAGTTTCTGCTTTGGCAGGTTTTATTGTGTATAACATTAATTCTTCAAAAAAAAGCTAAAATTAATATGGCACTGACTATTTCAATGCAAAAATTTATGTTTTTATTGAAATAAATTTTACTTACAAAATCCTTCAAACATTTCATTGATGAAATTTCTTCTGGAATGGATACTAGACGATTGTTCCGTAAGATACACACTTGCAATGGAAGATGACATAAAGCAATAGGAATGACAGTGAGCTGATTTCGACTGGAATGATGAAAAAAAAATTGAATTTTTTAAAAAGAAGATAATTTATATTTTGTAAACATGCGAGTTTTATCACATAATTTAATTCTTGCCAATGGCAAAAAGAAGAAACTGATAAAGAAAATTGGTGGTAAGCTTTAATAATAATTAAAATTACCTCTGCCTCTCAAGTTTTAAACTAATTTTCTATATTTCATGCTGTATTTTTTAAATATTTAAAAATTCTCCATGCAATCTTTAATGTTGTAAAAACAAAAACTAAACTGTAAAAAAAAAAAAAATAACTGTTCTTAATTTCTTAAGTTCAGAGTAATATTTAAACAGATAGGTAATTTAACAAGGCTTTATATTAAAATTGATGGTACTTTTCCGTTATACCAACACCAAGCCAAAATGTATGCCAGAGTCATATAATATAGACGAACACACGAACACCGTTCGCAGAAAATTTTCAAAGTTTGCAGACAGTTTTGATGTTTTTTACAAATTTCTTTATAAAAAAAAAAAATTATCAAGACCCCGGGCAGAGAATCGGTGTGACGCACGTCGCAGACTTTTGAGAAGGTCTGCAGACTATTTTTCAACTTGAGAAAAAAGAAAGTTTGCTAGAAATTATTTGCCACGTACCATGGTACAGTATTTTTTGGAAAAAGCGGCGCAGCGCATAAGAGTTTAAAACTTAAAAAAATATTGTAAGTGCGACGCTTATGCCGGAACGGTCAATTCTTTGTTAAGCAGAGTGACTGGCGTTTTATAAGAAAGTCGCAATATTAAGGAATGGTTTGTCTCAATAACAGTAGATAAACTGATGAGTAAGAGTTCATCACTTCCATTCATAGACTAATAACTTTTTTATTTTAACATTCATTTATTCACATTTCAGTTATTTTATAGATTAATAAAATAACAGTTTTATTGAGCAATCATAAATTGATATTATTTATATAAGTTAATGATTAAAATATTTCACATTTTAATAAAGAAATTTTTTTAAAATTTTCATTAGTTTTTCTTTCCTTTATTAGTTGTCTGTATGAAGTATTGTATGTAGTATTCCATTCAAAACTACATTTCTTGACTGAGTTTTAATAATGCTTGTAAATTAATATTTTTCTTTTAGTGGTGTTGCTTAGTGGCACTCTACTCGCATATAACTTTTCATTTTTGCTGTTAGCGGCGATATAGGACTCAGGAGGGGTGCGGCGTTTTCTTGCAGAAAATTTTTAAGAAATTATTTGAGTTCGCAGACAGTTTTACACTTTATCTAAGTCTGATGATGCTAATGCGCCATTTATTTCAACCCTAACAGTGCAAATGATTTTTTATTGCAAACTGTGCATGCTGTGTGATATGCTATTTATTGAATGTTAATAATTTTTCATTGATCATAAGCTTGCAAAACATCTTAATTTGCTGTTTTTCGAAAAGAAAATATTTATCTTATCAAAAACAACTCGTTGTAAATGATCCCGCCAAGCCACAAACCTAAAACATCAGTCACAAAAAGAAGTGATATCACATAAAAAGAAGCGATATAGAAGTGCATACTCCGAGTCCCGTGTAAAAATCTATCACCACTCATAATGTTTCCAAAGGACTCGGAGTGAGGTACAGTATGTGAAAACTGCTTATATATATAAAAAAAGTTTTTATCTTAAAAAAAACATGAATGTCTTAATTAAAAAAAAAAAAAAAATGAAATGTTTATTGCAATGCTAAGAGACATTTACAATTTCATGCCTGCAGTTTAAATTGAGTTTTATTTTATTACTTTACCGCATAATATTTATTTATCCTTTTATTTCAAGTATATGTTTGTATTGATTTAATAAAATAGTTCAAGAAAGTCTCATTTTCAAATGCTCAATTTCATTCCAATAATGTTATTATTATTATTTTTTTTTTTCAAATGATTCATTTCACTTGAATTTCCTTTTGCACAAACTATTACACTTGGTGACAGTGGTGTTTGTATAACAGAAAAGCACCAATTTTTCTTTAAGACAAATATGCAGGATGATTTAACAAATTATATACAACTGTTTTGAAAACATTTATACATATGCCTAATAATAAAAATTAAACAAATTTAAAAAAATCACATGTCATGCATAGATTACTAAATACTTTTCAACATTTCCAGAATATTTTAATGCAATCTCATCTTTTGATGTGGTGAAAGAAGAGAATACATAACATAGTTGAATATTCAATTACAACAATTACTGCCCATAGGAAGGTATTAAAATTTATTTCTGCAACCTTATATATCAGGCATGTCAAACTCGCTTACCGCCATGGGCCAAATTAAATAAAGTAGATAATACAATTACCATTGCACAGGAAAAAATTTGTATGTAGAAAACTCAGCCATTTTAAAGAAATATTCACGCCAAGTTTCAAAGTTATTATTATACATACTCTATTTTATCTTATTTTTCGAAAAAATACTCAAAATTTTTTTCATCAACGAAAACTATAAAATTTAATTTAATTTTCTAAATTGTGTATTTATTTCACAAATTCATTGTACACGCTTGGTTTGTTATTCCTAATCTAGCAAAGGTGTAGCTATCAATCTTATGTTTTCTTCGAGTAAAAAATAAAAATAAGCATATTTTTAAACAGAAAAGTTATATATAGGAAAACTAGCTGTTACCCGTGACTTCGTTCACGTAACATTAAAAGAAAAATAAATGTACTAATCAAGCAAAATATTTCACTCCCGATAGTTAAAAACGTAAATAATTAACTAACTCTTTATCACATTTCATAGAAGAAAATACGATATTTCTTTGTTATAGGGGCCTTGACATAAATCAGTTTAAAAAAGGTAGAATTTTGTGCCAAATAACCGCGAAAAGGAAACTGCAACCAATGGAAAAAGGACGGCCAAATAAAATCGTGTAAATCGACGAATTGGGTAAAAAGAAATGTCAATTTTATCTGTTAAACCATTTTAATTTTAACGACTTTGAGAAATGTTTTAACAGCCATCATTTAAAAATAATTCATTGGAAATAGTATATGCTTTTTCTTTAAATTCAATGCTTGTGAATAGGGAGGAATAATTCTACACCTAAATGCAAGGAGCTTCAATAGCAAATCTTTTTGCAGCCCAAAATTACATGCAAACGTAACACTTAAATTGCAAAGCTTTTTGCAACCCAAAATTATATGTAAACATTACTTTTGCATGTAATTTTCATTGCAAATTAACATTTATTACGGTTCAAATTAAAATTAATTTGGGTGCAAATTAGATGTACATGTTACGTTTGCATTTAATTTGGGGTTGCAAAAAGCTTTGCAATTGCAAGTGTTACGTTTGCATGTAACAGCAAATTTGTGTCCTTAGTTTCATCTATAGCTGAAACAAATCTTGATTTCTTGACAATATGCTGACAGGCGATTTTTGCTCTACAGAATAAATTGATTCATAAAGTTTGAATATGTGGAAATATGTTTTTATTTTCGGAAATTTTACTATAATCAAGATTTTTTTTTCACCCACTATTCAAATTAAAAATAAATTTTTTTTTTCAGTTTTAATGAGAAAATGGCATAAAAATATATTAATCCGTTTTATTTCTTCTTTTTCATCCACAAAAATGGAGTAATTTAAGTATCATTTTTAGAGAAATTTCGTTAAAATTTACAAAAAAAATATTAATATTTCGGAATCTAATTCAAAATTTTAAATTTTCAGAGTTTATACAACATCCTCGAATCAATGATAACCGGTGGTAAGTAAATCACGTTGCATTTAAGAGGAGTAGTTCCGAAATACACACAGTCAGATTTTAACTTAATAGACTTGTGTTCAATTTTCTTTTCCTAATAATTTTACTGATGCTTGTATTATTAATCACAGAGTTCAGAGAATAAATAGAGATGAAATGTTCATGTTTGGCGTGATGCTGAAAATGCAACCCTACAGTCGGCCCAAACAACTGGCGGCTTGCTTTGAAAACCTCTCCCCGTCCAATGAATCCAGTCATTGTTCCACGTGCAGCCTCTCTCCATCCAATGAAGTCAGCCCTTGAGCCTAATGATTTGAGCGATAACCGGCTTCATTGCCTCTCTATTCTTTCACTGTACTCAGTGATTATTAATGTATGAAATTGATACACGCTCCATTTGAAACATATTTAAAAAATCCCGTTTTATTATGACATCACTTTGATCTCAGAGAAATCTCTTTTCAATGATATAATTCTTGTTAATTTTCTTTTCCTGGCAATAATGACATGAATTTTAGCAGAAAACTCACATCTGTTTGTAACTGATATTCAAGCTTATTATTAATCAGTATCAAAAAAATATTTCAGTTATTCCTCTTAAATATGACGTCCATTATGTATATACTTTTATTATGCACTGATAGTCATGCTCTTTGCAATATTACGAATATTTGAAAATACATGTTTTATTTATGACGTCATATTTGTTCAAGCCAAGAAGGATCCTTTTCATAGTTCCATGGTTCAAGAGAAATCTTTTTCTTAATAATATAATTATTGTTAATTCTTCTTTCTAATTATAATGCAGTTTTTGACAGAAAAAGATATTTTTAATGTAACCGATATTCATACTTCAGGTATAATAACAAATACTCCATATTTTTGTTTCAAATATCACAGAAATTCATCTTCTTTTGAATTATTTTCATTTTTCACCTGAAAATTGCTCAATTAAAACTTAATTGTTGAGGAAATATTATTTTTCCACATTTTTATTTATTGGAAACGATCAAAGCCCTAGCAACGATAAAGTAAAATGGTTAAATTTTATCTAAAAATGTCCATTGATTCTCTATGAAAATAATCAAATTTTGAATTATTAAGAAAAGTATCTGAACAAAATAAACAAAAACCAGTCTATGTTCATTTCCAGGTTATAATCCACCTATATGCAAAGAGATACAGGGCCATTAATTTCTCCATTTTGACGCTGGCTTCAGCCTAACATTTGCACACAATCGGATTTATAATATTATTAGGATAGGATGTGTCTTGAATCCATGCACTACTTATTTAATTTGATTTATTAAATTAATTTTCTGGTTCAAGTTATGTTTATTTGACTTGGAAAAAAAAGGTTTGCAGCTATGCAAAGATGTATAAAATTGCACTACCGAACGTAGCTAAATTATGGTTAATTGCACACTGCACTATAAAAAATCAGTCGATTGATGAATAATTACAGAAATTTGGAAACCCCCATATCCATATATTTTCGCTTTAATATGAAATCGCACTGAATTTTTTGATTAACTGCAGTAATGAATTCTGAAGAATAATTTCAAGAGTTGAAGTAAGATTAAACTAATTTTCATATTTCTTGAAATTCTAAATTTTTTTTAATTATTCCTTTTTGAATACATTTTTAGTATATTCTAAAAAATTCCACTTCGATGATTTTTTTATTAATGCCTGGCAAAACTTAAATTCAAATACATTTACTTTTTGAAAAATATTTTATCAAAGTAACAAATAATATTTGAAAACGCTAATACTATTAAATAACAAGATAGCATTATGAAATTTGCCTTGAAGTTCACTCAGGTGCTTTGTAATTTCAAATGAAAACTCCAAATACTTTGTCTATTGATGGA
The DNA here is from genome assembly GCA_963931845.1 of Maratus michaelseni. Lineage (NCBI taxonomy): Eukaryota > Metazoa > Arthropoda > Arachnida > Araneae > Salticidae > Maratus > Maratus michaelseni. The sequence continues at coordinate 327,160,732 of OZ007594.1, forward strand.
CTTTTATTAATCCCTATTCATAATTTGTCGATTTAAAATGAAAATTGTAAAAAATTTTAAGAGTTCGAAACTAACAGTTAAAATTTATAGTTGAAAGCCGTCAAATTCCGTATAAGAAGGGCGATCAGTTTATCTTCATACCCATATTTCCAAGATATTTTCTAGATTGATGATTACTAAGCATGTGTGTACGAATATAATTTATAAGCGCTATAAGTTTTTAAGCACATATACGGCTTTTAGAAATCAATCCATCAATCCTAGCAATGGTACTTATGCTTATAGTATTTTCAAATTTCTTTAACTGCTCTGGACATCATTTCTTCAATTTCGTATTGAGTGATTTCGACTTGCGGGATATTTAATATAATAAAGACAATAATTAGTTTTTTTTTAAAAAGCAAACTGTATTGTAAAGCAAATGTACTTTATTCAATAGGTTTGATGAAAGGAGTTTGGTTCTCTTTTAAGAAACATCAGTTTCAATTCTGACAGTTTATCTTCTCGATTTTTCTGAGATTTCTTTATACTCTGTATTATTGTACTGTAGCATCCCTTAATGTTACATTCTTTCCAAACTCCAACAGTGTCTACATTTCAAACATAAAATTTCAGTTTTTCTTTGAATATAATTGTGTTGTAAATAACCTTAAAAAAAATATGCAGTGTATCTTCAGTTTATCATATTTATTCTTACGGTAAAGAACTTTAAGATTTTTTATATATATAAATCCTGGGGTGTATGAGAGTATATCAATAAAATTAGTAATACGGATAAATTCAATAAAAAAGTAAAGAAAGATCACATAGGATTTCAAAAATATCACACTCAACACTAACCTAAGTAATGAAAATAATTAAAGAGCTTAAATCCAAAATTTATACGTGTGATTAAACCCCAGATCGCATATTCGGAGTTTTTGTGTCAAGCACAAAAGTGATAATTTCTGCCACTTTCGAAGAAACTCATTTAAAGCTATTTAGTTTTATATTTTGAATTTTCTTAATTAGCTTTGAATTTTATTAATTTTATAATGCATTTCTTAGTATTTAATAAATACAGCATATTACTTTGTAAAGCCTTGTAAAAGCTAAGAGAGTAGTAAAATAAAGTATTGGTTCAACATAAACAAATAAAAATTATAAGTAAAATACTTTAAAAGTTTTATGAATCTTTAAATTTTCCGACTCAAGATATCGCGTTTTGCTACGTTCCGATTGGTAATCTTTGTATCCACATTTTTTTCGTGAAAAATTTAATTATATTTGTCTATATACATTACTGTTGCTAGATGAGCAGGAATTCTTTAATTTAGAATGCTACCATGACATAATAAATAAGACAAATATTACTATTCAAAAATAGTGGTAGCATTCTGAAATAATAAAAAAAAATTCCGCCAAACTGGTAACACTGATTTGCATATCTTTCTGATGTTTGTCATCTCTAAGATCACGATTAGGGCAAGTGTGTTCTTGCAAAGTGTATTTTCAGCATCCGTGTTCTAACAACTAAATTAAACACAGGTAAATTGTCAAAGGCTTCGCGGGCCACAGATAAGTTGTCGGCAGGCCAGTTGTGGCCCGCGGACCACGTGTTTGACATGCCTGCTATATATGTATATGATCTATATATGTTTATATTTATACACACCACACAACATGCTAATGACTCATTGATGAAAAAAAATAATGCAATATTTCTAAAAAACTGAACATTATTGATAATTATAAATTTTTTATGAAGAATAACTTCATTTTCAGAAATTTATTTTTTAAATAACAAAACATGATGGACTAATTATGTGATCTTTTTTCTGCAACTGATTGACGAAATTCGCATTATTAATTTATTTTTTCCTTTCACTGACAAAATTCATGATTTTTATCAATAACCGATTAATGAATTTCATGTTATTTCTCTGTGACCGATTGACAAAATTTGTGATTTTTTTCCTGATATACCTACATTGATGAAATTAGAGATTTTTTTCCTGCGACAAATTGACAAAATTCGCAAATTTTCCCTGCCTGATCAACGAAATTTGTAATTTTTTTCCATGAGTGATTGACAAAATTAGTGTCTTTTTTCCCCTGTGAGAAATTGACAAAATTTGCGATTTTTTGCTGCATCTGATTGACGAAATTTTTTATCCCCCCTCCCGCAACAGATTGTTGAAACTAGCAACTCAGGAAGCGTTGGCCTCTATGATCTCTGCGGCCAAAAGTTAACCAATCGTGGGCCACAGGTTGTGTAGCCCTAGAGTAGAGGTTCAAAATTATGAAAATAGTATGTTTAGAATAAATTATTTAAGGAATTAAAATACTTGACTGTAACAAGGTAACAAGAAAAAAGGCCATTTTTTTCAATATGAAATTGTCAGATGGCAAAAAGCTATAATAAATAAACGCTGCCAAAAAATACAGATTTTGAAACTAATGCTTTCAGATATTAATTTTTTAAAGAATTTTCCATAATATCACTAATCTGTTTCAGACTTAAAATCTTCAATAATGAGACTTTTAATACAGATACCTTAATGTATAATAGTAATACCTTAAATTTAAATAAGCAAGAGACTGTAGGTTGATAATGGCATATGGAACAGTACGTATCACATTGTTGTAGCAATCAAGTTCTTCAAGTAATGTATAAGAGCAGACCTCTTCTGGTAACTCACTCAGGCGATTTTTAGATAAATCTGAAAAGTATAAATGTTCAAATGAAAAAATAACACTGCAAATTTAATAAAGAAAATTTAATATATTTTAAAATTTTATTGTATGCATGCATATAGGGATTTTAATTAGCTGATTTTTTTTATTGATTACAATTGTACAATTTTTCATTTTTTTTGGAATGACCTGAAAAAATTATTAAAATGAAAAATGTATGTAATTTATAAAGTTTCTAAAAATATTGTAATTACTTATTGGAAAAAAAAAAAAAGCTTGTCTAGCAAAGTTTTTATCGGATATAAATAACATTTTATATAAAATTAATGTTTATGAAATATATACAAGTTAAATTCCAGAAATACTGAAAGTAAAATCATAGGCACAGTATTTATTTTAAAATATTTCCCCATCAGGTGATACGCAATGGTCCCATCCAGGGCTTTACAAATTTGGTAAAATCTGGTAGCCTGTAAAAATATTTACCCCACCGTCATTAATTTTCAAAAAACATAAAAGTTTTTTTTTTTTTTTTTTTTTAGTGAAATAATTGAGAAGAAAATAATAACAAGCATAGTTTAGGTACTGAAACTTTATATAAATGAAGTTTCATATTGAAAATTATCAAAATTATATATCTCTGGGGAAAAAAAAAAATACTGTAAAGGCTGTATTAACGACATGTTCCGGAAATGTTTATTGCTAGATGCTTCAAATGTTCGTGCATCTATTTCGCATTGTATCTGATTTCAGGTGCAACAAAGGCTGAATTAACACTATTTCTAACTGAAAATTACCCCCCCCCCCCCACACACACATTCTAATTACATGGTATGCTAGCTGGCTAGAGTAGAAAAGAATGCTGTTTTCTATGCATGAGCTGAAAAATGTCTTTTAAAGATGGTTCTTTCATTAAAAGTACGAGAAAAAAAGGAATATCACCTCTTGCCGCACAGTAGTAGGGCTGGTGAAGAGAAAAAATTATGTTTATGTTTATGCTCATTTCTTATTTCAATTTTTGTACAAAATAAAAAATAGTTTTTCTCAAACAAACACCCCCCAGCGGTCGATCGAGGAAAAATTTGGGGCCTATTTAGGGCCCTTTCACAAAAATCTATTTAATAAAATGGGCCCCTTCACAAAAATCTATTTAATAAAATGGGCCCCTTCACAAAAATCAATTTGATAAAATGGGCCCCTTCACAAAAATCAATTTGATAAAATGGGCCCTTCACAAAAATCAATTTGATAAAATGGGCTCCTTCACAAAAATCAATTTGATAAAATGGGCCCCTTCACAAAAATCAATTTGATAAAATGGGCCCCTTCACAAAAATCAATTTGATAAAATGGGACCCTTCACAAAAATCAATTTGATAAAATGGGACCCTTCACAAAAATTAATTTGATAAAATGGGACCCTTCACAAAAATCAATTTGATAAAATGGACCCCTTCACAAAATTCTATTCCATAAAAACTGACTATTATTTATTTGTTATTTTGTGATGTTTTAACCCTCTAAGCGTTTTGCCCGTATTTTTCCGTTTCCCAGAAACAACTTAAATTGGCTGTAGACAAAAATATTTTTTACGTAATTGTACTTTAAGATATATGTATGATAAAGAGATATGAAGTGTATTTTAGAAGCGAACCGTGAATGAAAATCTCAATTAATATTAGTTTTAGGAGCGTTTATGTGAAAATGCAGGAAAGCCTTCAGACGCTCAGAGGGTTAAAATGTGTAATTTGTAAACAAACAAGTTCACCAGAGAGGAAAACTTCAGCAAAAGGATTTTAAAAAGTTTTTGTTTATAAATGCTTGGTTCGAATTTGATTAACTGGATTTAAGTTTTCGTTACAAAATGTTATTTTTCACAAAAATATAATAAATTTCACAAAAATAACCTTTACTTTTTACAAAATGGGCCCCAAGAAAAAAAACCTGCATCGACCCCTGCCCCCTACCAACCACATTAAGTAATTTGGTCGCCAGATAAAAACACTTGGTTGCCATTGGTGACCGCATTTGTCAAGTCCTGGTCCCATCATTCTACTTTTCAAGGCAAATGGCAAAGTATTTTGTGGAAGCTATTTCACTTAACCCTCCAACCTACGAGGTAAAATAACACGAGTTGAAAATTGAGATATTGATTTTTTTCCACGGATCAATTGTTCCAGCAAAACAGCTCCAGAAACAAGTATTTTAACAAAACAAGCTTATACAAATTATAAATGATTTAAGATTAATGGTAATTACAAATGACACAATAGAACCACACAAAAAGATGTAAAATTTACTAATCAAATTCCTTTTATAAGTGAACAAATATGAAACTTTAATAAAACCAAACTGTTATTGTTGTTGGATTATTAAATATTTGTAGACTTTGTTAGTATTACATATACTTGGTATTGGATTTAACTTTTTAGTTATTAAGGATAACTATCTGCTGCATATAACATTTAACTGTGATGATCTCTATCAGAGAAGGAACAACAAATAACTATAACCTGTTAGCTTTATCACAAGTTGTTGCAAAACATTAATATTGTAGATAAAAACAGCATACAATATTTCCATTAAGAGAAATTTCTTTAAAGTAGAATACAATAAGCTATAAACAAAATTACTAATCTACAATACAGCAATGATTTCATAATTATTTCTTTCGGAGAATTAATCTGAAATGGCAATTTGGTGCAAAATACTAATTTCAATACACTGAGTTGATATGAAAAATAAAAATTAATGTATAAATTATCATTAAAATATAAGTAACTAACACAAAAGATTTTAGTTAACATATCAAAAACATTGACAATCAAACTATCAGAAAATTAAACAACAAGTTTCAAGAACTTTTTCTTAACAAACTGGATTAAAATCTGAGCATACTAAATGTAAAATAAAGCAACAATGATACATACCAACTTTTACAACATCGGACAAGTCATATTTACTTGCAATTTTTGGGAATTCTTTGAGTTTTCGTGAATTCAGTTTCAATTCACCTTTCAATTGAGCATCTTCTAACACACGATCTATATTTCGCACAGATGTACCGGGGCTGCTTAAAATCGAGTTCATTAATGCCATAATACAAGCAAATATGAGTCATTTCTCACCCCAATCAAATTAAGTACGTTGATCAAAAAATCACTCAAGTTCATATTTGATTTCGAGGGGAAAGAAAAGGACATGATGCATATTTAAATTCCTCCAATAAGTTTTTTAAAACAGTAACTATTATAGAAACAAATTCAACAGTACATTAATGAATAACAACACGCAATCTATAAAATTTTCAAATGATCTTAAAAGTATGAATGATCAATTTATTAATTCACATTACTATATTTCTTTTATAAAATATCTTTAAAAACATACATAGTATACTACGTCTTTACTCAGTTTTGTATGTGTAAATTAACTAAACTAAAACAGTAACTTCTTTCATCTCTTGAAGCTTCAGTGATCAGGCAGAGGGCAGGGCAATATGATCAATGATACACATTTCTTTAATTTTTAAAATTTTCTTTTAGAAAAATTCACAAGCACCATTGCAAATAAAAATTAAATCTCCATATTTTAAATGTTTTTACACGTTTTACACTGATAGTAAAGAAATAGTTTATATTAAATCTGTGTCTTTAAAAGGGAAGAAAAAAAAATTAACTGAAGTATTTTTTAACTATAAAATAAATTGAATATGTTCAGGTAACATTTAAGAAATTTAAATAGAAACTAGAAGCTAATTAAAACTCTTAAAAAATCATCATAAGAAAGTTTAAAAGTTTAGAGTTCTGTTAGTGAAACAGAGATATTTCTTTCTGTTCTTCTAAATGAAAATTTAACAAACCTTAAAATTATTATTGTTCCTTGAGAAAAATTTTATGATAGAGTAAATTATTAAAAGATAATAATTTTTTTAAGAAAATTTAAATTGCGGACAGGGATGCAGGTGGATTTCGGAATTTTTCACTGCAACCGTTAAACATGTTTTTAAAACAGTACATTACAGTAATGAACAGTAATGAAAATTTAACAAACCTTAAAATTATTATTGTTCCTTGAGAAAAATTTTATAATAGAGTAAATTATTAAAAGATAATAATTTAAAAAAAAAAATTTAATTGCGGACAGGGATGCAGGTGGATTTCGGAATTTTTCACTGCAACCGTTAAACATGTTTATCGCGCAAGCGTAGAAGCATCGTCGATTCTTTACGAATGTGTTGGGCTTTTAGGAACGTGTTCATCGCTTGCATTAAAAATTAAACATGGCTGTCGGTAAAAATAAGGGTCTAGCTAAAGGAGGAAAGAAAGGTGTTAAAAAGAAGGTGTAAGTTAACATAATTATTTATTTTCCCCCTAAATCTAAAATAGAATTAATTGATTTCATATATTTTGCAAGATATATATGTATATCGTTGATGTTTAAAGATTGTTTAGGCTTATTGACTGTGTTACATTGGGATGTTTTTATTGTATGTAGTATAAGAGTTTTTATTGATTTAATTTTAGTGTTGATCCCTTCACACGTAAAGATTGGTACGATGTAAAAGCACCAGCTATGTTTAGTGTAAGGAATGTTGGAAAGACGCTTGTAAACAGAACACAAGGAACCAGTAAGTTTTGACTCCTAAATGATGTTTTGATTGTTAATGTTTTTGATGTTTTAAAGATTTTTTGTTTTATATTGCTGCGTTCATAATATTGTAATAACAATTCTGAGTTATAGATTTTCTTAATTTTATTATTATTATTATTTGCTTAAACTCGTAAGTTATATTAACATAAGATGATAAATAATCAATATTAAGTGATATGTAATGACTAAAATTACTTATGTATTGATATGTTGAATCTGTGAAATTTACATTAGTTCATTTGTTTACACGTGTGTATTGCAAAATTCACCATTTTGTATGTATTTAGAAAATAAGGCATGTAATAACAATTCTATTTATAGTGTTTATCATTGCTAATGTTTTCTGAAACTAAAACAATGCTAAACTGAAAATATATAGGGTTTTTCTTACTGTTAATCTAATGTATATTTTAACAATTTGAGTTGATAGCTATTGTTCCTTTAAAATTAACCTAGACGTTCAGTAAACAAAGGTAGCCAATTTATGCCAGGTAATTCAAATTTTTTGCTTTAGAAAAATTATTTGTTTTCAATAAAATAACTTTTAAAAGTTGACATTTAATGTTTAAAATGTAACTAATCAAATTACTTGTTACATTTATTATAATTGCACAAATTAATGCCTCAGTCCTAGTATTAGGTTGAACTAGCATTTGGCAATATTTGATGAGTAATGCCTTTCTTTTTTGTAGCAGATTTTTATTACAAATGAAGTCTATGGCAAAGATTATGGTAGCTTGATTGGTTAATTTAGTTGGTTTGTTTGGGGATTGTTAGTTTTTTGAGAAATTACAGGTACTTTTCGGTTAGCCGGGCACCAGTGAAATATATATATCCATATAGGGTAGATGTGCCAGTAATGGACCACCTTCCAGTAATGGGCCACCTTCAATGTTTTTGGTTTATAAAAAAAATAACCAATAAAAATTATGCTGTTTTTATTTCATTTACATGCTCTCTTTAAATTCTAGTTTTAAATACAATCATAATATCAATTATCTATTACTTTTTGTGGGGCATCCATTACTGTTATTATGGGTGTTTTGATTTATTTCTGTTATTTACAATTAAATTTCGATTCACATTAGGAAATGCACTGAGCATGGATAAATATTGTTGGTAGATTAATATAATATTTAAAAATGTGGAATATAACAATTATAACTATTAATTAAAAAATAATTTTTAAAGAAATTCCTTAAGGGTGTCCATTACTGGCACATCTACCCTAGACACATACACTCATGTATATTATGCGTATTATATATTTCACTGGCACCCGGCTAACTGAAAAGTACCAAATTAAATATGCAGGTGTGTTTGTTTATGAATCTAATACTTTTGTCTAGCTGGAAAGTTTTCAAAATTTCAGGTAAGTTGAATTTCTGTCCTTATTGAATTGTACAGTTTTTCTGAGGTTTTTTCTTATATTAAAATTTCCCTTCTACAAAAAGAAGATTTTCTTGTTTTGTTTCATTTTTTCCCCTGAAAAATTTATTTCCATTTTAAAAAAAATGAAATTTCATTTTTGAAATATTATTCATAAACTTTTATAATACATTCTGGAGTTTTTTTCCTTCATATTTTTTCATCTTCATGGAAACATTGACTTGGAAAATATAATCTGTAAATACACTACTTTTTATCAATGATTCCATTTTTGCTGGTTGTAATGAGATTGAGCTCCGTATCCTGTACCACTTGGCGAAAAAAATTGCGCCAAAATGCCGTTTTGGATACATGAAAAATTTTCAAAGATAGAAAAACATTTTAAAATCTTTGTTATTTATAAATCAATGATTTTGCACCATTTTTAAAAATAGAAAATGATTAAAACCATGGATTTATAAATAGCATAAAGATTTAGTTTTTCTGCCATCTTGAAAATTTTTTTACATTGCAATTGCACAAATTTTAGCAGCATTCTAAATAAACTAACGAGTAAAAAACTAAACAAATGTGCTTTTTTAGATGAAAAAAAAAAACTAACCAAAAAATATTTCAAACTGTTATAATTTTAATGCAGGTAAAATCTCGCTCACAACTGCCAAAAAAAATTTATTAAATATAAAATAAAAGGATAAATATAAATGAATACCAATAAATGAGATGGCGATTCAGATTAAAGGGAAGTTTCATACCAAAATAAAAAAATCTGTACTTTTTGGTTAGCTGGGCCCCAGTAATATATGTACATATATAAATGCATATATGTATGTATATGTAGATATGTGTATATATATATATATATATATATATATATATATATATATATATATATAATATGTGTGTTTATATACATGTATGTATATCACTGGTGCCCGGCTAACCGAAAAGTATAAAAAAATCTGTTAATATTTACAAAAAAAAAAAAAAAATCAATTTAATGTTTACAAAAAGGGATCCCAGGCAGGGTCTCAAACATCGTCAAGATAAGGTACTTAGCCTTTCAACTAAATTGAATTTAAATATTGCTTTTGGTTATGCTTTTGCAAATGTTTTCAGACTTTGCCGTTAGTCTTTAAAATTCCAAAATCTTTAGCCCCTCAATGCCAATAAAGAGTGCATTTTAAACACTAGCGGCTCACGTGATACTAATTAACAAATAAGTTTCTAGAACTCGCGTCTTCAAACTGGATTTCTGGGGGGGGGGGGGGGGGGAAAGCAACCTTACAGCCGAAAAGCCAGGAGGAGCAGTTTGTCAACGATTAAACTTAAACCAGATCGAAACATTTCTCCTGTTGTAATATATTAACATATTTTAGTTATTCAAGTTTAGATTACTATTAACAGAGATTTTAACAATATCATTAGGCACTTTTAAATGGAAAAGTGGCCCTAGTTTTAAGGAAAAAAAAAAAAAAAAAAAAAAAACTTACAAAACTGCTATTACTACTTGCCAGTAATAAAATTTCCCAATACCTTTTTACTATGTGCTCCAATTTTGAGTTTTATTTTTATAATGACTTCTTTAATGTGGATTTCTCAATTTGGAAAAAATACAAAATAAACCTCAATAAAAATTATCTGTGTCGACCCCTATATATGTATATACATATAACGCATTTATATCACTGGTGCTTGGCTAACATAAAAGTATCCATTTTAGATATCGAGTAATGTCATTGAAGTCCTTATGTAAGTTTTTATAAATAGATGCACTTCTTATCCTAGTTCAACTAACATACCTAATACTTAGCTTTACTCTGTTACAGAAATTGCTTCTGAAGGTTTAAAAGGTCGAGTATTTGAAATATCTTTGGCTGATTTACAAAATGATGAAATTGCCTTTCGTAAATTTAGACTCATTGCTGAAGAAGTACAAGGAAGAAATGTTTTAACAAATTTCCATGGAATGGATTTAACAACAGATAAATTAAGGTCTATGGTTAAAAAATGGCAGACTCTAATCGAAGCCAATGTAGATGTCAAAACAACTGATGGCTATTTATTACGAATGTTCTGTATTGGTTTTACAAAAAAATGGGCTACTCAAGTAAAAAAGACATGTTATGCTCAACATGCTCAGGTAAGTTTTTTTTTTTCGAAAGAAATATTTATTAATTTTTTTAATTTGTAAGTAATTTTTCTTGTGTATTAATATTAATTAAATATAATGTAAAAATTTATGGGACAACACATTTTGACAATAGCATATATATCAGTGGTTGATACAGGAAAAATTGGTCATTTAGGGACCCTTCACAAAAATCCATTTAATAAGATAGGGCCCCTTCATAAAATTCCATTCAATAAAAACATACTCCCCATTAATTATTTGTATTCTTTTAAGTTTTAAAATGAGTAATTTGCACCATAACAAAATATTAATTTTCACAAAAAAAAAAAAAAAAAAAAAAAAGTATGATAAATTTCACAAAGAGTACTTTTCTCCTAATAGACCCCAATAAAAATAACCTTCATCAATCCCTATATATGTATATACATACTAGGGCTGGGCGATATCTCAATTTCAATATTGTGGTATATCGTCAGCTAAATAGTGCGATATGACAATATATCGTGATATTAAAACTAAATATGCAGAATAAATAAAAGAATATTTTGAAAAGAAGAAAGAAAGGAAAAAAATCCCTGACGGCTCGGGCTACAGGCACAGGTAGATTTCAAAGAAGCAGACCGTGGGGCGCCTGTTTGTTGGGAATTGCTGAAGAAATGACCTTTTTGCCATGATGCTGCAGTTAGGACCAGGACTGCCCACAATCTCACTTGTTTGCAGGCGGAGCCGGCAGGGATTTTTTTGCTTTTAATTTTTTTTTTTGCTATAAGGGTTGGTCTTATAAAAAAAACTTGTCAATATAAAAGTTTTAGATAACATTAAGAGGATTTATAATAAATTTAGGCGGATTTTATATCTTGTGAATTGGCGAAGTTATGATTTTTTTCGGAATAGCTTCAGCATTAGCCCGCTATCCGCCATCTTGATTTTTTTTTTTTTTTTTTTGCGCCGCGAAAAGGCAGTTTTCGCCAAGTGGTCATTTTTAGGCCTTTTAGGCTTAATCATAAAATTTTTTTTAAGTAGATAATAAACAAAAAAAAAAAAGGAAAGCAAAGCAATGAAAATCATGAATATTTGTTAAAACATGTCATAAATTATTCATGATTTTCACTGCTTTGCTTTTTTTTTTTTTTGTTTATTATCTACTTTAAAAATTTTCATAACTAAGTCTAAAGTGGCTATAAATAACAAGTCGGTGACATCGAGAAAACTAAAAACAGACATAATAAATAAATAAATAAATGACAACTTTGCTACATGAAGCATAAAAAACTTAAAGTTAGCATCGAGAAAACGGTAAAAACTTATGATTCTGCAATTAAAATATTAAAATAAAGCTAATAAACATCATTTGAAAAGAAAAAAAATGGGAGTGGGGGGGGGGGACATACAGATAAAACGAATTTAAAACAGCAAAATATTTTTAAAATACACAGTTTTTATGGGAAAAAAAAAAGATTTCACTTGCTTAGATTTATTTATTAAAATGATGATTTTTTAAGTAAATTTTAAGGGGCTATAAAAATGTTTAAAGAAAAAAAAAAGGATTACTTAAAACTTTTGTTTACCCTCTTACCCTCCGGTAATCATACTATTACTTATAAGAAAGGATTAAAAAGCCAAAATGTAGCTTCAAAACATATAAATATTTAAAAAAAAAAAAAAAATATTTTTAAATATTTTTCAAAGTTATTGTTTTCACATAGCAAAAACCTTGCTTTAAACATAAAAAGATTTCACTTACCTCTTACCTAAAAACATAAATAACTTGCTGTTGAAGGGAGTTTGGGATGGGCTTGATAAAAAGGTGTTTATTTGATGTCAGGGGGGCACTGCCCCCTGCACCCCCCGTTTTTTTCATATTAACAATAAATCTACTTTTCGGAAATTGACAAAATAATCAAATTGACTTGCTTTGTGCGGGGTATTCCAAAAACCACGCAAATTTAAATCTCGAAAATCAAAATAAAAGCAAAATTATATAATTAAAAACATAAAATAGTAAATTAATGCCAAAATTATGTTTTAAAAAACATACATGAGTATTCGAAAAACCACGCTAAAATAATGCCAAAATTACATTTTTAAAAACATACATGAGCATTCGAAAAACCACGCAAATTTAAATCGCAAGAATCAAAAGCAAAAATATATACTTTAAAACATAAAATAGTAAATTATTGTCAAAATTACGTTTTAAAAAACATACATTTTATAAAAAATAACAGAAAACCAACGATCTCACTTACCTAGAAAAAATGTAAAATGGTGATTTTTTTTAGTAAATTTTAGGGGTCCATAAAAAGGGTTTTTTAAATAAAGATTACTTATATTTTTTGTCAGAGGGGCTGAGCCCCCCTGAACCCCCCGGTTATCATAAATAACAAATAAATTGCAAAAATGCTTCCTGATAAATAACACGTGTAGTCATAGAATCGAAGAGAAAAGTAGCAAGCTACACAATATTAAACAGTGGTCGAAAGAAATTATCTGCTTTAAAAAAATAACAAATTTATCCCTAAATTCAAATAATTATTACATTTATAAGAAATAAGTCGGGAAAATGAAACCTGAAAAAAAAAAAAAGGCGACACTCGTTGTAATGCGGCAGGCTGCTATGCAAACAGCAAAGTGATCGTGTAGTGTCCAATTGTCCGTGGGGTCGACAGGGTACGGGAAAGGGCTAGAATGCTAGAGCTGCCATAAAAGTCGGGTTGCCATTGCAAGTATCAAAGGCGAAACTCGGCAAAAAGAACCGCCAAATAACGATGATTTTCGACCAATAGGAAACAGCGGGCTAATGCTGAAGCTTAGCCTTAGTTCACATTCCATGCTCGAAATTCTCGTTAACACATTGCTAAAAATGGGACCGGGCAGAAAAACATACACTTGCTTTCGTGCAAATGCTGATAGAAGGAAAGAAAATGGCTGAATTTGATTATAAAGAAAAGCAATTGGGTGCTGTGAAACTCTCTTAAAGGCCACGGGATGCATAGCAAGTAGAGTTGCAAAGGCTGGAAAAAACCCGGTTTAAACCTGGGAATAAACTGGGTTTTTTGGGAATAAACTGGGTTTTTTGGGAATAAACTGGGTTTTTTGGGAATAAACCGGGTTTTTTGGGAATAAACCAGGTCTATTGGAAATAAACCTTTTTTTGCAACTCTAATAGGAAGTATTAATAAGGGCCGCCGGGCGCATAAAAGAAATAAAAAGGGACGCCGGGCGCATAAAAGAAATAAAAAGGAATGCTGGGCGCTGCGGCCTTCTAAAATGGCTTAGAGTCAACACTAAAAATATTTCAACAGAATTTGTTTTACTTTAACATTACAGTCAGTGAGAAATTCAAGGGTGATACGGAGTCCCTAGAGTCTCCACATTTTCGGTTAATGTCCCAAAAGTGCAAATCCCCCCCCCCCCCCCTCACACACACACGCCGAATGCCATGAGCGCCGACGAAACACAAGGGGGTGTAAGATATGGAAACAGTTGTGCTGCTAGTCCTCAACATGCAATACAGAAATTTAACAAATAAAAAATATCAATTTTTTTTACATCTCTTTTTCGTCAGATGAGATAATTTTTCAACACATAAACTCAAACATAATTTAAAAAATAATAATAAAAACTTTGTTCCATGAGAGTTTTAGCGGGCTCCAGTGACCAAAATTTCATAGTTCTTCTGTCAGTGCGTAATTAATCATGCTACTTGGGGATAAGTGAATTATATTTTTTTCAACATAAAAAAAATACAGATTTAAATTTCAAAATTCAGGGAGGGGCAATTGACCTCCCTTGTCGGCGCCCATGATAACCCCCACACCCACACACACATACACCGCTGCGCCATCCTGAACCTCCGAAATACCTCCCAGAGAAAAATGTCTGAATTCAAGACTGGTTAGAGTATTAAATGGTCAAGCACATTTTTTCCTGATAATGGAAACAAGTTGGAAATTGTACGTCAAACGTCACAAATGAGGTGTGTTCGTACTATAGCTAGTTATTATATAAATATTCCGATCTTGATGATTTTTAATTCTGTGAAATGAAGTATATCGTCTGCAGGTGCATTACAGTCAGTTGCCAAGTTTTCAGTATTACTCGCCAGGTGGCAAATGCTAATAAATTTTGTCCTACAATCCCTATTAGTACATTAAATATTTTTATAATTTTAAACAAAACTAGACATAATTAATTCTTGTATAAATATGTAATACACTTGATACAATGTAATTTTTCTTTTTTAGGTAAAATTAATACGTAAAAAAATGACAGAAACCATGATTAGGGAAGTTTCTTCGTCTGATCTTAAAGAAGTTGTCAACAAATTGTAAGTCATTTATTTTTTTAGTCTAAAAGGAAATGTATTTCTGGTAAAAATGCAACTCTAGCTATATTAATGTATTATGAAGTTGCAACTAAAATTTTGGGACAAGTCCCATATCTTGTGTTAGAAATTTTGTCGCCAAATTTTGCGCGGTTTACTGGGCAGTAACTGTTTCAATCTGGTTTGATCGGATTTCGATCTGATCGTCGAAGTTTGAACGGCTTTTCTAATCTAGGGTTGCTTTATTTTTGTAAATCGCGTTATAAGGAAGATCTTGAAGCTTATTTGTTAATTAGTACCACATGAGTAGTAGTTACTCAGCTAAATTTTGAAATTCTGTTAGATTTAGATCGCATTAGTCATTAGTGTCTGTGCTGCTGTTAAGGTAAGGTAACTGGGTAAGCCTCTTGCTTTGCCGTTTACTTATTGTTTTTTTTTTTTTTAAATTTATTTTTGTATTTTATTAGGATTTTTGCATTAGCTGTTTATAATGCTTCCTTTATTAAAGGTATTATTAGCAGGCATGTGATTTTTCAGCGAATTTTTTTTTTCCTAATTCGCAAAATTCAGAGAATTTTTTTTTCCTAATTCGCGGAATTCCACGAATTGTAATTCTATTAATCTGGTATTTACATCTGTAAATGAAACAACAGCGTGCACGAAAATAATCGGAATTGATCGTTCTTTCTTGCCGAAAAATTACAGCGATGCCGCGAAAGCGCTATAGTGCATGATTTACGCGAAAAATTGGAGTTGGGACGCAAACAAATAGTTCTTACGCGTCCTACAGGATGCGTAAATTCTTCGAAGAATCGCGAAATCCGTCCAAGGACTGTGAAAAAAGCGGCGCATTTCGTCAAACGATCGCCAGAAAAATGGCAAATTTGGTCAAAGGATCGCCAGAAAAATGGCAAATTTGGTCAAAGGATCGGCAAAAAAAAGGTAAATTTCGTCTAAGAATCTCTAAAAAATTGCAGATTTCCTCAAAAGAGCTCGAAAAAACGGCAAATTTCACCGAAGGATCGCCAAAAAACGGTAAATTTCGTCGAAAGATTGCCAAAAATCGGCAAATATCGTCGAAGGATCTAGAAAAAACGGCGAATTTCGTCGAAAGATCTCAAAAATCGGCAAATTTCGTCAAAAGATCTCGAAAAAACGGCAAATTTTTTCGAAGGATCACCAAAAAATCTCTAAAAATGGTAAATTTCATCGAAAGAGCTCGAAAAAACGAGAAATTTCGTTGAAGAATCTCCAAAAAACAGCAAATTTCGTCGAAGAATCTCTAAAAAAAGGTAAATTTCATCGAAAGAGCTTGAAAAAACGGCAAATTTCGTCAAAGGATCGCCAAAAAACTGTAAATTTCGTCGAAGCATTCGGAAAAAACAGCAAATTTCGTCCAAAGGCCAAGGAAAAAATGAGAAATTTACTCAGCCTGAAATAGACTCAAATCAAAAGCAGAGTTAATCTGACCTACAACAACAAATAGTGCTGAGAGAGGATCCTCCCCCCCCCCCTCCCCCTCCCCTTTCTGTTGTAACGTAACCTTTAAGAAAATTTGCTTTTATCCTACAAAAATATCCTTTTCAATAAATCCGTCCTCCCCCTTTTAAAAGTAATGCAAATATTAGTGATACTTGGTATCTTTTACACTCAAATAATCATTATTTTATAATTAGGCATTTACATTTAAAAAAAGGCAAAAAAAATTTCTCTTAGTAGTTTAAAAAAAATATATCTTATTTGATTGGGAAATAATGGTTTTAATTATTCATTATTTAATTATTATCAAAACAATAACTATTGCATTTCTCTTTTCTAAATAAACAAATTCACTTGTTCTTTTAAAATATGATTTGAATTATTATGAATGGGGACCTGCTTTTATAAAAAAGGGACCCAGATATTTGAAAATCTTGGGTCCCTGAGACGCAGGATTTCTAGGATCCAGTGACATCACTGAAATATTATATGTGTGCATTGTTTTAAGTCGTTTTTGTATATTTTTTTTTAACAGCATTTAGCTGGTGGCAGATAAGTTTAGATATTTTATTTTTGATTATTGATGTTCAACCAACCAACCAACTATAAAAGGGAAACAAATTTTCAGCTAATTTCAAATTTTAGCAATCACATGTCTGTATTAGGTTAGATAGCAAATCAAAAGTGATATTTGGCCTTATGTATGTACAGATACGCACAGCTTTTTTTTTTTTTTTTTTTTTTCTCTTTCTTTTTTCTTAGGATTTTTGCTGATTTTTAGGATTAGCTGTTTAAAATGCACCCTTTATTAAAAAGGGGTTGTTTTTTAGGGTAGATATTTTTAAAAAAATGGCCTTATGTTGCACGTTTTGCCGCATTGTCTATACAGATTCTGGCAAATAATACCATTACAAAATTATTCTTCAGGCAACGAAGTTACAAATCACCGTAAAGGCTAGATCATTTAACAACGGCTGCCGAAAAAATTAAAATCCTCATATATTAACTGATTGTTTTTTGTGTAAATAATTTAAGTTTTTTATATATATATATATATTTTAATGAAACTTCCCTTTTTTTTTCTGAATAGCTGTCTCATTTATTGTTATTTATTTATATTTATCCTTTTACTTAATATTTAATAATTTTTTTTTGGCAGTTGTAAGCGAGATTTTACCTGCATTAAAAGTTTCTATTAAGTTTTTTTCTTTTTTTCAATGTCCAAAATTATTTAGGAACGGGGAGATTCAGGGGGGGCAGAGCCCCCCCTGACAATAACAAATATTTATTTCAAAAAGCATATTTGTTTAGTTTTTACTCTTTAATTTATTTAGAATGCTGCTAAAATTTGTGTAATTGCATCGTAATAATTTTTTTAAGATGGCGGAAAAACTTCATTAAATCTTTGTTATTTATAAATCTATGTTTTTACATCATTTTCTGTTTTTAAAAATGGTGCAAAATCATTGATTTATAAATAACATAAATATTTAAAAATGTTTTTTTTCTGCCGTCTTGGAAAATATTTCATGTCGCCAAAACGGCATTTTGGCGAAATTTTTTTCGCCAAGCAGCACAGGATACGGAACTCTTCCCAAAATTTTTAATTTGACACCTAGGATATTTACAGTAGGTGTTATTTGATGATTACGATTTATTTCCCAATTTCTATCACTGGTGCAGACTCTGGAAAATATCAGTTTTTTTTTCTTTTTTCCCCCTATTGCCTATTTTATCTCTCCTGCTTGTGGATCAGTTGAAAGCTTCGAAACAGGGTTTTTTGTTAGACCACTATGCCTTTTACTCTATAGGGCTTATTAATTATGAGGTTTAATTAATATCTTGGCTAATTAAGAAAAAATGAAAAATCTGCATTTGATCAGACCTGAATTGGCTCATCCAAATATCACCTTACCTCTATGTTCAGTAGATTTTCCTAGCCACTGCAGACACACATACATGAAACTGAACATACAAGCATTGCACTTGTAGGCATGATTAATGATCAAATTGTTTCTGCATTTTTCAATAGATGGATTACATCTTATACAATGATTACTGACTCATGGCAGTTTTTAGGGATTTGTTCATCTCACGAAAACCCTATTCATCTTACTTCTGTCTGTCACAGTGTTCGTTCTCGGAAACTATATAAGTTAGATACTTGAGGTTTTTGTGTTTACAGTTGAATATGATGTTAATTACTGGAGATATTAAGAGGCGCCTGGTCAGTCAAAAAAAATCCCGTGTTTATCTCAGAACAAGCGATAGTGCTCACCCCCTCTGTAACTGTCAAGTGGGTGTTTACTGATAATTACCGTGAAGTCCCCTACCGCTGTCAGTTGAAAAAATTTATTGCTTGGAAAGGAAAGAACTCAGGAATTCTAGGGACACTTCAGAAATGTTGATTATATATTTTTTTTCAGCTTTTAGGAAATACGACATCAAATGGCTAAGCTATTTCTGTTTGACTAGTTTATTTGATAATAGTGATGCAGCCGAAATTTTTCATCTCGGTTCTCGGAGGTGTTTTAAATCTTTATTAAAGAATAATTTGATTATTTCTCGTTGTAAATCTGTCCCTTTTTTAATATGTAGTATTGCTAACTGTGGAATTTGTAAAAACTAATGTTAAGCAAAACACTCAGTCGAAATACATCTAGCTTTCAGCTAAATAATAAGCTTGAAACAGTTTCAAGGATTAAAAAAAAGCCCCAATCTGACCAAAAAAAGAAAAAAAAAAAAGGGATCAGAAAATTTCATGTGCTGCTGTTGCTTTTGTCCCATTTTTTCCCTCTTCCTTCATTGATAGGGTTCTCTTTTAGGAGGCCTTGACACAATTGTATGCTATTTTTTTTACTAGTTTGCTTGTTGTTTCAAGAGAGCAACCGTGTAATAAATAAACCGCTGTTTTTCCCTGCAAGGAGCAGACAGCTTTAACTTTCCATTTTTAATACATGAATCGGATCTCATTGCTGGTATATATTGTAAAATCAAAACATATTCTCAACCGGCTTTTTTCTGAAATGGCTTCTCCAAGTTTTCTCAAGAAAATGCAATGAAATCAAAAACAGAGATCCTCTTCCAATGAAACCCTACCCTCTGGAGGTTGAACCGTTCACAGTCGGGGGTAGATTGCCCCGGTGAGATTTATTACGACTGGGGAAAAGGAGTGCGACATGTAAAATAAGAATCACAGATTTTTCCCAATAGAATATCTGCTTGAATTACGAATCGAATTAAAATATTTTTATATCTATGAATAGCTAAGAAACAATGTGTAGGCTTTATTATTTTTTTAAATTCAGAAGTAAAAAATAGCATTATGTACAAACTGATTTACAGATGGCTAAGCGGATTTTTTCAACATATGCTGTCTTTTAAACGTTAAAACAAATATTTAAATTTATCTGAGAGAACAATGAAATTTGTAACTACGCAATGATTTGTCTGAAGTATCACTCACAAAAAACAAAATTTGAAAAACATAACTATTTGATGAGATATTTTATTGAAACCGAGGAAGTTTAATGCCATTGGTTTAACATGGGAAAGGGGAATACAGAATCTGAGTGATCTGCCACCTTAATTAAAAATTAGACAAACTTTTAAAAGTACATTCTTGCTTATATCCGATCTAGACTATCTAGATATCCTCTTTCACTGCGACCTATTTTTGTGGTATGTTTGTTCTTTTTGCGACCTGTGTATTTTTTTGTGGAAAGTGATTCATGAATTATGACGACATGCATAATTTTTCATTCTTGTTTATTTACTACTTTATATATGCATTAAAATTCTTTTTATATCACTTTTTTGAAGTGTATTGTTAGCCTAACTTCTATCGAAGGGCCCCCTCTGGGTAAAAAAAAAGGGAGGGGGGAGTTAAATTTAGTGCAGTAGAATTCATATGGGACCCTGTATTTTTTACCATAACTTGTATCAAATTTATTAACCAGTCTGTTTGCCCCAAAAATGTTTAAGTTCGGCAATTAAAATTAATTAATGACCATTTTTAATTATTTTTTAATTACTATTTTTCATTCACATTCAAACTGCATACTCTCATTGAAAAAAAAAATCTCGTCAAAATTTATTAAGTACGCTCATTATTTCTTAATCGCCATTTTTAATTAAACCATTATTGACTTTTAAAATTCACCTCAGATATACTCTAACATGTATATCAAATAGACTACTCTAGTTTTAAAAAAAAATTGCAAAATTTTCTAAGTTTTCCAATTAAAATTAATTAAATTTCTAATTCACTAATATAAATCCGTTGACATTCACAAAAAAATTGCTTCGAAATTTTATAAGTCCCCCCAATTAAAATTAAATCAAATAATACTCCTTATCTCTACCAACATCCTTATCGCCCAAACCCTTCTCCAACACAATGCTCCCCCTCCACCGCACAGTAACCTTTATGCAGCAATGACCTTCACAGCGCACAGAAGTTACGCTGTTGGCGTAGAACCGGCGTTTATTACAAAAAAAAAAAAAAAAAAAAAAAAAAGAAACCACACAAGTTCAGTTATTTTGGCTCTATAAAGTTATTTAAAATATTACATTTACTAATTTGAAATTTACATATCTATGCATATGTATGTATGCTGAATACAAATATCTTAATTTTTATAAAAATCTGACCGTAATTGCCCAAAGATAATTATTATTATTTTTTTTTAATAAAAATTGATTTATAGTTATACATGTGTGCAGGTTGCCGACAAAACTGTCTAAGATAGGAATTTGAAAATCAGTGTATGTATATATATATATATATGCTTAAGAAATTTTAAACCTAGAAAAAATCGACCTGTAAATATTTATTTTATTAAATATCTGTTTTTATTTATAGAAAAGGAAATTTACTAAATGAAACCCTTTGTCCAATCTTTGATCACACTTACCTACTTGTATCCCTATAAAGCACTATCTTGTCCAAATGTTTAAAGTCTTAAAATTGTCTCTTCAATGTGATTAAGTTTATTTCTATTTTCAGAATTCCAGACAGCATAGGTCGTGATATTGAAAAGGCCTGCCAGGGAATCTATCCACTTCATGATGTTATGATTCGTAAAGTCAAAGTCCTGAAGAAACCTAAATTTGATGGTATGAAAGTTTATATTTTCTGGAGGCTACTTCACTCATGTGAAAACAGTTGCTCGCTGATGTTAATCCAATGAGGCAGTTCTTTCAAAATATCTTGTTTGCATTTATTTATTTTGATTGGATAGCCAAGATTGATATTTACAGTCGCCACTTTTTACTTTTTGATTTTGTTTGCTTTTTTAACACTTTCCAACTTAGTTGAAAAGTGTTTGACTTCGGTTTGTCTGCCGTCTGTCCGTGCTCTAACTCCCGTAAATAAGCTCGGATTGCCCTGCAATTTTTTTATGTTATTGTCGTTATCTATAGCACGTTCCCTGTTTCAACTGAAGTGTGTAGCACTTATAGTTTTTTTACAGGGACGCTCAAAAGAATTCCGTTACATTATGGTCTATGGGAAAAATCATTTGCGGTTTATTTTAATGATATTACACAATTTCAAACATATTGTAAAGAAGCTTAATATGGAATAGGGTGTGCATAGCACTTATAGTTACTTTACAGGGACAGTCAAAAGTAATCTGTTACATTACGAATTATTGACAGAAACTCCAGGAGAATTTTAAACTGTGCTATGCGTTTCCTAACTAAACTAAAATTTAGCATCCTATGTAGTATATACACAAATCTATAGATCATACATAGGGCTGAATAAAAGTGTTCGGATATTTTTCCAAATATTGTATATGTTGGAAATTCCTGAAATTATGTTTTTAAATATGTTAAGCGTTTTCCAAATTGTTTGCTTAGATGTTATCTTTCAGCTTATTAAACGGTAATGATTTGTAAAATTATTTTGGAAGCGTTGGAAAGTGTTACATAATCTATGCTTGACACATGATTTTTCAATCTTGGTTTTTTTTTTTATGGGAATATTTTCACTTTTGAAACCTTTTCTGAAAGTTAAAAAAATCTACTAAAAGACCTCTACAAACAAAATTGAAAAAGTAAAGAAGCAGCGATCTTGGATATCGGTGTCAAAAATTGTTTAAAGATATTGAAATGCGAACGAGATATTTCAAAAATAGAATTAATATTCGTGTAAGTGAAGTAGCCTCTTAAGGTAAAAACAAGTTTCCTCAATATAATTTATGTATGATGAAATTATAATTTGCCTTAGTCTTTATAATTTGATTAATAGATAGATGCTTAAATTTCAGATACAAGACTATTTTAAAACGAAAAAATTTTTAATTTTACCCCCCCCCCCCCCCCCCCCCAAAAAAAAAAATTAAAAAATTAAGCGTAGTATTCCTTTTTCAGTACCCAGATAAGTATTGTATAGCAAGTTTTTACAGTTTGGAGAAAACTTTGATAAGTTTCTAATGATCATACATTATTAAAGAGCAATTCTGTTGTAATCCTGAAAGCAAGTTTTCTAATATACAGTGTAGCACTGCTAGACTGGAATTTTCTTAATCTCCAGTATGAGTAGCAATCCTGTATACCACAATGCAATTTCGATTTCAACGTAACTTTTTAAAAATATTTATATAAAAACAGATCTTTAG
Organism: Maratus michaelseni; assembly: GCA_963931845.1. NCBI lineage: Eukaryota > Metazoa > Arthropoda > Arachnida > Araneae > Salticidae > Maratus > Maratus michaelseni. The sequence goes on from OZ007594.1 coordinate 327,184,013, forward strand.
ATCTTAATTTCTTGAGCAGTAAAATTAAAATATTGAATAAAAATAGCAAGGCCTTTTAAAATTGTTTAATATTTTGTAAAGGCACTGAAATGTAATTTTTACATTAGTTTAGTTGCTTGTACTTTTACCTTTTTAATATACTTTGTCCTCGCTGCAGGAACACATTCAAGAATTTTTCCCCATTCATTACTAAATTTAATAAATATTTGAAATTATCTCAAAAATCCTTCATTTGCTTCCAAATAATGATTCAGTAAAACTTGTTCAAAGCAAAATCATAAGGGACCAACATATATTTCTGATTTGGGTACATTCCCACATTCTACTATCCTAATCCTAATAATATAAATCCGATTGTGTGCAAATGTTAGGCTGAAGCCAGCGTCAAAATGGAGCATTCGATGATCCTGTACCTTTGCATATGCGTTGATTATAACCAGGGTTGTTAAAAATCGTGATTTTTTTAAAAAAATCAAAAAAAACTGATTTTTTTTTATTTAAATCGGATTTTTTTTGATTTTTTTAAATATTTTTATAGTATAATATTTGTTTACTATTTATTTATTTTTTTCTGTATAGATTTACATATTTCTATTAATTTCATTACAATTTCTATAATTACAATATAAAATTAAAAATAATTTAAATTAAAATTTAAAATTGTTGCAAACTAATTCAGATGATTCATTTATAATTTAAAACATATTCTAATATTAAATTGGTATACATATAAATATGTGTATTATATGTATAAATATAAATTTCTATTTAATTTATAAGTTATTAAAATTTCCTTTCATGTATTACTCCAACTACACATATATTATATAATAACATATAATAAATGAAACAAAGAATGCAAAATGCATATGGGTATATATTTATTATGCATCATGCAAGAACAATTCTATAATTTTTAAGTTATGACAAAATATTAAATAGAAACAGTTTAATATTGGTGAATATCTATAAATAGATAATTGTTTAAATCATTAATATAAAATTATAGTTTAATATTAGATTACAATTCAGTCTCTTACAAAATCTGGTTTTTATTTTGTAATTATTTACATATATGTAATTGTATTAACATTTTTAGCTATTTATGAATTTAAGGTTTTGTATAAGAACACCAATTTGGCTGCTTTATCATTTCCTAATTTATTCCTAAGTTTAGATTGGACTAAACCATATGTTGAAAAAATCCGTTCCACGGAGGAAGAAGTAGCTGTTGCTGTAAACAGTTGCTCTATGGCTTTCTTTACACTCCCCTCACCATCTGATACACAAATTTCTGAATCAAAGTGTGTTTTCCACCAATCTAAGGGAGAAATCTTTGTTACGATGTCTTCATCAAATAAAAAATCAGAAAAAGGATCAGATTTTCCTTGAAATTTCATTATCACGGATATAAAATGTGAACTGTATTTGTCTTTAGCAAAAAGTAAGGCTTTCTTTTTTTCATCATTTGTTAACTCTTGACCTCTGTAACGAGGGTCAATCAGATATGCTAAAAAGTGAGCAGCAGATAAGGCTTCATTATAGCGTTTTGTGAAAAGCTTCATATTGTTCTTGTCAAGTTTTTCAACTTTTTCAAAATGTTCTTTGAGATTTTTCCACACATGAACCGCTGTAGAAATAATACAATTATCTTTCTGGACTTTATCCAGAGATTTTGCAATTGGTTGAAGACGATTTAATAAATCTTCTGCATTCCTTTTTATTGAGAAATTGGTCACTTTGTTGTATACAGTGGGGTCAATTTTATTTCTATTTTCTTCGCATACTTTCATCACTGTGGACCAATTCTTGATATAATTCTCCAAACAATCACATACTGAATTCCACCGTACATGTTGCGGAAGTATTAATTTGGTTCCACCCTCTTGCTTATACTTTGCTGCAGCAAAGTGGTTGTTACGAAAATATTTAACAATATATACTATATGCTCCTTCACATTTGCTATTTGCAGATCACAAGCAAGTAGATTAAATAAATGTGCTGAACAACCATACGTTAGAAGGTCTAACTGTTCATCCTTATTTAATTCAGCACGCATTGCTTTCACATTGGCTGCATTATCTGTTACAATGCTGCGAATTAAACAATAAAATTCAGATTCACATTTTGATAATACTTCTTTAGCTATTTGCACAAGATACTCTGAAGTATGGGAGTGCCCAGATGTGTCAATGGAATCCACAAGATACGTTTCTCCATTGCTTGTGATAACTGAAGCACAAATAATTGGTTCGTTGTGAATATTGGACCATCCGTCCAAACTCAAACATACTTTTTTGCCATTCATTTTTTTTTTTGAACATTTTTCTTTTTCTTGTTGAAACACTTTATCTAGTATTGAACCACTAATTTCCAACCTATTTGGAGGAATATAGCCTGGCCGTAGTGCTGAAACCATATTTTTAAAACATGAGTGTTCCACACAACGAAAAGAGGAATTAGTTGCATAAATAAATTTTGCCACTTGCTCATCAATAACATTTTTTTCAGAATTTGATGTTTTAAACACATATTGATCCATGCTCTTTGGTTTCTTAGTTTTAATATTTTCTTCTCCGCCATCAGATGCCTTTCTTTTCTCATACACTGACGACACAGCTTGACCTTGTGTGGGCACTAACAGTAGATCTGCAAAATATATAATAAAGCATTAAGAAGACCAAATATAATAACATTATTTCATAATCATTTGTAATTAATAATTTAAAGTTCAAAGACATCAGAATAAAATGTTATAAAATATAAATTTTTTTTTTTTTTACAAATCTGAATTACGCATTTAATATTGAGGATAAGTTTTACTAGTATGATTTATAATAACTGAACTTAATAATAGTAATCAAAATCATCATTTATAAATGAATTTATTGACTTTTAAAACTTAACTACTGTCTCTGGTTCTTATTATAAAAGGGATTTGATTTATCCCCTAAAAAAAATGAAAATGTAAGGCCAATAGATGCTGGTCAAAATACATGGACTCCACAAGTTTTTCCATTTGCTATTTTTATGCATCTGCTTTATGATTACAGCTAGACTAGATTAATCATAGTCTAGAAAATTTCTAGAAACACTATAAGAAATTTTCAAAAAAATGTATATACAACATGCAATAATGCAACATTTAAACTTAAAAAAAAAAAAATAATAATAATAATAACTACAACTTTTTCAGGCTTTTAGTTTAAAAATAATGAGTAAAAAGGTAGAAAAGCAATCAAATGTTACTGTTGAATTTTATGGACAGACGAAATTGTGTTTTATTTTAAGTAAAAACATTTAGCGTGAAGTGTTTTATTTCAAGTAAAAACATTTAGGGTGAAATGTTTTATTTCAAGTAAAAATATTTAGGGTGAAATGTTTTATTTCAAGTAAAAACATTTAGGGTGAAACCCTCAGTAACTGACATTTTAAGGATTATTTCTTGTTCAAATCACTATTACAGAATTTTAAATCTCTTTTATACACCTATCTTTGTTTTTGAAAGGATAGTAGAAATACATTAAAAAATATATTGTAGATAAAATTCTGTCAGAGATTGGTGATATGAAATTCCAGGAACCAATAATTGGCACCCCTCCCCATTAACCTAAATTAAATAACTATAAACCTAAAATAATAGCTATAGGTGAAAACTGGGAAATTTAGTTAGTAGCCAGTGGCCAGTAGACTCCGTTTCATTAGTGACCACTATTATGCTTCAAACTTTCTTGACATCTGGATAAATTATAATCGTTGTATATAAATATGTTTTTCTATAAGAGCTTTATACCTATTGTATGTGAGTATGAGTATATTTCGCATGATTAAACAGTATCTCTTGAAGAAAAATAATCCAACTGGTGAGCATGTGGCAGGAGTCGAAATATTGAAGATACTGAAATGTCCTTAAAATCCGCTTGTATCCAGTGGGAAAAAAAGAATAAATTACTTGAAATGCATGTGGAATCAAAGCTGATGAATATATTTTGCAGAATAAAACTGTATTTCTTCAAAAAATAATCCAACTAAAAAGTAAGCATGAGAAAAAGACGAAATGTTGAAAATACAGCTGAATTGTTTATATCTGTTTGCATCTGATAGGAAAAAGAATTAACCAGTTCTCTAATTAGATATAATCGCAGTAGAGATGCATATTTCCATGAAAAATTGTGTATTTCACTTGGAGATCGATAACAGATTTTTTAATCGCCATTTGGCGACCGCTAATTTTCACCTCTAATCATGGCCCTAATGTTTCATATGCATCTTTAAACTAATTTCTACAAATATAACTTTAAGAAAAGTCTAAGATGGTTGCATTACAAATAGATTAAAAACAACCTACATTAATTTTAGAATTAAGATTGTTGCTTCAATGGCACTTTTTGTGTTCTCAAAAGTTCCTTCTTTATTGAATATGTTCTTGGCTCTGTAGTGGTGCATAAATTGACTCCAAAATAAAAATGAGTGTCTAAGTTACCACTAGATAACATTACTTTGCAGAATTTTACAAGAAAATGCTTATTTGAGTTAGATTTTTGGTCAAGTGTCAGTTACTAGTTAGGTGTCAATAACTGGAAGTTTCACCCTATGCAAAATCAAATCCTAAAAATAATTGTAATTTTAAAAAGAAGAAAAAATAGCTACTTACCTTTTTCATCTTTTTTTGGTTCAACTGATTCAGGTTCACTGCCATCTTTATCATATATACTGCATATTTCTTTGTTTTTTCATTCTTGCCACAATCCCCATCATTTCTACATTACATGATTTGCATATTGCTTTAACACCTTTACCAGAAATAGTATTTTTTTCTGTAAAATAAAGCCATATAGAATCTTTCTTTCTGCCAGACATATTTCTTTTGGTTCAGTGTATCCCAAAAACTCTCTCACTGTTCCCAGATCAATTTCAAGAAAGACAGAACAAAAATTTTCAAATGTAGCATAAGGTAGCTCAAGCAAAAAATAGTAGTGCCATCTACTGGTATCTTCTGAAACTACTTATTGTAAGAGATATAAATATGTTAAAGGATAACTAAGTACATAGGATTATTAAATCTTCAATTTATTATTTTTTCCTCCTTCTTTTTGAAAGAGAAAATATGTAAAAGAACAGTATTTTCCATACAGTGCCCCCTTCCCCCCCCCCCCCCCCCCAAAAAAAAAAAAGGGAAAGAAACATGAAAAATATCAAAATGTTCTTTTTTTAAGATACAAAAAATGGAAGTGACTAAAAGAAAGTTAAACTTTAAAAATTAGTAAGTATTTATTTAGTTTTGGAGAATGTACTATGGATAGATAATATTTTTAATGCAGTGTTACATTTACTTTCATAATATAATAGTATTTTCAATGTATAAAAGTTTTATTTAATGTTATTAAAAGGTAATTTTTAATCTGAAATGAATGATTTTAACTTTCATTTTAACATGAATGAGGAATTTGATCCTTATTCAGCCAGTAAATATCAATGTTAAAAAAACTGATTTAAATCAAAGATTTTTTTAAAAAAATCATTTGATTTAAATCACGATTTAAATCAAGCTGATTTAAATCAAACAACCCTGATTATAACCCTCAAATGAATATAGGCTGGTTTTTGTTTATTTTATTCAAATATTTTTCTTAATTCAAAATTTCGTTATTTTCTTAGAGAATAAATGGACATTTTTTTCGTATACTATTTTAAAATGGTTAAATTTACTTTACTGTTGCTAATACTTTATCGTTGCCAAAACTAGATCAAAACCCGGAATAATAATTTTTATTCAACAATTTAGTTTCAATTGAAATTTTTTCATGTGAAAAATGAAAATGAAATAAAAAAATTAAAGAATTAAAAAGAAAATTAAATAATATTATTAGAAATAAAACATACTTTTTATAGTTTTTGATAATACAAGGTTTCAATATGCGTAACCATAGGAAACAGGCGAATATGATGCCATACATCGAAAATAAAGCTGATATGCTTTGATGATGAAATAAAATTATCTTGAGTTTTTTCTTTACTTTTTTTCTTTACTTTTGTATGGTAACAATATTTGGCGTTTTACCGTCTGTGCACGACTAATATAACTATACCGTATTTTTTATTTAAATTTTAAAAAAGTAAAAAGTTTGAAAAGAAAATGGTTAGCAAATGTCAATAATATGCTCTGCAAAATTATCCATGTCAAAAATGATGTCCAAGATAGCGAGAAATAGTTATTTTCATTTGTAAAACTAAAAGAAATAACTCGATTACCGAAAAAAAAATGACGAATGTTAATAGTTCCATTTTTGTTGATAAAACCTAAAGATTTAATATTTCGTTAAAGTAACATAATTTCCCCTATGCCAGTATGTATTGAAATTAATTGCCTGGAAAAGAAAATAAACAAGAATTATGTCATTAAAAAGGGATTTCTCTGGGGAAAAAGAAGTGTCATATTTGAAATAAAACGGGAATTTTCCCGATATGTTTTAAAATGAGTGTGAATCAATTCCTTACATTAATAATACAAGGATTATTACATTAAACTAAGTAGGCAGAATTGAATTTCAAGAAAAAGCATATACTATTTCCAATTTAATGTTTTTTTTTTTTTTTTTGAAGGAGGGCTGTTAAAACGCTTCACAGAGGCGTTAAAAGTAAAATTGTTTATCAGGTAAAATTGACATTTGTTTTTACCCAATTCGTCTATTTCCACGATTTTATTTGGTCCTCCTTTTTGCATTGGTTGCAGTTTCATTTTCGCGATTATTTGGCATAAAATTTCACTTTTTTTAAGACTGAGTTATGTCAAGGTCCCTATAACAAATACCGTATTCTATGAAATGTGAGAAGTAGTTAGTTAATTATTAACGTTTTTAATTATTGGAAGTGAAATATTTTGCTTAATTAATGTATTTATTCTTTTAATATTGCGTGAACGAAGTCACGGTAACAGCTAGTAAAGGATAAATATGATAAACAAAATCTCATGAAATGCATGTTTTTCTTAGTCATTAAAAGTTGGAAAGAAAAAGTTGCAGATTTTCTGCTTCAATATTTAGTTTTCATTAAGGTGTCAGTATTCAATGCTGACTTTGATCTTATGCTTGTTTACATTGGCGATTTTGCACTTTTATAATCAAGTTAAAAAAATCGGATTGTAGTATGCACATAACTTGGAATAGCCATATATAGTTCAAAATCTCATTGATTTCGGTGAAGAGTTCAAAGTAGAGTCCAAACCTGCAAAAATAATTTTCAGCGACCCAAACCAGACCTGAAACCGCAATGAAAGGACAATAAATCAAGTTTTAATGCTATTATGAAGTGTAATGTACAATTATATCTAATACGAATTTTATATTTTATGTAGAAAAATGAACAAATCTATATTATTTTATATTCAAATATAGTGAAACCTCTGAATAGCAGATACCTCGAGATAGTTGAATAGATTCCTGCATTAGGTCAGATTGTGTCTTTTCTTTTCTTTTTTTTCTGGGGGGGGGGGGGGGGTCAGGTGACTCTAATTTTCTTTCTGCATGTCTGGTTCACCGTAAAAAAAATTCTTCAATGTCATATAGATTTTTTGCAAGTCTGATTGTTGGGATTTTTACAAAAGATATGAACATAACAATGTTTCAGATGGAAAGAAATACATATATTTGAATATAAATGAGTATTTATTCTACTTACTGCATGAGAAAAAATTAAATTTTATATAAGAAATGTAATCATAGACATGACTTTTCTTTACGGTGCAAGAACCACCTGTTTCTTTTCTCAGAATGAATATGAAAAACATTTCATTTATGATACACACACAAACACATGTATCGTATTTGTGATAGTTTATGCACACATACACCATACACCTGCTACGTGTGCGTAGACTTAGAGGTGCCCACTTTTCCAAGGATAAGTGCACAAATATATAAATGTCAGGAATTGAAAAAGTGTTTGCTAAATAGATGTGTGTCCACTTTTTTCGGGAGTGTCCATTATGTAGGTCTTATTGTATACATGAAAGGATAAAAATTAAACCTTTTTAAAATTTAAATATCCCCAATATTTATCTCTAATTTTTAAGTCCTGTATTTAAGTTTGAATTGCCCCTGTTATTGTTTCCTAGCCTCACATTTATCATTCACGCTTCAAAATCCTATGTTCTTGAACAGTGAAATTGCTGCTTTAAAGCTTGTTGCAGTCGTTTGTGGTTTTGATGTAAACAGGTTTGCAGAACTTGGTATCGTCAAAGAGCAAAGGCATCATGCAAGAGCTAAATAACCAATTACATGGTGTTTACCCTACCATGTCTCAGTGACGCAATATTTAATCTGAAAAAATATTGGACATTCTTTTGAAAAAGCTGGTCAATCTGAACCCGACCCGCAAGAGTAAAAACCTAAACTGACCCAAACCGCGGGTCAGGTGCGGGTAACCCGACCTGATGCAGGACTCTTGTTCAAGGTATACTGCCAAAGAGATGCTTTAGGTTCATATTGTGGGTCCGAAAATATTTTCAAATTACCTGCATCTTTGCTGGAATCTGTTAGTTTCATAAAGATAGTGATTTTATAGTTTTTTTTTTAATTGGGACGGTAGACAATTATCACATTTCCACATTATACATATTATTTTTAATGAATTCTGCATCTACTTTCTGTTTCTGCATTGGTCAGATTCAGTTTTATCTTTTATGCAATAACATTTGCAGTTTCCCTCGGACAGTAGCAGGGTGTTGCACCCTTCTTGTCCCTCAGTTAAAAAATTGTCCTTTCTCCGTTTTGTATTAAAAATTAATGTTGTCTTGCCTGACTTAATGTCTTGCCTGAATAATAAAAATGGCTTTAAAAATAAAAAAAACTCCTCAAGAATATGAAATGTGTCCTGAAGAATCCAAAATGTATCCTTACCAGCAGCAGAGTCTGCCTTTCTTTTTACTGCTGCTATGTTTTTCTTTGCAGAGATAATGAAATAAGCTCAAATCTGGCATGTGTTTTTATACACATTAGGTTTAGATAAGTTTTACAGTATCAGCATAAAAAATCTAACAATATTGTTCATAAGGCTATATGAATGCTTTGGCATCAACATAACTACAGAGCTGCCAACTGCTACGAAAAAATCGTAGTTGCTACGATTTTGAACCACAAACTACGATGCTACGAAAATCTGTCTAAAACTAAGATTTTCTGCAAAAAGAAAAAAAAAGCTAATTTTGTCACAGAATCACTCGAAAAATCACGAATTTCGTCACAGGATCAAGCTAAGAAATGCGAATTTCATTACAGGATTGCTGAAAAAACACTTTCGTCAAAAAATTAGTGGGAAAAAGCAAATTTCGCCAAAGTATCGCTGAAAAAACGTGAATTTCATTCAACTGATTGCTGAAAAATGCGAATTTCATCAGAAGATCGTTCAGGGGTGATTCTGGTCCGAATTTTCCAAAAAATTAAGGCAATGTTTTCTGAAAAAAAATAAAAAAATCGGTCATAAATCTGAAAATTCAGACATTGTATCGGTATTTCAGCAAATGATCGCCGGAAAAAAATCAATCTCAATCTCGTCTTTTGTTCGAAGAAAAGTCGCCAATTTTGTCAAAGGATCGCAGGAAAAACGTGACTTTCGTCAGAGAATCGCGAAAAAATGACAAATTTCGTCAAAAACATTGCGAAAAGCGGCAAATTTCATCAAAAAATATCGAAAAAAAATGCAAATTTTATCAACAGATCTTGAAAAAAAACTGCAAATTTCGTCAAAAGATCGCAGAAAAACACAAATTTCGTCAAAGGGATGCAAAAGAAAAAGTGGCGGGAGTGGACACCCCCCGGCTCTTTTCACACCCCCACTCCCGGTTGTATCAGCTTACTCGACCTGATGAAGGACTCAGACATTTTTTTCTGGAAGATATACCCGTAGTTCCATCACCCCCCCCCAACCGTCTTGGAATCTTCCAGAAAATTAACTGTCAAGTTCAGAAATTTGGCTTAGGAGTGGACAGAGTATTAATTGAATAGGAATAATTATGTTTAATCAATCCAGGGCTAGCATTCCCCCTAAAATTCCTAAATTTCCTAAATATTATTTTATCCCCTAAAATTCCTAAAATTCTCCTAAAATTTTCTTCTTGTTCCTAAAAATTCGAAATCGACAAAATTTCACCGAAAAATATCGCAAATTTCGACAAATGGTCACCGAAAAAGACACGTATTTTGTCAAAAGATCGCTAAAATAACGCAAATTTCGTCAAAAGATCGCTAAAATAACGCAACTTTTCTCAAAAGATCACTAAAACAACGCAAATTTCGTCAAAAGATTGCGGAAAAAAGCAAATTTCGACAAAGAATAGTGGGAAAAACTTAAATTTCATCCAAGGATATCGTAGGAGAAAAAAAGCTAATTTCGACAAACAATCCTGAAAAAAAACTCAAAGTTCATCTAAGGATCGCGACAAACACTAATTTCTTCAAAGGATCGTAAATTTTTTAAAAACAGCTCGGGAAAAAAACTAGTATTTCTTAAAAAGATCGTGGAATAAACGTGAATTTCGATTAAAAAAAAAATCGTGAAAAACCCCTCCAATTTCATCCAAAAATCAAGGAAAAAAGATAATTTCGTCTAAGAATCAGGGAAAAAACGTGAATTTCATCAAAAAATTGTGGTAAAAAACGCCAATTTCGTTGAAGGATCATGAAATTTTGTCAATCAATCGTGCATATAAGGCAAATTTCGCCAAACGATCGCACAAAAATACAAATTTCGTCAAAAGATTGCGGGGAAATTGCAAATTTTGTCAAAAGATTGCAGAAAAATGTGAATTTTGTCAAAGGATCACGAAAAAACGCAAATTCCGTCAAAAGGTTACGAAAGAAACATGAATTCCGACAAAAGTTATTGGAAAAAAACGTAAATTCTGTCAAAAGATCACGAAAAAACGTGCAAGTTTGTCAATACATCGTGCAAATAAGGCAAATTTCATGAAATAATCGCGAAAAAATGCATGTTTCGTCGAAAAAAAAACACTGAAAAAATGCAAATTTCGACAAAGAAGTGTGAAAAAAACCTTTCAGAAGTTTTTCTGTTAGTTTCAGAATTTTTTTTTCTCATAATCACCCCCTGCTTCCTGCCTCTTGTTCTCTAGGTTCACCGAGAACATCCAAAAGAGAGAGAAAGAGAGCATTCATTCTGGTTAGGCTCAATGATACAGGAATTAAAAATTCTAATTAATATAATTGCAATAAGCATAAGTTGTTATAACGGTTTGTAATATCAAGCCGGTTATTGTGCAAATTTAAATGCCCTCATTCGCAACAAACAACACAAGCACATGGAACAAGGGCTGAATTCATTGGAATGATGGGAATATTCTTTGGCAGTGTACCACATGTGCCTGACTAGCACGAAAATACTGTTATTACATACTTGTAATGTTAAAAATATCGCAAATGCCCCTAAAATTTTCCTAAAATTTGGAAAAAAATTCCTAAAATTCCTCCCTAAAACTTTGAAAAATCCTAGTGCTAGCCCTGTCAATCCCACCCGCAACAAAAAAATTAGCAAAAACAAGAATCTTCTACTTTGTGTGCTTATGGATATATACATGTGTTTAATTGATTAGTATTTGCTCGCTTAAAATTTACAGCGTAAAAAACAGCCACCAACCAACCAACCTTCAGATAAAATTGAATTTGGTGTGCTACTATTTCTCATTTTCAAAGGTTGGCAGGTCTGTAACTATAAAGTTTTATGCTTTCAACATTGTTTTAGGGTTTTGTTCATCTCATGAAACCCTATTCGTCCTGCTACACTATCTGCCCGTCACAGAGCTGGTTCTCAGAAACTATATAACTTACAGACAATATCTACTATGAAGCTCAAAATCATAAATTTTTGGAAAAATTGTATTTATTATTTTAATAATAGAAAGGCCTTTTCCAATTAAATTTAAACAATTTTCGTTATAGCAGTTGCCAACAATTAAAAATCCACAATAAAATTCTTTGTACAATAATAAATTTTCTATTGAAAGATTTTTATGTCAAAAATGAAAATGAAATAAAAAGTTTCACCCATCGAAAAAAGATTAATAAGACGTCATATTGGTAATAAAGTGGAAATTTTCAAACATTTCTCAATAATACAAGGAGTATGAGTATGTCGTGTGAATACAGAAAACAGTTTATTATGACGTCATTAGAGAATTAAAAAAGAAAATTAATATGACATTGGAAGTTTAACGGATTTTTCAAATGTTTGGGAATAATACAAAGAGAGTATCAATATGAGTAATAGAGAAAGCAAGTAGATATGATGTCAGCAAGTGATTATAACGTCATATGACAGGGTTCCCTGCGACATGGAAAGTCATGGAATTTCAAAGTAGTCAGGGAAAGTCATGGAAATTAAAAAATATATAGAAAAAGTCAGGGAATTTACAAATATTTCCTAAAAAGTCATGGAAAGGTCTGGGGAAAATGTTTTTTTATTTTTAAATCATTTCTTTTTCAGAAAAGTGCTACTATATTTCTCACTACATGGCGCCTCTGAAAAATCTCTCGACTCTTGTCTGTTTCAAGATCGAGAAATTCCTTCAAGTGCAATGCAGAAAAACCATAATATGGACAAATATTTCCTACATTTTTTAGACTTTCATGACATTTCACATTCTAGACTTTGTCGTATGGCATTCATTTGAAAACTGGCAAAGAGAAAGTTTTTTTTAATTATAATGTTTTATAGAATTTTATTTTGCAATTTTCTTGAAAGGTGCTTAAATTTTCTCCTGGGAAAAGAGTAGGAACCCGGTTATTACGTTACAAATTTCTGATTTTTATTTATTTTTTTATGCCGTTTGTTATTTTGTGTTATTTAAATCGGATTTTGTGTATGCCCGTTTGGTCAGGGAAATTGCCAGGCATGTTTTGCTGGGAACCCTGTATGAGTTTGAGGAACATATTGAATCATGATAGAAATCAGATTATGGAAATATTAGCATATTTTAACATTTTGAAGGTCTCAATATCTTATTTAGTCCACATGACAGATATTATGACGAGGTATAATAGCTTCGCCTGCTATCAGACCGGTTCAGATTTTTGAAAAAAAAAAAACTAAAAAAGTAGACTGGTAAATTTTTACTTTATAAAAAAACATGACTTATTTGGATTTATTAAAGAAAGGATTAAGTGTTTTGAAAGGAATGTTAACCGAAACCCTTTGTTTACCAGTTTTTTAATTTATTCTTTAAACGCTTACATCGCCATTATGCTTTTTCGACAGTTCTCTTTATTTCCTTAGAAAAATGTCTCTTCCCTCCCTCCAATATCCCTTAAATTTGAATTTTTATTATATCGTCAAATCTTTTAAAAATGCGATATTTTCAGCAATTGTTTGATAAACAAGTATGGTGATGATAAACAAGTATGGTGATCCATCGTTTGGTCGATTCTGGGTGAAACTTTATCTTGTCACCATTGATTGGTTAACGAATGCATTTTTAAGTAATCATGCAACTATTTCAGCTGCTATTTTTGATGTCATTAGACAGTGGCCCTGAAATGTATAACGATAGTGATTTTCTTCAATCTGTCAGTTTTCGTTTGGCCACGAAAAAAAAAAAAATCTGGATTTTTGTCATGAAAACCTAATATTTTCATTGATTGGTCATAAAAAATAATAAAAAAACCCCACTAATAATTTGCCATTGAAAAAATGATTTCTGTGACTGAAAAAAATCACAACTACCTGTTTTTAATCTTCTTTGCACATACAGAAAAAAATGTGATGTCGTTTGCGCATTATTTTACTTTGCTGCATGCCAGGCAACCTATAAAAAAAGTTTTTATATCATTCCATACACATTTTAATATGCAATTCTGGTTAATATGACTAAACTCGTGCTCTCTCATGAAGGAAGTAGAAATATTTCCAAAAAAAAATTAAATTTGTTGCTGATAACAGTGGCAATCGCGGTCTTTTTACCAAATAGTTATTAATTAATAAAGCTTTTTTGGTTATGTCTGCCTAAACATGTAATAAAAACTTATTTTATGATTTTGATGTAAATTATTAGAGTACCTTTATGAGGCAAGTTACAAGGAATAATTCAAGAACAATTTCTCATTATGCATATTATTTACTTGACCATTTTAGTCACTTTTTACTTAATTTTTGTTATTTTGCTTTATTAGTTTACTTAATTATTTTCATATCTTACTTTATTGTAAGCATTCATTATAATTTTAAGTGCATTATTACATTCAAATTACTGTTTAAAAATGTAAACAAAACAATGACCAGAAATCCACAAAATTAAAGAACTGCGCAATCTATGGTCCCAAGCTATGCTTATTTGAGGGAGTCTATTGTATCAATAATGTCAAAAATTGCAGTTATTTGTATGTATATTTGTAGCTTTTGTAGTGTTCAAAGGTTTATTTATTGTTTATTTTTTTAGTTGGCAAACTTATGGAACTTCATGGTGAAGGATCTGGGAAGGCAACAACAGCAACTGCTAAAGTTGGTGATGAAGGCACAAAAATTGATAGGCCAGAGGGTTATGAACCACCTGTGCTTGAATCTGTATAAAAGGACTTATAAAACTTAATAAAAAAAAATTGAAAACCCTCAATTGCTATTCATTTATGAATGTTATTAACTTAATATTTCATAAAGAATGTTACAATGGAACCTGCCATATTATATAAGCGATGATCTTTAGTATTGACATAAATGGTTCACTTTTGCAGGTTGACATTATACAGTACTCTTTACAAATTGTTACTTGAATTAAAATTTTGTGAGTCTTATGTAGAAGATAGTTTTACAAAAGTGATCACTTTGCTAGGTTCCACTGTACTCCCATTCTACTTCTCAATGTTTTATAACCTTTTTTTTTCCTTTTTCTCCTACTTGTTGCAAAAGTGCATGCATCTGTGATGAAAGCTTAGATCACAGCTTGGATATGTCTTGTTTATTCCATTGGTGGCCAAACTCTAGATGTACCTTGTATCACTTTTTGCATTAATCGAGAATGAAAGCTGGTGCTTTTGTGGAAATCATGATGTCCTTCTGGCTGTGTTTGACAATGTTTTTTTTTTTTTTTTTTTTTTTTTGCGTAGCGTAGCCTTGTATATGAATTAATTTATATTCCACAAACTTCTATTAGTCTACTAAATATAGTTCAGCAAGAAAATGCGTAACACAATTAAAAACTATCCTTAAGCAATTCACTGTCATAGTCTGTAATACTTACGAATTCCCTTGTGTAGCCCTGTATGTGATCCACTGAGTTTATAAACACACACGTACTATGAAAAAAATTGGTTAAACTTAAAAACGCAAACCAAAGTTGAAAACTCACTTATCACACATAGACAATATATCGCACATGCGATCGCATATCGTATATAATATATCGCACATGTACTGTAACCATTATCTTTTGTGTGTCCCTGTAAATAAACACAATGCACACCACACTTTCAAGAGAGGAATTTATAGTGCACCTCAGTAATGCATATAATTTTCATTATGTTTGAAATAGTGAAATATCACTAAATTACACTGTAAACTATTTTTATCCATGGAAGAATATGTAACAATTCTTTTGTTTGACCCTGTAAATGAATAATTAATGCTTTGTACCCCATATTCTACAAAAAGCATGTTTTAATGCACTTCATAATTATCTATCAAGGAGGCACTTCATAATTATCTATTCTGAGGGGAGAAGCCTTCAAAAAACATTGGCACATACAGAGATATTTGTGTGGAAAATTTGACACGATGCGCTTTTCGTTTTAAATATATAGATTATTTGACTTATGTACTTTACTGATGACTTACGATATATATATTATCTATTTCTGTTATAATTGTTTGAAACACAGATAAAAAGCTTTAGTAGGTTTAGTTTCGAATTATGTTCAAAAAGTCCACAGGCTGGAAATTATATTCTCTAGGCTCAGGGGACCCCAAACTTTTAGACTGATGTACCATTGAATCAAAATTCTTAATTTTGTCGTACTACTGATAATCAAGGTAAAGTTAACATTTAAAATGACTATATCACTAAATCATGGGTGCAAGACCTCAGTCTCAGGACTGATTTCAGTCTTGGAGAGATTTTTGATTGATAGTAAATTCTACTTTATATGTTTAAATAATAGCAATTTTACTATCCAGGACTTTGAATCACCTTCTTTTAATGTAAGAGGTCAATTTTTAGCCATAATGCAAGACATAAAATTCTCTTAGCCCATTTATTTGGTTATTTCTAATACTCAGAAATGTTTTCAGTCTTGGCTTGGATTGACTTCTTGCATCCATGCACTAAATTATTACTTCGATTATCTACTTTTACTGATATTGAAATAAGAACTAAGAGCATAATAAATGGTATCTCTCTATATTTAAAAAAAGTAACCACAGCTGCTGCTGTCAATGAAGATTTTGTGCCTTGAAGTCTTTCTGGAACAAACAGAAAACTATTGCATATAAAAATATGTAAATTGGTAGTTTTATAAAGAAATGTTCGATAAACACGCTGAAGCAGACAGTTTTTAAATCTAAGAATTATTTTAAGAGATATAATATTAAAGTTGGTCAAAATAGTTCTCTTAAAAAAGTTTTATATGAATGAAGACTATGTACAGGAATTTAACTATAATTTATAAGGATATAGTTGACAAGCTTGCGATGTGCAGACTGCAATTATTTTTTTAATTTGAGTAATTTTTTGAGGTTATATTTCAATTTTTTATTCAAAATTTTAATTATTTTGATGAAGATTTATTTCATAAACTCCATTGTTTGAATTGTTGCCAATTTGTAAAATAGCACACATAATAATATTCCTTTTTAATTAAGAAATGTATTTACATGTGACTATTAAAAACAAATAAAACTTTAAAATAATAATTAAATCATCACGCGTTAAAATAATAATTAAACGATCACGCGTTAAAAGCAGTAAATACAGAAATTTACATAATAAAAAATATACTTGCGCATGAATATTAAAAAGAAATAAAATTATTAAGTGTTTTTAAAGCATTAAGTAGGGAAACTTACGTCCTATTTAAAATGCTCAAATAACAATATTTCCAAACAGTTTCAATTAAAAAATATATTTACACGAGAGATTAATTTATTTAGACTTTCTTTATCTATTGCAAATTTTAAAAAAGCGTAAATATTTCCTCTCTATTAAAAACTGTATTTTTACGTTTCATAATTACCTTTAAAATACCAAAATAACTAATAAATTGTTAAAATATCATTAACAATATGGTACTTCTCCATTATCCCGTCGAACACTTTTCATAACAAAAAACTATCATCAAACTATAGGATTTAACACCAAAAATGCATGATTGTGGAGTCACATTCACTTGACATCAGAGGCATTATATGTGTTATGTATGGCATCAAGTGGTTTTTAATTCGACATATGCATATATTTTTCATTATGTTTTTACTGATTTATTAATTATTTCATTAATTAAAATAATTGCATTCTTAAACGGCAGTGGCATGATATTAAAAAAGAAAAGGCTTTGAAAAACGTTGCGATGAACACAGTTACATTACAGTAGATCAGGTTCAACTGATGTCACAAACACTTATTCACCAGCCGAGAGGGATAATTAAGAAAAACAGGGGTGATTGTATTCAGGTTATATACCTGAATTCAGGTTTTTTTTCATTTTCAATGCAGAATTTTTTTTTTTTCTGATAGTTAAATTCATAAAATAAAATATCAATTTCATATAAATGCTAAACAAAATTAAAATTCATATTTATCATAATTTGACCTCGTGATAAATTAAATGTCCCCCCCCCCCCCCTCTCTCTCTCTCTCTCCATATGGAAACGGTTTCTTTCTAAAATTTCAGGCATTTTTTCATGAACCCGCAATCATCCCTGGAAAAATAATGTAAATAAATACAAAAATTATTTTTTCTGTTTTCATTAATATATTGTTTAAACTGATAGTTGACACTTTGGTGAATGGAGTTTTCCCAAATTTCTTGTATTTTATTTATTTGTTTAAATTTTTTATTAGATTCCAATGGCAATTTGTTTATTTGGCAATAGTTTTTTTTTAAAAATGAAAATTGATCGATGGGATAATGGAGAAGTACCAAAAAGATAAACGTTGAATTAAAAGTACCTCGATGAAATAACTAATACGTGCAATGCATCTGATGTCAACTGAATGCGACGCCACGATCATGCACTCTCGGCATTAAATTATATTTTGCCAACAGTTTTTTTCTTTTATAGAAAGTAGTCAACAGGTTAATGGAGAAGTAACCAATTTTCTATAGCATCGTTTCTATCTTAAATAATTAAAATTTTGAATGATCAATTCTAATAAATATTTGATTAGTTACTGATGCCAAGTGTTCAATTTGTTTGAAAATGACTTGAGACTAGTGTTGCTAGTTGCGTTTTCACAAAAAAAAGCAGAACATAAAAATACAGTAAATCTTATGAAAACTGAACCCGTTTATAAGGGAATGTCGACTTAAACATAAAAAAAATTATGTGTGTATGGAAGAAATACCATGAAATTATACTTTCTAAGAGTGAAACCTGTCTAAAACTGAATAATTCTCTGGTCATTTGATATTTCTTAGTAGGTTTTACAGAGTTGTGCAAATTTGTAATTGCAATTATCTACAATGTAATTGTATTTAATTTATTATAGTTACAGTATTCTTGCAGCACTGTAGCCGGAACTGCCTTCCATCCCATTATTTGATGAAATTTCTGTGCTTAAATGTGTGTAACTAATAAATTACATATAATTAAATTGTAATTACATTGCAGATAATTGCAATTGCAAATTTATCCAAGTCTGGTTTTACTATATGAAATAAACATACTAAAATCTGTAAAAAGGGACTCGCTGACCGAAATAAAATTCAGTTTTGGAGAGGTTTCTGATTGAGCAATTATAATTGTCTGGTATTATTTCAGTAGGGAATATGAAAATTTTACAAATAAGGCATGGTTGTTATAAATAGAATCTTTTATCCCAGGTTTTACTGAACCATGTACATTAAAACTTGTAGAAAGAGAATTGCTAAGGACTGAAAAATTTCATTTTTGTGCAGGTTTTCATCTTAACAGGTAGATTTGTACCATATTCCTTTCAACAGAACCATAAAAATTATCCGTTTTAGACAGGTTCTGTTTACACAAGTTTTACTCTATTAAGTTCCACTTGATGCAGACTAACTAACAGAAATTTAGGAGAATTTGTATATGGTGAAAAATAGGGGCTTTTGGGGTCCCACGGGCCGGGTCTTAGAAGGATGGTATCCTTAAAGCACATGCTCAGAATATTTTGAAAAAAATGCTATTGGAACTACTCGTGTACGTAATAAATGTCAGTCAATTTTATCTGCGGATTTGGTGCAAAAAAACGCGATTTGGCTAGCAACACTTTTTCCTCGTCCAATGCAAGCGATTTTAATGCATTTGGAAATTGCTTTTTTAGTGACTGTTTAAATGCATAGAATTTTATGAATTTAAACTTAAACGATTAAATAGTGTATTATTTTTTCTATCAGCTTATGTAATATATATACAAGTTGCGTATTGCGGAGGTTATTTATTTTTATACAGTTTCGCCAGCTGGATAAGTTTTAACTATTTTAAGAGTTACTGGCCGATTAAGAACGCTCTCTTGATACATTTCAATATTGAATAAGTTGTTTCCATGGCAACAATATTTTTCTCTTGTCTCTGACACTAACAATATCGAAGTCAAATTGACAGTGCTCAGAATTGGACATTAATTTTTAGTTAGAAGCATTTTTAATCAATTTAAATATTCTAAACACCGTTGAATAGGATTGTTAATTTCCTTTATGTATGCGGCAAAACCGTAGCTGTAAAAGTGTATTCATTTAAGTTAAACTAGTTCAGTATGAAAAGTTGAGAATTTTTTTTTTTCTGTCGCCAACCAGTGATAAATTGCCAAAATTAAAAATTTCATTTTTTTTACGGACGTTATATCGAGGTACAAAAGCAATTTCTTTTTATAAACTCATGAGAAGAATATCCTGTAATTTTTTCAAAAATTTCTGAGTATGCGCTTATGGAGACCTTACTTGTTAGAATCCCTAAATTTTGGGATGTTCTGTGTATGTCGGTACACTTGGATACACTACTTGACACTCCCATTATTTTAGAATTGCTACACCACTGCATCTAGAACCGCAAGAATTCCATTACATAACATTTATCTTTTATTTACATGCATTTTGGTAAGTTAATAGGCGAAGTAGTTATTTATAATAGAATTTTATTATCACAATCATATTGCACATTTACAAAAACGGGGGAAGCGATCAACGCATTTGTACAGTCCTGCTGCATTGAAGAAATAAAATAGGATGATAAATGATGAACAATGGTGTTTCAACAATGTAATTAACTTTGTCTTGGAAGTCTCATGGAATATAGAAGTGGGTATTCTGCAAACCTTGGTTGGTCACCTTCGCTCACATGTGCTTTTAATTGCGCTCCTTCAGATTTTGGTCCCCTGCGGCTGTAAGTCTCTCTCGCTGGCAGTCCACTCGTTGTCGATACAAATAGTAGGCAGATCAGCACTAGTGCCATCTGAAATGGAAAGCGAAAAAAAAAGTTACGATTAAAATATACAGAGATACAAGTGCGTCGCCAGGGTTGTTACACAACCTGGAAAAGTTATGGAATTTGGAAATCTGCCTATAAGTCAGGGAATTTTGATATTTTACCCAAAATCTGGAAAAGTCAGGTAATTTAATAAAATTTCATTGGAGTTGCCAAATAAGTGCAAGCTTTGTGCCACGATAAGTGAAAAAAATCTTCCATGCTTTCACAGATTCTAGTTTTTGTTTTCTTTAGAAATTTCATCTAAATCACCCTGCTTATCAAAATTTCTACTTCCTATTCCTACCACCTGCACACACAGTTTAAGATTTTTAAAACTCAATGTACTTTATTGACATTTTTCTGCAATATTTGTTATTTTGAAGTGACATTTAATATAACTAATACATTATTTCTAATCTTTTCTATCCCTGAAATGTCTATTTTCCTTCCCTCTTTGTCTAAAGTTGGACTTGTGTGACTTTCTTATAGTTGCTGAAGTGAACTATGGTTCAATACAAAAATAGTGTATTGGTTTTTTGTTTCTCCCTTTCATCGGGGCCATCGTGAAAAAAACTTTCATCTTTCTACGGCCTGATTTGAGCTTTCAAACACGTGACCTGACGTCACAGATAGGATCTGATTCTTCTCGTCTAGTTGAATTTCCGCCATATGTTTCCTTTGTAATTTCAGATAAATTTTATATAAAAATGGTTTCTAAAATGCGAATTTTTTAAAAGTATATTATCTCAATTATTTGGATAAAGAATTTAAGTAAGTACCCCTTTTTTTTATCTGATTATTTAAAAAGCAAAATATATATCTATACCGTTTTTCAATTCCAAAATTGGAATGTTGTTAAAGTTATATTGTACTTAATACTTTAATAAAGGTAATCGCCTACACTTTCTTTTGTGTTGAAATAAATCGGGTTTCGCTGGGATGACCGTGCATATTCTACTATTATAATACTATTACTACTATTTTAAACATTTAATATCACTTTATTAAAACAATCGCAATGGCGAATACGCACATAAAAATAAACACAGAATGTCAACAGACGATAATTAACCATTATTTTTTTCCGACTTCATTATGCTTTTATTTTCACCTAGCGTAATAAATATAGTTTAGAATCATGAAATAGATAAAACAGTAATACGAAAGCCTTTTTTGTCCTGATTTTACTAAGAATTTATCTTTTAAATATAATTTACGTAAATTGAGAACACTTAATACATTAATTAATAATATTGAGTTCTTTTGCATATCTTTTTTAAAAAATCAAACGTTTTTCGTAAAGGATGTGCTTTCAATTATTAAAATACAATTTTTATTTAAATAAATATTTATATGTATCTGAGGTCGATGCAGGATTTTTTTTCCCTTGTGGGTTATTAAGTGAAAAGTAAAATTTTTTTTAAAATAACTTATATTTTTGTTTATGTGTTGATAATTGTTTGTGTTATTATCCAGGTTTTAAAATAAGCCTAAAAGCAGTATAGTTTTTTATACAAGTAGTTTAAGATAAAATAAAGTAGTGTGGAAGAATGGAACTTGTCTCATTCCTCCTATTTAATAAGATGGGTGAAAATTGCTGCTTATATGAAAATTAATATGGAAATAGAGCACACTATAGTATGTTTTGTTTTTTAATGGAATTTCCTCCTTTAATTGAAATAACAACTTGAGAATCTGTATATTTACTAGATGGATGAGGATTTTTCTGTTTAAATAAATTTTCCCTTTTAAGTAAATATTAAATTTATAATCGAAGTAAAAATGTGTGTGGAATTTGGAAATGGTGACATTTTCTCTTATCCTTTAAAAGAAATATTCATAAAAATATAAAATGCACATTATAATTAGCAATTAAAATACCATGTTTTGTCAGATGTTTGAAAGATAGTGATTTCTTAGTTGTAATACCTAGTAACAAAATATGTATTTTAAATTATTCATACATTATAAAATCTAAATTGAATTTTGTTTCAATTGTTTAGAAAAATTTCAAATTTATATTTATGAATCTGTTTATGTAATAACAATCCTTTTATTAACAATAATAAAATTAAGTCTTGCTGAACCTTTATTGTTCATTTATTGTATGTATAATTCAAACGCATCTAAAATAAGCCAAAAATTACCCCAAAAAATATTACAAAACTGGATTTTATAGCACTGTTTTTGATGCACACATACGTGTTTTCAACCTTACTTGTCTGCTACTCAGATCTCTTCTGTGACGTCATCCACGACTTGCATCAGGCCCGTTGAAAGAGGAAAGTTGTTTTCACGATGGCCCCGCTTTCATTCAGTTTGGTTTTATAACTATCATAATTTATCAAGGAAAGCAATTCTTATTACAGTCCTACCAGTAAGTTTTCCTGGGGAAGGGGGGTGCATAAGTGAAAATTTCTATCAATATCTGTAGTTGGAAAAATTTAGTATTTTCAAGTGACAAAAAAATTATTTTACCTTCGGCATGTACAGAGCACATTACACCGCTAGACTGAAATTTTCTTAAATTACACCTGGAAAAGTCAGGGAATTTCATTCTTCTGTATGAGTAGCAACCCTGGCCACTTTTAGTCACTATTTCATTAAGTCGCTTTTTCTGACTAATAGTGATAAAGTGACCAAAATTTTGTGAGTGTACGAAAGCTGACTCAGATATTTTTAGTCAGAAAATGTGCTTTTGTTTCGGATTTTTAGATATTCTTACCGCAAAAGTTGCTTCTACATTTATATAAAGTAATCTTGAGCTCTGTCACCATTTGTACTGATATCAGTACGTAATTACTCCACAGCCTTATTACCGCAGCTAACAAAAGAGACAAATCACGATACCTCTATCCCTTTTGGCTGTTACGTGGTCAAGATAGTAGCTAATTTCCACCAATTATTGAACTATCGTGTGTTAAAATTGCCTGAATATTCAATATTCAATCTGACCATTTCAGACTTTAATGAAACCTTCCTTGATGATATAAATGATAATATACTTTTATAATTTCTTTTTCTTTTTTTTTTTTTTTTTAGAGAATTTCACAAAGTTTGATATGCAGGTTGACTATGCTTGGTTAAAAAAAATAAAATAAAAATTTTTAAAATAGTGTTTTTAAAAATTTTTGAAAAAATTAAAATTTGATTTTTTTTAGAGTGGGATTAGCAGTTATGAAAAAAATAATGTTGAAAACTAATGAGACAATATTGTCTTTAGCTAAATCATTAAGTTGGTGAGGTGCCAACTTTAAATACTAACGCCAATTGGTGTTTAACATTGTTTTTTTTTTTTTCTTTTTCTTTTTTTTTTTTTTTTTTTTTTTTTTTTTTTTACAATAACTGCTGATCCCACTATAAAAACCTCAGAATTTAAAGCTTATAATAGTACAAAAAACATATTCCTTTCAAAAAATTTTAAAAACGCTATTTTAAATATATTTTAATTTAATTATTATTTTTTATTTTTTACCAGGCATAGTCAACTTGCATATCAAATTTTCTTTAAAATGAGGGGTCAAACAACTCTCTATCCCTGATAGAACTTAAGAAATTGAAAACGTTTATACAAGCCAAAAAAAAAAAAAAGATTTTTTGAAATTAAAAAAATTTAATTGTATGAAAACGTAATGAGATAAAAAAAAAAAAATCTAAAAGTATGTTCTCATTTATATCATCAAGGAGAATGATTCCTGTAAGTTTCATGAAAATCTGAAATGGTCAGGTTGATTTGGCGTGAAATGACGTAAGTAGAATGCCGCATCTCTTCGGCTGACTGTGCTAATAGCGCTATCATTTCTGTTATGAAATATTGATGAGATGGACTCCTAAGGCTCAAAGTGAAATTTTTATTTATTCACAAATTGAAACAAGTTGGAAATTGTACGTTAAACGTGACAAATGAGGTGCGTTCGTACTATAACTAGTTTTACAATGTAAAATAATCATTGTTATTATTTCGGTGAAATTAATTATATATCGTCTGTTATGAGCGAAACGAGCATGCTTTTTTTTTTCTTATGACGTATGCCATCACGTTTACAGATGCGATTTTTTTTCGACACCAAATAGCGCTGCAAAATTCATTACGGAGATCTTGCTTTGCGAATGATTACCTCCATGGTTTAATATTTCTATGACTCACGATGAATGAATGTCTTTTGTTTATTTACTTTAACGGATTGAGATTTTTGGCTGTTAACTTAATTTCCACTGAAGCTATCTCAGAATCTAAACATTTTTTAATGCAACTCATCTCTCAAGCAAACAATTTTTTTGAACGATCTTTCTAAAAATGTAACATTTATGCAATTCTATTTCAGAAAATAATTTTGAATAAAAATGGCCGATTGGCATAGGAAAAAAGATGTGGTTAGGCCGTGTTTGTTTTCTTTAGTCACATGACTTGCGCTTTTATTATATAGAAATCTTGAAACAATTTTAAAATGTTATTAACGATTTTCTATTGACTCGGAAAAAAAAAAGAGCACAGAAGGGCCAAGCCTGAGCCCGAACTCTATTTTTTTTACCAGCCTTCAGGCTGAAATTGAAAATTTTATTTATTAACAAATCGAAAAAAGGAAAAAAAAACTTACTATTGAGAGAAACAAGAATGTATTCTAAGTTTTAGTAACAAAGAATTCGTGGGATATCTCTTGTCTAATCTCGCTTTCTGTTTAAAGTCCTTTTCCAAAATTAATGGAAAACAGAAATGTGTCTTTCTGACATAGCTATACAATATTCTAAAACAATAAGAATTGTGATTTTTGGAGATTTCTGCCAGTGGTTGGGTATAAAGAACAAAACTACTTTAAACAGATTTTCAGAATCATGAAAATCACACAAGGCTGTCATGAGGGAGTATTTAGGATGAATACTTATTTCTGTGTAAGAAGAGATATTTAAATTTGAACTGATCAAATTTCATAAAAGTGAAGTGAAGCATCAAATTTCAATGCTTCTATTTATGGCATGGCGATGGCATAGTAGCATTTCAAGGAAAGTGAAATTATTCTGATGACAGTTAGCATTAAAATCGTTTATCGAAAATTTCGTTACATCTTGAAACAATTTTAAAATGTTATTAACAATTTTCTACTGTGTACTTTCGCTATCGGGCTCGGACTCTGTTGACACAATTTTTTTCAGTCTCTGATTTAAAATCGTCGTGCTCGGGCTCCAAAAAAAGGCCGAACTCACTCATATGATTTTGTGCTTAAAAACATAGTAGTCATTTGATAGTTCTAAAAATTACTATTGCTGACAGTAAGCATAGCATCCTTTATTAAAAATACATATTTAGAAATTATTTTTCTTTAGAAAAGTATTTTTAATTCAGTGTATTGCTCGTCACTTTTTGTGATGTTTTAGTCCCTTTTTTAGCATGTTTTAGTCACTTTGTCACTTATTCTGGTCTTTTTGTCACCTTTTTAAAGCATTATTACAGTTGCATGCCTGAATATATATTTAAAAAAATATATTTTCTATGTATATGTATCAGAAGAAAATAAGTTAATTTGAAATGGGCAGGGAGGGTTACTCCAGCGGCAGCGCCAGAGTTTGCCGACGGGTAGGGGGGGTGGGGTATTACGTAATCTCTATGTATAATGTATATACAGGGTGTATCTGAATTGGTTCTGCGTCAATTCGTCGCGCACAATTCATCGCGGCGTCAATTCGTCGCAACAAAAATATATTTGAAGGCTATGATGATGAAAGTAAAGATAATGTAGTAAAATTATTTAATGATAATTAGTTTTTTAGATATAGATAATTATAACTAACAATTTACAGACGATTTTTATCATTAAATAATTTTACTAAATTATCTTTAATTTT
Organism: Maratus michaelseni; assembly: GCA_963931845.1. Lineage (NCBI taxonomy): Eukaryota > Metazoa > Arthropoda > Arachnida > Araneae > Salticidae > Maratus > Maratus michaelseni. The sequence continues at coordinate 327,210,492 of OZ007594.1, forward strand.
ATCATCATAGCCTTCAAAAACATTTTCGTTGCGACGAGTTGACGCGGCGATGAGTTGTTCCGCGATGAATTGTGCGCGACACAATCTGAACTGATAATCAGAATTGTTAGGATTATAATGCATGTCAAGAGAAAGATTTTTGACATAAAAAAAATTAACCTCGCAATCTTTTTTATTTAATAAAATATACATAGCGTCCAGTCTTCCGGTTTTTTTTTTTTTTTTTTCAAATCAACTTTCTGAACCAGAAATTTTACTTAATAACTAAATCCAAATAAGTACCACATAGGAATAAAACAAATTTTATTAAATTAATTTTCTAGTTCAGAGCAAGTTTGACTTGAAAAAAATCGAAAGATTGGCATAGCTATGAAATGACTATTGTGTATGTGCAAACAACAGTGAACTAAATGATTCAAAATTCGGAAAGTAGGTTCGGGTGCCGCGCATCAAATTCCAATGCTTCCCATTATGGCAAGCATGTCAAACACGTGGCCCGCCAAGCCTTTGAAATTTAAATGTGTTTAATTCAGATGTTCTAATTCTAACACAAAGCTGAAAATGTACTTACCACGAACACATTTGCACTAGCCGTGGTCTTAGGCATGGCAAAAATCAGAAAGAGATGTATGTAGTGGTTATGGTGCCAGTTAAGCGGGTTTTTTTGTTTATTTACTTAGAACGCTACAATTATTTTTGAATAGTAGTAATATTTGTCTTTTTTATTCCCTTATTAAATAAGCAGAATATTTCTCTTCAGAATGTGGTAGCATTCTAAATTTAAAAAAAAATCCCGCTCATTAGCAGCAGGGATGTAAATAGACAGATATAACCCAATTTTAAATTTTAGCTCCAAGAAATCGTGGATACAAAGATAATCAATTGGTGCGTAGCAAAGCGTACTTATAATGTTTATTTGTTTTATGTCGAAAATAGTACTTTATACTTACTCTCCTCTTCGACTTTGCATTACATTACAGAATAATATGCTATATTTATGAAATAATAAGATTTGTATTGTAAAATTAATAAAATTCGGCGCTAATTAAAAACAGTTAAATTGGAAAAAGAAAAAAACAAAATATAAAATTAAATAGCTTTTAAATGAGTCTCTTTGAAAGAGACACGAATTATTATTTTTGTACTTGAAACAAAAGCCAGAATATGTCATCCAGGTTCTTCTCCTAAGCTTTGTCAATGGATTTTGGATATATAAGCTCTTTAATTATTTTCATTATTTAGGTTAGTAATTGTATTTTGTTAATGAATCCTACTTGATCTTTCTTATTGATATACCACACATTTTATGGACATACTCAAAGGTATCACAGGATTTGTAAAATATATATATATATATGTTAAAGCCCTCTAACACTTTGAATAAATATGATAAACTGAAGTTAAACATCGCATTTTTTTTTTTTTTAAGGATGATTTACAATATAAATATACTTAAAGGAAAACTGAAATTTTATGTTTGATATGTAGAGACTTTTGAAGTTAGGAAAGAATACAGCATTCGGATGAGCTACAGCACAAAGTATAAAGAAAACTCACAAAAATCTGCCTAAACATCGGAAATATAAACTGTCAGAATTGAAACTTATACTTCTTAAAAGATAAGCAAAAATAAATGCTAAAATACATTTGCTTCAAAATATATTTACTGTCCTTTATTACATTAAATACCTCAGTCAAAATCATTCGAAATCATTCACTACAGTACGTCATAGTCGAAATCATTCACTACCGAGTGGAAAAATATGATGTCGATGATATAGCAGTTAAGGAAATTTAAAAATACTATAAGCATAAGTATTATTTGTAGAACGATTTATATATAGCCGGATAAATTTATAAAAGCCGGATATGTTCTGAAAAACTTATAGTGCTTATTAAAAACTTATATTATATTCGTAAACACATGCTTAAACATCGTCAATCTAGAAAATATCTTGGAAATATGAGCAGTCAAGAGAAACAGATCTATCTTCTTATACAAAAATTTGACGACTTTCGATCATAAAGTTTTAAATGTTAAACAAGTTTACCGTTTTCATTTTAAATCTACAAATTATAATGTGGTATTATTAAAAGACCAACAATAGACAAAGTATTTAGAATTTTCATTTAAAATTACAAAGCACCTGAATACACTTCAACTTCAAGGCAAATTTCATAATGGTATCTTATTATTTGACTGTATTTTAGCGTTTTCATGTAGAATTTATTACTTTGACAAAACAATTTTCAAACAGAAAATGTATTTCATTTTAAATGTTCTCCTGCATTATTACAAAAATTATCGGAGAGGAATATTTCAGAATATACTAAAAATATACTAAAAATTTAATTCAAAAGAAGATTTTTGAATTTTACGAAATATGAAAATCAGTTTAATCTATTTACTTCACCTCTAATGATTGATGTTGAAATTGTTGTTCAGAAATTATTATTGCAGATATTCACAATTCAGTAAGATTCCATATTAGAGCGAAAATATATAAATATGGGGTTCCCAAATTTCTATAATTGTTTATCAATCGACCGATTTGTTAAAGTAGCGAAATTGGGCGTATTTTAACTATGTTCGATAGCGCACGTTAACACTACATGTCTGTGCAACTGCCAACCTTTTGTAATTTTTCAATTTAGACTACTTGAACCATAAAATGTATTTAATAAATGAACTCAAATATGTATCGCATGAGATACGACACACGTTTAATTAAATAAATTTTCGGATTATAAATATGGTTAGTTTTATCTTTTACTTGGGGAAAAAAATAAAAATAAAAACAGAAGTGTGATATTCAGTAATGCCTTTGCCAGATCAAAATTAACAGATCAGCCAGGGGTGATTCTGGTCCGAAAATTCCGAAAAATTAAGGCAATGATTTCCGAAAATTAAAAAAAATATCGGTCATAAATCCGAAAATTCGGATATAAAATGTATCGGTATTTCGGCAAAAGATCGCAAAAAAAAAAATCAATCTCGTCATTCGTTCGAAGAAAAGTCGCCAATTTTGTCAAAGGATCGCGGGAAAAACGTGACTTTCGTCAGAGAATCGCAAAAAAACGGCAAATTTCGTCAAAAGATCGCGGAAAAACGACAAATTTTGTCAAAAACATTGCGAAAATCGGAAAATTTCGTCAAAAAATCGCGAAAAACGACAAATTTCGTCAAAATATCGGTCATAAATCCGAAAATTCGGACAAAATGTATCGGTATTTCGGCAAATGAACGCCAAAAAAAATCAATCTCGTCATTCGTTCGAAGAAAAGTCGCCAATTTTCTCAAAGGATCGCGGGAAACGCGTGGCTTTCGTCAGAGAATCGCAAAAAAACGGCAAATTTCGTCAAAAAATCGCGGAAAAACGGCAAATTTTGTCAAAAACATTGCGAAAAACGGCAAATTTTGTCAAAAACATTGAGGAAGACGGCAATTTTCGTCAAAAACTTTGCGAAAAACGGCAAATTTCGTCGAAAACATTGCGAAAAACGGCAAATTTCGTCAAAAGATCGCAAAAAAACGGCAAATTTCGCCAAAAACATTCCGAAAAAACGGCAAATTTCGTCAAAAACATTGCGAAAACGGCAAATTTCGTCAAAAGATCGCGAAAAAATGGCAAATTTCGTCAAAAATATTGTGAAAAACGGTAAATTTCGTCAAAAGATCGCGAAAAAATGGCAAATTTCGTCAAAAACATTGCGAAAAAACTGCAAATTTTATCAAAAGATCGCGAAAAAACTCAAATTTCGTCAAAAGGATGCAAAAAAAAAGTGGCGTCCCCCCCTGTTGTAACTTTTCAGAAAATTAGCTGTGAATTTCAGAAATTTTTTTTTACTCAGAATCACCCCTGAGATCAGCGTGTACAAATATTTTCTAAAACGAATACAATTTAGAAAATGTAATTAAATTTTGTACATTTGGTTGATAAAAAGCAATTTCGACTAGTATTTTTTCGAAAAAATAAGAAAATAAACTATAATAAAAACTTTGCGTGAAAGTTTCTTTAACATGGCCTGTATGTACAAATTTTATTGTGTGCAATGGTAATGATATTACCTATTTTTTTATGTGGCCCGCGGCTTTGTATATAATGCCTAATTTGGCCCACGGCGGTAACGAGTTTGACATGCCTGCTTTATGGCATGGCATTTCAAGGAAAGTAAAATTATTCTGATGACAGTTAGCGTTAAAATCGTTTATCGAAAATTTCGTTACATTGCTTTAATTCTTGTAACAGTTATGAACAAAATTCCTGATTCGGTCTACTATTGAGGCAGGCCTAATATTTGTCACTATACCATTATTAGAATGAGATGCCTTTATAGCTGCAACCTTCCGACATCTTTCACGTAAAAATAAAAAAATACAAAAAATGTTGCAACAGACTTGCCAAGTCTTCTGATTTTTGCTCGATTCTCCATACTCCTGATTTTCAAAAAACATTTTTTTCTATCTTATTTACAAATATATTTAAATAAACTAGAAAATTCGCGGATGTTTATTTCTTCTTTGTGTTTTACTGGTGCTATTTGATCTAAGTTCATGTCAAATATATATGATGGCTGTTTAAAACTTTGTAACTCTTGCTATGAGCAATTTTTTAATTTTCATTCTTAAATGCAAAATTTGGTATCATTAATTTTATTTTCTATAATGGATAAATTGTATCTTTTACGTTGGAAGTTGTAAATGCATTTTTTAATGTAATCATCATTTATCATTTTATTTTTGTTATTAATAACTTCTTTATTATAAAGAATTATCACTCATAACTTTATAATTGTATATTTGTATTAGAAGGCAAAATCCATTCACGGTATTTATATAACATCTTATGTCATTTACTTAATTAAAAGCATTTTGGAGCCCTTAATTAAAAGTATTTTTTAATTTATGAAGCATATACGGGTATATTAAATTATTATTTTATGTTTACATTTAAAAACAACAAAAAAATCATTGAAAAAAGTGTCTCCTGATTTCTTTTTAAAAATCTCCTGATCTTTTCCTTCTGGAACTTGGCAACTCTATGCAGTAGAAAAGTTATTTAATAGAATGTGTTTTTCTTCTGTACGGTACTTATGCGATTTCATTTATTGAGCAACATTTCTGGTTCAAAATAAATTTATATGATTTGAAAATAAGCGGAAGATGGAGAGTTATGTATCTTTTATTTTTCATTAAATAAGTTAATTTTAACTGTTTTCCTATAGAATATATATTTTTTAAAAGCTTGATATGTATTATCACAAATTAGAGGTGAAACAGATGTGCTTATGCCACAAACTATTAAGAAAAAAAAAAACTTTTAACTGTCACAATGTGAAAGACGAAAACACTTTGTCGCTAATAACAAATGGTGACAGAACACATTATGCCATAAAATTTTAGTGATAAAGGTTGTCATAAAAACAAATTATTTTTCCCCTTAACTCTGTAAAACTTCGTTCTGTTTCAGAGGGAATTATTATCGTGTTACTTTCTTTAATTATTAAGTAAAAAATAATTCGATTCCCGAAAGTTTTCTCCATACGATACAGGGGTATGAAATATAAGATTGGATGGATGGTATCAAATGGAGATTAGTACATAAAAAACAAATTTCTCATTTTCGGCGGAAAAGGGAGATTTAAAAAATAATATTAAAAAATTACTGTAGTAATTCCGAATAAACTTTATTGAAAAGAGGACAAAATTGGATTGTTTTTATGAGTGGCTCTAAATCGCTGGCCAACTTGGAAGATCGGAGAAATACGGAATTTTTCGGTATATCTGAAAGCTAGATTCAGGTGCACTCAGACCTATCTTCGTTTATTCGGAACAAAATTTGTAGACCTCTATGTGCGATAGATTTTTCTAATTATTGCGCACAAACATCTTTTTTTTTATTAGTATAGATATCTATCCCCCCCCCCCCCCCCTAGCAAGAGAATAATTTGAAATCAAGGAATAAACTAGCGATTTTGGTAATTTGATGCTTGGTAAGGCATGAAAAACTTCACTAGTGATAAATAATTTCAGAAAGCTCACAAGCTTTGACTAAAACATTTTAATCTGCTGTCAACAGCGGTATATCTACTTAAAAATGAAAAATATCTGAGATATTCTATAATATTTATTTGAATGAAAAATCTGTGATCAATTTCCCTTCAGAATGCACCATTTTCTATTCAAGCTCTTTTCACCAGTTTTTGTATTTGATATGAATTATTCTGTGGGAATTTCACAGACATGTTAAAAAAATAAAATGAATAAATAAGCAGCCTCAAGACTAAAATTTTTTAGGAGGCCATAACATAACCCATATAAAAGTATCCATATTTCAAGTGCAATTAAAAATTACATTTCACAAAAGGATAGAGACAAATTAGAATAATACCCGATATTTATTTAGTGCTGCCATCTAGTTTTACTATATATAAGTAAATATTAAATTAATATTTAAAAATGCGATTTGTGTGGATTTCCTTGTTGATTTTAAAACAGTGTAATTATTTTTATTGTTTTAATGCAGTACTTATAAATTCCAACCCAATTTTCTTTTAACTTCCTACGTATAATAAAATATTATGTAAAATATAATATACAAAATAATAATTGTAATGACATTTTCTTAGTTTTCTCGAGATAGTTTTGCCAGTGTAGAATTCAGGGAGTGACATGGGGAAACATCGACCCCGGAGCATCGAAATGCCCCCTGGAAGATTTGAGATTTTGTGCTTATTAATGATCTAGGCGTGCAATTTCCTTCTCCCCCCCCCCCCCGGAACTTCGCAATGTCTCGCCTAGAGCTCAGAGCTGTAGCTAGAAGTGAACAATACGGGGTGCTCAAGAAAATGTAGGGGGGGCTCATACTATTTCTCTTTCTCAGACACATGCACACACAAACACAGATATATAAGATCAAAGTATTATATAGAAAGGTAAATTAGTGCATATTCATAGTGTAGGCACTACGTTTCTTATTAAATTGCTTATAATAACTTTGTTTGATGCTAAGAAAAGTAAAAGCTGCAGGCAGGGATGTAATACCTTCTGGATTATTTTAAGGAATACCGTATACCCTCTTCTAAAAAACACTATAGCATATACTTTTTAGGGTATACCCTCTGCCTATAGTGTATGCCCTCCGGGTTTTTTACGACTACATCACTGGCTGCAGAATGAAAATTTTCAGTGTATAATTATACTAGTGAAATAATAAGTGATGATGTTAAAAAGTAAATAAAAAATTTTCAAGCTACGGCCCTGTTGGAGCTTCAGAATTCTCTTCCAGACAAAAATGCTTGAATTCAACACTGGGTGTTGCCATTTTTTTTTAAAAAACTCTAATAGATTTTTTACAGTTAATATACTTTGTTACATTGCCCGTTAACAACACGGAAAAGCATTTTTATATGAAAAATATCAATAATGCATTCAAAAATACAGTTTCGAAATTTATTAAAGGCGATACTTTCGTATTAGCCGCATGTCAGGAGTTAAGAGCCGAAAAAATCATTAAAGATTTCTCTACTTACCTTTTGTTTCGGATTAGTTCAATGCTTAAGCGCATAGTTTGATTACATATTTGTTAAATTTGTGCTTTATTTATATATATTTATCCATTGAGGAAGTTTTAATTTCGTTATGGAAGTATTAGCCGGAAGCGAATGTTGCAGAGTTTATAATGTTTTAAGTGCAAATGAATTAATCTTTCGTAATCGGGCTGGCTCCACGCGATAGAGATAGACTTTTAAAAAAAAGTCATGCTTGAAAATTATATTAAAAAACATAAAATATCGCTATGTTGAGATACAGTTTTAAAAAAACTAAACATTTTTTTCCCTATTCGACGATGTAAAAATTTTAATTGCGCGATGTTTAGAAGTGAAAAAAAAATTACAATAAGCGAAATTTATTGGTGAAGTCGTTGCTACCATCAGCATTACTCACAGGTATGGTTTTGCTTTATAATATAGATTTTGAGTTTTTTTTTATCTTTAAAAGCAAATGAATAAATATTTACTTTTACTTACCCATCATACGTAGTATAGGGTAAGTCTTGTAATCGTTTTGAAAATCGAAAAAAAAATTTTGACGGATTTACACGTTTCAGACACTGGAGATTCCGAAAAACATATTTTTGGAAAAAAAAAAAATTGCCGTCCGTCTGTGTGTCTGTGTGTGTGTGTGTCTGTAAACGCTCTATCTCCCGAAAAAATTGAGATAGAGACTTGCAATTTTGTATGTACTTAGTATGTAATAATGGGAAGAAGCCTATTTCATTTCAATAACCTCGATTAACCGGAACAATTTTTTTCGGACTCTCGAAATATTCGTTCTGATGAAAGGTATATAAAAATTTTCGAAATTGTTTATTTTAAGAAATGAATATAAAAGACAATAAAAAAACATAAATTTTGAATAAAGCATGAAGTCGATCGGATAAAGAGTTGCCGAGATATTTGGAGTCCTATTTTCCACACTCTTCGATTTTTCATGACCCTGTATTTCATCCAAATTTCACTTCAAAGATATATTTTAATTGGAAATTTGACGCTTAATCAGATGCAATAAACCGCTAGTTAATAGGATTATTATTTTTGGAGTTATAAGGAAAAACCTCTTTCAAGCAATTCAGTAATTCAGCCTTTAAAGTTTGTGACGTCATCAAGCCACGATTTTATTTGAATTGCAATGCATTTTATAAGTAGTTTACACATTTTTATTTTAATATTTTACATTATGCATATCCATGATGGGTAAGTATTACGGTGGCCCCCAACGACTAGTTTAAATTGAGATAATGAGCAATGTCTAAGAGAATGAATCCCTTAGTTACAATCCAGTAACATTGACATCGTTAAAAATATACTCTAAAAATTAAAAAAAATAATTATATCCTTATTCTTATTTTCTTAAATTATGAATGAATGGAAAATTCTGCCTCGATAATTTTTCACCTTAATATTTGAAGATAGATTAGAAAATGTATGTAATAATAATAATAATATGACATTTAGACATGATTTGTTCATTAAAACCAACTTGTTGAGTTCGTAATTACAGACCATTTTGTAAAATATTTACAATAATACTTAGATTAATTAACAAAAGATATTTTTTGAAATCTTTCAATTATTAAATAAAATATTCAACAAAATAATTCAGCAAATACAATATATCCAATAAAATAATTCAATTGGTAAAGAAGAGTATTTTGCATGAAATCTATAATTTTCTGTTATTAATAGACATGTTAAATACATTTTATATAAAATTTTCTTTAATGGGCCTAAGTCCAGTTAAGAGTTAAAAACAAAAAAATATTGCTAAAAGTGTCCAAATACGTACAATCAATAATACCGCCCCAAATACATAACTTATTTAAACTCATAAGACATCCACCACGATAGACAGAGTGTTCCAAAAAGGTTGAAATGAGTTTTAATTTTTACACTGTTATATAGTTAAATAACAACTTGATTATTGTGCGCAAAGATGGAATTTTGTAATCCATTTTTAATACACTTCCTGATAGACTAGAATTATAAAAATTATGTTCACAAGTGTGTTTCCGATACAATACACAATTTTAATATTTCTAGTACTTAATTATAAACTAATAACTTAATTTTAGGACATTTTCCCCTTAGCTCGTCGCAGATGATAAATTGCCAAATATTCATTATTGTTATATAACTGTTTACGAGTTACAACAGCAATGGATTTAATGGTGCGCCAAACCACGCTCTCCAAAAAAAAAAGAAAGCCAACTGGTTGTGAAGCTGCAACAACGAAATATTTTAAACACCGAAGTAAAAAAAAAAAAAAAAAAAAAAAAAAAAAATAAAGACGCTTTAATCAATTAATAATTCCATATTAATGAAATTATGATTTATAATTTGAGAAATCAATTTAGAAATCCAAAAAATATAGTTTAAATAACGTTTTTTCCCCTTTCCTGTTTCCATATCTTGAAAATGAAACAGAGCAAAAATTATAATTTTAAAAATAAATTCACTAGTTTGCGCTTTCTAGGTAGTTTAAAAAATGCATAAAAAACGGTGATTTTTTCCTAATCAGGTTCGGTGCTCACGCCAAATCAACGTGCCGCAACGAATTTTTTTAGGTAAAATCATAAATTGCAGTCGTGAAATTAGGCGTGATTTTCAAGATAAACATTGAATGCGTATAAAAGAATGTATTTAGAAGGGGAAAAAAAATCTTACTTTTATACTTATTTACCTGTTAGAAATAAGTAAATGTTAGACAATGCAAATTACAAAAGTTAAAAAACATTGTTTATGAAATAGTTCTCCCAAAAATTTTCAAAACGTTACGCTTTTTACATTTTTTATGACCCCTCTGGACAAAATTGGCGAATTAGAAAAATGTCCCTTGAGCAAGATGAGTACACGAACTGCATACCTGTATCTCTAAAATTAACTGAAATGTGAAAAAGCTGACTTGCACCATTTAAAATGTCTCTTCATCGATAATAAAAGTGTGTACACTGCAAAGAAAAATTGCTGATTTTACAGTATAATACTTATTTTACTGTTTATTACACGGTATAATACTGGCAGCTGAAATGCCGTATTATACTGTAAAATCAGCATTATTATTATTATTTTTTTTCAGTGTAAAAACAGGAACAATTCACAAATTGATGATGGCATTTTTTAGATAAAAAAATATGTTAATATGTGTGAAAAAATTCCATCAAAAATACCTTAGTATGAAGCATTACATAGGCAGTGATCATGTATACAGACAAATGCAGTTTTAAATTCCAGAAACATAATTAAAAAACACAAAGCATTTTCAAAGTCCTTTCTCTTATCTCTAATAACATAATTGAGCTCTTCTTATAAAATGTATCTGTAAATATTTTGGAGTTCTCCGTCATGCATATTGTTGCAAGCATAGAATAGATTAACTTTTGTTTAAAGTAAACTGCATATGTATTATCGTCCGTGTTTCCATTTTATTACAATATTTCACAGATTAACATTTCAAATTTGATATGTGATCCCCATACATAGTGTTCAGTTTCTAATTAAGCATAATACATTTAATGATACATATATACATTTCTTTTAATGATCTTGTTGCAACAAAAGATAAAACTTTCCAATTCACCATATAAAAATTTAAAAATGTAACATCTTGAAAATTTAATGCAGGACTACGTATTTCATTAATATAATTTTAATATCCTACCTTATTTGAACATTTTTACAATTTACATTGTCTACTAATCTTCACTCGGTAAAAAATTAAAGCGTTTCAACCTTTTAGGAACACCCTGTATAAGATCGGGAAACTATAAAATAATAAACTACTTACCACACATTTGTAATGCGCCATAATTGAAGCGTATAGAGCAGAATTTCAAATGCGTCTCAAAACCAGCGCTTGTTTTGAAAATTCAACTAGCTGAAGCGGATTTGATTGCAAGCGGTTTGATCGGTGGTATTTATATATGAAGACGAAGAGAAAGCAATTTCAGGACGTGATGTGACGTCATTTTTCGTATACCTGTTGTGCGAGTTCATTCTGGAATATTCCGCTCTGATGAACGTGATGAGATGACCGACACAAACAGAAAGGAAATGTCTAATGCCCACCCTAATTTCTTGCATAAGGGGCGTCAAGAATGTCTCTAAAATATGTTTTGCATGGAAATTCACCAGGCTTTCTTTATTACCCTAATTAAAGGATTAATCAAGCGAATTCTTCTTTATTTAGCTAGAAGGAATTTCAGGGTGGAAGAATGACAGGGAAAATATAAAAGAGTTAAGATTTATAATGCTGGATGCCTCGGATGATGCAGACATCGTTATGACTTATTGTTGAGGGAGGAGCGGAGGGATATAAATTTGGCAGTCAACTGTGTCCGTTTAACCCAAAAGTGTATTTCAGTAAAATCTGTGAAAACGGAATTTGTTTCTAATGGAAACCTGTCTTAAGAGGCTACTTCACTCACGCGAAAACACCCGCTCTCTAATGTTAATCCTATGGGACAGTTATTTCTTCTCTTATTTTATATTTGGTGTTTACTAATTGAATAGAGGCCAGTGTTAAGAGCTTTATTAAGGTTTTTTGTGAATTCCAATAATTCAATTTAATAATAATTACAAACTAAAATTTATGCCTTATTCATTACAAGTAAAATTATAATCTCATTTAAATGCTTCTTCGGTGACGTATTGACGTTAGTGTGAACCAAATTAATGTTTGATATTTTGTACACATGTTTTATTGCCAAAAATCTCTTCCCAGTAGCGTACATTGGAACAGCTAAGTTTGTGGATATTTTAAATGACTTTCATCGCATTCTTTAAAAAAAATTAGCTAAACAAATCTGACGATCTGTATTAAGCTGTTGTAGACACTTTATTTTGGCATTCTGCTTTTACAGAGTCCCATTTAAAGAAAAAAAAATGAATTTTAAAGATTTCTTAGAAATTGCATTTATTTTTTCAACATACTAACGGAATCAAACAATAAATATGTGTTACCGTGGAATTTTGATTTTTCAATCTTTACTATCTTAGTTAATGGCATATTTATAGTCATCCTGAAGAAATTTCAGAGAGGAATCGAACCCTGGTGATCCTCCCGTTGGTTACGGCCTTGTTTGAGCTCAGAGCCTGATCAACTGTATGTGGGATCCGAGGTACACAGGTCATGTAGGTGTCCCTTTTCTCAAGAAAACTGCATTATAAACATGAGAAACATAGCCTTATGTGCAGTTTTAACATTTAAATAATAGTTTTCTGATAAAAGAATACAGTAGTATAGGCATATGTAAATATGCATTAAAAAATTACGGGTAGGTGAATTTTTTTTGCACTATATGCTATTTAAAGTAAGTAAAACTCTAAACATAAGGGATTGAATGAAAATCTTTGATGTAATATCAGTTCTTCTCGTAATTTCAAAGTTTACATCACATTTCATTGTCGTTAGTGAAGAATACTTTGATAGTTTAGTGCATATAAATGGGAAAAATTCATTTTTTCTATAAACTATAAATAGAAATTTGCATTAATTTGTGCCTTTAGAGAATGGACATAACTGCATTTTAAGGCCTCTGAAAATATGGTCCTGGGGCACATGCCCCGCGAGCCCCTGTAATAATCAGGTCCTGTTTGAGCTGTAAACTCACATAGCCATGTTTTTGACGATTCTGGTTTTACTTATTTATTTGTAAAAATTAGTGTAGCTCATAATTTATAATATTTTTGAATAGGAATTTACTAATAATTTTCATAATAAAAAAAAAGATGATTTTGTATTTAAAAAAAAGTTTGATTATATTTGGGTGCATTCAGCGTACCTCATTAAAAAGAAATATTTAAATCGGATAATTTTTTTTTTTTTTTTTTTTTTGGGGGGGGGGGGGGGGTATAAATTAAAGTTTGTGATGTGGATTTAATATTTGCATCCTCAAATTTTGACCCATTCTAACTCTAAGTAGATTTACGAAAAATGTGTATAAACTAATATGCTTTTCCGGGCTAATTTGATTCAATGAGCTCAAAAATGCCATTTGAAAAACGAAAAAATATCACTTTTTTTAGCTTTCTTTCGACAATCCATGTTGTTCCAATAATTTAAAATTGGGCGACAGCTTTCAAATTTTTATATAATTAATAAATAATTCTGAAGTTGTCTGTGTTAAATTTTGGGGTATTTACAATGTTTTCTAGGGTACAAAGAACTCAGTTGGATATTTCCAATTTTTTTTCTTCCACTTTTGACAACATTATACCTGGTTGCAATTTTTTTTTATTTAATGTACTTAAAATTATGTCTGTGCTTTCAACTTTTTATACGATTTAACAATTATAATTCCGCTGCTTAGGAGAAATTTCGGTGAAAAAATATTTGTATTTTAAAAATTGTTTTATTTCGGTTATTAACACTTACTAGTTGACCCGCCAGGGTCCGTGATAAAACATTAAATGAACCCCAAATACAAAATAATGACAATTAGTGATAAAAGTGCTCGTAAGAAAACATTAATAAAAAAGCTCTTGTTGTCCAAACCCTTTGAAATTTGTAATGGTTATAAATATAAAGGGTTTACAGCCCGTGTAAAAATTACGTCAGAAATATTGGTTATCTGCTTGTAAAATAAATATGTCTTCTTGCCCAGAAAACAACCCTTTTTTAAATTCTATAGAATTCTCCTTTCCCATTTGCCTTTCCAGCCTCAAAAATGTGAAAGCGCATACCTCCCTTTCTCTTTTGTTCACCCCTCTCTCAAACAAAGCCGGTAGAAGAATGTGTGCCCCCTCCAGGAAGGAGGGAATAAAAATAGAATGAAGAGGAATTTAGAAGGAGTATTTCCTAGGGACAGGGTTGTGAGCAGTGAAGGCCAATAGGCGAGCTATTCTTTCCCCAACCCTCTTGATTCTTCTTAATTCTATTTCCTGCTTTATCCACCCTTCAAAAAAAGTTACGGCATGCGAAGTAAAGTCGAATTTGCACTGAAAAATTAAGACTTTTGCTTCTTACTTTAATATTTTATATGCTCAGAGATAAATATTGAGCATATTTAATATTTTTTTAAACACTTATTTTTGTACAAAAACTTTGAAAATTTTATGTATTATATAAAGTGTGTCCAATGATCGTGTATAATTTTGATGCAGAAACATTGATATTAGGGTATAAAAGTGCCCCCCCCCCTCTCTTTTCCGACATTCGTATTTTTTTCTTTTTTCAATAACATAAATTGTTCTACAGCTTTGAAATTTTTATATGTTAAATAAACCATTCTTAAGTAGTATCTATTATGCGTTATTTTTTTTTGTACTTACAGTGACTTCTAGGGTATAGAGAACTCAGTTGAATATATATATATATATATATATATATATATATATATATATATATATATATATATATATATATATATAAATACACAACTTAAAAAACTTCTTTTACTTAAGTAAGGTGTCATACATATAAAACACAAATATCAAACTTGACATGTTTCGGTTTAAATTCTAAAACCATACTCATAAGTAGATACCTCGTCAACAAAAAATCAAACCCGAATGACACTGGACACCACCATATATACAAGATACAGTATAACAAACAACGCCATCTATAATACAAAACACAAATTAAAAACACATAAAAACATTAATCCTCAAATCAAGCTTGTATACACAATAGTTTCCCTCTATTCAAATTCGCCCCACAATATTTATTTAAAAGCTCTAACCACAAAGGTGGAATAATAAAAGAGAAAGTATCATTACAGATTAAACCCCTTCGTAAATAAATTTCAATGGACTCTCTTATAAGGGACTTGCGGTAATAACTGGAAATAAAAATCAATTTAATATCATTAAACAAAATTTTAATCCCCCCCCCCCTCCAAATATAACCTAGATAAAGCTGTTTTCATGCGGCCAAATTTAATGTCAGATTCATGTTCTTTCTTTCGTATACTTAATTTTCTCCCTGTCATACCAATATAATAACGGATCTCACCCCCTCATTAACATGCCCCACCAGTGGCTGAGAGGTTGTGCTCTCGAAGCTGGTAGACGGGAGGTGCTGGGTTCGATCCCAATCGCGCCCGTCGGCCTAATCGTTCGGAGTTTTCGTGGTTTTCTTCGAGCCCTGGATTTATCCATGCGTAAATACGGGTTAGGTTCCCTTAGAAAGACCCCCACGAAGGGCGCTCCCCCCGGGCCTATATCCCTAGTGTAGATAATTGGCCGTCAATAATCAATCAATCAATCAACCTCATTAACATACGGAATTTCATATACCCCTGAAAGATCCTCCTGTTTAATCGGGTCAAACTGTCTACAAAGCAACTCTTTTAATTTATGTGGTGGTTTCGCAATTAAATCAATATCAAACTTTTTTAATTTAAACTTTAACCTCTCAAAACTACCCTTCATATAAGGAAAAGACACTCTTTTAACTTTAGAACCCTCACCCTCCCCTTCATAATTTTCACATACAGCTTGATCGTTCCCCCCATTATTTTTATTTCTATAATAATTAATCAACTTATTGATGCTACCCAATTTAAAACCATTACACACAGCTGTACCACGGATAATCTGTAATTCATCCCTCAAAAACTCCTCAGAACAAACCTTAAAAGCCCTATTAACTAAAAAACGGAAAGTATATAATATATATATATATATATATATATATATATATAATCCAGCAAAAACATGATTTTGGCCTGAACTAGCACCACCCCTCTCACCAGAAACAAGACAACACAAGAAAACACTGTAGAAAATATATGTAAAAATAAACAGAAACAAGCTGCGGCCTCATCAGCAGTGGGTAAATTCAAAGGCAGCCAAGCATCCGAACAAAAAGATTAACAATTAGTGGCAGTGGGTTTTGGCCAGAGCGCTGCGTAGCAAAAAATTCAAAATGTACAGAAACATATTTGAATACTACTTAACAGACGCTCCCCCCACCGTACCCTACGTAAATTTGTGTGTCCTAATATGCAGCTTCTGGCGCTGTTCACACGAATATATAGCTGTTTTGTTTGTGATGTGATGGTTACTGCTTATATATATATATATATATATATATATATATATATAAACTCCAATTTATAATTTTTTTTTTCCCTTTCTCTCTCTTTCTTTTTAAATGTTCTTCAGGTATGAGTAAATTTGGCTAATTACCATTGAAGCACATGCTATGGTAATTTTATGATTGCACAAGTTAATTATTAGCTATGTGGTATTCTGATTACACAATACCAGAGGGCCCGTTCGAAGATTTCGCACTGAAATCTAATATTTTTTAGGTACTTCTCTATTAACCCGTCGACCGCTTTTCATAACAAAAAACTACCGCCAAACTTTAAGATTAAACGCCAAAAATGCAGTCCCATTTACTTGATGTCAGAAGCATTATTCGCGTTTGTTACGTCATCTAGTGGTATTACATTCGACATTTGCGTGTATTTTTAATTATGTTTTACTGATTTAGTAGTTATTTTATTAATTAAAATAACAATTGTGTCCTTAAATTCTTATATTTTATTTATTTTTTGATATTCCAATGGCAACGTTCTCCCGTTTATTTGGCGATAGTTTTCTGTTATGAAAAGTGGTCGACGGGATAATAATTAAGTATCATTTTTTATCAATATGTAATATTTATTAGATGCAGGTTTAAACTTCTAAAGAGAAAGCAAGGATAAAAATATCTGCAAACAACATTTAGTTGTTAGTCAAGACAGAATATCATCTATTTTATTCCATCAAAGTTAGACTAAAAACTGATCCAAGATTGCTAAAGGCACGCGCGAGAAAAAAAATTAACAATCGTACTTTGACTGCATTAGAGGATGACGTCATCCGCTTCGGGAAAACCATCGGACTTTGAAATTGAAATGTTACATTTCAATTTCAATTTCGCTTTTTAATCATAAGTATAAAATAAACCCGTGCGGTGTTTTTTATAATAATGAGCATCATATCATTTGCTATGAGCATCATATAATGTGGTATTTTATTTTTTTGGCAACAATAATTTCAGGAAAACCTTTCATTTCTTTCATGAAAACAATGCCAATTTAATTTTTTAATTTCAGCAAATTTTAATCAAAAACATGTTTTAACGAATTGTTAAGTGGGCTATGTCAGAAGCCTGTTCTAAAACCTTTCATATGGTATGTCATTCGTTGCTCAGAGATAAATATTGAGCACATTTCATTTTTTTTAATATTCATTTTTCTACCAAAGCTTTAAAAATTTTTATATGCTATATAAAATATATATCCCATGACCGTATATAATTTTGGTGGAGAAATATTGATAGAGTAATAAAATACCTGATTGAAATAATAATAATAATAAAAAAAATCAAAACTTTTTTTTTCCAAAATCTTAAAATGTGCTTCAATTTTGAAATATTAAATAAATTATATTTACGTAGTTTGTGTTATATTTTGGCGTAGTCAGAATGATTTGTAGAATATAAAGGGCTCAATTATCTGTTTTTCCGTTTTAACAACTTTATACCTGGTTACAAATTATTTTAAGTTGTACTTAAAATTATCCCAGTTTTTAGAAATACTACATGTAAGACTTGATAATCATGATTCCGTTGCTTGGGAAACGAATTTTTTCAAATTAAAGAATGATTCGTATATGATAGTAATCTAAAGTGGAGGCAATGATCTATTATATTAATTTGTTTTCTCAGCTCAGCTGATACCGTGAGCGTCACGTGACTGCTATAAATTGGAGAAGCGCGGTAGCCCGTCTTTCTCGTTAGCCCCGGCATTGATCGGGACTAACGCACAGGGCTACCGTGGTTGAAAGTCACGTGACAGTCGCGGTCTTACTCAAAACGGACTTTGACGCGCAGCTGTACACAAAAGAATTGAACACGTTTGTTTTCTATTGCTGTGTGTTTCGATTTGAAAATTAGATTATTCTTAAATAATAATAAAAAATAACCACCGCAATTTTCATGGCGAGTATTTTATTCTACTTAAAATTCACTTTCATTTGTTGAGTTTATAAAAAAATGTCATATCTTTAGATGATGCCGAGACCGGAGATAATAATATAATAATATGTGTCGAATGTAAGTATTAACCCTTTCTTCGTTTAAATGTTATATCTAGGATTTGTAAGTGTGTCATGTTATATATTCTAAATCTTTGATGAATTATAACAATTTAGTCTTTTCACCAGAATGCCTATAATTTTATTTCTATGAAAGAAAGTAGATCGGTAAAATCGTAATCTAGAAGAATTGGCTAACGTTTAAAGAGATATTAATACATCCTGTTATATTATTTTTCAATAACTTAAAATTGTGTTACAGCTTTGAAATTTTTATATATTAAAATAATCATTACGAAATAGGCTGTGTTCAATTTTGGAGTATTTACAATGACTTCTAGGATATAAAGAGCCCAATTAAATATTTTCCTTTTTTCTTTTCTTTTCTTTCTTTCTTTTTTTTTTTTTTCTTGACGACATCTCGGTACAAATTATTTCATTTAATATACATAAAACTATGCCAGTGCTTTGAACTTTTTATTTGACAATTATAATTTCGCTGCCTGGAAAAAATATCTGCGAAAAAATATTATTTTTTAGGTATTGTGTGTTAAAATTGTTTTAGTTTGTTATTAACTCTTACATGCTCAGATGTAAGTATTGAGCACTTTTTTTAAAGTACTTATTTTCGTAATACAGCTTTGAATATGTTATAATATATTACATAAAATATGTATCCAATGACCACGTATAATTTTGATGCAGAAATGTTGATATTTAAAATGTTTTGCTTGAAAAAAATCTCACTTTTTTTCGCTTTCTTTCGACAATCCGTATTGTTCCAATAATTTAAAATTGGGCAATATCTTTCAAATTTTTATATATTAAATAAATCATTCTGGAGTTGTCTGTGTTAAATTTTGGTGTATTTACAATGTATTCTAGGGTACAAAGAACTCGGTTGGATATTTCTAACTTTTTTTTTTCACTTTTGACATTATACCAGGTTGCAAAAAAAAGTTTTAATTTAATGTACTTAAAATTATGTCTGTGCTTTGCACTTTTTATACGATTTAACAATTATAATTCCGTTGCTTGGGAGAAATTTCGGTGAAAAAAATATTAATTTTTAGATATTTTGTGTCTTATAACTGTTTTATTTCTGTTATTAACACCTATTAGTTGACCCGCTTGGCGTTGCCCGGGCCCGTGATAAAACCTTAAATGAACCCCAGATAAAAAATACTAATAATTAGTGATAAAAGTGCTCGTAAAAAAACATTAATAAGAAAGCTTTTGCTGTCCAAACCCTTTGAAATTTTTAATGGTATAAATATAAAGGTTTTACAGCCCGTGTAAAAATTACGTCAGAAATATTGTTATCGGTTGTAAAATAAATATGTTTTCTTCCCCAGAAAACGACCTTTTTTCAATTTCTATAGAAGGGGAGAACTCCAGCCCTCCCATTTCCCATTTTCAGTCTCCAAAAAAGTGAAAGCGCATCGTACCCTCTACATTTTGTTCGTCCCTCTCTCAAACAAAGCAGATGGAAGAATGGATGTTTCTCCCAAGAAGGGGGAATAAAAATAGAATGAAGAAGAATTTAGAAGGAGTATTTCCTAGGGTAGGGTTGTGAGCAGTGAAGGTGCGAGCTATTCTTTCCCCAACCCTCTTGATTCTTTTTAATTCTATTTCCTGCTTTATCCACACTTCAAAAAAAGTTGAGGCATGCACAGTAAGGTCGGATTTGCACTGAAAAAGTATGACTTTTGCTTCTCGCTTTAATATATTGTATTATATACTCAGAGATAAATATTGAGCATATATATATATTTTTAAATACTTATTTTTGTGCTAAAACTTAGAAATTTTTATACATTATATAAAGTGTGTGTCCCATGACCGTGTATAATTTTGATGCAGAAATATTGATATTAGGGTATAAGAGTCCCCCCTCTTTCTCTCTCTCTCTCTTTTTATTTAATTATTAATTGTTTTTTCGACAATCGTATTTTTTTCCCTCAATAATTTAAATTGTTCTACAGCTTTGAACTTTTTATATGTTAAATAAATAATTTTTAAGTAGTATGTATGTATGTATGTATTATTATTATTATTTTATTTATTTTTTTTTTGTATTTACAGTAATTTCTAGGGTACAGAGAGCTCAGTTGAATATACGTCTCTATATTTTTCACTGTTGACATTATAACTGTTTATAAATTATTTTATTTAATATACTTAAAATTATGATAGTATTTTGATTTTTTTTTTTATAAGTTTTAATCATAATTCCGCTGCTGGGAAAAATTTGGTGAAAAAATATTAAATTTTAGATGTTTTGTGTGTTACAAATGTTTTATTTATCTTGTGCTCAGAGATAAAGATTGAGCACATTTCATTTTTTAAAATGTTTATTTTTCTACTAAAGCTTTAAAAATTTTTATATATTATATAAAATATATATACTATGACCGTGTATAATTTTGATGGAGAAATATTGATATTTAAGGTATAAAAGATCTGTTTGAAAAAAAAAATGACAATATCTTTTTTTTTTTTTTTTTTTTTTTTCCAAAAATCTGAAAAATTGTGCTTTAACTTTGAAATTTTTAAATGTTAAATAAATTATATTTATGTAGTTTGTGTTATGTTTTGGTATATTCACAATGATTTATAGGATGTAAAGGGCTCAATTATTTGTTTTTCAGCTCAATTGAGTCAACTTTATACCTGGTTACAAATTATTTTAATTAGTACTTAAAATTATCCCAGTGTTTTGAAATATATGTATGATTTGATAATCGTAATTCCGCTGCTTGGGAAAGTAACGAATTTTATCAAATTAAAGAATGACTCGTATATGATAGTAATCTAAAGTGGAGGCAATTTTCTATTATGTCAACTAGTTTTCTCACCTCAGCTGAGACCATGGGCGTCGCGTGACTACTCTAAATTGGAGAAGCGCGGTAGCCCGTCTTTCTCGTTAGCCCCGGCTAGAGCTCCTATAATAGAGGCTGACGCATCCTCGCAGATTTGGTGCTCAAATTGAAGTTCAGTCGAAAAACCAAGCTAATCAGAACCGAGTCTTAGGCAATTCCAACACCGGCTGCGGTAGATTGATGCTGAACTGAGCACCAATAATCCGAAACAAAATGGATATGCGTCAGCTCCTATTATAGGAGTCTTAGCCCCGGCATTGATTCACAGCCGTCTCAATACTAGGCCTGAGCACCTATTCAAAATGGCGGCTACCGAAGGCAGACTTTTTACACAATTAGCATTAGAAGTAAGCAGTTCTATGATTTAAATTTGAAATGATTCCAACTGCAAATGGTTTTCGATAAAACCTTATTCTAGTAAACAAATATGCATAACTATTATATTACTAAGATATATTAAATAAATTAACGGATAATACAGAAAAATTATCCACATCAATATATTTACAATTAAAAAAAAATGCTATCTATATTAAAGCAGTAAAATATTTTTCACAGATATGCATTTATTAGTGAATGACATAATGCAATTTAGACACCAAAAATAAATTATATACATAAACTTGTAAAAATAATCAAAGAACATTAATATGTTATTATAGCAATTCCCAACATTTTACAATATACGTAAGTTTATTCTTGTCATGCATTAACATTTTCTTTTTTTATCATATTTTCATTTATTCATATTTAAGGTAGTAAACTGAAATAAGGTAAGGTATGTATAATTTAAAAATCCTTTGAAAATTCGTAAAAATATAAGTAATACATATTAATATGAGATCAATGTAATCATTTTAAAATATAAAATAAAATAAATCACTTTTTGAAGAGTAAATTATTTTTTAATCTTCTTTTTGTCAGGTTTTTCTTTGTTAAATTTGTTTTTGAATAATTGTTTAAAATCATTTTAAATATGGTAATAGTAAAAGTTAAAAAAAATTAAAAATATCATGGGAACAAACTTTATGATAGTCGTTATCTTTTCGCAATATTTTATATGATATTTTATTTGATATCAATAAACTTAGTTCATTTTCATTTGTTATGAATGCACTCTCTTCTATTGGTCTCCTGCGTCACATGTGTTTCTTGACTCCGCTGTTGTTTTTGAAAATCACCGCCATTCAATCTTGGGTGCGTGCAGGAGACGCAAGCATATTTACATTGCTTGAGTTTTTTAATCAGTTTTTAATCTTTTAAATTTGACACTGATGATGGAGATTTAGGGGCTCCGAAACAGCTGTTTGCCATTTTATATATTTTTATTCGTGCTATTTTACGTTGTTCATTTATTTTTTAATATTACATTTATATCTTTCTTTTTACGCTCCCTTTTCCTTATATTCTAATAAGAATGCATATTCCTTTTCTAAAAAGGCCTATTTGTGTGGGCATAATGCAGGTGCGCATACTTGCAAGCATTTTAATTGATTTTGCCGGGCACTTATCTGGCAATAGTAAAAAGTATTTTGTTTTGTATTTACTGTCTTTGAAAAATATAACCGTAGCCTAATTGGTGATGATTCTATTCATATAAGATTCATGAGACGCAAATTGAATGTAAATCAGTTTATTTTTCCGGAAACTTTTGATGAATCTAAGGCTACTATAATACAGGCTGAATCATCAAGCATTGTGATGCCCACATAGACCAATCAGCGATTGTTGTCCATGCGGCGCGACGCGGCGTGGCCAACCGTTCTTCTCCTACGGGAAATTAAATGGCGGCGTGAGTCAGCCCGGATTGTAGGAGCCTTAATGAATCTGTTGTTGATGTCAGTGATTTCGTAATGTTGCTCCAAGACTCAAAAGTATTTCAGGAAAATTCCAGGCTCAATCTTACTCATAACTATTTCGGAATTTCATTTGCAAATTTTAAAATGCACCGATTCTTTTTTTTTTCTTTTCTTTCTTTTTGTATTTAATTAATAATTTTAACTTATTTGCTATCATTCCTGTATCTTAATCTGTTATTATTTCCAAAATAATACAATTGTTTTGTTTTGTACGTTTTTTCTTTGAAAATGTTACTTGCAAATTTGTATTATTATGTTATTTTGGAGGTATAATGGGGATGGGGAAATAAAGAATTATATTAATAGATTTATATTGTGTTTCAGATAATACACAATACTTAAATGTTGAGTGCAGGTGTAGGGAAACACCTGCACTCAACATTGGTGGTTGTTGTCATCCATAAACCCATCCACCATCCACCCATGGCACCCATCCACCATAAATATAAAGGAGAAAGCAATTTGCAAAGTTGGGAGCAGAGCGTTGTCATCCATCGTTGTCATCCATAAACCCATCTACCCATGGCACCCATCCACCATAAATATAAAGGAGAAAGCAATTTGCAAAGTTGGGAGCAGAGCGCAAGTGTAGGGAAACACCTGCACTCAACATTGGTGGTCGTTGTCATCCATGTTTGTAAATAAAAAAATATATTTTTTTTGTAATAACGTCTATATGCTTGTTTATTTTGTTGTGGCATTATGATATAAATGTTTCCGTGTTGTCTTTGTAGCCCTGGCAATGTTAGAAAACCATGCTTATAACCTCTTTATTTTTCTAATGTTATGTCCTTTGCATACTTATTTTGTTGTCAAATATCATGCCGTTGATGACTGATTTGACATTTTCTTTTCTTTCAGAACTGTTTGTACAGCTAGTATAACGTAATTTTTCTAGAAGCGTGAAATGGCATCATTGTCTTCAGCTAGTTCATCACTCAATTTAAGAAAAGATTATTTAGTCACTCTTGTTGGCTACATTTCCAATCAAATCGTGGGAGCCAAACTACCCTCGAATCGTCAAGTGTTAAGTGTTTTTAGGGTTTCGTTCATCTCACGAAACCCTATTGCTCCCGCTCCGTTGTCTGTCTGTCACAGAGCCATTCTCGAAAACTACGTAACTTACAGAGTTGAAACTTTGTGTATAAATCAGAATATCATCTGTGAAGAGCTGAAAATATTAAAATTTGAAAAATTCGTATTATTTTAATAAATAGAGATAAAAAACCAAAATTCTAACAGCCTTTTCCTATTAAATTGAAACATTTTTCGTTATAGGCGATGCCAAAAATTAAAAAATCCACGATGAAATTCCTTCTACAATAATTAGTTTTCTATCAGACGATTTCCACGTGAAAAATGAAATAAAAAGTTTCACCAAATGAAAAAAAATATAAATATGAAATAAAATTGATTGACGTCATAGTCGTAATAAAACGGAAAATGTCTAAGATTTCTCAATAATACAAGGAGTATGAGTATGTGTAAGTACGCAAAGCAGATTAATATCATGTCATTAGAGAATTAAAAAGAAAATCTGACGTCATATGGGAAGTTTAACTATTTTTTCAAATGTTTGAGAATAATACAAAGCGAGTATCAATATAAATAATAGAGAATAGTAAATATATGAGTTTGAGAAACATATTGAATCGTGATGAAAATCCGATTATGGAAATATTCGCATATTTTAACATTTTGAAGGTGTACAATTTGTTTAATTTTGAAATTATTTTTTTAAATATTGCATTTAGTCCGTATGACGGATATTAGTATGACAGAATATAATAGCGGGCTTGGCCCGCTAACCGACAGGTTTAGATATTCGAAAAAATGAAAAAAATAGACAGGTAAATTTTTATTTTA
Organism: Maratus michaelseni; assembly: GCA_963931845.1. Lineage (NCBI taxonomy): Eukaryota > Metazoa > Arthropoda > Arachnida > Araneae > Salticidae > Maratus > Maratus michaelseni. Next base: position 327,235,693 of record OZ007594.1, read on the forward strand.
TAAAAAACATGACTTTTTTTTTTTTTTTTTTTTTTTTTTTTGCTAAATGGAATTTGTTTGAATTTATTAAAGAAAGGATAAAGTGTTTTGAAAGGAATATTAAACGAAACCCTTTGAGCGATCTTCGATCACACTTACCCACTTGTTTCTACAATGTAAGAGTTGTAAATCTTACAACGAAAGAAAGCACAACACTGGAGATTCAAGAGGTTTCAATTTTTTGGTAGAAAGCTCGAATTCTTACTAGAAGATCTGACCATTGCATTGATAAGTTACTTAAACTCTATGATGAATGGAAAGTTTTACAGAAAAATTTAACTAGAGCTGAGGGCAAGGAAAAAGAAAACTTTTTGTGGAAACGATGGACGATCTCTTTGACATTCAGATGCTTTGGTAAAGATGAAATTTGAAGAGGATAAAAAATTCTTAATGTTTCAGCTCCAGAAAGGAAGGCCGGGTTCTATGGTTGGTGTAGATCAAAAACTAAAACACAAGGAAGAACGAGCGCTGAAACGCACTGCAATGGAAAATGCCAGGAAAAAAAGAACTTATGAAGAAATGGAAACAAATTTTTGTAATTATAAGTTTACTTTATCAGTAACTGACGATTCAGAATCAAGTAGCGAAAGCAGTGGTGCTGACGATGACAGTAAAAATTCTTCTATCATTGATCAGAAAATATCAGAAACAGCAACAACCGCAGCATCAACACCAGTTTCAGCCACTCGAGGTACATTGCAATTCTTTGCTCCCGTCTTTCTGAAGTTTTTGATAGATTCAAAATCACTGACCGACATGCGGTTTACATTTTGCTGCAGCAGAAGCTTTCGGGCGTGATACTGAAAACCTGGTAATAAATTGCACTTCTTTTCAACGCCTTAGAAAAGAATTTAGATAGGCAAGACACACAAAAATACAGAAAAAAAATTATCCTAAATGACTGTCAAGAATTGGTGTTGCACTGGAATGGAAAGCTGCTTCCAGCATTCACAGGAATTGAAAAGGTAGACAGACTGGCAATAGTAGCAACTTTTCAAGGCAAGGAGCAACTGTTGGGTGTCCCTGAAATCCCAACATCTTCAGGAGAAGAGGAAGCAACGGCTATTTACCAAACAGTAGAGAAATGGGGAATAGCTGACAAAATTCAAGCGCTTTGCTGTGATACGACCGCAAGCAACGCAGGTCGAATAAATGGTGCCTGCACAAATCTAGAAAAAGTGTTCAATCGCGCCTGTTGTACTTCCCTTGCCGTCACCACATGTATGAGTTAGTTTTGAGGAGCTGTTTCAACTCACTGATGGGTGCAACTTCTGGTCCAGACATGGCATTTTTCAAAAGATTTAGAGAAATTTGGACGAAACTGAATAAGAATGTTTACATGACTGGTAGCAGTGAAGTGCCTGATGATGTCCGCTGTACCCATCTTAGATTTCTTGAATACCACCATTCTACACAGAAACAACAGCGACATGATTACCGATAATTGTTGGAGTTAAAAATGATCTTTCTTGGTGGCATTCCGAAGAATGGGATATTGTTTCGTATACCAGGAGCTGTAAGTCATGCTAGGTGGATGTCAAAAGCAATTTATGCATTTAAAATATACATGTTTCAAGATCAATTTAAATTAACACATAGGGAGAAGAGTTCTATAAGAAGAATATGTACTTTTCTTGCTCGAGTGCATGTTCGGGCTTGGTTTAGGGGCCGAAGCAATAAAATTATCTTATCATGATTTCCTATTCATGTGTCAACTGATAAACTATCAGTCAAGCTGCATCTAAATAATTTTTCAACCATCTGTGGTACTTAGCTCCCGAAACTGTGGCTCTATCGATATTTGATAACAATGTTCCGATAGAGATTAAGTCAAATATGGCTCAAATTATGCTGGAATCCGATAAAGGTGAAAGACCGGAAGAAGAAAATAAACCGAAAAGGTATATTATGAACCAAAATGATTTTTCTTCCTTTTCAAACATCGAGTTTTCGTCTTTTGTAACTTCTGATACAAAAAAATTCTTCACGAGATTTTCTATCAGCACTGAATTCCTCAACAAAGATTCTTCAACATGGAAGAACGATCCTAGTTACAAAAGTGGACTTGAAAAACTTGAGAAGACGGCTGTTGTTAATGATGTGGCAGAAAGAGATGTCAAACTCATTCAGGATTACAATAACATGCTCACAAAAAATGAAACTGAGAAACAATTTGTTTTACAGATCGTTAATGAAAACCGTAAGAAATACCCAACTGCCACTAAATCCTCTCTTCGGAAAAAATAATGTTCAATCTCTAGTTTTCACAGAACACTAAAAAGTGTTCACATTGTTCAGTGTGGACACTGTTCATATTATGTTTTTGATGCTATAGCAATCATTGTTGGAAATAAAAATGTGTTTCTCTTATAGCGGTTGTGAGTTTTATTTAAAAACTAGTATATAACCCCGTCAAAAATGACGGATTGTCGATCCGCGTTTCATTTTCATAAGACTTCATACAAACAAACAGCATGAAGATTTATTATTGAAAGGTTTGTATTGTAGAAAAATACATTTTAAAAATGACAAATGATTTCTACAAATAAAAATAATGAGGATATATATACACACATATATATATTATACATATATATTTTTTTTACTTAGTATTACATTTCTAAAATAGTTCAACGATTGGACAAAACATTCAAATTAAATATTAACAAATAATCCATGTGTGAAAGTTTTTGTAAAAAAAGTGTTATCAATGAGTTTCTAAACAGCTAGACTCACCACATAACTGATTGTTTGTTTATATAAGCAAAATTAAATGCAAATTACGCTGTACTATGTGTTTCTTATATTTTAATTAACGTTTGGTAAGAAATAATCACTTTACAGTTTATGACCCATTATCCCGAAATCCAAAATTCGAAAATTTTCTAAATTAGAAAATTTTTACTAAATTTTTAGATTTTCTGAAATTTTTCGAAAATTTTACCAATTTTTAATTTTTTTTTTAGTCCATTGTGTTTCAATGTCTAATCACTCAAATATTGTTACTTCGGTGGCGGGTGAACACGATCCCCTCTTCCTGAAATTAAAAACAAATCATTTTTCTCTCAAATTTTATTTTAAAATTAATTTATATTACGATTCGTTAGAAACCAAAAAAAAATAGTTATATATTTATTTCATCAGGGGTGATTCGGTTCAAGTTTTCCTAAAAATTTAAGGCATTCGGTTTCGAAAATTTTTGTCTTCTGTCCAAAAATTCGAACATAAATATCTCGAATTTTGAACGATCGTCGCCGGAAAAATCAATTATGTCTATCGTTCACAGAAAAACAGTAGACAATTTCTTCAAATGATTGTGGAAACAACGTGAATTTCGTCAAAGGATCGAAAAAAAAAAAAAAAAAAAACGCAAATTTTATCGCAGGATTGCAATAAAAAAAAAAAAAAAAAAAAAAAAAAAAAGTTTATTTTGTTCACAAATCGCAGAAAAACGCGAATTCCGTCAGACTTACGAAGAAAACACAAATTTCTTCCAAGGACTCCGAAAAAGTGTAAAATTTCATCAATGGATCACAAAAAAAAAAATATATATATATATTCGTTAAAGGATCGCAAAAAAAATCCTCGAATTTCGACAAATAATCGCGGAAAACATGAATTTTTTCAAAGGGTCGCGAAAAAAAAGACACAAATTTCTTCAAAGCACTGAGAAAAAATTTCTAATTTCGTTAAGGGATCGCGAAAAAAGTGAAGTTTCGTCAAAAGATCGGGAAAAACCGCTAATTTCGTCAAAGAATCTCAGAAAAAACTCGAATTTTGTCAAAGGATCGTGATTAAAAGGCAAATTTCGTCAAAGAATAGCAAAAAACGCAAATTTCCTCAAAGGATCGCAAAAAGAAAACGCAAATTTCTTCAAAGGACTACGAAAAAACGCAAATTTTGTCAACGAATAGCAGAAAAAATGCAAATTTTGTCAACGAATAGCAGAAAAAATGCAAATTTTGTCAACGAATAGCAGAAAAAAACATGAATTTTGTCAAATAATCGTAAACTTAGGAAGGACCCGAAATCCGGAAAATTCCAAAACTCGGAAAGCCTTTTTCTCCCGAAGATTCCAGATAATGAGTTTTTACGATGGAAGTAATTTCAAAATCCTCCAGTAGATGGCGCCTGTATACTCAATCAACCTCAAATTCTCCCTACGAAATAAATCTCCGCTACTTCTGAAAAAAAAAAAAAACTTGCTTACAGAATTTTTTTTTTACAGAAATGGTGATATATATGTTTTATATGATATAGTTTTTGAAGGTTTTAAACAAAATTAAAATATTTAAAAGCTTTAATATGCTTTTACAAATATTTTAACAGCAGAATCGAATGTAGCATAGATTTTTTAGTAAGCCTAACATGGCGTTTAACTATGGTTGATTCGCAAACCGGAGTGATCGCACCCGGATGCGTTACAGACAGTTTCTTGCCTTTGGATTTTATTATATGGGATATCCTAATATTTTCTAACCTTTTTGACGATATTTTTGGTGTTTTTCAAATTAAATTTTGGTTATTAGGATTTAGAACGTTTTTAAACAAACATCTGGTGTGGGTTGCTTGGATCTGTCTACATGAACTTCTGTTAGAAGAAAAAAATTGTCAAGATAGGGAAGAATATACCATTTCTGAACGGAATTACTCGTTGAGTATGCAATGTTGCAACTTCAAGGCATTTGATTGTCGCCTTATAGCTGTCCGATTGAGTTAAAATTTTGCACAGCCCTTTTTTTTTGTTGATTGGAACAGGATTAGTCGGTGGGAGCAGGAAAATTTTTACTCTCAGAAAATTGCCTATTGCTAAGGGCCACCCTAATATATAAATATGGATATATATATATATATATATATATATATATATATATATATATCAACATTTGAACGGATGGTGGTTTTGGGGTCTGGGAGTCATGATTGGTGAAAACATACCAAATTTTTTTGGAATTGCTTATGGCTGAAATAGGTAGATTTTTGTAATGAAAGCTACCTAAAATATTTATCCTTACATCCCATCAGTAGCGTAGCTAAGGGGGGGGCAAGGGGGGCAGCCGCCCCGGGCGCCGCTGCCAAGGGACGCCAAATTGAGAGGGATTTTTAACCAAAATAATCTCTCATATTTTGACAATAAATAAAAATTGTTGACCTTTTTTGTGTGTGTGAATGTTTTCTTTAGTATATTCAAATAATGAAAGAAAAAGCTTCTGTAAATGTTTCTAGGGATGGCTCAACACACTTCGTATTTTACATGATTACGTACCTGAAAGGAGGCGCAAAATGATTAAATAGACGAGGGAGGGGCGCCCAATTGAGAGATGCATTAAATTAAAACTTTTAGGGAGATCAAAAAGGTCCAAGCGATAGTTTTGAGCAGTGCCCTAAGATGAAAACATTTTAAAAGGTCCTATTACTTAGCGCTTTAGATCTTCAGTTAGTCGAAATTAAGCATAGGTTATGAATTAATCATTATAATAAAATTTTAAAGAAATGCGCCAAAAATGGGGAGAAATGTTTAAAAAAGGGCCCTAGACCCCCCTAACAAAAATATGAGAATTGTGGCCCGAGGAGAGGAATTAATACAAAACTTTAAAGTTATGCATTGAGAGGGTGACACAATTAGGGAGGTGGAAAATGCACAGTGAAAAAAAGTTCAAGGGATCCCGGATTGGGCCCCAGGGTCTTAACTGGGATGTTAAAATGGGGAATAACTAAATGGAGAAAACGCCCCAAAATAGGAAAGATTGGATTGAAAGGGGGACAAGTTATTAACAATTTAGAACACAAAAACATAAAAAGTCTTAAAAAATTAAAAATCTGAGCCTCAGGTATATCAGGACCTGCCTTTGACTATCCACACCGAAATTTTCAGACTTCTGCGTGCATTAGATTTCGGACAGAGACAAACAACTTTCCTTTATTAGTATAGATAATTAAGTTCTTAAAATATTAAAATGCTGTATTGTCTTCTGAAATACACCTGCGTACATAATTTTTATAATTCTAATCTATCAGGAAGTGGGTGAAAAATCAATTAGAAAATTCCATTTTTACATTACAAAAAACAAGTTAAATGAAAAGGAAATAAATAAAAATGAATTCATGTTTTATAACTATTTTTAAAAACAAGCAAAATTTTGTAAAATAAATAAAAATAAAAATTCAGTAAAATTTTCAGAAAATGGCAGTCCATATCAGGGCTTAATTCCTGACAAAAAAAGTACCGGATACATAATATTCTGCAGTACTAACACCCGTAGCGTACCCCCCCCCCCTCCACCGTCACTCCAATCTGCATATTTATATTTCATACATTATTTTTAAATTTTAAAGCATTGTTTTTTTATTTAGCAAAATAAAAAATTTAAATACATCTATCTGCATTTTTAGCTATCAACTATTCCACTTTTTAGTTATTACTACTTCCAAATAGAAACCTTTGCCTAACCTTAATGTTAATTAATCGCATAATTCTGTGATTAAATAATCTCAGGATTATGATTCAGAAATAGTGTTAAAAAATAATAGTTCGCAGCTATGTAGAATAAAAAAAGACTATTCCTGTTTACTCTTTATTCTTATCAAAATAGCATTAAAATGATTTGAAATTAAAATAAATAAAATTTTGAATTTAAGACAGATTGAGCTCGAGCCTGCCCAAACCCGAAGACTGATATAAAAATAAAGATTGGAGATGGGAGGGAAAGGAAAGGGAAATTTAAGATTCGTTTTGCGGAAGTGTTACTGCACTGGGCTAGAGAACACAGTGTTTGAGTTCCGGTGAATTCTGGCCAATATTTAAATTTTTACTAAAAATAGAGAAGTACCGGAGCTAGGCTCCGGTGGGCTCCGGCGCAAATTAAACCCTGGTCCATATGCTAAACTTTTGGAGATTTAGTATATTGGAAATCAAATCCCTCGCTCGTTGTATTCGGGATTTATTATAAGTCAGATATGCTATTGCAGAGATCATTTGCATACTTTTTATGGCTAAGTCACAATATTATAAGTTTCGGGGACGCAACTGAAGTTACGCCTCTACTTTTAAACAACAAGCTCAAAAGTTTGTAAATAGTTTTTTAAATTGCTTTTAAAACCAGGATTATCCATCATGATTAAAAGAAAGCAAAAGAGACATAAAATAACATAATTAAATATGAATGGACAAATATATATATCTTTCTCTTTGGGCTAATCAAAGTAAAAATTTTATGGTAATAAAAGTTTGCAAATAAGGTGCACCGATGTAAATTTTAAGATGCAGTTTTTATTGATATTATTAAATGGTTTTGTGAAAGTTTTATGATTTAATCAAATAAAAACTAATTCTTTAGGTAAAATTCATTTTGTGTTAAAAATATTTCATTGAAAATCTTTTTAAAAAAATTTCAAAACCACACTTTTGTATAATTATAAACTTTTCGCAACATTTTTCTTTCATACTTTCCTTACAAATCTACTCTATAACTGTAAGGATCACATTTTCAATTAGTTAAAATGTCATGACAAATTTTTAAATAAAATACAAAAGACATTTTACTTAACTTTTTTGTTTTTAGAAAAAAAAAAACTATCTATATCGTATTTTTAATTTTCCGAAATGCATCTTAAGGATTTAAAAAAAAAAAAAAAAAAAAAAAAAAAAAAAATAACAGAAGTCAATTGAAAAATATTTGTTGTAGTTTTGTCACTTAGGATATATGAAACTCCTTGTAATTTTTAAAGAGTGTATGCACCTTGTAAATGAAACAAGGCAGCAGATTTTTTTTTTCCATAATCGGATTTAATTTGGAGGTTTTCGCAAACGTGATTTCTAGCAAATAATTTATTTTCATTGTTTTAATCATTGTTGCTACTGTCATACTCTTAAAACTACAGAGGTACATAGCTAAACATCTTGGAGATAAAAGTAGGTCACCATAAATAAAACTATGTCATAAATGAAAATGTCGTCATAAATTCGCGATAGCTGACAATTTTTCAAAATTCCCAAATATTGACGAAAATTAGGAATCTTCTATCATCGTGTTCCACGCATTTTACCTTCGTGTGTTTGAGTAAAATTCGTGTAATTCTTAAAAACAAGGAAGAGGAAAGCTACCTTTTCCTCCAGTACAAGCCGTATTTTGTTATTGGGGGAGGGGGGTGGGCGCAAAATTTCTTCCTGCCCCGGGCGCCAAAAAACGTAGCTACGCCACTGCATCCCATCAATAACAATTCAATTCTCTTTCAAAATGATTTTTAAAGTATTGTAAAACACTTTGATCCTTAACTGATGTGACAGTAATGGTCGCATAACTACTGTGATGAGCAGTCTCTATGAGTCCGCTTAATCGACAGATGAATAAAAGGCTCGATTAAGTCTTAGGATGCTATTTTTGTACTAAACTTTATGTACAGGACCATTATAATTAAAATTCACCTATTCAGAAGTCTCCAGCGATAGTACTGGAGCTCCAAGCGGAAACAAAAATTTTCGAAGATCTATAGTTAAATTGGAAATTACAAGTTAAACTGTGAAAATGGAAAAAGCAGCGCTCTGCGAGACCGCTAACAACAGTTAAGTATTAACTGCTGTGATAGTAACTGTCGCATAACTACTGTGAGCGGCCTCCGAGACCGTTCGATTTAAAGATGAATAAAAGGCTCGATTAATTCTAAAGAATCAGCGCCGGCGCAATCATCGGGCAAACGGGCCCACGCCAGTTGCGGTCTTGTTAGGGCCTCGAACCTCTCTATAAAATTTGAAATAATGTTGCCTCTGTGTAAAACAATAATATTTTTGTTCTAAATTTGTTTTAATTTGCTTTTTTTTTTTTTTTTTTTTTTTATGTGAAAAAAGCGAGGATTTAACTTTATTTCTTTCAGCCATGACCGCAACTGGCGTGGGCCCGTTTGCCCGATGATTGCGCCGGCGCTGAACCTCAATCGTTGCAATTGTCGGGGAATGTATAGAATTGAGGATCCTGAAAGTAACAGTGAACGCAAAAAATAAATTTTTAAAAACTAAAAATAATTATGCATATTACATGTGAAAGAAGTTGCATGGTATTTTTCATACATTTTATAATCTAAATGATAAATTATTCTATGATATATACAATTTAAAAATAATTTTTATTACTCCAGTATTGCAGTCAGAGACGTTGGGTACCGCTAGCTGTTTGCCAGGGCACCGAGGCTAACGAAAAAGACAGGCTACCGCGGTGCATTCCACTTATCTTTTTTTACAGACCGCTAGAGTGACGTGATGCTCTTTTCGTACACCTTCATTGGTGCATTCGAGCATCATGTGACTCCGGCGGTCTGTAAAAAAAGATATGCGTAAAGCACCGCGGTAGCCTATCTTTTTCGTTAGCCTCGCCAGGGCACCGCATGACGTTGCGCAGGCCCTGCTTAGGATGCTGTTTCTGTACTAAACTTTATGTACAGGACCATTACAATTAAAATTCACCTATTCAGAAGTCTCTAACGATAGTACTGGAGACTGGAACTCCAAAGGAATGAAAGTTAACTGGTGTTAGCGGTCTGACATTCCGCTTCTTTTTTCAATTTTCACAGTTTAAAGGTCAAGAAATTTAGTATGCATTCTTGTTTCTGCAATAGCAAGTTATTTCCTTTTTTTTTTTTTCAATCTGTGAAACAAAGTTTTCACTTAAAGCCCGAGGTCTGGTATAAATCACGGGCTCGGACAGAGCCCGTCTCGTCTCGTCTAGTCTCTATTGCCTATGTAAAAATGAAACTGTCGCCTCATATTTCTCGAAAGAGTGGTCGAAGGTCATAGCGATAACGATATGGACGTTTTTCGGTGTCTGAATTTGAATTATTGTTACTTTCGGGCAGTTAGAATAAAATAACACGAAAGTATAAATTTAATAAACCCCTTAACCTTTGACTTGACTTACGCTCTTCCAGTTTCTCGTATAATCACGTGTCGTCGATAAAGTGCATTAAAATCCTATCGAATACGTTAAGGTAGCCGTGTATTTTCACAGGTCAACCTGTCGAAAAAAATATAAACGTGATACATGTTTTGAATTAATCCGAGTTGTTACCTCAGGAAATATGTCACTCGTCACTGATGACGTAAATATTACGTCATGATCAGTCAATGACTGTACCGGGAATTACGACGGAAGAAATTTCCAGAATGAGCAGCAAGGTTCTAGGTATGGTGGATTATAAGTGTTGTTTGTTATGTAACAATTCTTCCTGATTTGGCAATTCCCAAACTTCCAAACTGGATGATATATCTTATACTTTATGTTGCTGTTTAATTGCATAGTGGCATTGTGTCACTCATGCAGTGGCGGAAGGCCAGTGATCGCTTAACTCTTTACATGATCTTTTTTATTTTTTTTTTCTATTTTTACGGAAAAACATATTTTGATATTTCCTGAGTGATGTAAAAATAAGTGTGGGGGAGAGCAAATATATTTTTAAAAATAATTACTTCGAATTTTTCGTCAAAATTTTGACGTTTATCTTAAAAAGTCCAAATTACCTGATTGAAAATGTGTGACAGATATGATATAGCCCACTTTAATTAATAAAATACGATATTCAGTTTGATGGGGGTAATGGAAAAAATAGTGTTTTTAAAGCAAAACTGTCGTATGTTGCAACTCCTCATTTATTTTTAACACTTTCCAACCTAGTTGAAAAGTGTTTATGACTTCGGTTTGTCTGTCCGTCTGTCCGTGCTCTAAGTCCCGTAAATATGCTCGGATTGCCTTGCAATTTTTATATGTTATTGTCGTTATCTATAGCACGTTCCCTATTTCAACTGAAGTGTGTAGCACTTATAGTTTTTTTACAGGGATACTCAAAAGAATTCCGTTACATTACGGTCTATGGGGAAAAATCATTTGCGGTTTATTTTAATGATGTTACACAATTGCAAACCCATTGTAATTGATATATATCCCTAAAAATATTTTTTTTTGCGATATTTCGAAACTTTGGCCCCTTTGCGGCGGTAAAAGATATTAACCATTTGGTGTAATATTTTGCGAATTTATTCCGTATTACCAATGGCAACTTTCCCGCACTATTATGTTTCGATTATATAAATTTCGGTTTTTTTCGACCCACCCTAGTGTGCGTAGCACTTATAGTTACTTTACAAGGACAGTCAAAAGAATTCCGTTACATTACGTCTATGGGGAAAAATCGTTTGCGGTTTATTTAAATAATGTTTCACTATTTTAAACGCATTGAAATTTATATATATCACTAAGGTGCATTACAAGAGGCTTACTACAGAATATTGTGTGTATAGCAGTCATCGTTCATTTACAGGGACACACAAAAGATTTCTCTACTGTCTGTTAATAATAATTCCTGGAAGTGCGTTTTAAGTTACTGAACGCGATTTTAAATTTAATTTACATTTTGTTTATTACGTGGTGTGTATAAATTCTGTAGATCGTATACAGGGAAGCACAAAAGTTCGCGAACACATTTCCGTTTATTGACAGAAACTCTAGAAGGAGAATTTTAAACTGTGCTACGCGTTTCTTAACTGAACTAAAATTTAGCATCCTATGTAGTATATATATATACAAATCTATAGATCATATACAGAGATGAATAAAAGTATTCGGATATTTTTCCGAATATTGTATACGTTGGAAATTCCTGAAATTATGTTTTTAAATATGTTATGCGTTTTTCAAATTGTTTATTTAGATGTTATATTTCAGCTTATTAAATGGTATGATTTGTAAAATTATTTTGGAAGCGTTGGAAAGTGTTACATAATGTATGCTTGACGCATGATTTTTCGTTCTTGTTATTTTTTTAATCAAGATCTAAAACAGGGCTGTCCAACGCGGCACTCTTTAAAGTGTCTCTTGTCGCCCTTTCCAACTTTTCTGGTTACTAGCTTTGAAAAATAAATAAAAATCCATTTTAACCGTTTGCTGCTGTTGGCAGTTCTTTTTAAATTAATTTTTAACTTATCAAAAAATATAAAAAATTAAAAATGTCAAAAAATGGTACCATGGTCCTTAGACAATTTAATTAAGTGTAGATGAGCGCAAATTTTATCCAAAAATGTTATAAAATGTTCAAATTACCATGCTGACCACGTTGAACAATGTAGTTTCTAGAAAATTGCGTTTAAAGTTTTAAAAGAGAAAAAAAAATAATATACTGATATATATTTTTCAAACACTTAATTTGCTATTCCTGCGCCATACTGGGTGCATCCTCCTGTACCATCTGCAACTTCAATCAGGAAGTAGAATCTTTTTCGCCAGTTCAGTTTTATCGGTCGTGCGTGCGCTCACGTTTTTGCTCATATCTTTCTTAATATTTGAAATATTACTTTAAATATTTTTGTCCATAATTCAACACACTACAAGAATTTAATTTCCGTCAAAAATAAATAAATAAACAAATAAAAAATTGATTTTTTTGAAAGTGGAGAACGTATGTAACACCTTAAGATTTATTGTGAATTTGAGTAATTCAATTTAATATAAATACAAAAATTTTTAAGCTCTTTTCATTGCAAATAAAATTATAATCTCATTTAAATGCTTCTTCGTTGACGTATTGACGTTAATGTTAACCAAATTAATGTTTGATATTTTGTGCATATGTTTTCAAATGTTTTATTGCCAAAACTGTTTTCCCAGTTAGCATGCGTTGGAACAGCTAAGTTTCTGGATTATTTTAAATGGTTTTCATTGTATTCTTCAAGAATTTTGGACTAAACAAGTATGGCGATCTGTATCAAACTGTTGTACTCATTTTATTTTGAAATTCTGCTTTTATAAAGTCTTATAAAAAAAAAAATCGAATTAATTTTAAAGATTTTTTGAGATGTCGGAAGGTATCAAATCCTGGTTGTCCCCCCATTGGCTACAGCCTTGTGCATGTGCATCGTATTAGACATGCGTGTGTATTGCCACCACTACTACAGTGAGATAATATTGGTCCATATTTTGAGTTATTTGAATATTGGCGCCCTTCATTGTTTTCTACAAGCTCAGGTGCTCTCCTACCTAAAGGTTGGACAGACCTGATCTAACATATATAGGGTAATTTAGATAAACTCTCTAAACTTTCTATGCACTGAAAAATTTTTTAGTTCATTTCAAGCAGAGCTCGGAAGTAGCACGCTACAAGTAGCGAAACTACAGTAGTAGCTACTTTTTACAGTAGTCTGTAGTGTAGCGCACTGCATTTTGAACAATGTAGTGTAGAGATTTGCTCGATACAACAAATCAGTAGTTTGTAGCGATAAACGACGCTACTTTTAACGTTACTTCAAAGGGGGAAAAAGGTGCCATTCTACAAATCACGTTGCCGAAACTTGCTTCTTTATTGTAAAATTTGTTCTACTGAAAAATTTGCGAATCTGAGCGGCAAATCTCAGTTGCATCGTATAGCAACGCATCGCATGAAGTCAAAGATTTTTACCATTGCCACTTGCTGCTAAACTCAAGTACTAACCAACCAAAAGAGATAACTTTTTTTGGTGGCAACACTTGTCTATTTATTCATTACTAGCAAGCTACGCCCGTTACGCTGGTCAGTTTCTTTTAACGAACCTTTAATCAAACAAAATATTGACATTTCATAAATAACTTTTATATTTTAACAGAATAATAAGGCTACTATAATTTGTGACTCGTGCTATAGCCAATATACACGTCAGGACCGTCGCCCTTATCATTATCTTTTTACGCATGAAGGTTTCGCTATGGTACTCCATTGGAAAATTTGGTAATTTTTTAAATTCAATATTTGAAAAACGGCATAATCATTAGATTTGAAATTTATATCAAGAAAAATACAATTTTTTACCTTTCAAACGCAGTTTGTCTAACAATTTTCTGACAAATACTTTTTGAGCTATCATTTTTTTCAGTAACTTCAAATGTTTCATTTTCCGAGATTAATCTGGTGCAACAATTAGCGAAAAACTCAGTCGTCAGCAACGCATAGTTTTTTATTAAAGAGGCTGTTGGAGCAGGGATTGTCACCACCAATTTGCCACCATCACTTTTGAAATCGGTTCCGTGGTTCCAGAGATTCCATAGAAATTGTAATTTAGAATGACTTCAGAACGCTTTTCGCTCATTTCACCCATTTAAATTTCGATTTTTTTTTTAAATTTATTCTTAGAGAGCATTTACATCTTATAAGTAACTACAATGCTAAATTTCAAATTTCTTGCCCCTTCAGTATAAAAAAGTCGCAATTTTCGAACATTTTTCGATCCTGCACACCATTGATGTTAGTGGCACCGACATAAATTATAACCTATGTTGGAGTAGGGATTGTTCCCATCAATTTGCCACCATTACTTTTGAAATCGGTTCTGTAGTTCCAGAGATTTCATAGAAATTGTAATTTAGACTGTTTTTAGAACGCTTTTCGCTCATTTCACCCTTTTAAATTTCAATTTCTTTTTTATTTTGTTCTTAGAGAGCATTTACATCTTATAAGTAACTACAATGACAAATTTCAAATTTCTAGCTCCTTCAGTATAAAAAATAAAAATAAAACTGCCCAGTTAAACTGAGGGCATTGAGTTCACAGGCTATTCACACTAATTGTATATTATACTCTTATTTCAAAGAATTTGAAATAAGCCCATCGAAAAATAAAGAAATAAACAATATATTAAGGGGGGGGGGGTCATCCCCCTGTTATCCCCCCCCCATAGTTAACTAATGAACCCCTTAAACTAATCAGGTAAATCTCTAATTACAATGAATATATGTACAAAATTTGAAGAAAATCGGATAATTCTGCATGAAAAACCCATTTATATAAATTAAGGCGGCATTAGCCCCCTCCGTTCCCCCCCCTTTATACTTAACCAATCAATCCCGAAAACTAATCAGGAAAGCGTCTTAACCCAATGAACATATAAACAAATTTTGAAGCAAATGGGATAATTCTGCATGAAAAACCCATTTATATAAATTAAGGGTGGGGATTAGCCCACCCGTCCCCCCCTTTATACTTAACCAATCAATCCCGAAAACTAATCAGGGAAGTGCCTTAACACAGTGAACCTATAAACAAAATTTGAAGGAAAACGGAATAATTCTGCATGAAAAACCCATTTATATAAAATAAGGGGGTATTAGCCCTCCGTTCCCCCCCTTTATACTTAACCAATCAATCCCGAAAACTAATCAGGGATGCGCCTTAACACAGTGAACCTATAAATAAAATTTGAAGGAAATGGGATAATTCTGCATGAAAAACCCATTTATATAAATTAAGGGGGGTATTAGCCTCCCGTTCCCCCCCCCTTTATACTTAATCAATCAATCCCGAAAACTAATCAGGGAAGCGTCTTAACCCAATGAACCTATAAACAAATTTTGAAGCAAATAGAATAATTCTGCATGAAAAACCCATTTATATAAATTAAGGGGGATTTTCCCCGCGTTCCTCCCCTTTATACTTAACCAATCAATCCCGAAAACTAATCAGGGAAGCGCCTTAACACAGTGAACCTATAAACAAAATTTGAAGGAAAACGGAATAATTCTGCTTGAAAAACCCATTTATATAAATTAAGGAGGGATTAGCCCCCGTTCCCCCCTTTATACTTAACCAATCAATCCCGAAAAGTAATCAGAGAAGCGTCTTAACCCAATGAACCTATAAACAAAATTTGAAGGAAAACGGAATAATTCTGCATGAAAAACCCATTTATATAAATTAAGGGGGGATTAGCCCCCCGATCCCCCCCCTTTATACTTAACTAATCAATCCCGAAAACTAATCAGGGTAGCGCCTTAACTCAGTGAACCTATAAACAAAATTTGAAGGAAAACGGAATAATTCTGCATGAAAAACCCATTTATATAAATTAAGGGGGGGGATTAGCCCCTTGTTCCCCCCCTTTATACTTAACCAATCAATCCCGAAAACTAATCAGGGAAGCGCCTTAACACAGTGAACCTATAAACAAAATTTGAAGGAAAACGGATATTTCTATGAAGAGTTATCGCATTACGTACGTATACATACATACATACAGAACCGGCTGGCAAGCTCTCAGGGCTTGATAGCTAAAAAATCGCAATTTTAGAACGTTTTTTGCTCCTGCACCCCCCTGGGGTTAGTGGCACCGACATAAAATATAGCCTATGTTGGAGCAGGGGTTGTCACCATCACTTTGCCACCATCACTTTTGAAATCGGTTCGGTAGTTCCAGAGATTACCCCCTACAAACAAACAAACAAACAATCTTTACTCCTTTATAATATTAGTATAGATATAGATTAGGTCTTCATGTTTTGACGCCGGGTTTCTTATTATTCGGAAATGCGTTATTTACAGATTTATTTATTGTTAGGTGCGTTCGTAATTATATAAATACGTAGCACCTATAGTCGTCGCTTGGTCCGTCCGTCTGTCTGTCTGTCTGTCCGTCTGTCTGTCCGTCCGTCTGTCTGTCTGTCCGCATATAACAACTCAAAAACTACCCAACCAAATGGTTTGCAATTTAAAATATATTATCTTTACAGAATTTTGTCGAGACATTTCAAATTTTATTAAAATCGAATCAAAACTTTAGGAGATATTAATAAAAATATTTATTAAGAAATTTGATTTTTTTTTTAAATCGGTGCTTTTTTTGTTATAGGAGCTTCCGATGGATGTTAAATCATCAAGCGACCGAGATACTTATTTTATGACAGAAATTAATCTGCAGACGATATAATTCATTTCACGGAATTAAAAATCATCAAGATCTGAATATTTGTATAACTAGCTGATACATATATATCTGAATATTTATATAACTAGTTAAGATATTTGTATGAACAGTGTCATAAAATATATACTTAACTAGCTGTTTAACCCGTTCTACGCACGGGATATCATGAATTTAATTCTAAAACGTGCGTACGAACGCACCTCGTTTGTAACGTTTGACGTACAATTTCCAACTTGTTTTCATTTAGAGTTGTTTTTCTGTAATTTTCTAGATCCTTATATATTATTTCTCCTGTCAACATCCCTTTTACTCAGAAAATATGAAACGCAGAACAACGAACGAGATACCATATGAAAGGTTTTAGAACAGGCTTCTGACATAGCCCACTTAACAATTCGCTAAAACATGTTTTTGATTAAAATTTGATGAAATTAAAAAATTAAATCGGCATTGCTTTCATGAAAGAAATGAAAGGTTTTCCTGAAATTATTGTTGCCCAAAAAAATAAAATACCATATTATATGATGCTCAGCAATTATTATAAAAAACACCGCACGGGTTTATTTTATACTTATGATTAAAAAGCGAAATTGAAATTGAAATGTTTAGATTTATATTTCTAAGTCCCATGTTTTCCCGAAGCGGATAACGTTATCCTCTAATGCAGTCAAAATACGATTGCTATTTTAGGTAGATTTCGTAAGAAATACTACCTATTACATTCTCACCTAAGTTGGAAATTTTGAAAAATTTTTGCAGATCTAAGCCGATCATGACTCCCAGAACCCAAAACCACCCCCAGTTCAAAACTTTATATATATATACTATATCTATCTATCTATCTATCTATCTATCTATCTATGTCACTTTTTTCTGACCACGATAACTGGAAAAATTCTGCATTAATCTTTTACAAACTGATACATAAAATCAAGGGGCATAAAATCTCGGTCAAGTTCGTTAATGGGCAAAATCGAACCAAGGGGGGGAGGGTGGGGGGGCTTTTTGTGAAAACAGAAAAATCCTCATAATTTCTTTATTATTATACGTATCGAATCCGTTTAAAGTTATTATTACTTCTAGGAGAAGGGCCGAAAATGTATGTATGACAGATTTTTGATATAATTAAAAATGGCCCCAAGGGGGGGAAAAAAGGGGGGTTTTAGAAGAAAAAAAATCATAGCTTCGTCAATTCACAAGATATCAAATTCGCGTAAATTTATTATTAATCCTCTTAATATTATCTAAAACTTTTATATTGACAAGTTTTTTATAGGACCAACCGTTATAGCAAAAAAAAATTAAAAACAAAAAAAATCCCTGCCGGCTCCGCCTGCAAACAAGTTATTTTTCGAAGTAGGCGGTTCCAACTCCCGCATATTTTCGAAAGTGATACATAAAATCAAGGGGCATACAGTCTCGGTCAAGTTCGTTAATGGACAAAATCGAACCAAGGGGGGGGGGGGGCTTTTTGTGAAAACAGAAAAAAACTCATAATTTCTTACTTATGATACGTATCGAATCCGTTTGAAGTTATTATTACTTCTAGGAAAAGGGCCGAAAATTTATGTATGACTGATTTTTGATATAATTAAAAATTGCCTTAAGGGGGGAGGAGGGGGGTTTAGAAGAAAAAAATTCATAACTTCGCCAATTCTCAAGATTTCAAATCAAGATTTTAAATTTATTATTAATCCTCTTAATATTATTTAAAACTTTTATATTGACAAGTTTTTTATAGAACCAACCGTTATAGCAAAAAAAAAAAAAAAAAAAATTAAAAAAAAAAAAATCCCTGCCGATTCCGCCTGCAAACAAGTTAGGTTTCGAAGTAGGCGGTTCCAACTGCCGCATCATCGTAAAAAGGTCATTTCTTCCGCAATTCCCGACAAACAGGCGCCCCACGGTCTGCGTCTTCGAAATCTACCTGTGCTTGTAGGCCGAGCCGTCAGGGATTTTTTTTTTCTCGCGCGTGCCTTTAGCAATCTTGGATCAGTTTTCAGTCTAACTTTGATGGAATAAATTGGATGATATTCTGGCTTGACTAACAACTAAATGTTGTTTGCAGATATTTTTATCCTTGCTTTTTCTTTAGAAGTTTAAACCTGCATCTAATAAATATTACATATTGATAAAAAATGATACTTCTCTATTATCCTGTCGACCACTTTTCATAACAAAAAACTATCGCCAAGTAAACGGGAGAACGTTGCCATTGGAATATATATATATATATAAAAAAAAAAAAAAAAAAAAAAATAAGAATTTAAGGACACAATTGTTATTTTAATTAATAAAATAACTACTAAATCGGTAAAACCTAATGAAAAATACACGCAAATGTCGAATGTAAAACCACTAGATGGCGTAACAAACACGCATAATGATTCTGACATCAAGTAAATGGGACTGCATTTTTGGCGTTTAATCTAACAGTTTGGCGGTAGTTTTTTGTTATGAAAGATCGACGGGATAATAGAGAAGTACCTAGAAAATATTAGATTTCAGTGCGAAATCTTCGCACGGGTCCTCTGGTTGTAATATATATTTAATTTTGCTACACATTTTCTAATGTGTGTATATAATAATATTTTGGAGACAAACACAAAACATTTCCTTGCATGTTCTCTTTCTTAATTTTTTAATGACCTCCGTGATATCGCATTCATTTAATTGTATCATGGCTGACGCGATATAACGAGGGGTCGTTTGATTATTTAATCCGTGTCTTCAATTTCTAGTCAAAATTGAACTCTTTGGCAAAATCGGAAAGTAGCGAAGTAGTGACTACTTTTGAAATGTAGTTTGTAGTCGCTACTTTTTAAAACAAGAAGTTGTAGTTAACTATATTTTCGATAAAGTAGTAGTGTTGTTCGCTACAACAAAAAAGTAGTTTTTCCGACCCCTGATTTCAGGCATCTGAGAATCTTACTGTTGCTCCAAAAACTCGAAGTCTCAAAACAAAAAAAAAATCCCTGAAGGCTCGGATAGATTTCGAAGACGCAGACCCTGGGGCGCCTGTTTGTTGGGAATTGGAGAAGAAATGACCTTTTTGCCATGATGCCGGAGTTAGGACCACCCACTTCGAAATCTAACTTGTTTGCAGGCGGAGCCGGCATGTATTTTTTTGTCTTTAATTTTTTTGTATAAGGGTTGGTCCTATAAAAAACTTGTCAGTACAAAAGTTTTAGATAATATTAAGAGGATTTATAATAAATTTAAGCGGATTTGATATCTTGTGAATGGACGAAGTTTTGAAATTTTTTTCTTCTACCCCCCCCCCCCCCCTTTGGGCCATTTTTAATGATATCAAAAATATGTCATACATAAATTTTCGGCCCTTTTCCTAGAAGTAATAATAACTTTAAACGGATTCAATACGTATCATAATTAAGAAGTTATGGGTATTTTATGCCCCTTGATTTTATGTATCAGTTTGGAAGAGATTTGTGCAGAATTATTGACGTTATCGTGTCCATAAATAAGTGACATTATATATATATAAGTTTTGAACTGGGGTCTGGTTTTGGGTTCTGGGAGTCATAATCGGCGTAGATCTGCAAAATTTTTTCAAAAATTCCAACTTAGGGGAGAATGTAATAGGTAATATTTCTTACGAAATCTACCTAAAAGGGGGAAATAGATAACCTTTATAATATATTTTTTATAGGCACCGTATTTATATAGGTCATAATCATAGCTAGAACTGTAGGAAACAAAACTGTAGGAAACATACGTGAAAAATTGCTTATAGCGTTCATTTTATCGTCTTCATATTAACATGGTTTATTTGCCTACAGACACAGTTTACTTGAAGTTGATATTCCAGCTCTGGCTGCAAGATAGCACAGTATTTTAAAAATAATAAGAATAAACTTAATGAGCTTCTGTGAGGAGGCAAGGGGGAAAAAATATGTAGCACACTGTTTGAACCCGGATACTTCCATTGTTTTCCTAAAACTGGACCTTGACATTGAAATAACGGTGCAAAAACAAAGACATGCTACTGATTATCAATATAATGAGGGTGTTATGCATGAAGGGAAGCACAACAATCCAATGTGTGCGGTTATTCCAACGCAGATTAATAGAGGCTATTGTTTTTTGCGAAGTATATAACTCGACGTGGAGTGAAAAACCTGACTTTAGTGAAGTGGAAAGACTAACAACTTCAAAAAACAGGTTCAACGGTTTTAAAATAGTCTAATTCAATAACATTTAAATGAATGATTCTTCTGCATGTTTTTCCAATACCAACCTGTTGTATTAAGAGGTTATGGGAGTTTTTCGGCATGAAATATAAGCATATTTTGATTTTTTTTTGTTTTTTTAAATGTCTACGATAATTATAATTATTTTATATATATATTTTTTATATTTAGAAATGGGGTAGCATGTACGTTTTTTTTTCTAAATAAATAAATAAATAAATTAATTAATTAATAAAATATACATGTTTTGAACTTCAAAAAATATAGTTCATAGTAACTATTTAATAAGTTTTCTTTATATCTAAGGAATGAGGCAGAATGTGTTATTTCATAAAAAATACATACTTTAAATTTTCGAAAAACACAGTTTATTAAAAAAAAATAGTCTATAACAAATATTACAAAGTTTTATAATAACTATAATTTTTTTTTTTTTTTTTTCTGGTGGCAAACGTAACTTTGGTGTTATGTTCACATGTGTAGACAAATATCGCATAGATTTATTTATCCGTTGTCACTCATATTGTTGTTTATTGCAAACACAACATTAGACAATGGCAATACCACTATCTAT
Organism: Maratus michaelseni; assembly: GCA_963931845.1. Classification (NCBI taxonomy): domain Eukaryota; kingdom Metazoa; phylum Arthropoda; class Arachnida; order Araneae; family Salticidae; genus Maratus; species Maratus michaelseni. The sequence continues at coordinate 327,257,222 of OZ007594.1, forward strand.
TCCAAAGGCCAACAACAGAACAAGAAGAAAATGGGATCGGACACGATGAACATGATTATGTGGCCTTTTAATGAATAGTTGCCACGGATTAAATACCACTATTTTCGATTAACAATCTCCGTATTATTTAAGCACAGAATTCTGCGAATTACGCATAGATTTATTTATCCGTTGTCACTCAAATTGTTGTTTATTGCAAAAACAACATTAGACAATGACAATACCACTATCTATTCCAAAGGCCAACAACAGAACAAGAAGAAAATGGGATCGGACACGATGAACATGATTATGTGGCCTTTTAATGAATAGTTGCCACGGATTAAATACCTCTATTTTCGATTAACAATCTTCGTATTATTTAAGCACAGAATTCTGCGATTTAATAAGGCGAATTACTATTCAAAAATAGTGCTATTCAAAGTCCGTAATATTTGGCACATATGCTGTGAGAATTTTACCACTATCTCACTAGAACCCATGTATATTGCTCAGAATCCAGTATGGGAAGATCCCATGTATAAGAAATTCTGCTCGAAATATCGGCTAAGTCCAACTCTCAGCAGCGGTATTTCAAATGTTCCGCTCCATCTTCCCCGATAATTACAGTTGACACTTATAGTGACACTTGGTTGAATACCCAAGGCGGCACGGTATCCCTTACAACTCTCTGAAGACCAGCTATATAGGAAACCATAAATTTTAACAGTACAGCGGTGCAATCTCTTCTCATCCTATGAGAGTGAACCTTGTAAATGATTTCACGTTCTAGCGCTCTGAGTGGCGAATGAAAGAGCCCTTGATTTCTGCGACCTAAACGTAGGTTATACAAGTTGATGGACAGAGATTTTAACGGATAGAGATAGAGAATCAGTTAGGTTCAGAAATTTAGCTTCATTTCATAGACTGATGGAATCTCAGTTGAGATCTTATTCTTCAGAGATCGCCAGATTCCCGGTGCAGATAATTATTTTCGAGCCGTCATCAGGGCCTGATTACCAACGGGACACACGTCCACCAGTAAAAAAGAATATATTTTTTTTCCTTATACATGACAGTAATTTTGCATGAATAGGGCGGTTTAATAACACGAAAATTTATTTTAGATTTTACTGGTGGAAGTGTGCCCCGTCGGTAATCAGGCCCTAGCTGTCATGGCTTACGTTCCGAGGCTGTGACTCTCAGCCGGAATCTGAAAGAGAAAGAGCGTCCACCTAAGACTGTTAAGAGCCTAAATCAGTCACGCGAAAAAATGTGCAAGCCAATGTTAAGTCTATGGGAAGGTTATTCCGCAATTTCTCTCTCGCAATTTAATATTTTTAAATGATTTTTTTGCATAGGATAGCTGAGGTCGATGTCTAACGTGGTTAGTTTCTATTTCTTCGATTTTGGTTCCAGTTTTTTTACATAAGGGTACTTTCACTTTCAGAACCGGTTCAAACCGGTTCCAAAATTGAAAATGTCCGCTTATAAAAAAACTGTAACCAAAATCAAAAAAGTAAAACCTAACAACGTTAGAGATCGACCTCAGCTATCCCATGCAAAAAAATGCATTTAAAAATATTAAAATGCGAGCGAGAAATCGCGGAATAACCTTCCCATAGACTTAACATTAGCTGAAGCGTTTCTTCGCGTGACTAGTGTAGGCTCTTAATAGCTAAAGGAAAGTTGATGTCCTGTCCACGAAAGAGCGTCTTCTCTCGAGTGTTTTACAAAAGAAGTTTAGCCGAAACTTTTAAGAGGGATCGAAGACCTCTCGAGAAATTGAACTTTACGAACTCTGTCGTTTGTGATTTTCCCTGAACTCAGTGGTGTGTTTAAAGGACATTTTCACTAATTAGCCCTTCTGATTGAAAGCTTTATGAACTCTTTTTGTTGTGAATCTTATTTAATCAAGAATTCCTTTATATATTATCTATTTTTCTATAAAATATAATCTTATTCTGATTTTAAATCAGAACGGATCTCTGAAATTTACGCTACCATCTCATAACCAACACCAACCTCCGTCACAATCCACCTAACTCTTTGTACCACCGTGTTGCATATCTGCAACGTACCCAAAAATCAATGTTATTGCCAAAGTGAGCTTTAAAAGACGATTTTATTGATTGCGGCTCTCTTCCAAAACTGCACTTAATATAAATTGTTCGTAAAATCCCCAGCAAAAGTTTTATACCAAAGTTTAATTTATCACGTGAGCTGTTTCACATGGTTATTGATAAAATAAACTATGAATTTAGTGAAATTAAAAAGGTTTAAGAGGTCCAGAAATATATTTTTCATAAAGGTAAGTTTATATTAGAGATCGACAGAAACAGGTTTTAAGACCGTAACCGAATTTCGGTGATCTTCACACTTTCGGCCGAAACCGAAACCGAAAGTGTCACAAAATTTAAAAATTGATTAATACACACATAGCTGCATGTAATTATTAATTAATTAACTAATTAATTAATAATTAATGAATAATAACTAATTACGCTACTAATTAATTAATAATTAATGAATAATAACTAATTACGCTACTAATTAATTAATAATTAATGAATAATAACTAATTACGCTACTAATTAATTAATAATTAATGAATAATAACTAATTACGCTACTAATTAATTTATTAATTATGCTTGTATTGAACCATATTTCTAACAAACAAACCTACATATATATGTGTGTGTATAAGTTTCAAACAAAAAATGGAAAAAGAATAATACAACTTTTACATTTTATTATTTTATAACAACTAACAATTATAGGCATTTATCAATAATTAATTATCAATGTAGTTAAATAATGCAAAACAAATTCAATAATGAATATTTAATTTTTAAATATATTCATATTTTCAGTTCGTTAATATCTTGCATTTAAATTGTTTAAGTATAGAGTTAAGTATTGGTTAAGTAAAAGTAATTGTTTAAGTAAAAGTTTAAGTAAAGGGTACAAAAGCTAAAATAATTTGTTCAATTTGACTAAAAAAGGAAAATTAGTATTAAGACAACATTTTAAGCCAAGAAATTATTAATTATAAACTTTATTTTCCATTTCAATATTCTCAAAGTGAGACATGTTTAACACTATTTTGTACTTTAGCTAATTTTAAATATATATGTAAGGATAAAAATGTAACAGTTGTCAATTTTCTTTTAGGATGTGCACAATAAGATCAAAATAAATATTTGCCCACTCACCCCCCCCCCCCCCCCCCAAAAAAAAGAGCTTTGCCACTCCCTGCCTTCCTAAGAAAGTATTGAAATGGCACCCCTGTTTGAAAATTTTATCTCCGGTGCCAAGCTGACTCTCTGTGCCTTTATCCAAAACTATTTTTGTTCATATAAAATAAAACGTAATTAATTTAGCAATAAGACAGAAATAGTTTCCAATTATACGAATTTCATCTATTAAAAAAATATTTTAAGTATACATACCTCGATACATCTTTTGTAATAAATTTCGTAAATATTCATATGTTCTAACAATACCTTTCTCATAAAGCATTCGAAACAATCTGGAGTTTTAAAGTAAAAATTTTCTATTACTGTTGAGTTTTCAACTTTTAAAGAGCACGTGATAAACGTCTTTTAAGTTTAGTCATATATGCATTGCTTGCTTTATAATTTACACTCGCATCATGGATCAGTCATGACTGATAATGATAAACAGTGGAGTTCACAGCAATAAACAGCGTCTCATTTGAGCCGATACAACTCATATCAATGAGTAAAGTTGAAAATTTCCGAAAGAAGGTACGAGATTTTGAAATACAGATAGTTTCGGTCGAGTTTCGGTCAGGCCGAAATTTTGGCAGCAGTTTCGCCGAAAACGAATATTCGGCGAAACTCCGATTTTGCGCCGAAACCGAAACCGAAATTTCGGTCGATCTCTAGTTTATATATTTTACAATTTTGAATTAAAAAAATTACAATATTTATGAGAATTATGTAATTTTTCTCTTGTTGCAAATATGAAACAAGCATCTTTTCGTCAATAATTTTTTTTCTTTTTTTACATGTTTGAAAAGAAGTATTGTAACATCTGAGAAAATATTTTTCAAATTGGAGTTGTTGCCCTATACAAAGAGTTAATGTGAATCCTTAAACTTTAATTGCTCGCGTATTTTGTACACATTGGATGTGTAACGCCTCCTCTATGCCGACCCGATAATGTTGGTAAGTGGTAGCAAATCGAATCAAAGGCAAAGAGAAATCTTGTATAAATTAGAAAATAGAACCTTTATTGTAAAACGATATCGATTCTTAAATTAATATATACAAGGGGAAGTTACATCATTTAATTATTTTTCGTGGATCATCAGCTAATTAATTGTCTTTTAATTAATTGTCTCTTGACTCAGAGTCTAACTCTATCAACAATGGTCTTTGCAAAGCACAGTCTGTCGTAGTTTCTAAGTACAGTTCGCGCGAGCCTAGATGTACCCGTTCCGTTCCTCGGAATATCTTCGATCTGCGATAAATCAGAGTTGAGAACTCCTTCCCTAGCACTTGTCGTGCTTTCTCTTCGTTGGGGCTCTTCTTGATACGGGACGTATCAATCCGATAGAGGCCTCTCTAGCGTTTCAACTACGCTAAGTCCGAAACAGATGTTTCTAACTCTCTTTCCTGAGAGTAACCTCTCTCGTTGAGATCTTTTCCAAAACTCATCTTTCTAACCTTCAATCTCTCACAGGGGATTTTTCACTAGGGGCGGGGATTTTGTCGAGGCGGAGCATCTAGAAACCCTTCAGCCTCTCAGCAACTTTGGGATACGTCATTCCTATTTATAACAAGTCCGTTATTGGATGTTCTATGACAAAGGGCATAGAATCGTGTGCAGACATAAATTCGGGTGCAGAGTTCGTCTCCCCTTTCAGATGCTATCTCTGCCACGGCCTCGGCATAGATCAAAGTACAAGGCCCCTGCTTGGGTGACCCTTTTCCGATACATCAATGTCCGAGCGTTTCACCCGCAGCACAAAAGACATTCGGCGTTTTGCCTTTCTTCAAAGCTACGCTACCGTGGGAAGGTATGCAGGGAAAAGTTCCTTCTAGCGTTCTCACGAGAAAGTTTAGGATGACACACACTGCACCTGGGTGAAAAGACTCAATTCTTTACAGATGTAACAAATTTAAATATGAATTTTGTAAATGTGCATTGTTTTAAAATATTGTCACATATGCCTATGTTAAGGATTTTTCATAATATTGTAATACATGGTAATTGTATTTGATTTAAAATTAATATTATAAAACAATTTATTTTCCTAGAAGTACGTATATGATGCACAAAATACACCGCACGGGTAGTTTCGCTGTGTAAATTCATAGGCGTAGTCAACTTTTTGTCCGGTAAGAGATAGTACACAGTTTTTTTTTTTTTTTTTTTTTTTTTTTTTTTTTTTTTAACTTTAACATGTAAGGTACAAACAATACCTTATCTTGTAAAACCTGCTAAAAGGAAATTTCATAAGACCGGAAATTTTTTCGTTTTAGACAAGTTTTCGCCTTAGACGATATAATTGTGGAGTATTCCTTCTTCTCTTGAAAGAGGTCCGGACGCAAACAAATTTTCTGCGTTTTAAAAAGGTAAAAATAAGATATTTTAATCTTCTTGGAGGCTCTTATAAGCGTGGTATCCTGAAGTCATATTTTTAAGGAATTTTTTTATATTTCTTACACAGGCCTATCGCAGGAACAGGGTGTCCTGTTCGCAATATCAGATTTAATAATCCGTTGTAAAACAAACGTTTAAAATATTTTAATTAACGGAAAACGGGTAGAAATCTTTCATCACTTGTGTGATATTTTAGAAACAAAATGGCATAGAAACATTAGAGATCTGTATGGGCCTGGCCCAAGGTTCGTCGCCAAATAAGTTCGTCTTTGCCGAAGATACCAGAGATAAACTATCACATGGTGAGTTTTTTGTCGTTTTAATCCGGAAAAACTTGTTTATGAGGAAATATCCGATATCTCCTATGCTAGGATAGTACGTGTGATTGCAGCTTTAAGAGCCTACACTAGTTAGCATACGACACTGGCAAGCTAAAGCGTTCCTTACAAATTTCTTGTTTGCATTTCAATATTTTTAAATGATTCTTTTTGCATATAGGACATATAAATTCGAAGGTTAGCGTGAAAGGTTTGTACTTTTTCTATTTCTGTTGCAGTTTTATTTTGAGGACACTTTCAAATTCGAAACCGGTGAGGATCGAGGTATTGTTTCCTTTATAAACTTGCAAAATCAATACCAGCAAAATTTGGAAATTTTGTCATAAGCTACAACAACAGCCTTTGACCTCCGATATCTTAATAAAAAAAGAATAATTTATAAATATTCAAATGCAAACGAGGAATTTATAGGGGCAGAAGTAAGAATCCTTCCACAGGCTTAGCATTAGCTTGCGAATGTCGTATCGTGACTAATGTAGGCTCTTACGATTACGCTTTACAATATGTTTGGTAACATATTCCATCATTTACTATAGACAGATACATGCGCGCACACACATGATATATTGTGTGTGTGTAGAGATAGAAAGAAGAGGAAGACCGTATGTATATGTGTACAAAAAGAGGGATAGAGAAAAAACTTTCAAGATGTTGTATATATGTGTATAGAAAAAAAAGAAAAGAGACAGGGAGCAAACATAAGGATCCACAATTTTCTTTCGTTTAAATTTTATTTGAGCAGCATGTCTATTTATATCTATGTACAGAATATACGCTTGCCTCTGCTCTTCACAATTGAGCAAAGGGGCAATTTTAGAAATATATCAAATATCACAGCTATAACTAAAAAAAAAAAAAAAAAACTTCTTTCCTGAAGGAGGCTACTTTTTTACAGTATAGCAATTACAATATAAATTTCATTTAATTACATGACCCTGTAATAAAAAATATAAACGCGCTAATAAATTGGTACTTTTTTTTGTTTATTTATTTATTTTTTATGAAAGAGAAAAAAAAAAAGGATAATATACGTTGGCAAACTTTTAAAGGAAAAAAGGTAAAAGAAAAATTTTAAGAGAATGTGAAATCTGTTCAATTAGTATAAAAATTCCTTCAAATAATAAGACAGATAATTATAAAAATCTTTTTTAACATGATACATGCTCTTTCACACTTCTAGATACATTTATTTATTCAAAGGAGAAACATATTATATACAATGATGCATTTCAATCATAATTATATTATTTAAAATAACACCGATTCATTCGGTCACTTTAAATTACCTCAGTTATTTACTATACACACAGTCAGAATCTTTTAAATAATATGTATAAATTTGAACACTTCTTATTATTTTAGACTGTTTTCCGCAGTTTTATCAGTTACCCACAAATGCAGTCAAAATCTATATATGATATCGATAATTTTTGTAATTTCTAAGTATTCTTAAGTAATAGTGTTTAAACTGGCGCAGCCAAAAATTTTGTAGGAAGTTTGATGCATGCTACTTTTTTAAAAATATAAGAAATAAACAATTATATAATTTCTATGGATTAAAAAAGTCCTTTCATTCCCCGAGTATTAGCGCTGTCAGGGATACAAAGACTGCCCCCACCCCACCCCCTGAAACAGGAGATCTTCTGGAATCTTTTTTTCACCATACGCCAAATGTTCTGCTTTTTCATAATTCAAGTATCTTTTACTTTTTCTGTATACTGTTGTGTTGTTTATTGCTACGTCAAATCGTGATTAACCCACAGCTGCTGTTAGCGGTCTCACTGATTGCTGCTTTTTTCAACTTTTACAGTCTAACATGTAATTTTCAGTTTAACTACACTGCAAAAAATAACTGTTGATTTTACAGTATAAAACTGGCGCCCCAGTTGCCAGTATTATACCGTGCGCGGTAGCGTATTACTGCTTGCGCGGCAGCGTATTACTGCTTGCGCGGCAGCGTATTACTGCTTATTTTACTATTTAATACTGTTAATTTTACGGTATAATACTGGCAGCTGGGGTGCCAGTTTTATACTGTAAAATCAACAGTTATTTTTTGCAGTGTATAGTGAAATTTCGTTTCGATTGGAGCCTTTGTACTATTGTTTAAAAACTTTTAAATAGGTGAATTTTAATTATAATAAATCTGTACATAAAGTTTAGTACAGAAACAGTAACCTATGTGTTATCGAGTCTCTTATTCATATTTCGATCAAGCGGTCTCAGAGACCGCTTAGCTATGCCACATTTTTTTGCAACAGCTGTTAAGGGTTAACTCAAAAAATAACCAACAATTGTATAAAACACGTTTTTCGAAAAGTTCTCGAAAGATTAAATTAATAAGAAGTAAAATGTGTTTGCTAATCTATTTTAAGTGTTGCGGAAGTAGGACTGTTCGTAAGTTTGAGAACGTATTCTTCTTCGGATGTGTAGGTTTCTGTTATGGTTAAATAAACCTGCAACTATCCAGGTCATGCGTCATATTTAATATTAGTACAGGATTGTTATTATGTTTTTTCATTATTAGAAATGCTAGCCAATTTTTAGTTAAGATGATTTCTTTTTCTGGGACTGTTCGGGACACTTAGCCTTAGCAATAGTATCGAGAAATTATTTACTTCCTAAAACCAAGCGTGGAGCCTGTCGGTTCATGTAGACAGACAATGCTTCTCCTAGTTTGATAGAAGTCCGCCAAGTGTCAACTGATAACCAAATTAATCATAAAATGATAGGTGCGCAATTGGCTAAGCCTCGACAAGATACGATTTCGTAATAAGTGTTTAATAAGATTCTATAACAGCGATTGTTCAAAAACATAGTTAATGGTCTGTGTCCATGTTCATCGAATGACTGTGTTCCGTGTCGATAATACAGACAAGAATAGTTGAAGGGCTCGATTGTGAAACATAACTGACATTATATATATACAGTCGAACCCGGTTAAGACGCGTTTCAAAGGAGTAGACAAAAATCGTGTGTTAAGCGGGATCGCATATTAAACGTAATTTGCATAATATTGCAGGAATTGAGCTTATTTACATACCTAATCATTTAAAGAATTTTGGAGCTTTCATTTATATGTTTACGGTTGAAAATTGTGTCAAATATGTCAATTTAGATTAAAGGTTAACTCTTTTTTTTTTTTTTTTAATAGGACCGACTGGATTAATAACTGGAATTAAATATGGATTCAAGTATGGCTTAATTTCGATTAATACGTTACAACGAAAAATAAAGCAACAAAAATATTTTTCCTGCTAGCTTTAATTTTTTTTTTTAACACAAACCAAAAATATTAAATCTCTGCAGCACAACCCAGTTATTAAAATCCTGTTTAGTACTTGTGATAAGGAGTACCCTAATAATCAGTCCTTAATTTTTAATATAATTAGAAAAAACTGTCTTTATTAATTTTTGTGTAAAAAATATTGTTAGCAGCTCAAAAAGGACACTGGCAAAACTGGAGAAGGGAGGGGGAATTTGCCGCTTGATCTTTTGCCTCAAGGGACCGAAACGCTGTTGTGTATTAAGCAGGATCGCGTAATAATAGTTCGTATATAACCGTAACGGGATATTTTTACATTAGTACTAATTACGTACTAACCGTGAGCGTCTTAACCGGGTCCGACTGTATATACATTTTCGATTTCCATGGAAAATTGTATAACGGCACCTTGACAACCTTTCTAAAAGTACAAGATTTATTTTTTACTTAATATATAGGGCTGTTCTTAAAAAACCTTTTCTGAAGTTATCCTATACATATATAAAGATATAAAGTCTAATAAAGGATTCAAAAAAGAAAAAAAAAATTAAATATGGCTAATTTTTACAATTTATTCTGACTAAGATTTTAATGTTCAGCATTTTCCAGTGGCAACTAGTTAAGAAAGAATTCGAATAGTAATAATAAAAAATGCTTTTTTTCTAAAAATAACTGTTACCTAAAAAAAAACATTTAAATAAAAATATTAGATAACAGAGTATTTTTCATTATCGTTTATTTTTAAACCACAACTCTGCATAGAAATTTGTTAATTGAAATGTGTACGCATTAAATTTACATAATTGAAGTATGTTCCATAAGAATGAATACTTAAATAAGTTTTGTATATTTCACAGTTTATTATTATTTTTTTAAATGTGGAGTTTTTAAATTCAATAGAATTTTTGTATTAGTATTAATTTTTTTTTGCCTCGGTATTTAAAAAAGTTATCAGCCGAGTCTCAAATGACATAATAAGCTGGAAATGAGGCATTTTTTTCACATATTAATAGGTAAGCATAAAAGCATTTAAAAATTGATGTACATCATTTTAACATGTTGTATTACAACAAGGAAATCTGTGAAAATGAAACTCGTGTTATGCCAGAATTTTGTATTATTAGCTTAAATTCTTTTAAAACTAAATAAACATACTTTGGGTATTTTTAAATATATTTATTATTATAAATGGTGTATAGAAACAGGGCGAACCAAAATACTTCAGTGAAATATTTGATTAAATCCTAAGATGCTTTTTTTTCCTCTTTAGGAAACTTTTTTTTTAAATTTAATTTTTTTAAATATATTTTTTAGACGACGGCACAGTATGCCATAATAATCAAAGATAATTTTTAGATATGAATCTTAATACTGAAAACTCTTTGCATAGGTCCAATAAAATAAAAATTCTATCAGACGAAAAATGTTGCACATAAGTTATCAAGTCAGCTGTTTTAGAGGAAGAAATCACAATAGATTTGCTTGTAGTTTTCTTAAGAAAACTCGAATCCTAAATATCTCGAAACTTTCATTTTATTAGTTACCTTGTTTTACACCTGAGTCTTTCAGTTTATGACAAATATAGAGATGTTGATAAAATTTATGAATTTAAAATAAAACTTTCCAACAAATATTTAGTTTATATGCAAAGGATCTTTTCATTATTATGTACCAGTAATTTTATTTATACTTATGAAAAATACATTACTTTTCAGAGAAAAAGTAATTTTTATCATAATTATAAGCATTATTAATAAAGTAGATAAATATAAATTTGAAAAGAAAAATGTTGCAGGCTTATGATGTCTCCAATACAAAATTTCAAACTCTGTAATTGCTTTTTCACAGTTCAGATAATTTTTAAAAGAAAAGTCAATATATATGTACAGTTAATACTTAGAATTTTATGGCTGCGCCGGTATTTTATTAAACGAAACATAACATCAGATAATAATTATTTAACGTAAAAAAAAGTTAATCGTAGGTAAACTCATAAAAGTTATTTATAAACCAAATGTGTAGTCGTAGTGCTGCCATCTATTAACACATGTTTAAACTATATATATTTTTAAGGCAATTCGGGTAAACTTTTAAATTTAAATATTTCTCTTTGAAATTACTAATTTTTCATGCAGATTTTTTTTGTAGAATTCTATATTAGTATAAGCCTTCAGAAATAATATATTCAGTTTATATCACAAAGGTCATATAGAGAAATTGTCAAAATTACCGAAGCAATATGTCACTTCATTCTGAAAATCATTCCAAAATACGGTAGAAAAATCACATTGTGTTGTTACAGATACAAATAAAAATTTTTATATGCCACATAAGTAAACACAATTCATAAAATAAAAAGCGTCAAGAAATTTTTGAAGTACGTCTGAAAGATTTTCATAAATTATAAAGTAATTAAAAATTTTCAGTTAATTTAATATCACATAAACAATACTTAAGAAATCACATGATGCTTATACTTAATGTGTTGCATTTTAAAAAGATTAAAAGATAAGTGACTATGTAACTATTAGCCTAAAAGTATACGAGTCTGAAAATTAAATAAGAGCTTGTTTATTATACCTATTAATACATTATGTTTAAAAAAAAAAAAAAAAAAAAAAAAAAAAAAAAAAAAAAAATTCTAAATGCATTTTTGTTGTGCAGTAGTAGTGTCACCTAGCGGCACAACATGCAAATACACAAGATTCTACGTGTAGCTGGCAAATCTATTTACTATTCAGACTAATTCTTAAGATTAACATTTTTTTTCTGTCATTATTTAATCTATTATGTCAGAATTAGTAATCTTAACAATGTATTAAGTAATCATAATAAAATCGATATTTAACTATTATGTTATTGTAATTGTGCAATATTTGTGTTACAGTATTTCATTATTATCTACTGAAATTTATTGGTTACTGTTAAACTCATTTCAAAACAATGGTTTAGCTACTTTTTCAAAGACAGTGAGTGTCAAGGACTATTTTTAAAGAGGCACTGAAGTCAAAGCTTGTAAATGACATACATTCATATAATATTTCACCTGCAATTCATAAATCGCGATCAAACAGCAACCAAATTTCACAAAAAGTGCTCTTTCTACGATTTTGTAATACAATATCTTAAAGATCATTCATCCATTGAAACATTTTTTTACAAGTTGAACTAGGGTGAAGTTTTTTCATTTTATTATCCCATATCACATAAAAGCAAAAAGTATTAAATTATAGAAAAAAATTATTGTGTTTCAGCTCTAAGCAAAATTACGTTAGTAGCATAAAAAAGCAAAAATATTACAAGTTTTTTTTTTTACGTAAAATTCTTTACAATAGTTTTGCGATATAAATGAATATGATGACAATAAGGTAATCAAAAGCATTTTTCTAAGTCGAAATAATCAAATAATATCTAGTTACCTGATTTTAATTTAGTCATTTTTGACTATATATTTTTTTCAGTTCATCATATTAAGGGCAGGGTCCCTCATAAAACTTCCAAAAAAATTATTTTGTTTCCATCATTTTTAAAGTGTCTAGAATATGCCCTCAAAATCTGCTTTTTGTTCCACCCAGTATTTTAACTCGTGATAATCAGTTTAACAACGGACCGGTGCCATGGCTGACAAAAGACAGATCAAAATCTTTAAACGCATTTTCCTTGAAACAAGTTTTTTTTTCTTAATTGGTGTAAGTAGTTCTCACGCTTAAACCTTTAAAGTTTTTTTTTTAATTGGAGAACAAACCTTTAAAAAAATAAAATTTCAATAATTTCGATTGTTCAAACGGTTTGGAAAATGAAAAATTAGTGCTAAAAATTGACTGCAAACTTCAAACAGCCACCATTTTGTGAACTTCTTATTTATCATATCAATTTTAGGTTTGACCTCCAACTAATTTAATATAGTTTAAGAACCCACATGACTTTTTTGGTTTCAGGTAATTATTAAGAGCATAACATCTACGCCGATTTACTGTGCACACTGAATTTTGGAGGCGTTTAGATAGATTAAAATCTGACAATATGTCAATATTCACTAACTTAGGCGAAAGTACCATCCGCCCCCCCCTCCCCCCCCCCAAGAAAAAAATAATAAATACAAATAAATAAAAGGGGGAAAACCCCATACATTTTAAGAGTCGCACAAATAAACGAAAATAGCCATTCGACTGAAAATTATGTCTTCTTTCAATTGATGTTAAAAAATAGGCTTAGGGGTAGTCTTGATACTGAAATTGTACCAAACTCTGAAATTTTCAATGCGAACACCTAATTCTAACATCCTATTCAGCTCTATCGGTAAATTTTATCATAGGATACCATACGGAAAGGGAAGTCATTATGTTAGGTGATTTAGGAATTAGGAAGGTTTATGGTTTGAACTTCCAGTGTTAAATTCATTTGTAATCGTTACAAAACATATTGTAATGAGGATAGTTTTTTAGGCATAACTCAAAAACTGCTTTGCGGAATGAGCTGTAATTTTGGATTCGCATATTGGAAGCTTCTAGAATTCGATTTCTGTTAAAAGCCACAGCAGTGGCTGGGAGGATCTGCTCTCAAAGCTGGTAGATGTTGTGTTCATATCCCTGTCGCGCTCGTCGACCTAATCGTTCGGAGTTTTCCGTGGTTTTCTTCCAACTTTGCCGTAAATACGGGTTAGGATCCCTTAGAAAGACCCCCCACGGATGGCACTCTCCCTTAGGGCCTATATCCTTCGTGTAGATAATCGGCTGTCATAAAATCAACCAACCTTCAGTTAAAAAAAATTCACAGTTACAAATCATAATATTTTCAAAAACTTATTTCGAAAAAATATTTTTAATTAATTTTCGAAAGAAAAAAATATGAACTGTAACCTATGAATTTTTCAGAGTTCGGCATAATTTCCGTATGAAGGTGGCCCCCCAAGTCAATTTTTTAACATAAATTGGAAGAAGATATAAATTTTGATCAAATGGCTATTTCCGTTTTGATATATATATATATATATATTTTTTTTTTTTTTTTTGGGGGGGGGGGGGGGGGAAGGGAGGCGGTGACGGGGAGAGTTTTTTTTATTAAAATGTACGGTGTGTCTCTCTTTTTTCCCATATATTATTATTTTATTCAGAAAAAGTGTATATGTTATGATTCGTCGATGCTTCTTTAATGAAAAAAAAAAATCTAAACACTAACTAGAAAATAATTACTTCATAAAATTATGTTTTTCCTACTAAATATCGAAACTGAACCACTGTTCGCAGTCTGAAAAAAAAAATGATTGAGAAGTGGTCACAAACAGACATTTTCCTTAAGAAAACCTCCGATTTAATAACTAATTTTTAACGACAAGAAACTCACCTCCAAATTGCATATATCTTTTTTCTGAAGAAGTATTGAACTTTAAGAAAATGAAGAGCAGATTTTACAAGTTTTTTGGAAATACTGAGATTTTTGTCTTAAAAATAATATGAATAGTTTTAAGGTGGTTTCACTTTGAAAGACCTTACTATGAATTCATATAATGCAAATGAAGAACAAAATATCCTTTCCCTATAATTTTGAAAAAGAAACTCAAAATATGGGAGGAAATACTTATTCGGAAATTAATCAAGCGAATATTTCAAAAATATTTCACTATACACTGTGAAAATTGCAGGATTTTTTTTTTTCTTGATATAGAAAACAAAGTTTGTGAAAACTTTGTGTAACTTCATATTAACTCATAATTCTGCAAACAATTCTATTGTTTGCAGGAACTTTTAGGAGAATAGTCAATTAAAAACTTCAGAATAAAACTAACAGAAACGTTTTTTTCAGAAATTTGAGAGATTTTTTTTTAAACAAAAATTTTCATAAATGTCAGAAATCTATTGTTTTCGGAGATTTTTGATTGGCCCTTCTTTAACTTCTTTGGGACTAAGGACGCGCATATGCACCATATGTAAATTGAAACAGATACTGTGGCAGTAATAATAAAATTAAATGAGAAATGCCTTGCCAATATTCGTTGCTTTAGCCATTGCTTATGTTTTTTTTAATTTGAATTTTTCAATATTTTTGAACAACCCCAAGAAACATGCTCTCAAGCGCATTCAACTGATTAAGAACCACATTTGAACACTTGTATATCAAGATGAATAATTGTTATGAACTTTATATAATAAAGTTAATGTAATAAAAATTATTTTAATACTGTTTGTATTTGTTGTGAAGAGAAGTAAATAGTTTAAATTAATTACAGGCTCTCTAATCCACGATCAAACTTAAGTCAATTTCATGTCATTTCTAACCTTTCTATCTCCTCAACGCTTTTTTAAAAAACAAAATCAGAAAAAATGCTTTGGTAAGTGAAATTTTCATTAATTCATAATTTGCGCATAAAGGGAGAGAGAGAGAGGGGGGGGGGACAGAAACACTGATCTGATCTGAAAGTTATTTATCTTGTTTATTGGAGGAAATATTTGTTAATAATAATTGTAATATGAATAACTATTTAACTTTTCCTTCTGATAAATTTGATCTATAGCGAATATTTTTCATTGCTTTAGTCCTTTAACTATTTCACACATAAAAGTATTTCTAGGTTTGGTACAAATGCAAAAAACTTTCAGTGTCGAATAATATTTAAAAAAAAAATTGCAGAATGATATATACAGTAAAACCTTCATAACGGACACCTCTATTTAGCGAACGCCTTTTTCAATCCACAACACATACATATTTATATATTTTTACCTCTGAAAAGCGGACACCTCCGAATACCGGGCAAATCGCGTGGCCCCGATGTGTCCGCTATTGAGAGGTTTTACTGTACATAAGTTTACATTACATTATTCAAATTGTAAGTAAAAAAATATAAAAAATTAATTTAACATAGAAATAATAATACGTTTATCAATGATAATAATATACACAATGATAATAACATTTTTGTAATGTTTTGCATTTAATTAATTACAGTAGAATCTTGTTAAGTTCGATTACTCAAAATTTTCAATAAATCGAACTGGTGATGTTTTGACATCACTTAGTGTAAAAAGTTAAAAAATTGTATAAAATGAAATTTATCAACTTAGGTTATTTATTTATTTTTGTATTTATTCATAAAAAAATTGTTGTTATCCTTATTCGATAAGCTGAAGTCAGCTTCTTAAGTATTTAAAGTTTTTATTTCTTATATTTATTTATTTATTTTACTCAGCCGCTTTTATTTGTGTTTAGTTCATTCTTAAATTGTTAATTGTAATTTTTATTAACTTAATATTTTCTCCCTTCCAAAAGTTGCGCCTCATCGAGATTCTTACATATGATATAATACTACAGTGAAGTATGCTATAATGAAAACAGTTTTTCTTTTCCACATTTCCTCAATAAAGTTGATTTAAATTATTTAAGAAATTTTTTTATATTTAAAATAATTATTCAGCTACAGAATTAGGATTCTAATTTAAATAAATAAGAAGTATTTTTCCATATGAAAATAACATTAGATACAACTGAAAGTGTACATTTTCATTCATAAATCTGAAACTGATTCTAAAACTGTGTCAAATTGATGCAATTTTCATTTTCATTTTTTATTTAGTACGTATTCATATCAGGTTTTGGATTTACATTCATACAAATTCAGTTTGTGACGTTTATACAAAAGTATGAGCGAGAAACATTTGTACTGCAGTTATGGACATTGACATCACGTGATAGCATTATGAAAAATCACAGTTTATATTTTTCAGTTTAATTTTGAAAGAATGAAAAAAAAAAAAAGAAAAAAGAAAACATCATTTAAAAGTAGATTTACATTAGAAAGCATTGTTTATAAAATTTTCGTACGACAAATTGCCTTCTGTAAATGAAGGTAATCACAATTTAATGACTTGTAGCTCATGAAACCTGTTCAATAAAAGTCCAATGCTTAATAAAGAACAAACTTCTTATGTACATCATAAAAGCATAGAAGTATGCAACATATTTCTTTCTGATCTTTCTTCGGAATAAAACAAACACCTTCTGAGGAATAAAACCTTCCCAATGAATGAATTATCTGGCCAAAACACGAACAGCTACAATAGCAGAAGCAGTCTTTCGTTTGCTCTTCTGATTGTGTAGCAATCATGTTGGATAAGGCTTCTATAATCCAAGTATTATAGTAGCCCTAATGTTGGAACAGACGTTGCTGTCACGTCAGTGTTACAACCACGCTGAAGTGAATGTTACAACCACAATTGTGACGTGTCTGTGATATCAATACGCCCTATCGTTGCATTCACAATCAAAATGAAAATTATTTTTTTTTTTTTTTTTTAAATTTCATTTGTATGTATTTTATTTATTTGCATAACAATAAAAAAAAAAAATCAATATCTGTATTTTATTCAATTTTCACAATTACAGAATTTCGTATTTCCCCCCCCCCCCCCAGTTAATTTTAAGGTAGTTACCAACCAATATTTTTTATTCAACTGATACACAATTTTGACTTATGTTACATAATTGATCAAAAAACGGACGTATATCCGTCATATCCGAGTTACTGCAACGTAGTATATATGTCACGCGATGTCACAACACGTCAACGATTGTCCTAATTGAGAAGGAAACATTTCTTTGAAATACAGTGCTTACCCTATACTTTTAAAAAGATTGTTGCTTTATAAACCCTTTTGCAATCTACTGTTCAGTGGTACTGGACATTAAATTATGATCAAACATGGGTATTGTTGAATAGATATCATTGAATGGGTATCATTTCCACGTCTAGATAAAAACGATAACATTCGATAAAAATTATTGTTAATGAGTTAGTAAGTTTAGTTACCATATCATATGTACAATGTGATCAATGCATGTACTGTAAAAACTTCTAAATGCGACTATTTTTCGTCAAATAATTACAACTTACATTATTGTAGACAAATATATTTTTAACAGAAGTTTTTAGTTAATATTTAAGATGAAAAAATAGAAAAAATAACGGAGGTATTTTCGCATCAAATTGTCAAACAAAATTTTAATTAACGTGTATTTTAATAAATGTTTTATAGATACGTAGCAAATTCCTCAAATTCTCAGAGGGACATTATGACAAATGCATCTATCAGTGGTGATTATGCCTAAACATGTCAAAAGCACCACGTTTCCTTTGACGTTATTGTATTTTCTTTTGACGCTCTATATATGTTTGTTTGTAATAGAGCTTGTCTTCGGAAAAAAAAAAATAGAAAAAAAAATATTTCCGTAAAATATGAAATATACTAAGCCCAACCCGAAAGCTTCTGGTAGATAGAATCTTGCAAGTATATCAAAATCTGTTCAGTAACGTTCAATCAAAATGCAATGACCAGTACCAGATGACAAAAACTGGATCGCTAAGAGATAAGTGTTTTTTGCACCAGTTTTTTACCATCTATTTGGCAAAATTCTCACTAATGATTGAAAGTATTTCCTTCAATGCCTTCAGATCTCAGTCTTGTATGCAGATGAATAGTCAATGATTCATGAATATACATTTGGCCAGTTCATTGGATTACGATGCGTTTAAAATTCTGCAGTTGTGGCACTGATCTGATCTTCATCTTTCTCATCGATGGAGGAGGACGAAGCCCCAGAAAGCTCGAGACAGCAAGATTTTCTGTGAAAGATAAAATACAAAAAGGAAAGTCAAATACGAAAGTATTAACAACATACAAGTTACACTAATTATCATTAAGAACCAAAAAGAAACACCAAGACGAAAAGTTCATGTGTATTATAACTTAGATTGCAAATGGAATTAAAAAGGCAATTGACGCATTATGTTATATTTTAAATGATTTAATACTCATTGTTAATATTAAAAACCCAGAAGATCTAACCCGAACTACCCGGGTTATAGAACATATTACCCCTGTATAGAATGTATGTGAAAATCACTTTTAATTGAAAACACTAATATACTTTTTATATTTAATACTAAGGGGATTGTGCCCCCTTCACATTTCATACGCAAGCCCCCAGACTTTGAACAGACTCGCGCGTTGTAAACGAGTTTATAATTCATTCATAGGTGGAAACACTCTGTAATATACCCCAATAACAAATTTGAAATTTTTGGATCTAAGAGCATTTTTAGATATTTAAAATGTGTATGCTGGACGGACAAGGTGGCAGACAGATTAATTGCATATATGTTACGTTTGGCTATTTAATCAATGTAACAGCTTATTTGATTTAGTATAAGCAATGAATTGTTAATTTGTAGATATTTCCATATTCAAAATTAAAAATTTTATTTGCATTAGAAATGAATTTAAATTCAAAGTAATCATCGCTTGATATCCGGGGAAAAGTAGTCCTGGGACATGCAGTTTTTAAAAGTGGGAAAATGCTACGAATTTTGAAAAAATAATCTATTTTTTTATATTATGCTTGAGATATTGTCCTGTATGGTTTTTAATCAAAAGTTAAAATTTTTAATCAAAATGTCTCAATTACGAAAATTTTTAGAAGTTGAACAAAATAAGTAAATGTTAATGTTTGAGCAGGATTTTTGCCAAATTCAAGTTAACAATACATTTACTGTGGGTTTCTGATTAGAAAAACCCTGAGTAGGTTTCATGTTTTCGAAGGTTCCAAAACATGTACGGAGGGAACTTCGTCCGTAGGAGTGGAAGGACAAAAGACTACGATAATTCTTGGAATGACCGACTGAACGGGAGAAAATTGTCATGAAAAGAAAATGCCGGACTTCCCCAAAATAAAGTCGACTGACCAGTTACCCTGGCAACAGGACTGGGCCGAGACCGGTTCCACAGTCTTTCTTAACTCAGCCACACAGTATGATGTACTTCTAGCGCCAAATTAAGCAACGCTTTACCAAATGTTACCGATATAGGTAATCATTTGGTGACTTTTGGTATTACTCCAGATTTTTATTGAGCACAATCACGAATGGCAGACGTACATTCAGTCAAATTGAAGTCCTCTGTATTTTCCAAGAAAGGAGCTAAAATTTCAATGTGCTTGAAATACGTTCAAAAACATTTAAACGTCCTTGTAACAATAACTGTCTATAAATGATAATTTTTTTTGTCATGGTTTTTATTAAAGTTCTGTAAATGCCACGTAAAACATTTTCAGTAGGAAATATATTGTTGTACAGTTCAATACGATATACGAACTTCGTTCATTTTGAAAATAATATACTGTCAATAGAGTGCATTTCAATCAATTGCCCCCCGTGGACGCTAAAAAATTTGGCCCATTTAATCGTAGATTTTCTCGATTTGATTAGGCAAATTTTACAATTAAAAAAAAAAACAGTGGTAATAAAAAAGTGCAAAGTTGGCAGCTATGGTATACGAATTCTATTGTGCAACCCTGTAAAAAAATCAAATGAAGAACAGTAGCGTAAAAAAAAGTACCAAGTTGTTATTGGATTATTTTCTAATCTAAAAAAAAAAAAAAAAAAAAAAAAAAAAAAGTATCTAAAATAATGGCAAGTTCATTTTCTATATTGAACTCGGAATCTAGTGTTTAATAAGCAGGGAAAGTATGTGTTGAATGGAAATACTCATACTCGAATTTGTAATTCTTGTTTTTTTTTTTTTCACTAAAAACTTATTTAAAACTTGATTTTATGGCTAATATTCAGTGATAAGATCCATAGCGAATTAGCGTATTATAGCGAGTTAATTTCGTGCAAAAGGGATTTGATTAGATCTTTACATTCACATTCATTTTACAGAATTTCGTAGCCAATATCACTGATGTTTAATGACAACTCTTGGCAGTAGACCTGATTATGCAAGACAAATATTTCATATTTTATACAAATTATGTAATATTAAGTTAAAATCTGAATAGTTCAACAGATTTTCACTCTGCTTCTTAAATACTGGATTGGAGTAAAGTTGAGTTGAATCTGTCCAAACTAATTTGAATTTGTTGCCACATGAGAAAACATAATAAAAAAATCCATTTTAAAATTTTAGTTAAGCAATTTTCCAACAGGGGCGCACCAGTATAAAAAACAAGTGGGTAAGTGTGATCGAAGATAGCACAAAGGGTTTCGTTTAATATTCCTTTCAAAACAATTTATTCTTTAATTAATAAATACAAATCATTAGTATATAATTATTAAATCCTTATAATTTATCAATACACTTTATCAATAAGAGCATAGATGGCAACACCATTAAATCTAATAATGAAATGATAACAAGAGGAAGCTATTTTTTTAAACAAAATTAAAAATATTCAAGAACTGCTTTTCAGACAATTGTAACAGTATATGTTTATATATCGGAAAAGCATTTTTAATTACATGATTTGATTTTACCCCCCTCCCCCCCCCCCCCAAAAAAAAAAAAAGCGAAACATTTAAAATGGTAAAAAAATACGAAAGTTCTTTTAATTAAATTCATCGGACAATGAAATGTAGTCCGAGGAAAAAAATTTAAAATTTTAATTTCCGTCGTCGAGTATAGAACCCGAGCCTTTGGGTTAGAAGGGAAACGCGTTACCATTGAACCATCTAGCGTACGAGAAAAAGACTGAAAAATTAAGGTTCTATTTTAAAAACTAAATCGCAGAAATGGTCGGATGTCATTAAATTAAATAATGTAAGACTTTTTCAAAATTTCATGATTGTGACAAGAAGTACTTAGAGACTTGAAATTTTGCATACTTATAGCTAACTTATACAGTTTCCGAGAAACTCTGTGATAGACAGACAGAGGAGCGAGACGAATAGGATTTCATCAAATAAACGAAACCTTAAAAAAATCAGTTTAAAGTTTTTATCAAAACATAAATTTGACTGTGGCTAAACCTTTTAAAAATTTATATTAAAAAAAAAATCCTTTAGTTATCCCTTTTCCCGCCAGAGGGCGCTACAAAAGTTGCCCCATTTTTTTAAAACATAAATATGACATACAGTAAAAGATAAAAAAAAATCAATTTTACTTAAGTTTGGGTACTCTATTTATCGGCTCGGCAGGAGCGTTAAGGGCGTAAGAGAAAGTTGAGTTGAATCTTTATTATCGAATTTTAACTTGAAGTATGAGAAAAAAAAAAAACATTAAAATATATATATATATATATATATATATATATATTAGTTTTAAAAATTTAGTTAAGCAATTTTCCACAAGGGCGCTACCAGCCTAAAAAAACTATCATGTGAAAAATTTCGGCACTTCAACCTTTGTAATTCTCGCTGCATTGTGAAGTTGCGCCGATGAACAAACTATTGACACAATTGAAGTGCAATTTGTTAATGGAAAGATGTAATTATTCTGTTAGTAAACTTTACGTTATTAAAAAAAATCCCTGACGGCTCGGCCTACAGACACAGGTAGATTTCGAAGTCTGTTTGTTGGGAATTGTGGAAGAAATGACCTTTTTGCCATGATATCGCAGTTGGGACCGCTCACTTCGAAATCTAACTTGTTTGCAGGCGGAGCTGGAAGAGATTTTTTTTTTTTTTTTTTTTTTTTTTTTTTTTTTGCTATAAGGGTTGGTCCTATAAAAAACTTGTCAATATAAAAGTTGTAGATAATATTAAGAGGATTTATAATAAATTTCAGCGGATTTCATATCTTGTGAATTGACGAAGTTATGAATTTTTTCTTCTAAAACACCCCTTCCCCCCCCCCCCCTTGGGGCCATTTTTAATGATATCAAAAATCTGTCATACATAAATTTTCGGCCCTTTTCCTAGAATGTAAATAACTTTAAACGGATTCGATACGTATCATAATTAAGAAGTTATGGGTTTTTTCCTGTTTTCACAAAAAGTCCCCCCTGGTTCGATTTTGCCCACTAACGAACTTGACCGAGATTTTATGCCCCTTGATTTTATGTATCAGTTTGGAAGAAATTTGTGCAGAATTATTGAAGTTATAGTGTCCATAAAAAAGTGACATAGATAGATAGATATATAAAGTTTCGAACTGGGGGTGGTTTCGGGTTCTGGGAGTCATGATCGGCGTATATCTGCAAATTTTTTTCAAAAAATCCAACTTAGGAGAGAATGTAATAGGTAGTATTTCTTACGAAATCTACCTAAAAACTCCCACGTCTTTTTGTGCATTTCCGTTCTTACTGTCTATCCTTTTTGAATAACTGAATTTTTACTTTTTCTTTACGTTTCTTTTGACCATCAAATACATTGACTGCGATAAGGATTATATATTTTTTTTCATACCGCGATATTCAATCAAGAATAAATGTAATACAGATGTTTATTATTCAAATTACTTACTTTCTGCACACACCTTATTGCAGGTACTTGTAGATCTTCAGGCAATGGTTTCCGGAGTCTGAAACGACGACGTTGCCATCAGCAAGAAGAGCTAGACCCTGAGGACCATACAGGGGATCACCGTTGGTATTTACAAACGATAGGAAAGAACCACTGTTGTCGAACACCTACAGGAAATTAATATATTTTATTATACCATTTCTTTTTTTCTAAAAAAAAGCCTAATATTACGACGAAGTTTACAGTCGTTTTGAAGTTTAATTTCAGTATATTAGAATGTAAGACAAAATACAAATGCGTGTGTTGAAGGGGGGGGGGGGATACTATAATACTACTCCCATTACATCTAAATCCACATTATGCTGAACAGGAGTTTATAACGGAGATCTACTAAACATTTTAAGGGTAATCTTTAAAATAATAATTATCGCTCAACAATGCGAAACTTTCTGACACATTTAGAAGTTATTTTTTATTGATATACGCATAAAATTTCCAAACATTACTAATGAAGTGACAATGAATCGGTTGGTTGGTTGGTTTATTTATGACGGCTGATTATCTACACTTGGGATATAGGCCCTAGGGGGAAGTGCCTTCCGTGGGGATCTTTCTGAGGGATCCTAACCCGTATTTACTGCAAGTTTCGAAGAAAACCACGGAAAACTCCGAACGTTTATGTCGACGAGTGCGACAGGGGTTTGAACCCAGCACTTCTCGTCTACCAGCTTTGAGAGCAGAACCTCTCAGCCACTGGTGGGGCCCGACAATGAATCAGACAAGATTTTTTGTTTCCCTATAAATGTATTACGTGCTTTAAGTTATACAGTGAACAGGGCTTGACAAATGCGGTCGCCAGGTCGCCACTGGCGACGACGTTTTCTTATCTGGCGACAAACTTATTTAATCTGGGCATTTTTTGGTACAAATATTCACCAAAGAAATGAGCACAAATGGCATTTTTTCTCTCTCCTGCCCCTACTCGTACGCGGCAAGCAGTGATCTTCCTCTTCTCTCGTACTTATAATGGAAGAATTAAATTTAAAATGCATTTTCCATCTCATGCACAGAAAACTCCATTCTTTGCCGCTCTAGCCAACAACTAGTATGTCACATGATTACAATGTGGTGGGAGGAGGGATTCAATAAAACACTAAGAAATAGTGTCAATCCAGCCTCTGTGGCATCTAAAATTGGATACAATGCTAAAAATTGTTCAAGTTTTTTTGTAAGTCTAATATCAGATTTCTGAGTTCGGAATTAAAACTGATTAATCTGCCACATTCATTTTAACGAATAATAACATATAAGTGATTATAAGTAATTCATTTGAAGTAAATCTAACTAATAATTCTAAACTATGATTATTATTTTTTCTAAATTAATTCATAAAAAGCTTTTGTAGTTTTGAAAATCAATGACGGGTGAGAGGGATTTGGGTTAATATATTTTACTGGCGATTAGAATTTTTTGCTGGCTACCAGATTTTATGAAATTTGTAAAGCCCTGACAGTGAAACTTCCATTTAACGAAATCTCATCGTTACACTTAAAAACTTCGTTATGAAGAAAATTCGTTAAATAGAAATCATCTTAAATTCATGAAATTTTTACTTCAGGTATGACAAAAGGTATTGGATTCAGAAGCATTTGATTTAGTTTCAATTATGAAGCCGTCTTTTACAAAGCAGTTGTGTACGGCCGATGAAATCTCGTCACATTCCCAAGCTTTGTCTCTAGCTTTCATCAGCTCTGATACACAGGTTCTCAAACTAATGTTTTCACTGTATTGTCTTTTTTCTGTCTGTTTCGATAATGTACTTCAAGATTTTTTATTATTCCTTAGACTAATGGTTTAAGTTTAAAAGTTGTAATGGCAGGAACAAATATAACTTTGATGTTCTTCGATTTGCATTTTGAAGCACATTCTTGTGGATATACAAAGCAATTGTTTATCAGAAATGAAAGGTAACTGACTCTAATATATATTGTTTCCTTCAATGCATCTGGGCGTCATTGCGTCACTGCATCTTTTATATTGTTATGAATTTTGTATATATTTATAAATATTTCATTTATTTTATTTTATTATTGTGAAAATTGCAGCATTATTTAAGTATTTCCTATTGAGCATCATGTAACTGTATGCAAAAGGTCTCGGGTGCTTTGGAAGAAAAACAACCTTACACCCTCATCTTTATAATGGAAGTCTATGGAAATATCGCCAAGGAATGGGTTTATCGCCAAGTTGGCGATGGTTTTGGCAACTTATTTTTGTCGCCAAATTTGACGATATATCGCCAAATGTCGCCAAGTTGGCGACTTTTTGTGCACACCCCCCCCCCCCCCCCCCTGATTGGAAAGAGAGAAAACGATCTTTGTGAATGCGGTAGTAGAGGAGACGTGGTACATTATATTTATGGCAGGTGTAATTTAATGATGCATCATTTCAAATTCAATTCAGGCTTGACTCTCAGACAGAATTTATTCAAAACTTTGAATAATCCCGCTAATTATAAAAAACTGGCTGACAATTACAATATTTTAAATGATCTTTATTCTTTTATCAGATATCGCTTTTAAATTGATAATTTTCTTTTACTGCTCAAGAAAAATTCACATTTATTTATTGACGTACATATATTGGAGTTAAATTGGTATGACTACTTATGAACTGTTATGAACTTTTTCAAATTAGACTATGAACTTTTATAGACTATGAACTGTTATGAACTTTTTCAATATAGTCTGTCTTATATAATGATGAGCACAGTTGCAGTAGACACCTATTATTTTCATAATATTTAGACTTGTGTAACCATACTGGTCTTAAAATTTTGTTTCATTTATTGTTTTGTTTGTAGTTAATTTTTATTTAGTTTTTAGCATAAGGAGGTTGTGTGTTACCTTGCTATTTTATTTTTTTTTATGTTAGGATTAGTTTATATATTTTAGTTTAGTAGTATGAATCAACTGGATTCATTGGCGATGTCGCCATTTTTGCTTTTGAGTTTGATTATTGTTTTAATTAACGCTCGTTGACTTAGTCTGCTCCTGTGGCTGGGTGGATTTGGATGGTAGTTCGGATTTTCCGCCTGGTGGTACGCCCATCAGCCTTACGGCTGGGCTCCAGGTTGGGTGCCCCCCCCCCCCCTTATACCTGTACATTGGGGTCCGTTCTCGCTTGAGGTTCTCTCTCGAAAGTCGAAGTAATTTCTGGTAAATTCTGGACATCCGAAAGCTCTGGAAAATTCTGGAATGATCTCTAAAGCCTATATAAGGGCCAGCCGGGACCTCGATGAGTTCAGTTAGTTCTCTGTCAACTGCGATTGAGACGGTGTTTCTCTGGGCGATTTTGTATTTGATTCGCCGTATTGATCAATACGCTATATTGTTCTGTGTGAAATTTTGCTGTGCTGTTATTACATTTGAAGATTACTGAATATTTGTGTCTTTGAGAAGATATTGGTGTGCTTATCTAACTGTTTGGAGTAAATAAAGCCTGTTGATTGTTCTTATATATTGGCATCAATCCTTTCGTACCCCGAGCTCACAACAATATCATTGAATGCAAAAAGGGATTTTGCATTCCTGCAACTGTCAGCTCTAAAGTCTCGATGTGGGAGAGTAATGATAACAAGTGCTTTCTTAGTGTGAAAAAAATTGTTTTTTTTTTTTTTTTTTTTTTTTTTTTTTTTTTTTTTTAGCACCAAGCAGAATGGAAATTATTTAAATGTGTTCATTTCATGCAATCCGCTGAATAAAATACGTATATCCAACAGCAACTTCTTAGTTTGAATTCTGTACACGTACAAAAGTGGAATAAACTTCATTATATAGAATACTAGCAAGCTACGCCCGCTGCGCTGGTCGGTTTCTACAAATGAACCTTCAATCAAACGAAATATATCGTTTAATTTGAAGTTGTATTTGAAAGCAATCTGGAATATCCTTCCGCATTACAGAAAAATGACGTCATTCCGCTATTATATTTTCTAATGTGCAGTCAAAATTTTAGCTGTTAAGGACCAACACTTTTATTTGGTCATTTACAGTTAGGGTTTGCTAAAGAATGATAAAACTATATGCAATATACTAAAACCATCACTAAAAATTGTCGAACAAACAATGCAAACAAATTAACTAACAAAGTCCATTCAGCAGAAGTTTTTATAAAGACTAATCTTTGATAATCGGGTTCGTTTGATTATAGAACTTTTCCACATAATTCTAAAACTAACAAAACGATATGAAATATACTAAAACCATCCTTAAAAATTATCTACTTAACAATGCAAGTCGCAAAAAATACGCCCAGTAAAAACTTTCTAAAAGGCTAATCTTTTGGAATATGGTTCTGACTATATATAACCTTCACACATAACTGTTTGACTAAGCAACGTAGAACAATATGTAGCACACTTTAACTATTCCTGAAATAGCATCTAACTAACTAACAATATAATTCTCATCAAAATCCGTCCAGTAGAACTTTTTCAGAAGGCTAATCTTTCATAATCGGAATTAAATATTGAAAAGGCTAATATTTGATAAAAAAAATGGTCACCCGATTTTCGAATTCTCCCTATAATTCTAGAACTAAGCAATGTAGAACGATATATTATATAATAAAACTTTCCCTAGAAAATTATCTAACAGTGTAGGTTCCATCGAAATCCATTCGGCAAAATCTTTTAAAAAGGCTAATCTTTCATAATCGGATTGATCTGATTGTAGAACTTCCCATAATAACTAAGATACGTAAAACGATATGTTATACAATAAAACCTTTCCTGAAAAATTATCTTACAGTTTAAGTTCTACGAAAATCCATTCAGCAAAACTCGAGTTATAAGCAGCCGGAAAGAAATTTCATATATGTAGAAGTAAATAGA
This sequence comes from Maratus michaelseni, assembly GCA_963931845.1. NCBI lineage: Eukaryota > Metazoa > Arthropoda > Arachnida > Araneae > Salticidae > Maratus > Maratus michaelseni. The sequence goes on from OZ007594.1 coordinate 327,285,564, forward strand.
AGTATATTGCCATTAATATAGTTTGCATTTGAATAAAAAAAAGGTACTTTTCGGTTAGCCAGGCGCCAGTGATGTATGTACATATATAAATATATATGTATATACATATATATAGGAATATATTCATACATATAAGTGTATATATATGTATGTATATATATGTATTTGTGTAGATATATGTGTATATATATGTGTGTATATATCTATCACTGGCGCCCGGCTAACCGAAAAGTACAAAAAAAAAAAAAATACTGCAAAAATGCTGTCGTACACTTGAAAAAACACCTTTTGGCTTAAAATCTCTCATCAAAACTGTTTTTCTTTTTTATTTCTTTTTTTAAATAAAATTAGTAACAGTTTTTTCTTTTATTTTTCCAGATGTATAGCCATTTCAATTCTTTCTGCAACAAAAAAACACACCTTTTGGCTTAAAATAAAATTGTTTGGGGTCAAAAGTAAAATCAAAATCGCCAAAAACAAAAGATAAATCGTCAAATTTTGTTTCAATAGGAATCTTGCCCCTTGAATATTTTTTTAAGCATTGCGAATATTCCAAATCATGTTTAAATTAAATATTTTCGTTTTATAATATTATCTCACATCAAAACTCTTTTTCTTTTTTTTCTTTTCTTTCTCTTTCTTTTTTTAAAAAATAAAATCAGCAACAGTTTTTCTTTTATTTTTCGAGATTTTAGTTTGACCAATATAAGATAAATCACAGCTATTACAAGGAACATTGGTCATTATATTGGTCAAACTAAAAGAAATCTCGAAATCCGCTTAAAAGAACACTCTCGTTATGTAACTAATCAAGAAATTTCTAAATCTTCTATTGCCAAGCACTCTTGGGATTCCGGCCATTGTTTTAATTTTTTTAAATGCTAAAATTATCTTTATTGCTAATAGTATCTCTGAATTGGACTTTCTTGAAAATTTAGCTATTTATCTTAATCGTGAAGTTATTGTTAATGATAAATCTGATTCCACAATGCTCTCTGCTGCTTGGAAAAACCTCTTCAGTACTTCCATATAATTTATTTTTGTATTAATTAATTTTATATATTTTGGTTACGTATTTAATTCTTAATTTTCATCTGTTTCCATTTTTTAATATATTTGTGTGCTTTATTTATTTATTCATTTATTTTTATTTTATTTTATTTATTTTTTATTTTTTATATTTATTTATTTATTATTTTTATTTTTTTATTTTTTTATTTTTTCCACTTCCTTATTCCTCTTCTATTTTGTATTCTCTATTGTTTTGATTTTACTCTTCTGTGATTGGCTGTTGTCTTCTGTTTTCCTATTGGCTGTTGATTTCTAATTTCCTATTGGCTGTTGCTTCAGCTTGTTTCCTCTCCCTCATCTCTCATTTCAGTCTTGCTGCTGCTTTCATAGTAGACGTACGTCTTTTTGCGCCTGACGAAGAAAGACCCAGTTCTTTCGAAAGGCCTAGCGCATTTTAAAGTTTTTGATGGTGTTTTAAGAAGTTATTTTAGTTCTTAGTGTTTCACGCCAGTTTCAACTTATTTTATTAGAAAATGATATTCGATATATTGGTATTTTAATAAGAATAAATTCAGATTTGATGAGTTTACGAATAAAAATGACATCGGGAATGTATCAGAAAGCAACTAGATTTGAGAACAGCCTTTATGGGGAAAATGCAAGCATCATCAAAAATAAGAAATACTAAACTGAAGCCTCTAAATTTAAACCCATTTCACCCTATATGGCAGTCTTAAAATTCTGGTATCACTTTTTTTTTTTTTTTTTTTTTTTTTTTGGGGGGGGGGGGGGGGTCAGGGTTACAGAATCATTAAAAACAATGAAAAAATATTAATAACACAAAATAAATTAAATTTTGTTGATGCAGTTGCTCTCATATGTATGATTAATACGAAGTAAACTGAAGCTAATCAAAGTGAAAGAAGCAGTTATATTTCATGTATATATATTTTTTTTAATTCAAAACTAATTACACTGATTTTAAAAAAAGAAGTATGCGAAACAACGTTTTCATTGCACTTTCATATTTACTTCCCTAATCTACTTTTAGATATTTTATGAAAACATTGATTATTAGAAATGATTATAAAACAAATAACTATAATTATTTTCTCCACTTATATAAAATTGAAATCTAAGCCTCTTACTTTCATTAAACTATTTAAAAGCAAAGACTCAGAATTTATAAAGTATAATGTTACTCTTCTTTTAGTTTTTTACAAAACTTTGAAAAAAATTCAGTCTTAAGCAAATACTTCCACTAAAACTATTGGTTAAAAATATACTATAATTTGTATGGTTTATTTAAAGTCAAAATTGCAAAATATATTCTGCATATTTTAAGAAACTTGGGATGTAATTTCAAAATGTTGAATTTAAATAAAAATCTTAATTATAGAATTAACTTATAAATTTAAATTAAATGAATAATTATATGTTTGATGTTAGTGGGCAATTATTTACAATTACGTTCTAAAATTTAATCTTGAAACATACATAAATTGAACATTTTACTCCTGGAAATAGAAACAATAAAAAAAAACCCTTAAGAACATTAATATGCAACCAGATCAAAATATTTCCCCTTAATAATTTATACGGGGTGAAATATAAATAAATAAATAGGACGATGTAAGTTATAAAATAGGAATTTTGAAATCATTCTTTTGTAATAAATTTTTTATATGTTATTAACACAATAGATGGCAGCACCAAATTTTGTGAAATTTAGTACTATAAGTTTATTATTACTGGGACCTTAAATTCTCCCCTCTAATGACACACTTATGACCGTGGAAATGGAACGCAATCAACTATTTTTTTTTTTTTTTTTTTCCAGAAAATTAAAATTTTTCTGTACCTATAATACTTTTCTCAAATTATTTTCCTGCATAACTGACAAACATATTTTTCTAAAATATATATAATAGGTTTACCATAGGAGAGGGAATTTGAGGTCTGACTGATAACCCACTAAGCTTGTTATCATTTGGCTTGTACGATCTGTGAAAAATTGTCTTTTTTTTCTATAAATAACAACGGTGCATTTTCTGGAATATTTTTATTTATTTATTTATTTAAAAAGTTATTTACTATTTGATGCATCTGCTTTTAGACTTACGAATCTACTTTTAGATAAAAAAAAAAAATCATTATTAGAATTTATTATATATATAAAAAAAAACTATAAATAATTTCTCTATTTATGTAAAACTGAAATCTAAGCATCTTATTTCCATTATCTGGACTGAAAGCCAGAATTTGTAAAGTATAATGTTACTCAACTTTTAGCTTTTTTCCTTTACAAAACTTTGTGAAAAAATTCAGTTTTAAAGCAAATACTTCCAACTAAAACTATACTATAATTTGTATGGTTTATTTAAAGTCAAAATTGCAAAACATATTCTGAATATTTTAAGAAACTTGGGATGTAATTTCAAAATGTTTATTTTAAATGCATACCTTAAGATTTATAGAATTGGCTATAAGTTAAAATTTTATATTAAATGAATAGTTATATAAATGTATGTGTAAGGTTATTGGGTAATTATTTATAATTATGTTCTAAAATTAATTCTTGCAGCATACATAAATGAAACTTTTCTTTATCGTGGAAGTACAAGCAATAATAATAATAAAGAAAATCTAAGAATATTAATATAAACCAGAACAACTTTTTCTTTTTATCTTGGTTAAGAATGTGTACAGGGTGTAATATTTATAAATAAATTATAAATATTACGATAATTAATAAAATAGGTATTTTGAAACCAGTCTTGTATTAAATTGATATTTATATGTCATCAGTACAATAGATGGCAGCACCAAACTTTATGAAATCCAGTATACATTCGTATTCCTTTTTCTAATGACATACTTATGGCCATGGAAATGGAACGTATTCACACATTTAAAATTTTTTATGAGAAAATTTAAATTTTTCTGTAGTACTCTTCGTAAATTAATCTCCTGTATAATTGACAAACATATATTTAAAAAACATATATACCATACCATAGGTTTAACATAGGAGAGGGAATTTGAGGTGTGACTGATAACTTATCATTTGGCTTGCAAAATCTATGAAAAACGGATTTATTTTGTTAAAATCTTTTATTATCAGCAACAGCGGTAAATTTTCTAGAAAAAGCTCTTTTTTTCAGTTAAAAAAATTATATACTATTTGATGCATTTCAATAACCTATTTAATTCACGAATACTAAGTGAATAAATATATCTTGAAATAATTCTTGTTTAGAATAAATCTTTAAGTATGATCAATGTAATAAGTAATCCTTACTAATTTGTATCATTATTATTACTAGCACTGGTAGAACGGAATCTGGAGAGGAGCAAGATTTTATAACCAGATATGCCTGTGGTCCACATTTTTTTCTATATCCATGTAGATAGGGTAATTTTTCCGAAACTATGCCGAAAAGCACTTTCTGTAACTGATTGTCAAGCTGAAAGTTATAGGAAACACCGGTATTCAAGATAGAGAAAATTCTCAAGTTATTTTAAAAACCCGCCTTTTTTTTTTTTGGTTTATGTGTGGTTGGTATATAAATACGAAATAGATAAACTAAACTTTTTTTTTCCACAATCTTCGTTACAAGGCCATCAAACCCAAAGAGAAACACAGAAATATAATTTTTTTTGCTCCCGAAGTCTCCATTTAGAAACTTTTTAAACACATTAACAGGAAAAAGAAGACAACAAAACAAGGCCATTTCATGTTTACCTTTTATAAAGCACGGTTTTAAGAGAGTTTTGAATATGGTTTCCATATGAAAACTGTGGTTTTCTCAGTTTCAGCTTAGCGCTCTATTTCAAAAACGGCATTTTGGCAGAGTTTCAAAGAACACAGAGTTTTCAAAGAAAAATCCATTTCTAGTCTGTAGACGACCATAGGTACATCTATTGTTTTTTTCTCTTAGTATTTGACTATTTCAGTTCTATTACAAAGAATAAATTTTCTTTTATATTTCAGAATCAGCAGAGATAAAAGAAATTTAATTAATTAAATTCCAATATCCAGGAGGGATAAATGCCCCCCCCCCCTATTCAGCGCCCATGATTATTATTATCCTCATTAGTACTATCTTGGATTTGATCCTAGTTCAACCAGGTAATTGATTTAACGAAACAGCAAAATTAATTACCTGTATTCTGCTGTTTCCCCAGTCTGCCACAATAATATTATCTTGTGCGTCGACTGTCACACCTGTTGGAGCGTTGAACTGTCCATTGCCTTGACCACTGGAACCAAAAGAGTAAACGAAGTTGCCCTCGCTGTCGTACACTTTGATGCTATGATTGTGGAAATCGGATACGACCAGCTGGTTCTTGCTATTGATGGCGACGTAATGAGGCCCAGCAAAGCGGGAGGTTTCACTTCCTCTGGATCCGAACCTGGTATTGTATACATATTTTAGGCATTTAACCAAAATAGTAATATTTTTAAAACAAAAAAGAAAACTCACTGTAAGTAGTGATATGACTTTTGAAACTATGACTACAAAAATTTCCACACAACTCAAAAATTTTCTTCTATCCATTCAACAACGCGAATCTTTTTCATACGGCACGATTTTTATTACGAAAGCATTTATGTCGTGAATTAAACGGAACTCAAAATCACTGACCTTATATTGGCTGTAAAAAACAGGCAAAGTGCTTTTAGATATTTTTTTTCTATTAAAAAGTTTTTTTTACAACTAATTATCCTACAGTGTGCCTCAATTTCCAGTTTATAATTCTTGTATCATATTATTTTAAAGAATCATACGACTATTTAAGTTTCAAAAAATTTCATTTTTATGAAATATGTATGTAAAAAAATGTGAAAGAGCAATATTTCTTAAGCATTTTAAGAAGAATTTGTAAAATATTCTTGTATTTATGCTTGTTATGACAAAAAAATTAATTAAATAAAAAAATCTATCAAATATTCTCTATAAAATATTAAACAATCCTTTAAAGTGATTTACCTCAAAATGAGTTTTTTAAACTTCGCGAAAGATATTTTTTGAATTACATTTTTACATGAGTTTCACAAATGATATATAGATTATATTACCGTTTTCTTAAATTATGTAGTAGTTGAAGTAAACCCATTAAATTAAAAGCACTAAACTAATAGAGGAAACGAAGACTACTGTAGATAAAAGAATAGAGTACATTCATATTCAGTTATCATTTAAAAAAACTATTTCGATAAATTTTAGTATTTTTCCTAATTATTCTTCACGTTGTAGAATGAATTGTAGAAATTTTATGACCTCGTGAGACATCAGGTAACTCTCTCTATCTATCTATATACAAGGTGATTATAAAAAAAAACTATCCCGATATATGAGTTTTTAACTATCACACTGTTCACAGAAACTGACTGAAATTTTGGTTTTAAGTATTTTGAGGTATGAGCTCAAGAATCGTATGAAAAACAACAGTTAAACTCTAACAATTACGGTTACAGTGACAAAATTTTGAAAATTTCAAATGGCAACACCTATTCTTTTAGGTAGATTTCGTAAGAAATACTACCTATTACATTCTCACCTAAGTTGGAAATTTTGAAAAATTTTTGCAGATCTACGCCGATCATGACTCCCAGAACCCAAAACCACCCCCAGTTCAAAACTTTATATATCTATCTATCTATCTATCTATCTATCTATCTATGTCACTTTTTTCTGACCACGATAACTGGAAAAATTCTGCGTTAATCTTTTACAAACTGATACATAAAATCAAGGGGCATAAAATCTCGGTCAAGTTCGTTAATGGGCAAAATCGAACCAAGGGGGGGCGGGTGGGGGGGCTTTTTGTGAAAACAGAAAAAACCCCATCATTTCTTAATTATTATATGTATCGAATCCATTTAAAGTTATTAATACTTCTAGGAGAAGGGCCGAAAATTTATGTATGACAGATTTTTGATATAATTAAAAATGGCTCCAAGGGGGCGAAAAAAGGGGGGTTTTAGAAGAAAAAAAATCATAGCTTCGTCAATTCACAAGATATCAAATCCGCGTAAATTTATTATTAATCCTCTTAATATTATCTAAAACTTTTACATTGACAAGTTTTTTATAGGACCAACCGTTATAGCAAAAAAAAATTAAAAACAAAAAAAAATCCCTGCCGGCTCCGCCTGCAAACAAGTTATTTTTCGAAGTAGGCGGTTCCAACTCCCGCATCTTTTCGAAACTGATACATAAAATCAAGAGGCATAAAATCTCGGTCAAGTTCGTTAATGGGCAAAATCGAACCAGGGTGGGGGGGATGGGGGGGGGGCTTTTTGTGAAAACAGAAAAAAAACATAATTTCTTAATTATGATACGTATCGAATCCGTTTGACGTTATTATTACTTCTAGGAGAAGGGCCGAAAATTTATGTATCACAAATTTTTGATATAATTAAAAATTGCCTTAAGCGGGGGAAGGGGGGGGGGGGTTTAGAAGAAAAAAAACCATAACTTCATCAATTCCCAAGATTTCAAATCCGCTTAAATTTATTATAAATCCTCTTAATATTATCTAAAACTTTTACATTGACAAGTTTTTTATAGGACCAACCGTTATAGCAAAAAAAATTAAAAACAAAAAAACCCCTGCCGGCTCCGCCTGCAAACAAGTTATTTTTCGAAGTAAGCGGTTCCAACTCCCGCATCTGTTCGAAACTGATACATAAAATCAAGAGGCATAAAATCTCGGTCAAGTTCGTTAATGGGCAAAATCGGACCAGGGGGGGGATGGGGGGGGGCTTTTTGTGAAAACAGAAAAAACCCCATAAGTACGCATCGAATCCGTTTGAAGTTATTATTACTTCTAGGAGAAGGGCCGAAAATTTATGTATGACAGATTTTTGATATAATTAAAAATTGCCTTAAGAGGGGGGGAGGGGGGGGGGGTAGAAGAAAAAAATGCATAACTTCGTCAATTCCCAAGATTTCAAATCCGCTTAAATTTATTATAAATCCTCTTAATATTATCTAAAACTTTTATGTTGACAAGTTTTTTATAGGACCAACCGTTATACCAAAAAAAAAAAAATTAAAAACAAAAAAATCCCTGCCGAATCCGCCTGCAAACAAGTTAGGTTTCGAAGTAGGCGAAGTAGTTATAGTCAAACTGCCGCATCATCGTAAAAAAGGTCATTTCTTCCGCAATTCCCGACAAACAGGCGCCCCACGTCTGCGTCTTCGAAATCTACCTGTGCCTGTAGGCCGAGCCGTCAGGGATTTTTTTTTTAATGGAATGTGATCTTCATAGTGAAAAACCATAAAAAGCGTTGGGACGGTACCTGTAGCACGAAAATTGCCGGCGCTAGACAGACTAAGAAGAAAAGTGAAAACAACGAATAATGACAGAGAATCAACAGTAAACAAAACATTTTATTGTGTTTCACAAATTTTCCACGTCACACACGAAGACACGTTGCAAGCGGCAGATGGTGGATAGCACTGAATAATAAAATGTTTTACTGTATATGGAGTATAAAAGTTTCATGATATTCTTAGTAATTGAAAACTATAACCTTTTAGAAATTAAGTTTGGTGGAAATAATTAAAAAAAAATTAAATTTGCAATAAATAACTAAAAAGTCAGATTGCAAGAATAGTAATCTTATTTCCATAAACGATTGTGTAACTGAAAAAATAAATTATAATCTTCGATTTTAGTTTTTGTATTAAAAGCGGCCGTTTGCACAGATTCTTGTTCGCTATTGAACGCATCTGTTTATTGCAATGAAAGATTTGACTTCATTCTGATGACTAATTTACAAACGCAATATTAACAAGCGAAAACAAATGAATTAAAAACAACTGCTCTTTTTACACTAAGAAAAATAATTTTCTTTTTCACTTTTGAATATAACCTTTATTTTTTTAAACACTTCAAAATGCCATTAGAAGTTGTGAAAATCAAAACTTATTTAATCTATAAGTTCGGAATTACCTCTTATTAAAGAAGGGGAAGAGGCAGAAATGAATTTTTAAATAATGTATAAAATATATAAATAAAGAACATAAATATACATATATATAACTGCTCTAAAAACTTTTAAATATGGATAAAAGAACTATAAGAGCCATAAAATACAAATATGCAATAAAGAAAAAAAATGAGTAAAAAAGAAAGAAAATGAAGAAAAGCAAAGCAAATGTCATTCGCATTTAGACCCTTTTACTTAAAATCATAAGGGGAAAAAAAATAGGTAGCTACAATGATCAAACTGGAAATTAATTACCAACATCTTTTAGGGTATAATTCAATGCAATAGACTTATATGAACAATGAAATGATTTTGTTGAGAAAAATTAGCTTATATTAGCGTTATACCCAGGGCCTGATCACCGCACAGGCCGACTAGGCCGTGGCTTTGGGTCCACTGCTAATAAGCCCCAAAAATAAGTAAAATTATTCTAAAAAATGCAGTTTTCTGTAGTGATTTGCTCAAAAACCAAAAAAGATTTTGGTTAACTTAGCAACCGTATCGTAATATCTAATGATAACCTCTGAATACACCCCCCTTCAAAATTCTAGGTCTATTTTTTGATTTGAGGAAGCCTTGAAGAGTTAACTGTGGCTTGGGTCCTAGACAACCTGAATCGGGCTCTGGTCACACCATAAACAAAATATCCCAAATTCCACATTACGATCAAACATAAAATCAAAATACATTTAAAAGATTGATTAAAAAAAATCAGTAATCTTACCTATGCAGCAGTTTTCCATTTTCTTGAAAGATGAATACACAGCTACCTTTATTATCTACTACGATCAAATGGCCATTTCTGTCGACAGCAACACCTTTAGGTCCAAGCAGTTTACCATGTCCTATTCTATTCACGAACTTTCCTTTCGAATCGTAGATGAACACAGCTTTATTTTCATAATCTGCAACCACATAATTACCGGTTGTTGTCACAGCAACGCCCGTGGGTCTCTGAAGCTGCCCTGAACCCCTGCCTCGGATTCCAAACCTCATCTTAAACTCTCCAAGAGAAGAGAATACTTGAACAACTTGATTGTTACTGTCAGCCACCACGATTTTACCCTCGCTACAGCACACCCCTTGAGGATTTGCAAATTCACCTTTATTACGCCCTTTTTTGCCTATCCTCATCACCAAGTCAAATTCGTCCTCAATTGGCATACTCCAGCGATTAGAGCTGTTAGACCTGTAACTAGGAGGTCTTTTGTTACCACGCTGTCTAGTGCCAGTAGTCCTTGGAATTTTAGAGCTGATTGGTCGATCACTGGAAGAACTTTCTTCCTCTGGAAAGGCTTTCACTGTGAAAGGGCTTCCCTTGATATGGAAGCCAAACAGTCTAATGGATAACGTATAAATTCCTTCTTTGGCCACTGTATATATCAAATCATAATTACCATTAAGCTGATCGGTCATTTCAGGTTTTATTGTCCATGGCGCAACGTGGTCCATGCAGGTCATTTCTACTTTGAAGTCCACGCATCCCTCGGTTACGATTTCACCGCGACACTCTTTGGTGGTTAGGTTCACAAGGGCTGGCTTACCAACTATGCATTGTTTAGTTCCTTCTCCCGTCGCCGTCGTTTCACGAGCGATAGCGTGCGACGTTCTGATGGAACCAACCATCTGTATCGCTAGCTTCGCATTGTATGCGTTTTCGTCGGTGAAATCTAGAAAGTCATTTTCGTCAGGCATACTTTGTATCTCCAACAGGGAGAACTCTCGCAATCGATCTGCAACCTGATGAAAAAACAGAAATTAAAATATTGCACAATTTAATAAATATGTATTATTAAGGATAATGATATTGAGGGACAGAAATACAAGATTTTACATTCTGGAATGGAAGTTTTATTTCCTTAATGTTACTTCTGAGCAATGATCTATAAATTGGGATGAAGTAAATCTGATTCAATGCTTCCACATTCCCGGCCCGGGTTAAATAGGACTTTAGCTATAAATATAATTATAATAAAATAACAACGAAATGAATTTCTTATATTTTAAATACAAGTAGTTTTCTAAACAATCTTTGACTTAAAATTAATTTTTATTTCAAGAACAGAATTATATAAAACAAAAACGAAACTTAGGAGAAAGCAATTTCATTTAGCGATTTTTAAATCTAGAAATATACGACTTTGTTCTTTGTTATTATTATTATTATTTTTTTTTAAAAAAATAGGAAATTGGTATACAAAGTAACATGGCATCAGGTACTCATTATATTGATATGTAATATAAGAAGGTCATATTGATAGGTACTCTAAGATAATATTGATGTAATATAATATAATATTGATTTGCAATATAAATAGGTCATATAATTTTTTAAAGACTTAGAAAAAAAAAGAGTAACTGATATCTTTTTAAAATATTTTTTTCCTGCTGAAAAATGTATTGTATTGTTATGAATTTTGTATATATCTGTAAATATTCCATTTGTTTAAATTTATTTTATTTGATTATTGTGAAAATTGCAGTATTATTAATGTATTTCCTATTGAGCATCATGTAACTCAATGCTAAAGGCCTCAGATGGTTTGCAAGGAAAACAACCTTACACCCTCATCTTTATAATGGAAGTCTATTGAAATATCGCCAAGGAATGGGTTTATCGCCAAGTTGGCGATGGTTTTGGCGACTTATTTTTGTCGCCAAATTTGGCGATATATCGCCAAATGTCGCCAAGTTGGCGACGGATTTGGCGACTTTTTGTGCAACCACACCCCCCTTATACCTATACATTGGGATCCTTTCTTGCTTGGGTTCTCTATCGAAAGTTAAAGCACTTTCTGGTAATTTCTAGCATCTGAAGGCTCTGGAATAATCTGGAAAGATCTCTGAAACCTATATAAGGACCTCCATCAGTTCAGTTAGTGAGTTGTCTGTCAACTGCGATTGAATTCATACGAGAGGCTTTGCATTGAGAACTGTGTTTCTCGGATCGATTTTGTCGTTGATACGTCGTATTGAACGCATTGTTTCTGTGTGAAATTTTGCTGTGCATTTGGATTTGAAGATTACTGAATGTCTTGTAATTTTCAGAAGATATTGGTGTTCGTATTGCACTGTTTATAGTGAATAAAGCCATTTGATTGTTCTTATATATTGGCATCAGTCCTTTCGAACCCCGAGCTCACAACATTTGGTGTCAGAAGTGGGATTGAATGCCGATTACTAGAGCAATGGAGGCGCAACTGACTAAATTATTGGAGAAATTAGGAGAGATGGATGAGAAAATGACTGCGAATCAGGCTGAAATGAAGAAGGATATGTCAGCGATGGATGAGAAAATGACTGCCAACCTTGGCGAGTTGAAAGAAGAGATTAAGAAGGAAATGACTGAGATAGATGAGAAAATGACTGCAAACCAGGCTGAAATGAAGGAAATGTCGGAAGAAATGAAGAAGGAAATGTCAGCGATAGACGAGAAAATGACTGCCAACCTTGGCGACTTAAAAAATGAAATGAAGAAGGATATGTCAACCAACCTTGGAGAGTTGAAAGACTTAATAGAGGATAAAATAACATCTTTAAATGACAGAATTGACGGCGTGGAAAACAAAGTTGAAGGAAGATTTCAACAAATAGAAGGAAAAGTAGAAGAAATTCAAAGGACAGCCAATACCGTAGAAGAAAGAGTAGAAGAAAAAGTTCAAAAGATCGCCAAGACCGTCGAAGAAAGGATTGAGAGTGTAGAAAAAGAGTTGGAAAATGTGAAGAAACAAAAGATCACTGCCGAAAACTATCCCGAAGATGTCAAGTATCAAGCTATGCTTCCTCGGGCCTCTATTAAACTCTCGACCTATGACGGAAAATCCTCATGGCCAGTTTTTAAGACACAATTTGGGATCGTAGCGGACGCCAATGGATGGGATTCCCAGACAAAGGCTTGCCAGTTAGCTGCTTCTCTACAAGCTGATGCTGCCGACGTCCTACAGACTTTGCCTGCAAATGAACCGCTGGATTTTGAAACGCTCGTCAGTGCCTTAGAATTGCGCTTTGGCGAGAAATGCATGAAGGAATATAGCAGACTCCAGCTCAAATCTCGGCAGCAGAAATCCACTGAATCCCTGCAAGAGCTTGCTACGGATGTAGAGAGACTTTCCCATCTTGCTTATCCTGGCTGTCCGACTGAAATTAGAGAAAGCTTGGCTCTGCAGCATTTCATCGATGGTGTGCGTGACTTTGAGATCCAGAAACAACTCCGGATTGCAGATCTCAGTGACTTAAAAGGGGCTTTAGTTTATGCCCCGAAATTCGAGGCAGCCCAGCAAGCTACAAGGAAAGATAGGCACTTTGTGCGAGTAGCCAACATGCCTGAGACATCGGATAGAGCTGTGGAGTGCTTACAGCAGCAGATGAATGACATAATGAGAAAGATGAATTCCTTAATGGCCAACAAACCTTACAGGAAGATCAAGTGCTGGAAATGCGGTGGAGAAGGCCATATCCAAATCGACTGCCCAAGACGACCCAACACCGAAGGTAATAGCTCACCCGCTAACACAGGAGCAGGAAAATTGATTAATGGCCATCTTGCGGGGCGGAGGTTTCCAGATCTTAAGAAGCCTCATTTTCAAGTATGTGAAATTTCTGCAAGAAGTTGCGGCGAGAACGGAGTTTTTCTAGTCGAAAGTGTGAATGATTTGCCCTGTGATATGATCATCGATACAGGAGCCAATGTGACCATCATTCGGAAAGATCTAGCTCAGCGGCTGAAAGAAAAACTCTCCTGGACCCCGCCACGTGTTATCCTTCAAACTGTGACCGGAGATAAGATCGACATACATGGAAGAATGACACTGAAAATAAAGTTTGGGAACGCCGCTTACCATCATACAGTCTATGTGGCCGATATTTCAGACCCTTTCATACTCGGACTGGACTTTTTAAAAGAGCATGGATTTACACTGGACTTTAAGAATAATGAGTTACGCTCTGCTCAAGAAGATGTCACTATTTTCAAACTTGGAAATGAGTCCGGGTCTATTCAACGGATCACAGCCAAGGCAGATGTTATCATCCCTCCTCGAACCGAAATGATGATACCTGGATTAACTGGAAACGAAAGAATTTTCCAGTATGGCTTGACTGGATATCCTGAGAAGAGCCCAAAAGGAGTGCTAATAGCATCAGCGCTGGTAGATCTGTCGAGAGATGTCATACCTGTGAGAATTGCGAACGTAAGTGAAAAATCTAGAATTATTCAGAAGGGTGAAGTGCTTGCAACCTGTGCTCCAGTCACCTGTGTTTGCAAAGACCCGAGCTTGACGTTGTCGGAGCCGCCTACAAGTTTAACACCTGAAATTGGACGAAATGAGAATTTATCTCCTGAGCAGAGACATGCCGCAGAAAGACTGTTCCAGGAGTTTAAGGATGTGTTTTCACAAAACGAGAGTGATATAGGTCGCACTTGTCTGACACGTCATAGAATCGACACTGCCGACCATCCACCGATTAAACAGCATCCAAGACGCTTGCCGTTCGCAAAACAAGAAGAGGTTTCTAAGCTCTTACAAGAGATGCAGGATAGTGACATCATCGAACCGTCATCAAGTCCGTGGGCCTCTCCCATCGTGTTGGTCCGAAAGAAAGATGGCTCCACAAGATTTTGTGTGGATTATCGTAAACTTAACGATATCACGAAGAAGGACAGCTATCCTCTACCAAGAATAGACGACACGCTAGATACTCTTTCAGGACATAAATGGTTTTCCACGCTGGATTTGAAAAGTGGATATTGGCAGGTAGAGATCCATCCTGATGACAAAGAGAAGACTGCATTTACTACTGGACAAGGACTTTGGCAATTTAAAGTTATGCCGTTCGGACTCTGCAATGCTCCAGCAACGTTCGAGCGCCTCATGGAGACAGTGTTAAAAGGCCTGACTTTTGAAGCTTGTCTCATCTACCTAGATGACGTCATCATTGGTGGCCGCACGTTTGAAGAACATCTTGGAAATATTCGAAAAGTGTTAACGAAGCTAAGAGCGGCGAATTTAAAGCTGAACCCTCTGAAATGCAAGTTCTTCCAACGCGAAGTAAACTATTTAGGACACATCATCTCAGCTGAAGGTGTTCGAACAGATCCTGAAAAAGTGTCTGCAGTAAAGCACTGGAAACGTCCGGAAAATGTCCATCAGTTGCGAAGCTTTCTGGGACTATGCACTTATTACAGAAAGTTTGTACAGGGGTTCTCCAACATCGCAAGACCCTTGCATAGGCTCACTGAAAGCAAACAGAAGTTTCTATGGACACATGAATGCGACAATTCATTCCAGCGGCTGAAAGAAGCTCTCACATCCTCTCCAGTCCTAACCTATCCACACCCCGACAAACAATTCATTGTGGACACGGATGCTAGTCATGAAAGTGTCGGTGCTGTACTTTCCCAAGAAATAGATGGCCAAGAACGAGTCGTAGCATACTGGAGCAAATGTTTGTCGAAACCAGAGCGGAATTATTGCGTCACTCGTAAGGAGTTATTAGCTATAGTAAAAGCCATAGAACACTTCCATCACTATCTCTATGGCAGGAAATTTCTCCTTCGTACTGATCACGCATCCCTAACATGGCTGATGAATTTTAAGAACCCAGAGGGCCAAGTAGCCAGATGGATACAACGACTCCAGGAATACGACTTTGACATCAGGCATCGCAAAGGCTCATCGCATGGAAACGCCGATGCCCTATCAAGAAGACCGTGTCCCGAGAGCTGTCGCTATTGTTCCAGAGCGGAGAGCAAGTATAATCCCGAATATGTCATACGCCAGACGAAGACTTCACTACTGACGCCACCAGATCCCTGGAGTGATGAGAAGATTCGAGAAGATCAAATGGCAGACTCTGAGATCAAACCAATCTTGGAGTTATTAGAATCTTCTAGCACGAAGTCCAGTTGGAAAGACATCTCGACTTACAGTCCTACGACGAAGCAATATTGGGCTCTTTGGAACTCTCTCCACGTCAGGAATGGTGTCCTGTTCCGAAAATTCGAATCGGAAGATGGGAAGACATCTCGGTGGCAGTTGGTACTTCCTCGATCTCGAATCCCAGAGGTCCTCGAAGAATTACATGGCAGTCCCACTGGTGGCCATTTTGGAGTCATGAAAACATTACACAGAGTCCGAGAGCGCTTCTTCTGGGGAAAAGCGAGAGCTGACGTCGAACAATGGTGCAAATCTTGCGATGCATGTGCAGCTCGGAAAGGACCAAAGAAACGTAGCCGAGGAAGACTACATCTCTACAATGTAGGAGCACCTTTTGAACGCATCGCCCTTGACATCCTAGGTCCTCTGCCAAGAAGTGCTGATGGCAACAAATACCTCCTTGTTGTCATGGACTATTTCACAAAATGGCCTGAAGTTTATGCCATCCCTGATCAAGAAGCTTCTACGGTTGCGGATGCCTTGGTACACCAGTGGATATCAAGGTATGGAGTCCCTCTTCAAATGCATTCTGACCAGGGGAAAAATTTCATCTCTGCTGTGATTGAGGGTCTCTGTCAACTTCTCGGAATGGACAAAACTAGGACGACGCCTTTACATCCGCAGTCGGATGGCATGGTTGAGAGATTTAATCGTACCATCCTCAACAATCTCTCACTTCTAGTCTCAAGAAACCAGCAAGACTGGGACCAAAAACTTCCCTTGTTTCTTCTCGCCTATCGCAGCGCCGTCCATGAAACAACCGGCTATTCCCCGTCTCAGATGCTTTTCGGTCGTGATCTTCGTTTACCTTGTGATCTGCTGTTTGGTCGCCCTCCAGATGCGCCTTCATCGCCAGAGGGATACGTGCAGAATCTCCATGCACGATTTGAAGACGTCCACAACTTGGCTCGAGAGCGGATCAATATACAGACGGAGAAGATGAAGACCAGGTACGACACGAAAGCCACGGGACATCAATTCAAAGAAGGTGACAAGGTTTGGTTTTATAATCCGACTCGACGTAAAGGACTTTCTCCCAAACTGCAATCGCACTGGGACGGTCCTTATACAGTCCTAAACAGACTGAACGATGTCGTAATTCGGATCCGAAAGTCACCAAATTCGAAGCCTAGAGTCGTTCATTACGACAGGCTAGCTCCATACTATGGCCATAGTACATAGTTCCCATAGTACATAGTTCCCATAGTACTTAGTTCATTGATTGTAAATAGTGCAATGTAAATAATGTAAATTAGTATGACCATGGTCTTGTATATAAATTAATGTAATTATTTATTTTGCTTAGCATTATCATTATTATTGTTATTATTATTTAAATACTTGTATGTAATGGTGTCTATGCTTTATAATTCAGCATTATGAATGTGTTTAATTGTTATTTTCCATATTTGCTTTAAGTGTTTTGGATAGTATAGCATTTGTTGGTAACGGGTTTGCTTTCCGATCAAAGGTTGAACTGCCCGGGACGTGCAGTCCTTGAGAAGGGGGCAATGTTATGAATTTTGTATATATCTGTAAATATTCCATTTGTTTAAATTTATTTTATTTGATTATTGTGAAAATTGCAGTATTATTAATGTATTTCCTATTGAGCATCATGTAACTCAATGCTAAAGGCCTCAGATGGTTTGCAAGGAAAACAACCTTACACCCTCATCTTTATAATGGAAGTCTATTGAAATATCGCCAAGGAATGGGTTTATCGCCAAGTTGGCGATGGTTTTGGCGACTTATTTTTGTCGCCAAATTTGGCGATATATCGCCAAATGTCGCCAAGTTGGCGACGGATTTGGCGACTTTTTGTGCAACCACACCCCCCTTATACCTATACATTGGGATCCTTTCTTGCTTGGGTTCTCTATCGAAAGTTAAAGCACTTTCTGGTAATTTCTAGCATCTGAAGGCTCTGGAATAATCTGGAAAGATCTCTGAAACCTATATAAGGACCTCCATCAGTTCAGTTAGTGAGTTGTCTGTCAACTGCGATTGAATTCATACGAGAGGCTTTGCATTGAGAACTGTGTTTCTCGGATCGATTTTGTCGTTGATACGTCGTATTGAACGCATTGTTTCTGTGTGAAATTTTGCTGTGCATTTGGATTTGAAGATTACTGAATGTCTTGTAATTTTCAGAAGATATTGGTGTTCGTATTGCACTGTTTATAGTGAATAAAGCCATTTGATTGTTCTTATATATTGGCATCAGTCCTTTCGAACCCCGAGCTCACAACAGTATTGTATTCCATGGAATGGCCCTAAACATGAAATAAGCTAAACTAAGAATTTTTTGTCAGAACCTCAGAACTCCCCAGGCTAAGACAATTTTTAAACATATCAATCAACATAAAAATAAATACAAAAAATTAGCAATTAAGAAACATTAAATATTATAAAATAAATTTCTTCCAACATTTTTCAAAATGGAGAGTTGAAATAATATATTTTTTTTTTTTTTTAAATGAGCTCTGAATCACGTTTATTCCATCTGTATATATCTCGTTTAAGATAACTTTGAAGCCCATGAACTTAAAAGAAAAACACAATTAAAAATTTCTTCCACAAGCGGTTCAAGGGAGCAGACCACAAATAATATAATACAATCACTTGTTAGCTTTAAATTAAAATCTAATAATGCTTAAAGTGATGAAAACATAACACGACATATTTAAAAATACCTTTTTAATGTAGATTACATGTGTTTCGTTCGCTCTATGGGCGACATCTTCAGATCTAAATGATAAATACAATATTCTCGCATATTTTTGAAAATGGTAAACATAAACCACGAGATCGCATGTTCAAAGCAAACATGTGCTTAAATTGGTCAAACTGGGAAACGTGAAAATTATTATTTATTATTATTTTTATTGCTTTTCCAATCTGTAGATCATCACATGTAAAATTTTAGCTAATTCAAAAGAAGCGGCTTCGTTACAAATGTTATCTTTTCGCAAATATATTTCTATTGATTCACGGATAATGGATGGGAAATAAGCTCTTGATTGAAAAATTATTTTACTATTCTTGAAATCTATTCTTGAAGGGTTTTAATTTAAAGACAAATTTATTTAATTAATTTGAAAATTCAGGAAGAGGTAGTAGCCCTCTCTTATCTAATCCTCTTGCTGACGCCTATGCTAAGAGTTTGTACTTAAGATCCTAGGTACCACTGCCCCCATTCCCCTTCTAACGAAAATCTTGCATACGGCCATGATAGTTCTTGATTATTTATTTTAACTGTACCAACTATAAAGCCATGGACATACGACATACTTGCTTATTTACAAGGAGAAATTCTGTGTCGTTTTGATGTAGCAAGGCCTTCTTCGTGAATTCGCAGCTTGAAATAAGGGTGTCGGCGCAGTACTGCAGGGACTCTCTCTGTCGATTAAGCACTTCTCTTTTGTTGCGATGGGCATCTTCCAGCTGAGCTAACAGCTGAGTCCGTCGTATTCTGATCGCATCTAACAGCACTTGAAAACTGTGCTCGACCTGGGACACAGCCTCGTCCCGCGCCGAGTCCAACGAAGCTGTGGTGTCCGAGACAAGGGTGATAGCATGTTCAACAAGAGGGATCTGCGGGTTGGAAAATGAAAATCCATTAAGTCATAAACAACTAACTATTCATTCATAAACGAAAGAAAGAATAAATATACTGTGGTAAAGTCGACAGCAAAATAAAACCACGTTTTTATAAGCATTCAAAATGTGTCTCCACGCCTTAGTTTCATGACTGCAATTCACGTTATTTCGAAACATTTGCGTTAAAATACGCGAATTTGGTGTGGTCTCCAATTATGGAAAATTCAAAGAAACTAGAAAGCGCGAACTAGTGAATTTATTTAAAAAAGACATGATTTTTTTGTTCAGTTTCTCGGAGATATACAAGAAGAAAAAAAAGATTAATTAACTTGGATTTTTTTTTAAATGGTTTCTCAACGTATAAATCATAATTTTTTTTAAATATCATATTTTAATCAATAATTAAGTTCTGGAAATATGAAAATATTGAATTATCATCGGGAAGACTACTATACACAATTTCTAGAACCCTAAAACACAAGGAAATGGCTGAAAAAGGAATTACGAAATTCCATCTTTGCATACATGAACCAAGTTAAATAAAAGAGAGTAAAAGTAAAACTGTCTTATTGGCAGATCTTATCTGGGCGGCAGAGTGGTTAAGGTTAAAAAAATACTTTATAATTGTTTAACTGCCTTCATACTTACATCTCATGTACCTACATGCATACATTATATACTTCTTACATGCATTCATACATACAACTTTTAATGCACAAAATAAATATAACAACCATTTTTCAATAAAATAAATAATTAATGAAGAATTTTCCGTTATCCTAATCAACAAAGACAACAATGTTTTTCCCTTTGATCGAAGTTTTCTTATCATAGATTAACAACATTTTTCGGCGATTAAAAAAACTAAGCAACTCTGTAGCTTAAAAATAAATAAGTAAATAATAATTTCTTTAAAAAATAATAATGTAAAGTTTGCTTTTATTACTTAGGTGCTGTTCCATTGTACTTTTTTGTGTATAATTATTCTTATCATCTTGAATAAATGTTTGGCAATACTTTCCACCATAGCTAAAAGGGTTTTTCTACTCTGGTTATAAGTCTGTCCAAAACATGCTGAATAATTTGAACGCAATTTGAATATATATTTTGAATGAATCAAAGCAACTCAATTATTTTGTCAATTGACCATTGTTACTGCTACCAAAATCATTTTGTCTGAAAACATTAATGCAGAGAGAGAGATGCTGTATAGATAATTTATGTTCGAAAAATTTTAATACATAATACAAAATTACTGCTGTATAATTTGTTACTGAGTATCACGACTATAATCTAAATGTAGATTAAGCAACAATTGACAGTTAAATTTTGAAATGAATTGTCACTTATGGGTAGTCATTAAAAAGTATTGACGCTTCATTGAAAGGTGTAAAAGAACTAAAAATTTTAGTACTATGTATATTTTTAAATTAAAATGGCCGGCATCTTTGGATTTCTTAAAAGAGAAACTATATTCAAAATTGATTTAAAATATTAATGGAAATTAAAGTCTGATTTCTTTTTTTTTTATGTTTAAGAAGTAACATTGCATATAAATTATACTTATTCGTTTCATTATGGAATTTAATATAATAATCTTAAATTTTGTCACGTGAAATTATCTTCCTTTATTATTTTTACTTTTTACATTTTATAAGCAAGTCTATGAATTTTATGACTTGTATTTTCATTTTTATCTCTGAAAAACAGCATTTTTGAGTAGTACTTCAACTACTTCATTAAAAACAAAAGGATTGTCTAAAATGAAGGGGTGGACTTGTGAATGCTGTCATTTTCATAAATTACGCATTATCTTTTTTTGATGACAGCATTCTTCAAGAAATGCGCTTTAAAGTGGAAAATTTTGGTGATAAAAATTAGCAACAAAGAACAAAGCAACGTAAGAATAAAAACAATGGCTCGTCTCTTAATGATCAGGAAGATGGACTATATCAGGATGAGTCATACCCCGCAACTCATCCCCTGCTCCAAGTGATCGTTGTTCAACTGCATTTCTCCCCCGCTGAACTGAAATCAATAGTTAATCTTCCTATAGCACTCTTATCTTAGGCATCTCTGGCAACTCCTACTATAGTCGTGCAGGGCCGGCAGAATACGACATAGAATATTAGGGATGTTAAATACACAATTTTCTCATTTTTTATTTAGAAACATAGAATATTTTACATAGATCCGGGTTTAATTTCCCCCAAGGCAAACAAATTTGAAAACAAGAACTTTAAATCATGCGACAAGCATAAATTATGTAACACTTTCCAACACTTCCAAAATACAAATCTATACCATTTAATAAGGTGAAAAATGATGTCTAAGTAAACAATTTGGAAAACGCATAATACATTTGAAAATCCAATTTCGGGAATTACCAACAATATTCGAAAAAATATCCGATTTTTTTTTTTTGTGTAGCCCTGTATATCATCTACAGATTTGTATATATACTACACAGAATGCTGAATTTTAGTTCAGTTAGGAAGCGCATAGCATAGTTTACAATCCCCTTCTGGAATTTTCGTCAATAAACGGAAATGTACTAGAGATCTTTTGTGCTGCCCTGTATATGATCTATAGAATTTATAGACACCACGAAATAGGCAAAAAATTAGTCAAATTTAAAAAGGCGTTCCAGAAAAAAACGTACTTCAGGCAATTATTGTTAACAGATAGTACTTTAACCGAATTCTTTTGTGTGTCCCAGTCAAAGAACGATGCATGCTAGACGCACAATATTCTATAATAAGCCTCTTGTAATGCACCTCAGTGATGATATATATCAATCTCAATATTTTTGAAATAGTGTAGCATCATTAAAATAAACCGCAAATGATTTTCTCCCATAGACCGTAATGTAACGGAATTCTTTTGCGTGTCCCTGTAAAAGAACTATAAGGGCTACACACTTCATTTTCAATACCGAACTTGTCATAGTAAACCTCAATAACATATATCATAGCATCATAACCTCAATAACATATATTGCATGACAATCAGAGTATATTTAGGAGAGTTAGAGCACGGACAGACAGACAGACGTTAGGCAGACAGACAAATCGAATTCATAAACACTTTTAAACTCTATTGGAAAGTGTTATAAAGCTAAAATATGAGTACATATAAAAGTTTGCATTTTCTTTTTTTTTATCATGTTTTATAATTATTAATTATTATTTAATAATAATGAAAATTAGTAAACAGCTAGTGATCACCGGGGATTTTTTATTAATCTCTTTAAAAATATGCACAGACATAAACTACAAAAGCAAAGTCCAAGACCTAATAATTCTTTAAATTCTCTCCTAATATTCTCAAAAATTAAATATGTATATGTGAAGGTCTTAAAAGATGCAATGGTTGATTTCGTTATCTTCATCTAAAATGAATTCACATCAGCACACTAAAACAAGTGGGTAAGTGTGATCGAAGATCGTACAAAGGGTTTCGTTTAATATTCCTTTCAAAACACTTTATCCTTTCTTTAATAAATACAAATAAATTTCATTTTCAAATTAAAAAAAAAAAAAGTCATGTTTTTTATAAAGTAAAAATTTACCGGTCTATTTTTCTCATTTTTTCGAAAATCTGAGCCGGTCCGATAGCGGGCGAAGCCCACTATTATACTCTGTCATAATAATATCTGTCATGTGGACTAAATGCAATATACAAAAAAATCAATTTCAAAATTAAACATGTTGTACACCTTCAAAATGTTAAAATATGTGAATATTTCCATAATCGGGTTTTTATCATGATTCAATACATTCTCAAACTTATATATTTATTATTCTCTATTACTCATATTGATACTCGCTTTGCATTATTCTCAAACATTTGAAAAATCCGTTAAACTTTCAATATGACGTCAGATTAATTTTCTTTTTAATTCTCTAATGACGTGATATTAATCTGCTTTCTGTACATACACATACTCCTTGTATTATTGAGAAATCTTTGAAAATTTCCGTTTTATTACCAATATGACGTCACATTAATCTTTTTTTCAATTGGTGAAACTTTTTATTTAATTTTCATTTTTCACGTGGAAATATTTCAATAGAAAATTAATTATTGTAGAAATAATTTTATTAGGGATTTTTAATTGTTGGCAACTGCTATAACGAAAATTTTTTTAAATAGGTATATGCTGTTAGAATTTTGTTTTTTTTTTATCTCTCTATATTAAAATAATAAGATTTTTTCAAATTTTAATATTTTGAGCTTCATAGTAAGGTATTTAGCTATAAGTACACAAATTTTCATGCCTGTAAGTTATATCGTTTCTGAGAACGGCTCTGTGACGGACAGACACCGGAGCGGGAGTAATAGGGTTTCGTGAGATGAACGAAACCCTAAAAAGATTTTCCGGTATAATACTAGCATCCCAGCTGCCAGTATTATACCGTAAAAAACTTTTTTTTTTTCTTTTTGCAATGTATAAAAATTGTCCCCGGTATCATTGATTTTGCTTTTTAACCACCTTTTATAATGGCTGTTATAATTTATCGTCAAGTATTTTTGTTATAAGAGTTAATTGAATGAATATGGAAAGGGTATAAAAACACACGAATAAACCTAATCTCTCATTAATTATGCATCTTCGGTATGCTTAATAGAATACGAGCACTAGAAGTTAAGGTTTCAGAAACAATATACTATTACATTTATCGCTTTGTCCATAATTCTTCCTAAAACTACAGTTTTAGAAAGTTATTTTATGGCATTTGATTAAAATAGGAGGCCAGATGGTGTTGAGGCAAAACATTTCGAAGTAAAGAACTCATTAAGAATGAGAGCAAAAAGTAGCTTTGTTGTAATTATGGGAATGCCCGCAGATGACACGAAAAAATAAAAAACGAAGATTTCCTTTTGTTCTGCACATATATTTTCAATGTTAAACGTATATATATATATATATATATATATATATATATCATTGTAGGTTCATTCCTCTAATTCAGCAACAAGATCATTTAAATTAGCGTTCGTTGATTCAAGTAAAAGTAGATCATTTGAAACCTATTAATGCATAGATAATTACAGGGCATATTAATTAAAAAATGACATTAATAATAATAAAAAACATCTCGCATTTCTATTCGAAATAAATTTAATCTGGAAACAGAGGTGAAGTTTTCTTGTTCATCGATAACCATGAATGAATTTCACTGAATTCCAACATATTTTAAAATTTACTACTACTAATCATATATTCTAATACGAGCAAATCTTGTGTGTGTGTGTGTGTGTGTGTGTATACATATATATATATGCAAATTTTATTTTAAAAACGGCTCTAACGATTTTGACGAATTTTTGTATCTTATTGTTTTGGGGCCCCAGAAAACCATTGAACTAGGTCACATGTTCGAGAAAATTCGATTAGTGGGTCATTTTGGGTCACCATGGGTCAGGGTCAAGCTAATTGTATCTAAAAAACGGTTGAAACGATTTTGACTTAAATTTTGTATCCTACCATTTTCGGGCACGAGAAGATTATTGGGCTGGATCACATGTTCGATAACTTTCGATTAGTGGGTCATTTTTGGGTCAACGCGGGTCAAGTTAATTTTATCTATAAAACGGCTCTAACGATTTTGATTAAATTTTGTATCCTACGAGTTTAGGGCACGAGAAAATCATTGGGCTACGTCACGTGTCCGATAAAATTCGATTAGTGGGTCAAGCTAATTTTATCTAAAAAACGGCTCAGACTATTTGGACTAAATTTTGCATCCTATGGTTTTCGGGCAAGAGAAGACTGTTGGGCTAGGTCACATGTTCGAGAAAATTCGATTAGTGGGTCATTTTGGTCATGGGTCATTATGGATCAAGATATTTTTATCTTAAAAATGGCTCAGAGGATTTGAACTAAATTTAGTATCTCACAGTTTTAGGGAACGAGAAAGACTATTGGGATAGGTCACATGTCCGAGAAATTTCTATTAGTGGGTCATTTAGGTCATGGGTCATTATGGGTCAAGCTATTTTTATCTTAAAAACGGCCCAGACGATTTGAACTAAATTTTGTATCCTAGGGTTTTTGGGTACGAGAAAATCATTGGGCTAGGTCACATGCTCGAGAAAATCTGATTAGTGGGTCGTTTTAAAGTCACTGTGGGTCAACCTAATTTTATCTAAAAAACGACTCAGACTATTTTGAATACATTTTATAGCCTACGGGTTTCGGGCACGAGAAGACAATTGGGCTTGGTCCCATGTTCGAGAAAATTTGATTAGTGGGTAATTTTGATTATGGGTCAAGCTATTTTTATAAAATAAAAAGCATTACAGTAATACTACAGAGAGAACAATACACAGCATTGAACTTAAAGCTAATTTTGAGCATTGCTCGGTCTTCCCTGCGCTTATGATAAGGTCAAAGATAAGGGAGAGATACTAAACAGTGAAGAACAAGAACTATACATTTTCAGTTAACATTTACGTTTCTTTAAAAGTAATCCTAATCTCCTAATATAATATTATAAATGCGATTGTGTGTGTGAATGTTTGGCTGAAGTAAACGTCAAAACGGAGGATTTAATGGTCCTGTATCTTTGCATATAGATGGATTATAACACAGGAATGAACATAGGGTAGGTGTTATTTTCAAATATTTTTCTTAATAATTCAAAAATTCATTATTTTCATAGAGAATCAATGAATATTTTCCCTGTAAAATTTAATTAACCATTTTACGTTGCTAAGTATCATCGTTGCCAATAAATGCAAAACTTGGAATAACGTTTTCCCCAACAATTAATTTTCAATTTAACGATTTCCACGTGAAAATTGAAAATTAAAAAGAATTCAAAAGAAGATAAATTGTCGTAATATTTGAAGCAAAAATATGGAGTGTCTGTTATTATACATGAAGTATGTATGTCGGTTACGTTGAGAAGAGGTTTTCTAGCAAAAATTGCGTTATAATTAGAAGAAAAAATGAACAATAATTATATTATTATGAAAATATTTCTGGACCATGGAACTATGAAAAGAATTCTCCTTGGCTTGGACAAATATGACGTCATATTGGAAATAAAACATGCATTTTCAAATATTCGTAATAATACAAGCAGCATGAAAGTCAGTATATAATGAAAGTAGATGGATAATGACGTCATATTTTTAAAATGAAAAACTAAAATATTTTTTAGCGTTACTAATTAATAAGCTTTAATGCCAGTTAGATACAGATCACCCTGTATATATTTTAATTTTAAACAATTAACTAAGTCTGCTTCATACCAGGGTATAAAATACAAGATTGGGCAAATAAAGCATCAAATGGACATTGGTTGAAAAAAAACAAACATAATTTTTGGCAAAATAGGCTCATCAAAAAAACCCCGGTACGAATTCTAAATAAACGTTATTGAAAAGAGGACAAAATTTACTACATTGGGCTAAAATATTGAGTTTGGATTGCTTTATGAAAGGGGTCAAAATCATCTCCGAACTTGAAAAATCGGGGAAACCTGCGAGTAGCTACG
This sequence comes from Maratus michaelseni, assembly GCA_963931845.1. NCBI lineage: Eukaryota > Metazoa > Arthropoda > Arachnida > Araneae > Salticidae > Maratus > Maratus michaelseni. The sequence continues at coordinate 327,312,626 of OZ007594.1, forward strand.
TTCAATATAAAATAACAAAAAGTCTAATACAAAAATCCATATTCGGAACATTCAGGTACATTCGGACCTGTTTTCGTCTATCCAGAACGAAATTAGCAGACATTTCGTTCATGCACATGCTTCACACATATGATAAATTTTCCTAGCCATCGCTAACAAACAAACAAAGAGAGACAGACACATAGATACACAGACAAAAACTTTCTTTTATTAAAATAGATTTCATCACTATGATAAATTATAGGAATCAGGTGCTGCTCCTTGAAAGAGGCAGGATTATGAAGTGGCGCCTGACCTTGGGTTTGCAGCAATATACAGGGTCTTCCATAAGCCCGTTCAAATTTCAAAAAATCGTAATACAATTAATAAATTATCGTATCGGAATACGGTTTGCACTTTAAGATTTATCAAAATATTTGATTTTTTTATGGGGAAAAAATTAAAAGTTCACATTTTTACAAAAATTCCGACCATTTGCCAAGTTTTATGATGAAATCGATATCCGATAACGACAATTTGATAAACGTTTGTAAGTTTTTGAAATATTAATGTACTTATGAAATTGACCCTTTTTTGACAAGACTTATGGTGTAAACCGCACTCCGAAACGACAATGTTATGCTATTATTATTATTTTTTTTACAATCTTTTGAAATGTGAACGGACTAATGGAACATCTTTTATTTTTTCAAAAAGCAAAGAAAATTTTAAGATTTGAGCGAAATATTTTGTATTCTAGAGTCTAGAGGACCATTAAAAAAATTTTTTTTTTTTTTTTTTTTTTTTTTTTCGTAATTTGCAGTCGACAAAAAAAAAAAAAAAAAAAAAAAAAAAAAAAAAAAAAAATCAATTATGTTATACATGTATGGTACGGTACTACTTACTTTTGCCTCCACTCTGTCCAATAGGTCATTAAGGAGTCCCTTTTGATCTTGCATGGCATCACCAAGCCTGGTAGTTCGGTGTCCGGCATGCTCGATGTCTGTACACGTGACGCAAACGGCTGTTTCACAATCGGCACAATAGAAACGCAGAGTCTGCGCCCTGTGTTTGGGGCAGGCGAGGGAACAACGACGGTCCTCACGGAGGGCCAATTCGCTAAGTGTGACTAGTCTGTGGGACCGTGTCTCGGGATCGGTCTGATGACGTCGGGAACAAGCATCACAGAAGAAGCCCGAACAAACAGAACATTTAGAGACGGAAGGGTGCTGCTGACACCTACGGTAAAGGAGGCATACAATACAAATAATTATTTTTTTTATGAAATATTTGTTGGAAATTGTAATCTCTGAAACACTAATATCAAGTAATAAACAATCAATTTATCAAATAGATGATTTAAGGACGATTACATAAACAAGGAAAAAAACAGCTCTTTCATCTATATTTTTCTCCGACTGAAAGCAATATCATAATTACCTACGCAAGTGAAATCAAATAAAACATTTATCAGTAATACAAATAATAAACTAAAAATTTTTAGTAAAGAACTCTTAAGGTGAAATTAATGATTATTATACGTATATTTAACGTGCTTTCCACATCTAATTTAAGAACTTTATTGTGCTATAAATAATGATATATTTCTGTTACGCGCACTTCCTTTTTAACTCACTACTATGTAATCTCTCAAAGAGAACGGAGCAAAAATGTTAACGCTCCTATTAATGTTAAATATTAAACGTAAATGTAACTTTTTAAATTGTTAAACGTAAATTAAAGCTTTGTAGTGAAAATGAATACTTTTATTTAACCTTTAATTAATTATAAAATATTATTCTATTCAAATGATCAGTGCAATCGTGAACCTATACAAACCATGTGGATTATAATTCACAATATGGATAAAATAAACTGAGGATTACCTGTGCACCGCATAGAAAAAGGTGAGTGGAAACTTTCTTACTTCTATTTTATTAAAGTACATTTTATTTTGAGAATTTAACAGACACCTACTACTGCCGATTAAGCACTAAAACACGAATAACAGCCATTATTACAGATTATACAGCTTATTACAAATAACAGCTTATTAACAGCCTATAAATGATGTAGAGAAAAATAATATTAAAATATTTCACACTGCACATATAAAATAAGTGTATAGAATACTCTTGTTCATACATTCAAGCACATTATCCTCAACGAACAATCTACTTGCAAATGGAACATATAACATTTCAAAAGCCATCTGTACTATTATACAAATAAGTATATGGATACAAAATAATTTATGATTCATATGTGAAATCATTTGTTAATAATTTCTCAGAATTAGAAATATCCTGGATGGATGAGGCACTACACACATATACACATACCCACAAAAGAGTTTTGAGACGGTTTAATTGAATAATACTATTTAACTAATTAACAGTTTTGCCCAATCGCCGCTTGGGCAAGAAGAGTTTGCTTACTTCGTTACTAAAAACTATTGTAAATTGATTTTTTTTTTAAATATCGCATTTAGTCCACATGGCGGATATTATTATGACAGAGTATAATAGCGGGGTGAAAGGAATATTAAACGAAACCCTTTGTGCTATCTTCGATCACACTTACCCACTTGTATTATATATGCAATAATAATAATAATAATAATAAAACATTAACCTCTGGCACTGTGAGGGATGGTCGAGCACTTCCATGAGACTGCTGATCATAAAGTTCGTTTGAAGAGCAGCTACACCTTGTTTAGGCAATATTGATTGCTGTCGACATACAGGACACGATAGGGTCAAGCTTTCGGGAGGTATATAGGTCTCTAGGCAGCGCTCGCAGAATGTGTGTAAACAAGGTAGCACCTATAAAATACATAAATTTGTATAGATTAGTAAATGCGTAGTGATATTTAAAAAAAATAATTGACTATTTTATTTTATACATTACTTTTAATAAATTAAAGAAAAAACAAAAGAGATAGAAAAGAATCATTCAAAAATAAATCACTTGATACGAAATTTGAGCACGTTAAATAAAAGTTGCAGAACTAAACTAAACGTGCAAAATAGTTCCACCGTAATCGGAATAAAGCATCTGTAAGTAAAGTAAAAATACACATTTGAATATAGGATTGTAAATTACACAGTGGCAGGGAGATAAAGAATGTGGGATAGTCAATTCGTTACATTGACTTTGAAGTACTATTTCCCAGAAGGGCAGTGACGAACAACGGGATTGTAAGCAAGTCCAAATCAAATAAGGTGGTTTCCGATTAAATGGTGAGCCCTTCTGTGATTCAAGGTTTTACAAACAATTTCATATTATCGATTTGGCTTTCAGAAGGTTCATTTAAAGGACATCCAGAAGGGATTGAAGGGCACATGAAGGGCATCCAGAAGCTATGTCGAAGTCGAATGCCGATGACCAATATTTGCAGTTATATGAGCGAAGAAATAGTACGTCCATCCGAAGTCAATTTAGGTCTCCTCGTGTCCCAGTCACTAGAAGAATGGTATCAACAACTACCATGCGTAGAAGACTTCAAGAAGGTGGTCTGTACTCTGTACGCAAGTACGCCTTCTTGAAGTCCTCATCTCGCATCCTAGGAGGAAAGATCGCAGTTGGTTCTGCAGATCAATAGAGAGCTGTTCTCTTCACAGATAATCTTCACAGTTCATCTTCACTATGCTTAAATTGCAAAGCTATAACAGACGTCATTTGATTTGGAAAGAACCTGGAACATGTCATCGTCCTTCAAATATCCAAGCAAGAGAAGAAAGTAGCGGCCTTATTTGGTTGGTTTCTCTTGGAGTGGAGGGACAGACACCTCTTTCTACATGGAACAATGGCTACTTAATTTTTATATAGATGGTATTTTGACACTAATGTGTAACTGAATAACACTACAATAAGTAGTAATAGTCTCCTACAAGATGACAGTGTTAGACTACACAGGCTCATGAAAGATTATATTCAGCAGCTGTAAGCAATTCAGAGTATGGAGCAGAGAGCTCGACCCGCCGAACCTAAGGCTCTTATAAGGGGAGCTGACGCATATCCATCTTGTTGCCCAAAATAACCGCCATATTGTAACCCAGCTCAGCATTAATTTACCGCCAGAGCAGGGGTTTGCCGTCCCTGTCACTGTCACCCACCGTACACCACACCACTGCGGTAAGCTAACCGGTTTTAGCTAGAGCTCCTATAATACAGGCTGAATCATACCGCCATTTAATGACCCAGCGGACCAAAAAGCAAGCTAAAACCGGTTAGCTTACCGTACTAGTGGACGGCGAGTGACAGTAACGAGGACGGTGAACACCTGCTCAGGCGGTTTCCTAATGCTGAGCTAGGTCACAATATGGCGGTTATTTTGGGCAACAGAATGGATATGCGTCAGCTCCCCTTATAGAAGCCTTAGTTTTAGCTTGGTGTTTGGTCCGTTGGGTTATTAAATGGCGATATGATTCAGCCTATTCCACACTGATGCAATTAGGGACTCCGTAACTTCAACTGCGTTATAACTCTGTTGGCAATATGGTGATAATGAAATATAACACATGATTCCTATACGAAATTCAATGAGAAATCTAACTGTGATACTTATTTTTATCAAAAATTTCATTTTGTCACTGAAAAATGCAAATTAATGAAAGCATGTTTTCAAAAAGCGCCGACATTCGAAATTTTGGTCGGTGCGAATCACACTAATGTGAAGTTCCCGGATTAAAAAATCAATGCTATATAATAAATAATTATGCAAAAACTAAAGAATTCGAAATGTTGATAATAGATATTAAGAATTCAGGTTACAAATGAAACAAGATAAATTATTATTATTATTTTTTAAAAATCAGAAATCAGTAACAATATTTTGTTCCTGATTTTTTTCCTCTTAAGTCTACATGTAGAAACATATCATTAATAAAATATTTTTAATTTTGTCAATAGATTATACTTTTTAGCTGAGATCATTCGTTGTATAAAACTTACTTCTGATAATCTATTACAGGTTTAAATACAAACTTATGAATGATAAGAATAAAATATTTTTTTGTAATGGACAATTTTGTTACCAACATTTAAAAAAATAAAGTTCATGATGCTTTAAAAACGTAAATGATAAGTTAATTACAGGAGCAAAATAATTTTTTTAAAGATTATTTCGCGTTATTCTTTAATTTTGCATTTTCCATTATGCAAAATAAAATGAAAATAATTAATTTTCGCCGATTATTTATGCCGAATTATGAAAATGATATATTGTCACTCTCATAGGCGTACGCAGAATTTTTTTAGGAGGAGCGAGAGGCAATGAAAAGTATCTAACTTTGGACCATAACATATATAAATATATAAATAAATAAAAATAAGTAAAATAAAATAAACAATTCTGAGGAGAAAAAAAATAGAAAACAAACACAGTAGAAAACTGCAAACATTAGTAGTTATGGCAAGCAATGTTAGTGAATAAAAAGAGAAGTTAAAATAACGGTTTACACTTGTAATGAAATATAATAATAATAATAATAATAATAATAATAATAATAATAATAATAATAATTAAAACACTTCATAGTAAAAATATCATTGAAATTGCACAAAATACCAATGCCAAAGTTGATTTTATCTAATATATCAACTTTTTGCTCACGACAAAAATGCTTATTATTTTTAGTTGCAGAAATATGTAATGCAAATCTAATTAATTTGGTGTGATTAGTGTTGAATATTAAGAAATGTATACAGCACTGTAGAAAAAAAATAGGATTACATATAAAAAGAACATTTGGAAAAGAAAACGGAATTTACGATGTTTTTACATAATTATAAATTAATTATAACTAACAGGGCAGATTTTGTCTTTCCATGAAAATATTTACAACTGTGAAGTTCTTAAACACATTTTTTGAACATCTCAATTAATTTGAATTACAGGTTATGTGATCCGGGCCGCACATAAAAGGTCACTGGGCCACATGCGGCCCGCGGGCCGCAGTTTGAGTATGGCTGGTTTACATGGACACGCAAAAGAATTCCGATACATTATGGTCTATGGGAAAAAATCGTTTGTAATGTATTTTAATGATGTTACACTTCTGCAAACATATTGAAATCGATATATATCATTGAGGTGTACTACAATATGTTTGCTGTAGAATGTGGTGTGAATGGCATTTACCGTTCCTTTACAGGGAGACACAAAAGAATTCGTTAAAGTACTGTCTATGAGCGATATAATTGCTGGAAGAGCGTTTTCAGGTGTGGTATGTCTTTTTAAATTTAACTATTTTTTTACTTGGTGTGCATAAATTCTGTAGTTCATATACAGGGCTGTACAAAAGAATTAGAGCACATTTCCGTTTATTGACGGAAATTGCTGAAGGAGAATTTTTAAATGTGTTATGAGTTTCTTAAATGAACTAAATTTTAGCATACATACATATTTATAGATCATATACAAGGCTGCACAAAATAATTCGAATGTTTTTCCGATTATAGATAGTAATTGCTGAAAATGGGTTTTTAAATGTGTTACGCGTTTTCAAATTGTTTATTTAGAGATCATCTTTGACCTTATTAAACGGTGAAGGTTTTTTTTTTTTTTTAATAGTATTCTGAAAATGTGTTGTAAAGTGTTAAAGTGTTTCAAAATGTTTGACGCATGATTTTTCTTTGGGTTTTTGTTTTTACATTGTTCCTGAAATCTTATAAAACAAGAGAAAAAAAATATATACACGGTAGCTTTACATATAAGTTCTGATATTTTTCAAAATTAAAATTTTTCGCAACATGTCTTTCATCAGTAAGAAGACTATACATAATTATAAGTGGGCGGAAAATCAGCCATTCTTTTTAGCTTTGTAGAAATGACAATGCCTTTATAAAAAATGTATGTATTTAGCATTTATTCTAAATCGTGCAATAGCTAATTAATCTTTTAAATTAATTTTACAACATTTTGAATAAAATTGTACTTTAAAATCCCTCAGGGGTATATAAGGGTTAAAGATTTTCTAAAAGAGTCTATTTAAAGAATTTGTGGAACGTTATTTCACCCATCCCCTTCACCCCTTTTCGAAATAATTCATGTTTTTCTCCTATTTTTGAATATTTTATTGGATCTCTCTTAAAATAAAAAAAATTAAATATTTATGAAAATTTTTTGAAGTGACAAGCTTATTAAAATATAACTAAATTTAAACAGACATATCACTGACGTATATACTGACTCTTATTTGAAAATGATACAACTTAAAAAAAAAAAAAAGTTTTTCAGAAAACAACGAAAACATTTTCATGTATGAAAACAAATGATTTTTTATTCAAAGGATTGAGAACTAAACCAAAGTTTTTCCATCCAGGATTAAACGTTGTGTATTTTTTTTTTTCATATGAACATTCCGCGTGTTACAATCGAAATAGATTATCGGAAAATTTGCAGAAAGTAGTTAATTAAATACATGTACAAACAAAAACGAAAAATAAGGCATGAGGAATAGATTATGAAACAATTTCTAACAATAACAGAATATTATTAAGAAATTTCATTTTTTATTCAATCAATCATTGTCCGTCCTATAATCGAATTCTTTTGTGAGTCTCTGTAAACGAATTATAAAATGTTACTTATTCTATACTCCTGAGAAAGCATGCTTTGGTCCACCTCGGTGATACATATCAATTTCATTATGTTTGAAGTATTGTAACATTAGCAAAATGCATCGGAAACTATTTTCCCCCATAAACCACTATGCAACGGAATTCTTTTGTGTGACTCTGTAAACGAAATATAAATGCTACACACTTCATTTTCAATACCGAACATTCTATAGTAAACATCAATAACATATAAAAATTACATAGCAATCTGAATATATTTAGTGCACGGTCAGACATATATGATGGACAGACAGACAAACTGATTTCATAAACACTTTTCAACTGTAAAGTGTTAAAAATGATAAAAACGCTATATTTCGGAAATTTAAAAAACTATTTAAACGAGCTTTTTAATGGCAGGTGGGTAAGTTACTCCTGTGATTCATTCATGTTAACCATTTAACGCATTATGTATCATGTCTGCAACATATCAATACATAAATGTTACATATTTAACTCATGTACTAAAAGGTACCTTGTTTCACGACATAAATAAGGGAAAATTTTACTTTGTAAGGCAAAAAAGCAAGCATTTTTGAAAGAATTTTTTTTCTCAATGAAGAATCAATAAAACGAAACCGTACTTTTACTTACAACAAATATATTTTGTCTATTTTGGCATTTTGTGTGTGTGTAAAAAGGTCCTTCCAAAGTGCAGTTACTTCGTAAATAACTGGAACAACCCAAAATCGTTTCAAGCACATATTCTACACATTTCAGAAATGCAAAAATTTCTTTTTTGGACCCAACAAACAGGAATCTTTCCCTAAATATATATAATGACACCAATTATATCTACTCAACGTTAACTGCCGACTACTGCTAATTATTGCATTTTGTTTAGCAATAACATAATTAGGAGAAATCAAGCGTTAGGGGCATGATTTCTTTTACATTGTTATCCATACTAATGAAAGAAAGTTTCGCTCTCTCTCTGTGTGTGTGTGTGTGTGTGTGTCTGTTGGCGATGGCTAGCAAAATCTAGCCCACCTAGAAGCCTGTAAATTTAGATTTAGGTAGTCCAAACCCTTTCCTGGTGCACCTGAACCTCAGATTTTTAATATTTTGGAAAATTAGAGTAGTTATTAATTAAAAACTGATCAAAGATCGCAAATAAAAAAATTGTCTTCCGAAAACAGCTTGCGCATGCCCAGAAGGCGTTTATTCGTTCCTCCGTTAAAAGATGAAACAAAGCGTGGGTCATTCCATTTCTTTTTAAAGTTTTTCTAAATTCGCCATGGGCGAACGGCTAGAAATACGGGAAAACAGTTTACATATTCTGAAAGAACATACTTTTACGTCTCGAACGATCTGGTTGGTTTGAAAAAGTTTTACATTTAAGCCTTTCAAAAAAAAAAAAAAAAAAATCAAAAAGCATCGAATTCATGTTTTTTATTTTCTCCTGTTTTCCGAACCTTGCATCCACCGGAATTCAAAAGGTGCGGAAAAACGAACGTCACCAAATTAAAGATCTGAGTTTGCCCTTTTCAAAGCCGCTATTGGTTTTTAAAAATATGAAAATTAACCCTTCGAAAAAGTATATTTTCTGTATGCCGTTTTGCAATTTTTGCGATTTTGGCAATTTTTAAAAAATTGCATCGGCGATTCAGAGAAAGGTACGAAAAACTAAAAATACCAGACAATATCTACATTTATTCTTTTTCGACATCTGTATTTGTTTTTGAAAAATACGAATATTAACCCTTCAAAAAAAAAAATTCGTACGCAGGACTTTCTTTTGCAAATTCCGATTTTCTGCGATATATAAAATCTGGCATCGCCTCACTAATAGAACCAAACAAAAAACAAACACACTTAAAGACATCTACGTTCTGTCGGGTTGAGACAGAAACCTTTAGTTAAAAAAAAATCACATTAACCCTTTCGAAAACGTTTTTTACCGTAAATCAATTTCGCTTTTTTTAAACTATTTCTCCTATCTTTAAAAATCCGAATTGGCGTTTATAAACAAGATACGAAAAACTAAAAATACCGCGCCTAATCTATATCCCTTTGTTTTTTAAAATCTGGTATCCGTTTTGAAAAATTTTAATTTTAACCCTCCGAAATTTTTTTTCCAAAACTCACTCACGCGATTTTTGTTTTTCGGTCCAGGTTTAAAAATCAGCATCGACTCGGGAAATGTGAGTACGGACAAACAGTAGACTCCAGATCATAGACACGTTCATTTTCTTCAAAACGTACGGTTGGGTTTTAAAAAATATCTACATTAACCCTTTAGAAACCGATCGATTACGTAACTCGTCGATCGATCAACACTTTCGCGATTTCCGCTATTTTGGCAATGTTTACCCGTGGTTAAATTTCAATTCTACTAGGAAATTTGGTTGGGTCGAGTATTCTGAAAAGGACTCTTTCAGAACAGACTGCGCCCCCTGGCGGTGGAAGGTGGAACTATAGGAGTATATCTGGTTCTATGGACCCGATTACGACGGGGTTCGGCTCATTCGACTTCATATCTATAGCCTTAAATATTTTAGTTGCACTTTCGACCGCCAGGATGCGCTTTCGATCTTGGGTTTTATGAGCCCGATTACGACGGGGTTTACCTCATTCGACTTGATTTCGATAGCCTTACAGATTTCAGCCATATTCGTATAGAACAGATTATTAATATTTCGGGCTCGGGCAACGCCGGGCGGGTTAGCTAGTTAATAAATAATCCAAAATATAAAAAGTCCTTCCGGCAAGGACTGGGAGGAAAAGGTAGATTTTCTATATCTTCGTTTTAAAATTTTAGCTAATGTTACTCGAAAGCAGCAAAAAATGCAAAGAAACAGATTAAAGAAGATTCGTTAATACTGAATTTGAATAAGAAATTCGCCAAATTAGTCAGCTACAGCCAAGTTGGCTTCATTTATGGAGACTTATTTTTAATCATCAAGTGTCGCTAAGCTTGGTGAGAATTTGACGCTAACGGTAATGAATATAGTTTTATGCGTATCATTGGGGAAAATGATTACAACAATGAAAGATAATAATTTGCGAGAAATCCCGTTCACTAAAACTCATAAATTAATCCCAGATTCGTTTAAATCTACTGTCTTGTTTCAAAATGTCAGAATCCTTAGAATTCCCAACTGCTATATCTCAGCCATTAATTAAGATAGAGGCAAAACAAAAAAATGCTCCGGAATCCTTGTATCAAGGCTTAACACTTAAACATAAAATAAATTTGAATTTCGAATTTTATTTGTATATATTTTTTAGTTTTAAATCCTTTTGTAGCCACCATTTTGAAACAAGATGGCGGACCAAGCTGGCCAACGAACTTGCTCGACATATTGGTGAGCCTAATACACACGCTTAGTTTCATCCAAATCGGTTTATAAATATAAGTGCTATCGTATGACAAAGATCAGATATATATATATAAATCAACATTTGAACGAAGGGTGGTTTTGGGGTCTGGTGGTTACGATCGGCGAAAATATACCGAAATTTTCCGGAATTGATCCCTCCGAACGGCTGTGATAGGTAGCTTTTTACTTTTTGTAATGAAAACTATCTAAAAAAAAGGTACCTGGTTTATATAGTGTCCTTTCTACTTCATAATTTTTATCTCATTCATACTGATTAATAAAAGAAAGCATGCGAGTGGAATTTTTCCAAATGAGTGAAAAAGGGTCCAGTATAGGGATCGAACTCAGGACCTCTGGCTTAATGTGCCAGCGCTTTACTAACTCAGCTATCATGGGGACTCAGAATCTTTAATACCTCTACCCACTCACTCTAGATATGCTAATAAACCGTTCTCTCTAATTTAAATCAGATTAATGAATCCTTTAGATATAGCTACATTAAAGAGGAAAAAAGTAGACATTTTACAAATAAAACGTATTTTTCTAACCAATTAACCAATAAAAAACGCTGCCGGTTCGAAAGAACAGAAATGTGAAACCATCCTAAACAAATGTTTGAAAAATAGGTCTAGTATAAAATTTAAATTTTATCTCTCCCCAAGCGAAAGGAAGGAGATAATTATGTTTGGCTCCTTCCTGTTCTCAGCCGAGATGTATCGGATCGATGCTAATCAAAATCTCTTAGTTGGGAGGGGGACTAACCCTCTGAGCATCCGTCTAAGGATCGTGCGTATGATAATTAACACACATTTAAAAAAAGGCGAGGGGAAGCTTGTTTATCTTTGGGAAGAAAAAAAAACTTGCAGTAACTTTTAGTCCTTTTTTTTACATTATAACATTAGGAATAACTAGACTTCGTCGCAGGAGTTCTTAAACCCCCCTCTCTCTCTCTCTCACACACACACACACACACACACACACACACACACACACACACGCACGCACACGCACGCACGCACATAAAAACACTCGAGAAATGTATTTTTAGAAAAGGTTTGCGTAGTTCCTCAAGTTTCAAATTTGCTTTTAACTTCAAATATTTGATTTTGTTTTTAAATTTGAAATGAAACAAAAACAATTTTTGAATACAACTTTATGGATCTGAATGGACCAATCCCATCATAATCAGAGCTATAGTCCTAAATAATAATATTAATAATAATAAAACACCAGAGGATACTTTTTAAGTTGGGATTTTTTTAAAGTTTATTTGTAGTTGTAGGCAGTGGCGTAGAATAGCCTCATGGGGGATAGATAGTATACGTCTGTCTCCCCTCCACCGCTCACTGGGAATATCGAAATAAGTGGTCTTTAATCATATGTTGCTCGTATAAATTTCATTTTGACGATTAAAATTGTAAACCCTTTTTTTTCTATGTTTAGAATTTTTTTTTAAGTTTATTTGGTGATAGTTTCATTGTTCACATTGTTGCATTGTTCAAGAGGTTCAAACTCGCAAGATACATGTTTTTCCATAAAACTTTAATATCACTCTGGGAATGGTTGTTTTCTGAATATAATTTTTTTTAAGTAGTTTAACTTGAGAAATAGACGGTATACATATACAGATTTTTATTTAAAAAAATACAGAATGTGTATACTGTATTCCATCGTATACTCTCCAGTACAGTCCTGATCATAACTGAATTCAACCTTTTTGTTAGCAGGATTGTATAATAGTAATTTTTAAAACAAACTTTACAATTAATAAATGTGAACACAATATGAATTTTCTCATGTTAAATATATTTTTACAATAGATGTTGTGTATTTGCCAACCTCACATTAAACTGTTAAATTTCATATGAGTAAAATAAATATATTTTTCGAACCGATAAATACTCCGTTTTACTATACGTATATAGACACAAGACACATTTTATTAAATAATTTTTTTTAGAGCAAATCATATTTATTTGACTTTGATCTAACTGAACAGTTTTCCGTGATGTTGTCAAGTATGTGTACTGCATTCATCTATTTAAAATTTAGGCTAATTTCATGATTCTGAAGCACATTCAATAGTATTTTAATCAATGCATAAAGAATTCTCAATCTTCGAAGATTTGAATCAATGATCATAGAAAGATTGGTGGTACAGACGCTTGTAATTTTTTCTTAGGGAAAATTTTCATCTCATATATGGCTATACAAATGTAAATAAGTATGAAGGTATTTTCATAGAAAATTGCTTTTTATAATATAAAATTTACGAGCGCGAAACAATTTTATTAAATAAAAAATAATGAATTAATAACTTTCAAAAATGTAATGTTGAATTTTTTTGTAGCAATAAAAATGTGTTTTTAGGAGGAATTGATATAAATGTACAAAATTGCTGCACTAAAAAAATTTTTGCCCTCAAAATATAAAAATTAGTTTTCATGTATTATTGTCATATGCAGAAGATGTAAGAAATTAAATAGATAGCTATCACCTTTATATATATATATATATGCAAAACACAAATTTGTAGTTTTTTTTTTTTTTTTAAATTTGGCCTTTTAGCCGATCTGAAAATATACAAATGTCAGTTATTTCTGGCTTCAAAGTAACATGTATTGTAAGAAATCGCAAACTCATTTTATAGATAAATAATTTATATAGTTTAAATATTTAAGCAGTTTTTAAGAACCACAGCGTTAATTGCACAAAATACATTATGCTTTTCAGACTTCAGTTGCATCAGCATGCTTTATGTAGGGTAATACCAACCCTGTTAAATAGAGCATCGGATAAATCGACATTTTTAAAATTCCCTTACAAATCACAACATTGTATAAGGAAACCGCTTATAGCGAATAATTTTCCCGTTCCATTTAAATTCGTTATACATAGTTGTTTTCACTGTAAAATTTTAAAAAATCCTAAATCATGCAAAATTTCATCTCTAATACCCAATCTGAGATATGATTTTGTCCGATTAAGCCTGTTCTCAAATCCAAACTGGCTACTTTCTGATACATTTTTAATTCATTTCTGTTCGCAAACGTATCAAATTGGCAGGTGCACTTATTCAGAAACTATTTAATCAAGCTGTTTTTCCGTTTTTCGGTAAAGGCAGGCAGATAATTTTTTCCGAAAATGCTATCAAAGTGAGCGTTTTGAACCAAATTTCCGGATACGACGGCGTAAAAAAAGAAGAAAAACTGCCGTCCTGAGACAATAATCGCTTATAATTCAAAATGTAATTAATTTATATATATAAAAAAACCTGTTTGATTACAAATCATTTCGGTTATTATGGCTACAAGTATCATGTTTTTATGTGTAAAAATGAGTCAGAAAATGTGTCATAGAGTTTCACGTTGTTGAGTGGGGAAAAATATTTTTTGAGAATCGCCTTAAAAGGTGGAGGTGAAGGAGGAAACACACCCCCACCCCCTAAAAAATAAATAAATAAAATAAAATAAATAAATAAAATAAAATACTCTGCATGTGGCGCTTAGATGCCGAGATTAAAAATCTTGGGAAATTTTATCATTAAGGCTGCGATAGATTTTGAAATTGGTTTTGTTTCAGGGCTTGCAAATGCGGTCGCCAGGCCGTCACTGGCAACCAAGTTTTTTTTAATCTGGCCTTTTTTTTTAATGTACAAAAATCGACCTAAGAAATGAGCACAAAGGACTTTTTCCCCCTTTCCCAACCCTGCTATTGCGCGACAAACAGTAATATTCCTGTTCTTTCGTACTTTTTAATGGATCATCCAAGTTTAAAAGGCATTTTGTACCTCATTCACATAAAATGCCTTTCTTTCACACTCCTGTCCGATAACATGTCACGGGATTAGAATGTGGGGGGAGGGGGGAGGTCTCAATAAAACACTAAGAAATACTGTCAATGCAACTTCTGTGGCATCTAAAAATTGGATAAAATGCTAAAAAGGTTCAGGATTTTTTTTTTTTTTTTTTTTTTTTTTTTGTAAATTTTAATCAGATTTTTGTGTTTACAATTAAAACCGAGTAATCTATCACATTCATTTTAAGGAATAATAACACATAAGGGATTATAAGCAATTTATTTGAAGAAAATCTATAAAACTTAATTAAAATTTCAAGAATAATTAATTAATAAGGGACGGAGGCGGGGGGGAGGGGGATTATTTTTTTTAGAGACTAGAACTTTTTGCTGGTTACCAGATTTTATCATTTTTGTAAAGCCCTGCTTAGGGTATACAGGACCAAGCTAAACTAGTCGGATGTGTCAATCTCAAAACTTTCTTCTATCTCACACAAGTTTCGCATACACTAAAAAGAATTAGCACCAATTTATATCAAGATCTAACTGAAACTCAAGTTTTATTAAATTCCGTGCATTATTTCTTGAGATATTACTATCGCTAAAATCGTGTAAATCCTGCAAAATGCTACATAGCAGCGCCACCTGCTGGGAGATTTTTACAAAAATCTAATCAGCACCAATTTATATCAGAGACTAACTGAATATAAAGTTTTATTAAATTCCGAGCATTAATTCTTGAGATAGAGCTATTGCGGAAATCGCGAAAAATGCTGCATAGCAGCGCCACCTGTCGAGCGAGTTTCACCAAAAACTAATCAGCACCAATTTATATCAGGGACTAACTGAATATAAAGTTTTATTAAATTCCGAGCATTAATTCTTGAGATAGAGCGCCCACAAAATTTTTGTCACATACAGACAAACAGACATTTTCTAAAAATGGCCAATTCGTGTTCAGGACCTCCTAAATCCGTCGAAAACCGGAAGTCGAAAATTTTCATGAATACAATACTTTCTTCTTGTAAAGATAGAAGAAAGTAAAAACATATTTCAAAACTTGTACTTATACCTTAAGGTACCATCCTTTAAAAATTTACCTCTAAGACACTGACAGATTCTAAATTTTTTTATCTTTGACCAGCGGGTCGGGCAGAGAATTTTTGCTGAAATTCCTTACCTATGCTTTGCCTATGTCCCGAATGTGTGTGTCTTGTCTATCTCCAAAGCAGAAATTATCGAGCGATTTTCCCCCCCTTTTGTCTCAACAGTTTCTAAGATCTGAAGAGATGTCAGCATTAAAAAGATTGACGAATTAATTAAATAAAAAATTAAAATTCCAGCTTCGAAGTGCATAAATAAATGTTCTGACGTACCTTCGTGTAAATTTCCTTAACTGTACGTCTCCAGAGGTCTTTGGGCAATTATGCGCACAAACAAATAATTCATTTTATTATACAATTGCGAGATTTGCGGAATTGCGCAATAAAATACTGATTTGTGAAATCTTGCAATGAATCACAATGTGAAATCATAACAAATTAATGATTCGCGGAATTTGGCAAGAAAATAAACTAATATGATTCGCGGAAAAACCACGCGTCTGTTTTTATGTGTGTGGCCATATGTGCATGTACAAATATTGAAATGAAAATGATGGTAACTCTTTTCATTGTAGGATGGGGTGGGGGATATATATATATAAACTTAAAAAGATAAATTATCTACCATCATAATACAAATATAAATTTTATTTGTTATGAACTGGAAGCGGTTTTTTACATTGTAAATGGATACGCGCTTGGGCCCCTAGTTTGAATGGGGCGCCAAAATTAGCTAAACTAACTTAAATTATAATGGATATGTTAAAAATTCAATTTGGAATATCAATAATTTCTTTACGGGAGAAATTACTGATATTTGCAACTTGCGCTCAGCCACATGTTCGTGTGCTGCCTGTATAACTGTTAATGTTTTTCACACATAAATATAACCTGAAATTCGTTTAATCTTAATACACCTTTGCTCAATGCACAACTATACTGACATATAGCTAATAGTCCGGGAGGCAGCGTCATAGTTTTGTAACTTATTTTAGCGTCGATGATTTTTGTATATATGATAGATTAGATGGTAAGGATAACATAACTGTCAGTCAGTTGACCAACCAGGTGTATGGGGGGGGGGGGGGGTTGTGACAGCAACATCGCACATCCCACTTTAATGTAGAATGAATGGCGACACGCGATTACTGATGTTACATAGACTTGTAGGCAATCACCAGGAGGCAGTGGGATGTTGCTATGGCAGCTCCCGTCACTGGTGCGCCAGCTGAGTGGCAGTTTTATTACCTGTACATCTAATTTGTCATATATATCAAAATAATTCATACTCAAATTGGTTGCAAAAATGTGACGCTGCCTCCCAGACTAACACGCTTAACTTTACTATCCTGCGAATCTCCAATTGCATTTTAAGATTAAATTAACAGAACTGTATAATGTATAATATGAGAAGACATACTGCACATTTTCTAGCGTACGAGCGGTGGGGCCGGTGTTGTAATGTGCATTTGTGACACTCGAGACGGAATTTTTTAATCTCTCTCGACAACTTTTTTTATTCAACAAAATTATTCTTAGAAAAAAACATGAAATTTTACAAATATTAGTAATAGTCGAAATATTACTCTATTTCATTTGTTTTCAAGTTTTAAATTATAATTATTCACTGAAAATGCAGTCGCGTTCTCCAATTGCATGTATTTAAAGGCAGACCCATCTTCTTTGTCATCATCTTCTTACACTGTTGAGTATGGGTCACTGATGAATGATGAATGCTTTTGTCCTGGCCCCCATTTCTATAAGACTGCTATGAAGTAAATTGAATGCAAAGATGTCAATCCCTGAAATTTATTTCAGTATCAAGACTCATGATGTTCAATAATCTCGGGGTATAAATGTGTATATGCTTCAAATGTTAGACTATTATAACGATTACGAAAATTCAAAATTATTGGCTGATCTGCGAATGTTAACACATTTTAATGATTAACCTATCTTAAATTTATTTTTAAATAATTTTGCCCCACTTAATTTTACTATATTTTGTCTTAATACTGTTATTAGTATTCTTTTTCCCTTTTCAATAAATCTGATTTCAACAGGTTTTATTTTTCATTTGGCAATGCGCCAATAATATTTCTCTTTTCAATGTATCCGAATTCGGAACAATTTATTCTGATCCAGATCTTTCCGAATTGTTCTATAAGCTTTTTTTCACGCATTTTAGAGAACCAAATTACACCGAAATTATGCTTCCACGCTAGATAGCTTAATCGAGGCTTTTGATTGGATAAATTCCTTATGTAGTACGCATTTTTGTGGTCGTCCGCTAGGGCTTTAAAACGAGCTGCACGAAATGGGAAGAGAGATTTTGTTTTGTGTACCAATCTGCTTTAGCAACTTTCACAGAGTCAGTGAAGATTGTCCATATGCCGAGTTCCATAAATTTAAATTATTTATTTATTTAAATGTGTAAACTGTATTAGTTTTGTGAAGATTGTCGCAATGCATTAAGTTGTTAGAACAGACTCCTACGCATGGAAAGACTGGAATAAAGACCTTTCGGATAGCTATGGCTAATCTTTGAGTTTCCTGGGAATTTTCACTGGGGTGTCGAATTTATTGCCATTTTTTTTCTTGGTTTATTGACTGCATAAATATAATTAAATTATTGATGGCTGACAATATGGCTAAATCAACGAATTCACAACCAGGCCACCATCTTAATCTTGTTTGTGAGAGTAAGTGGAGAGTGTAGCAATAGAATTGTTACACTTTTCAGAAAAAAAAGGTGATGTGAGTAAATTCTATAGATAGTCATAGAAGTGAAGTGTTACCAACTATAGTAACATATTATCTAGTGTCATGGTGACCACTTATCTAAAAGCAGAGGATATGACAAGGTTTACTACTTGAATATCTTAGCTATGTTATTTTCGTGCATTTTTGCAAGTCTAAAAATTTTTGAAAAAATATTTATGCGATAAAAATAACGCTAAAAATACCTTTTTATTTCTTTCCGTTACTACATTATCAGAATCTTCTTTCTACCTTATACCAACATGATAAAAATCCTCTTACTCTATCCGAATCCGATATATTCAAAATTCAATTTTTAAAACCACGGCCAAACTCGATCTTTCTCTCTCCCCTCATACGGCCTTCACAATCACCCCTTAGTTTCGGAATCGTTAAAGGGCTACTTTCGCCGGTAGGTGGCGCGCTGTACTTACCATAAATAATGCTTACTAAAGGTTACTTCTATACATAAAAATACAAAAATCTTTGCAATATATTCATTATAAAAGGTATGTATAACATATGTATCTTTTGTTTCGGCGTTTTCTTTACTACAAACAGGAAAAACTAAAAGATTTAGAGATAAAATAAATAAATACAATGCTTTTAGCAATTAAAAATAGTTTAAATAACTCGCTACTATAAAGTGCAAAACAAACATTATAAGTAAATTTTATATATTTATATACATTTAAATTCTTGAATACTTGAAACATTGATAATTCTAAGCGTAAAATACACAGTAAAAAATTTAAAAAATAATTACTAGTTTCATAATAGTAGTAAGAAAATTAAGCAAGTTCGCCAATATCCGGCAATGAACTCATATCGTTTTTTTTTTCTCAAAACATGGATTATTTTTACACTATTCTTAATTATTTAAAATATGTATATATATGTATATTAAAAACAATTTTCAATAAATTTAATCATTATAGGTACTGATCTGAAATATATAAGCATTATATATAACATATCTATCTTTTGCTTCGGCGTTTGCTTTACTACAAACAGGAAAAACTAAAAGATTTAAAGATAAAATAAATAAATGCAATGCTTTAAGCAATTAAAAATAGTTTAAATAACACCCTACTATAAAATGTAAAACAAACATTATAAATAATTTTTTATATTTATATACATTTCAATTCTGGATTACTTGAAACATTGATAATTCTGAGCGTAAAATACACTGTAAAATTTTTTAAAAAGATTTACTAGTTTCACAATATTAAGAAAATCAAGCAACTTCGCCAATATCCGGCAATGAACTCATACCGAAATTTTTTTTTTCTCAAAACATGGATTATTTTTACACAATTCTTAATTATTTAAAATATAGGTATATATGTGTACATTCAAAACAATTTTTAATAAATTTAACCATTATAGGTGCTGATCAGAAATATATAAGCATATAGAAATATGATAAAATTACATATCAAATTAAATATTATATTCTAATTCTGGAAAGTCATGGTATAAAAGTATGTATATGATAAAAATAAAAATATACTTTCATGTTTCATAATATCAACAGAATAAGACAACCTATTTCGCCAATATCCGGCAATCACCTCATATCGCTTTTTTTTTTTCTCAAAATACGGATTATTTAACAAATTCATAATAATTTTTAATTTAATATATAAAATTTAATATAATAGTTTCGACGATTCCGTTTGAATTTAGGATTGGTATAATCTTAAAATTCTAGTAAAATTCAGTCTAAAATTGTGGAAATTAGACTGATGAATTGTAGTTTAGGATAAGACAACCCACCTCTATCCTGATTGGCAATTAACTGAAGTATGGTTGCATCACATTGATCTGTTTCTATGCTTGATAAGCAGGATTCTCATTCAAAATTTCCTTGAATTACTCTTACAAGATTACTTATCCGCTAACAATGGCAATACTTGCAAACTTCAGCTTAACTCTTGGTGGTGCTAGCAGTTAAAAAGAAATTAATTAAGTGGTTTATAATTTCGATCATTAAAATTCAGTTTAAATCTACAAATAAATTGAGAGTCGCAGCAATTTTATAAGGCACATATTTCGAAAATTTTGCTCTGTACTTCTACTGATTGCTGGTGTATCGGTAATAAAAGCGCCTATTCATGAAAAGAAATTCCAGGTATTTTTTTTCTCTGAATTTGAAGCACAATGTGGAACACAGCAATGAACCATTTTCAACAAAAGAAAAATAAGAACACGCAATTTCATTTACGTTATATCTAAGAAAATACAAGAGTGAAAGGCGAGAATAAGGAAATTCTCCATTAGCCATGGTAAGTAATAGCGCCCCCTACTTTCTCCGGGGAGAAAATGTTATTCCTTTTGAACAAAGGGAAAATGACTTTTTGTTACGGCCGTATAAGAGGAAGGAGAACGATCGAGTTAGGCCGTGTTAAAACTTACATTTTCCTTTTATTGCTGAATAAGAAATAGTGTAAGCTATAAAATATTTTGTAAGTAAGCGATAAAAATAATATCAAATTTTAAAAAGATAAAGTAATATATCAGTCTACTTTAAACGTAAACACCGTCACCGAGATATTTCACTTTTAAAGAGATCCCATAAGGATATTCATATAAGCGGGAAAAATATGTTTGTTTATCGCTGTAATTGAGTTTACATCCTATGGCTCCCAAGTTCTTACAATTTCAAATTTCTGTGGCATTTGCCGCAAAGATACTAAACTATGCCTTAGAGAAGCTTGCTTTGCATGAATTTTCACGCGGCGGCGTCACATCTCTTATATATTGGATCATGTGGAATTTGATCAGGCTGAAACCGAGAATAAATGTTTAATTCTGATAGAACCAGAAATACGTAAATGTCAAAATATTTATTTGTAGCAAGATACGAAATAGGAAAATATTGTCTTATCTCAGCGGCTAAACACGTTAATACTATTTGAGAACATTTCTGAAACTAAGTAAGCTTATAAAAAATTATTAAATAAGAAACAGACGCATCTAACAGAAAAACACGGGAGGAAAATTTATCCTAAAAAATATAGATTACACCATTTTTATTGCAAAATATTACAAAAATGTGAAAAATATATCTTTCTTTATCCAAGTTCATATTATTCACCGCAATTCGAAAGTGAAAAATTCACATAGAGCTAAACAGAATTAATTTTGTCAATTCCATGTAATAAAATTTGATGCCAGGCTATGTGTTTGAGGAAATTTATTGAAACTTCAAGCAATTCTCGTACATACGTACTCACATGCATGCATACATATATATGTACCGGTGCGCCATAAATTCGTTAAAAAAATAAAAATTCCTTAAAAAGGAACAAATGATGTTAATAAATTGCTATTTGCACGTATGGGATTAAATGGAGGAAAGATTTTTGTTTTAACCAATGAAAAGTTGTTCAAAAATTACCGATAGATGGCGCTGGCATGCATAAAACGAAGCAGATTTGCGCAAATCAGGCTGTCTATAATATACCTCTATGCACATAGATTCTTCATTCGATGCCAGCAGTATGCTATTGTTGCCAGATCAAGCGTTGTTTGCTCAGCACTTTTACAAGAACGGGGAATCAGCAACCGGCGCATTGCGAAAATTCCGCACGGCAAAAAAAACTCAAGACGAGAGAATGGGCCGTTTCATGTGTTGGGATACCAAAGCTTGTCAGATGCTTCGAAGAAATGAGTTTTTTACTATAAACCTAATTTGCGTACATCTGCTTTATATTATGCATGCGCCACTTATCGGTAATTTTTTGAATCACAACTTTTATTGGTACTAAAAAAAATCCCATATTTCTTTAATCCTATTCCTGCAAACCGCAATTTTTTAGCATCATTTGTTTCTTGTTAATGAATTTTTAAAGTTTTAACGAATTTATGGCGCACCCGGTATACACATACATATTACATTTTAAATCAAACAAATCAATAGAAGAAAAAAAAAAGAAACCAACTAAATAAAGCCTGACAATATAAACCCTCAAAATAACCTTCAGTCTAAAAATATGCAAAATGCACAAAATTAAAAAGGCTTATTATATACATACAGACAGGTAGTTATAAGTAGGACAGATAGAAAAGCGAGGAAAGGAGGAGGGGGGGGGGGGTTGAAAAGGAACAATTATACGTGGACCTAAGCTGAAGATAGCCTTAGGTATCCCTTAATAAGATTCCATGTGCGGTAAATGCATCTATCTGGTAAGTAGTGCGATATATTATCTGTAACTGCCCCCTCACATTTTCTGTCAATGAACCTGCACATAGTTATAGTATCTATCAGCACATTTGCTTCTACCTCTCCCTCTGGCTTACGGATTTTTTTTTTTTCACAAATCCTTTTTTGGATTAGCATAATTAAAATTATATTCAAGATTCTATTATATATATATTATACAGGGTGTCCCACAAGGTACGCAGCGTCTAATATGTGCAGATTCGGATAGAGCACGTCAATATGAGTATTTTGAATGGTAACATGTGCTGTCCCCGAATATATCCAAAATTTCTCAATAAACATTGATTTTCACTTGGTTTTTTCCTCATTTCTTGTGTTTTTCATATGACAAGCTTCACATCTTACTTACACTACTATCACGCTATATTCGGAGACCCCACATGTTACCATTCAAAATACTCATATTGACGTGCTCTATCTGAATCTGTACATATTAGACGCTGCGTACCTTGTGGGACACCCTGTGTGTATGTATATATATATATATATATATACAGTAGAACTCCAATTATCCGAACTCCGACTATCCGAATCGCTGATTATCCGAATCGCTTTCAGAATTTCAGAAAAAAAAATTAAGAGAGAAACGTTCTACGATTCGTAAAATAATGATTCTATCTACGCGCGCTACTGTCCTTCCCTCCGCGAATCTAATGTAGGCACTGCGCGAACATTATTGCGATGGTGAGTCACCGTTTCATAGTGCAGTTCGATTATTTTCTGTCGTCCGTCGACAGGTGGCCGGCCCGGCCCACCTTGGTTTCAAATTCTAAATGATGATGAACTTATTAAAAGTGTGAGCGGAGAAAGTGTCGAGGAAGAAGGTGACCTTAATGTCGGGGTTGGAGTAGACATTGCTAGTGAAGCATTTGCCGGTCTTGAAACTGCGTTGAAGTGGATGGAGCGTCAGCCCGATTGTGACATGCAACTTCTCACTGTCAAGCGTATGCGCGACTTGGCTGCCCGGAAACGGATAAGACTGTTAAACAGCTTACTTTAACCAAGATGTTCAGTAAGCAATGACTTTCATTTACAGTACGGTATGTACATACTGTACTAATGTACAGCACTTGTAAATACGCTTAACATGAAGTGTTGCCTTTTCATTTAATTAATTAAAAGATCTTTTTCTTTAAAAATAGATTTTTTCTCCCATTTTCAACACACATACAGTAATTAATTAAAATAGACCCCTTTTTCGGAAAAAATCCAATTATCCGAATTTTTGATTATCCGAATAGGGTCCCGTCCCAATTGATTCGGATAATTGGAGTTCTACTGTATATATATATATATATATATATATATATATATATATATATATATATAATATCTATGAATTTCAAAAACATATCAAGTTCTAATATCATTCTACTAAAATCTACAAAGAGATAATTAATGATATTGTGTAATCAGAATACCACATAGCTAATAATTAACTTGTGCAATCATAAAATTACCATAGCATGTGCTTCAATGGTAATTAGCCAAATTTACTCATACCTGAAGAACATTTAAAAAGAAAGAGAGAAAGGGGAAAAAAATTATAAATTGGAGTTGCTATTAAGTAAACACAAATGGATTAATAAATTAATTATGAACATTATTCAGTGGAAAAACTGGACCACAAGAGAACCAATCAAGAATTGGATATGAAAAAACATATGTGGATGTACTCGTCAGCTTGGCTGCACCCACATGTGTTTTAAAAATAATTCAGTATTTCATAATTCTACTGGCATGATGCTAAGAACAGTAGAATCAGCCAAGTATACTGAATTATTACCAGACAACAATTGGAAAAATTTAAAATTGGAAATATGTAAAATGTAAATAAAAAAACCATTAAGAAATATATAATATATCACTTACAACGATTATCCTAAAATCTTTATAAATCACCATACTAAATTACCACCAGATATCATTTTTGAAATAATATTGGAAATTAGAACCCTTAAATTGTAGAAAAAATGTTTTACTCACAAGAATGATCCAGAATCCTCAAAATATAGCAACTTCTGCATAATGATCAATTCCACATGGCACGTATCAAACATGTTGACATTCGAGTCGAGTTGAGAGAAATGATTTGAAAGACAAGTTGAGAGCTCATTTTTTTAAAAACAGAACTCGATCAATGACACCCCAACACAAAATAATTCAAAAACACACAAAACTATTCTGTTGATAATACTCTTATAACAAAATTATATCTGTGAATATATAATTACTCCATCTAATTTTAATTCCTGAAAGTAAAATTAATATACAAGCAATAGCTCCCTCTATAGTTAAATTAAAAATAATATCTATAATATCATCTTCCAAAATTTTATAAAAATCCTATTAAATTTCGCACTGTTACCATCGGGTGTAACACATATAATAATAATGCAAGTAATTTACTACTTAATATTTTAAAGCAGATATATGATATAACGTTAAAACATAATAACCAACATTGCCTAAAAAACAGTTTTCAACTCATTAATAAAATACATAATATCAATCCGGTAAAATTCATAAAAACATTGGATTTTAATGATTTATTTAATAACATTGATATAAAAGACTTACATAAAACAATGTGTATATTATTTAAAGAATTTAAATCTCAATTAAAATTAAAAGAACATATTTCAGTAAATTTTTTTAAAACTTTACTAAATTTTACATTGCATAATAATTACATCATATATGACAATATTATTTATAAACAATGCCAGGGAATTCCGCAGGGCGGAACAGCATCTAGTATTCTCTCTGACCTTTACTTATATTATTATGAAAGAAATATTAGTACGAACAATTATTATGTATTTTATCGCTATATTGATGACATTATCATATTTTATTTCAATGAAAAAAATTGCACATCACCACTCAATTTTTATCCTACTCAACTTAAATTAAGCGAAAATGATTTAATTAATAATAATATTAACTTTCTTGACTTAAAAATCAATATTAATAATAATTATAAATTAATTTTTGATATTTATGATAAGAGATTTGATTTTCCATTTAAAGTAAATATTTTTACCAATTATGCTTCATGTTTACATAAATCTGTATATAAAAATATAATTATCAATTATCTACATCGTATAAAATACTTATGCTCAGATATAAATAAAAACAAAAATATTAGATTTATTCGAGATCATGCAAAAATATATGGTTATCCAATTTTTATGATAAATTCAATTATCAACTCTTTTAAATAACATTTATTATATCATTTAATTATTAACACTGTATGTAATAAATTTTTGTTTTAATGTGCGATAACATATAACAATAGATATAATATTACAATTATAACATACATTAATACAATTATAACATATTAGGAAATTAAAAATTTGATTGAACATTATATACACTCTGTATAGTATGTGATTGTGCGTTGCCGATCACATATGTTTAGGGTGTCTTTGATGAGCAGTTTTCATACATTTATAATTTAACTTATACAATAACACGTAAAATTATACATGGATAACATTGGTTATTATAACTCACAAACATATCTATTTGCAAAGTGTATAAATATATATATAGTTTTTTATTTTTATCTATGAAATTAAATTTAATAAGTATTTTTAATTACTGCATAGCATAAATTTGATTGAAGCACAGTAGTAATAATAATAATTATTTAATTTGATATTAAATTAATCTATGAAATCTAAAATATAATTAAGTATAAGTATAAACAATACATTAATTATTTAATAACAAGTCTAAAATATATTTAAGTAGAAGTAACAATAAAAAATTAATAATTTAATTATAAGTTTATAATATATATCAGTGGTTTAACACAGCTGGCAGCATAGCACTTTGTTTTAAAATAATATCTCTTTTACAAAATATACTCTTGTTAAGAATATCTGAAATGCTGTGCAGGATGAATAAATTCTATGTATATTTATTCATATTGTAGGATTTTATTCGAATATAATGTAAAAACTACAAGGAAGTATTGTTTATTAAAATTTATATATTGATTAAATCTAATGAAGTGATTATGTTAATAATAATATGGATATGTAACTAAATATTAATTATGAATAATTATAATACCAACAGATGGCGACACTTTACGTTTTAGTTAGTTGATGATATTATAGATATTATTTTTAATTTAACTATAGAGGGAGCTATTGGTTGTATATTAATTTTACTTTCAGGAATTAAAATTAGATGGATTAATTATATATTCACGGATATAATTTTGTTATAAGAGTATTATCAACAGAATAGTTTTGTGTGTTTTTGAATTATTTTGTGTTGGGGTGTCATTGATAGAGTTCTGTTTTTAAAAAAATGAGCTCTCAACTTGTCTTTCAAATCATTTCTCTCAACTCGACTCGAATGTCAACATGTTTGATACGTGCCATGTGGAATTGATCATTATACAGAAGTTGCTATATTTTGAGGATTCTGGATCATTCTTGTGAGTAAAACATTTTTTCTACAATTTAAGGGTTCTAATTTCCAATATTATTTCAAAAATGATATCTGGTGGTAATTTAGTGTGGTGATTTATAAAGATTTTAGGATAATCGTTGTAAGTGATATATTATATATTTCTTAATGTTTTTTTATTTACATTTTACATATTTCCAATTTTAAATTTTTCCAATTGTTGTCTGGTAATAATTCAGTATACTTGGCTGATTCTACTGTTCTTAGCATCATGCCAGTAGAATTATGAAATACTGAATTATTTTTAAAACACATGTGGGTGCAGCCAAGCTGACGAGTACATCCGCATATGTTTTTTCATATCCAATTCTTGATTGGTTCTCTTGTGGTCCAGTTTTTCCACTGAATAATGTTCATAATTAATTTATTAATCCATTTGTGTTTACTTAATAGCAACTCCAATTTATAATTTTTTTTCTCTTTCTTTTTAAATGTTCTTCAGGTATGAGTAAATTTCGCTAATTACCATTGAAGCACATGCTATGGTAATTTTATGATTGCACAAGTTAATTATTAGCTATGTGGTATTCTGATTACACAATATCATTAATTATCTCTTTGTAGATTTTAGTAGAATGATATTAGAACTTGATATGTTTTTGAAATTCATAGATATTATAATTATTTAACATTCTATAAAATTATGCTGCATTGCGCAAATTGGTATGGAATGGTTTTTACATATTCTTTTCAATATTCTTTTCAATTATAGCTGGTTGAAAGTATTGAGTTTTATGATACCATAATTTAGCCTAGTTGGCACATCAATCACTTTGATTAACTTCTATATATATATATATATATATGCCGTACATGAGGTCTGGATGTCTAAGAGATATCATTCAAGATAAAAAATTTTACGCAAGGAGGTTCAGATGAACAAGCGAGGATTAAAGCGCCCGCATTTGTTCTACCCAACCTTACCGAAAAATGCGTTTATTAATTGAATCAGTCATTTTAGAAAGGACACTTGTCCTAAAAACGAACTTTTTTCAGGAGACACGAAAAATGTTTTTCTGAGAAATATAAAAAGGCACTTTTTTTTAAAGTGAACATTCTATAATGAAATGGGGATAAATTATATAAAAATAGAATAGTTTGACTTAAAATAGATAGAATATGTATTACAAAACTTACAAAAAAAGATACATTAAACAAATATTAAGACACACTGATTGATACATGATGTGAGGCATGGAAAACTAAACTGTAATTACTTTTTCAAATCATCAACAGGTTGTTGAATTTCATTGTTTTACCATAATGAAATTTCTTTATAAAATCTTTTAAATTCTTCAAGAATATTCACCCTGACGTGATTTAAGTTCTCAATCTTTTTAACATTAATGGAGTCTCGTTCTATACTTTTTCAGTTGACTGCCGAACTTTCAGCTTAAGTGAGAGTGAGTTAGTTGACTGTCAGATGTATATTCAAAGTGTATAAATAAATGATGCTCACTGAAATCGTACTTTAGTCTATTTTGAGACATTTCTCCCTTTTGATTCTTCTTAAATGCCTCCTCTTTTGTACAGGGATGGCGCACCAATTAACAAAATTTAATATATCGTCCGTCTGAACAAGTGTCATCATAATTTTTTTTTTTTAATTTTTTGGTGTATTTAATATTAACGGAGAATACTCTTTTACATCATAGATTCCATCACCCTTTTTATAATAGAGAAATCATTTCTGAAAGAGCATGTCCCCCTGGACAAGTGCTTTTTCAATACTGAAAGTTGTTTTTCTCTTCTTTTAAAGATAGAGAAATAATTTCTAGAGCCCGGTTGTGTGCTCTTTCTTTTCAGAAATGATAGAATATAGGGAAAATATAGTATTCTGCATTAAAATCATTTTTGACAATTTTGGACTAGTGGGCCTTTCTAGAATGTCTGATTCAACTGTTTTCAAAATTACATTCACGTTATTTTTGAGATTTTATGGATTTTTAAGAATACTGTAATATTTATTTTTTTACCCCTAATTTATTGATAATGATTAATAAAACATTTACTTTTTTTTGCCTAGATGTTAAAAACTATTAAAAGGCTTGACCAATTTATAATATCATTGGATAAAAGAAGGTACAGGATAACATCAAAGCGATAATAGCAACAATAAAAGGTGGAAATACGACCGTGAGAAAGGCAAGAAAATTTATCAGAGATGGAGGTGGGAAAGCTGGAATGAATATCCGAAAGGAAATGGGAGAAGAGGATTACGATATCAAAAAACAGGGCAGAAGAGAGAGAAAGAAAGAAAAAAAAATAATCAAAAGGCTTTAACTTTCGGCGTAACGCTAGTAGGAATGCACTGAAAGCTGCTTTCGGATTGCGAGGGATACTTGTTCGAATTGCAATCGCAAGAATCGGATTATAAACAATTAAATAACAGTTATAGTCTGAGAAGCAGCGACATTTTTTACATAACCATTTTATATAAGCTGATTTTCAAATATATAATCGATTTTACTTAAATCAACCATGAAATCAGCCGTCAGTTGTGGGGACAGCGGTGGATGCAGCCTCGGATGCCGCAACATCCCTCAGTCGAAGGGAAATGAATGGCAACACGATTACGGAATATCGCCACTGGTCGGGGTAATATCTTTCAATCTACAGTAACTGGGTGATAAGATAACAATCTTTATATATAATCACTTTTGGGTTACCCAATCTGAAATGTTCCATGAGTCCCCATATGATTTTGAACTGCATCTAGGCTTATAGTAAATTAACTATTTATCAAAGACACAAAATAACGACGATTGCTTGCAAATGAATAGCATTGACTAAAAGTTTCATAATTGCATGTAACATTTTTAAAAACAAAATTAGTACTTTATGAAAACAAGCACTTATAAAATATTTAAAAAAATCACTGACGGCTCGGCCTAGAGGCACAGGTAGATTTCGAAGACGCAGACCGTGGAGCGCCTGTTTGTCGGGAATTGCGGAAGAAATGACCTTTTTTACGATGATGCGGCAGTTTGAACCGCCTACTTCGAAACCTAACTTGTTTGCAGGCGGATCCGGCAAGGATTTTTTTGTTTTTAATTTTTTTTTTGGTATAACGGTTGGTCCTATAAAAAAACTTGTCAATATAAAAGTTTTAGATAATATTAAGAGGATTTATAATAAATTTAAGCGGATTTGAAATCTTGGGAATTGACGAAGTTCTGAATTTTTTTCTTCTAAAACCCCCCTTCCCCCCCTCTTAAGGCAATTTTTAATTATATCAAAAATCTGTCATACATAAATTTTCGGCCCTTCTCCTAGAAGTAATAATAACTTCAAACGGATTCGATACGTATCATAATTAAGAAATTATGTTTTTTTTTCTGTTTTCACAAAAAGGGCCCCCCATCCCCCCCCCCTGGTTCGATTTTGCCCATTAACGAACTTGACCGAGATTTTATGCCTCTTGATTTTATGTATCAGTTTCGAACAGATGTGGGAGTTGGAACCGCTTACTTCGAAAAATAACTTGTTTGCAGGCGGAGCCGGCAGGGGTTTTTTTTGTTTTTAATTTTTTTTTGCTATAACGGTTGGTCCTATAAAAAACTTGTCAATATGAAAGTTTTAGATAATAATAAGAGGATTAATAATAAATTTACGCGGATTTGATATCTTGTGAATTGACGAAGCTATGATTTTTTTTCTTCTAAAACCCCCCCTTTTTCCCCCCCTTGAGCCATTTTTAATTATATCAAAAATCTGTCATACATAAATTTTCGGCCCTTCTCCTAGAAGTATTAATAACTTTAAATGGATTCGATACTTATAATAATTAAGAAATTATGGGGTTTTTCTGTTTTCACAAAAATTCGATTTTGCCCATTAACGAACTTGACCGAGATTTTATGCCCCTTGATTTTATGTATCAGTTTGTAAAAGATTAATGCAGAATTTTTCCAGTTATCGTGGTCAGAAAAAAGTGACATAGATATATATATATATATATATATATATATATATATATATAAAGTTTTGAACTGGGGGTGGTTTTGGGTTCTGGGAGTCATGATCGGCGTAGATCTGCAAAAATTTTTCAAAATTTCCAACTTAGGTGAGAATGTAATAGGTAGTATTTCTTACGAAATCTACCTAAAAATCCCCACAGTGAGGCTTAGGGATGTTTTACTTCTTTCTTTGCAATCAGCTCTACTGACAAAAAGCCTGCAGATTTAACAGATTTATTTTATGAGAAAATCCTTGTTCTATTAGTCCCCAATCTCCCATATATTTGGAGCTTGTGCTGCTTTAGCTAAATGCATTATTTCGCCGACGATAAAATCTCTTTCCTCACCCCCAACACCCCAAAAACGATTTTGCTGTTAGGTTTCGTTTCTCAAGAGGTAAAAATGGAACACTTATAAGGATCACTTTGTTGTCCGTCTGTCTGTCACGACTACCCCCCCCTCCCCAGGAATGGCTGAAGCTATCAAGTTGAAAATTTTATCAAATAACTAGATCTACGCCAGCAATGTTTTGTTAAAATTTCGAGCTTCTAACTCTAGGCAATAAAAAATTAGAGCCTTAAATCAAAGTTTTTTTCATACAAAATGTATGTAAATTTCATACAATTTGTATGAGTGTAGTACACTCATACAAAACCTTACACTCATACAAAACCTATATGGTGCTTCCCGTTGACTTTAAATTTGGCACGAAGGAAGGTCTTACAGCAGATGTAAAGGAAAAAACCTGAAAATCATTAATTTATAATTCTATGCCGATCTGTTACGTGACAAACTCGTCTGACCATCTGTCGGTCAAGAAAGTTTTTTTTCTCCTAAGAATGGCTGAAACTATCAAGTTGAAATTAATATCATACTAGCTGGCTTCGCCCGCTAGCGGACCCCTAATTTACATCGGTGCCTCGAATTGTAGAAAATCTCGAATCTTGTAAAACCTCTAACCGAACGAACCTCCGAGCTTGGTCCCCGCTGCCATCGGCACCGTATACCGGCCGTGCTACGCACGCACCGGATAATCCCTTAAATTGCACATCGAATAGTATAAACTTCAAACTGAACGAACCTCCGACTCGGGTCCCTACTGCCTGCGGCACCGTATAGCAGTCGTGCTGCGCACGCGCTGCAGTATACGTTAGTTCTACCTTCCGCCACCAGGTGGCGCAATCCGTTTATACGATCATAACCGAAATCGTTAAGGCTTTCGATGTCGAGTCGAATGAGCCATACCCCGTCGTTTTCATGCCCGTAGAACCGGAGATAGGAAAGCGCCCCCTGGTGGTGAAAAAACGAACTAAAATCGGTAAGCTCTATCGATGTCGAGTCGAATGAGCCATACCCCACCGTGATCCTTCCCATAGAAACAGAGATAGGAAAGCGCCCCCTGGTGGTGAGACTCGGAGCAAAAATCGATAAGCTGTAGTATCCTCTATCCACGTTGAGTCGAATGAGCCATACCCCGCCGTGATCTGGGCCATAGAAACAGAGATAAGAAAACGCCCCCAGGGTGGTGAAAAACGAACTAAAACCGATAAGCTCTAGTACTCTCTATCGATGTCGAGTCGATTGAGCCAAACCGCGTCGTGATGTGACCCATAGAACCCGAGTTGGCTGAAAAATCCTTTAATTACACCTTCCACCAGGGGGCGCAATCTGTTCTGTACGAACATGACCGAAATCTGTAAAGCTGTCGAAATCCAGTCGAAAGAGCCAAACCCCGTCGTAATCGGGCCTGTAGAACCCGATTTGCGGAAGCGCCCCTGGTGGTGAAGCTTGGAACTAAAACATGTAAGCGCTATCGATATCGAGTCGAATGAGTCAAACCGCGTTGCGATTGGACTCGCAGAACTCGAGATATTATGAAATGAATATATAAATCTGATATTATTATTCGAAAAGAGTGGTATAAACTCAGAAACTAAAAAATGTTATACAGGGTCCTTATTACTTTAATTATGATGGTTGGAATCAGTTTGATGGAAATCCGTAACATACTTTCTGAGTTATAGAAACGGACCATAGTTAATAGAAAAAAACCCCGTGCCCCTGGTGGTGAAAAAAGGAACTAAAATCGGTAAGCTCTATCGATGTCGAGTCGAATGAGCCAAACCGCGTCGCGATGGGACCCATACGACAGGAGATATTTTGAAAACAAATAGATAATTCCTTAGCTTCTTTTTTTTTCTTTTTCCCTATACAAAAATCGGGATTTTGCTAAAATAAAAAATTATGGTCCGAAATCGAAAATTGTTTGAATCCCTGGAATGTCACCCCACTCTGAGCAAGGATGCGTACTCTTCAGGTCCAAAAATTATTATTTAAAATTTTTTTATAAGTTTATAGAAACCGCAGTTCCTTTAAAAAGGAATTGTTTTATCTCCATGAATAAACGCCGTGATGTCTGCTAATGAAATATCACTGAAATATCAGGTGTTCACAAATAAAATCTTTTTAAGTGGTCTAATTAAATAAAAAAATAATTGTAAATTCTGTCCTAATTATCGGAGAAATTCGAAAATTACATATTTAGAATCCTTGTGAAAATTTACGGATGGATGTATAATTTTCAAATCGATAAATGTAATATTTCAAAAAAATTTGATAGACCTGGAATACTTCCTCTATAAAAAAAGATGTTTTGTTTTGTTATTTCTTCAGCAGACGTTTGTCGCCGTTAGACGCCTGCTGGAGTATTGAAATTAAAACTGATCTTTTTTTCGACATAAAATTAAAAGTTTCTTAATTGATAACTTCTCTTCTAATTGGTCGAATTTCACGAATTTTACCTTCATGAATTCGCGATTTTTTTTTACGTCCGTCTGCAAATTTTCGTGCCGATGTGACGATTTTTGAAAAAAGGCTGGAAAACTTCCAGCGCGCCATGTTTATCAGAGCCGAAATGAAAAAGTATCGGGGTGCAGGTGGAAGACGAAAGCGGATTGGCTCGGTTGCTAGCCTCGACGGAGGGCCCGTTGCAGTCAAAACTGAAATCGTTTCTTTGTTTTGGAAAAAATGCTCCTTTTTCGCTAATTTTCGAGACTTTGTTAATTAATAATTGAAGGCTGATTTCTTCGACACTGAATGTCAATATTTCCGGGATTTTTCCGAATTTTTTGAAACAAAAAGCGCTTCGCTACTCGCTACGGTTTTTCCACGTACACACACACACACACACACACACACACACACACACACACACACACACACACACACACACACACACACACACACACACACACACACACACACACACACACACACACACACACACACACACACACACACACACACACACACACAGAGAGAGAGAGAGAGAGAGAGACAGACACACAGACGTTTCCGAACATTAATAATATAGATAATAAGGTCCATACCATTGTTTTGTAAAATTTTGAGCTTCTAACTCAATGCAATAAAAAGTTACGGTCTCAAAACAACTTTTTCATGCAAACTCTCGTTAACTTGGTGTTGGTCCTGATTATGGAAAATTCACAGCTTTGATTTACGGTTGGTGGAAAGCTTATGATCTATAAGTAGGCTGTTCTTATTTTTGTATATTTGTAAATAAACTAGATACTTATTAAGCTTTACTGCAATATGGCATAACGGTACTGAACCCTTAGGGTACGAGTCCTACTTGCACTTTTGTCCCTTAAGGGATTTTGTGCCATAAAAACTTATACAACCAACCAACCAACCAACCTACTTGCACTTTTCCTGTTTTTAACATTTCCCAACATAGTTGAAACGTGTTTAAGAATTCGGTTTGTCTGTCCGTCTGCGCTCTAACTCGCGTAAACATACTCACGTAATACCTTTATATATGAAATATGTACTTATATTATGTATTTTTTTATCTACTAATAATGCGATAACTATTCTATTTTTTAAAATTAAAATTTAATTTTTCATACGTTTTAATATTTTTAGTAAAGATTTTTAATGTATTAGAATAATACAAGATATTTTCGATTTATATGCATAAAATTTTACAGTAATATACTCTTCAGACGATATATATACATTTTCATACTAAGTATAGATGTATTTTATGTAAAGTGTGTATTCATATATATTAAAGTGTGTATTCATATAAAAATATTCATAAAGTGTGTATTCAGATTATTATTTAAAGTGTGTATTCATATAATAAACAGTAAAATAAGCATTAATACGCTATCGCGCATTCGCGGCAGTGTATTACTGCTTATTTTACTTTTTATTACTGTTTATTTTACAGTATAATACTGGCAGCTGGGGTGCCAGGTGCCAGTATTATACCATAAAATCAACAAATTTTTTTGCAGTGTAGGGACCATGCCAACCATTCCAATTTTTATCTGTAAATATTCTTAATCATGTTTTCAACAGTCTAAAGATAAAGGGATTCACATATTCACTTTCTCAGTACAAAAAGAGATAAGAACAAAATTAAATTTTAGAACAGTTTGCATTAAAATTTATAAACATTTCAATGTTTCACCTGATTGGTCGCGACATACCTGTTGTCTGTTCATGGCAGACCGGTTGAAAAACAATGCTTTAAACCAATAATATCACTACGTCTGAAATATACAATCTATGAATTTCAAAATAGAGTTTTCAAAAACCATTTTATTCACTGTTTCATTTCTAAGGCATTGTGATGAATCCAAATTACTAGTAGAATTTTAAGAAGATGTGATACTATTGTTTTGCGGCAAAGTTCCGTTTGTGTCTTCAGTAGAAGAACCGGACAATTCTCAAAATTATAACTTTATATTTGGATGAATAATAATAATAATAAATGAGTTATACTCAGAAATTACACAGCTAAAGTGCAAATTCTATGTATAAAGCAAATTTTCGTTCCAGAGAATTCATAATATATTACTTTTGAAGAATTAGTTTTGCCAATATTTATTTTGTTCTTAGTTTATTCATTTATATTTCACATGTTTTAAGCGACATCTCATATTAAAATGACATTTCTTTTTGAGAAATAATTAAAAAATATTCCTTAAAATGGAAATTTTGTGATAAAAAAGGGCCAAATTGGGGACATGCGCTGCTTACACATATGTTTTTATGTCCTCTTTAAAAATTTATTATTATACTCAAAGTTATTAACAATATGTCAAATGTATATTTGCAACAATATGTCATTGTCATTTTAGTATGTGCTTAATAAACATCGTTTGTTCAAAAAGAAACAATAGTATAAATACAAAACAGTAGTTCTTAACAATCGTCTTGGATGGTAATATTTTAATTGTTAGAACTCTAAAAAGATATATGCCATAATTTGCAATTATAAGACATGCGGAATAGCAGTTTAAGTATTGATATATAAAGTTTTCTACTGTCCAAAGAATTTTAATAATTTCAATAGTTGTTTTTGAGAAAAAAAAAAGCCTCTTTATGCAATTTGTTTAAAATGTCTCGTGAAAATATGAAAAGCGCTGTCATCAAATTTTTACAAAATAAAAGCTACAAATATCTAAAAACATTAGGTGAAGGCGGTTTCGCTTCAGTTATCGCTGTACTATCTCCACAGAATGAAGTTCTTGCAGTTAAAATTGTCCAAAAGGATGACCTCTGGATTATTGAAGATCAGGTATGGCCCATTCTGCGCCACAGAAATATTTTGCCAGTCCTGGAAATAATGAAAATAGAAAATCCAGCCGCAAAATTATATGTAACTCCTGTGCTACCAAAAGCTCTTGACGAAACAGTGCAAAGTGAACAATTTAGAAGTGATCCAAATGGATTGACCAAGATAAAACTTTGGATGTATGATGTATTAATGGCTTTAGATTATTTACACAGCATAGGCTTTTGCCATTGTGATATGAAGAGTGACAATATATTGATAGATGAAGAAGAGAGGGCCGTAGTGTGTGATTTTTCTGGGTTGAACTACACTGGAAAGCCCCTGAGCGCAATATGCTCGCCTCTGATCTTCCGGCCTCCTGAATGCTTCAGAACTGTGGCAAACCAGAATATACAGGGAATGCCGTTCGATGTATACACTTTCGGACTGACAGTTTTGAATCTATTGACGGGTCATTGGTTACAGATCGAACTGACAAAGGTCACGCATGGAAACTGGACTTGGTCGGCGCACATCTGGCCGATCTTGAGAAAGATGTTGCAGAAACCAAATATTGAATATTTAATGAAAAAGGCTTTCCCGCTCGCCGACATATCAGAAAGAGACATAGATCAAGCGATAGATTTCGTCCAAACTATCTTAAAGATACAACCTGAAGACAGACCAACTG
The DNA here is from genome assembly GCA_963931845.1 of Maratus michaelseni. Lineage (NCBI taxonomy): Eukaryota > Metazoa > Arthropoda > Arachnida > Araneae > Salticidae > Maratus > Maratus michaelseni. The sequence goes on from OZ007594.1 coordinate 327,350,180, forward strand.
TTCGAGACATGATGAAACATCCATTTCTGAAAATGGGCGGAAATCCTTTCAGAGCATCGAAAGAAAACGAATGCGTGTTACCAATGGAAGATAATACAAATAGTAATCTTTTCCGAAAAACGGATGATATTAAAGTCAGCGGCAACCAATGCAATACTGCACAAAGGGTGACTTCTAAAGTTCCAGAACTCTCTAAAATAAAAGTCTTCCTGCCTAAGCCAGTAGCAAGATGTCAAAGAGTAACAATACGGAAATTTCAACCAGCAATGCAGCGTTTTATGCATGTAGACAATGAAGATGATTCCACGATTTATCTATTACAGAATGAATCGCACGAAAAAATAAATAAGAAAAAAGTTCCTACTTTAAAGAAAAGAATCAAGGAAAGGATAACTAGGTGGCTGGGAGAGAAATTTGAGAAATCTAAAACAGCCTACATTCCTCTTTAAATCTAGAACTAAGAGAGATAAAAATTAATAATGCTGTTAACATTGCTATCATCGAATTCCTTTTAATTTTTCAGTGACTGCAACCCTTCGTGATTATATGGATGAGTGATGATTTTGTGTATTTCAAGAAAAATAATTTTCTTTGTTAATTTTTTTTTCCTAAAAGAAAAAAAAAATGTTTCAAGGGGAAACCTTTACCATAACTATCAAATGCCATTGGATCTTTTTGACCAATGAACTTCAACAAATTATTCTTGCAATAAATAACTATAAGTACTAAGACAATTTAATATCATTTTATTGCATATATTTTCTAATGTTGTTGCAGAAAATTTGGAATATTTTTTAAATTCATTTTTTTCCCTTTAGTACCAAATAAAAAATAACTTTGAAAAATAATTTAGTTGTAATTGCCTTCAAAACATTTTAAAAGTATTTGATATAATTTTCATATGAGTATGTGTATTTAATATACGCGTAGCAAATTAACGTCCCTACAATATTGGGCCAATATTGTTTGTATTCACTATGTTTACATTTTGCCAATACTGACAAGAAAAAATTCTACATTTCATTGTTAATATTTCCAATGTAAAGTCAATAATCAATCAAAATTGCTATTTCATTGAAACATTTCAATTACAGATATGCCAACCTTTTACGGTTTTCTCCGAAATCGTCGGATTTGTTTCTCATAAAATTATGGACATTTTTCCACTTATAACCCGAAAAATCTCCGATACCTTACATTATTGACAAAATTACTGAAAACCCTGAGAACGATTGCTGAAAATTACGGCTGTTATTATTAAGAGAACTTTCACAGATGGACATCTGTGCAATAAACATACTATGGGAGCAACATTGGCCTCAATATAATCAATATTGGCTTACTATTAGGTATCCACTTTATTCTTAAAAGTTATTTTTATCTATTAAACATCTTATATACAAATACTGAAAGTTAAAAAATTGAGCAAGGGATTAGCTGCTAAACAATTCGAACCTCTTTTCGAATATGTTGACAAGACTTGTAAAATATGATCTTGGAAATTCAACTCTGGATTTGGAATAAGGAATTTCCAAGATCATATTTTACAAGTCTTGTCAACATATTCGAAAAGAGGTTCGAATTGTCTAGCAGCTAATCCCTTCTCAATTTTTTTTTTCTGAAGATAATGAAAATTAAAACATGTCACATTGAAAATAACTTCTTGAAAGCTAACTATTAATCGTGGTTATACAGATTAATATGATGTTTTTCTACAACAAAGTTAAAATATTTAAGTACATTATGGTTCCTAAATGATCCAATATATTATATTATGGTTCATATCTAATAAATATAATGTGTTATCATCCGATTTGTCAAAGTATCTGCGAAATAGTGTAAAAGAGTTATATGTCTAGCGGAAAGATCATAAGTTTATTAAATTAACTGGATGGGATATTTATCTTTATTTTTTATTTTTTGAATAACTGCAAGTAATTCGTATCTGTTATTAATCTGCCGTGTAACAAAACCTGGAAATTAAAAAATACTTTAACATAACGTTAACCGGTGTGACTTTGTCCCACCCCGCGGATAAAGACAAAACATGTAATAAATAAATTTTTTTACAATAAAACTAATTAGTAATGTCGAATTCTGATAGATCGGAGCATTAGCTTAAGCCTAAATTATTTAATTCAGCAATTTAGAAGTTGGATTTGGCATAACTTCAGTTGTTGTTTTCTTTATCTTTTCGTGCGTGATTTTACTGGGGGATACTTTTGATTAGATAAGTTATTTATACTTGATGCTATAAAATAGTAAAGAATTTTTATTTTATTTTATATGTTTTAATTCCATAATTTAGATTTTACAGTGACTTTATTCACAACCGGCATGCAGTCCGAATGCCAATTTAGAGGTGAGATTGTCTCGAGACAAAGTCACCAAAAATGTAGTTTATTTATTATATTTAATTTTTCTGAAAATATAAACGTAAAAGCAAACATTTACTGCAAATATAAAAGTTGTACTAGTGAATATTTATTATTTTTTCTAGAGTTGCTGGTGTAATAATGCCTCGTACGTGCAAGTCTCCTGTAGGTAGTCGTAATTATATAAAATATACTTATGAAATGCTGCAGAAAGAGATATACAGGGTGATTATAAAAAAACTATCCCGATATATGAGCCCCTAACTGTCATACCGTTCACAGAAACTGAATGAAATTTTGGTTTAAAGTATTTTGAGGTATACGCTCAAGAATCGTGTGAAAAACAACAGTTAAATTCTAACACTTACGGTTACAGTGACAAAATTTTGAAAATTTCAAATGGCAACACCGACTTTTTTTTATTGGAATGTGATCTTCATACTGAAAAACCATAAAAAGCGTTGAAACGGTACCTGTAGCACGAAAATCGCCGGCGCTAGACAGACCAAGAAGAAAAGTGAAAACAACCAATAAAAGACAGAGAAACAACAGAAAATAAAACATTTTATTGTTCAGTGCTATCCACCATCTGCCGCGTGTAAAGTGTCGTCGTGTGTGAAATGGAAAATGTATGAAACACATTAATACAAATTTTTATTAATACAAATTAATACAAATTTTTATACGGTTCCTGTAAGTTCTACATAGACAATTTTTCTCCATTATCTGACACGATTAATTTTCGGACTTGGATTTTACTTTATTTCGGACTAGGACTTAATATTAGGATTTTCGACGAAAAGCAAGATAGAATTGGGAAATAAATTCCTTCCATGTCTAATTTCTCTCCCTACTAAAATATTTCAACATTACAACTGTCTACCAAAATGTAGTAATTTATCAGTTTTACAAGAGAGAATTTCAACCTTCAAGGAACACCCCATTGACAAGACTAATTATTCAGTTTTCAATTTTCTAGTCTTCTACGACCAAAATTTATCGAGTTAGGATAATTTGAATTTTATGAAATTTTGGAAGCTTTTCGACACTAAAAACGTTAACTTTTTTTAGTGTCGTAAAGCTCCGAAATTTCATTAGAATTGATATTTCGCTAATTAATTCAGTCACAAATTTCCATTAGCTTTGTACATGACCCTGCATAATGAGACTTAGTATTTAAATATGACAATAATGCGACTAACATTTAAAATTTTAACGTATTTGTTATTTTGTTTATAAAGGAAATTACGACACAATAGGTTGTACTATAATTGACATATCGTTTGGGATTCTTAGATGAAGTCTTGAGTATAGGTTAAAAAAATGGTATTTGAAGTAGGTCACTATTTTTTTGTACAGTAATTAAAGATTACCCATTAATTATGTAACTCTTCAACAGGTTGAGTAGGGGGTTCACAAAGTGTGACATTAAGGACGGGGGGGAGGGGGGGGACACATTGTGACATCACATTCCAATAAAAAAAAAGTAGGTGTTGCCATTTGAAATTTTCAAAATTTTGTTACTGTAACCGTAACTGTTAGAATTTAACTGTTGTTTTTCACATGATTCTTGAGCGCATACCTCAAAATTCTTTAAACCAAAATTTCATTCAGTTTCTGTGCACGGTATGACAGTTAGAGGCTCATATTTCGGGATAGGTTTTTTATAATCACCCTGTATGTTGTTTTACAACGTGTATTAAGCCAAAGAATAGCCGCTAAAAATTTTCGATTCCGATCACTGCTTTAAAGAATAATATAAAAGGTCCTTAAACTAATTAACCCTCCAAGACCTATTTCTTCAGAAAGAAATGTCTTCAGTGTCTGAAATAAGTGAATATATAAAATGTTGTTTTCTTGAAAAGGTTAATCGTACTAATGTCTAAATTCCTAACTGTTTTTACATGTCTTGCATGATGATCATTTTTTAATAAAATTACGTTTCTCTGTTTTTTTTTCATATACATATTTTTCTTCTTTTTAATGACGAATTGACTTACTTTTTTCATTATGTTTTATTAATTTATCATATTAGATGTGTTATATCGTTTTAGAAGGTTTTTAAAAAGCTTATTGAATGATTTTTTAGTTAGGAGACATATATATATATATATATATATATATATATATATATATATATATATATATAAAGCTATTCTTTAAAAATACTAAAAGGGAATTTTTAAATTTACAATTGATATCTAGGAACTAGAAAATAAGGATTAGAAATTGTTTAAATAAAAATGTCAATAACTTTTGGATCTTTAAGGAGAATAAGAGGCAAAAAAAAAAAAGACAAAATCATCCCCGGTTGACGGTATTTAAAACAAATCTCCCTAGAGTTCAGATTATGAATAAAAAGATAAATATCATCATTTTTTAGATATATTAATAAGATAATTAATTTTATTATGTTCTGGCGAAGAGGTATAGTTACTATACATGGCGTCCTAAAAATATTGAAACGAGTTTAATTTTTATGTTGGAGACACATAGGCAATGTAAATAGAAAAAGTGTTCTGGGAATTAAGATTATGTTAATGAAATTGTCCGTCCAGAAATTTTTTAAGAGTTACACTTTTTAAATTTTTATACGGTTCCTGTAAGTTCTACATAGACAATTTTTCTCCATTATCTGACACGATTAATTTTCGGACTTGGATTTGACTTTATTTCGGACTAGGACTTAATATTAGGATTTTCGACGAAAAGCAAGATAGAATTGGGAAATAAATTCCTTCCATGTCTAATTTCTCTCCCTACTAAAATATTTCAACATTACAACTGTCTACCAAAATGTAGTAATTTATCAGTTTTACAAGAGAGAATTTCAACCTTCAAGGAACACCCCATTGACAAGACTAATTATTCAGTTTTCAATTTTCTAGTCTTCTACGACCAAAATTTATCGAGTTAGGATAATTTGAATTTTATGAAATTTTGGAAGCTTTTCGACACTAAAAACGTTAACTTTTTTTAGTGTCGTAAAGCTCCGAAATTTCATTAGAATTGATATTTCGCTAATTAATTCAGTCACAAATTTCCATTAGCTTTGTACATGACCCTGCATAATGAGACTTAGTATTTAAATATGACAATAATGCGACTAACATTTAAACTTTTAACGTATTTGTTATTTTGTTTATAAAGGAAATTACGACACAATAGGTTGTACCATAATTGTCATATCGTTTGGGATTCTTAGATGAAGTCTTAAGTATAGGTTAAAAAAATGGTATTTGAAGTCGGTCACTACTTTTTTGTACAGTAATTAAAGATTACCCATTAATTATGTAACTCTTCAACAGGTTGAGTAGAGGGTTCACAAAGTGTGACATTAAGGACGGGGGGGGGGGGAAAACACATTGTGACATCACATCTAAAATATAAAAACAAAAAAATAATTGTTTGCAAACAGAATAATATAGTTCTTAAAATAATATATATTTTTACTCAGGCAGTATATCCCCCCCCCCCCCTATTTTTTAAAATTGCAACAGGTTGCGGGTGTATTCAAATCCAAACTGCTTATTTTGAGACACATTTGTAAATTCATTTTTGCTCTAAAATGCATCCAATTGGCAGGTTCTCTTATTCAGAAACTTTATAATGTCCGTATTGTCTCGTCTCGATTTTTTGATAAAGGTAGAATATATTTCAAAAAATGCTGTCAAAGTGGACATTTTGAACCGAATTTCCCGAAGCGATAGCGCTGGAAACAAAAAAAAAATTATCGTAATGTGAAAATAATTGTCTGTAAATCAATTTCTAATTAATTGAACGAAAAATAAAAACATGGGGCCCTTATAAATTTCTTTATAAATCACGCCGCCAAGTTTCCTGCTGTTACTTTTAAAAATGAGTCTGAGAATGTGTCTCAAAATTTTTAGTTGTTGAGCGTGGAAAAATATTTTTTTTGAATACCGCCTTAAAAAAGCTTCTTCTTGACGATTTATGATATTTGTTTCAGTAGATATATATATATATATATATATATATATATATATATATAGCCTATATATAGCGAGCTCGTTTAATATGAGAAAGGCTATAACGAGGACACTGTTAAAGCGAGCAATTTGGACGTTAAGAGTGGTTCATCATTTAAACTATATAATTAATTTGAAGTATATATACATTTAACGTCTGAATTTAAAAACCATTAAAACACCAAATAAAATAAACTAAGACAGACTTGAGAACAGTTAAAAAATAAAATTTATAAAATATACTTAAAAACAATTAAAAATACAATTTGTAAACGTTTCGCCAAGCGACACGCGAAGCATCATCAGTACAAAAAATCCTTTGCATGTGATGCAATGGATCCAGATGCAATGGATTTTTTGTACTGATGATGCCTCGCGTGTCGCTTGGCGAAACGTTTACAAATTGTATTTTTAATTGTTTTTAAGTATATTTTTATAAATTTTATATTTTAACTGTGCTCAAGTCTGTCTTAATTTATTTTATTTGGTGTTTTATATAATTAATGTTATAATAAACTATATTTAATCTCACTCTTTTTACGAACTACAAAAGCAGGATCTCGACTCATATGAGCAAAACATTTGTTCATTTCAATGGGATTTGCGACGAAAAGTAGTTTAGAATTAGGAAATAAATCCCTTTGTCGAATTTCTCTCCCTACTAAAATATTTCAACATTACAATTACCTGTCAAAATGTGATAATTTATCAGTTTTACCAGAGAGAATTTCAATCTTCAAGGAACACCCCCCCTCTTCCTACATCCAAGAAAAAATCGTAGTTAGGGCGATATGCGTAACGTTAATTTCTTGTTGTATTCAAATAATTACAGAATGCTGAAAAAATACAGACTGGGATTTAATCTCTTGAAGACAATATTTTTTTACAATGTGCTATAATTAGCCTTTTTAAACCCACTAGGATTAAAACTTAAAAACAGTAGCTTATACGATATCTGTAGAACATTCCAATTAGCCTTGTACAGCCAGTTGCTTTATTGGCCGCTTTTGGGCCAATGCTTCATAAGTGAGGAAAAAAAAGAAAAGAAAAAAAAAAAAGAAAAGAAAAAAAAAAAAGAGAGAGAGATTGAGCTTTTCTGATTTTCAAAGTCTAAAGTCATTGTGCTCCTGATCCGTGAATTTTGCTTTGATAGCGCATGCGTTCAAACTAAGAATAATAATTAAATACCAGAGAGTTTGCTAATTTGCTGATCACGCACGTCATACGTGAGATAAACGATGCAATCTAAAATTCAATGCGTCCGGAGGTCTTGAGAGAATAAAGATAGAAGGCAATGATAAATATGTTTCAAATATCGCCTTTATGCAAGATTTACAGCTGAGCCATGGCACCCTTATTTAATTTAATTTAATGCCTGAGGAAGACCACTCGGCTGAGGACGAACCCAGCCGTTGAGCATTTAATGTCTTTCCCGGCTAGCTCCCCGGCACGCAGGGAGAGAACACCCTTATTTGTTATTTTTGTAAAATCCGAACCTCGGTTCATATTACCAGTCTGTTATTGCACTGATAGAATGAAAAGGATATGTGAAATCAACAGCTCGAAAACTGCAGTGACTATTGCAATGTTAGCTGAGTTTTTCCGGGGACAGATGTAATGATCAGTTGCATTACTGTACGTCGTTCATGTCCTTTGAAGTGACTAGTTATTTAGAGGCTTTGTCTTTAGTACTGTGATTTTGTCTAAAGGAAAGACCTGTCCAAATAAAATGACACTCATAAAGATAAGACTGAATATTTTATGTTAACTTTATGATTTTAAACGTTGGTATATGTTAACTTTATGATATTAAACGTGTATGATATTAAGTTAATTGTAACACTGTGATAATTAGATCAATTAAAGCTCCCGTTGACTCACGCGAAAACACACGCTTGCTAATGTTAATCCTATGGGACAGTTATTTTACAATATCTCGTTTGTATTTCCATAGCTTTAAACGATTTTAAGATTGGATAGCTGAGATAAATCTCCACAACGCCCCTTTTTTGACTTTTTAGATTTTGTTTGCGGATTTTTTTAAGAGGATACTTTCACTTATTTCTGAACACGTGAGTACTCAAAAGGAAATTCTATAAAGAGCAAGTGTAGAAAAGAGGTACTACCCTAACAGCACCGCCAGTCGATGTGAAGTCCCCTTGACGTCACACATGGTTAGAAGTGTCACAATCGCTACGGTGAATCAAAATATGGGATATTTCACTGTCTCATTATTACTCTCAAATGATTGTTAACACTGAAAAGTCACTGTGACTGTCGCTTTGTGATGGGTCACCAGGTGACATTACAATGAAGTCACCTTGTGATTTTCAAGTCACTGTCAGTTGAAGACTGAACTTTGAAGTCATTGTGAGCATGGCATTGTGATGAGTTGCCAAATAATGTCACAATGAAGTCGCATGTGATCGACATTCTATTCTGAAGTCATCATTGCACTCCTTTGTGAAAAGTCACCAGATGATTTCATTTTCTATCACTTGGGAACTCGTCACAGAACAGCTATCATGATGGCCTTACAATGGAGTGTCAAAATGACAGTCACATGAGAGTCACAAGATGACTTCATTGTAAAGTCACCTGGTGAGTCGTCAAAAAGCAGCAGTCATGGTGACGGTGCAGTGGAGTGAGCTGCAGTGTTGAATCCAGACATTTTTCTCCGGGAGGGATTTCTGTCGCTCCGGGGGGGACATTTTAGAGTTCCGGGGGGGAAATTGCACTTTTTAACCATTAAAAGCATAAAATTTCAAATCTTCCGGGGGGGACATTTCAATGCTCCGGGGGGGACATTTCCCCCCGGGCCACCCCCTGGATTCAACACTGAGTGAGCATGTGAGAGTAAAAATGAGACGAATGAAATACATCACATTTCTGTTCATTGTAGTGACTGTGACAATTGTGACCATTTGTGATGTCAAGAAGACTTCACATCGACTGTCTGTGCTGTTAGGGTAGTATCTATTTTCTGCACTTGCTGTTTATAGAATTTCCTTTTGAATACTCACGTGTTCAGAAATTAGCATTTTGTGTTTGTTGCTTACGTTTTGCACACTAGTGTGTGCATATATATACACACGATATGAACGATATATAATTATAATAACTACGAATTTCAAAAAAAAATATCAAGTTCTTCTTAAATCTCGAAAGAGATAATTAATGATAATGTGAAGACGGAATACCACATAGCTAATATTTAACTAGTGCAATCATAATATTACCATAGCTTATGCTTCAATGGTAATTGGCCAAAAATACTTAAAACATTAAGAAAATTTAAAAGAGAGAGTGAAAGATAAAAAAAAATATAATATATATACAGTGAAACTTCCATTTAACGAAGTCTCATCGTTACACTTAAACACTTTGTTATAAAGAAAATTCGTTAAATAGAAATCAACTTAAATTTATGAATCTTGTATACACATAATCACATAAAATGAAAAGTACACATAAAATGGAAATATTTGAAAAATGTATTTTAATTCGGGCAGTCATTTTTTTTTATGCAATGTAGATATGAGAATAATTTAATTAGAATAATGTCTAAAAAAACACATAACAAAGAGAAGTAAACAAAAACCGAAGCGTACCTTTTCTTTTTTCATTAAAATGTGATTAAATGTGTGTGTTTTGATTAAATGATTCAAATGTGTTCATTTCCATATAGACCGCTGAAATAAATTCATACACCCATCGCAACAACAACTTCTCGTTTGAATGTTCTGCACGCACGAAAGTGGAATAAACTTCGTTATATATGTTGTAGAATATTTCGCAAATTCTAATTTTTTAACTTATATTAACATAACCCTTCATTTCTCTAAATTTTCAGTTAATTTTTCTTTCACTTTTTTTTTTTTTTATTCAGGATAGGGGAGTCTTGTTGTAGAATATTTCGCAAATTCTAATTTTTTAACTTATATTAACATAACCCTTCATTTCTCTAAATTTTCAGTTAATTTTTCTTTCACTTTCTTTTTTTTTTTAATCTATAACATGGTAAGTAATGCAGTTCTTTCTTCCAAATTCTAGTTAAATGTTCTTTTTTTTTTCCCTTTTCGTAATATCAACCCCAAGTGTAAATTGTTGTGACCTTGTTGTTCAACCCCACTTATTCCAGGAAAAATACCCGCAAAGTTTAACCTTGTAGGACAAACGGTCAACCTTTCAAATAAACGTTCGGTCAAAAAAGGACCATTAGCAACCCGTTTCTTCGAAAATTTTCCTGTTACCATGTGGTTAGCGCATAGTAACAGAAGCGTAAGGCTCCCGTTCCCCTTAATTTTATAATGGGTAGGCCCCATATAGGTTCGAGGAGTAAAGGTGATACGAGAAGGTCAGTCAGTAAGCAGAGAACAACGTATGATGTAGGTGCGAGTCGAAAAAATTTGGAGCGGGCGAGGGGGATTTTTGGCGGGAAAATGCGCCCCGCTACCCCTGAGCTCCGAAGCATGAGCGCAAAAAAAAAAAAGGCATTTTGTACTACAGAAGAGGCTAACTAGAAATTATGCTGGTCCTATAAGTTTTTTTTGCTATCTCCATTACCGAGGTTGTTAGGAGATATGAGCTTTCCTCAACTTTGAGCCGAGGTAGTACATGAAAGTTCGGAAGGTGTTGGATGAGGATCGTATTAAAGAGCAGAAGGAGGAATTAATGTTATACTTCTAATAATCCTGCTGCTACATTAAAACTAAATTAGTGTAAGCGGAATTTCTTCCGATATTATCAACACGAATGTCATCGGTGTTACAAATACCAACCCCGATAGTGTAAGCGGAATTTCTCTCGACATCATCGACACAAATGTCATCGGTATTACAAATACCAACCCCGAATTGCATGTGAAAGCAGTACGTGACCAGTGAGATGCGGTTTTAGGTGGTGAAGAATTTCTCTTTCGGCAAAGTGGGGACTGCCGATGAAGTAGAGGCCATCTTCGACGATAATGTGGTGATCTGATATAAAATTGTTAATCTGTCATCCTGATGAAAATCTCTATAGATGAGATAACTGTTGTGGTCTAAGAAAAATACATGTGAGTAAATTTTGGTTTGTCTATAATGTCATACTATAATTATAATATTCTTTCTAGTACTGATATGAAAATGTTTAATTGTAAATAAACCCACAATTAACCAAGAATCTGTTTTTCCCTTATTAATTTGCATCTATTATTCTGATTAATTTAAATACATTTCTCATGTATTATAACAGTAGCTTAAAAGATTTTATTCAAGTTATCAAACTTTAAATGGTAATGTTAAATTCTACTTTAATAGTAGTCTGCTCGATTATAATAACAGCAAATACATGTGTAAAAAAAATTGAATTTAGAATTCTGTTATTGTTTTATTCAATTGTGTTTATAAATATTATTTCATAAGTAATTCTTTTCTGCACTTTTAGTTTAAATTCTGTAAATTAATAGTAAATTAAACCCCCTTTCCTTGTTTTTAGCTTTGTTGCCCTTATATTTTTATTCTGTGAAATAGTCCACCTTCATTGTTTTTTTTTAAAACTGATAACAGAATTCATATGGAGTGAAATTCAATCACACATGTTTTCTTTAAATATATTAATTCTGTAAGAAATATATATATATGACAAATACAATTTTAAATTAATGTGGATTTAAGATGAAATGTGTAGACCTAATCTAAATATCCAAATGTAAATAGGACTATATAGCTAAACAGATGATAGTAAATTTTATAGATTAAAGTTTATTGATGCACTTAAAATAAATCGTTTATTCTGAATTAAGTTAATTGTGAAATTTTATATATTTTAAAGAGAGTTAATAAATTTATGAAGTATTAAGAGAATCCTATTAAGTGAAATATTATTGTTTAGGTAATTAAAAATGTGTCCTATCATCTTGAATCACAGCTTTTCAAATGATTTATAAAATACGTAGTGTGCTCAACTATACGATTTCATTGGTCCCTAAATTTTAAAGGTATAAATGTATTCATAAAGTAATGTCATTTTGGTTTTTACTTGCAAATTTTCTGGGTTTTATCCTCTCAAATATGAGAGTTTGTCTCCATTCAGTCATTCAAAATTAGTTTAATTTTCACTGTTGTTCGTCATCATTTATGAATACTTTATATTTTTGAGATTTAGAAGTATTGGGTGTTTTCCTTTTTTTTTAGGTTGTGAAAGATATGAGAATATTGTTACCTCCTTTGATTTTATTTAAAAGTAAAATTTAAAAGTAGATGAATTTATTTAGCCATTCTCTCCCTTTTCTTATATGTTGTATTATGTGTGTTAACTTGTACTAAATTTTGGTGCCCCTTCTTAAATCTAACTACCTGGTGTTTGTAATAAATTTATGGTAACAATATTCAGTTGGTGGTATGTCTTTCTCACCTGGTGTAATGTTATATTTAAATTCTTGTATAATTGGATTGAAGTTAAATATTATGAAGTGGTAGAATGTAAGATTATAGTCATAAGATGCATTAAAATAACTTCTTAAAAAAATAGTAACAAGGAAAGACCCAATATATAGAATAAGTTTTTCGTAACATGGAGATTAATTTACATATTAATGATGTTCAAAGTCAAGGTTCTGCAGAAAATTTCGCTAAGCAGAAAACTTTGTTTAATAGAGACTTCGTTAAAGGGAAGTTCCACTGTATATATATAAATCGTTTAAAACTTTTGAAATGCAAACGAGATATTGTAACATAACTGTCTCATGGGATAAACATTAACGAGAGGGTGTTTTCGCGTGAGTCATCGGAAGCCTTAATAGTAATAATTTAATTATGTGTGTATTTTGAAGATTTTTAGTATTTTCACGGGTATTATGAGCAACGGTTAATACGAGGATTTTTACAATTCAGACATTTTTCTCCGGGAGGGATTTCTGTGGTTCCAGGGGGGGGGACATTATAGAATTCCTGGGGAGAAATTGCACTTTTTGTCCATTAAAAGCTTAAAATCTCAAATCTTCCGGGTGGGACATTTCAATCCTCCAGGGGGGGGGGGGTTGTCCCTCCCGGGCCCCCTACTGAATTCAACACTGTTAACGACCGAGTTTGACTGGATATATATATTGTGTGTGTAACAAATGTGACGTCACAGCAGAGGAGAGGATATCATTCGAGTGTGACAACCTGTAACCTAAAGGGAGGGAGGGGTAAAAAACCCCAAAAAATTCCATGATGTAATTACTGGATGATCGCTTACTGCTTTTTCAATTTCTTTTCTTAAAAAAAAATCATTATTCGAAATTCGTGAAATATGAAGTTAAAACAGAGAGGAGGCTGCACTTACCTTTGGATTCTCGTACCTGCCCAAACAGATACCGCACTTGAGGAACTGGGAACTGTACTGCCTGACGACTGGTGATGTCACACCAGACATAACATCTGTCGCCGAATCGGTGTACAGCTGTAACAGATAGAGAAAAAAATGCATTAGTTGAAATAAGCCGCGAAACACGCACACATATTATGATAAAGATCAATGAATGAAATAAATGTACGTGACACTAAAATGATTGACATAACACTTATCAGTAAGACTTCCTGCGTTTCTTTGAATAAGAAAATAAAATTCAAAACCGCATCACATAATCAAATTATCGAAATTTTCAGAAATATGAAAAAAAAAATTGTAATCTTCTGTGCAGCTTTGTCTAAACTAAGTTTTCTTGTTGCAAAACAGTTTTAAGGCCTTTTGTTTCCTCTTCTCATTCATACATAGAAAAAACCCCTACGGAAATGCTTGCTGGCTAATATATATCCTTTAAAGATCCAACATATGCTTTAGCTGATGATTTCTAAAATTTATTTCCCTTGAAAATAGTATCTTTTTAATCAACTTGGGGGGGGGGGGGGGATGTGAATCCTACGAGCTATGCTGGCCAACCCACTTTCAGACACAACAGGCTCTAAAGACAAGCTAATTTGCTGTGTTTTAAAAATATTACGGAAGACTGAATTATAATTAAAAGACTTGGGGCGATCTTCTGTAATCAGGTTGCGATTCATTTTCCGTTGATTGAGGGATTTTTCGGTTCTTATCAACTGCTGTCGCGAGAGCTAACGGCTATTTTCAAGACTGATTAAATAAGATTAATTGAACGTTTTAAAATCAGCTTGTATAAAATGGCGAAGTAAACAATGTCACTGCCTCCAGTAATTTTGTAACAACGCTATAAGAAAATTGTTTTAAATAAGACGTTTTAAATGTATCGTTTTAAATATGATGCAATTTTCACCAAAGTTTTTTTTTTGTTTTTAATATTCCGTGAAAATACATATTTTAATTGAAGGAAAATATTATTTGCATATTAAAGTTTGGCAATAGGTAAAAAATATGACTTTTACGAAATCTACCCTATATATATAAAATCCTAATGAAACGAATTTGTAAAACGAATTTATGAAACGATTTTATGAAACGACTGATTAAACGACTGATTATGTTTCAGGGCTATTTTTAATAAAATATTAAACGCTTGATGGTGAAATTAATACCAATTGTCCATAAAAATCCGCGGATGTCAAAACTGGTAATAGAATTTTGAAATTGGAATTAGTTTTCGAGATATTAATTCTTTTCTAATTTTAATGACATTTCTGTAATGATGGCAACTAATTACTCAGTTTTTTTGTGACAAAAAAGGGAAAAAATTGAAAAGGATCCCGATAGGGATTATTGATTTCTTTTCAAATTGAAATTGAAATTATCTTTTATTTCAATCGATAATGACGACAAGATTGTGATTAAATTATGTTTTTCAGGAAAATTAAAAAAAAAAAAATAATCACATTTCTATCGTCAGGATTCATTCGTCTGTCAGCATTTAATATAATTTATAAACTGAAAATATTTTGAATAAATTCGTCCAAATGACGTCATTTATGTAAACGCAAAAGAAAGGGAGGGAAAGGAATTAATAGTAATTATTATTTATTGATATCATTTTGTTATTTTTTTGTAAAATTTAATTAAACGAATTTATAAAATCCCTAATTTGGATATTTGAAACGGATATATAAAATAATAATTGCCCAACTGAACGAAAGGAGAATAAAATATCCTGCTTGTTTTTTTCCGCCAAGCTTTTTAAAAAAAGCGTCAATACCCCCTATAATAGAAAAGCACCAAAACCTCATTGGGTTTGTTTTCATAACTTTTGGCAACAAATCTATTGATATTAACGAATCTATCCCTTTTTGAAGCTCGAATTACGCCAAAACTAAAAGCAAAGGATCCTATACTGGAAAAGTACCTGATTTTCTTATGGACAATATTCAAGTGACATAACAAGGTGTAAAATTATCGCGGATAGCAAATTTGTTTAAATATCTCATCAATTGATGCCAAATAAATTATGACATGCATGCACAAAATATTTAATTTTGTATGATAAATAATTATTAGAAAATTCGTATATACATATTAATTAAAATAAATAATTTACATATTTAAAATAACATGAAAATATGCATGAAGAGAAAATTAGAGAGATTATTATAACCTGTTACTGAAAATGTCTATAACATAGTACTTTTCAATACCGTGGTTCTTAATGTTATTCACAAGCAGATGGAATTTTTCTCATCCTTAAACGCAAATGAAGAATAGAGTACAGATCGTTGTTATAAAAGTCCGAGAAGTAGCCACAATTTAAACCTAACCATTTTATACAAGTTGGTTTTCAAGTTGTAATTGATTTTACTTATCAATCCCGAAAAAAGTCGTCAGTTGTCGCAACAGTTGTGTATGAGGCCATGATAATCAAAAAATGCCCCGTTAAAACGTTAAAAGCATTAGCAACCCAATTACAGATTTACCAATATTTTTAAAATAAAGCACGCTGCCATGTTTTTAGAGGCCTCGAAGTCTGAGCGGGGGTAGACCCCCTAGTATGAAATAAATCTCTATTCAGATAATGAAATTTTGAATAAAAAATTGTAAGAAAAACCTAATAAAATTAGTCAAAATAAAATTAGTATGTTATGGGGTTATGGTCATCAAAATACCTTCTTCTACATAAATCAAATCGTCTGAAACCAAAATTAAATGACATATATTGACATATACTACAGTTATAGACATATGGCTATCGTAGAAATCGTGATAAACGGAGCATAGCAGCGACACCTGTAGGGCGACACACACCTAAACATAATAAAAATCGATTCATGTCAAGCTCTAACAAAATATGAGGTTTGGTGAAATTCCTTGCATTATTTCTCGAAATATTGCTATCTCGGAAACTGCGAAAAAATGCAGCATAGCAGTGCCACCTGTTGGGCGATTTACACGAAAACCTAATCAGCATTAATTTGTGTCAAGGACTAACTGAATCTGATTAAATTCCGTGCATTAGTTCTTGAGATGAGCGCCCACAAAATTTGTGTCGCATACATACATACAGACAGATTCATGGACAGACATTTTCTAAAAATAGTCAAACCGTGTTCAGGAACTTCTAAAACGTATAAATCCCTCGAAAACCGGAAGTTGAAAAATTTCACGAATTGAATGCTTTTTTCTTGTAAATATAGAAGAAAGTAAAAATGATTGCACACTGTACATCAGAAGCTTGTCAAATATGTCCCTGCAAAAGATGGTTAAATTGCTATGCATAGTTTTTGATCCTATAAATTTTTTTAACGGAACTATTTTGACCTACTTCAACATTAAATAGCTCTTAAAAAAATTCTTCGATTTAAAAGCTGTCTTTTTCAGCGTGTTAATCCAACATTTCGCTGTAAAACTACCGATTTTCATATTTTTGTATGCAATCGTTTTCTTAATATTAGCAGAAAAAGACCTCCGGTCACAAAAAATTCATTTACGACAGCGACAGTTTCTTTTCTTTTCTTTCTTTCCTTTATATACAGGGTGATTTTTTTTAAGTTGTGAAAGTAAAACTCTATAACAACAGGACCACTGATCCAAATGACCTAAAATTTCACCAGTATGCTCCCAAAGCAATGGGTATTTTTTAGGCGTGGTTAAAAACAAACTTAAAATTGCACCGACAGATGGCGCTGTACATGCAGTAAAGTCGGAAGACGAACTTGCGCCCGGCATACGCCACATTGGCGTTAAAACCTGAAGTACGCCCACCTCGTGTTCATTATTCTATGGAAATCCTCGCAATGACTGCGCCATTGACGGACCATGCATCGTTAGTGAAACTGTATTAACAGAATAATGACAGCGCAGCAACTGCTCTTAGGAGATTTAGGACACTTAAGAATTTAAGAAAAGTTCCAATGATGACAGAGGGCCTACGGAAGATGGTTTCTCAAAGTACCGTCCATTCTTTTCCTCCCACAGATGATATTCTTTGTTTCTGATACCTTACAGCGCCATCTGTCAGTGAGATTTTAAGTTTTTTTTAAACCATGCCTAAAAAATTCCCATTGCTTTGGGAGCATACTGGTGAAATTTCAGGTGATTTGGATCAGTGGTTCTTTTGTTATAGTGTTTTACTTTCAAAACTTAAAAAAAAAATCACCCTGTATATATATAAAATAGTAATAAAGTAATAAATAGTAACTAAATAATATAAAATAGAGAGGTTACGGAATTTTCAAGCAGTTTTTTAATGATCTTAACAGTGAAATTTAGTTAATATATTTTAATTTCCAGCTCTCTTAAAAAAAACTACTAATTATCTCTCTAATCTAACAAAAAAGTGACTAACGCTGCTGCTGCTACCGTAATTGAATTTATTGCGACCGGGGTTCTTTCTGGGGGTTACATAAAAAAAAACTTGCATATAAAAACATAAAACAATTGGTAGTTTTATAGAGAAATGTATGATAAACACGATGAAGCAGACAGTTTTTTATATCGATTAATTATTTTAAGCTCTATTTGATATTGAAATAGGTCAAGATAGTCCAGTTACATAAGTTTTATAGGATCAAACACTATGGATATCAATTTAATTATCTTTTGCAGCCATATATGTGACTTGTGCAGTGCAATTATTTTTTTTAATTATTATTTTTTTTTCAAGTTTTTAATTTAAAATTTCATTATCTGCATACAGTTTTATTTCACATTTCGAAAAAAGCCTTTTTTTCCACCTACTGCTGAGAGATTTAAGAAAAGACGAAATAATATTTTCAAACATTTTTCAATTGAAAAAAATATTTAATCGTGAATAATAAAACAGAAGAAAATTTAAAATAATTAAATTATTACGTGCGAAAAGCATTTAATAGTAAACATCACGTCATATTTAAAAAGGCTAAATAATAATATTTCTAAACACTTTTCAATTGAAAAATATTTTATTATACATGAATATCAAAAGAGAAAGAAAACTTTAAAATCTATATATTTAAAACGCTAAGCGATTTCTTTCGACAATCCGTGAGAACAAACTACTGCATCAAATTACATCATTCTTTTTTTAAATGAAAGATATTTGGACACAGATTTGTTATCGTGCATTCGTTTGTTCGAAAATTTAATTAATTAACCGTAAATTTCAATTAAACTTTTACTTCTGCTAATGACGTCATAATCGGATAACGCCTACTGTTGCGAAGCACAGAGTTTAATCTCTAAACTCTGTGGTTGAATAAAAGAGAAATAATAAATATTAAAAGCACGCGGTTTTAAGGCCGATTTGTTAATTTGCAAGTTAAATTTCGGTAAAAATACTTATCCGCGTGTTTTATAAGCGAATAAAAATTCATATTTATTGTGACGTCACGGGAATATTGTCCATTGGGTTTATTTTATCATTATGCATTATAACTTTTTTGATGCCATTTTTTCATTACAATTAAATACAAAATCTATATATATATTTGTCTTACGTGGCGCGGAAATAGGGCTGAATTTCTACTTTATCGTTGGCAACAATCGTAGTTTCCAGAGCTCAGACCAATGAACAGACAAGATTGTGTTAGTCCCGCCTCCAAGATGGCGGTCAGTGTCAGAACAGTGAAACTGAAGCTAGTAATTATTAAAAATAAAATAATATGAACGTAATCCAAAGCGTCTGAGATGATTCCTCTTTTTAATTATGAGTAATATTGTTGATTTCAAATGAATTCATTTTTTCAAAGAATTCATGTAGAATTTATTTACGAATTTCACTCACACAAAAAATCGGAGATAATAAAATATAAACTTTCTAGAATGCCCTGCTGCCATCTGTTGCCGTTTTATTGAAGTAAAAATAATTTCTTTTGCAGAAATCTATAATCAATTAGAATAATAAAATGTTGAACGAAATTTAAACAATCATTGATGATAAACTATCTTCCTACTGTTACGGTTGGTTTCAACCAATTTTTTTTTAAATCTACATTAATTACCTTAAATCACTCTCTCAACATTTATTTAAAAGTTTTCTTTTTGTTTCTGTTTTAAATAAATATATAAATAAAAGTAATTGTAATATTAATAATAAAAGCAGTTTTTTTTTCCTCTTCTTTCCATTTTTTTTAAGCAAAGCAATTTCAACTTTCATAGTCTAACGTAGCTTCCTGTTTTCATATACGAAAAGTAGACAGCAAGGAGGGATGTTTGTCAGTTAAAGACCGCACAGATGGAAAATTGGGAGTCATCTAGTCTGACTTTGATATAAGAATGACCGACCGCCCTGTATAAGAATTACGTTATCTTATGAGTGTACTATACACGCAATTAGGCTTTGTAAGTTTACGACAGGCTTCAATTGGCTCTGCTATCAGGCGGATAGCTGGCGCCCATGTAAACAGAGGCTCACAGGACCCCCTTCAGCACACGCCATGGGGGTGAAGCATGGCTGCCTTCCCCCATGAAGCGGCCGGCAGAGTGGAGCGCCAAGCTGTTGCTTTCAAGAAGAGTCCATTTTTCTTTTGTTTCCATTCCCGTACCCCCTTTGACAGAGTGGTTCCGGCCAGTTTTTGTAAGCAGCGCGGGAGAGAGAATGTTACGAATTATTACTTGGCGCGTAAACTGACTGGTTGTTTGGATCGTGAGCTGGTTGGAGGATGAAACACTGGGAATAGCATGCGAACACCCGTGTTTTATGACGGCAGTCGGTTCTCGTGTTTAAATAATTATTGATTCGTGACCGGTAGAATGCGACTGAATGAAAAAAATAAATTCTTGTAAAAAGAAAGGAGTCCGGCGAGGAACGGTTGAAATGAAGTGATATTATCAGAGATACGTGAAAAGCATGAAAGAGGACTTAAGTGAAGTTCTGATACGGTGACGCCGAGTATGCCCTTGCGAATATTTGAGCGTGTGGTCAGTGTGTCGTTCCAAATTAACATGATTGTTATTTTAGAATAAAGATACATCTCAGTCAACCCAGTAGTAAAAATTCAGTGACCCAATAGTTGATGCTGGTAGTGTGAAATCTGACTGTAAGGCAGGCCGCACACTGACAAGACAGAGCGACATGAAGCTTAAGTCAAGAGACATTTTCACCCTTTTAACAAAGAAAAACCGGTTTGAATATCAGAATTTGTCTCGTGTCTTGCGCTACATGTCGCTCTGTCTTGTCAGTGTGCGGCCTGCCTAAAGGTCTCTATTGTGGGACAAACCCCCTCCTGACAAGATGCGAAAGCCAATAATTGACGACGTGGTGACTGATAGTGAAGCTTAATAAGATGTGCGGAGTAGTGATCTAACCCACGACTGTGAAGAAACCTGTCAGCTCGCCTGCTGGTATATAGCAATAGTTTTTCTCTCAAAACAAAGAGGAAAGAAAAATATGTTGTGCAATCGGCTGCAACATTAAAAGAGGAAAGGGGAGTGTAAAAACCTGCCCACTGATTCAACCATTGAATTCTTCATCCTCTGTAAGTAGAATTTACATAGTTTTTATTTACATGTCTCCCTGATGAGGGAATATATATATTTGTGTGATTTAGAGTTGGAGAGTAAAAGATGCAAAATAAGCAAAGAAAGGTAATTATTGACTTATCTCAGAAAAGTTGATCATCCTTTAATTTATGATGTTATGTTAGTCTTGAGAATTTTAATATTTGATTTAAAGACATTTAATAATCAATATTAATCAACTTTTATTTGGTGTTGTTATAGTAAATTTTTTTTTGGGAATTACATTGTTTTTATAAATTTTAAGTATTCAAATAAAGATTGTTTTTTTTTTGTTCATTCTCAAATTTGGTATGTTCTTCTTTATAAGATCTTTAATTAGTATTCTTATATCTACAGCAATCCTATAAGAGAGGCTTAACCTCTCAATTACTGTGAGTAAGGTTATGAAAGCTATGATCTTACTAAATTAATATTTTTTTTTATTTCTTAAATTTTAAATTCATAGTAATAATTTATTTGAAAATTAATTGAGGTTTACGTAAGGTTATTAGATGTAATTATTGTTCCTATCTCAGTAATGGATATACTGATAATTGATGCTAAAGTAAAATTAAGTCTAATTTCCTAATTGATTAATTTAATTTTTAATTATCCTTTCTTTGAAGTATTATTCAAAACAAACAACAAAATGGTTGTTTTTTAACAAAGTAAAAAAAAAAAAAAGTATCCAGTTATTTTATACCACTATACGATTCTTGGTTAACCGATCTGATCTTGTTCAGAATCTCCATGGTTATCCTAAAATTTTAGTACATCATCATATCCCTATTCTATTAACGGATTTAACTCCTTCTCCTTTTGGTCCTCATATTGGAGGAATTTCAGGTTGTCTGCATTTTTCCAAATTATATGATGATTACACTTTTGTTAATTTAATGTATATGGAGATTTGAGCTTGATCGGGTTGGAGTGGAGTTGGGTGTTCTTTATGCAATCCAGTATGCTACTTGATTTAGAAATCTGTTGCCCCTTACTACATTTAATATTGTCTTAAAATGAGGAGTTCAAAATTATCATTGTTGTATTAACCTATTCGGATTCTTAAGTTTTGATATTTTGATTAGTTTAATATAATTTGCTCCCTTTTCCATGGCAACAGATTTCAGTAGAGCTAATCAGGGTATACTTGTTGTTTTTGAATCAGTTAATTGTCAGATGAAGACTGAGTTGTAAGTGATTTTTTTTGAAAATTTAAATTGTATTTAGAAAGAACCTCAAACACCACAACACTACCACATAGTGTTTTTTTTTAATGAATTTAAGCCGTGCTGTACATCATTATAGGTTCTAATTATGTTTCCAAGATCCTATTTTCATAGTATTTAAATTATTTATATGTCCATTAGTATCATCAACTAAATGCATTTTTAGTTGTGTTTTCAACGGAGTTTTCAATTACTTTTTTACATTTAAAAAAATTGTCAATTTCATATGTTCAAATGATTTATTGTAGTACTCATTCCGGCTAGAATTACTTGAAAAATAAAAAGGGGCGTGCGAGCTGTGACCGCGTAGCGGTCTCAATGTGAATTGCTTTGCAATTCACCGGGGGTTGGCGAGCGTTAGCGAGTAGGGGGCTGAGCCCCCTAGTATATTTATATTTGTGTGTATGGTGTTTAAGGATTAATGTAAGGTATATGAAGTACGTGTGAAAAGTTTGCGCCGGTGAAAATGACGTTATGCTTAGCTTGAAATGCATTTTAACATTGATAAAACTAAAGAGAAAAATGTATATGATTGTGTTAACATGACATAATTTTACTGATTTTTGCATTCATGATTATAAAGATTAGAATTGGAGCCGTCATTGATTTCTTCATCTTGATTGCATACCGTGATTACATGTTACCAATTGCTTTTTTTTAAATTATAGGATAGAAGATTTCCTTTTTTAATAAAAAAAAAAATCACAAAAGTAAAGGATTTCAGGAAATTTAAAGTTATTAAAAATAGTGTTATGGCAGAAAAAAATCTTGAAATAATGATTGTATTTTTAGCTAGAATAAACAATGTATGACTAATATTTCATAGGAATTATTTTGGTAGATTTATTATAAGTTCATTTAACAGTTCCTTATTAGCGCAAAGTCCTATTTCTTTCACTGTGAATTTCTCTTCTCTTTTCTTGATTTTCCACTTTTGGACGCCAGCCAAAATACAGTGGCAGTTTTTAGAAATGTACAACAGTTGTGACAACAAAGGCGCTATCGCTTTAGCTTTCATCGCGCTTACATCACTTCGAAATACTACAAATTTCTATTTTTTACTACATTTTACAATTTCAATTCTTACATCATCAATTAGAACAAAAATTAGCTTTCGATTGAAATTTATTTGAAAACTGCCGATTAATTTAACGACTTTTTAAATAATTTTCAAGCATGAAAAGTTTTTCAATTCTATCTTATCAATGACCAACAGTTTACTTCAATAATGTAAAATAGCCCCTGGGAAAGTTGTCACAATTGAAAATAGATTTCCCTAACCATTATAAAAAGTGAATAATAATTTTTTTTTTAAAAAGTGATAAATTATAAGATCAGATTATCGATACGATAGAACAATTTGGCGCTAAACAAAAATCTGCCAGGGAAAAAAAAAAAAAAAATGAAAAAAAAAGACTATTTTTAGTTTATGTTGAACATAAAATTGATATGTTGAATTCGTTGATGAATATGTTCCATCAGATATCAGGATATGCTAGGAATTGCATTTTTTTTTTTTTTTTTTTTTTTTTTTACATTTGCCAACTGTATAAGAGGAAAAATATCCCCGACTGTGATGGAAAAGGGATAATCATCCTGATTATGTCAAGGAACCTAAAAAACCATACAAATAAATTACACTTGAAAACATTAAAAATCTCACTCATCTGCAGATAGATTTATTACTGTAAAAAACTTCTTAATCTTTGCATAAAAATTGATTAGCTTAAAACAATGGATGCGTTTTAGAAGATATGGATTTGAAACGAACAATGATTAAAGAGGACATTTTAAAACTTTTAATTTAATCTTTTTAAAACTTTTTTAACATCGAATTTGAACGGTGCTTTTGGGCAGATGCAATGCACATGCGCATAGGAGCTCATTCGGTTGCATTATCACAGGGGGGGGGGGGGGGAGATGTGTGCTTTATTTACTATGTTCTGTTATTTACTGAATATGATATAAACGTAGGAACATACTATTTGTATATACTTCATAGGTCCATGAATTTTTTTTTCTTGCCGTGGGGAATATCGTGGTAATGTCAAACTGATTTGCATTACACAGTTATTTACGGATTGTTTGTTTGGAGTTTGTATCGGAAATAGTACTGTATTTGACTGGGGAAAAAAATTAAAATAAAATATTTGAAAGACTGTTTTATACGGACCCCTTCATAAATAATAAAGAAGCTTATTTTACCGATATTGTCATAGTATTTTTTTTGCGTCAAGTTTTGACGGGTTCCATCTAGTAACTAAATGATTACGCACAAAAAGCATTAAATGGGCTGAAATTACTTCATATTTAAAACAATATATTTAAAACGGCATATTTAAAATTATTTTCTTATAGCAATAAAAGTCCAGGAGACAGTGCCATTTTTTTATTTAACCATCTTATACTACAGACTTCTTATAACTATTGTTACAATTCTTGCTATGAGGCTTATACAAGCTGGTTTTCAAATGTGTGATAGATATTACTTAATCACAAAACAGCAGACAGCTGTCGCGACAGCGGTGGTTGCGACCCTTAAAATTTCCCCAGTCAATGGAAAATTATTTGCCACTCGATCACAGAAGATCACCACTGGTAGGGATTCACTTTTTCTTGATCGGGTAATCTTTTTAAAACAGATTAGCGTGTTTTAGAGCAGGGGTCGGCAACATATGACCCGCGGGTCACCGAGTGACCCATTTCTTAATTTCAAGTAACCCACTTGAGTTCTGAAAAACGTATAAAAAATAAAATTACATTGAAAAAATATTTCGAGTTTATTTTGGAACTTTAAAAAGGTTTAATTTTAATTCAGAAATTCCAAACTATTAAATAACATAACAGAAAATTGCACTTATTTGTTATAATGCATTTATGTTTGCATCAGGGTAACCATTGCAGAGAAAATAAAGTTCATTCAGTTATGTTTTCTTTTATAATAATTATAATTTTATTTTTTGTGTTTAAAGTTTAAAAATGCGCATGATGATTATTTTCTCAATAAAATTTATCCTAGTATTTGCCGAAAAAAGACTGTTTTAAAATGAAAATACCACTGACCCGAAACGTCTTCTTAATACACATATTTTGGTTGATTGTGACCCGCAGCCGAAAAAGGTTGCCGACCCCTGTTTTAGAGTCTGCGGCGTCTGGATGATGATTGGCGAGTGTAGTTCGTAGGGGGCAGAGCCTCGTAAGTTAAGTATATGATTTTATGTTTTTCTATTTAAAAAATATCTGATCTGTCATTTTAGGTTTACCCAAACTATTGAAATAAAAAATACGCAGAAACTTAATTCCTGTAAAAGTTTACTAATAGAAAATTAAAAATTCACGCAGTCTTTCGCCACCGCCGAGATTTACCTCGTATGGGTGCAGACCTCTTTTACAAAGGAGAAAACTAAAATAAATTAATATTGTGTTTGTGTAGCATAAAGACAAAAGTATATTTCATCATCTTCTATTAATATTTTTAAGAAACGATAAGTAAAACACTGATATATATTTAACATATCTGTTTCGATCCTCTCCTAAAATTGTGCTTTGTTTTCTAAAACACAATGAATATTGATGAGATAGATTTAGAAAAAATCACGTGTTTAGTTAATTAGCTGTTTCGTTTTCCTGTTGCTACGTGTTTCATATAATTTATTTCTGTCTGGAAAACCTTTTGTCTTAATTAGAAAAACTGTCTCATCATTCATTTGGAGAATTGCTTTTCTGAATTCCAACCAGGAGCAGAAATGAAACATTAGATCAGATGCGGCTAACTTGTTTAATCCAGAGATCGCCTTTTCCCTTTGTATAGCGATCGCGATGAAATATATCTGTAAATTTATTATTATTTCACAACAATAATGCCGAGTTTTATAAAAGAAATAGGTGCAGAATTAAATGTAAACATGAAGTTTAAACGTAAACTTTATCGCTATATAAATACTTTCTAACCAAATGGAAAAACATATACATAGCATATACAAACAAGTGGCTAAGTGTGATCGAAGATCGCTCAAAGGGTTTCGTTTAATATTCCTTTCAAAACACTTTATCCTTTCTTTAATAAATCCAAATAAATTTCATTTAGCAAAAAAAAAAAAAAAAAAAAAAAAAAAACATGTTTTTTGTTTTTTTATAAAGTAAAAATTTACCGGTCTATTTTTTCGAGTCTCCAAACCAGCCCGATAGCGGGAGAAGCCGGCTATTATATTCTGTCATAATAATATCTGTCACGCGGATTAAATGCGATATAAAAAAATAATTTCAAAATTAAACATGTTGTACACCTGCAAAATGTTAAAATATGCGAATATTTCTATACTACTACTACTATTTTGGTTTCAACTACCGCATCATGGCAAAAAGGTAATTTCTTCCGCAATTCCCAACAAAGAGGCGCCCCACTGTCTGCGTCTTCGAAGTCTAAACTGTGCCTGTAGGCCGAGTCGTCAGGGATTTTTTTTCCCAATTGGTGAAACTTTTTATTTCATTTTCATTTTTCACGTGGAAATATTCTGATAGAAAATTAATTATTGTAGAAAGAATTTCATCGTGGATTTTAATTTTTGACATCTGCTATAACGAAAAATGTTTAAATTTAATAGGAAAAGGCTGTTAGAATTTTCGTTTTTTATCTCTATTTATTAAAATACGAATTTTTCAAATTTTAATATTTTGACCTCTTCACAGCTGGTATTCAGCTATAAACACAAAGTTTCAACTCTGTAAGTTACATAGTTTCTGAGAATAGCTCTGTGACAGACAGACAACGGAGCGGAAGTAATAGGGTTTCGTGAGATGAACAAAACCTTAAAAATGAGAGATTTATGAATGCAAAATTTGTGGTTTCGCATCGTTTATTGACGCCCATAGTCCAATTATATCGATAAAAATAATCGCAATGATTCTTCTATATGTGATTCTTCAAATTTTAGAAAAAAAAACCCTTCATATCTCCATTAATAATACGGCTGATCTTGCACAAACGAACACAGATATTGCACAAACTCCACATAGTCAACTACTACAGCTATAAATCATTTCGAGCATTTTATTTTACAGGATGATCGCAAATATGTTTTTATTCAGTTTGTTGTTGGTCTCTTATTGCCCTCGTGACAAAACCTTCGCTGAAAAAGATAGTCAAACATGTTCTTTATATCCCTGAAGATCTAGAACAATTCAACCCTAGTATATGTTTCTAGATATTCGACATCTAAAATCGAAAGTGTTCGGTGACTTTTGGCAATGTCAAATAGAGTAGTTTAATTAGTTGAGCCGGGGGTCGGCGGCTAGCATGTCAGATTTTCAGTGGAAGCATTTATTTGTTATGTAAATGCGACGCATAAAATCAATTAGCTAAAACAATGTCTTCGTTTATGGAAATAAAGAAAAAATGTAACTAACAACTCAATGACCATCCATCACGAGTTCTAATATACTCGAATCGAAGGTCAGCGATGACACGACACAGCTTTTAAAAAGTGAGATGTGACAAGGTTAAGCCGGTCAGATTGTTTAAAGTGATCGGAACAATTTGTTACTTGTTTAGTCAGGAATGTTATTATTGTGACTAACCTCGGATCTAATTTGAGCATTTACACACTTTGAACAGGCGGCGGGAGAAACTTTTATTAATCCAGATGATAGATAAGTTCAAACAATACAGGCTGATAAGAAAAACGCTAATTATGAAGATGAAAAAAAAGTAACATTAAACAGATTATTATGCTTTTTTTAAAAATAAGCCTTCAGTTTTAAATTGGATTAATAGTTATAAAAGACAATGGAAAAGTTTAGTAATTGTTAATTCTTCTCTGTATTCTTCTAGATGTACGTGAAAAAAAAAAGAAAAAAGAAGTATATATCCCCATAACTATAACCCTGCCGCAAAAAATCGTATAAAAAATATAACTGGTACCAATCGATTAGTAATAACGTCTACTAATTAATGTTATATTTAAATTTTGCTCAGGGAGTCGTCTACACACAGAAATTGTACTAAACTAAGATTTTCAATGCTATCGCCAAACTTTGACATTATATTTGGATTTTTCGGCAAATTTCACTTTCAGATACCAAACGGGAAATCATTCAGTTAAGTAGTTTAGGAATTATGCATATTTAAAAGGAACATCTAAATGTTAAAAAAATATTGCAAAGCAGATTGCAATGCGGGTAATTCTTTACTTACAACTCAAAAACAGAATGAGCTGCATAATTTTGCATTAACATATTTAAGGCTTCTAAGAAATCGATTTCAGCTACAAAATTATTGGTTACAATTCTTATTTTTGTTCCAAAATTAATAATAATAATAATAATAATAATAATAAACTATATATTTTTTAAATTAATTTTCGAAACAAATATGAATTGTAACCTAAGATTTTTTAAAAATCAAAATTTATTTCTGGAAGCTTCAAATATACAAATAAAAAATCTCATCTCATTCCGCCAAATAGTTTTGAATCATGCTTAAACACTACCAGCATTGCAATCTGTTTTATAACGATTTAAAATTAACTTAACATTAGGAGTTCCGAACTTTAAAATTTGCATAATTCCTAAACTACTTAACTGAATGATTTCCCATTTGGTACCGGAAAGTAAAATTCCCCGAAGATTCCAAATATGATGTAAATGTTAGATGTTAGTTTTGAAAATTTTAAAAGATTTTTTTTTCAGTGTAGAAATTGTAACAATGTTGATTTTACGGTATAATACTGGCAGCTGGAATGTAAGTATTATACCGTAAAATCAACCTTTTTTTTTTTTTTTTTTTTTAGCAGTGCCCCCTAAAACAATTAAATATAGCATTTAGGCATAGCGATAATTTAAGTATAGCATTAAATAACAGACGTTATTGCTAATGGATTGGATCCATTTTTGTATGATGGTTTTCGCCAGAGTTAGTTTGGAAGTATGCTTTCAATTTTGTTTAAAGAGCATAGAAGTGCGAATAAGGAGTTAATAAAATAGGTGGAAAAAATATATTTCTCTATTTTTTTTACAGGGTGTCCCCGAAAGTTCGCGTACAAACTGTAAGTGGTGATAGAGCACATTACAGCAAACTTTTTTTTTTTTTTTTTGTATAGGAAACCAAGGTAACATTTCAATCATAAATACAGGATGTCTCACTCTAAGCCAAGCACGGACTCTTCCATTTATATTTTTAAAATAATAAAGGTAATTCACTGAAATATTCAACAGAATAACTTTGTGTGAAATGCTATGCGATGACAGAAAGTGAACAGTAATTAGGTCAGTGACACATAGGATTGCCCATTTGTACGTTTTCCTCGTAAGTTGTACGTTCATTCCTTTCCCGTACGACGATTTCTTTAGTTTTTTTAGCATCTAAGTTTTAAAAATTTTTTAAAAATTCCTCAATTTATTTTATCAGTTTGTTTAAAAAATTTCACTTTCCACTATAAAACGTTACATGCATGGGTCAGTGAATAAGGTTTCTTATCTGTTATTACTTTTCTAAATAATTCAAAACTTCATATTGAAGTCATCATATTCTTGCCATAATTGTACAGTACTTCACTCAGAATTATGACAAACTATTACTTCTAACTTGCTGTCTCATTATTACCTAAACTTGACATTATTGTAAGTTTATTAATTTTATTTTAAGTTTATATTATATATATATATGTATATAAAACTTTTGTTAATAATAACCATTAAACCACATAAATAATCGACAGTAGATAAACCTATAATTATAATAATACAATACATATATATATATCCAAAAATGCAAGATTCTCAAAATTAAAATTGGGAAAAAATTCTTGCCCAAGCAAAAGTTCACATCCAAATATAGAGAAACTCAGGTGCAGAAAAAAACACATGTCATTGTAAAGCAGTGGCCAAAATTGCGATAATCGATGTAGGATTTAACATTAAGCATCACAAAATCAGGGATAAATATATACACTCACTTCCAAAAGTAAAGCACGCAGCGGTAAAATGCGGAAAAATCGATAAGTACTGCTCAGATTGGCACGAAATGCGGCTGGAAAGTAGCAAATATGTTTATGCATGAAACAAAACAAAGAATTACATACAAAGATGAAAACAATATTGAATTTTCATAAGAATAAATGAATTTTCATTTTTCTTATTAGAGTCATTAACAAAAACATGTTTAAAGGCAAAACAAACAAAACCGACATTAATAGGGTATGGGAGCACCCCTCATTTGCATACAAAGTTTACAGCGTGTGGCCGTACATTCCATAAGGTGATTAACCAGCATATTCAGATTCAGATTCAACCAAGCAGGGAGGCTTACCATATGGCTTTAGCCTCTGCAAGCCCTGCTTGGCAAGTTTATATAAAAAAATGTACATATTTGACTAAGCAGCCTTCATGCGGGCATGCTGAAATTATTATACCTCTAGGCTTTGTAAAAGCCCGAAATTTGACATTTCATTAGTCTTAGATGAAATTACAAATTAAGTATAATTTTTTAGTACAAGTAAGCAATGAAATTTGAGATAACAATTAAACTTTTCGATGGAAATATTTGAAAAATAAAAGATTAAACGAGTCATAACAGAATAAACATTTCTTTCCAGAAGCAACAGATGGAATGCCATTAAATTTTTAAATAAGAATAATATGCTTTATCTATCTATAAAATCTTGAAGTACTGACATTTTAAGTATATGTTAAATTATTATTTAACTGATTGTATATAGGTCAGAACCTCATCTAGAAATTCAGATACAAGCAGTATAGATATGAAATAGTATGTAGCTCCTTGAGTGCAAAATGCAAACAAAATTAATTTAAGCATATATATATATAAATTTCTCTTTGAGTGCTAATTAAATAAATGACTCTTTACAGTTTTAAATACTAACAGAACAGAATGTGATAAAGACCTATATTACTCTTTGATTAAGACCAATAATTAGTACGAATATGATATAAATGTGATCAAC
Organism: Maratus michaelseni; assembly: GCA_963931845.1. NCBI lineage: Eukaryota > Metazoa > Arthropoda > Arachnida > Araneae > Salticidae > Maratus > Maratus michaelseni. The sequence continues at coordinate 327,381,568 of OZ007594.1, forward strand.
CAACGGTCAAGTAAGTAATCGCAATTCCTCTTGTAGAGCAGATTGCATCTCTGTGAGGATGACTGGGGGGGGGGGGGGGCATGTATACACAGAGCACGGCCGAGGGCATCCCAAAGATTTTCAATGGGATTAAGGTCGGGCGAGTATGATGGCCACTCCATACGCGCAATCCTTTCACTCCCCAGGTACTCTTCGACAAGGACAACTGTATGGAGACACGCATTATCATCCATTAAAACAAAAGTAGGACCGACTGCTGCAACGTACAATCTCACAGTAGGGTCTAAGACTTCTTCCCGATGGTGAGTAGCCGTCATAGAACCTTCTCTAAAGATGTGCAGGTCGGTGCGATATCCCATCGAAATCCCTGCCCACACCATGATGCTTCCACCTCGGAATGTGTCATGTTCGGTGATGTTCTGGGGCCGATTGCGTGTGCCTACTTCTCTCCAGACCCTTACACGCTTATCATCTGGTTGCAAGGAAAATCTTGACTAATCCATGAACATAACGTTGTCCCAATCAGGCACAGTCCAATTGATATGTTGTCAACACTACTTTAACCGTGCCCCTCTGGATTGGACGGATAGAGGAACAAAAACAGAAACTCGGGGTATCCGGGCATACAGTCCATTCATAGGTAGCCTTCGGTGCACAGTAGTGGCAGATATCGTCTTACCAATGGACGCTGCAATCATAGATGCCACACGTGTGGAGGTTGCTATTTGATTCTGCTGTCTACAACAGCAATATATCGTCATCCGCGGGGGTCGTAACCCTTGGACGACCGGCCACAGGTCTTCGGACAACTGTTTCACTGAGGTTAGGAATTGTTTCCATAATCTTGAAATTACAGAATAATGAACACCGAAGAAAAGAGCAACATCTCTGATTGAATGTCCCGCTTTAATGTGTTCGACGGCACGCCATAGCTCAGAATCTTTCATTCGTCTTCAGGAAACCATAGAAAGACATCTGTCTTGAAAACAAAACGTACAAAAGTTCTAAACACTTTTTATCAGCACTTATATGAAACTCTTGCAACCCTTCACAATGCTGGCTTCTTATTATATGACTGCCTGTTTTGCATATTTTTCGACACGAAACCGTGATTGGCTGTTACATAACATATTTGCATACTTCCATCAAACTCCGCAGCGAATTGCAACGTCTCCAATTCCGATTGGCTTCCGGAAATTAAAATTTTCCTCTCCGTGCTTAACTTTTGGTAGGGAGTGTATATATATTAACTTTTTTAGTTTCTAAATTCATACATTTCTTTTGTGAGGTGTCCATTACGAAAAGTTTCAAGAACATTGATGAATTTCTGAATGTTTTGATTTATTTATGCTGGTACAATTAATGATTGATTAATATTTCTCAATTTCTGGATGTTTTGGTTTATTTATGTCGGTACAATCAATGTTTGATTCGTAAAGGAAAATTTGGCGGAAAAATTAAACCGTGTTAATAGGATGATGTAATATGAATGCAGTTGGAAAATAATAATTACAACTATGATCAAGGAAATGTTTTTAAGGAAAATTTCTTAAAGAAAATTTCTTAAAGAAGACATTGCCTATACATTCAACATAGTTCAGTGATGTAACATAGTTTGGTGAAAAATAACAGTAGTGCGATAAAACTAACAATAGTGTCACTAAAAATGTTCCTTTTGTTTTGGAGAGAGAAAACTGGAAACCCTAGTGACGCATCTAATCTGAGCTATAATCCAAATTGCGGAGCGTCTAGATCAGTGGTTCCCAACGGGGGGCGTACGCCCCACAGGGGGGCAATTTGACTTTTCAGGGGGGCAATTTAACTTTTCAAGGGGACAATTTGGAATTTCTGTAAACCCATACCTTCTGAATTGTATTTCTAATAGTAATGTTGAAGATTGAAAAGAAAAGTTAGACATTCAAATTTCAAAAAGAAAATTTAAAAAAATAAGTTTTTTATTCAGTTTGTAAAAAGTATCAAAACATCCAAAAGTTAAATACAATTCTACCAGAATAATTATAGACAACACTTTTTAAGATATTTAGATACTTTTTATTTATTTAAAAATTCTTTATAATTTTTCTGATTTCTAAGTATTTTAGAATTTTAAGCAACTTTTTCGATTATTTATTGAATGAGTCGCACTGCAATATGTCATATGAAAATCAATTTTACACATGAAACTATTCAAGTGTATATTTAACAATTACTTGACGACCTTCCTTTACAGAATCTTTTATCACGTTTTATTCTGATTAGAAATTGTTGCGTAATTTAATCGCAGAAATTCTGTGATTAAGTAAGACAAAAATGTTTTATTCAAAATTATTGATTTTTCTAATCAAGGATTCTAAGCACTCTATGCATCACGCATACGTGGCGATCGTGTGCCAGTAAACTACGAGGAGTATCAGACGATTATAAAAAATATTTGATTCATCCATTACCTTCGGCACGTATGAGGATCAATGTTAAATGCTTTTTACTCTATCAGGAGTAAATTCTTTTAAAATTTTATAAAAATTATATGTTATAGGGGGAGGGGGGCATCATCATTTTAGAGATGTTTTGGTGGGGCGCGGCTAAAAAAAGGTTGGGAACCACTGGTCTAGATCAATGTTCAAACGTGGATCGTAGTCATCCCCAACAATTCTCGGTAAGTTATTACATTTCATAGAAAAGGATGTAAGTCTGTTGAAAATATCATTATAGTATCTTTATTATTGTCAAAGTTATGAACAAAAATCAGATTTCGGCTTGGAGTGAGACACCATGTATTTATAATTTGGATTGTGATCCTGGCTTCCCATACAAAAACTATTAGTTTCATTGTGCTCTACCACCTCTTAAAGTTTTTACACGACCTTCCCGAACACCTTGGTATAATGAATATACAGTAGACTCTCGACTATTGGGCTCGGGACTATCCAGCCTAGTTTTAAAAAAAATAATAATCGTTAAAAAACTTGAAAATACTTTGCTGAGGAGTTGAACGCGTTTGTCTACACGTGGGTGTCGCACATCTTACACTGGTTATTTTCCTGAACAGAAAATTTGAATGTGTCTGTGGCTTTTGATGGTTCTAATTCAGTCTTCCTTTTCAACTTTTTAAATGTTCTCTTGGACAAAGACATTTGCTCGTCTTTCTTCATTTTAAACATACACTGTTAAAAATTTGCAGCAAACTGTCCAGTCGTTTGACCGTTTTTATAGAAAACGGTTTCATAGCCGTGATTTAACTTTATTCTGACCATATTATTGCCTGTATTATAGTCAGAATAAAGTTAAATTACGGTTATGTAACCGTTTTCTTGTTTTCTATAAAAACGGCCGAATGACTGGACAGATTGCTGCAAATTTTTAAGTGTAAGTACCTTGTGCTACAGTTCCTATAGCGCCGAACTGGACTATTAGAACATTTATTTCAATTCTGCTTGGCGTTGTGTACGCCTTCCAGATATTTTTTCGCAAATTTTACACAATTCAGAAGTGATTCACATAAATTATAATCCATTTCAAGAAATACATATGGTTTGATAGTTAATCTTGATTAAACACGCCATTTCAACTAAATTCGGTCAAATGTCATAAAAAATCTCTCTATGTCAACACAACTCTTTAATTAAAACTTTGAGAATTAAAAAATAGTTTTATTTATTTTGCTTCTTTTTTTATAAATTACAAAAAATTACACGAATTTCTCAAACATCCAATAACAAAAAGAAAACTCTTTCGATTTTATATTTGTAAATAATTTTTAAATTTATTTTAACTTAATTTTTATGTAAAAACATTTAGTTCAAAAGAGTTATTCAGAAAAAAAAAATCTTGATGGGTTAATTATGTTCCATCCTGTATACACATTCCTTTAATTTCAACCATAAATTAACAATAAAAATGCAAAGTGATCAGAACTGATAACAAGAAAAACAAATCACACCGAATGTAAAAAATAAATTAAGAAAAAAACATGTATTTAAGAAATACAAGGAAATCCATTATCATCTCTTTAAGGCAGTCATAATCAGCACGCACTTCAAATCTTGAAAATCATACCAGGGAAAAACAAAGTAGAAAAAGACAAAACGACTGCAAATTATTCCCGGAGTCCACAGTCATGAGAATTATGCGAGTGAATTTTCCCTTGTAAACGAGATCATTTGGAGAAAATTTCATATCCGACTAAGTTAACAAAATAAAAAGAATGAGAGAAATGCGCTAAGTTAAATATTTGTTGCGATAATTTTCACGAAAAGAATTAGAAAATGTAATTTACTCATTGAAAATGAATCCAGTACTTTTAGAAAATGAAGAGAATAATTTGAATTTCAGAATTAAGGACACGCGCTTCCACAACGTCTGTTGATTTCTGGATCGATGTGCTACTTTAATAAGAGTAAAAGTAGAATGAATTCGGATATATTCAGTTAATTCTAAGTACTTTCAAAACGAAATAGTAAATTTAAAAAATGGGGACTTTTTTTTTTTTTTTTTTTTTAATTTAGAGCCTTGAATGCTATGTCTGATGTCAAAATTAAAGTTGCACACAGATTTTTTGCAATGATTCGAAGCAGGTATTTTAAAGATTTACCACATTACTATTTTAAATATGACTCATGTATAATTTGGAGAATTCAAAAAAAGTTGGTGCTTGTTAAAAAGTTAACAGGACAATTCTCTCTCTTTTTTTTTTTTTTGTGTGTGTGTGTGTGTGTGTATAGAACTACATTTCTTCCAATAAAACTAGTAAAACATGGATTACAGAGAAATTTCGCTAAAGTATTCCATTAATTCAAAACCTTCAGACCACGTACGATTAAACAGATAGCTTAAGATAAAAAAAAAAAAAAAAAGAAAAAAAAAGTAAAATTACAAATGAATACACATAAATAAGCTGTCTTACAAACTTCCTTGGTAATATATGCAGTTCAGAATAAGATAGGTCAAATGAAATTCTCTTTGAGAAGGCTTTGAAAATTTATTAACTTATTTGCTAGTATAATTATATAATTAAAAAATTATGAAAATGTTTCACTATCATATGACTGTTTTGAAATGATCTAGACAATATATTGCGGAAACGATGTTTTTCTTCTATAATACCACAAATTATAATGGCTAAAAGTAGAACTTTTCGCATTGAGAACGATTACAAATAAAAAAGAAAGTCCTGAATAAACATTAACATCCATAAAATATCACGGTAATGTGAAACCTAAAGAATTTCGTGCGATTAAATTTACATAGATTTTAGATGAATAGATAACGAAAATCACATCCAATATAATTAGGCAGTCAAATGAACTTCCTTGGTCACATTATGCAGATTAAGAGAGGTCAGTAGTAAGAATATGTCCCAAAGGCAAAACCGGGCAGATTCAACAGCTTCTTAAATACTAATAAACTGACATCGTCATCTCGTGATATAAGTCATTAATAAAATATAGTAAATATATAGTGTTTTCTTCTTTTTTCTACAACACAATATATATTGACTCCAGGCGCAAGCACAAAGTTACACGAGTTAATGTACCAGTCCTTAAGGAGAAAAAAAATGAAAAAAAAAAAAAAAAAAAAAAAGAAATTGAGTAATTATAATAAAGCAAATGTTTTCGAAAGGTAGAAAAGAAAATATGCTTCAAAACTAAACTTCGATACTGACAATGGATTTGAAAAATGATATAAATAAAATAATTAACATGTCAAATTTGCACAAGGATATCACGATTTGAGTTGCCGCTTAAAATTTTAATGAATCTCGCACAGACGAAACATGTGACTTCAATACGATTGTTATGTACAACTGCAAGCTTTTCATGCAGCCAATTTTGCCTGGTATAAGTCTACAATTTTTAAAATTTTCAAAATGAAAGCTAAAAGGTTCTCTCTTGCAGTTTATTGAATATGACAGTTCAAGTAAGTAAGTACAATCTGTATAATACCGCAAATCGTGTGTCTGTCCTTAAACAGATACGTGACTGACCGCATCGCGTTTCATATATCAGTCGGTCATTTAAACAAAAAAATATTTTTTGGATTAAAACAGCATAAAAGTTATATTTTTAGAAAGATCGTATTTTTTTTTCTTTTTTTGAGAAATGAGATGCCTTCTAAATTGTTTATACTGAGAGTTATCGTCATTAAAAATTTCATTCCTAACGTAAATAAACCGCTTGAAAAGAATTGAATTTCTTGTGATTTTCATCGTTCCAAAAACCATTTTGAACAATACTCACTTCGTTCGCGTACACAGAATAAAAGCAGAAAAGACCTTTGACGTCGTCATTTGCTTGGGAACCAATGCAATAAGTCCGGTTTTGTTTTTAGAAGTGGAGATAAGTGGAGAGAGAGGCAACAAAACTAGTTTTTTTTTTACGTATGAATTTCTGAAATGGAAAAACAGAGAATTTTGTCGCTGGTTTGCTGGAAATTATCGCAGCGGCAAAAATGATTTTGAAAATTTTTTTGCTCTGTTGATAATATTGCTAGTTAAAGCAGTTAATTTGATTAGACACGCGTTCTTAATGAAAATGAATCGCTTTGCAATGAATGCATTCAACGTTAAAATACTTTTTTTTTTCTTGCTACATGATTATTGAATAGACTATTTAGCCAAGTCATTTTTTTTATACTTGGGAGTTCTATATATAAAACGAAAAATAATTCTTTTTCCCGTTTACAGTACTTCGTGAATCTACTTTTAACGAATTAATTCAAATTTGTTTAAAGCATAGCTTGCATGTTATGAAAATGAATCGTTTGTGCTTCCTCAATTTAACTTAGTTTATGACATAAAGATTACGCTTCGATAAAGATAGTTCGTTTACAGATACCTTTAAAATAATTCCGTTCTATGAGGAATAATCGTTTGCGATATATTTTAATGATATTGCACTATTTCAAACATATTTCAAACATATTGAAATCGATATATCATTGGAGTGCACAAGATGTTTACAATAGAATATGGTGTGAATAGCATTCATCGCTCATTTACAAGGACACACAAAAGAATTCGATTACAACAGTACTCTCTACATGAACAATGATTGCTGGGAGTGTATTTTCAGTTGTGGCACGCGCTTTAAAATTTAACTAAATTTTTGCATACTACTTGATATGCACAAATTCTATGGATCATCTACAGGACTGCACAAAAGATCTCGAGTACATTTCCGTTTATTAACTGAAATTGCTGAAGGGGAATTTTAAACTATGTTATGTATTTCCTAACTGAACTGAATTTTAACATATCATGAAGTATAAATGCAAATGTATAAATTATAAATTCAGGTCTGCACAAAATAATTCGGATATTTTTCCAGCTATCGATGGTAACTGGTGAAAATGGGTTTTCAAATATGTTATGCGTTTTCCAAATTGTTTACTTATGCATCATCTTTTCCATTATTAAACTGTGAAATTTTATTACAGTATTCTGAATGTGTTGGAAAGTGTTTCATAATTGCTTGGCGCATGATTTTTTGCTCTTTTTGGCAATTTTCTTTCACCCCTATTCTATAATATGGGTGCCTGTCCCTTTCCTAGGATCAGAGTTTTTCGTTCCACGAAACGGCATGCAATATATATATCTTTTAAGGCATAAAAAAGAAAAGCGGGGGAGAGGGGGGGGGTCCCTCGTAATTATGAGAAAATGATATATTTTAAACGCAAAATAAGTTTTACTCAAAATTTGAATTTTTGGTTCAAAAGATTATTTTGTATATATACATATTTTTAAAGTTGATCCAACTAAAACTTATATTCCATACACAAACAACACACGTCTCAATACTTTTATTAGTAACACTAAGATCAACATATAACTTTGTAATTTTAAATGTTACTTTGCATTTTATACATAAAAAATAATTATTGTTGCATCATGTTTCTATTTATACGTTTAAATTAAGAAATTTTTCATGATCGAGCTACTTTCATCATAAATGACATGACGTTTTTTCACTAATCGAGAACAATAAGCAACTCCGTCATTTAATAAGATTTATGCTGCTAATAGATTTTCAGTACGACATTTATGCTTCTATATACGTTTTCTATATTTAAATTATTTACAAAAAAAAATACATATTTTTAAATAATGGGAAATTTTAATCTAGTCCTGTATTTTGTATTAAAATAGTTGACAATTTTTATATTTACGATAATATCAATAAGTTGAGCTTGTCACATCGATAATATTTCTTTAATACATGGCCTTTTGATATGTGAATTGTTCTTTACGTACATTAATATTTCTTAATCTAAAAAGATTTATAAAATTTTCAGCATAAAGCTCCTAAAAGAAACGCTGTTGTAACGGGTATCATCATATGGCGCAATTTTAACCCAAATAAAGCATTTTATGAATGAAAATATAAACTTTCTTGTTGTAGTAATTTTACACCAGAGAACGTATCAAAGGTATTATTTAGGTTACGGCCCTTGACCTCATATTTTAATCTCCGAATAAAAGATAAAATCCCATTTGATGTCGAAATTAATCTGATTTCGAGTCTATTTAAAATGCATAACAATAGCGAAAAAAGTTAACTTGACTGATAAAAATTGTTGACTAGGAATAACATCTTTTACTTTAAATTTAAATGCCAACAAAGTTTAGTAAAGGGCCTGGACATATAAAACGTTATCATGTTTTTAATAATTTTGGACTCCCTCCCCCCTTTACGATATCATACGTTATCATTCCTGGACCCCTCTCCCCCTCAATTATATCGTTATCAATGTCTAAAAATTATTTTTATTTTTACTTTTTATACGTTTGCAGATATGGTTATTACACAGATATGGTTATACATTTATTATTCGCATACTTTACTGATTCAAATTTACTGTTTCAAAAAAGCCAATAAAATACCACTATTATACATGACACAATTTAATATCAAATAACATCTGAAAGAGACAGTTACTATATAACAGTATCTATCTATATTATAAAGGACAAACGTGTCCATGCGTAACGCTGACGTCATTTTGCAAATGGCGAGGCTAGCCTCGGCGAATGGCAACAGTTGACGATGAGATTTCAGTTTTAAGATTTTTGTTACTGCAATTTTTTTTAATTTCTAAAAATCACACATTTTCAATTTTTCTATATTATAAAGGACAAACGTGTCCGTGCGTAACGCTGACGTCATTTTGCGAATGGCAACAGTTAACGATGAAATTTCGGTTTTGTTATTTTTGTTACTGCAATTTTTTTTATTTCTAAAAATCACACATTTTCAATTTTTACACCGTTATATAGGAAAAAAACTACTTTCAATTGTAATTTGTTTGAAAACTGTATCTTAATTGACAGATACAGTCTATTTATTATAGCATTTAAATTAAATTCCAAGCATGATTTTTTTTTTTTTTATCTATCTCTATCGCTTGCAGACGATTACAAAATATTAATCTGTTTGCACTTTAAACAATATAAAAAGTTCAGCATTTGTCTCCAGCTAATATTCAATAACGAAATGAAACTTCATTAAGCAATAAATAAAATAGTATAAATAAAACACAGATTTAACAGACATGTATTTGAAATAAGCGCTTAAAACTGCTGAAGTTATCAGAATTTAAAAAAAACTGCTATAGATAACGAAATTTTTAGCGATTTCTTTGGTGGTGTTAGCGGACATTCTAACAAAAAATATTAAATGTAAAAAATCTATTAGTTTAAAAAAGAAAAAAAAAAGATTTTCACATATATTTTCTATCCCGGGAAGCCCGGGTTGGATGCTCTAGTATTAATAATAGCTTATTGTTACATATTGCATTCAAAAGTAAAATTGTCTTCTTGCACTTGTCCCCTGAACGGGGAGAGGCGAGGGCAAGCAGAACTTCTTATGAACAAAACTGGTGGACATTCTTTCTCTTTTCTTTTCTAGTAAACACAACAAGCATGATTTCAAACATGCTTCTCAACAGCGGATTATATGTGCACATGGCAGAAGACTAGGAATGCCGAACATTGACGTATTCCATGCCATATTTTAGAATGAAACAATTTTATAATTATTTAATGGTTTTAATAATTGCGAAATTCTAAAAAGGCTTTCCCGTATATGCACTTTGTTGCTGTAAAAGTTTTTTTTACAAGTCAATAATAAGAATAATATATTGACAAGTACTCAGACTGACTTTGGCGTCAAATAAATATTTGAAAAAAATAAAAATAAAAATCCAGCCTCTGCGACACATAGGAGTTAAATTATTCAATAATGTTCTGGGTTATCTGTGATGAACGCGTAAGATTTTCTCGACAAACACAGAAACACACAGAAATTGACTAATGTGGCAAGGTCTTCAATAGTAGAGATCTCAGCAATACTTTTCCTTCTTGGTAGTGCAAAATAGTAGTGAGCAACTGTTACTCTATAGCAGTGGTTCCCAAACTTTTAGGCTCCCGGAACCCTTTTTGAGAAGAATTTCTAAGGCGGAGCCCCTTAACCCCGCGGTACTCTATGGTTTATAAATTAATGTTTTTTTATGCCTATGGAGCAGAGAAAGATCTGCTGGATAAGAGTCCGAAACAGTATTTTCCAACATGCAGCCAAGGTTCTCAGTTTGGCCCTTTTCTTGATACAGAAATTCTGAATTCATAATAAAAATTTTGAAAATCAAATTTTCTATTATTTAACCCCTTTATAGTTTTATTTAGTACTAGGGGGCTCTGCCTCGAACGAGCTACGCTCGCCAACCTCCGTTCTGACACCGAACTTTAAAAACACTCCGATTTGATCAACTCAAACGATTACGGAAGATTGTATTATAATTAAACAACCAAAGGCGGTCTTCTGTAACCAGATTTCAATTCATTTTCCTTTGACTGAGGGATTTTAAAGTCGAATTAACTGCTGTCAAAACAGCTAACAACTATTTTCCCGATTGATTCAATAAAACCAATTAAACATTTAAAAATCAACTTGTGTAAAATGGTTACGTAAACAATGTCGCTGCATCGGAAAATTTTATAACTATACTAGCAAAACCCGCGCTTTGCTCGCGTAATTCTTGAAAAATGAAAAGTGGTTTGTTTGGCCTGTTTTCATTAGAGGAATTTTTACTGCCACAGATAATTCTAAAATTACTAACTAAGCCACACTGATGTAAAAAAAGAAATCAAAATTTTAGAACGTTTTTTTCGATTTTTCAACCCCCCCCCCTTGTGGTACTGCCACCGATATAAAATATAGCCTATGTTACAGCAGGGACTGTTACCATAAATTTACCCCCATCACTTTTGAAAATGATTCTGTAGTTCCAGAGATTGCATAGAAATTGTAATTTAGACTGTTTTCAGAATAAATAACTACCATGCCAAATTTCAAGTTTCTAGTTTTTTCAGTATAAAAATAATCGAAATTGTAGAACGTTTTTCGCTCTTGCACCCCTCCCCCCCTGTGGTAGTGGCACCGACATAAACTATATCCTATGTTGGGGCAGGGACTGTCACCATCAATTTTTCCACCATCTATTTTGAAAACGGTTCTGTAGTTCCAGAGATTCCATTGAAATTGTAATTTAGAATGTTTTTAGAACGCTTTTCGCTCACCTTACCCTTTTAAATTTCGAATTTTTTTAGAATTTGTTCTTAGAGAGCATTTACATCTTGTAAGTAACTACAATGCCGAATTTCATGTTTCTAACTCCTTCAGTTTAAAAAAAATCGGAATTTAAAACGTTTTCCGCTCCTGCAACCCCCCCCCCTTTGGGGGTTATGGCACCGATATAAAATACATGTTGGAGCACGGATTGTCACCATCAATTTGCCACCATCACTTTTGAAATTGCTTCCGTAGTTCCAGAGATTACCCCCTACAAACAAACAAACAAACTAAGAAACAAACAATCTTGACTACTTTATAATATTAGTATAGATTACTATTATAGGACACAATAAATTAAAAATAAGGATTAAAACCACTTTTTTAATTAAAATATCTGCCTTGTGTAATCGAGATATGTCCGTCAAATACAGCAAAAATTGTAGTTAAAAATGTGTGGTTTCTGAAAGCTTTTAATAACGAAGAAAACAAACTCTTCTTACCCGAGCGACGTTCGAGCAATAATATTGAGGGGTTAATAGCATCCATTTTGAAAATAAAAAATATTCTTTCGGAATGTTCTGTATGAACTCGGAATTAAAGATCAAAATTGTAATCCTGTATGGGTCATGCATTGCATCGGGGCTTACGTGAAACCATTATTATTTATAGCGAAAACCACACACACACAGCAAAAAGGTAAGTTGTATAGTTTTCGTTTACAAAGAGAGACTTTTGTATAATCCCAATAGGCTACTCGCGAAAAGAAAGAAAACGTGTAGGCCTAATCGTCCATGAACAATTATATAACACGTTTTCGCTAGTCCCGCCCACCCATAAAAGAATCATGCGATAACGGAATTCTTTTTCGCTCTTCTTTACGTTTCTAGTACTTCTAAACTTGCAACGAAAGCGAATCTCCTCTGAGCTTCTTCTTTTGAAACATTTTTTAAAAATACATTTAGAAGCAGATCATCGTTTTAGTGTTTAAGTGGGCGGGGCAAAATCTATAACCTGTATTGTTAGGTGCTGCATCGTTTACTTTTTTTGGATGTTTTATTTGAAGTATTTAGCTATTAATTATAGTTTTGAAAGAAACTTTCTTTCACCATTGTTTTTGCCTCAAAATAGATATACGGTTAAAAACTACACAAGTTAAAAGAACTGCAACTGGTAGAAAAACTTTACTAACAAAACGGGATATATGGGTGGGGGTTAAATTTATATCAGGGTGGGTACTCATGGATGAAAAGTCTAAAGAGGGGTAGAGATGAGCAAAAGTTTAGATTATTAGTGTGATGACAAATGTAAAGAGCCAATATATTTTTTAAATTGCTACAGTCTATTTTTTCATAGGAAAATGTGGCATCATAGCATAAGAATCTTAGCCAATGACGAGACCAATAAAAACAAAATTTTAAAGAGGGGTTGTTAAGTGATACATGATGTTAAAAAAATGCGTTTTCAGCAGCATACATTGCTTTAAAAATTAAGTGCAATTATGTAAAACAGCATAGAAAATTTAAATAACTAAGAATTAATAACAATTAAGTACACAGATTAAAGGAATTAAAGTAACAAAAAGAAAAAAAACTATGTACACAACGTATATAATTATTAAATTAAGCTAATGACGGGTTTATTAAATGATACAAGATGTTACAAAAAAAGAGGCGTTTTAATCGACAAACATTGTTTTACTATGAAAAACAGTATAAAAAATTTAAATATACAAATAATATTAAAGAACACAGATTAAAGAAATTAAACTTAATAAAAAAAAGAAGAAATATACATACACAATATACACAAATGTAAAATGAATCGAGAATTTAAATGATACGAGATGTTATAAAAATGATGTTTTAAGTGACAAACATTGTTTTACTATGAAAAAACCCCTGACGGCTCGGCCTACAGGCACAGGTAGATTTCGAAGACGCAGATCGTGGGGCGGCTGTTTGTTGGGAATTGCGGAAGAAATGACGTTTTTGCCATGATGCCGCAGTTCGGTTCCATAAGGGACCGCCCACTTCGAAATCTAACTTGTTCGCAGGCAGAGCCGGCAGGGATTTAAAAAAAAAAAAAAAAAATTTCTATAAGGGTTGGTCCTATAAAAAACTTGTCTATATAAAAGTTTTAGATAATAGTAAGTGGATTTATAATAAATTGAAGCGGATTTGATATCTTGTAACTTGACGAAGTTATGATTTTTTTTTAACCCCCCCCCCTTGGGGCCATTTTTAATCATATCAAAAGTCTGTTATACATAAATTTTTGGCCCTTTTCCTAGAAGTAATAATAACTTTAAACGGATTCGATACGTATCATAATTAAGACGTTATGGGTTTTTTCTGTTTTCACAAAAAGCCCCCCCCCCATCCCCCCCCTTGGTTCGTTTTTGCCCATTAACGAACACCGAGATCTTATGCCCCTTGATTTTATGTATTAGTTTGGAAGAGGTTTGCGAAGAATTATTCGAGTTATCGTGTCCATAAAAAAGTAACATAGATAGATGATAGATGGATAAAGTTTTGAACTGAGGGTGGTTTTGGGTTCTGAGACTCATGATCGGCGTAGATCTGCAAAAAGTTTTCAGAAATTCCAACTTAGGGGAGAATGTAATAGGTAGTATTTCTTACGAAATCTACCTAAAACAGTATAGAAAATATAAATAACTAAAATTTAATACAAATAACATATACAGATTAAAAAAAAATCAAAGTTATAAAAAGAAAAAGAAATATATATACACATACACAATATACACATATGTAAAATGAATCTAGTGAGGGGCTTTAACTCTTTAACGGACATTGGTTTCCCTATGAAACCACAAAATTTTAATTAGGAAATTCAACAATGACAGCAGAATATTAATAGAAATGTTTTCCATTTATTATGTATGTGAAATATTGCTTTTTTATTATATACAAATAAATTTGTTCATAATTTCCGGTGTCAATTACTTATTTCAACATTTTAGCAATTGAAGTACTTTATCCGTTAACCTTTTAACGTTCATTGGTTTCCCTAGGAAACCATAAAACTTTAATTATGAAATTCAACAATGACAGCAGAATTTTAATAGAAATGTTTTCTATTTATTATATATGTGAAATATCGCCTTTATATATATATATATATATATAGAGAGAGAGAGAGAGAGAGAGAGAGAGAAATAAATTTGTTCATAATTTCTGGTGTCAATCATTTATTTCAACATTTTAGAAATTGAAATGCTTTATCCGTTAAATGGTTAAAGGGTTAAATGTACAAGATCTTATAAAAAAGACGTCTTAAGCGACAAACATAGTTTTAAAAATTAAATAAAATTATAAAAAAAATAGGATAGAAGAGTTTAATAACTAAAATTTAATTAAAATAAAATAAAGAGTTTAAGGAAATTAAAATTCCAAAAATAAAAATAATACAATATACAATATAGACAAATATTAAAAGCCGATTATGACAAACGTCTTTGTCATATATATCGGGGTTTGAACTGAAAGCAAGATATATGACAAACGTCTTTGTCATACCGATAGATTTTTTTTTTATTCTGCTCAAAGTTGTGTCCAGCAATATCGTATAAAATTTGTGGTTGAAATGTTTTGCACTGGTTACTAAACAAAAAAGAACTGAATATAAACATATGAATAGGCGGCGCTCCAAGGAACAAAACTTTTCTCCCTTTTGTTCGGCAAGCAGAGATAAAAGCACTGGTGCGCCTTTGCTCTTTTGATTCACGTTGTGCTCACGTTCGATTCACGCAGAATACTATTTCTTGTAGCTTAATCGAATTTTTAAAACATTAAATGAAGAAACATAAAATAAAGCAGTTCAAACCAAAAATATTATATAGAAAATGGTTATATGTAAATGGCAAATTTTTATACGATTTTATATATATACGATTTATGTATTATACGATTTTATGTATATATTATAGTATTTTCCAACTTAGTGATAAATGTATTTATTTTTGATACGCACACACACAAAAATTCCTATGTACTTTCGAAAAATTTTCCTTTGCAATATGCTAATTTCTTTCATGTTTTGTTTACTTTCCCGGAACGCCGCGGAGCCCCTGAAAAGTATAGGCGGAGCCCCAAGGGCTCCGCGGAGCACACTTTGGGAACCTCTGCTCTATAGAGTTACAGTCGCTGCTATCAAATTGAAGAAGATGAAAAAAATGTAGATTTCGTTACAATATTCTGGTAATGTTGGAAAGTGTTTCATAATCCATGATTTTTTTTTTTTTTTTTTTTTTTTTTTTTAATTACAAACGGGCCAAAAAGAATCTCTCAAAATTTCTCAGCATAAGCAAAAATTGCAAAGCTATATTTCGAGCAAAAGTTATAAAACATACCAAAAATATTGATGTGCAAGTTTTTTTTCTTTTAAATTAAGTATTAAGAGATAATGTACAAAAATGTTGACATTTTTGAAGCACAAAAGAAGCATTTTTGACTAACAAAATATTGATTTTTTTTTTTCACCATACAGGTTTAAAATAAAAAAAAAATATTTTTTAAAAATATTTTTTCATTCCTTAGTGCTTTTTTTCCAGTGCTTTTAATAATTGTTAAATTGTACTTTCAGTTTTTCCTCCTTTTTTGGTAGAAGATGGTGCGTGGACACGTCTTACACGGGCCGAAATTTCCAGGCCCGCGGCCAGCCCGGCCCGGCCCGGTGTAAAAATTAAAAGTTCGACCCGGGTCCAACGTAAATCAATTTCTACAAAAATCAGATTTTTCTTAACATACAATTAAGATTCTTTTAATGAATACTGCATACATATTTACGTGAAACTTTTGCAGTATATTTTAAGATTACTATATGTTCGCAAGACATAGGATGCAAAAAAGCAACATTAATGATTAATTAGATTCTTAGACTATTTTATTCCTATAAAGACATTAAAAAAATAATGTAGTTTAGAATAAAAGAAAAAAGATGGTTAAAAACATCATAAGTTTTGAAGCTGAATAGGCTAATTCCACGAGCAGATGTAGTGTCAGTCACAGAGATGTAAATGGCTGCGGTGTTCTACTACCAGTATTATAGTAAAGGAAAAATTGACTTACTTATCTGATATATCTACATTTAAATACAGTGAAGATTTTTCTTTTCTTTTCTTTTTTTTTTTTTTAAAAAATACCGATGGCCAGGAACGGTAAACTTTTGCAGCTATGTGACTTACATTACATTCACGCATGGAATTAGCCTATATAATAATAAAAAAAGCGGGTAAGTGTGATCGAAGATCGCTCAAAGGGTTTCGTTTAATATTCCTTTCAAAACACTTTATCCTTTCTTTAATAAATTCAAACAAATTTCATTTAGCAACAACAACAAAAAAAAAAAGTCATGTTTTTTATAAAGTAAAAATTTACCGGTCCTTTTTTCGAATATCTAAACCAGCCGGATAGCGGTCCAAGCCCGCTATTATATTCTGTCATAATAATATCCGTCATACGGACTAAATGCAATATTTAAAAAAATAATTTCAAAATTAAACAAATTGTACACCTTCAAAATGTTAAAATATTCGAATATTTCCATAATCGGATTTTTATCACGATTCAATATGTTTCTCAAACTTATATATTTACTATTCTCTATTATTTATATTGATACTTGCTTTGTATTATTCTCAAACATTTGAAAAATTAGTTAAACTTCCTATATGACGTCAGATTTTCTTTTTAATTCTCTAATGACGTGATATTAATCTGCTTTGTCCACTTACACATACTCATACTCCTTGTATTATTGAGAAATCTTAGACATTTTCCGTTTTATTACGACTATGACGTCAATCAATTTTATTTCATACTTATCTTTTTTTCAATTGGTGAAACTTTTTATTTCATTTTCATTTTTCACGTGAAAATCGTCTGATAGAAAATTAATTATTGTAAAAAGAATTTCATTGTGCATTTTAAATCTTTGGCATCTGCTATAACGAAAAATGTTTCAATTTAATAGGAAAAGGCTGTTAGAATTTTGGTTTTTTATCTCTGTTTATTAAAATAATAGGAATTTTTCAAATTTTAAAATTTTGAGCTCTTCACAGCTGCTATTCACATTTATACACTAAGTTTCAACTCTGTAAGTTACATACTTTTTGAGAATGGCTCTGTGATGGACAGGCAACGGTGCGGGGATAATAGGGTTTCGTGAGATGAACGAAACCCTAAAAAGTAGATTTTTGAAAATGTTTCTCTATAAGCGATAATATAATTATCGCTATTAGATTACAAAATACAAACAATTTGTTTACAAAACAAATTGCTTGCTTGGCACGTCCTGGGAACAATTCATTCCAGTTCCGGTGCGGCCCAAGTATGTAGAATAAAATGTAATGACCCTGGCTTGACCCAAGTCTGCTGAAGAAATTAAGCCTGGGTTCAGACACATGTAATTGTCCGATGACGATCTGTACACTATAGGCATGTTATATTTCCGTATTGATTTTGTCAAGCTAGCATTGGCTCGTGCAACACATGTATGCTTATTCACGTCCCAGTCACGTCCATTGAAAATTGTTCATCTTCTTTTGATCCTTTTAAATTTAGTATATCGAGTTGGCTGGCCCATTTAATTTTTTTATAGGCCCGCTCCTGACCGATTATTTTTTTAGCGTCTCGGCCCAGCCGAGCCCTTTTTTTTTTTTTTTATTGCCGCTGCCCCCCGGTCCGGTAAAAATTGTCTTTATTCTGCCGGCCCGGCCCGGTCTGTTTGAAATTTTGCCTTCATTTTGCGGGTCCGGGTCTGGGGCCAGGTCCGGGCAGACCTCTAGTTCGGACAGATAGTGAAATGCTCGTCACGCAATACATGACGTTTTGACAAGTAGACTTTAAAGGACGGGCACCTTTTTTTTCTCTCCGAAATCTCTCTTTGTAACCTTATTTATTAATTGACGCCAGCTTTCTCTACGCTCTTTTGTTTCATCATGTTTTAGTTCCTTGATGTGTTTAAAATGCATGTTGACTGGGGGAAAAAAAGAAAAAGAAATTTTTAGATCTCGCTCGCATCGTGTTCGCATTTGACAGACAAAATTATCTCTAAAAATAAATAGCATTCATAGAAACAGATAAGAGAAGATAAATCTTGCTTTAGAAACCTTTTTATTTCTACGTATCCCCTTTTTATATTTTTATCAGTTATTGAGAAGGATTTTTAAATCAAATAAAGGTAAAGACAATTTCTTTGACGCATATACAACCTTTTCAAAACCTGTCATAAATTTGAGCTTCGTTAGACTCCAATCTTCGATTCCAGACGGTAAAAAGAAAAAAAAAAAATCAAACCTATGTGAGGAAAGTAATTATTTACTTAAGGCTTGTTTTTCAGTATAAGATGGGAAAACATTTGATTTTCGCGTCACTGTTGACTTTCAAACGTGACTGGCAGACACATTTTATTCATTTAGATACGTCATAAGAGGGAAAAAAGATATTGAACAAACGTAACTATAGCACTCAACAAAAAAAAAAGTAAAAAGTAAAAAAAAATATTAAAAAAAAATAAATAAATCATCAGTCTTTTCAAATTAATTTCGAAAGATTCCAACTGCAGATAACAAATTGCATTTCAGAAATAATTCTTTAACATTTTAGCATTTACATGACATTTAAAAGTCACCGCAAGGAAAAGCGCAGAAAACTATTAGGCGTATAAATACAACTTTGTCGAGAAAAGAAAATACACCTATCACCCCCCCCCCCCCCAAAAAAAAAAAAAAAAAAAAAAAAAAAAAAAAAAAAAAGAAAAAAAATCCGGAATAGATTATGAAATACTTTCCATCACTAACGAAAAAAAACTAACATCAACACTAAAATATTTAATTAAGAAATTTAATTTTTTTTTCACACAATGAAATAGATTATGCTCAGTCCTATAACCGAATTCTTTTGTGCGTCTCTGTGAATAAACAATAAATCTGGCACCACCGAAGGCGAGTCAACCGCAGTACCCAAGTTCTGAGGAACTTTTAACAAGCACGACCAAGAGAGTCCTGTGTGTTCTACGGCCGGTGGGGGCACCGGCCACCTGCGCATCACCTCCAATTTCTCAAGTGACTGACGACATGATCGCTGCGACAGCATGCGACGGTGGAATCCGTGCCCTAAGGGGAACCACCACGCTACACTTGGGGACGTGCCGGAGTCCCCCAACAACTTCGAGAACCAGACACAGAGAAGGAAGCTGGGCCCTAGACCTTAAGTCAGGTTTCTCCGACCCGTACTTGCTGTACCAATAATAAATAAACGATATGTGCTATGCTATATAATCTATACAAATAATAATCTCTAGAAATCATGTTGTAGTGCATCTCAGTGATCCTTTTAAATGTAGTTGTAAATTGTTTTGTTGTTCAGATGTTTGTTTTGGAGCTTTGTCACGTGTTACAAAAAATCAAGTGCTCTGGAATAGGGTTTTTATAATCATCGCCATTGCACGTTATAAAACATTGTGGGTAACAGACAGCCTGGCATTTTCTCATTGAAGTATCCTTCAACAATTCTCATCATTTTAACTACCAGAAAAAATGAAAACTACCAATTATTTTCTTAACAATAATTATGTTTTACGTTTTAAATTTAATAAACTTTTATGAAAAAAAAGAAGTAAAGGAAAATAAAAAATAAATCTAAAGTGGTGAACATCAAAATATGTTTGGAAGAAACACAATGCAAACACATTGATAATTTATTTGTTACTATAGGTGCAAATACTAAAAACACAGTTTTAAAGCATTAAAACTATTTATGATGGAAAATCAGAAGTCAAAATACCTAAACGCTTTCGGCTAAACATTAGCCATCATCAGAGGATAAAAGTCAGTCGAAAAACAGTTTTGTAGAAATGCACGGGACAGGTGGTAAACGGGCGAAACCAACAAACTATGAAATGGAGGCAGTGAAGGTAGATGGGGACGATACCACTAAAAGCTGGGGCTGTGTGTGTGTGGGGGGGGGGGGGATCTACAAAAACACCAGTGACACCAAGTACATTATGCCAAATACGTAGGATCTGATAAGACAATACATCATTACACGTATTATCACCTCTTTTCAAAATTTCCAGGGACTCTCTGATTATGCAACTGTTATATTGTGAACCATGTGCAATTATTTCAGCCTTATTGAAAAATTTACTTTAAAATTACTTTATTAAAAAATTTTACTATATGGAATTTTCTATATATTTTTAATAAAAATATGTTTTTTTTTTCGGGGGTGAGGTGGGGGGGTAGGGAATGAGACATTGCTTATTGTAAAATTATTATTTTGCTTGCATTTTTGCAAGCTCTATCGGGGAGTTTGTTACATGAACTAGTGTTATTAAAGCCAAAAAACTTTTAGAGAAATTAGTTTTCAGATCCCTTCATTTCAGAAAAGAAAGAAAAGAATTACATTTCTTTAGCAAAGAAAATGTATTAATACAAGTTCTTGCAGTTGCAATTAAATGCAGTTCCTGTTCTTTATCATAATATCCCAAAGTATGAAGTGCTGATCGATATTACAACGAAATTTACTGGTTTTTAAAATTTAGTTTGGTTATCTCGTTGAGACAAGTTCACATTGATGATATTTTTATAAAACCAAAAACAGGTATTGAAAAGAAAAGACCTCCATAAATAATCTCGAAATTATTTCATTTCAACAGCTTTTGTGACGAGTTCTAGATTGGTGAAAATTTTATTTAATATAGTAAACTTTGTGAAATCCTACGTTTTCGAATTTTAAAGTACATAAATTTATGGAAATTTTAAAGAGCATAAATTTGAAAAAACCTAGGAAAAGATCAATGACTGTCATCAACGCACTTAAGCACTTTACGCATCAGAGGCAACTTATGACTTTAAAACAAGTTCAAAAATAAATAAAAAGTATATTTTCGAACTGAATAACAAAACTAGATTTTATAAAATATATATTTCATTTCGTAGTTTTATACTAACTTACAAAGGGAAAAATACAATATTTTATAGTGTTCTATCTTATTGTTTATCTTTAAGGATAATTTTTTCCTCATTATTTTTTAATAAATTTATGAAGGAATTTTTTAGATTTTTGAAAATAAAATTTATAATTATATATGGTATCTAATGCAACTTTATTGCGCCACTTTAATTTTCTTTAAATAAGAAAAAATTCTTGGTTTCGGTGTTAAAAGTGTTAAATAGAAAAAAAAAAACAGTTTTTCCTGGAAAAATATAATGCAATTTTCCGCTAAAACTTTTCACACTTCAAAGAGCTAAAAGTTTCAAAAGTCTGACATCTGACTTGAACATTTTAAAAGTCAGCGAAGGATGAAAAATCAAATCAAATAATAATAATAAAAGCTTGCATTGAATTTTTTAATCGCTTAAATCAGTATGGCGCAGCCAGGATCCTCATTTGAGAGGAGTTTTGAAACAAAATGAACAATTTTGTTGTGTTATATGTCCATAAGATAGCGTGTTTAGTAAATAACACAGAAAAACACAGAAAAATCGACGTAATGAAAAGCACAAACAACCTTAATAAATTTAGCATTTATGCGTTTGAAGGTTTCATAAAAGAACATCTCCCTCAATCTCTTCAATCTTTATTGAAAACAGAAAAAAAAAAGAAAAAGAAAAAAGAACGAAAGAAAGAGCAGTAAAATACCTACTATTTAGCTACCTGCTGCTCCTAACTCTTTCTTTCATTAATTTTGTGCTGAAATAGAGGCTGCTATTGTGATGCCTTGTTGAATTATAGAAATTTTATGCTGTTTATGCTTTCCTTTCCTTTGGTTTTTTTAGACATCGTATTTTTTATCTTAACACAAGGGGTTTTGTATGCATTTTATCATTTTTGAAATGCTCTGGGAGGTGTTCTAACTCCGAAATATCCCCTTTCGCTGCGCCAGTGCTTAAACAAATTAGTCTTTTCCTTTTTTTCTTTCTTTTCTTTCTTTCTTTTCTTTTTTTTTTTTGATACAAATGGTTGCCTTTTGTAGTGTATTTTTATTTGTGCAATGTTTCCTCAATTGCTTACACCGATTTTACTGTTCTGTGTACTATGAATTTTTTTTTAAATGCTTAAATCGAAAACAAGATTTGAATTTATTATTTTATTAAACTACTAGCAAGCTACGCCCGCTACGCTGGTCAATTTCTCTTAATGAACCTTTAATCAAACAAAATATTGACATTTCATAATTTACTTTTATATTTTAACATAATAATAAGGCTACTATAATTTGTGACTCGTGCTATAGCCAATATACACGTCAGACACGTCGCCCTTATCATTATCTTTTTACGCGTGAAGGTTTCGCTATGGTACTCCATTGTGAAATTCGGTAATTTTTGAAATTCAATATTTGAAAAATGCCATAATCATTAGATTTGAAATTTATATCAAGAAATATACAATTTTTTACCTTTCAAACGCAGTTTGTCTAACAATTTTCTGACAAATACTTTTCGAGCTATTATTTTTTTCAGTAACTTCAAATGTTTCATTTTCCGAGATTAATCTGTGGCAAAGATTAGCGAAAAACCCAGTCGTCAGCAACGTATAGCTTTATATTAAAGAGGAAGGATGTTGGAGCAGGGATTGTCACCATCACTTTTGAAATCGGTTCGGTTCTGTAGTTCCCCAGATTCCATAGAAATTGTAATTTAGAATGATTTTAGAACGCTTTTCGCTCATTTCACCCTTTAAATTTCGAATTTTAAAAAATTTATTCTTAGAGAGCATTTACATCTTATAAGTAACTACAATGCCAAATTTCAAGTTTCTAGCTCCTTCAGTATAAAAAAAGTCGCAATTTCCAAATATTTTTCACTTCTGCACCAAATTGGGGTTAGTGGCACCGACGTAAAATATAGCCTATGTTGGAGTAGGGATTGTCACCATCAATTTGCCACCATTGCTTTTGAAATTGGTTCTGTGGTTCCAGAGATTTCATAAAAATTGTAATTTAGAATGATTTTAGAACGCTTTTCTCTCATTTCACCCTTTTAAATTTCAATTTTTTTAAAAATTTGTTCTTAGAGAGCATTACATCTTATCAGTAACTACAATGCCAAATTTCAAATTTCTAGCTCCTTCAGTATAAAAAAAAAATGAAATTTTAGAACGTTTTACGCTCCTGAATCACCCTGGGATTAGTGGCACCGACGTAAAATATAGCCTATGTTGGAGCAGGGATTGTCACCATCAACTTGCCACCATTACTTTTGAAAATGGTTCTGTAGTTCCAGAGATTCCATTGAAATTGTAATTTAGAATGTTTTTAGAACGCTTTTCGCTCCTCTCACCCTTTTAAATTTCGAATTTTTTTTAGAATTTGTTCTTAGAGAGCATTTACATCTTATAAGTAACTACCATGCTAAATTTCATGTTTTTAACACCTTCAGTGTAAATAAAAATCGAAATTTTAGAACGTTTTTCGCTCCTGCACCCCCCCCCCCCTTGGAGTAGTAGCACCAACATAAAATTTAGCCTATGTTGGAGCAGGGACTGTCACCATCAATTTGCCACCATCACTTTTGAAAACGGTTCTGTAGTTACAGATATTCCATAGAAATTGTAATTTAGAATGTTTTTAGAACGCTTTTCGCTCATCTCACCCTTTTAAATTTCGAATTTTATTAGAATTTGTTCTTAGAGAGCATTTACATCTTATAAGTAACTACCATGCCAAATTCCATGTTTCTAGCTCCTTCAGTATAAAAAAAATCGAAATTTTAGAACGTTTTTCGCTTCTGCACCCCCCTGGGGCTAGTGGCACAGACATAAAATATAGCCTAAGTTGGAGCAGGGATTGTCACCATCAATTTGCCACCATCACTTTTAAAATCGGTTCGGTAGTTCCGGAGATTACCCCCTACAAACAAACAAACAAACAAAAAAACAATCTTTACTCCTTTATAATATTAGTATAGATTGAGAAGTAGTGCACTAGCCATAATCGTTTTTGCTTGGAATGGAATAACATACAAAACTGAAATTAAATTAGGGTCTGTATGCTGTTATTTCTTGAATATCTGTTTAATATAATTTTGCATTTTTTAAAATACAATATAATAAAAATGTAGCATTTCAGCGGGTTTTTCTGGAAAGTACAGAAAAATTTATTACTTAATTTTTACCGACTTACCGTCCGTAACCATACACTTCCGACTTTTTTTAAATCGGAAAACATACTTCGAACCAGAAATTTATTTAATGAATGAAATTAAGTAGATTTCAAATGTCGACCATAATTAACGCAAGACACATTTAATAAAACACATTTTCTGGTTCAAAGGTTTTTTTTTTTTTTTTTTTTTTTTTTTTTTTTTGTAAGAGGGAGATTTGCAAGTATGCGTAAGAAATTCTGTGTTAAAAAAATTGGTTAATCACAATCAAAAAAGAAAGAATGTTTTTAATCTTAAATAATCAAAATTCGAACAAACTTTTTAAATTTTTATTAAAATTTGATCGAATAATAAAAAATGATTTTTTTAAAAATCTTAATTATCAATTTTTAGTATTTTAATGAAAATACCTCGATGCGCAACGATGATAGATATGGTATTCTGTTAAAGGGGCGATATCAGTTGCGAAATCACATGTGAAACAGATGATTTTGTATGTACAGATGGATGTATTAGGTAAATTTCGTAAGAAATACTACCTATTACATTCTCACCTAAGTTGGAATTTTTGAAAAATTTTTGCAGATCTACGCCGATCCTGACCCCCAGAACCCAAAACCACCCACAGTTCAAAACTTTATCTGTCTATCTATCTATCTATGTCACTTTTTTATGGACACGATAACTCCCATAATTCTGCACAAATCTCTTCCAAACTGATACATAAAATCAAGGGACATAAAATCTCGGTCAAGTTCGTTAATGGGCAAAATCGAACCAAGGGGTGGGGAAATGGTGGGGGGGGGGCTTTTTGTGAAAACAGAAAAAAATCCATATTTTCTTAATTATGATACGTATCGAATTCGTTTAACGTTATTATTACTTCTAAGAAAAGGGCCGAAAATTTATGTATGGCAGATTTTTGATATAATTAAAAATAGCCCCAAGGGGGGAAAAAGGGGGGGGGTAGAAGAAAAAATTTCATAACTTTGTCAATTCAGAAGGTATCAAATCCGCTTAAATTTATTATAAATCCTCTTAATATTATCTAAAACTTTTATATTGACAAGTTTTTTTATTGGACCAACCCTTATAGCGAAAAAAATATTAAAAAAAAAAAAAATCCCTGCCGGCTCCGTTTGCTAACAAATTAGGTTTCGAAGTGGGCGTTTCCAAATGACGCATCATGGCAAAAATGTCATTTCTTACGCAATTCCCAACAAACAGGCGACCCACGGCCTGCGTCTTCAAAATCTACCTGTGCCTGTAGTCCGAGCCGTCCGGGATTTTTTTCCTTCGGGAACTTACTGACGAGATAATAATACTTTTTTAAAAACTTTCCAGCATAGTTCAAAAATATTTATGAATTTGGTTTGTCTGCCTGCCATCTTTCTGACCGTGTTCCAACTCGTGTAAATATACGAAGATTGCCCTGCAATTGATATATGTTATTGAGGTTTAACATGGCATGTTCGTTATTGAAAATGAAGTGAGTAAAATTTACAGTTCGTATACAGGGGGCACTCAACAGAATTCTGCTACACTATAATCTATGGGGAAAATCCTTTGCAGTGTATTTTAATGAGTTGCACTATTTCAAACATACTGAAATTGTTATATATCAATGAAGTGCATTACAACATGCTTACTATAGACTTGTGTGTGCATAGCATTTATCATTCATTTACAGAGACACACAAAAAAATTCTGTTACATTACCGCCTATTAGCATACATTACCGCCTATTAACTGATTGACGAAAGTGTGTTTTCAATTGCAGTATGCGTTTTAAAATTTTTGCACACATTTTGGGGTGTAATAAAATCTATAAAAATCATATGAGGGCTGCACAAAAGAATTCGAGTGCATTTCCGCTTACTGACGGAAATTTCTGAAGGGGTTATTTACAACTGTGTTATGCGTTTCCTAACTGAACTAAATTTTTGAATACTATGTAGTATATATACAAATCTATAGATCATACACAGGGTTGCATAAAAGAATTCAGACACTTTCCTGGTTGTAGATGGTAATTGACGAAATTGGGTTTTCAGATGTATTATACATGCTTTTCAAAATGTTTCCTTGGATATTATCTTTCACCTTATTAAACGGTGAAGTTTTGTTACACTATTCTGCATGTGTTGCATAATCTAATGCTTGGCAAATGAATTTTCTTTTTTCTTTTATAGTTTTGTCAGAAATTAAAATACAAAATACGCCGAACCTCTCAATGTGAGATTTCTTCTTGTGGGGGTTTATAAAAGACTACGTTTATGTGCCCCGCCCCTTCCAGCTACATTAGCTGAACTGAAGATAACAGCAGCCTAAAGGATGCAGACACGGTCGCAAAAGTTTGGGACGAATTTGACTATCGTATGGACATATGCCGTTTATCTAAAGGTGGACATATTGAGCACCTTTAATTTGGATTGTCAAAAAAAACTTTACGATTAGCCATGTAATATTAAATTAATCTTAAGTGTCTATGCTCAATATTTTTCATAATATACGCAGTTCAAATAGAGTAATTCTTTTTGAAACACCCTGTATTCTAAATCAAGTCAAAACTACATATTCCAAAAGAATAAAATTTCAATATTGATTTAAATCAATGTTTTTTTTAAAGAAAAATCAAAGTGATTTAAATCGCGATTTTAATCATGATTTTAACCGGCCTGATTTAAAAACGGCGTACCCTGATCATGATATCTATTATCGTTACACATTGAGGTATTTACATTAAAATAGTAAATATTGATAATTAAAATCTTAAGAAATTGCAATTTTTATCACTAAAGTTTAAACACTTTAATAAAAATTCAAAAAGTCTGTTCTGTGTTAGATTATTTTAAATTAAAAACATCCTTTCCTTTTGGATTTTGATTAATAATATTTTGAGCGTAGAATTTCTTACGGATAGGAAACTCGGTAAAGATTAAGTAAATACTTTTTTTTGTATTTTTCAGAAAAACCTCTGAAATGCCACATTTTTATTATCAGGAATTGCTTCCATTAATATTGATGGAAAGTATTTATCATCATTTCTAGAGGGATATATTTCTGTGCTTGATTTGGTAAAGGAATTTTAACAGTTGATGAATAACGTTGCAAATATATTTTGAAAGGTGCATTTAGAATGTTAACTTGTAAACCTCAAAGGAAACTATTTGAATCTACTACTTATTTTAAGGAAAACTGTGAAATAAATCTGAGATTTGCGCGGTGACTTTACTTCAAATGTACATGCTGAAATAAGTTATTTTTTTCAGAAGGTAGGAAATATGTTGTGCAACTTGAAAACTATAAACAAATAATAATGAAAAATAGTAAATAAAAAAAAATATTTGTATATACCTTTTTCATAAGGATTATGTTTACTTTATCATCTTCTCATTTCTAAAACAAGAACGTAAAATCAAGCATCATGGCATAGATTATGAAACACTTTCACACACTATGGGAAAATTGTTAGGTAATTTCATTTTTGTTTGTACAATAACAGAAAATCAAAATAAACATAAAACATACACAACGTAGTAAAACTTTATTTTCAGCAATTGCTGTCCCTATCTGGTAATGTGCGCGAATTCTTTCGTACAACCCTGTACATAGACACCTCTTAATACACTAAAATTTAGTTAAGCTTTAAAATGCATATCACAGATGAGAACGCACATCCAGAAAGTATGGTTGATAGCCAGTCCTATAATAAAATACTTTTGTGTGTTTCTGTTTATTTAAGATAAATTATACGCACTCAATAATCTATAGAAAACATGCTGTAGTGCACCTCCGTATTGTGTAAGTTTCATTGCAATAGTGTAACATTATTAAAATTACACTATGAACGATTTTTCCCCCACATAGTTTCATAATGTAATGGAATTTTTCCTACGGCCCTGTAAGCCAACAGTAATTGCCACTTAAGCTATACTCGATAGAAAGCATGTTACCCTCCATTTCAATGATGCATATCAATTTCCTTATGTTTGAAACAGTGTAACATAATTAAAATGAAATGGAAACGATTTTTCCCCATTGACCGCAATGTAACAGAATAATTTTGAATGTCCCTGTATACGAATTATAATTGCTACTTATTCTATACTCTATAGAAAACGTGTTGTCGTGTCCACTTCAGTGATACATATCAATTTCATTACGTTTGAAAAAGTGTAACATCATTAAAATGATTTGAAAACGATTTTTCCCCGTTGACAGTAATGTAACGGAATACTTTTGAGTGTCTCTGTAAACTAACCATAAATGATACACCTACACACTTCATTTTCAATACCGAACATGCCATGGTAAATCTCAATAACATATATCAATTGCATGGCACTCTGAGTAGAAGACAGACAGATGGACAAACAGAATTCATAAACACTTTTCAACTATGTTGGAAAGAATAATAAATTAAACACCTTGTAATAATACATTTCTTTTAAATGCTAAAAGGTGTAAGTTAACAACATAATATACAGTAGAATAACTTTTATTAGGTTGTTGACATGTTTCGGCTCACTCCGAGCCATTTTCAAAAACAAATGAGAATATTCTACAATTTGCACAGTCTTTGAAGTTTAGCACTTTAGCACTTCAAAGAAAGCACTTCTTGTTTTTGAAAATGGCTCGGAGTGAGCCGAAACATGTCAACAATCTAATAAAAGTTATTTTACTGTATATTATGTTGTTAATTTACACCTTTTAGCATTTAAAAGAAATGTATGTTGGAAAGTGTTAGACACGTTTTTTAGTGTATTTGAGCTATAAAGATTATATGTAGAAACAAGTTGGAAATTGTACGTCAAACGTTACAAACGAGGTGCGTTCGTACGCACGTTTTAGAATTAAATTCATGATATCCCGTGCGTAGAACGGGTTTAAACAGCTAGTTAAGTATATATTTTATGACACTGTTCATACAAATATCTTAACTAGTTATATAAATATTCAGATATATATGTATCAGCTAGTTATATAAATATTCAGATCTTGATTTTTAATTCTGTGAAATGAATTATATCGTCTGCAGATTAATTTCTGTAATAAAATAAGTATCTCGGTCGCTTGACGATTTAACATCCATCGGAAGCTCCTATAACAAAAAAGCACCGATTTAAAAAAAAAAAAAATCAAATTTCTTAATAAATATTTTTATTAATATCTCCTAAAGTTTTGATTCGATTTTAATAAAATTTGAAATGTCTCGACAAAATTCTGCAAAGATAATATATTTTAAATTGCAAACCATTTGGTTGGGTAGTTTTTGCGTTGTTATATGCGGACAGACAGACAGACAGACGGACGGACAGACGGACGGACCAAACGACGACTATAGGTGCTACGTATTTATATAATTACGAACGCACCTAAAAAATCGGGTTACATATTTGAATTTGAAACAGATTTATTTAAAATCACAGATTAATTTAAAGGATTTTTTTTTTTTTTTTTAATTGGTCGCGATTTCGCACGATACAAGATATTCAGTGGTGTAGTCGTAAAAAAAAAAAAAAAAAAAAAAAAAAAAAAAAAAAAAAAAAAAAACAGAGGGTATACAGATACACTATAGGCAGTGGGTATACACGCTATAAGCAAATGGTAAATGCTAGAGAGTATATATACGCTATACACTGCAAAAAATAACTGTTGATTTTACAGTATAAAACTGGCACCCCAGCTGCCAGTATTATACCGTAAAATTAACAGTATTAAATAGTAAAATAAGCAGTAATACGCTGCCGCGCAAGCAGTAATACGCTACCGCGCATGCGCGGTAGCGTATTACTGCTTGCGCGGCAGCGTATTACTGCTTATTTTACTATTTAATACTGTTAATTTTACGGTATAATACTGGCAGCTGGGGTGCCAGTTTTATACTGTAAAATCAACAGTTATTTTTTGCAGTGTAGCTTTATTTGAGAAAGAGAGGTTATATGGAGTTCCTTCACCTTTATGTACCAAATTAGGAATTAATGAAAACTACGCCTCCCAAAGCACTTTTTTCTGAATATTTAAAAATATTTTTGTAGATTTCTGCAATCAATAAATAAATTTTAGAGTTTTTTCGCTTATTAAAGTGTAATTAAATAAATCCGTATTTACAGTAAATTTGTAGACAATTTACAACTCTATCCAAATCATTTCTTCAGGATATTGTTTTTAGCATTTTATAAAATTAGGAAATGTACAAAAGTAACGGCCTTACATATATAAACATAAACATTTTTCAGGACTGAAACTCTCCACTGAATGTCTTTCAGCATAAAAAAGCTGAGCAGTTAGAAATGGAAAAAGGAAATATCCATTTAAAAATATTTTTGCTTTGTACTGCGAATAATTGCTTTTGGAAGATGTTTAAAGTAAAGTGTCTAAAACTCATACTAACTTGCATTACTGACTATTAAATAAATTTTATACACGTTTCTTTTAACCCTTTCCGGCGCGGAGTAAGTTTTTAAAATGATGAAATTATGGACTGACACCAGAATTAAAAAAATAATTCATTAGAGAATAAAAAAATTGCTTACTTTCCCGTACATTATAAAAGGAAAAACTTAATTAAATATTCTTGGTGCCGTTTGTCAGTTTTGGAATTTAAATGAGGTGTCCTTTTTTGTGGACACCGCCCGCTAAAGGGTTAATGGTAGTTTAAAGTACCGTCGGTGCATAAAGGGTTAAAAAAATCCAGATGTTATATCCTCTACCACCTGAAGTATCTTCAGGTGGTAGAGGATATATGGAGGATGACCTTTGGATTTTATATAAAATACTTGGCATAGTTTCTGGAGGGTTATTCAAACTACTTTTATCACTAATATGTTAAAGGACATTTAACTTCTGAGAAATCCCTTTTGAAAATCTCTTTTGAAAGGCAGATTTAAAATATTGGCCTGAAAGCAAACCACGTCAGCTCTATTTATCTTGAAGAAAACTGCAAAGCAAGGAAATCTTTGAAACTGGCGCGGAGATTTTATCCCAAAGGGTGCAAGTTGAAATAAGTTCTTTTTAGAAGACATTCAGCATGTTATGAAACTTGCAAAACTAAAAACAAATAATACTGGAAAAGAATTAAACAGAAAAGAAGTTTTATGCCCCAGGAAAATATAATGTAATCTTCTGTTAAAAATTTTCACACTTCACAGAACTGAAAGTTTCTGAATTGTAACGGATAATTCTAACCACTTTTTTACTAAAATATACAGTTTGAAAAGGAAATTCAACCATGGAAACAATTGCAGTCATAATCAGTAGTGCAGCAATTTAAAAAAAGTAGTCATTTTAAAATAAATTGAATATTTAATGTTATCAATAATTAAAATATTTATCAGAATAATTAATCACCCAAGCTAATTATTAATGCCACTTTTATAAAATGAATATTTTTAATATTTTAGATAGAATGTTTAATATACAGAATTTTAGAGTTACGATTATCAAATTGATAAGACAACGGGAGAAGGGTGCTCAAGGAGATGCATAGCTCCCTGATATAATAAGCAATCCCGGAGTATCAGTGATTTTAATATTTAAAAGTTGTTTAATGCTAAAGAAAAAAATGTCTAGCAAACCATTTATGTATTGATAATATATAAGATACCAATAGAAATAAGAAATGTGATTTCAAAAAAAATATTTCTATTCAAAGCGAAAATTGTATAATAAAAATAGATCGATACATTCATAATTATATGCGCGAATGCAGCAAAATAATTTGAATGAAAATATATAACCGCTAAAAGGCAACACGGAAACACATCATACAACAATGGGGAATGAAAATAAATTTGAAAAATGAACACATACCTGTTTGAATTATATCCAGGAAAGTGTAGAAGAAAAATAAAATTGGAATATCTAATCAAGCCAATATAAAACATATTTGGAGGGGTAAAAAAAGATGAATTAAAGAAATATTTGTGGCAGAATCTTCAGGTCCAAATTACTACAGATACCACAAAAACGTACGATTTCATCCATGTATAAGCTATAATTAGCTAAAATAATACATGATTAGGGCTATCGTACATTATAAGACAGTGAAATGAATGTAATTAACAGAACTGTGAGTGAATGAGCTACCTATTCTGTCATTTCTTCAAGTTTCGCAAAGTGTGCCGGGAATCTGATTTTCATGGTTATTTTTTGCAACGATATCATAATTAGGTACCTATGATTGTTTCGCTGTTATATAGATACTGCGGTAGGAGTTAGATTCGATACATTTAGACGCATCCCGCTTATAATAATAATCTACTATGGATTTTCTCCGCTTCCTGCTTGAATGTCAAAGTTTCTACGTGCTGAGTATACAGTGAATTTTCCATAAGCTGGGATAGAATCTTTGACTGAGTTTAACAAAGTAGTAAATGGTTAAAGTTTGGCATTTCAAATAAAAGATTATTGGAATCCACGGGGTTCCCTTCAATAGTAATATTGCCGTGCTTTAAGAAACATTGTATAGTGAGCAGAATTGACTTCTTAGGTTCCTGTAAACAAATAGCAAGTCCAATTTGCCTTGAGTTAAGTACTTGAATTTAGGAAGTTTTAAGGGTGCGTCACAACCTATGTTATCATATTAACAATTATTGGGACAATTTGCACTGCTGAAGCATAGATTAATGATATAGTTATCCTTCGGTTAAACAAAAGCTACAATTATTAAATTTAAAATTGATTAAATCACAATTATTATTATTATTATTATTTATAAAGGACAGGAATAGGTGCAAGGAAAGTTCATTGACCAATGACAACATAACATGTGTGTCTTATTTCTTTCATCTTTTATCGAGTGTCAAAGTTGTAAAGATAATTCTCATTCACCATGTTATATTCATTTCAGATCCAAGTAATACAATCGGTTTCAGAATGCTTATCAATCACGGGAAAAAACTCACACGAATATTATTGCAATCTTCAGTCATCATTACAAAATATTTCGATTTTTTTTTCTTAACCTTCGTACCCTGTTGAAATTTTACTCAACGTTGATAAAAACATTTTACACCAGAATTTGTTTTGAAACATAGTTAACATATTTATTTAACGTAGTTCTCTGTAGCATTTATTTAACTTTCTTTGTGAAAAAAAATCTGGTTCCAATCGAATTAAATAAATTATAGAAGTGGGTCGATTCGACCCATTCAGGGTTAGGAAGGTTAAGTCAAACATTTTTACAAAGAGCGCAAATAGAAATGCAAACATTCAAACAGCGATAAAATATCCTTTATCTGCTTTGGGAAAGTCTTATAAATGAGACGGTTTGAAAGTTAAGTTGAACAATTTAATCTTTAATGTAAATGGATTGTATATACTTAAATATACCAAACATATAACAACATAACTTTATTGGTATTACCTCGGTACCCCTATTGGTACCTCAAATCAACGTTGGTCATGTAAGTGCTCAATATTGCGGTAATATTGCATCAATCGGAAATACTTCTAAAAAAATATCAGTGTTGGTTAAATATTGACTTTAAATTGGAAATATTTGTAAGTAAAACACGGATATTTCAGAAATATTGGCTTTATATTGGAACTACTGGCAGTGAAATGGTGAAATATTTCTTGCCAATACCGCATGATTATTGGAATACCCGAGTGTTGTAGCAATATTTCATGCCAAGATGTAAAATATACAAATAATATTGACCTAGTTTTGCGTTGCTGCTAGGGGCTTATGCTTATTTCAATATTTATAATTTACTTTTAAAGATGCACACGAGACCAGCAGAACGAAATACAGGCGAGACAAGATTTTGAAATAGATGTGCCCGGTCCACATCCTAGTCGTGGTGTTTTTTTTTTTTTTTTTTCTTCCCCAAAACCGCTCAAAAATGCTGTTTATGAAATTAATCACAAAGTTGAAAGTCCAGTGAGACGGCGATTATCAAAATGGCCACCACTACAGTCAAAAGTAACATTTTTTTTTTTTTTTTTTTTTTTTTTTTTTTTTTTTTAATGCAGAATATAAGCATGAAATAGGCTACACTAAGAATGTTTTGTTTAAAGGTTCCTCTGCACGACAATTTTTAAACATAACATAAAAAAACAATACAGAAATTTAACAATTGAGAAATATTAATCTTACTATCTATCTTTCTTTTGCAGGTGGGATCTAACCACCCCACCCCTTTTAAGGTTTTTTTTTCGACACATTAATGTAATTAAGCAGAATTAAAGCTTGCAAATTTTGAAAAATTTTCAGTTATTTTCATTTTACTGTCTAGTTATTTTAAATCATTTGGGGAGGAATAAGTTTCACTTTTTTTTTTAAATTCAGAGATAAATAAAGCTTAGTTAATTACATTTCAAAATTTTGAGGAGAGGCTATGGCCTACTCCTTCCTTCAGCTGGTGCCCATGAAAATGTATCAACTAAAATTACTTACATGAACAACAGTTATATGGCCCAGTTTTGTGTGGAGCATCTTCACCGATCAAACGTTGTCAAACACTTTAAAGTATATCTACTGATCGATAAACATTTACGTGGAACAATTTAATCCGCGAAAACACCTGGCGTCACATTCACAGAATATTAAAACAAACCTTCGCCGGAGCTTTCATAATATAATATGTATATTATTGACTAAAGGTCATCATATATCAAACATTACATATCAACAATAGACACAAAAAATATCGAGTTTCTTCAACACGAGTGAAAATTGGAATAAATTCTTTTTGCGAGCACGACTTATCAATCATATGCCGAAATAACTATTTATACTTCCTTTTAAGTGGAAGAAGGTCGGTCAATACAATAATATATTTAATAATCAGTAATTTTCATCAAATTAGGAACAAGCTTCGAATTGTTATCAGGGAGAGATCTACAGGGTACGGGAGAAATCGTGCAGTTATAAAATTTGAACTCTGACTCGTTAATTCACGCTAATGAGTTTTTAAAATCAATTTTAAGAAGAAATTAGCAGCGTAATTAATTTAAGACAAAACCGAATTAGAAGTTTTGATGGCCACACTAATTAGATAACGGAAAATCAATATTAAAAAAACTAAGTTCTTCAAATAGTGTAGAAATATTAATTGAGTTGAACAAGAAGATATTTTTCAAATTTATTTGACATTTCTTTGCCACAATTTGCAAATGTATTTATTGTTAGATCATCGAGATTTCTAGGAAGAACTTAAGGAAGCATATTACTGTTAAATCTTCAAATAATTCGTTTTTACAAATGATATAAAAATAAATGAAAGAGAAAAATATTTTCTGGCCTTTTTGAAACAAACCACGAAACACAAATTCCTGCTAGTTATGGCTAAAAATGTGTCAGGTGTTCTCAATGTGAGTAATGATTAAAAGTCCACTTTGAAGTGGATTATCTCAAAATGCTAAAAACGGGCTTTTTTCTAAATTACGCGCAAGATTTCTCTTGATCTATAATGCTTAATATTTTTACATTCAATCTTCACGGATTTATGGATTATATCTACACTCATTGCCATAAAAATTTGCGCACCAAGAAAAAGACGTCCAAATGAAACGAAATTTTACACGCGTAAGTACTACTGTGTTATAAGTAAGTGATTAGAAAACCAAAGAAAAAGGATCATTTATTGCAGAAAAAAGTACAAATGAACGGAAATTTTAGTACTCTGTTGGACCCCTCTAGGGCGAATGCACGATGCGATACGAGCGGGAATTGAGGCATACAAGTTCCGTATGATGTCCTGAGACATCTCGTTCCACAGTTGCTGTAAGCGAGCCTCGAGTTCAACCAAACTCGTAGGGTGTCCAACTTGCCGTCCCAAATGATCCCAGATATGCTCGATTGGTGACAAATCTGGGGATCGAGCAGGCCAGGGAAGGGTGGTAATGGGGCGGAGGCAATCTTGTGACATCCTTGCTGTGTGTGTCCGAGCATTGTCTTGCTGAAAAATGCCTCATGGGAGCCCTGCCACGAGTGGCAACACATGTGGCTGAAGGATGTCCTGGACGTACCGCTGGTCTGTCATTGTGCCACGGATCAATATTAGGGGTGACCGTGTATCGTAAGCCATGGCACCCCATACCATCACACCAGTTGTGGGAGCGGTGTGTCGCTATAAAGCGAAGGCAGGATTGAGGCGTTCATCACGGGGCCTCCACACACGAACACG
Organism: Maratus michaelseni; assembly: GCA_963931845.1. Taxonomy (NCBI): domain Eukaryota; kingdom Metazoa; phylum Arthropoda; class Arachnida; order Araneae; family Salticidae; genus Maratus; species Maratus michaelseni. The sequence goes on from OZ007594.1 coordinate 327,418,401, forward strand.
ATTGTCATCGCTGCTCAAATTGAATATAGACTCGTCGCTGAAGACGACCTGGTTCCATTCCGTTGAAGTCCAATCTCGTCGTTCGCGACACCACTCCAAACGGAGGCGTCGGTGGGTGGGTGTCATTGGCAGCACACGTAATGGGCGCCGCGATACCAGATGTCCTTCAGCCAGGCGCCTTGCGATGGTTCGGGAAGACACAGGGGTCCGTAGTGAAGGTGCTGCCTGTGTCTGGATAGCGGCCAATGAGGCAGTTGGCTATACGCGTGCGTTTCGTATGATGTGACGGTCTTCTCAACGACTCGTCTGTCGAGGGCGTCCCGAGTCTGGTCTCCGTGTAAATGACGTCTCTTCAGTCCACTGGTCCAAACACCTCCTCACAGTAAAATCAGAACGGCCTACTTGACGAGCTGCTCGCCGAGCTGACCACCCAGCTTCCATAATCCCGATGATTCTTCCCCTCTCGAACTCTGACAGTTGCTCATATTGTCTTCGATGGCTGCGTAACGGTATGTCTACCTCAGCGTTTCCTTTGCAAAAGAAAAGGTACACTCAGACAAGTTCTGCTTACCAGTTTTATACTTCAAGGAGGACGAAGTTCAACGCCCTCTAGTGGCATTACGCAATGCGCAATCACGCTGCATTTCTAATCATTTGCATATCTACCTGATATGTACCTTCATGCCAAGTTTCGTTATGATCCCACAATTATTTCTTGGTGCGCAAATTTTTATGGCAATGAGTGTATATCTTAAGACTAAAGCTAAGTTGTTCATTATACAAGCCACGAAGAAAAAAAATGCAATACTTTCAACTTTATTTTAAAATTGTACTGAATTCTGCTAAAATATACACAACTTTAGCTTCTGTGTAAGACAGATATAATTTGTAAATACTTGAAGATTGTATGCAAAAATATTTAGTAGTTCAAGAGACATCTTACTCACAACTTAACAAAGCATGTTTTTAACATTCTGAGATAAACCGCTTTAAAGAATCCTCTTAATCACTGCTTACATTGAGAACACCTGACATATTTTTAGCCATAAATAGCGAGGACTTTTTTCCCGCGCGGTTTGTTATAAAATGCTCAGAAAAATTGCTTCCACATATATGTTTCTCAAAAAAAAAAAAAAAAAAATCTTTGAAGATTTAACAGTAGTATGATCTTTAATGAAAATCGAGTGTATAATCAAGTCCGTTTAAGGTAGTGCGGGACACAAAAATCTTGAGATTATCACAATTTTGCTTTATTTATTTACACAGTACTCTAGATATTTTAGAATAACATGATGCAAACAAAATGCCGATAAAATGATTAGATAAAAAACAAAGAAAATCATGCATAGCGATAAAAAAATTATGCATATATTATGAAACACTTTCCAAGGTATTCAGAATACCGTAACAAAATTTCACATGTTTAATAAGGTGAAACATAATGCCTAAGTAAACAAATAAAATAAAATTAAATGAAATCCTCCTCTCGTGGAGAGCCAGCCGTTAAGTATTGGATCTTCTCATTACGAGAGGAAATGTTTATTGAGAATTCATTTTTAGAATACAGATGTTGAATATTACATAACAGAATTAAAATAAAATTAGTTAAAAGTTAGTTTTTACAATTCTACTTCAGTATCACATTTCTTAACATTAAAAAAAAAAAAGAAAAAGAAAAAAAAGAGACATTTTTGTCTAAGTAAACAATTTGGAAAACGCATAACACATTTTAGAGCCAAATTTCAGCAGTTACATCTATAGTCTAAAAAAATATTCGAATTCTTTTTTGTAGCTCCGTATATGATCTATCGATTTGTATATAAACTAACATAGTATACCAAAATTTAGTTCAGTTAGGAAACGCATCGTCAATAAATGGAAATGTACTCTAAATATTTTGTGCAGTCCTGTATTTGATCTATAGAATTTATGCACACAAAGTAATACACAAAAATTTTGCTAAACTTAAAAACGCATACTGTAAGTAAATACGTACTTCCAGCAATTTTTCTCATAAAAAGTACTGTAACTGTATACTTTTCTGTGTCCCTGTAATGTAAATGAACGATAAATGCTATGCACACCCTATTCTACAGTAGACATCTTATAGTACACCTTGGTGATTTATATCAATTTGAACATGTTTGGATTAGGATAACATTAAAGTACACTTCAAGCGATTTTCCTCATTTTTCCTCATGGACCATAATGTAACGTGATTCTTTTCAGTATCCCTGTAAATGAACTATAAATGATATCCACTTTATTTTAACAGGGTATATGCCACAGTAAACTTCCGTACCATATAATTACATGGCAAGTATATTTACGAGAGTCAGAGCACGACCAGACAGACAGACGGCCAGACAAACCGAAGTCCAACACTTTCAACTATGTTGGGAAAAGTTAAAACTAACAATTTATTTGTATTGTCTGTGGTTATCCAAGGAGTACTTAAAACTCAAAATCCATTTACCTAAGAATGTATGTTTTCTATATTTGTCATATTTAAATTGATATATCTAAATTTCTATGAATGATAAAGTTAAGAGGCTTTCGCACAATTATTTTCAGTAATTGATTAAAATGTCTTCAGGATTTTTTGTTTTGAAATAATTTATTTTAAATTAAATTTCTTCAGGTGTGGTGAACAGTAATTCTTAATTTTTTCAAAAGATGGCACTGGAAATAAGGGTTGATTCACAGTCTAACGTCTTTTGTCATTTCGTAGCTATGACAGTACTTTTGAACAATTTAAAGTTATCGTCATATTTTTTTCGTGTGGTAAACATGTAGAGTGTCTAGTCAAATAAAGAGCATGTGCGGCACGTACTGCTTTCTTGTTCAATCAAAAGAAAAACGCGAGTGAAAGCCGTCGTATACTTGTGGAAACTTATGGTGACAATGTTCCAACTCAAGACGACTTGAAAGACAATGAACGCCCAGGTAAACCGAAAAAAATTGTAGACACAAAATTACAAGCATTGTTGTACGAATACGATACGCAAACTCAACAACAAATGGCAGAAAGGTTAAATGCACTGAGCTCCATATATAACTTGAGATCTGCCTTCCTATTCCCCAACATAATTTCCAGCGGTCAGCGCAGAAGGATATAGTGACGATAATTTTAGTTCGCGTTCGTGGCAAAACATGCATTCCCTTACATGATTAGGGAATCATTTATTAATTAGATAAGCATAGCTTAATTAGAGAATCATTTATTAATTAGATAAGCATAGCTTAATTAGAGAATCATTTATTAATTAGATAAGCATAGCTTAATTAGAGAATCATTTATTAATTAGATAAGCATAGCTTAATTAGAGAATCATTTATTAATTAGATAAGCATAGCTTAATTAGAGAATCATTTATTAATTAGATAAGCATAGCTTAATTAGAGAATCATTTATTAATTAGATAAGCATAGCTTAATTAGAGAAGCATAAATCAAGATAATAGTAAATGAGAACATTAGTATCTGACATTGACAACGCGGACTTTTTTTTTTACCTTTGCCTTGCAATCTTCTGACCGCTGACTCAGAACTCCTGTTATGTATGGAGCTCAGTCACTAAATATTGATTGCCGAACCATTTGTGATCGTCTGCATGCCATGGGAAAGATTCAGAAGGCAGGGAAATGAACACCACATCAGCTGAGAGAGACAAATGGAAAAACGAGAAACGGTGTGCGAAGTTTTTCTCATTATGAATTGAAGCGTTCCAAAAACGTTCTAAATTATGATTATATGGAATTGTTAAGGATAGAAATTTGAAATGACTGCTACCCTTAACGCGCAAATGTACACACAACACTGTTTTAAAAAATATCGAAATTTAAAAGGGTGTAGGAGAAAAGAACATTCTAAATTACGGTTTTTGTGATTCTGAAAGGACTAGAAACTTGAAATTTCGCATGACGATTACTTTTACTATAAAAATGTTCTCGAAGAACAGTTTCTAAAAAAATTCGTAATTTAAAAGGGTGCAGGAGAAAAAAATTCTGAATTACGATTTTGTGATTCTGAAAGGACTAAGCTTAAAATTTGGCATGGAAGGTCACATATAAGATATACATGATCGCTAAGAACAGCTTCTAAAAAATATCGAAATTTAAAAAGATTGAAATGAAGGAAAAGCGTTCTAAAAACGTTCTAAATTATGATTTCTATGGAATTGTTAAGGATAGAAATTTGAAATTTGACATAGCAGCTACATTTGAGACGCAAATAGAGTTGCAAAAAAAACGGTTTATTCCCAGGTTTATTTCCAATATACCCGGTTTATTCCCAAAACACCTAAAGACCTGTTTAAAAAGGACACCTAAGACCAGGTCTTAAAAGACCTGGTTTATTTCCAAAAAACCAAGTTTATTCCCAAGAAACCCGGTTTATTCCTAGGTTTAAAAACCGGGTTTTTTCTAGCCTTTGCAACTCTAGACGCAAATGCACACACGACACTGTTATTTTAAATGGAATTACAAATTGAAATTTAAAAGGGTGTAGGAGGAAAAAACATTCTAAATTACGATTTTTGTGATACTTGAAAGGACTAGAAATTTGAAATTTAGCATGACTTTTACATTTAAGATAAAAATGCGCTCTAAGAATGGTTTCTAAAAAAATCGAAATTTAAAAGTGTGAAATGAGCTGAAAGCATTCTTGCCCTCTGACTGACAAGCCCAAGTTAATACGTTCACTATGCTCCAGATTTCACTGCAATTACAAGCATTATTTAAATTAATATAATTCTACAGTTATAATGCAGTTTTAATATATTGAGTAATGATTGATACACTCAAGGATTACATTCATATATGTAATTAAGTTTTTTTATATAATTTTTGAATAATCGCCTTTATTTAGCATTTAAAATAAAATAGAGGAAAAAAACATTACAATTTTGCCCTTTTGCTGGAGAGTCAGGGGGTTAAAAACGTTCTAAATTATGATTTATTTCTACAGAATTAATAAGGAGATAAACTGGAAGTTTGACATAGCTGCTACTTTTAAGACGCAAATGCTCGCTTAGAACAGTTTCCTAAAAATTCTAAATTTAAAAGAGTGAAGGAGCAAAAAGAGTTCTAAAATAGCGATTAATGTCATAGAGTTGATATATAGAAGCTTGGAATTTGGCATGGTGGTTATACTTTTAATATGTAAATGCTCACTGACAACTTAAAAAAAAAAAACAATCGAAATTTAAAAGGATGAAATGACCGAAAAAATGTACTACAAACGTTTTAAATTACGATTTATTTGGAACTGTTGAGCCTATAATATTGAACTTTGCGTGGCTGTTACGTGTCAATTCTGTTCTGTCAATATGTCAATTTTGGCTCAGAACACTTTTATAAAAATTCGAAATTTAAAAAGGTGCAGGAGCAAAACATGTTATAAAATTGCGATTTATGCCATACAGTTAGTACAGAAGCTTGGAATTTGACATGGTGGAATTTGACATTTAAAATGTAAATGCTTGCTAACAACGGTTTCTGAAAAATTCGAAATTTTAATAATGAAATGAGCGGACAACGTTATAGATTACGATTTAAGTGGATTTATTCGAGTTAGAAACTTGAAATTTTGTATAGTGATTGCTTTTAAGATACAGATGAATAGTATAAACAGTTGATTAAAAATTTGAAATTTAAAGGTGTGAAATGAGTTGAAAACGCTTTTAATTGTGGTTTATTCAGAATTGTTAGGGACAAAAACTTAAAATTTCACATGTCTGATATGTTTAAGACATAAATGATCGTACAAAACAATTTTTACAAAATTCGAAATTTAAAAAGGTTGCAGAAGCAAAAAACGTTCTAAAATTACGATTTTTCTGATGGTGATGAGCTAGAAACTTTAAATTTAGCATGGTGGTTATTTTAAAGATGTAGGTTAAAAACGATTTCTAAAAATTCGAAATGATGAAATGAGCAGGAATTATTCTAAAAACCTTCTAAACTATGATTTATCCGAAATTGTTAGGGATAGAAACTTGAAATGGCTCTTATTACTTCAGAGACATTAATTGATCCACAGGACAGTTTTTAAAAATTTAGAATTTTTAAAGTGTGCAGGAATAAAATACATTCTAGGCAGCTTGGGTGCCAGTTTTATACTGTAAAATCAACAATTATTTTTTGCAGTGTAGAAGCTTGGAATTTGGCATGGCGATTAGATTTACGATGTAAATTCTCGCTAAGAACGGTTTTAAAAAATTCAAATTTATGAAAAATGAAATGAGTGGAAAACCTTCAAAATACATTCTAAATTACCATTTATTTGGAATTAATTTTAGTTTTTCTCATTCATTTAAGTCTCATTTTTCGCCTAATGCAGTATAAGAAAGAAGTTTACTCAAAATGGGGCTTGGTAATTTTTGAATTATTTGTGGCAGTAAATTTTCCTCTTATGAAAATAAGGGCACAAATACCACTTGGTATAATATAAATTTCAATAACTACGCGAGCAAAGTCGCTATTTTTGCTAGTTTATAATATTTTATTTATTTATTTATTTTATGAAGTGTTGATTTCGCTACGGCATATTAGCCAGAAACAATTGCTGAACTATTTATTTATAGTGCTTTAAGTGCAAACGGGTTAAAATTCAGCAATCGAACTGCATGCAATAGGATAGATTTTTTTTTAAATATCATGCTTGGAAATTATTTTAGAAATCATAAAAAGTTAGTAAATTGAGATACAGTTTTCAATTTGAAAGTAATTTTTTTCTCTGTTCCACAGTGTAAAAATTAAAATTATGCGATAAAAAGGGAATTAAATTTGCAAAAAAAGGGGAATTAAATTGGCGAAAAAAGGTAAATGAATTGCTTTGATTTTTGCTACCGCCGATATGACATCAGCGTTACTCACGGACATGTTTTTGCTTTATAATACAAATAGATTTTTAAATTTCGAATTATTCCGCACCCAAATTGATTTGGTCTGCTGAAGATTCACCCATACGTGATGCGTTAAGATTAAGCAAAAATTGTCGGTAGAATATGAATAAAAGTGTCTCCACAACTCCTAAGGAAAGGACATTAAATATTCAAAAATGAAATATGGAAGATCATTCCACTTTTGTAGAAGTTGATGGAGCATTCCCCAAGTTGTATTTGAGTCGTTTAGTAGTTTTTGGAATTCTTTTATCATGAAAACATAGGATGATTCTGAGATTGAAAATAAACTCACGCATGTTTCTTTAGGCAACTTATTTCACCCTGAGTGTAATAGAAAATTCTATGAATTTCTTACTCAGTTTCTATTTAAAGTAAATAAATAGAAAAACAAAACACAGAAAAGAGTGTTTTTTAATTTTAACATACGCACTAAAAGATACTAACATCTGGTTATTTTTAAATTAATTTTTTTAAATGACACAATTTTAAACTTAATTTTTAGCAGATGTAAGCATAAAATGTATGAGAAAATTATGGTGGTCCACAGAAAAATCTGGACATAATTGGGATTTTTATATTCTATCTTGTCTATACTAATAAAAGAAAGTTTCGCTCGGTCTGTATACGTGTGTCTGTGTGTCGGAGACGGTTAGCGAAATCCAGCTCACGTAGAAGTGTGAAAATTTGCATGAGTATAGTCCATGGCAGGTTCTGATGAACATGAGGCTCATATTTTTAATTTTTTAATAATTAGCCTAAACATCAATTAAGAACTCATGAAAAAAGCTATTTTTTTTTTCAAAAATCGGCAGACACGCCCGCGCATGCTCAGTCCCTGCTTTCACAAAGCCTAGAAGTGAAAAATCAGAAGCCTATTTATTTGGCCTTTTGTTTTAACTAGCCCATCACTCGAACTTTTTAAAATACGGGAAAACAGAGGAGATATTCTTAAAGTTTAAAGTTCGTACTTTTACGTCTTAAACGCGCAATCAATTAAAAAAAAAAATCGTTGTTAACCCCTTTGAAAAATGTTTTTCAAAAAGGGTCGTTTTCGAAGTTAACTTTTTCTTCCTTTTGGCGCCGCTTCCTCAAGAGTTCGATTTTAGAGGTATCGATAAACAAAAAATTTGTAATTAAAGCTGAGACCTTCTTCTTTTTGACGGTGCAATCAGTTTTAAAAAATACGAATTTTAATCCTTTCAAAAAATTCGCGCCCGCAAATCACTTTGTGCCTCACATAGACGATCTTTTTTTGTTTAACTCTAAAAGTAACTAAACTTCCGTATTTCCACACAATATTTTCAAAGCATGTCGGCTGACCAGATTTACATCACCTACAGAAATTTCGAAACGTTTTGATGAGTAAAAGTATCTAAAAAAAAAGAAAAATTTTTTAGAAATTTTTAGAAATTACGGGCTGTTTTGGCACGGCTTCGGCTCGTTTTTAACACTTTCCAACCTAGCTGAAAAGTGTTTATGACTTCAATTTGTCTACCGTCTGCACGTGCTCTAACTCCCGTAAATATGCTTCGATTGTCCTGAAATTTTTGTATGTTATTGTCGTTTACTATAGCATGTTCCCTATTTCAACAGAAGTGTGTAGCACTTATAGTTTTTTTTTACAATGACAATCAAAAGTATTCCGTTAGATTACAGTCAATGGGAAATAATCGTTTCAAGTTCATTTTGATGACGCTACGTCATTTAAATTATAATGAAATTGATATATAATTATGAAGCGTATTAAAACATCCTTTTTGTAGAATATGGGTTGCAAAGCATTTATTATTTACTTACAGGGTCAAACAAAAGAATTCTGTTACACATCGTTCTATGGGGAAAATCGTTTGCAGTGTAATTTAGTGATATTTCATTATTTGAAACACAATGAAAATTATATGCATTACTGAGGTGCACTATAAATTGCTCTCGTGTACATTGCGTTTATTTACAGGGACACACAAAAGATATTGGTTACAGTACATGTGCGATAATTACAGTCTATGTGTGATAAGTGTGTTTTCAACTTTGGTTTGCGTTTTTAAGAACTAATTTTTTTCGGGTGTTTATAAACTCGGTTGATCATATACAGGGCTACACAAGGGCATTCGTAAGTATTACAGACTATGGGAGTGAATTGCTATTGTGTTTACGCATTTTCTTGCTGAATTGTATTTAGTAAACTATAATAGAAGTTTGTGGAATATAAATAAATTCATATACAGGGCTAAGCAAAGATAAAGATACATTGTCGTTTACGGTTGATAATTGCTGTGAGTGAATTTTAAGTTCCCTTTTAGCTTAATTATGTTGTGTGTACAAAAGCCTTCAGATAATATACAGGGCTGTACAAAAGATTTCGAGGGCATTTTCATCAATTGGAGAAAATTGCTAAATGTGAATAACTATTCTAACTATTCTAACTAAACTAAATTTTATAATATTATATATCCACATCTATTGATCATATACAAGGCTGCACAAAATAATTTGACTATTTTTTTGACACTGGAAGGTAATTTCGAAAACTGATTTTTTCAATGTGTTATATTTTTTCTAAACTTTTTACTTACATATCTTCTTTCACCTTATTTAACGGTGAAGTTTCGTTACAGTTTTCTGGCTGTGTGGGAAAGTGTTTCATAATCTATGCTTGATGCATGATTTTTCGTTCTTGTTACTACTAAACATGCACATTTTTCCACAAAATTTTAAGGAGGGCTTGGATACAGTTATATTTATAACCCATTAACATTTCGGAGAGTTAGAACGATGAGAACTATTTTTTCGTTAGGTTAAACGATACACACACACGCAAAAAAAGCGAGACGGAAACATTTTTTGTACAACTAGATATCAATATTTTTTCACGAAATTTTTACACGGGCTGCAAAACCGTTAGATTTTTATAACGATAAAAATTTCTAAGAGTTCGGATACCAAGAACTATTTAAAAAAGAAAAAAACTATGAAACGTCCCTATGTGAAAAAAGCAAGAAAATGTTTCCTTATGAGCGCTTTTACCGCTAAATATCAACATTTTTTTCGCGAATTTTCCAAAATCTGTTACAAAATCGAGTTAAAGATATAAAAAAAATATAAATCTGAAGTTTATTTAGGTTATCATAACGGGTCCGGATAACGCCGGGCGGGTCATCTAGTTATTATTAAAATAAAAGTAATAATCTAAGAAATTTTTATATTTATGAAAATGTATTGTTGATTGAAAAAAAAAAAAAAGATTTTGTTTTCATCAACGTATGCATGCAAAAGACTTTCAGTTGTCCAGCAAAACTCCAGTACCAGTCTCAGCTTGAAAAAAAAAAAAAAAAAAGACTCTCCGTCATATAAAACATCATTGGAGTCCAAACTTCATGAACTTATTTCAAACATTCCGGTATATAATGTCGCAATCAAAACGTGTGTTACTTAAATAAGCTTGGATTATTTCGTACTAATGAAAGTAACTTTAATAATTTCGTTACAATTAAACAATCATTAAAGATTTTCCTTATGATTAAATAGGTATTTATGATTTTCTTATAATTAAACGAGCATTTATAATTTTGTCACATTAAACAGGTGCATTTAACATTAATAAAATGGAGGATCTTTAATCATTATTGTACAAATGTACAGGGGGGGGGGGGGGGGATATGGAAATACCTTCCGAAAGAAAGACTTTGCAAGGCGTTTCCATATTTTTGTCCATCCCTAGTATTTATATTTTTAAAAAAGTCATATTAGTAGTCCGCGGGAATTCAAATTACCAATTTAGTAGTCCATGAAGTCTAATTTTTCTAACTCTTAAAATTCTTTATTACTTTACGGAATTATATGTTTACCACGGTAATAATTTAATTTCTTTTTTTCAAATAAGGTACTTTTATAACATAGAAATAATGTTTTACAATCTCAGAAATCTTTTCTGCTTTATTAATTAATGTCTTATAAGCTTTCATTTCTATTGAAATCCGATGCTTGACGAAATATATTTGGACATGATTTGGAAGATTATTATTATTATTTTTTTTTTACTCTTAACGCATGAACGCCGTTTCAACAACCACTTTACGGTCAATCGTGCTTTAAGTGTTAAGTACTTAGTTACTATTTTAATTCCTCTTAAGAATCTGAAGAAAGAACGCAATAGGAAGAGAAATTGTACATTATAATGTCAATTATGTCCAGTATTATGTACAGTCAGTATATTAAAAAAAATTATACACCTCATAAAATTTAATCGCCAAATTGTCTCAGAGGAAAACGGAAATAACTATTAGGCTGGTAATTGTGTCTTATTTCAGATTATATTAAAACAAGAATGAAAAATCGTGTGTCAAGCATAGATTATGAAACATTTTCTAATACAATCAGAAGACTGTAACAAAACTTCACAGGTTAATAAGGTGAAAGAAAGATGGTATTTAAGTAAACAAATTGGAAAACAGGTAACACATTTGAAAACCCAATTTCAGCAATTTTCATTAACAGTCGAAAAAATATCCGAAATTTTTTGTGCAGCCTTGTATATGATCTATAGATTTGTATATATACTACACAGTATGCTAAAATTAAGTTAAGTTGTGAAACACATATAGCACAATTGAAAATTCCCTTTCAGCATTATCTGTCAATAAATCGAAATGTATACTCGAGATATTTTGTGCAGCCCTGTATATGACCTATAGAATTTATACACACAAAGTAATATGCAAAAAATTAGTTACATTTAAAAACGCGTACCACAACTGAAAACGGACTTCCGGCAATTATTGTTCATAGACAATCCTGCAACCGAATTTGTTGTGTGTCCCTGTAAATAAACGATAAATGCTTTGCACACGTTATTCTATATAAGCATCTTGTAGTGTACCTCAGTGAAATATATCAATTACAATATGTTTGAAATAGTGTAACATCATTAAAACAATCGCAAATGATTTTTCCCCATACACCGTAATGTTACAGAATTCTTTTGAGTGACAGGAACTACAAATGCTACACACTTCATTTTCAATACTGAACATGGTATAGTAAATATCAATAACATATATCAATTGTATATGCCAATCCAAGTATATTTTTGCGAGTTAGAGCACGGACAGACAAACCGAATTCATAAACACACTTCAACCATGTTGAAAAGTGTAAAAAAATAAGCTTAGGAGACAGTCTTTATACTGAAATTTTCAATACGAACACCCAATTTTGACAGCATATTCGAAACTTTCTGCAAATTTTTACCTTCAGATGGAAAACGGAAGTTATTCGCTGAAATAATTTAGGAATTATGAAGGCTTAACGTTTGAAACTCGTAATGTTAAATTTCTTTTTAATCGCAGCAAAGATTGCAACGTATGTAAGTTTTTAAAGCATAGCACAAAATCTACTTGTCGAAATGGGCTATAATTTGGATTCGCATTGTATATTTAAAGCTTCTATATTAGGAATCCATTTCTGTTAAAAAATTCGTAGTGTAGTACAATTCACATTTATTTTCGAAAATCACTTTCAACGTATAAACTTTTTCGGAATTAATTTTCTGAAAAATTTTGTAAAAAAGATCCAGAAAAAATGATGAATTCATCAACTTTTCTGGACCTTTTTTAGCTCACAGGCTATCAAAGTGCCCACCGGTTCTGTATGTACGTAAGTATGTACGTATGTATGTATGTACGTAACGCGATAACTCTTAATAGAAATAACCGTTTTGCTTCAATTTTTGTTTATAGGTTCATTGTGATAAGGCGCTTCCCTGATTAGTTTTGGGGGTTCATTGGTTAAGTATAAAGGGCGGAACGGGGACTAACCCCCTTAATTTAGATATATGGGTTTTTCATGCAGAATTTTCCGATTTTCTTCAAATCTTGTATATATATTCATTGTAATAAGGCGCTTCTCTGATTAGTTTTAGGGGTTCATTGGTTAAGCATAAAGGGGGAATGGGGGATGAGCCCCCTTAATATATTGTAGATTTCTTTATTTTTCGTGGGGCAAGAGTATAATGTACAATTAGTGTGAAAAACCTGTGAGCTCAATGCCCTCAGTTTAACTGGACAGTTTTTTTTATTATTTTCTTGGCTGAGTTGATGTTCTAGAGAGTTTTCCTCCAAAATAAATTTTCGTTCACGTCTGGCCAATTGGATGTGAATTTAGGAGCAAATATGTTAAATCGACAACTTTAGGGGATCATAGTTTAAAGTTCAAAATCTCTTTCATGTAAGCCAACTACTACCAGGGCATTGGTATATTTATGGATTGCAAGATAAGCATCGTTACTTTTGCTAATAAATAATTGTTACGGCATTTTAGTTTTAATAGTTTTAGCCACAATATAACCCAGTCTTCCAAACAGCGTTTCTGAATATTGACACAGTCCCTAAACATAGTTTAACTCACATGTAACATGTCTTTTTCAAGATAGAGCGATAAAAAAAAATTCTATGTAGAGTGCATGAAAGATGTTAAATCAAATGAAAGGGGGAAAATAGCGGTTTGTATTGAGATTTTCAAAGTTCATATGAAATAAATATGTATTTGACTACAAAGAAATTAACTTACAACAGTAATATAGTAAATGATAAAGTAAATAAACTATATTCAGTGAATTTTAGAGCGATACTTGTGAATTGCATTCATTTTTTTTTTCCGCACTGTTCATTGGGATCATAGATGGTGGAAAGTGGTGAAAAAACGTGCTCATTCAAAAAGAGTTGCGATAAAGCAAAAAGAGAAGAGAAAAAACAAAAAGCTCTTATTATCGTTTTATGCTTTGACGCTAAATAATCAGCGACGTTTTTATGAGAGGTCCATTCATTTTTCTTGACATTGTTCTTTTTTAAAAAAACTGGCCGATTTGATGCTACAATGATTTTTATAACTGGTTCCGAAACTTTTACATTTCGGAATTTATTCGAGATGAATAGCGTTTTCTTTACGTTCCTTTTGTACCGAATGAACTGGTGACCTACATTCTCCACGTGATGTCGCGTGATATTTAAAATCCAGTCGCAGTGCTGAAGAAATTAAGAGGGAAGCAACCGAGTTTTTTCGCTCATTGAATCCTGTGTGATTTATGACACAAAACGTATTGAATTAGGGATGAATCATACCTGAAAACCTTTCGGTCATATAATACAATGGCCTCTGAATATAAATATATAGAAACAAGTATTCTTTTCTAATGCACTAAAATTGAAACCTCTGACTACAGAAGAAATTTTGAAATTAAAAAGCAAAGAGTTCATTTTTGAAAATTTCAGCGCACTTTTTTTTTTATTATTATTAGTGGCACAGCCTGGTGAAGTTTGCAGATTTTAGAATTTTCCTGAATTTAGTACGAAGGGTTTACATTCTTTAAAAAATAACATACATTAAAAGTTGTTTTCTATGAAAAATAAATTAAAGTTTTATCTTAGAGGACCTGATAAAATGTCAACCTGATAAAATGGACCACCGGTTATCAACCGACGTGTCTAACCGGATCTGGTACACAATTCCGAAGCAAAACTCTATTTAGTTCCTGGAGCCAAAATTTTTGTGCTTTTCTACCGATCGCCTGTGCATAGACAGTGATGACTGGCATAGCTGATGAAGTGCCTATTCGATCTGGTGCGGGCCAGCGCCCGCATTACCCACGCTGCAAGCTCTTCCATGTTCTATGAAATGTTCAGTCAAGTTCTATTAAGATTTTGCAAATTAACTTATATTCTTATTTATTTTAATATACTTCACTCCATACTATAAGATTTACTTCGCAATGAGATTTAGAGCAATAAAGTTGTATTTCTTTGAAGTTTATTTTCAAAGCCCGTACCTCTTTCTTAGAGTATGCGGGAATATTGTGAAAATGATCTCCCATCTTCAGATAAATTTAATACTTTCAGAAAGTATGAACGTTATCTGAAAGTATATTAAACTTTATGTGTTTAACTTCTGGAGAAAAAATTCATCAGAAGAAAAAAGATTACAATATAAAATTCAGTATAAATATTTGAGCTAGTGTATAGTGACAGCGTGTAATCTAGATTAAAATCTTGCAGAAATTTCACAAATTTTAGATTTATGTTACATAAAGTTGGAAGATACATCCACATACTAAGGCTTACACATTATCTGGACAGAATATAATGGCATTTGTTTTAAGTGTACGTCAGAAAATTTAAATTTTACAGAAGAGGAGGAGTTAGAAATAAGAAATGGCAGAGGATAAAACTAGTCGTTGGGGGCCACCGTAATACTTACCCATCATGGATATGCATAATGTAAAATATTAAAATAAAAATGTGTAAACTACTTATAAAATGCATAGCAATTCAAATAAAATCGTGGCTTGATGACTGAATTGCTTGAAAGAGGTTTTTCCTTATAACTCCAAAAATAATAATCCTATTAACTAGCGGTTTATTGAATCCGATTAAGCGTCAAATTTCCAATTAAAATATATATTTAAAGTGAAATTTGAATGAAATACAGGGTCATGAAAAATCGAAAAGTGTGGAAAATAGGATTCCAAATATCTCGGCAACTAATTATCCGATCGACTTCATGCTTTATGTAAAATTTATGTTTTTTTATTGTCTTTTATATTCATTTCTTAAAATAAACAATTTCGAAAATTTTTATATACTTTTTATCAGAACGAATATTTCGAGAGTCCGAAAAAAATAGTTCGGTTAATCGAGGTTATTGAAATGAAATAGGCTTTTTCCCATTATTACATACTAAGTACATACCAAATTGCAAGTCTCTATCTCAATTTTTTCGGGAGATAGAGCGTTTACAGACACACACACACAGACGGACGGCAAAATTTTCTCTCTAAAAATATGTTTTTCGGAATCTCCAGTGTCTGAAACGTGTAAATCCGTCAATTTTTTTTTTTTCGATTTTCAAAACGATTACAAGACTTACCCTATACTACGTATGATGGGTAAGTAAAAACATCAATGTATAATACAGCCCCCCCCCCCCCCAAAAAAAAAAAAAAAAAAGATTTAAGAGTATGTCTTTCCGAAAATTCTTTCTTGAAATAAAAAGCTAATCTTTTTTTTCTTTCCTTTCTCCAATCAATCTCGGAAAACTCATTAAAGGCTAATGCATATGAAAAAAAGAAATAAGTTTAAAAAAAATTTATTATTGCCAAATTCCAATAATTTCATGTGACAATTTTCTTTGCTTTTTTGGCTCTGATGGAACATTTTATTTGCATTAGTTAAAAAATAAACAAGAACGAAAAATCATGCGTCAAGCATAGATTATGAAACACGAGCAGGGAAGACCAAGCTATGCTCGGCCAAAATTAGATTTGAGTTCAAATATCATGACCCATGACCAAAATGACCCTAATCAAATTTTCTCGAACATGTGACCAAACCCAATTGTCTTCTCGTGCTCGAAACCCGTAGGCTATAAAATTTAGTCAAAATAGTCTGAGTCGTTTTTAAGATAAAAATAGCTTGACCCATATTGACCCATGACCAAAATGACTCGCTAATCGAAATTTCTCGAACATGTGACCTAGCCCAATAGTCTTCTCGTTCCCCAAAACTGTAAATTACTAAATTTAGTTCAAATTCTCTGAGCCGTTTTTAAGATGAAAATAACTTGACCCATAATGACCCATTACCAAACTGACCCACTAATCGAATTTTATCGAACATGTGACCTAGCCGAACAGTCTTTTCGTGCCCGTAAACCATAGGATGCAAAATTTAGTCCAAATAGTCTGAGCCGTTTTTAGATCAAATTAGCTTGACCCACAGTGACCCCAAAATGACCCACTAATCAAATTTTCTCGGACATGTGACCTAACCTAATGATTTTCTCGTGCCCGAAACTCGTAGGATACAAAATATAATCAAAATCGTTAGAGCCGTCTTTTAGATAAAATTAACTGGACCCGCGTTAACCCAAAAGTGACCCACTAATAGAAAGTTCTCGAACATCTGACTCAGCCCAATAGTCTTCTCGTGCCGGAAAATGGTAGGATACAAAATTTAATCAAAATCGTTTGAACTCTTTTTTAGATAAAATTAGCTTGACCCTGACACATGGTAACCCAAAATGACCCATTAATCGAATTTTCTCGGACATGTGACCTAGCCCAATGGTTTTCGCGTGCCCCAAAATGGTAGAATACAAAATTTTGTTAAAATCGTTAGAGCCGTTTTTAAGATAAAATTTGCATAACCACGCAGACACAAGATTTGCTTGTATTAGAATATATGATGATTTTCCAACACATCCACAAAACTAACGAAACTTCCAGGTTAAAAAAGGTAAAAGAAGATATGTAACTAAACAGTTTAGAAAACATATACCACATTGAAAAATAGTTTTCGAAATTACCTTCCATTGTAAAAAAAGTAGTCTAATTATTTTGTGTAACCCTGTATATGATAAGTAGATTTGGATATATAATACATAACATAAATTTAGTTCAGTTAGAAAATTCACATTTAACAATTTTCGCCAATCGATGGAAATGCACTCGAAATCTCTTGTACAGTCCTGTATATTATCTAAACACTTTTGTACACACCACATATTAAGCTAAAATTTAATTCAGGTAAAAAACATATAACGCAACTTAAAACTCACTTCCAGCAATTACCAACCGTAAACGACAATATATTTTGTTCTTTGCGTAGCCCTGTACATGAATTTATTTATATTCCACAAACTTATATTAGTCTACTAAATTGAGCAGGAAAATGCGTAATACAATTAAAATCTACCCTTAAGCAATTCACCTCCCTAGTCTGTATTACTTGCGAATTCCGTAGCCCTGTATATGTGATCAACCTAATTTATATTATACACACCATGTAATATGAAAAAATTTAGTTAAACTTAATTATGCAAACAAAACTTGTAAACGCACTTATCACACATAGACTGTAATTATCGCACGTATATTGTAACCGATATATTTTGTGTGTCCTTGTAAATGAACGATAAACGCAATACACACCATAATTTTAAGTGAGCCATTTATAGTGCACCTCAGTAATGCATATAATTTTCATTATCTTTGAATTAGTGAAACATCATTAAATTAAACTGCAAACGATTTTTCCTTTAGAACAATGTGTAACAGAATTCTTTTATTTGACCCTGTAAATGAATAATAAAGGCTTTGTACCCCATATTCTATAAACAACATGTTTTAATGCCCTTTATAATTATATATCAATTTCATCATGTTTCAAATAGCGTTTTTTCATCAAAATGCCCTTGAAACGAAACCATTGACTGTTGTAATGTAGCGGAATATTTTTGACTGTCTCTGTAAAAAAACTATAAGTACTACACACTTTATGTGCAATAGGGAACATGCTGTAATAAACGACAACAACATACAAAAATTTCAGGGCAATCCGAGTATATTTACGCGAGTTAGAGCACGGGCAGACGGCAGACAAACCGAAGTCAAACACTTTTCAACTAGTTTGGAAAGTGTTAAAAATGGTTACTTTTCCGTTATGCCAACACCATGCCAAAATGTACGCTATTGTTCCATTTATTTTAACCCTAACCGTGCAAAGGCTTTTTAGTGCAAACCGTGCCAAACATTGAGACTCGCTATTTATTAAACATAAATCTTTCTTTTTTTTTCTTTATATATATATATATATATATATATATATATATATATATATATATATATATATATATATATATATATATATATATATATGTAATTGCATCTACGAAAAACATCTTAATTTGTTATTTTTCAAATTTAAATCATT
Source organism: Maratus michaelseni (assembly GCA_963931845.1). Lineage (NCBI taxonomy): Eukaryota > Metazoa > Arthropoda > Arachnida > Araneae > Salticidae > Maratus > Maratus michaelseni. Next base: position 327,437,067 of record OZ007594.1, read on the forward strand.
TTTTATTAACAGACATTTACAATTCCATGCCTGCAGTTTAAAATGAGTTTTAATTTATTATTTTATTGTATAATATTTATTTGTTCTTTTATTTCAACTATATTTATGTTGATTTAATAAAATAGATTGCGAAAGTCTGTAATTTTCAAATGATTTTTTAAATGATCACTTTTGCACCAAGAATTTTCATTTTTTTTTTTCAAATGTTTCGTTTAGCGCCAACTATTACGCTTGGCAACAATGGTGTTGGTATATCGGAAAAGTACCAAAAAACGTTTCATATGCTATTTTTTATCATAAATTTAGTGTCAACCAGCGGAATCATGGGTTAAGAGAGCTTTGAGATGAAAAATGCAGAGAAAAGATCGAAATAGAGTATGAATTACGCTCTGAAACAATATATCTTCTTACTCCCACAATCTTCTCTTTATCTGAAATTAATTCAACTTCAAATAATTTTTTAGTTAATTAAAAAATGTTCATTAATTTCAAAATTATGTCCTAGTTACTTAGTGAATTTCCAGACCAGTGATAGTGCTTTAAAAAAAGAGAAACGTTACTCTACATATAATTACTTATAACGTTAATTAAAACTATTTACGAATCATTTTAAATGGTGAAAGATATTTTACTTGGCTATAAAAATAACAAAACTGTATTTCCACGTCTTAGATAAACAGCAGACATATGGGTAAAGTAATTAGTTAAATATGTTACAGCAGAAATCAAATTTATTTCATTAGAATATTCGTTAATTATCATGATTAAAGATATGTGGAAAAAACCTAAATATTTTTTCTAGTTTCTAAAAGTACAAATTAATTTGCGTAACAAATAATAAAGAGAAGTACAAAACTGATAGATTAATAATTAAATACAAATAATGAGAAAGATAGGAATTTCAACTAAATAATTAATCTAAAAGATAAATACATCATTTACAAACAGTATAAAAAAAGATAATGTTATTTTTATGACAGCTCCAAAATGACGTATGCAGTTAATGTTAGATCGATCGTTTTTATTTCACACAACATTTCTGCTGGTGTAACTCTCCTCCCCCCCCCCCCCCAACCTCACCATCACATATTTTTGAAAGAATTTTTATTCAAAATGTTAGCAAGGGAAATGCCAGCATAATATTTGCATGAAAAATAAGTATACATTCTTTTTCATGTCAATATCGATTTTCACTTTCATTGCTTCATACCATGAGGACATTTAATTTGCAATCAAAGTCACAGACTTAGTCGAGTCAGTTTAATTTGAATTTGCTAAACAGAATAAAACTTTAATATAGTTGTACCCGCCTACTGGAATAATAATTTTGCTACAACAATTAATTCTATTAAGAGGGATATTATTTTTTAGATAATTAATTTAAATTGAGTAAATATATATTATGTATAATCACCATCATTTAAACCGCAATAAATTACGATGTACGTTTCGGAACAAAAAAATCAGCTCTGTTCTTCCTCCGATAGGTAAAAAAAAAAATCACGTGCATGAAGAAAGTGTAAACCTGAAAGGCAAGAAATATGGAGTATGCGTAAAAGGAAAAACACTATTGGGTGGTATAGGTATAGAGTCGATGCACCTGTAAAGTAGACTTGCGCCCATTAGGCGTCCCCTTTTTTTAGACGAATGTAATTGCTACTCTGCCGCTGATAGTTCTAAATTTTTATTAAAAACTAATGACTAGTGTGATTTTTACACTTAGTCACAATACACAGTTTTGTTATTTATAATAATGATTATTAATCGAGATTTAACTGCATCTAGAATTGATAAACATAGTGAATATTCATTTTGGTATAAAGTAGGCTGCAGTAAAGTATTACGGTGGGAAAAAAAAAAAAAACTTGCTTGGTATTGTTGAAACAAATAAGTGATACATCGACTAACGAAGATAATTCTTTCCGGAATTGAATCCGTTAGTAGAAATCTTCGTTAAACCGAAATGTGATTAAAACGCAACGCGGCTGCGTTCTGTAAACGCGTGCTTCCAGTACAATATTCGTTAGCCGGATCAGAAACAAGTGGTTAAGTATGATCGAAGATAGCACAAAGGGTTTCGTTTGATAACACTTCTTTTCAAAACACTCTATCCTTTAATTAATAAATCCAAATAATTAATTTATAATTATTCTTATAATTTTTCAATACACTTTATCAATAAGAACATAGATGGCAGCACCATTATAATAAAATCATAACAAGAGGAAGCTATTTTTAAATCAAATTAAAAATATTCAAGAACTGCTTTTCAGACAATTGTAACAGCATATGTTTGTACATCTGAAAATCATATTTAAATTATATGATTTAATTTTAGCTTAGAAGAAAAAAAAACCCCTTTAAAATGGCAAAAAATTACGAAAGTTCTTTTAATTAAATTCATCGGACAAAGAAATGCAAAAATCGAAAATTTCAAATTCCGTCGTCCAGAATAGAACCCGGAACCTTTCGATTGGTAGGAAAACGCTCTACCACTGAACCATCTAGCCTTCGCAAAAAATTCTCTTTCAAGATCTAAGGAAATCGCAGAAATGGGCTGTTGGCATTAAATTAATTCATTTAATTAAAATAATATAAGGCTTTTCACAATTTTACGGTTTGTCGTGTGACAGGAGGTATTCAGCTGAAAGTATGCAAAGTTTCAAGTCTCTAACTTAACAATTTCAGAGTACGAACTCTGTGACGGACAGACAAACAAAATAGTGAGACGAATAAGGTTTCGTCAGATGAACGAAACCCTAAAAACAGCGAAAAACACTTCCGATAATCAAAAATATTCGTTAGAAGCTGATATAACTAAGTCATATTAGTTATACATAAACTAAACAGTACTCGTCAAAACTTGACGATAACAACTTAAACGTTCCACAGAAAAAAACAGTTCATAACATCATCAAAATGTCAGAAATTTTTATATATTTGTTAGGAAATAAAAACCTCTCATTTTATAACATGGGGATCGGCTGCATATTAACTGTCGCTACACGGATACAGACATTTCCCAGAGAATCCAATTTTCAAAAAAAAAAAAAAAAAAAGAACAACTCCAAGGTGTTTTTCTTAAAAGAAGTTCCAAATAAAGAAATTTTTGAAGTTAAAATTTTATTGGTTTCCCCAAATATAAACATTTAAGCTTCTACGTTAGAACACCAATCGATGATACCGCAGTTTTTAATATAATATTTTCCCTTCATTTTATTTTTTAACGGAAAATAATCACCTTCTCTTCTCAATATATATCTTATCGATCAATTGTAATACAACTTTCCAAAAAATTGTAGATTATTTCAATTTATTTAATGGATAATTACACGATAAGGCTTTTAATTTAAAATTTTAAATACAAAAGCATTAATTAAATAAAGATCGGGGATGATAAATTTTACTAAATAATAATGAAGAACAAATTCCATAATTTTTCCTCCTGAAATAAAAATATAATTTACATTATTGAACTGATTTATCAGAACACTAACAATATCTGAGAAACTTCTTATGTTAGGAGCGGAGGTTCGAACTTCGAAACCACCCATTCTGGTTCCCCAGTGAACCAGAATTTCTCTTTCTGGCGCCTTAGACCCCACACCCAATCGACTCCACTCACCGTTCCTTTGAAATGAAAACCGTTCAAAACTGGTTTCCCAATGAGTTTAGTGACAGAAAAGCGCCCTAAAACGCTCATTGCGCTTGCTCAGATTAGCCGAAATCGGTCTTTAAAAATTCACTTTGCCCTTTGCGATTTAAATATAATAGATTGTGATTATTTTATTTATTTATTTATTTTTATAGAACTTTTATTACATGCTTACAGTAAACTCTGTTTACGGGGGATTCTGTGTAAGACGGAAGTCTGTCTAACGCGGGAAGATTTCAAAGTTCCGGAAAACGATTTTAAATACAGTAAAATCTGCATAAGACGGCGTACTGCCTACGACGGAAAATTTTCTTGGTTCCGATCGATTCAGCCTTAGATAAAGTTTACTGTGGTAATTTTGAGATATTTCCGACTAAACTTTTTTCCCACCCGTATCACATTTGACGGACTTCAAAGTAATTTTTATTTTTAAAAAAATGCAGCTGGACCAACATCTATACGTGGTAGTTAAAACGTAATTTTCAAGTATCATAAATTCATCTTGCAGTTAAACGGGGCCATGATTTCAACTCAAGATAAAAAAGAAAACATTTGATTATAGTACCTCTATCAACGATTGGTTAAAAAGACATAATCTTATTTAAATATCATGCTTCAAGGTTAGTATGGAACGAAAGTATAAAAATGTATGTGATCCGCCTCGTATTACTTACCGAGGAAACAAACATGAAGACAGACCATTTTAAACTTTTCTGTATAAGATCTACTGTAGTTCTATATAATTATAGGAGATCTCCATCGGCCTTCGCAATCCAACAAAAGTCGATATACTTTCTTTTCGTAACCTACATTTTCAGAGAAACGAAGGAGGTCCCGATGTATATTCAGCTTTATATATATATATATCATTAACTGACAGTTTATTTCAGGACGAAAGAAAAATATAGTTATTTTAATGTCATTTGAAAAGGAAGGAATGTTTATTTTGATTATCCTGATACTAGAAAAAAAAATCATGATTTTTCTCTGTTGAGTTTCCGAAGTGACGGTTTAGTTCAATTTATTTACCTTAACCCTTTGTATCACCGTGTTGCATATCTGCAACATATCCAAAAGTCAATGTTACTTATACAGTGGGCTTTAAAAGAAGATTTTATTTATTGCTCCTATCTTCCAACATATTAGTTAATATAAATTGTTCATAGAATTCTCAACAGATGGCGATACCGAGTTAATTTTACATGCCAAATTTTTATTTATCATTTGAGCAGTTTCGCATTGTACTAGCTAAAATGAACTTTGTAAATTTTGAAAAATTAAATAGCTGGAGACGTTCATTTTTTTTTTTTAGGGTAAGTCCCAAAACTTTACAATTTTGTATTAGAAAATTGACAATATGAGAAGTATGTAATTTTCTGTTTGTTCCGGACATGAAAAAAGCACATTTTAGGCAATATATTTTTTTATTTTTATGTTCTTTTTTTCTTTTTTACATGCTTAAGATGATTTAATCTAACATCTGAGTAAATATTTTTGAAATCGGAGTTGTAGAGTTACAAAGTGTTAAATATGAAATATCTAATAAAATGTATAGGTAACGCTGTTGTATAGAGATTTGTTTTTCTTCATATTGCAATAGTTAAAACAGCATTGAAAATAGGGTTGGGTTGATTATTGACGGCCAATTATCTACACTAGGGATATCAGCATTGAAAAATATTAAACGTCTATAAATATTCTAGACATTTAATAATCAGCGAGCATAATTTATTTTTAACATTAAATAGGTGTTTCCGAAATATCTTGTCAAATAAAAAATAAAGAAACACCCTTCAAGAACAGTATACCGAAAAAACGAAGTTAAAAATATTAATTTTCTGAGGATAAATTTGAAAATACGGATGCATTCCAATGCCATAGGTTTAAACATTGGAGGGGGGGGGGGGGGAGGGTTACCGTCTGACTGATAACAAGCTTAAGAGACTACTTCACTCACGCGAAAACATCCGCTGGTTAATGCATGGGAGGATCCTACGGGAGGAATTTTTTTTTTTTTATATTTCGTTTGCATTTCAATATTTTTAAGTGATTTTTTTTCATTGTACATTTCAGGTCGATCTCTACAAAGGTCGTTTTTACTTTTTCAATTTTGCTTGCAGCGTTTTTTTTTTTTTTTTTTTTTTTTTTTAAATATGAGGATACTTTAACTTTTTAAACCGGTTCCGAAAGTGAAAGTATCTTAATAATAATTTAAAAAAAAACCTGCAAACAAAAACGAAAAGTAGAAAAAAAAGTCTTTGTAGAGATCGACCCTTAGCGCCTTTGCATTGAAAAAAAAAAGGGAAGAAAGAAAGAAAAAAGAAAACAAAAAGAAAGAAAAAAGAAAAAATCATTTTAAAATATTGAAATGCAAATGAGATATCTAAAAAAAATTCTCCCCTAGGATTAACAGTAGCGAGCGGGCGTTTTCGCGTGAGTGAAGTAGCTTCTAAACAATCGCCATATTGGATAAAATATTCCTTTTTTGAGTCATTCCTGTTATTTAGTAGATTAAGGGTTTGCCAGTTTTACACGAAATTTTACCATCTTGTGTAGTAAATTAACGTGCTCAAAATGATCTAAAATTTTGATCTTCAGTTAATATTTTAAAAGTATGTTAGCTTATATTTTTAAATTGTGCCTGAATTTGCGACTTTTATGCATATGTATTTTTTATTAATGAAAGACTACTAGTATTGCTTCAATAATATATCATTTTAATTGGACATTATTTTTCCCAAAGTATTTACAAAATAAATACGGCAATTTGAAAAAAAAAAAAATAATAATAATTAAAATTTATGTGTTATCAAACATTTCAGCGCATCAAACATTATATTACATAAAAATAACCTTAGGTATAAAGTGTATCTCTTTATGACAAAACGGGCAAAAATTAAATATACATAATAATGATAAGTATAATCCGTGAGAATACGGATATACAGTCGACGCTCGTTATAGCGACCACCCATTATCGAGACCATTCCATTATAAAGACCTATTCAAAATGTCCCAAAATATATCCCATTTATGCTACGTTATTTTTACATCCAATATAACGATCGGTCTGCTGCTTTTTTTCCCAATATAGCGACCGAATTGTCCTGTTCTTCAGATTTTTTTTCAGATATAAAATTGCCATTTTCTTTCCTCATGATTGACTGATGTATACTGTGTGGAAAATCACATTATTTGTCGCTATTCTATACAAAAAGAAAATGAATAATCGAATGCAGAAAGTATGCAGTCACCACAGATACCTAATGTAAAAACGTTTCACATGCTATTGACACTTTAAAACATTTTTTTGAAAGACAAGAGATGGAAAATTTTGTTTTAAGAAAATATCAAATGCACAAAAAGCAAACAACAGTTTCAAATTATTTAATAAAAGATTATTATATAATAGAAATATTAAAACGTAAGAAACTTCTTTTTTTTTCGGGGGGGAGGGGGGATTAACATTTACGCTAAATTTTAGTTTAGAAATAGGTCATCATTCTTTTATTTTATTTTTTATTTTTTACTGTCACTGTTTATATGATACAAAAGTAAATAAAAATTTGTAACAATATTGTATTGGAGACTTTCTTTGAAAACTTAATTATTTTGCATCTGATTAGAGTTTATTATTTTTTCGTTCACTTTCGTTATAGCGACCTTCCATTATAACGACCATTTTCTTTGGCACATGATGGGTCGTTATAACGAGCGTCGACTGTATGACTTTGTATAAGCTTCCAAATGCTTATACAAATTATTGTCCAACTTTTTATTAATGACAAAATAAATAAAAATGAAATACAGTCAGAGCTTTATTTAACAAAGTCGCTAAATTCAGCGAAACAATTCATTATATGGAAAATTTGTTAAATAGAGATTTTACCTTTTAAAGTACTTTAAGCTACATAAAGACAAATTTTTAAATTTATGAACACTAAATCTCGTATAAAAAAGTAATTCAGCACATATATATATATAGTTATCCCAGAGATGTAAAACGACCAAGAAGACGACCTCAAGTAAGATGGAGTGACGAAATCAGAAAAGTGGCCGGTGTTAATTGGATGACTAAAGCACTAGACAGGCAACAATGGAAAAATCTGGGGGAGACCTACATCCAGCAGTGGATTGAAAACGGTTGATGATGATGATGATGATGATGATGATGATGATATATATATATATATATATATATATATATATATATATATATATATATATATATATATATATATATATATAAATTATATATTATATGTGCTCGTTTCAGTTATTTTATTCAGCAAAAAATATTTTAGAAAAAATAACAATAAAACAAGGTTATATATCCATAGTCTTTTCAGTTTAAGAAAATAAATAAAAATGAAATACAGTCAGAGCTTTATTTAACGAAGTCGCTAAATCCAGCAAAACAACAATATATTTAACAATAGCAATATATTAATATATTATATATGAACAGCAAACATATTTAAAATTAATCAATCAATTTTTTTTATATTACCGGATTTATTATAGCAGAATAATTGTAAGCATACATTATCAAATACGTCCTTCAATTTAATTGTACAGAAAAAGTCAAGTTAACTTCGACTGAGTCTTTTGTTCGAAAAAAATTCTTTCTCCCATAAATCACCTCGCATCTTTGAAATACTGTAAAAACCTCCTCAGGCGTCATAAAATGTGTAAAAAGAAAGAATAAAGTTGAAATGTCCAGAAATATTTTGAAAAAAAAGGGAAAAAAACATAGATCATAAGAAATAGTTCGTTAAATAGAGAATGCACTTCGCTATTTGGAGGTTATTTTACAAGGAAATTCGTAAAATGCTCTTTGTTTCATGGAAAAGTTCGTAAAACAGAAATTCGCAAAATAGAAAAATTCGTTAAATAGACGTCCGACTGCATATTTAAGATAATATTACCAGTTAAAAATACCCTCAAAATAAAACGTTTTCGCTCGCACGTGCGAATCAGATGAAATTTTTAATATGTATAGAATCTCATCCCAAAATGATCTTTAAAGAAAATATTATATATATCCAGAAATCGTTGCTTTACAGGATCACATTAAAAACCTACAATAATCTATCGTTTGAAACTACTTTTAAATAACGTTTTAATATTTTATCCGCTACATTTTTCTTCCCTTAAATATTTTTACAGTAGCATGTTTACACAATGTTTGTCATAAAATGTAGTGAAATATTTATTGAAATGCTAATGTTATATGAGAATTTTTGTTAAATAATTCTACTTTAATCTGCAATTATATTTTTACGATAATAGAAAATATTTAATATTAAAAATATACTGAAGCAAGCATTTTTCGAGTCGCATCCTGTAAGATATTGAAGTTTTTTTTTTTTTTTTTAATCAATAAAAGGACATTTATTTTGTACGTAAGGAAATAATTGTTCAGCTGAAACAGGAAGATTGGTTGTTTGGAGAGAGATCTCTCAATCAAACATAAAACAAACACATGCACAAACAAAAATATAAATATCTTGACATTTCCCTTTCTCACAAAGATAATGAAGGCAAGCATAAAGAAAAAAACTTAATAGTTTTCTTTTTTGTACAAGGACGCGTTATATGTCTAATAAATACAGAAAGAACAGGGAATGACGATTTCTTTTCAAGAAAGAAGATTGAAGGTCGATGGTTCTGCACCATTAGCTGCTACCATTAGTAGCTATCTTTGGTAAAGCTCTCATTTTTCACTTTATGTGTTCAACACTTTTTTTTTTTTTTTCAATCCAAACAAATTTATTACTATTTATCCACCCACTATTAACTTTTTTTACTGTCCTCGAGTTGAAAAAAAAATTATCTTTGTAACAACAGCAGTAAAACTAAAAAGATTTTGGACAAGAATCTTTTTATTTTATTAAGTATGTCTTGAAGATTTATTTTTCATTAAATTTCCATTTATTACATTTAAGTGCATAATGTAAATGTTATTGAAATATAAAAATCATTACAGCGTTCAAAAAAAAAAAAAAAAAAAAAAAATCCAAAAATTTAAAGTTATTTTTATTTGTGGGAGTTTTTCATTGCAATATTTGAGCAAACTGTGAATTTGAAATTTGAAAAAAAAAATTTTGTTTCAGATATATTTATTATATTATTTATTTGTTCCTTAAAATATTTGCTTCTGAATTTTTCAAAAATTTCAATATGGACATTTATATCTTAATCAAGAGAAAGAATTTTTTCAACTAGATAAATTATCTTCAAGGTTATAGTTCAGCAGGAAGAGCATTGGCACGGCAAGCCATAGACCCAAGTTCGAATCCTGGCCTGGATTTTTTTTCGCTCTGTTAGAATAAATGTCACTTATGCTACTCCAACCTTGAAGATAAACATTTATGTTTTTCAAAGGCAATTGAAAACGTTAATTAGGCATTTTTTTGTTTCACTATTGGATGAAAAAACAGTATTCAAATGTTTACATTCGATCAAGCAAAAATTTTAATTATGTACTATATATTTTTTTCAAGATGTAACATTAAAAAATCTGACGGTCCTAACAACTTTAAATTTTTATACAATATAGTCAAAATATTTTCCCAAAGTTTGAAAAATGTTAAATTAGCGGATTTTTTAAATGAATATTTGAGTTGGATTATTAAAATGGAAAATTTTTCTACCAAAATGAATATATTTCGACACTGCACAATTACATGACAAATTTCATATTAATTATTATGATAAAGGAATGATACATTTATAACTGTAAGAAATGCTCTGCGTCATGCAATAGATTAATTTTCTAAAAGGTACAAAATCTGTATCAAGGCCGTAGGCGGGTATTTTGAAGTTACTTAACAAATTATTGCTTTCTGGATTACTAATTAGGTAATGAAATTACATAAAAAAGCAGGAGAACGGCTTCTAAATCGAGACGGAGTTCTATCTGGAGTTCGCATAAGATTTGAATTCATTAAGTTTTTCACTCATAAGTCGGGGTTGCTTCGTAAAAAAATACAACGCGATTATTTGATTGAAAAGTAATTAGATAAATTTACTGTTTCATTAACCATATAAACTCGGAATAAAGTATCGGTGCGACCACTTATAAGTTGTGGTGCAGTAAATGACCAGACTACATTAATTAATTAGGACTTAAATATGTCCGGGAGGAATTAAAATATGTAAACCATTTTGGAATAAAAGTCCAAAAATCGAAAATTTTCACTGCACTGTACATACATTTTTTCATTTTATTAACCAACAAAAATTATAAGAAAAGGTAATTGCTCTAATTCCTTCTGCATTTCTTAATACAGAATTTCTCAACAAGAGAAGTTTAATTACATGTCATGCGACTATTATTAAAATAGAGTATTTGCATATGTAAATAACAATAAATAAGTATAATTATCTATTAATTTTATTAAGAAATCTATAAAATGTGTATAAATTAACTTTCGGAAACATATTTAAAACATTTGCATGTAGTTTATGGCCTTTCTTAATTTTCCCAGTGTCCTCGGTTATGTCGCTCCTTCGGATATATCGCCCATTAGGTGCGATGTAACGAAGATCTGCTGTAATATTTAACCTAATTGTTTTTGATCATGTTTTATTTATCACTCTCAAAAGCCAACTTCTATTTCATTGTTTGATAACATAGGAAATATAAATATGTATTTATTCGTATACGAATCTGTAACAAGACGCTGGCTATTTTTATCATTCACCGCCCACAGAAGAAAGCGTATCTTATATTTCGTCAAAATGAATAATTTTCGATTAATTCACATCAGCATAATTATGGCAATGAAAATGGAAACTGAAAAGATTGAAGACATGTTTCGTAAATTAAAGGATACTTGTGATGAATGGGGAGGGGATTAAAAGATAAATATGAGTAAAACTGAGCACTTAACAAAAAGTAGGAAAACTGATATTTTATTGGATGATATAAATATTAAAAAACTGTTGAGGAATTCAAATATCTTGGATCTATCATTCATCAAGATGAATGGAAAATGAACAAGTTGGAAATTGTACGTCAAACGTTACAAACGAGGTGCGTTCGTACGCACGTTTTAGAATTAAATTCATGATATCCCGTGTATAGAACGGGTTAAACAGCTAGTTAAGTATATATTTTATGACACTGTTCATACAAATATCTTAACTAGTTATATAAATATTCGGAACAGGTCTCGTACTCACTCCCAGACCTGTTCCATATTCAGATATATATGTATCAGCTAGTTATATAAATATTCAGATCTTGATGATTTTTAATTCTGTGAAATTAATTATATCGTCTGCAGATTAATTTCTGTCATAAAATAAGTATCTCGGTTGCTTGACGATTAAACTTCGGAAGCTCCTATAACTAGAAAGCACCGATTTCAAAAAAAAAAATTTCAAATTTCTTAATAAATATTTTTATTAATATCTCCTAAAGTTTTGATTCGATTTTAATAAAATTTGAAATGTCTCGACAAAATTCTGCAAAGATAATATATTTTAAATTGCAAACCATTTGGTTGGGTAGTTTTTGCGTTGTTATATGCGGACAGACAGACAGACAGACAGACAGACAGACAGACAGACAGACGGACAGACCAAACGACGACTATAGGTGCTACGTATTTATATAATTAGGAACGCACCTAAAAATGTGTTTCGTAAACTTCGTAAACGAAACACATTTTTCATTTTTAACTGGCGGCGTCTAATCTAATTCTAATTAAAATCAGAATCTTCCTTTTTTTTTTTTTTTTTTAATTTCTGGTAGTAATTGAATAATAATAATAATAATAATAAAAGAAGTTTGACAGATAGGCTTCTGCGCATGCCCGAATGATTCATTGGAATAATCAAAATAATCATTATGCCCATCACTATTCCAAATCCACAGGTTTAACATTCGAGAGGGGGATTTACGGTCTGACGGATGCGGAGCTTCAAACAGACGGAAAAAGAGATAAATTTGATCAGCGGTCCTCGCCAATGGGGAAAATCCCAGGTTAACTTATGGTAAAATTTAATAAGAGAATTGCTCATTACATAATATATTTTTCAAAATTCCATTTTCGCTACCAGAAAGTAGACACCGTTGTCAATTTATTGCATTTTTTAAAATTATTTCCTTAAATGTTATTATTATTATTTTTTAAGAGTTTAAATTTTGAAAGTTGTGTTCAAGTAAAACTGTTAAAGTTTGCGTTTTTAAAAATACTTAAAATGTAGATCCCCTCCCGCCCCCTAAATGCAGTATGTCGATATTGGACGTTTTCTTTCTGTTAGGGGAAACAAAATTCAAGATTTTAAATAGGTCATCCCGTTTTTAAATTTCCCGATAAATTATAGCCGGATTTTTCGACATGTAAGAGTGGGCGGGAGCCGTTTTGCTAGAGAGTTCGATTAATACAGGTTTACAGTACATTTCTATCGGGTGAAAATCTTAATCATATTCTCTGAGAATCCCATGTACATTTTGTACACATTTTATGTGTAATTTATCAGCCTTACAAGCCAACTTATATTTCATTGTTTAATAATATAGGAAATATAAACATGGATTTATTCATAATAAAGTATGTAACAAGACGCTGGCTGTTTTTATCATTCACCACCCACATAAGAAAGGGTATATTACATTACGTCAAAATAAATAATTTTCGATTAATTCACTTCAACATATTTATGGCAATGAAAAGGGAGACAGCGAAGATTGAAAGATAACGAGCTATAATACTACTCTTTAAACAAACGACAGAAAAGAAAAAAGAAAAAAAAGAGGAATTAATCATATTTCTTTTTATGAGCCAAAATATAATAGCGTACTTTTCACTTCCCATATTAATAATCCTAGTGGAAGCGGTCACGGAGCAAGGTCACAGACGCTTGCATTTGATAGTGTGAAAAATAATATCCGAGCGTATACATTTCCTTTTCTTCCGCATACCCTGCTAAAGCTGAATGTAAACAGTTAGCACGTGCTGCCACCATTTGTTTTAGAATCTCTGAGAGTGATGAAAAGGGATTTAAATTAAAGCATTTTCAAAGTTTGAAAGCAAAATAATTTAACCATACTTCTATTAAAAAGTGTTCCCCGAATTAAAGTAAAGTGACTTTATGCAAGTCAAACGCATTTTTAGTTTTATAACAAAATTATTGGGAAGTAATTAGAATGAAGAAAATAAATCAAATAATTTCTATTTTTATTATTTTAAAATAACTAAAAAGAGAAATAGAAACGTTATTTTGATTTAATGGAAACATACAAAATTGCCCCATTCGCATATTTTGTTTCAGCGCTAGAGCGATTAACATTAATAAATCTTTTTAATTTCTAAATTACTTTTCAAGTAATCTCAGGAGTTTTAAGTCTTATGAATTTTAGTGGGAAATATGATTACATGCACTGTTATAAGACCGATTTTAACTCTAAGACTGTTTATTTTTTGTAAAAATTTTGTATATGAAGGGGGTTCTGCACCCACCCCTACCCACTCAACACTCCGTTGTCTCATAAGGAATATTTCTTTATGCTGAATACTCCAGACTTAATACACTAAAATAAAACATTAAACAAGTAAGTATTGTTCAAAATATCACGAATTGCATTTTTCTGAAGATTTTTAATTTTGTTCTCCTTAGTGTATTGGTGAATACTGGATGGCGATATGGACTAATTTGGAATTTATCACCGAAAATCAAAATATGCTCTTTGTATTAGATCACTTTAAATTTCTTTTAGAAAAAACTAATTTATTACAGAAATTGGAAGCTAGAATGCTCAAAAGAAATTAACATATATATAATTCAAATATATTTTTTCTGGGAATGTCTTCAAACTACAGATTCCATTTATATGACGGTAAATCTTTTGCATTTTTCACAATTACATTAGCAAATTGCTTTCAAAAAAATTAAATCCCTCGTACAATAGTTTCCCTCTTTGAGGGCTCCACAATAAATTATGTGCTATGCGTTACGGTCTGGACGATTTTAGCTATGAAAAATCGTAAAATTAGCTGTCACGCGCAAAATATTTAAATTTAGCCAAACAAAAACAGGATATTTGGCAACCATGTCTACACCATACTATATAGGCAGGGGGTAAGAAAGGGGAGCGGAAGGCTCATGGAGGTCAACTCCTCCCATTTAAATAAAGACAATCTTTTAAGTCACATGAGTTGTTCCAATGACTTATTTTGTGTCTTCATTGTTTGATAATACATATAATGAAAAAATAACTCTACATAAAGAAATACTATGAATATTGATTATATTTATGTAACCGAGAATTAACTTCTAACAAAATAAGTACAGGAACCCCCAATACTCTGCGGTACTACCCCCCGTAGCAAAGCCCAAAATTTTTATTTCATCATTATTTTCAAAAAATAACGAAATTTTTCTTCAGCAAAGAAAAATTTTAATATATTTTAAGTATATGCACACATATAATGAAATTTAATAAAAAAAATATATGGTAAATCTAATGGGGGAAAAAACTTCCCTTAAAAGACCAACTCTATTCTAATAAACAATAAATTTGATAACGTCTGATGTTAAGTTAAGCACGCTGTGGAGTATACATTAAGTAAGATCATAGTTGAAAACCCTCGTTCATATTTGGAACTTGGCACAGGGATACGATTAATTATTGAAATTTATATTTTGAGTTCACCTTTCATTTCTTTTCCCAGAAGATTTCTTAAAACTTCTAAAGTTCACTAAAACAGTTTTTGCATTTTTGTGAAACATTATACATAGTTCCATGACTTTATCTTTTCAATATTTGTCTCAATTAATTCTGCAATTAGCCAAAATTTCGAATTAAGAAATAAGACTAATTTTTGAGACTTTATATTTGATTTCATTGATAAATCCCTTATATAATCTGTTCCAATATTCCTTTTGAATAAAATAAAGCAACCCCCCCCCCCCCCCCCCCCACACACACACACCACCACTTTTTCTTTCTTTCTTTTTTTTTCTTTTTCTTTTTTTTTTTTAATAGAACTCGACTCTAGTCTTTTTCGGTCAGTATAGTATTTATGAAATCTGGTGGATTACGGATATTTAAGAATACACTAAATAAAAAGAAGTACCGGAGCTCAGCTCCGGTGAGCTCCGGCGCAAATTAAACACTCTGTTTATAACTAATAAATATGCAGATCAGGGACCTTATTTTGAATTCATTTTAATCAATGTCTTGAAACTTTGAACCTGCAGTTTCATTTCTTTGATATTAGAAATATTACTAAAAGTAAGATTTCAAGTAATTTCAAGACTTAATTCTTTTCATTTTAACGGGAAATATGATCACTTGCACTGTTCTAAGACCGATTACTACTCAAAGACTTTATTTTTTGTGAAAACTTTTTATTATATCTCCCGTTTTCTTCTAATTTGATAATCGTAACTCTTCAATTTTCAGTACCTTATATTTCGATGTATTACGCGCATTTTAAGCAAGGAAATTGATGGAAATTTACATGCGCGCGTTATACGCCTGGTTTAAAAAATGAAGGGTTAAAAATATTTGCATAATAATTGAGATTTTTATATTAATGAACAAGAAAAGACGACGTGATTAGTTGAATAAACTAGAGTATGGCTCAAAGAGCTTTCTGACATTTTATATAAACAGACGGGCTTGGCAGTGTCGTGTGTCCTTGCTTTGCGTTTATTCATTATTTTCTTTGTTTTTTCTAGTTATACTTTTTTATATTCTTATATATGAGATACTTTTTTATGCACCATATCTCATAAAAAATTCTTTGCGAAGGAGGGATGCGCGTTATAAGAGTGAATATAGCTAAAAACAGGAAAAATTAAGTCTCAAATCGTTGGTGCGCGTTATACGTCAGGATATACGATTTATATTAAATCCTCTTACCTAAAATAATTTAAATGATGATTTTGGGATAATAGCATTAACAATAATTAGTTTGAACGAATAATTATCCTCATATTTTTTAAAATAATTATTGAAAATCCTAATTGTACAGTTTATTTGAAAATGACTAGTGGAGTTCCTCCAATAATTTTTGAATTGCTACGCCACTGATCAAACAGCCTTCATGCGTAACAAAATAACGTCGTATTCAGAGAAAACAAATTCAATGTTTCAAATTAAAATTACTTACAGAAGTTGTGAGGGAGGAGAATTAATAAATAACATTCATTAACATTTAAGAAAATAAGCACTTTCTAGCGCATTTTCAGGTGATGGTGTTAAACAAATACAGTGATCTTAAATAAATACCGAATAAAAAATGATAAATTCGTACTTATCCATGACGATGGTGTTCGTGACAATTTGCAGACCTTTTCGGTGAGGATATAGAGCTAAGTTTAAATTGCTCCGACAGAGGCAGACACATCGTAGAAATGTTAAGCGGCGACACTATTTTTAGTCGAAAACCGTGGATACGTTTTTCAGTCAGTCATTGTAACAGACAGACGAAATGAAAAATGCAGATTTGTTCGGGAATGAAAAAAAAAAAGAAAACTGACGTGCAATTGTGTGACGTTCGTTCAACTTTAAGCGAAAGCTTTTCAAAGTATTTAGGAAGTAAATAATTCATTGCCTTAAAAAAAAAAAATTGCAAGTACTGGACCGCAGATTGTTATTATTGTTGCATTATATTTTAACCTTTAAAAGTAAAACTATTCAAGAAAAAGATACAACTATAAAAATTTATTATGGAAAAAAAAATGCATGTAATTTTCATTAGAGATCATCCATTAATTAAGTCCAACTTCACGTGAGTAGGAGTGCCCACAAAGTATGACAGGGGTAGAGGGTGGGTTAACAAGTTGTGTCGCCACATGTGAAATATAAAAGCAATTAGGTAGTTGTTCTCTGCAAGCAGTATAAATTATGTTCATAAAAGTACGTACTTTTATTCAGGAAATATTAGGTATTATTTTTCTGTTGAACTGCGTTTGAGGTGAAACCACACACGATCTTGACGATTTTATAGTATTTATTTCAGTAAATATATAGCATATATATAAATAAAAGGATGTTGTTTTAATAGAAATTAACTCTATAAATAACAATTGCAAAAAATATGACGTCAAAATAGATACGGAAGAAAGGGTATCAAGCTAGTATGACAAACTATGATATAGGGAGAGGGTAAAAAAGCTACAAAAATTTTCGTGACGTAATTAATAATAGCCTTTTTATTAGCGATTTACTATTTTCAATCATCGAAAAAAAATAGCGTTAGATTTATGATAAAACCATCCAGGTCATAAAAATAAACTAAAATTTATTTATTTTATTTTATTTTTAGCCCAAGACATAATCCATAAAATTTTAATATATTTAAAAATCTCGAATCGACTACATATCTATACTAGGACTTCCCTCAAAGGGATTAGTCTGAGTGATATTGCTGACAGCATGGGGTTAACAATTACGATATAAAGAAGATACAATATATGAAAAAGAGCAAATTAAATGATAGAATTACAAAATATCATATATAAATTCATATATGCTGTTATGTTTTCATATATATTTTTTATAACATTTGGCAAGGCATCTCATTTTCATAAGCGGGTATTGCTCAAAACTTTAAAAATAAATAAATAAATAAATAAAGCCGGATCTTTTAAAACTGGGTAAATGCTTCATAAGGCATTGGGTAAATGCTTCATAAAATTGTCTAGAAAGAAAATCAAATTATTGATGTTAAGGATTGGTATAATAAATACCTCCGAAACAATTTTTATTCCGAAGCATAATTTTCTCAGTAATAATAATTATTATTATAAATAAATAAATAAAAAATCAGTGATTTTTAAGGCGTCATCCCTTAATGGCATCAGTGATACACCGCAAAAGTCATTCTGTATAATTGTTATACAGTTTCAGACTTTAAGCAGAAAATATTAATTTATGACGAAATTATAGATTCTATAAAAATAATAAGCCCATAAGTCAGCCTCTCGTTACAATAAACAAAGTATAATTAGGCAGCAGTTTAGCCAGGAGTTGGATACGGTCTCCTGACTAAAACGCGTGTTAAAAAGTAACGTTTGGCTAAAATTCTCCAAAGATTTACAGTTTTTTTTTTTAATTCTATATAATTTAATGCAACTACAATGTCCTATGTAAACAATCAAGAAAAGGATCGTTATTTCACGTTTAGACGGTCTAATCTTCATTCCACATAATTGTCTTCATTCTACATATATTCATTGTCAACATTTGATTATTATATTAGTTAATATGTATTAAATAGAACAAATTTTCAAAAGTTGGAATAATGCCCTATAAAGCTCTTTTAATTGCTAGCAACAAATTCCCTTAGTCCCTGATAAAAAAACTGTTAGGGGAACCGTCGGTAGCGTAATAAATTTTCTTATTTTTATAAATAGTTAAATCAGTCTTCAAATTTAATATACATTTTCATCTTTTGATATGTTAAAGAAGTTTGTTCAGCTTACCTGAGATTTTCCTTTTTGCGCTGAATATACCCACAGTAGTAATCCAAAGTGTTGTAGCGATATTTATCTGATCCATTGATTCACTTATATTGGAAGAATAAGAAGTATTAGTAGAAAATGACAATTGTGTAAAATAAACAGAAGATTCATTTTCCTTTGAATATAATATAATTCTTGGCTAGATGTACATGTTTTAAGTCGCGTTTGGAGGCTGCGTATAAGTGCTCCAATTTTACATTATATTAAATATATTTACATCATATATGTACAAGAGCGTCTTAACTGCTCAGAAACATTTTGGAAACTGAAGGGAATGTTTTTAAGTTCTGTGCACACGCGCGGGATAAGACAGCTGTAGTTTTGAAGGAGGGAGGTCTGCAGAGTTTCTCCAATTAGTTAGTTTCGACAGTCTCTGGTTTTGTTCACTGTTTTGCATCTGCGGTTGTCACTTAAAGTACTTATAGTTAATTGGGTTCTGGTTTTTAACATGTTCTTATTTCAATCGTTCGCTGCACGTGGAGATTATTCACTGCATAAAAAAGGTTTCTCCGTCACTCCCCCGTAATCTCCTGTGTGGGGAATGGTTGAAGATTCAGTTTCTTACGGTGTTTCTCGTACGCAGGTTTGGGAGTGGGCTTCGTGAGAGTGTCGGCTGTCATTTCTTCAGTGGGGCAGTATTGTAAATCAATTTTTCCTTCTTCTTTCATAAGTTTGATGTTGTGGAAACGTATGTCGATGTGTTTGGATCGCTTAGTATCTTTATCGTTTTCAGTCATTTTTATACAGGACATATTATCCTCAAAAATCGTGATGGGTAGTTTTTGTGGAATGTTGAGATCGTTAAGCAAGTTTGTTATCCAAGTTCCCACACAACCACAGACTTCCTCCGGACGTCCTATAAAGATCCTAGACATCCTATAGCTGTCAAATCCTATGCGAGACATAAACAGACGTCTTCTGGACATCCTATAACTGTCAAAACCTATGCGAGACATAAATAGGCGTGTTCCGGACGTGGAGACTCCGTGGTGTACTCCACGCATGCGCAAAAGTTTCCCCCTGGGAAAGAAAATACTTCAACTTTGCTTAGCAATCGTCTGGTCGCCATTGATTTTCGGCGTTGGCTTCCTGTTTGTCAACATGTGTTTACGATACAAGTCAATTTGGATTTTTTGAGGTTAGTAAACTTCCGAATCTTATTTCTATTAGTATTTTTAAATCTCTAGAATTACATTTCCTTCAATGGAAACATACTGTAAAATTAATTTAATTGATTTGTTTATTTCAGAAATCTCGTAACTTACATAACATTTTAAAAAGAGTAAATATTGTTTTTGCTTTGTTTTGTCCAGAAACCTGCTTTTGTTTTGTGTTTTTGAAATATTCGTTGTTTGTAGTTTAAAAAAAAAAAAAAAAAAAAAAAAAAAAAAGCTATAAGCAGGTAGATAAAAAAAAAAAAAAAAAAAAAAAGCTAGAAATTCTGTATTAAGATGATTTCGGAAATAAACGATTCAATAAGTTCTAATTAAGTACTTTGATCTATTCTTATGCGTAGTATACTATCTGTAAAACTTTTATCCCAAACTGGGATAATTCCCAGAGTTCACTGTGTGTGCATTGTTGTTTATAAATATGCATAGTTATTTTTCTTTAAAGCCATCTTAACGGGGTTTAACATGGCAAATAATTTTGTTTTTACCAATCTTTTAGCTTTTCCTTTGAAATAAGGAGAGGGGGGGGGGGGAGTGGAATTATGACAAATCTTATTAAAGTATTTTGGGAAAACTAAAATCTAATATTACAATTAATGTTACATAGTTCTTGCCCCACCATCAAAATTAAAAATTCACTTTTCTACATTTTTTTTGTAAAACACTTGCTGACATATTTTAGCAAAATACTGCCCCCCCCCCAAAAAAAAAAAAAAGTTTAATAAATTTAAACTTAGCATATACAAATATTAATATTATCAGTTAATGCTATGCTCAGTTTTCTTGTTTTATTTTGAAATATTTTTACCACTTTATGCTCGTAAAGATATCTTAATTATAGTTTAAGAAAAATGCTTTTTCACTTCGCTTTTTAGCACTTTCCAACCTAGTTGAAAAGTGCTTATGACTTCGGTTTGTCTGGCCGTCTGCCGTCTGTCCGTGCTCTAACTCCCGTAAATATGCTCGGATTGCTCTGCAATTTTTATATGTTATTGTCGTTATCTATAGCATGTTCCCTATTTCAACGGAAGTGTGTAGCACTTATAGTTTTTTTACAGGGACACTCAAAAGAATTCCGTTACATTGCGGTCTATGGGGAAAAATCATTTGCGGTTTATTTAAATAATGTTTCACTATTTTAAACGCATTGTAATTTATATATAATACTAAGGTGCATTAGAAGAAGCTTAATATGGAACAGGGTGTGCATAGCACTTATAGTTACTTTACAGGGACAGTAAAAATAATTCCGTTACATTACGTCTATGGAGAAAAATCGTCTGCGGTTTATTTAAATAATGTTTCACTATTTTAAACGCATTGAAATTTATATAGATCACTAAGGTGCATTACAAGAGACTTACTACGGAATATTGTGTGTATAGCAGTCATCGTTCATTTACAGGGACACGCAAAAGAATTATCTACTGTCTGTTAACAATAATTCCTGGAAGTGCGTTTTAAGTTATTGAACGCGATTTTAATTTTAACTTGCTTTTTGTCTATTACGTGGTGTGTATAAATTCTGTAGATCCTATACAGGGCAGCACAAAAGTTCGCGAACACATTTCTGTTTATTGACAAACTCCAGACGGAGAATTTTAAACTGTGCTACGCGTTTCCTAACTGAACTAAAATTGAGCATCCTATGTAGTATATATACAAATCTATAGATCCTATACAGGGCTGAATAAAAGTATTCGGATATTTTTCCGAATATTGTATATGTTGGAAATTCCTGAAATTATGTTTTTAAATATGTTATGCGTTTTCTAAATTGTTTACTTAGATGTTAGCTTTTAGCTTATTAAACGGTATGATTTGTAAAATTATTTTGGAAGCGTTGGAAAGTGCTATATAATCTATGCTTGACGCATGATTTTTCGTTCTTGTTAAGCTTTATATTTGATATTTACACTCTGATTTGACTTAAATTTGGCCATGTATGTAAAGATAGAATTTTGTAATCTATAGTTTTAATTCACTTCCTGATATATACTAGAATCAGAGTTTCCCCCAGGTTTAAAAAGGGGCAGGGTGTTGCTGGTGAGAAAAGGGCACTTTTTTTATTCTTAAGGGCACTTTTTGGATTTTTGAGGGCACTTTTCAGATTCTTAAAGACATTTTATTTTAATTGTTAGATGTATTCTTTTGATTTTTAAAACCACTTTTGATATTTCCAGGGGTCTGTCCAGACTTTTCTCAGGGTCCTGTTTTTGTGAAATTGTGAACAGCTTTTTATATTTGTGAAAAATCTAGTCATAATTTTGTGAATTTGAAATGATTGTTATATTCAGGTTCTTGTTTATACATTTTTAAGAATATATATGGATGTAGAATAATATTTTCTTTATATGTGTATAAGTGACAAATCAGATTTTACTTTTAAATGATTAATTTGTGAAATGTTCAGTTTAAAGATGAAAAAATTTTGTGAAAAACCTATTTTTAAGATAAAGAATTTTGTGAAGGGTCCTGTTTTAGGAAAAATAGTTTGTGAAGGGTCCTGTCTTAGGGAAAATAGTTTTGTGAAGGGTCCTGTTTTGAAATAATAAAAAATTGTGAAGGGTCCTTTAAAGGACCCAGTTTTTTCCTAAACAGATCTCTGATTTCAAAGTCAAAACACTCTTTTTAAGACAACATTGAGTCAGTTTTTACTATGAAAGCAAATTTTTAAGGCAAAAAGGAGAAAGGGCACTTTTTTTACTAAGGGCAAGAAGAGTGCTAATTATATTACTGGAGGGGGCAAGAAGGGTGCTAATTCTTTTTATGAGGGGCAAAAAGGGTGCTGTTTTGTAAACCAAAGGGCAGGCAGGGTGCAGCACCCTTCTGAAACTGTCTGGGGGGAATTCTGCTAGAATCATAAAAATTATGTACTCAGGTGTGTTCCCAATGCCAAATACAAATTATTAATACTTTTAGATCTTAATTATAATTTAATACGAAAGCAGTTTTCTGTTAGCTAGGCACATGTGATAAATTGCAAAATATTCTTTATGGTTACAACTGTATAAATATACAAAACAATAGTTAATTATAATGTTCCATACCAGGGATCTGTTTAGGAAAAAATTGGGTCCTTTAAAGGACCCTTCACAATTTTTTTATTTCAAAACAGGACCCTTCACAAAACTATTTTCCCTAAAACAGGACCCTTCACAAAACTCTATCTTAAAAATAGGTTTTTCACAAAATTTTTTCATCTTTAAACTGAACATTTCACAAATTAATCATTTAAAAGTAAAATCTGACCTGTCAGTTTTACACATTTAAAGAAAATATATGTATTTTACAGCCACATATCTTCTTAAAAATGTATAACCAAGAACGTGAATATAATGATCATTTCAAATTCACAAAATTATGACTAGATTTTTCACAAATATAAAAAGCTGTTCACAATTTCACGAAAACAGGACCCAGGGAAAAAAGTCTGGACAGACCCCTGCATACCTCACTCTGAAATATGTCTACTAGCTGTGAAATTGCAATGATGAAATATTTTAAATATTAAAAATTAGTATACAGGGTTCGGCGATACATATCAATATATATATCATGATATATATCTGATATGTATTTTCAAAATATCATGAAGTTGGATTTTTCACATATATTTGATAATTTATTTTCAAAATATTACATATAATGTTTTTGATATTTTCAGTCAAAACAAATATAAAGGAATTTTTTTAACTGATAATAAACTGTAGATAAAGAATTTTTCTCTCCCCCCCCCCCCCACCTCTTGCAGCTTCATTGGAAATAATTTTTAATCGTTTTGGTTTTATTCAGTTGAGCAGACAAAGCTTACTATATTTATGTTCAAATTTTTCAATTAAAGCAAATTATTTTGCTCTATAAAACATAAAATTTTCTTAACTTGATTATTAAATCTTAATAGTCTGTTTTTTGTGAGCATAGAAAGCAAATCGTGTCTGTTTTCAATTAGTTGATCTGTAAGTAAGTGAAAAAAAAATAGAAAAAGGCATTTAGAATATTGTTCTATTAAGTTTTCATGCTAAATGACATATGTTTTACTGTCTAATTTATTAACTCTGAAACTATTTATAATTATCAATTAGTTGGCTATTTTAAAAACATTGGAGATATTATATATATATATATATATATATATATATATATATATATATATATATATATATATATATATATATATATAAATGTATTTATGAACCCTGAGTATAAATATAAAAATTGTAATAATATCTTTTAAAAATAAGCTTTTATCAATTAATAATTCAGCGGTAGAATTGATTAAAAAAAAAAAAAAATCACTGGTTCCAAGAACGAGTAAGCATGAGAATTCACTGGTCCGCTACATAAAATTCTATTAAATCCCTTTAAACTTTTGTGAACCCCCCACCCCCTCCTCCATCTCCTAGAATATATAAACCAAACTTCCTTTGCAGTTATTCAAAGTTTTCAGCATAATAAATGTAAAATTATAATTTTCTAAAAAAATAAATAAACAGTGCATAAAGAAAAACTATAAAATTATTAATTAGATATTTTATTTCCGATTATTTATTTCAACTATAAGGTTTAATAATACATTTTTCTTTTAATAAAATAGAATTGATTTGTGTTTGGTTGCGGTTTTCTCAGGGACGGGAAAGTTTACGTTTACCTGTCAGAGAGGAGAAAAAAGTTACTGGTCCTGTGGACCACTAAATGTTTCAAATTAGTGGTTCGATTGAATTTTTGGTAGTCTCGGACCAACGGACCACCAAGGATTTCGAACGCTGTAAATTTAATATTAGTTAAATTGTGATTCTACATTAAGAAAACAATTCAGAAATCATGAATAATAGATAGTTTAAAAGTTTTTTTGGTACTTTTCTGTTATACGGACACCATGCCAAAATGTATGCTAATGCATAATGTATGTATGTATGTAAATATATGCTTGGCGACAATGGTGTCTGTATTATGGAAAAGTACCATTTCTTTTTTTTTTTACTCCTGTTGCAATATCTTAAAGAAAATAAAAATTTACAGTTTTTTAATTAAAAAAAAAGTTTCTCTATATTTATATAAATTAACTTTTCTACCAAGCATAAGTCAAAGCAGTGAATTTTTCAAAAATGGGCCATGCCAAATTAATGTATTCTATTGAAAATATTTTGAAACAGCATAATTGGGTTCATACAATTAGGTATGATATTTAGAAAAGCATTGTAATGCTTATTTAAAAAATTTATTTATAAATTTTTATGTTGATTTCTTGGTGTTTATAATTTACTTTTTGCAATTTAATTTTACAATTTATTGACTAGTGTAGTACAGGGGACAAACTGAAAAAAATGTATTTTTTTTTCCTGTTGACATGCTGTTAAATTAAATAGTAAACTTAGTAAGCCTTTAAATGTATTACCAGGTGTTGATGCATGATTATTTTTTTCTTGTGGCCCATTTTGTGAAAAATAACATTGTGTAACGAAAAAGATGATATTCAGCTATGCAAATTCAAACCAATTATTTATTAATAACTAAAGTCCTGCAAAAGTTTTCCTTTCTGCTGAATTTGTTTTGTTTGAATATTCTTCGTTTTAAAACCTAATAAAACAAAAACAGTGTATGTTTATATGGAATGAAATTTTATGAAAGTGCTCATTTTATTAAGAAGATTTTTTTTTGAAAAGAACTGTTTTATTAAAAGAAATTTTGTGAAAGGAATATTTTATTTAACTGATTTTTGTGAAGGGGAATCTAAATAGGCCCCAAGTTTTGCCTGGATCGACCCCTGATTACTTATGGGGTTTTTTTCTTTTGTAAAAGTAGTCTGCTTTTTGACACTAAAAGCAAACCAAACATACAGTTTTTTTACAATCTATGTAAAAAAGCCTTTTGATTTTTTATATTTTATATATGTATTTTGAAGGGGCAAGAGTTTGGGAGTTAC
Source organism: Maratus michaelseni (assembly GCA_963931845.1). NCBI lineage: Eukaryota > Metazoa > Arthropoda > Arachnida > Araneae > Salticidae > Maratus > Maratus michaelseni. The sequence goes on from OZ007594.1 coordinate 327,463,309, forward strand.
ACCAATTTGTCGATGTTGCTGGCGAGTGGCGAGTGAATTTTTAGACACTGTTTTAAACACAGCAGGCTATAGAAAATTTATTAAACTTTATTTTTTATTGATTGGCTATGTTTCGTGTTTTTTCCAATTGCTGTAATTTGAACATTGCACTAAGTTCTATTCTATATTGAACTTTCCTTTCTTGCATATCTTTCTTAATTTTATAAAAAAAAAAAAAAAGTATGAAAATATTACTGAGCAAAAGAAATTCCATAGTAGTAATGAATTATTTTTTCAGTCATGTAAATTTTGTCATTGTGATTTTAGAAGACACTAGGTTGGACATTTTGTGGCTGGCAATCCTTTGACGGTAAGATTTTCTGAAAATTCTGTACCCCCGTATACTGTAAAAATGTAAATAAATAGTTCTATACAGGCAAAATCTAAACGTAAGAAATCTGTTGAATTAATTTTATATTTGTTCTCTTCATATTTAGAAAGGAGATTAATGCAAGTAAGGGTTGAAATTTGACCTTGCATTAAGCCCCCCCACTGTCATTGTTGGGAGATTGGTATATTGTTTTTTAAAAATATGTTTTTTTTTTTGTACTTCTCTATTATCCTGTCAACCCCTTTTCATCTGGGTTGGCAAGTTTTTGATGCATGACGGTTTTAACCATGGTTTTTACCATCATGTCAAAAACCTCCTTGTCAAAAACTGCCAAAACCCATTATTTAGTAGTTTGTTTTTACATTTTTGTTTTCATTCTATCTTTAATATTAAGTTGTTTTACATAAAATATTCAGTATCAAAAAGACTAAAGTATATTTATGCAAGAAAAACAAAAAAGATTAGCATTAGAATAATACGTTTACATCTCTGTTTGAAGATCTCTTCAATAATCTTAAGCTATTTGGCAAAGTCTAAAAAAATTTGATTTTTTGAAGAAATCCTGTAATCTATAAGTATTAGATTAAACAATGTGTATAATTTCGGTACAATTTATTACATTGTTGAAAACAAAACTTTAAGATTCTACTTATTGAAGTGCAAATGAAAATCACCATAATTGCATTTATGAAATACATAAGATATGAATTTTAAAATATTATATCGAAGAATATTCAAATTTATTCAGTACCAGTCTATGCTTAACATCTATTGTCATACAATGTAACAGCATTTTTGCATCTCTAAAATAATTTTAATGTACTTTATTAAAAATGTATATTGAATGTTATTTAATAATTATAATAACCTTTTATTATCATTTTATATTGATGTTAATTGCAGTTAGTAGAATCTATATTAGTGAAGATTGTGACAAATATTGTTCTTTTCTTTTGCTCTTGTATTTTTAAATCTTTTCCATATTAGGAAATGAACTTCTTTTAAATAAATTTAACAAATGTAATTGTAAATAATAATAATAACAAGAACAACAAGGTGAAATCAATCTAGAAATGTTTTGTATGCTACACTTACACCATAAATTGGAGGACAATCGAAAATGATAGGTTTTTGACATAATAAACCGGTAAAAACACGGTTTTTACCACTGTCATGTCAAAAACCCAACCCTGCTTTTCATAACAAAAAACTATCGCCAAATAAACGGGAAAACGTTGCCATTGGAATATCAAAATAAATAAAATATAAGAATTTAAGGACACAATTCAATTGTTATTTTAATGAATGAAATAACTAATAAATCAGTAAAACATAATGAAAAATACACGCAAATGTCGAATTAAAAACCACTTGATGGCATAACAAACACGTATAATGCTTCTGGCATCAAGTAAATGGGACTGTATTTTTTACGTTTAATCTTACAGTTTGGCGATAGTTTTTTGTTATGAAACGTGGTCGACGGGATAATAGAGAAGTACCATTTTTTTTCTTTTAAATTAAATATTATCTTGTTTAAACTTAAATATGAGTAATTTCAACCTATTTTGATTAGTTATTGAAGTTAAAAAAAAAAAAACTTTATTGTTTAATTTTTCTCCGTTGTTTATAGTATTAATTTATTGCTAGCAATATTTTCCAAATATAAATCATTTTCTGTGTGTAATTAACTGTCCTTCACAGTAAATTAATGACAGCACATATATTATTGAATGATCTGTGTATTTAAAAAAAAAATTGTGTTTGAAAAAGTTTCCTTTTATAGATATAATTTTGAATATGTTAGCTGAATAGTCACTTTTAATTTTGTAAATAATTGTTTGTTTTCTTTACTTAAAAAAAAAAAAAGAAAGAAAAAAAATGCCAAATATATATATATGTATATATAATTTCTGTAACTAGGTAAAAAAAAATAAATAATATGCAATAATAATGAAATTCCATGTGTAAATTAAATGAGAAAATATTTATCTACTTTCTGATCCACTGACATTTCTTGGGGCTGTGGTATTAATAATCTTTAATATGTGTTGAATAATTATATATTTTAAACAAAAATGTTGAGGGGGGGGGGGGGGGGGAGGCGATGCACTGCCTTTTTCAACACACGCCCTTCAATTAGTATGATTTTATATTTTTGGTACTTCTCCATTATCCCGTCAACCACTTTCCATTAAAAACAAAAAATCATAAAACAATGGGATTTAATGCCAAACATGCATGATCGTAAATGTCGCATTCACTAGACGTCAAATTTGTTACACATGTTGTTAAGTCATCAAGTGATTTTTAATTTGACTTTTACTTGTATTTTTACTGATGTTTCACTAATTTAGTAGCTCTTTTGTTAATTAAAATAACAATTGCATCATTAAACGATGACGTCATGATATTAAAAGAGAAAAGCATTAAAAAAATGTTGTGAATCATAGTTATGTATAATAGACAAGTTTCAACTGACATCGCACACATTTATCTACTAGCCGAAAGCGATAATTAAGAAAATCTAATTAAGAACTGTGGTATTTAACCCTAAAAATATAGAAGCTTGATGTCATGTTTCATTTTAAATGCAATACTAACACTTGATGTACATATTTCATTTTTATATCGATAATTTGACTATTTTAAGAATCAGATATATATATATATATATAAAATATTGGATACATATTAAAATATCTGTTTTTTTTAAATATGATAACTACAAACCCTGTACAGAATAATGTAAAATAAAACTAATATTACCCAAACATACCAAAAATTAATATTTCATCAAAAGAATACATTTAGCATATGAATAGAAATGCCATACATTTGGATTTTAAATATTAAACTTTACTTTTTCCTTTCAACTTTTGACCATAAGTGCCTATTTCCAAAAAGAAGAAGAAAAAGAGAAAAAAATCAAATATTTGCATTCTAAATTATTTCGATTCTTATACTTCAGAAATATCTGAAACTGCTAATATTTTAATACTGATCACTCATAACAGGATGATAACAGGCACATCAAAATTGAAATTAATATATCTTCAAAAGGTCTTCTATCTGAGACTGAAATCTGGTCAATGAAACACCTACTTTTACTCATAAGCAAAGTAGAAATGATTCATTACATTGGACTGTCTGGTTTCAGGTAGCAGGACAAATCAAATTTGCCAGTCCACTCTTGAATCAGGGATTGGCTGAAAAGCATTCGAAGAGTGCTCAATATTTAAACTAGATTTTGCCTGTGAATGAATCGATTGCAGCACACTAAAATTAAATCACAACATTTTCTTTAAATCGGATCCTGTTGAATCATGTTCAGTAGATTGATTCAACTATTGGTTATCTGCGGTAAATACATTGATATACAAAGGGCATTCCATAAAGACTGAGAGTTTTTTTTACATAGTGGCAATACCACGAAATTAAAAAATAAAACTAGGCAATTTTTTTTTTCAAACTGTTAACTGTACGTTTATAAATATTCTAAACAAAGCAGACAATTTTATTATCTTAGTTTTGTGCTTGTTTAAAGAACTGTTTTTATTTTCCGCACAGAAATGGAAGGTGAGTGATTCAGAGTTAAAAAAAAAAAAAAAATTCATTGTGTCATAAAGTTTTACTATCAATTGAGCAAAACAGCTCCAGAAACAGTTAAGTTAATGAAAGAAGTTTACAAAGACAAATGTTTTGGTGAGTCTACAATTTTTAGTTGACATGGTGATTTTTAAAAAAGACGTTTGTCTGCAGAACTGGCTCCTAAGCCTGGCCGACCAGAAAGTGTTGTGAATGATCGAAATGTTAACACTGTGTGGCAATATTGCAAGAAAATCAGCGAATGACATTTGAGGAGATAGCGACATCAACTAACATTTCAAAAACGTCGATATTTGGCATTCTACACAACAATTTACAGCTTCGCCATGTTTGTTCCAGATGGGTCCCTCATCATTTTACTAAAGAACAAATGAAAACAAGAATTCATTAGTGTTGTGAGTGGAAACAGATGCTTTAAAATCATCCAGAATTTCCTAAAGACTGTAATAACAGGGGGTGAAACTTGGGTGCATCATTTTGATCCACTTACCCAAGTCTGCAACAAGTGTATGGAAACACACTGATTCTCTGCATCCAAAAAAAATCCGACAAGCCAAATCTGCTGGAAAGGTCATGATAATTATCTTCTTTGATCATAAAGCTGTAATCTATCAGCATGCTGTTTCTCTAAAAACTACTGTGAATGGTGAATATTATGTTTCAGTTTTGAAAATTTTGCCACAACACATATCGAGAAAGCGTCATGAACTGGTATGGAATAGGAAATTACATCACGATAATGGTCGCCCACATGTTGCTACTTCTGTTCAGCAATACCTTAGTAAATGCAATATTAAAATCACGCCACAATTTCCTTACTTACAGTCCAGATCTCTCACCATGCAATTTCTGCCTATTCCCGATGTTGAAGGAAAAGCTCTGTGGCAGAAAATTTAATGCAGACTCTGAAGTTATTTCAGCAGTGCTGGGTTCTTTTGAAGCAGCTTCCAGAAAAATGCTTCTCTACTTGTTTTGAAAAGTAGGTTGAACGATGAGAATGTTTCATATAATCTGGAGGAAAGTATTTTGAAAAAGGATGATGTATTTTTGCTGTAAATATATTTCTTGATTTTTTATGATTTTACTCTCAGTTTTTATGAAATGCCCTTTGTAGATCAGAATTTTGCAGAAAATAAAATAGATAAATCTGATCACTGACATTACCTTTAAATCTATATTTTTTGCATCAATTTAAGATCTGGTGTGCTACGCATGCTAGAAGCTACGGTCTGTATTTGTAAACAAACCGTGAATTTGTGTGGCTTTATATTTTTTAATAAAATCCATTCAAATGAATCTAGAAATGAGAGCCCCCCTTCCCCAACTGACTTTGGGAGTGTACCTGTACATCCTCAAATTTCTGCGATTTTTTATTTTCAGATTAAAAAAAAAAAATCCTAAAGAGCCTAGAGTTGGAAGCCAGGTGTCTTCAGCATCATACACCCAAAATAAAATAGCGTAAAGTAAAATTCTGGATTTCAGAAAATTGCTAAAATTCATAAATGTATTTATTTTGTGTCTTACATTCTTTTTGTAAATGCAAATTTTGCTTATTTTATAGGTTAGTATAATTTTTTGTGGTTGTATAATTAGTTGTTTTTTCTTTTTATCTAGTAATCTTGGTTCTGCATTATTTGGTCACAGATAACTTTTGGTTTGCAGACTGACACAGAAAATTCTGCTATTGGGTAAGTGGGTATTTCTTTGTTATTATATTTCTGGAAATTTTATCTTGTAAATAATATAATATTGCAAAAAATGGCAATTTCCTAAAGACTGTAATAACAGGGGGTGAAACTTGGGTGCATCATTTTGATCCCCCTTACCCAAGTCTGCAACAAGTGTATGTAAACACACTGATTCTCTGCATCCGAAAAAAATCCGTAAAACCAAATCTTCTGGAAAGGTCATGATGATTATCTTCTTTGATCATGAAGCTGTAATCTATCAGCATGCTGTTTCTCCAAAAACTACTGTGAATGGTGAATATTATGTTTCAGTTTTGAAAATTTTACGACAACCCATATCGAGAAAGAATCATGAACCGGTAGGGAATTGGAAATTACATCATGATAATGGATCTGTTGAAAAATGAGACTTTTGATAAAAAATGTAAAAAAAGAGTTAATGTTTTTAAATTATTGTTTAATTTATTGTTCAGAAAAAAGTACAGTAAACCAAAAATCTGATTAAATTAATGAAAAAAAAAATTCTGTAAAAAAAAAAAAAAGTTACTGTATTTTTTCGACATTTTAAATATAAATTTCATTTTTTAATTTTGTATATGTATTGTGATTAAAGACATTTGAAAATTATAAACCTGGGAATTAAAAAAAGTACACACCTAACTAGGAGCAAAATGTTTTAGAAGTATTTAATATCCAAGGATATTATGGTGTGTTGCCACAAAAACAGGGGTGGTAGGATTAGCAACATTTGCATACAAATGAGGGAAAAGTACAGAATTTTCAATTTTTTAAAATCTAAATTCTGATCTGTTCAAGACCTATTCTGACCAGTTACAAAAATTTATATGTAGTTATTTTTTCATCATCTAGACTTTTTTAAATTCTATATTTTGGCTTTATATACAGTCAAACCTGGTTAAGACGTTCACGGGTTAATACACGATCCCACTTAATACGCAGATTTTTTCCCTCCCTTGAACATTGCCCATACGACTAATGCAAAAATATCTCATTTATTCTGCGATTCCACATAAAACTCGATAAAGTTTCAGTCCCTTGAGTTTAAAAAATCTTGCTTAATACTCGAATTCATAAAAAAAAAAATCCGAATTTCTTCTTCAGTGTTATCAGTTTAATGGGATTTTTTAATTTAGATATCTACCAGTATTTACGAATATTAATATTCACCTTATTTTATGATACATTAATTTAGGTTAATATTTCACCTTATTTTAAGACGCATTAATTTAGGTTAATATTATTATTCAGAAATAGTGGTATTGTTGATTCTTGTTTTATCCTCTCGTATACTGTAGTAAATACAGCGCCCTGTGTGCCTTTAAACTCATGTGAAGGAAAAGGAAAACGTGCTTTTGTTTTCAATTCTGTTTCTTCATTACTTTCTTTGAATGTCTCTTTGCTCCTGTTTAATTCACGACTGGTGATGCACCTGAATGCAGTTAAATTTTTATTTTAAATATATGCGTAAAAGACGAAATTTTTTACTGTAAACATATACGAATACTCTAAAGTTCATTTAGAGGATTAGATGTGTAAATAAGTACAGTTCCTGCAACATTTATGCAAATCACAGTTAGTAAAAAATGTAAAAATGGGACCTGTTGACAACAGAATCCTGCCTTTAATGCAAATTTGTTTTTCCTTACACAGCTTGATTTTTAGGCCAATTTCAGAATTTCCTTTTCTTTTTCAATAATACGCCAGGGGGGATGGCAATGAATTTATTGTATTTTCATCTAAGTCTGTGAAATTGTGATATAAAAATGTGGATTTTTTTTTTAATCCATCTGAACTCCTTCAAAATTAATGGTGATCATGAATATATAGTGATTGTGCTTTTAAAAATTATCATTTGAAAAAAAAAATAATAATGCTGATAAATTAAATTAGTTGGTTGCCAAACCTCAAGTTGATAAGATAAATCAGAATTTTATAAATTGGTGACTGTTTAAGCTCAATTTTGGCAAAAAAATTCTTTTTTTTTAAACTTTTTAAGGTTTGTCCTTGTTTTCTTGTTTTAAAAAAATGCATTTAAAATTTTAATGAGGCCTTCTGTCAGTATGACACCAGTCCGTTAAACTGATTGTCACTACTTAAGTATTAGGTAGAACAGAAAACTGTTTTTAGAGCATATTCTTGACATTATAATCCTTTCACAATGGGCAATAAATCTTCAGCACCAGTTTTCTCAAATTGTAATTTCACACCTAATGAATTGCTGAAAATCTGCGATTATTTAAGTCTGAAAATTTTCTTAAAAGTACTTCTGTTCAAACTTAATGATGTTATGCACCTAAAAATCTTGCTTGTCCATAAAGGGGTTAAGAGTGAGAAAAAAATAGTATAAAATTTTTGAAGTTGTTTTGTAGATTGTTATAATAATAACTCATCTTTTTTTTTAAATCTAATTTACGAGGGTCGATCCAGAAATAAAGTTCCCAAAGAGCTCCAGCCACATGGGAAGGTACAAGGCAAAATACAACAACAGCGCTGCGCGTGGCTGTTCCCACACATGCGATTTCCCCCGGCTGCACTTCGCTGTGCCGCTTATTCTTGGCTCAGCAACCGCCTGAGATTGAGTTTCCCATTGTCGATCCCACCCAGTTTGAGATTCATTCCGTAATTCGCTTTTTGCATGCCAAAGGGACTCCACCCATGGATATTCATCGTCAGTTGACAGAGGTTTTTGGCGAGAAGTGTATGTGTGTTCAACGCGTCCGAAAGTGGTACAGGGAGCTTAGTGCTGTTCAGAAGGAAGTCCATGATGAAGAAAGGTGTGGAAGACCGTCAGTTTCGGAGGCGGTTATCGAGATGGTCCAATGCGAAGTGCTTCAAAACAGGAGGATCAAAATCCATGAACTTGTTGCTCAGATTCTTGGGAGTTCTTACAGAACAATGGAAAGATTTTTGACTGAAAAATTGGGATATCACAAGTGTTTTGCTCGATGGGTACTGCAGCTATTGACATCAGAACACAAGGAGAAACGCCTTGACTGTGCTTGCCAGTTTCTTCAAAAGTGTCAAGCCAATAAGGAAGAATTGTTGGACTCGAAACGTGGGTGTTTCATTTCACTCCTGAAACGAAACAAAAATCCAAACAGTGGTGTCACTCAGGGTCACCAGTCACAAAGAAGTTCAAACAAACTCCTGCTGGCAAAGTCATGGCCACTGTTTTTTAGGATCGAAAAGTGATACTGCTGATTGATTTTATGGGACAACAATCAACTCAGACAGTTACTGCACAACACTAAGAAAACTCAGACGACCTATCCAGAACTGCTGGCGAGGGCGACTGACAGCCAGTGTAAACGCTGCTTCATGACAATGTCTCTCCTCACATCTCGTGTCAAACCTTGGAACTTTTGACACAATTTGGGTGTACTGTCATGCCCCACCCACCTTACAGTCCAGACTTTGCACCTAGTGATTATCACTTATTCCTCAAGTTAAAGGAACACTTCGGGTGACCAGCACTTCCAGAGCGACGATGACGTCAAAGAAGAAGTGAAACACTTCTTCAACGGGTTGGTGCCAGAGTTCTACGACATTGGGATACAGAAATTGGAGTACCGTCTACAAAAAATGTGTAGAAAAAGATGGTGATTATGTAGAGAAGTAGAGCAAACTTTCTTTTTTCCAACAATGTAAATTTCTATGAGAATAAACAATGTGTTCTATTTGCAAATTTGATGGGAACCTTATTTCTGGATCGACCCTTGTATAATAAAATAATGATAATGCGAGTGTGCATTAGGGTATTGCAACTGATTTGTCCAGTATACAGCAATTCCTGAATGGAGTCCAATTTAGATGAAATTGTCAAAGTAGTAAAAGTAGAATTATAAAAATTAAACATCTGATATTTTTCCTCTACACAGTTGTAACTTTGGGTAAAGATTTCATATTCAAATTGATATTCATATTAAAAAATGAATCATGATTAGTAATAATGAAATTTGTATTTTCTGTGTTTCAGATATTTCTCGAGCTGCAGTCTATACATTGTGCGAAATCATGATGTCCCATTGAGGCGATAGAAAGATGTCCCCAGTTAAAGCACAGACATTGACAAAAAGCCCAAGCACAGTTAGAGAAGCTGTCTGTTGCGATATCAAAAAAGATTATTGCAGCCAATGTCACTGAAGAAATCACCCTGTATCGAATATTGTGAAGTTTATTTAAAATTGAACCTCTATTGCTTAATATAGTTTATATTAATCATGTTAATAAAGATATTTGTTTTATTTTTGATTGTTTTATTCATTTTGTACATTTTACATGTTTAAAAATATTTATTTATGACATGAATCTTACTACAATTATATTTTTCTTTCAGGTGACAGGTATACTTTGTTACACTAAAATCCATTTATTAATTTATTTTGATAAATTATGCCAATTATTAAATAATGTTTAAAATAAGCGTTAAAAATAAATGTTTAAAGAAACAATAAAAATAAATCTTAGTAATAAGTTACTGCTGTTAAAAATATGTTCTTGCATCAAAAGAATTGTGAATGTTCTAAAAGACTTTTCAATAGTTAAAAATTCATTTAAAATATCTTTAAAAGAGAAATGATGTATATTCATGAAATTTTGTTTGCAAAATAAATTATTGTGATTTCAAAACTTCAAGAAATCAGGAGTTATTGTGTTCTGGTATTTTTTACACCACTAAATTTAAATAGCAATATTTTTATATGTCATCACAGAATTTATCAATTAAAAGAAGAATAAGATTGCTATATAAATTTAGTGGTGTACAAAATACCTGAACACAATCACCCCTGAGAAATGTAAAAAGATAATAGAGACTAACTAAACGTAGCAATAAGCTACTTTTTAAAATCATATTTGTAGTTTTTCTAAACTATTCATTTATACATTTAGGATATAGAAAATGTAATTGGCTAGTAGAATTTTAAAGTAAATTATAAAGTGTTCTGTGATAAAAATGCAAGTAAAATAAGAATGAATCAAAACTGTTTTAATTTTCCTTTTAAACTGAAATGATTAGTAACAAATAAAAATATATTCATGCAGCTTTGAAAGTAAAATTTATATATAGGGGATCGGTTGGATCTCAAATTTCCCTTGCTAATGTTAAACCCATAGTAGTAGGGTGAGTCATTTTTTAAATACCTCGTAAAAAGAATTACTATTGACTTTTCTTTGTTGTGTGTGTATACTCTTCTTAATTTTTTCTTTTAGTTAAAATATTTCCAAAGTGTATGCTTAATTTTATCTGAAGGGATAAAATCTTACTCAGAGCTCATATGGTTTTAACACATAAAATATTAAATTAAGCATATATTTTAGAAATATTTTGACAGCTAAAAAAAACATTCTTTAAGAAGAGTATTCAGAAATAAGTCAAATATTAATTTCCTAAGGAGATATTTTAAATATAAGAATGCATTCCACTCCCATAGGTTTGACATTAGCGAGAGGAATTTGAGATCTGACTGACCAATCTCCTTAGTTATTTAGAAATGCCACTTTTGCATAATCAATTACTTATACACAAAGTATAATTTTTTTTTTTTTTACTTCAGTAAACATTAAATTCATAAAATGCTTATAAACTAAAACAAAGCAATTTTTAAATCGTAAAGTTTGATAGTTTTTATGCATATACAATCATAAGAAGTTTGTTTGGTATGTGGGTCTAGATGAATATCCACAAAAAAAGAAAAATTCTGCACATGAGGTAATGTTTTCTATTCTGTGATGAAAGTCCATCTTTCTTATGTTTTGGGGATATTTCTGGCTTTCAACCATAATCCTGCAAGACATTTCGAAGTTTTTTGCATTCATGTTATTCAGTCATTTTATAATTTATATGATTAAAGAATTACATATAAAAATATTTCAAAATTATACTCTCAAGCTGAGTAGGAGGGAACAACAGCCTTTAAAGCCATGAAGGATAAAAAAAGTATTAATGGTATTGTAGTCTGTTAAAATATTCAGTCTTTTTTTTCAGTTGCAGGCACTACCTAAATAAAAGGGTGAGGGGCTGCTGTTTAATTTCAATTCAACAGTATTTGGAATGGAGTATATGCAAAGGTCAAAATATTTGCAGTGTCTACATAGTATTGTGATGAGCATCCTTTACAGAATTTTTAATCTTTTATTACCAGTGTTATAAAAATAGAAATTTTTGGCCAATTGAATTCCAGAAATGCTTTGATTTTACAAGGCAAACTTTTCAATTAAAAATTACTTGTACAAGTCACGGATTCTGATCATTTGTCATGTGATTTTTGCCACAAAGGGGTTAATAAAGAATTTTTAATTAATGGGAAAAAAAATTTCATGTATGTAGGTTTTTTAAAAATTTGTAAGTAAAATTTGGACATATAAAAGCTTATGCGACAAAAAATGGTTAAAATAAAAGTATTAAAAACAATTAGTTTTTCATAATCTGTTTTATTTTGTTGCTTAAACAAGTATTTTCTATTCTGAAAAAAAAAGGTGCAAGTTCCTTTATATTTCATCTTTCTGATAGATTAGAAGTGAATTTAAATAATCTAAAAAAAAAGAGTACTTTTTAACATGGAAACAAACACTTAGTTTAAAGATATTAAGAAAAATTATGTGACTACAAGAACCTAACCAAAAATTCCTGCTTGCCTGTAGACATCCTGCAAGTTCTTGAAACAATCCTATAAATACCAGGAAACATCATATTTTTTATCATTATTAAGTCTAAACAGAGTCTTCAAACTGTCCTGTGGAGATACTGAAAGTTCCTAAATTTATCCTATTAATTCCTGAAGACATCCTAATTTTGTCCTTAGTATGTCGCATAAATCCTAAAGGTATCCTATGATTGTTCTATGGATGTCCTTAAAAATCCTGAAAGATCCTAACAGTCTTCAAACTGTCCTGTGGAGATACTGAAAGTTCCTAAATTTATCCTATTAATTCCCGAAGACATCCTAATTTTGTCCTTAGTATGCCGCATAAATCCTAAAGGTATCCTATGATTGTTCTATGGATGTCCTAAAAAATCCTGAAAGAACCTAAAAGTGTCTTATTTCTGACTTCCAGAAGATGTCACCAAGTGGGACATTGTGATTACCTAAAGGAGTCTTTAGGATGTCGGAAGGAAAAAATAAGATATCCTTAGGAAATCAGAACATCCTACAAATGACAACTTTAGGATTTCTCGAGGACGTCATTGTGTTGTGTGGGTTAATTCTTGTGCTGCGTTGCTAGCTGAAACGTATTCAGCTTCGGCTGACGAAAGTGCAATGCAATTTTGCCTTTTTGTAATCCAGTAAATCGGCGATTTTCCTAGCATGAATAGATTTCCTGACGTTGATTTACGTGTTTTCAAGTCACCTGCCCAGTCTGCATCGGCGTATGCTGTTAGGATGGGCTTGCTGTTTGCGCTAAGAGTTAAATTCAAATTTTCTGTAGTTTTAAGGTATGAAATGATTCTTTTCACTGCTGTCCAGTCCTTTTGGCGTGGTGTTTCATTTCTACGACATAATATGTTGACTGCTGCGGATATGTCAGGACGCGTGATTGTTGATATGTAAAGTAATGTGCCTGTGGCTTGTCGATATTTCGTGTTATTAGGTAAAAGATTATCATCGTCCTCAAGTCTGTTGAATCCAGCAATCATTGGTGTGTAATGAGGTTTCATGTCGTTTAAATTCAGTTTTTTCACTAGTTCGTGTATTTTATTGTTTTGATTTAGGTAATATGTATCATTGATTTTATTAATGTTTATTCCTAGGTAATTATTCACTTCTCCTAAGTTTTTTAGTTCATATTCTTTCTTAAGTTGGTTTATTGTTTCTTCGATGTCACTGTCCTTTCCTGCTATCAGGATATCATCTACATAAATGATGATGTATATCGGATTTTCTTGATTTGATTTAAAGTACAGACATGGATCATTTTTGCTCTGTATGAAATTATTGTTTGTGAGTGTTTCCGATATTTTGGTGTACCAGGCCTTTGCGGCTTGCTTAAGACCGTAGATGGCTTTTTGAAGTTTACAAACTTTTCTTTCATCGCCGGGTTTAATATACCCGTCTGGTTGACTCATATAAACAGTTTCAGTTAATTCACCGTGCAAGAATGCTGTGGTAACGTCAACATGTTTAACGTTCAAACTTTTGTGCAATGCAGAGATGAGAAATGCACGTATTGTAGCGTGCGAAACTACAGGTGCGAAGGTTTGATCATAGTCAATCCCGAATCTTTGACTATATCCTTGTGCTACTAGACGCGCTTTATAGCTTTGAATATTTCCTAAATTGTCCTTTTTTAGTTTAAAAGTCCATTTTGAGCCGATAATTTTTGTTCCGGGTGGTGGATCTGTTAAAGTCCAAGTGTTATTTTTTCTTAGGCATTGGATTTCATTTTGTGTTGCTTTTATCCAATTTTGTTTATCATTAGGATTTTTCATTTTTTCGATATCTTCCCAATTTTCGGGAATGTTTTCAGATGAACTATTTATGAGACAAACATATCTGTCAGGAGGAACGCCTCTATTTGTCCTATTAGACCTTCTTGGTTCAATTGGTTGCTGTTTGGGCACGGATGGTGTCTCTTCGCTGTCAAGTTTTATTTCTAAGTGATTTTCATGTCTATCCGGTAATTGTGTATTGTCATCGGATGTTTTTGTGGTGATTTGTATCTCCTCAATGTTATCTGAGTGTACATTTTCATTCTCAAGAAATTTCACCGTTCTCGCTATTATAATTTGTTTTCCTTGTGTGTGAATTCTATAACCAGTCGATCGTGTATCATAACCTACAAACGTTCCGGTTTGAGCCCTGTTATCGAGTTTTCCTCTATTTACTTTATCGACGTAAAATAGCGCTTTACAACCGAATGTTCTTAAGTGTTTTAAATTCGGTTTAATTCCTTTCCATAATTCGTAAGGTGTTCTGTTGTTGTTTGCTTTAGTTGGGAGTCGGTTTTGTAAGTATGTTGCGGTGTTTATGGCTTCACCCCAAAAATGTTTGCTTAATTTTGCTTGTGATAGCATACTTCTAGTCATATCTAATAAACTTTTATTTTTTCTCTCCGCAACTCCATTCTGGCTCGGATTATGCGGGACAGTCAATTGGTGTAAAATTCCGTTCTGTTTTAAGTATTCATCGATCTCTTGATTTACATACTCACGACCGTTATCCGATCTAATTTCCTTAGGTTTTTTACCGAACTGATTGTATATCATCGTTACGTACTCTTTTATCTTTTCAGCAACTTCGCTCTTTTTAGATAATAAATATATCGTAGTATATCGGGAATAGTCATCAATAAGAGTCATAAAATAAATTTTCCCGCCTAAAGTCGGTGTATCTAGAGGTCCACACACGTCACTGTGGATCAAATTCGCAATATTAGTAGCTCGATTTGTTGCTGATTTAGGATACGGCATGTTAGTTAATTTAGTTTCGATACAAGTTACGCATGTTTTATTTTGATGTTTACATTTTCCTATCTTTATTCCGTCCGCAATTTGATTTGTTATCATTGATTTAATCGCGTCATAATCTCTGTGACCTAGTCTGCGATGCCAGAGATCTATGCATTGTTTGCTGTCACAGTTATACGTTATGTTTACATAATTTTGTGGTTCTTCCACATCGTCTATTTCCTCAATAATGTATAAGTTTTTCTTGAGAATCATCGATGCTTAGGTTAATTAAAGCTCTAGTCTTGCGATCTTTTTTGTGCCATGCGGGATCGGGTGGAGCTGGTGGATCTTGTACTATAATATCGTCGAGTTCCTCTTTAATCAGGAACATCTGCATCTTGAACTTCCATGTACTATAATTTGTAGAATTGAGTTTTTCAATAAATTGAGTATTTTCTTTTATCGCATTCATTTTTTTCTTTTTTAGTGTTCTTTTATTTATTATTATATTTTTAGAAATTTGTTAAATTATCGTTTTTGATACTGGGATAATATTCTTTTTTCAGAATCAGTCTTTCATAATCTTTGTTAGGGGAACCGTCGGTAGCGTAATAAATTTTCTTATTTTTATAAATAGTTAAATCAGTCTTCAAATTTAATATACATTTTCATCTTTTGATATGTTAAAGAAGTTTGTTCAGCTTACCTGAGATTTTCCTTTTTGCGCTGAATATACCCACAGTAGTAATCCAAAGTGTTGTAGCGATATTTATCTGATCCATTGATTCACTTATATTGGAAGAATAAGAAGTATTAGTAGAAAATGACAATTGTGTAAAATAAACAGAAGATTCATTTTCCTTTGAATATAATATAATTCTTGGCTAGATGTACATGTTTTAAGTCGCGTTTGGAGGCTGCGTATAAGTGCTCCAATTTTACATTATATTAAATATATTTACATCATATATGTACAAGAGCGTCTTAACTGCTCAGAAACATTTTGGAAACTGAAGGGAATGTTTTTAAGTTCTGTGCACACGCGCGGGATAAGACAGCTGTAGTTTTGAAGGAGGGAGGTCTGCAGAGTTTCTCCAATTAGTTAGTTTCGACAGTCTCTGGTTTTGTTCACTGTTTTGCATCTGCGGTTGTCACTTAAAGTACTTATAGTTAATTGGGTTCTGGTTTTTAACATGTTCTTATTTCAATCGTTCGCTGCACGTGGAGATTATTCACTGCATAAAAAAGGTTTCTCCGTCAAAAACAAGAACGAAAGATGATGCGGCAAGCATAGATTATGAAACACTTTCCAGCACTTCCAGAATACTTTAATAAAACTTTACGTAATTAATAAGGTGAAAGTTGATGTCTAAGTAAACAATTTAGAAAACGCATAACTAATTTCAAAACCCAGTTTCAGCAATTACGATTAATAGTCTGAAAAATATCCATATTCCTTTGTGCAGTTTTCTGTATATGATCTATAAATATGTATACATGCAACATAGAGTGCTAAATTTTAGTTTAGTTATGAAACATATAGCACAGTTTAAATATCACCTTCCAGAATTTCCGTAAATAATCGGAAAAGTACTCGAGATCTTTTGTGCTGACCTGTATATGATGTATAGAAGTTATACACACCAAGTAATAGGAAATATTAATAAAAACGCCTTAAAACGCACTTCCAGCAATTATTGTTAACAGACAGTACTTTAACCGAATTCTTTTGTGTGTCCCTGTAAATGAACGATGAATGCTATACACACAATATTCTATAGCAAGCCTGTAATGCACCTCAGTGATATATATCAATTTCAATATGTTTGAAATAGTGAAACATTAAAAGAAACCGCAATTGATTCCCCCCCCCCCTCTCCCCCATAGACATTAATGTAATGTAATTCGTTTGAGTGTCCCTGTAAGGGAGTTATAAGTGCTACACACTTCATTTTCAATACCGAACATGCCATAGTAAAACTCAATAACATATAAATTGCATGACAATTCGAGTATATTTACGCGAGTTAAGAGCACGGGCAGACAGACAGACAAACCGAATTCATAAACACTTTTCAAGTGTTGAAAAGTCCTATAAAAAGGTTTTCTAAACATTTTTCTTTGACTCACGAATACTGACTAAAAAAAATTCTATTAAGTACCTAAAAAATAAAAATTAAAAAAAAATTAAAAAGAAAATAAAAAAAAGTAAGAAAAACTTTAAAGAAATTAAATAGTTTTTTTTTTTTTTTTGGTCGAAATAATCACATAAATATTTTAGGTTTTGTGCAAACATCACCAAAATTTTCATTTGCACTGACAAGTGAAATATTAGTATTAAAAAAGTTTCAAAAGACTTTCACCAGAACAAAAAGCAATTCAACGAAATGTGAAAACAAAACGCATTAACGAAAGAATTTTTGTTTGTTCGATTAAGGAACGGAAATAGGTCAACTGAAATTGGAAAAAAAAAGAACAAAGAAATGTGGTCAAAAGCTTTAATAATAAAAAGGGAAAGTAAGTATACCTCAATAAAATTGTGTTGTTAATGCAACAGCACAATGAATGTTTTATCGAATTTAATTTTTATTCATCAATATTTGTATAATTCATTTAAATTTTAATCGAAATTTTGAAAAATATTAAATTACAGTTATGAACCAAAAGCAACATTCTGGCATCTTTAATTTCTTAAAACTCTCTCTCTATTTTATTTCCATCTTTGTTTTATACGTATACTAGCGGACCCACCCGGCGTTTCCCAGGCCTATGATAATAAATTAAAACAAACCCCAAGTTTGTATGATTTTATATCTTTAACCCGATTTTGTATTTAATTATATAAAAATTCGCGAAAAAATAACGATATTTAGTGATAAAAGCGCTCGTAAGTAAGACATTTTCTTGTTTTTTTTTTTTTCACGTAGGGTAGTTTCATAATTTTTAAAAAAATGTCCTTGTTTCCCGAACTCTGAAATTTCTATCCGTTATAAATATAGTGATTTAAGAAATATATTTTCTTCTCGCTTTTTTGTTTGTTTGTTTGTTTTTGCGTCAGCTTCTGTAACATAACAATAAAAAAATAGTTCTCATCTTACGAACTCTCTGAAATTTTAATCGGTTATAAATATAACTGTATCCAAGCTCTCTTTAAAATTTCATGAAAAAAATATGCATATTTAGTGAAAATATCAGTCGAAGTATAGGTAGTGCACGGAGAAACACACCACTTTTTCGTTTTGTTTTTTAAAAAATTTCTTCTTTAAAAAATAAATAAATAAATAAAAAATTCTTTACGTCTAAATGTTTCAAAAATTTTGTAGGGATGTAAATTTGGTCTACCGAGATGCTCTAAAATGGTTGTATCGAAATACACACGTTTAGTGTTTTGTTACTTTTAGAGTAGAAAAAAGATAGTCTACATGAGGTGCGAAGTAACTTGCGTTTGTCGGTGCTTCTGAAAGAGTTAAAATTCGTATTTTTTAAAATCGACTGCATCGTCAATTAGAAGAAGGTTTCAGCTTTAAATGTATATTTTTGGTTTGTCGGTACCTCTAAAATTGCGCCCAGGAGGGGCGTTGCCATAAGAGGGAAAACGACCCGAAAATCAAAAGGTTTAACGACTATATATTTTTTAATTAATTACGACATTTGAGATTATAAGAGTACAATCTTTTTTTGTTCAAACCAAATTTGTGTTCCCTGAACTACGTTTCACTGCGCAATGCAATTTCCACTAAATTTTATCTTTCTATCCGAAATACAGTGAGATTCTACAATTAAATATTTAAAGTTATTTTTGTTAGAAATATGCATGAAATGTTAATTTACACTTTAATTTAGACAGTCATTAAAGTTGTATGATGCAAAAACTTCTTTCTAGATTAATTTTGAAAAGAAATTATTTATTTTCACTAGAAATAACCGAGATTCACAATATAAAGGCTCTCCGAGTGTTCTAGTTTTCTTAATGATGAAAAAACTGCGTGTTAAAAAACATAACACGTGATTTTTTTAAATTGAAAACATGCCTCTGAATAAATTTAAGATCATGCGAAATATATTAAAAGCACTGACAGCTTTTGTTGAGCACAGAAAAAATCGTGTTTATATCCACCTTGTATTTTCAAGTAAATTTAGAAACACAAACTTATCCATTGTAAGTGAAAATTGCAAGTAAAGTTAAACTGTCATGGTTAATAGAACCCTAGCTTTTCGAAATTGTTTTTTGAAAAAGTACAATTTCTATTAAAATATATATCAGTTTTTGAAAAATATATCAACAAAAAATAGATAATCTATTAATAGGAAAAGAACTGAATATCCTATTCCTTTCTCTTTCTTTTTCCTTACCTCAATTTTTTCTTATTATTTATTTATAATAAAAATGGTGTGTGTGCTATTTTATGAGAGTGTTGGTTTTATTAGTGTGTGTGTGTGTTATTTTATTGGTGAGTTGGTTTTATTAGCGTGTGTGTGTGTGTGTGTTAGTTTTGCTTGTCTAATAAAAATAGAGGCAATATAGGAAAAAAGAGAAAAGATGGAAAAGGAAAAAAAAAATGTTGACAAATATTTAACGATTGATATTTAATTAAAGAAAATAACAATTACATTAAATTGATACATTAATTGCACAAATTAAATATATATTTCGACAAACTGTATTCGTTTTTATGCAAAGCAAAGATCGTTGCTTTGGCAACCATCATTGTTTGGCTGGCATTGACTGTAGCCCAAACATTACAAAAGCTGCCAATTTACACATGCTTTTGCTTATTTGTTTTCTCTTTTAACTTTGAATAGACCATAGTAATAAATCGTCAGCAATGGTGCTACTACAAAGTGTGTACAGTGTTGATGATACCCAGTTTCAGAAAGATCTGTAGCAGCTAAAAATTGGTAATTAAAAAAAAAAATTAATGTATTGATGTTTAAATTTTAAGCAAATGTGCATTGCTTTTAAAAAAGTCAGTTATTCAACAAGCTGATTTTCTTATATTATTTTTAAGGCCAGCATTTGAATCGATATCGAGGCCAGCATTTGAATCGATATCGAGGCCAGCATTTGAATCGATATCGAGGCCAGCATTTGAATCGATATCGAGGCCCGCAGCCTCCCTCTGCGGCAGTGGCTAGTGTTGGCATTTTTACCAATTTAAGCGGGAGTCCCGATTTTCTAGATATCAAAGACCTGTCCGCGTAACCACTGAATGGGGCGCCAAAAGTTCTGATATTTCATAATGCACAAATTCTTTTAAATTTCTTTTCGCACTATGATATTCGTTAGCCTGCATCAAGTGTCACTTAATACAATAAACCTGTGAAGATGGAACCTGTTTATAACAGAAAATATTTTATAGTCCCTTCGAAACGAAAACCTTACAAATGTACCTGCCTAGACGGAAATATATCTAAAACGGCATTTTTCGCGGTTCCTAACGATTCTGTTTTCACAGGTTTTACTGCACTTTATTGAGTAAACCCTGTGAAAATGGAACCTGTTTAGAACACAATTCTATTTTAATAGTAACATTTTTATTGTCCCAAAGATAGGAATACTATACAATTATACCGGAATATACTGGAATTTTGTTTCAATCCTTAGCGATTCCGCTTTCACCGTTTATTTTTATTTTATTTTTTTGTATAAGATTGTTATGTTTATTTAGTATAGTAAAACCTGCGAAGACGAAATTGCAAAATACCGGGAAAAAAATTCCTTCTTGAATTAGGTTTTCATCTTAGCAGGTATAATTATATGGTATTCCTACGTAGGGACCATGAAATTTTGTTGTTTTAGACAGGATTCTGTAATAGACAGGTTTTGTTTTAATAGAATTTACTGTATTTATGTCCCTATTTAGAAGCTATTGTCCCGCTTTTTTTGTCTTTCTGTCCCACTTTTTGTAACACTGACCTGGTACCACTAGCCCTGACTATTAGTTAGAATTGCACACAACAGGAACATATTATATGTTTATTCATACATTTATCTTTCTTCTTCTTTCTTTCTTTTTTTTTTCTTTTTTTAAATTATGGCATCGAAAAAAAAGGGTAACTTTATCGTACCTATCTTCTTTCGTGAGCATTTTGAAGCTCAGAGGAAGTTGGAGCACCCCTTGCTCTACTGACTTAGAAAAGGAAGGGAGAAATTAACTTCATCTATGAAAAGAGAGATGGAATTTCAGACTGATTAAAACTTCTGTTTTCTTCATAAAGGAGAGAGAGAAATATTTATTTGCAGAAAATAAAAATTAGGTTTGTTGAGTGATTTAGGTATGAAATAAAACCTTCAGTACAAATTTGTCAAAAAACTAAAAATACTCTTCAAAAGTAATCCAGTTAATGCACTAAGTTGAATTTTACTAAGTTGAATTTCACAAGTTTCTTATTCTTGAAAGTTAAAATAATGGAAGAATGGCTCATATATGGTTTCTCATGCAATAGGACTTATAGAAAAACTCTAAATAGTTGTCAAACCTTGGGGAAATACATGCAATTATCAACTATGTTGTGGAAGTTCGTAGTTTCAACATATTGTGCGTCGGAGTGGTTAAAATAAGGAAAAACATTTCTAATTTTTAAATTGCTCTTTCATTTTAAAGACATTATCCTATGCATTACTTTACATATACTAAATACATGCATCCAATACTTATCCAATGTCATTGTAAAAATCGATGCACCTCCATAAAATAAAAAAAATCCTTGACGGCTCGGCCTACAGGCACAGGTAGATTTCGAAGACGCAGACCGTGGGGCGCCTGTTTGTCGGGAATTGCGGAAGAAATGATCTTTTTGCGATGATGCGGCAGTTGGAACCGCCTACTTCGAAACCTAACTTGTTTCCAGGCGGAGCCAGCTGGAATTTTTTTTTTAAATTTTTTTTTGCTATAAGAATTGGTCCTATAAAAAACTTGTCAGTATAAAAGTTTTAGATAATAGTAAGAGGATTTATAATAAATTTAAGCGGATTTGAAATCTTGGGAATTGACGAAGTTATGAATTTTTTTCTTCTAAAACCACCCCCCCCCCCCCACTTTAAGGCAATTTTTAATTATATCAAAAATCTCTCATGCATAAATTTTCGGCCCTTCTTCTAGAAATAATAATAACTTCAAACGGATACGATACGTATCATAATTAAGAAATTATGGGGGGTTTTCTGTTTTCACAAAAAGCCCCCCACCACATCCCCCCTCCTTGGTTCGATTTTGCCCATTAACGAACTTGACCGAGATTTTATGCCTCTTGATTTTATGTATCAGTTTCGAAGAGATGCGGGAGTTGGAACCGCCTACTTCGAAAAATAACTTATTTGCAGGCGGAGCCGGCAGGGATTTTTTTTTTTTTTTTTTTTTTTTTTGCTATAACGGTTGGTCCTATAAAAAACTTGTCAATATAAAAGTTTTAGATAATATTAAGAAGATTAATAATAAATTTACGCGGATTTGATATCTTGTGATTTGACGAAGCTATGATTTTTTTTTCTTCTAAAAACCCCCCCTTCCCCCCCTTGGGGCCATTTTTAATTATATCAAAAATCTGTCATACATAAATTTTCGGCCCTTTTCCTAGAAGTAATAATAACTTTAAACGGATTCGATACGTATAATAATTAAGAAATTATGTGGGGGGGGGGGGTTGTTTTCACAAAAAGCCCCCCCCCCATTTCCCCCCCTGTGGTTCGATTTTTCCCATTAACGAACTTGACCGAGATTTTATGTCCCTTGATTTTATGTATCAGTTTGGACGAGATTTATGCAGAATTTTTCCAGTTATCGTGGTCAGAAAAAAGTGACATAGATAGATTGATAGATAGATAGATAGATAGATAGATAAAGTTTTGAACTGGGGGTGGTTTTGGGTTCTGGGAGTCATGATCGGCGTAGATCTGCAAAAATTTTTCAAAATTTCTAACTTAGGTGAGAATGTAATAGGTAGTATTTCTTACGAAATCTACCTAAAAGGGACTTGTCAATTATATTTAAAATTTTCATTGAAAGATATTTAAATTTACTGTTTGCTTTCCAACAACACAGAGTAGCGAATTCTTTACTGAAATGCGAAAGAATAAAGAACATTTCGTTCTTCTATTCCTTTAACGCTTAAAAGAAAATTCGCGAAGGAATAAAAACAAAAAGCATAAAAATATTATGAAAAAATATCCAAAAGTAACGACTGTAAATTCATCGAAATGCAATAACGCCATGAAATATTCATTTCCGCAGCAAAATAACCATGAAGATTTTCAAAGTTGAATCGTTTCTTTCATTTTAACACTTTCGGGTCCTTTTTTTTTTTTTTTTTTTTTTTTTTAAGGATATTTGAAGACGTGTGGAAAATGGTATTACAACAGGATAAAACAGTTACAGTTATTTGTAACTTGATAACTGATGGTGAGATGTGAACAAAAAGTTGCTTTTGGGGATTTTCTATTACAATGATTCTAATAAAATGAAATAATAATAATAAAAAACTTTTGCAATTTTTTTATTATTAACTATTGATAATTATAATATGTGAATTTTCTAAATAAATGTATTTTGAATTATATTTATTTACTTAACTTCTGAAAATCCAGGGGGAAAATATAAACAGCATAATAAAAACAAATTGGCGAGCTTCCAGAAAATTTAAAGCCACAACTTAATGTTTTAAAAGATGCGCATTTGAAAATCTCGAAAAAGATCCATTCTCATTCAAAGTCTGATAGAAGACATTAACAGATAAAGCAAGTAAATGAGCTATTTGAATTAAGAAGCTAAGTGGTTGAAGCCGACCATCGCCACAGAAAATCATAATAAAAGTCGTCAGAAGCGTGATTTCATTAGGCGGAGTGTGCTAGAAACCAAGCTTTAATCACCCGCACACGCAATGTTGCATGCCACTAAATGTTTTCAGGACATAATCGTGGTGAAAAAAAAAAACAAATTGAGAATTACATTTGCTTTGACGTCGTCATCGTCATTCCATTTGAATTTTAAGGCTATGGGTATAATGATCTTTCAACTATAATGTCAAATTTTATTGCAGAAACTGAGGATTGCGTTTTAGAAATAAAATTAACTGTCTTAAATGACAGCGGACAATATCAAGTAAAACAAATTTATGTTAATAACAATTACGTTCTCTGGGTATCATTTTTCACGCTTTAGTGCGTTTTAGGAATTACTTTACTTGGATAACAAATGAAAAACTGCGAATTTGAGATTTTAAGTCTCGAACAGAATTTGTGGATTTGGATAGATTGTGATGTCAAATTTCAGACTGAGAATTGCGTTTAGTAAGCAGTTTTAAATGACAACGGGAAATTTAAAGTTAAACAAATTTATGTTCACCACAGTTATGTTTTCTCAGAAATATTTTTCATACTTTAATGTGTTTTAGGAGTTGTTTTGTTCGAATGATAAATGAAAAAAAACTATCTTCAATTTTAAGTTAAGTTTTTTTTGTCAAGATTTTAGGATTTGAATGCTCCATCGCTCGTTGAAAATATAGCAAGACATTTCCGCCAATTTATTGCAATTAGCGACAGAATGCTAATTTTGCTGAAGATAGTTTTTAAAATCTTATTTGCTATTTTCCTAAAGTAGCGATTTAAGTTTGTTTACTTTATGATTTTCTAGTTACATAAAAGAACTGCTTCAAAATTGGCAATATGTTTCTACATTTACTATAATACTATTCATATTTTTTTCTTTTATAATAAACTATACTGTACAGCTTTTTTCTTTTATAATAAAAAATTGATTTTGTTGAAAACTGTCGCTTACGATAATTGTATTGGGCGGGAAAGGCTAGATATGATTATGATTAAAATAAAACAAATAATATTTGAACATCAAACTAGCGTCAACAAATTTCTTTTTAAAAGGCATCATAATGATGAATTATTTCTACAATTTCTATTTCCGTTAAAGATTTTTATATGATTATAAAAAAAAGGAAGAAGACAAAGTAATACGACAGTACCTATATAAAGACCAAACTATGCAATTTCAACAGAGTTCTTAAATAGAAAATTGAATAGTATACCATTTATATCCTAATTTAAAAGTCTTTAATAAGGAAAACTTTCAGAAGTTCAAACTTCCAGTTGTTATAAGTTCGTTCTCGTGAAAATTTTATTCAGCAATATTAATATTGTTTTAAAACGATTTTAGACTCATGCTTTTTCATTAAATGTAATTTTCTAAATGAAGTTGATTTTCGTTTTTTCCATAATGCACTTTTATACTATCGACCAGTTTTATCTAAATTTGTTGTAAAAAGCAATGAAATATATAGAATATTCTACCATATAAATCTCATCAACCAACGTTCTTTTTTAACATTGATTGGCACACAATTTTCATTATTTTATATTTTATTAACCACTAATTCAAAATTGATGAAAGACTGTATTTCCATATATTTCGATATGTTGAATTTTTAATGTGTAATAAAATTATAATTAGGTTTAATTTGTATATGTAGATGACTTCTTATATGACAAAATGCACCACGTGTCAAATAAAGCCATAAAGTGAGAATTAAAAGCATGTTTTTTCTCTCTTGCATCAGTTAGAATTGTTGTAATAACACGTGTTCGGTTCATTTCTTTTTCTCTTTACCTTACAAAATTTTATATCGGACTTGAAAAGCGTTTACAATTGATATATATATTTTTTTTCCTCTTGTCTGTCGGTATAAGAAAAGTGACCCGAATTTTCGTATTCGTGCAAAGAAAACCCTAAAAATCTTACACAAAGGAGAAACGGGGAAAAAAATGGTCCCATTTTTTTTTTTTTTTTTTTTTAAATATCAGATCATTGATTCATCATATAAGAAAAACTGACAAAGTCATGAGACGGAGAATAAAATTTTTAAAGAAAATAAACAGTTGTATAAGTGAATAGAAATGATATTTATCTATATTTTTTAATAAAAAAAAATAATTCTATATAACCCACTCACTTAAATTGCTATTTTTATAGGTTTTGGTACAATTTGTATTCAGCAAAACTGCTAAGACGTAACCGTAAGGGACAGAAAATATTCCGTTTTAAACAGATTTCTGTCTTTAGAGGTTCAACATATTGTATTTTCGTCGCTATTGTCATGGAATTTTTTGTTCAAGGCAGAATTTCACTATAAACAGACTTTGTTCTGACAGGTTTTATTATATAATACGCAAATAATTCATAATTAGAACATTTAAAAGGAAACTAAAAGAAGGAAGATTACAGAGTCAAGTATCCTTTAGATTTACACCAACAAGATGCCAAAAATTAAAGAAAAATACTTTATAAATATTTTAATGGGTCGATTTTTAGTGTTAACCAGTTACTACCTTACCCGTGGCCCTAATTTTTCGCGCATTAGTTTATCGAAGCTTTTTTAACAATAAAAGTAAAAAATAATTCAAAATATTTTATGTAAATTATTTTTAATGAAAAATGATGCATTTTACTATTATATAGTGAAATTGAACAAAAAATAATAAACGAAACAAACTTTGTGGCCAATGAGATCCATTTCCTCGCAAGTTTTTTATGTCCCTAATGTTTTGAGCATGTTTAAATGAGAAGAAATGTGTAAGTCTTATCACTTCGTTGGTCCTCTTTTGAAAGCGGAAACATCTCTCAATCTTCTTGGCACGGTTGAAACTAATCGTTGGCACTCAGAATTTGGAATTTTTTGCCATTCTTCAATAAGAATTCTTTTCAACTGCTTATTGTCACGTGGTTTCCTTTCTCGAACTTCCTTCTTTAAGTACTGCCACAAATCCTCGATAGGATTGATGTACGGTGAATTCAGAACCCAATCTAGCACAGGAATACAATTTATTTGAAGCCAGGCTTTTGTTGTTCTAGCTGTATGCGGATTGGCTAAGTGTTGTTGAAAAAGATAACCCGACTGAAGGCCGAAAGTTGTTGAATTGAAGGCAAAAACTGACTATTAAAAATAGCCCGATAACGTGGTGCATTGATAGTTCCATCATATGGCATAATTTGGTCGACACCAGAATAGCCAAAACATCACTAAAGTTGAACACATGACAGAAACTTGCACTCTTATTTGACACATTTTAAGTTTAAAGCTTCATTTGCTTGCCGTACATCCCAACGACTGACATTTCTATACAAAACTGGAAAAGGGGATTCATCCGACAATATAACACTTTGCCATTGTTGATCTGTCCATTTTAAGTAGTCCACAGCCCACAGAAAACGTTTCATTTTTGAACAGGAGCTAACCCAGGCTTCAGTTTGTTTTTGTAAGATTTGAATCCCATTTTATACAATGTTTTTGTAGCCATTTTACGAGTCACTGGTAGCCCTATGCTGTCTTGCCATAGGGATGGTCTTCCGTTCATTACTACTCGAGCCAACATTCGATATTCCCGGTTTGTTGTTAGTGATGAGCGACTGGTACTGTTTCTTGATTGTATATCTAAGGTTGCAACGAAAAATTTCAAGACATAACGCACTGTTGATTCGGGAATAGTCAAATACGTATTTGCCTCATTAGACACCCACTATTTCTTTCGATTATCTTTTTACGCAACTCTACCATCAATCTTTTACCACCCTTTTTCTTCTTAAATTGATTTGAACCAGCTCTTCTTTTAAACAACAAATGTCATCAGTCTCGGATGCTATAATATGCACAGTTGGAAACAACCAGCCAATCACAATTGTCAAAAACTTTCTTTAAATGCACTCTCTTAAAACGAAAGAGTGGATTTGGCTTCTCAGAAAAGAGCTGTAATTTATTGGATCGTGAATGAGTTGATTTTTAAACGTTTCACTCATCTTGATTTGAATTTTTTTTTCTAATGCACTCCAGAAGAGAGAATACTAAACAACTCATCTCGATAAAAAATGCAATCATTGGCGAGCTGAAATGCCAATGCGGGTGACGTGACCATTCGCTGAGCAGACGACAGGCGTGTGACGTCAGCGAGTGGAGGCAAGCATTTTGCCTTTACAGCACGTTGTTGACCGTTGAAATATTATTCGCGTTGTTCAAAGGGGCAATTTTAAAGAAGGAATACTTGAAAATGTAAGAATTTCTGCTGTTTTAAATACTCTAATCATGTTTTTTATAATGATTCTGTCTTATATTTATTGTTATTTTATATATGGCGTGATATTTTTCAGTTTATATCAATATTTTTAACAAATATGTTTTAACCCTAACATTTAGGACTATTTACACGAACGAACATTTAGAGATATTTTGAGTTGGAAGGATAAATATTAAAAAATGCTCTAAAATATAATTATACAAATCCTTTGCCTCTCATTTTAAGTTTTTTTTAATGTTGTTTCAATAAATATGATTTATAAATAGCTTTTAGTAGCAATTTAATCTTGTAATCTTTAATTAATTCTTGTAATCTTTAATTTAATCTTTTAATCTTTAATTTAGTAGCAATTTAATCTCTTTTTAAGAAAATGTCTCGGCGGTACTATGCGTTTGTTTATATACAGGGGTCGATGCAGGTTTTTTTTTCTTGGGGCCCATTTTGTGAAAAGTAAAGGTTATTTTTGTGAAATTTATTATATTTTTGTGAAAAATAACATTTTACAACGAAAGTTGAAATCCAGTTAATCAAATTCGAACTAAGCATTTATAAATACAAACTTTTTTAAATCCTTTTGCTGAAGTTTTCCGCTCTGGTGAACTTGTTTGTTTACAAATTACACATTTTAAAACATCACAAAATAATAAATAAATAATAAATAGTAAGTTTTTATAAAATAGAATTTTGTGAAGGACCCCATTTTATCAAATTGATTTTTGTGAAGGGTTCCATTTTATCAAATTGATTTTTGTGAATGGGCCCATTTTATCAAATTGATTTTTGTAAAGGGGCCCATTTTATCAAATTGATATTTTTGTGAAGGGGCTCATTTTATTAAATAGATTTTTGTGAAGGGGCTCATTTTATTAAATAGATTTTTGTGAAGGGGCCTTAAACAGGCCCCAAATTTTTCCTGGATCGACCCCTGATATATATTTTTTTAATGATGTTTCAGAACTCTAACTTTCATAATACTATAAATTGAAAATTGACTTGTCTGACTTTAAAAATATTGTTTTAAAGCAAACAAATTATATTTCTTATTTTATTCTCAGTCTGAAGAAATTTTTCCTGGATATTTTTATTGACCTGCCTTGTTTTTCGAATCCGCATACATAAGTTTTTTTTAGTCATTTTATGTTGCTGAGAGTTTTGAAATGTATCTCAAATATATAAGAAAAGCTTTAGAATATCTATTTCATGTTGACGAAAACTTTAGAAAAGTAGCTTTATTAGTATATATGCTATTTTTCTAATATTTTAAAATAAATATACTTGATTTGTGAAGCTGTATAAATCCCATATTTTATTTATCATATGTTGTTAAAAATAAGGTAAATATCTCCATTCCCGTATATTCACTGTGTGAATATTCCTAAATAGTATTAGGATTAAAACAGTTAATGATAATATTGATATAAACTGAAAAATATCATGCAATATATCTAATAATATTGCATAGAAAACATAATCATTATATATATTAAAAAAACCCATGATTAAAGTATTTAAAACAGCATAAATTCTTATCTATTCAAGTATTCCTTTAAAATTATCTTTTTGGATCAAGGGGGGGGGGGGGGGGTATATATTTCAAGCAGCTCAAAAACAACAAAAAAATAAATAAATATAAAATGACACTTTTCACTTAATTGTTGAATGTACACGTATATGTATACATTCAACATGCAACTTACTATATTTTTTCTTTTTTTTTTTTTGAAAATTTTTTTTAAAATCAGTATCTGTTTATGAAATTTATTATTTTACAATAAAATATTACATCTTTACCATGAATTTCAATTCCCCTTCCCCTCCTTTCTAGAAAAGGACTTGTATTTCGGAAGCTATAAATAATAAAATATATTAGAGGTATAAATAATAAAACATAATTTTTATAGAGTATAAAATAAGGTAGTTATTTATCATTATTTTTATTTGAAAACGTGGCAAGAATTCTGTGTTATTTTGAATTTCGTAGATAAAAATAAATCAAAGGTTACTGAATTTCATTTTAAATGGCTTGATTTTATTAAGTCAGTTGATTAAAAATCCCTCTAAGTTTTTTTTTTTTTTTTTTTTTTTTTTTTTTTTTTTTTTTGTAATTTTTAAGTGAGTTGACTTCTCTCAAGAATGAGTTTATTAGAAATCACCCAAGAGGTTTTGGATTAACTCTTAAATGAGTTGATTTCATTCATGTATGAATTGGTTACCAATCGCTCAAGAATTACTGGAATAAATCTCATTTCACTCAAGTTTGAATTCATTATAAATCACTCAAGTGCTACTGGATTTAACCTTCATTGATATGATTTCACTCAAGTATGAGAAAAATAGAGATCACTCAATCATGAGTTGCTTAAAAACAACTCGTTCACTCGAGTTGTTTCAACTCTTCATGAGAAGCTCACTTTCAAATCGTGAGATGAGTGGATTTCGGCTCAACTTGAGTTATTTTGGCTCTTTCGTTTTCGCAAAACAATAGGACTTTTTATTTTTAAGAGGGAGAATGCTTTACATACTCAAATCAAATAGTGCAACTTTTCTTTCTTCTTTTTTATTCAATGCAATTTTTTTAGATGACTGACATTTCAAGAATTTGATTGTTTATTTAGACAAAATGCAGTTTGCGTTTAGTTTCTTTGAAAAACTTCACTTTGAGACTGGTGCGCAAAGAATTAGGGCCACGGGTAAGGTACATTGTGAAATGTATCCGATACATACAATGACGAAACTAGATTAAATTTCACCCGAGGCTAAGTAGTCAATTTGCGCCCCCCCCTCAAAAAAAAACTGAGTAAATAAGTTCTTAAGTTAGTAGTTAACGTAAAACACACACGATTCACACATATAAAACAACATGGATGTTCTAAGTTCTCTATTCTTTATATGCAGTATATGCTAATTAATGTGATCACGATTATTGTTACCAATCGCTCATGTTATCGAAATCAGCTGGAACCGACCGTCTATATTGAATTCTACACTAAAATCAATCGCTTTATGTAACCAGTTTTTAGTTATAGTTATCCTTAATTTCAGCAGACCTGTTTCTGAAAAGTGTGAAATTGAAAGTGAAGTTCAATTATAAAAAGGCCAATCAAAGCATGGAATCGAATACAGCAGCCACAATTAAAAATTGCTCTGTTAGTGCAGGATTCTGTGAAGTCGTAAAAGATTAACAAACAACTTTTATAACTCCAGAAAACATTCCCGATGATATGGCGAAGCAGAGTTGGGCAAATTTGTAATTGCAATTATCTGCAATGTAGCTACAATTTAATGGTATGTAATTGATTACAGTTGCACACATTCAAGCACAGGAATTTCATCAAATGATGGGATAGGGAGTGGTTCCGGGTTCCGGCTATAGTGCTGGAATATTTGTTTACGGCATGCAATTGTAACTATAAGTAATTACATACAATTAAATTGTAATTACATACTAGATAATTGCAAATTTGCCCAACTCTGTACGAAAGCTTCGCACGAGTTCACAGGTTCATACATATAGCAACTTTTTTTTTTCAACAAATGAAATAAATTGTAACTAACTAATACATAATACTAATTCAACTAAAAAATAATTCATCTATAAACTTGATGAAAATGTTGGTAGCATCTAAATTTTATTTGTGACTAGTTGTTACTTCTGAACTCCTTTTCGTGAGATTCGAAGAACAAATGCTACTAGTTAAACAAAAAGTTTACCTTTCTAAAAAAAGGGGGAAAAAGGGGGTGGGAAGAAAAGAGGGTACGCATTATGACCTATTATAGAAAAATGCTTAAAATACAGTTAAAAAAACCTCAGTCCTTATTGGTTATCCTGGCTATATGATATAGATAAGTACCAAAATTCCTTCATAGTTAAATTCAAGATAATCAAAATCTATTCGATATGTTCTCGTTCCCCCTTTGGTTATCTTCCCGCCAAATTTTGAATTTCTCCCTCATCCACAAAACAACAATTACTAAAACGATGTGTTTTTTCTATGATCAGGGTGTTTTTATCATAAATGACACGCCGTTTTTCGCCGATTGGAAGCAATAAGCAACTAAAAAATATTTTAGATTCATTTTAACAGATCGGTGGTTTTACATTTAGGTTTTAAAAACTTTTTTTTATTAAGTTCTGTAATATTATTAAAACAAATCCCTTTTTCAAAGAAAAAAAAATCACGACAAATCAGGATAAATTCTTTCGGAACATTCAAATGTACATGGGGATGAAAAAACAGACGAATTAGAATGAATAAGCCAGACTAAAGAGAAAGATTAAGGAAAACAAAGAAGAAATTCACTCAAGTTGTAAAGCTCTTGAGGGAAAAACACATTCCACGAGGAGAAATACAAAGAAAGGAAATCAAGTTTGTCAGAATGGCTATCGTTAAGCCCTGCTGGAATTGCACACTGACTCAGAAATTCCTTTTCCCAGTGTTTGATATCCGAGACATAATTGTCTTGGCACGCGACATCGCATGTAGCTGTTTGCGACGAAGAGGTTACACGATCTTCCGAGAAAAATTAGACTGCTAGCTATCTTTTGTGCATGGACATCTCTACAGCTTTATCAATTTGTTAGTATCTAATATATAAAAATCTGACTGCATGAATTTCCCATCTACTACTCTGAGAATATGATGAAATCAAAATTTGAAAAGGATCCGGTGATTATAATTCCTCAAGTTTTGGAATTTTAATTTCCGAGATATTATTATTTTTATTTATTTTTGCACGCTTTTATTTAACTTAACTTAGTTTATGTATGTAAAGAGGAGATTTTTAATTCATTTTTCAACAACTTTCTGATGTGCTAGAGTTCTGACATTATGTCTATCGTTGTGTGTTCTCAATGACAAAACAATATTTTTAATATTTCCAGAATTTAACTATCAATTAGTCGATTAATTAATTAAATTAATCGATAATAATTCAATTTTAACAATGGAAAAATAATAAAACAAAGAGAAGGGCCTACAAGGAGACAAGAGAAGACATAAGAATGAATATGTTTATTTCAACAATGTAATGCATCCTTCAATTTCTCTTTTTGGAGAAATAAATGATGGGTTCAATGAAATTTTTTATTGCCATAATAATTATACTAATGAATTACGACGTATATAAAATACTAATAAGCAGAAAATAAACTAAAAATATTAAATAACAGCATGTACTTAAAAGCAATAATAAAAAAATAATAATAAATTTGGAGTTCGAAATAAAAATCGTAAAAGCGCGATGCGCTGAAAAACATACGGTAAAAAAATTAAGGCGCAGTGGAAATATTACAGAAGAAAGTTCCTAATCATTCATAAGAAATTAAAATATCTTATGAATGTTTATAAGTAACATTCTTCAATTTATTTAGAATATTTTTTATCAGCGTCGCACGCTTTACCAATTTTTTATTTTGACTTCCAGATTTTCTTTTTCTACTTTTATTTTATTATGTACATTTTAGTATTTGATATACAGTAATCCCTTAACATTCGCGAGGTTTACGTTCCAGGAAAACCTCGCGAATGTCAAATCCGCAAATGTTGAGTCTATCTATCTGCACTAAAATATGCGTTACGTTCTATAAAATTTTAATTGGAGTGGCACAGCATTTCAAAGAACCAAAGGATAATATGTATTAACAATACATTCTGCATAGCATGTATGTAGAAGGTGAATGTTCACACATGTTCATAAACTTGAAATTTATTGATTGAAGATAATTCAAATTAACTGACTGGAGAAATACTTACAGCTAAAAAAGCCTAGGTTTTTATATAAAGTAATTTCGACTCTCTCTATTCGCAAATCGCAAAGAGATGATAATGTATTAGTGAGTCAGTATGTAATACAATATTTAAATACAGCTAAATGATTCAGAAATTCTTTTATTTCCTATCTAAGTACAGCTTTAACTCCATCTCTACGAGAACCTGCACATTTTAAATTAATAGATTGAAGATGCCGTTGACCCCCTTTACAACTTTGTATTATATCACCTTTGCAATAAGTATTATGCTGTTGTTATTATTTTGCTTTCCTACAACACTCGCTCCTTTTTCAGTTGACAATTGAAAATTGATTTGTAAATATATACTCAGGAAATAGGGGAAATAATCTTTTTCAACTATAAATTCTGAAAAAGAAAGCGATAATAATAATTTAAAAAAAATCGCGAATAATCAAGTCAGACTCTTGCCAATGTTAAGTTTTTCCACATTTTCATTTTCACGAATAGTCGAAACTCGCGAATGTTAAAACCGCGAATGTTGAGGGATTACTGTATTTCATAATTTATTATTTAAGTGTTATTGTAATGATTTTTTTCATTGAAACTTCCACTATTTACTCGTACATCTACAAAAAGTAAAATTGATAGATTAATCACATTGTTTAAATAAGAGTGATTTAAAAACATTTCATTTAAAATTTTAATAAAATATCTGTAATAAATTCAAATGTTTGCAATTTCTAGCCCCTACTATGGGGAAAAAAAGGGGGGGGGATTTGAAAATAGGAAATACAGTCGAACCCGGTTAAGAAGCGTTCCAAGGGACTGGACAAAAATCGCATATTAAACGTGATTTGTATAATATTGCAGAAGCTGAGCTTATTTACGGCATCTAATCGTCTAAATGAACTTTAGCGCTTTCGCTTATATAGTCCCGTCATTTGGTAGAAAATAAAGGAAAGTTTCCGTGTAGTTTTGATATTTGGTTCTTTTATGCGTTTTGGGTCGCTGAACACGAATCTGAAGTTTTCCAACAAAATTTTTCTCGAGAAATTTTTTTTTTTTTTTTTTTTTTTTTTACAAAAAACCCGTAAAAAAACGGACTTTTCTCTGTTTTTTCAAAATAACTCCAAAACTATGTATTTTGAGTGAAAGTCAACAATATATGAATTAAGCAGAATGAAATTTCCTACATTTTATGTACTGAAAGTTTTTTTCTCTGATCAATGGTTTAGCCGTAGAGTGCCGCAAAAATGGGTGTTAAAAACAAAAAACTGTAAAAAAAAAAAAAAACGGGAATTACGGCACTGTACGTCGATGTAACATGGAAACTAACCATTTTACGCAAACGTTAACCATTAATGATACTAACAATTATATTATTGACTATATTTTATGCATTTGAGGCAGAGGAAAAGTGTAGATCCGGCGCCAGAGGAGGGGGGGAGCAGTGGAGAGATCCACCTCCTCTCATGAGTCGAGGGTGTTCTTCCTCCGGAGAGCTCTTACTCTAAGAGAAGGTAAAATTGGAAGGGGTAAAACACAAAAACTGTAAAACGGGAGTTACGGCTCTGTACTTCTATGTAATATGAAATTTATCTATTTTAAGCAAACGTTGACTATTAATGATTCTAAAAGTATGTGATTGACTACATTTTACAATGAAGTTGTCTGATAATAAAGACGACAACTCATTATGAATCATTATTTAGTAGACGACGAGTTGGTTCCTATTAATTCTACAACTTTGTTCCAATGAATTTCGGTTGCAAAGCTTTCGAATGAAGACCTTCAGGTGTTTTTGACATACTATCTAGGTCCTTATTCCTTATCCCTATTCGACAATGGCTTAAGAATAGGAACCAAATCTACTCTCTACAAGGCACTCAAACCCTTAACAAGGAAGTGGTTCAGTTTCAGGATTCAATTCGCCATTGATGACTGTTTTTTTATTGCATAAAGTTGTTTGGCCTAAAAATTAGTCTTTTTCAACAATCTGTGACAAATATGTTGAGTATGTAGAGTTAAAATACCAACCGCAGGCAGTAGTTGTCTTTGATCGCTAACCTGATAACTTACAAAGGTGGTACAAAAACTGCTGAGCGTATGAAAAGAAACATGCTTCAACTGACATATTGTTTAACGGTACAATGTACTTACTATTTCCAAAAGAAAAGTTTTTTGCTAACCCAAAAAACAATTTTCGGTTAATATCTATGATGATTGACAAGTTATCATCAGTAGATATTACATGCAAACAAGCATAAGAAGACGCAGGCACCTTGATTGTAAATACTGCTTTGTTCTCGGCTTCATCAAATAAGATGGTGATTATAGTTGGGGAGGATGTAGAACTCTTGGTCATTTTGATAGGTTTCTGCAGGGCTGAAAACGTTTTCTTTTTAAAACCTGGGAAGGACGCTGTTTCTCCAGCGACATTTTCTCCAACTAATGCTGTGAAGTCAATGGTTGCAGGAAACATCCTCTTCCTACATGCTTTGAGCGAGTGCGATACAATGTCAGTACCGTTTACGCAAGGAAAACTGAAGTTCCTCAAAACTCTTGTGAAGAATTCAGATGTCGCTGATGTTCTTAAGGTATTCAAAGATTCGAACGCTACTCTGGAGATGATTGCATCTACTGGGGAGCGCTTCCTTGCCTCGCTGTACGGCTATAGTGGAACGAATGCGCCTTCGCTGAACCGCCTAAGGTATATTTCGTACAAGAAGCCAGCCTTTAAAAACAGTTCTAATATTGCTGCTTTACCACCATCTGCAGCAGCAGCACGACAGCAATTTTTAAGAGTATATTACCAGGGGCAGCAATGGCTGGGAATTAAAATGCTGAAGACTAGGGATGGAAGAAAACAAATATTGGCCTTGAGCCGGTATATACTGTACTACCTCCTACTTTGTTGAAGCTTGTATCCTCTAAGTGCAAAAAGAACTGCCAACAAAATTATGGGTGCAAGAAGGCAGGTCTTTGTTGTTCCAACATGTGCCTCAACAGTGAAGGGAACTGCAATAACATCTCAGTGGTGAATCAAGACGAGAAAGATGAGTTATACCTTGAAACTGAGCTAGAGATGGATTGCCCACCCATTGAATCCGTTGACACAATGAAAGAGAAACAAGCCATGCCACACGGTATGAAATATTTACCATTAAGAAAACATTTATTCTATAATATTGGTAGTAAATAAAAATCCCCACTAATTCCATAAGTCTATTTTCTATGTTGTAGATGTCGATGAACAGCAGGGGACTTCAAATAAAAGAATGCGGAAATAAGATTTTTTATTTTAAACTTTATGTAAATATGTATACTAATGTTTGTTACTAATGTACATAATTATTTATAATTAAATAAGGATTCATAATGAGTCGTCGTATTTATTATCAGACAACGTCATTGTAAAATGTATATTCAATCACATAGTTTTTAGTCAACGTTTGCTTAAAATGGTTAATTTTCATGTTACAAAGACGTAGAGGGCCGTAATTCCCGTTTTTACAGCTTTTAGTCCTTTACCCCCTCCCACTTTTACCTTCTCTTAGAGTACGAGCTCTCCGGAGAGGACACCCCTCGACTCATGAGAGGAGGCCCTGCTCCGAACGTTCCCTGACGCCGGATCAGCACTTTTCCTCTACCTCAAATGCATAAAATATAGTCTATAATATAATCGTTAGTATCATTAATGGTTAACGTTTGCGTAAAATGGTTAGTTTCATGTTACATCGACGTACAGTGCCGTAATTCTCCCCCTTTTTTTTTTTATAGTTTTTTGTTTGCAACATCCATTTTTGCGGCACTCTTACGGCTAAGCCATTGATCAGAGAAAAACACTTTCACTACATAAAATGTAGTAAATTTTATTCTCTTTAATTCATATACTGTCGATTTTCACGCAAAATGCATAGTTTTGGAGTTATTTTGAAAAAACAGAGAAAAGTCCGTTTTTTACAGGTTTAAAAAAAAAAAAAAAAAAAAAAAAAAAAAAACATATTTCCCGAGAAAAATTTTGTTGGAAAACTTCAGATTAGTGTTCAGCGACCTCAAAAATATAAAGAAATCAAATATCCAAACTACACCAAAACTTTACTTTATTTGCCCCTTTTTAGCCCCTAATGCCTGGACAATGTGTTTACAAATATAGTATGTCTCAAAAGTTTAAGTACTCTGCAAATCTGGTTTAAAATAATTTAAGAAGCAAATATTTTATGCTAATTTACAATAAATACGCGACATTTAATCAAAATAAAATAAGCCATTTTGGGTGGTTAAAATAACAAATATATTTATTTTTATTTAATTTTTCTTTTTTCTTGGAGAAACGCTGTCTCAAAAGTTTAAGCACTTTATGCAAATTTTTTTAGAAACACGGGATTGGCCGTGTGTAATGATGTTGTATGACATCATATTGCACTTTTATAAAAGTATAAAAAGGTGGAGAAATTATTTCCTCTCGTTTTAAAAATGCCGAAGGGTAAAGAATTCACAAAATGTGAAATTTTGAAAGTTTTTAAATTGAAATCACAAAATAAAACTGTTTCTGAAATTGCAAAAGTTTTAAATCGATCAAAGCGAGGTATATATCAAGTACTCTCTAGAAATGATAATTTTAAGCGTAAACCAAGATGTGGACGACCACGTATGACGACTGTTCAGACTGATCGGAAAATACGGAGATTGGTATCTAGACAAAATATGTCCATACGGGACATTAAAAATAAGCTCAGTGTACAGGTTCCAAAGACACTGTACATAGACGTATTAAAGAGTGTGATTACATCATACTAAAGAAAATGGCTCGCAAACCTTCTCTCAAATTACATCACAAACAGGCAAGAATGAACTGGGCTAAAAAACACATGTCCTACAGGGACAAATGGCTTACTGTTTTATTCAGCGATGAGAAAAAGTGGAACTTAGATGACCCTGATGGTTGGAACGCGTATTAGCATGATTTACGAAAGGAACCAAGGGCATTTTCAGCAGGCAGCAAGGCGGTAAATCTGTTATGGTTTGGGGGGCATTTGGATTCAATGGACCTCTATGGCTTTTCTAAACGGAAGACAAGACTAAAAAAAGTATCAAGAGACGCTAAACCAACATTTGCTTCCATTCGGTGACATTTTGGGGGGGGTCCTGAATGGATTTTTCAACAAGACAATGCCTCAATCCACGTATCACATTCTACAAAACTTTGGCTTTCTTAGAAAAATGTTAAAG
The DNA here is from genome assembly GCA_963931845.1 of Maratus michaelseni. Lineage (NCBI taxonomy): Eukaryota > Metazoa > Arthropoda > Arachnida > Araneae > Salticidae > Maratus > Maratus michaelseni. The sequence continues at coordinate 327,502,423 of OZ007594.1, forward strand.
TTCTTGACTGGCCAGCTTTAAGTCCAGACTTAAACCCGATTGAGAATGGCTGGGTTATTTTAACCCGCCAGGTTTACGGCAATGGAAATCAGCATGACTCTATTGAAGAACTCCAAGAGGCTATGGAGAAAGCATGGTACTCTTTGCTACCAAAAACCCTACAAAAAGTATTAATTTCGATGGACGCACGTTTATTTGAACTAATCCGAAATCACGGAAAAATAATTTGTAAGTAAAAGTTCTGTAAAAATTATAAATCTGGTTGTTTTTGACATTGTGCATAAACTTTTGAGACAGTTTTTTTTTAACATTTTTTTAATTATATTTTTTACAATTATGTAATTTATTTTTTTCTACTTTTGATATCATTTATTTAAATAATGTTGCGAAATCTGCAAATAAAAAAATGTTATTCATTCTAACTTTTTATAATTCTTTGAAAATCGACATTTTATGCTTGCGCTTAAACTTTTGAGACAGACCTTATTAGCCGTGAATACCTTAACCGGGTCCAACTGGAATAATGATTTTTACACCTTCATTGATGTCGTTTTCAAATTAAATTTAAAAGTAAAATATTTGAAATTTAATACTGTTTTCAAGGGCTGTAAAACTGAAATGCTTTCGCGAATAAAAATGAAATCTTTTTTTAAAAGAAAGCATGCATTTTAATTTATAAAATTTGAAATATTTTTCTATAAATCTGTAAAAATAATGGCGTTTTAAAAATCTTTTCATTTTAATAGCTCTAAAATTTAGAGATCAAAATTTCGAAGATCGAAATTTTAAATCTGTGAAAATGACGCCATTATAAAAAAATCATTTTAATTCAGAAAACTGGAATGTTTTAATATATTTCGTTAAAAAATTATGCAATTTTCCTTTAATTTAGATTGCATACATGATTGCCTACTTATTATGACAAATTTTACTGAGTCATTATTATAAATCTACATTAATAAAAGAAAATTTTTGTTGTCTGTCATTTTTAGCACTTTCCAACCTAGTTGAAAAGTGCTTATGACTTCGGTTTGTCTGGCCGTCTGCCGTCTGGCCGTCTGTCCGTGCTCTAACTCCCGTAAATATGCTCGGATTGCTCTGCAATTTTTATATGTTATTGTTGCCATCATGTTCCCTATTTCAACGGAAGTGTGTAGCACTTATAGTTTTTTTACAGGGACACTCAAAAGAATTCCGTTACATTGCGGTCTATGGGGAAAAATCATTTGTGGTTTATTTAAATAATGTTTCACTAATTTAAACGCATTGAATTTTATATATATCACTAAGGTGCATTAGAAGAAGCTTAATATGGAATAGGGTGTGCATAGCACTTAAAGTTAATTTACAGGGACAGTCAAAAGAATCCCGTTGCATTACGTCTATGGAGAAAAATCGTCTGCGGTTTATTTAAATAATGTTTCACTATTTTAAACGTACTGAAATTTATATATATTACTAATGTGCATTACAAGAGGCTTACTACAGAATATTGTGTATATAGCAGTCATGTTCATTTACAGGGACACACAAAATAATTCTCTACTGTCTGTTAACAATAATTCCTGGAAGTGCGTTTTAAGTTACTGAATGAGATTTTAATTTTAACTCGCTTTTTGTCTATTACGTGGTGTGTATAAATTCTGTAGATCCTATACAGGGAAACACAAAAGTTCGCGAATACATTTCCGTTTATTGACAAAGTCCAGATGGAGAATTTTAAACTGTGCTACGCGTTTCCTAACTGAACTAAAATTTAGCATCCTATGTAGTATATATACAAACCTATAGATCCTATACAGGGCTGAATAAAAGTATTCGGATATTTTTCCGAATATTGTATATGTTGGAAATTCCTGAAATTATGTTTTTAAATAGGTTATGCGTTTTCCAAATTGTTTACTTGGATGTTATCTTTTAGCTTATTAAACGGTATGATTTGTAAAATTATTTTGGAAGCGTTGGAAAGTGCTACATAATCTATGTTTGATGCATGATTTTTCGTTCTTGTTTGGTGATAGCTAAGGAAATCTATCGCACGTATAGGTCTGCAAATTTGGTTTCGATATACAAGAAGAAAGGCCGAATGCACCCAAGGATCATATTTTGGTGGATTCTTCTAATTAGATTTTTTGTTATTAAAAAATCTTTTCATTTTAATAGCTCTAAAATTTAGAGATCGAATTTCGAAGATCGAAATTTTAAACGGAACGATTTGTCTATTTTCACGATCTTCCAAGTTTGGCGGCGATATTGACCCACTCATAACAGCAACCCAAAATCAATCTTTTTGCCCGATATAGTAAAATTTTTTTCTCTTTTCGATAAAGTTTACTTGGGAATTCGTACAGTGATTTTTCATGACTTTTTCTTTTAAAATATTCATTTTGCCGAAAATGACAAGTTTGTTTTATCAACAACCTATTAACCTATTTCATACCTCATCCACCCAATCTATATATTTTATACTCCTCGATGGAGCAGGCTTTCGTAAATAGATTTAGAAAAAAAAAATAGCTTAATAAAGTAAAGTAAGACCATTGATTTTACCCCTGAAACGCAGGGAAGAAAGAAGGAGGAAAATAGGAAAAATTCCTTCCCCCTCCTTGGAGGAGGATTGGAGAGTTATTTTCTCAAATGAAGACGACACTTTAATTATAGTTCAGGAAAAAATTTTTAATTTTGTCTTCTTATGTACTGCATAAATATTTTACACAAGCTGATCCGCCCGGCGTTGCCCGATCCTGTCAAAAAATAACACGAAACCCGAAAACACGCTAAAAATCGCTGCACGAATTCCGAATAAACTTTATTGGAAAGGAAAAATTTACTATATTGAGCTATAAAATGGAAACCGGATTCCTTATAATAATATGGAAATATCGCAGCGAATCGCGAGAAAATGCTAAAAGCCAAAAAAATTTATTTCAAAGGTCGCAGAGGACAAAGTTTACTATATTGAGCTAAAACATTAAAACAGGATTTCTTTTATGAATGTCGAAAAATTGCCGCAAAACACGTAAAAACTCCAAAAATCACATAAAAATTCGTGAAAAATTCAAAAACTGCTGTACCGATACCGAATAAACTTTAGTGAAAAGAGGACAAAATTTAAATATTGTGCTAACAGATTAAAATCGGATTCTTCTTACTAGTGTGGAAAAATCGCTGCAAAACTATAAACGCTAAAAACTTCATAAAAAATTCCAAAAAATACAAAATTTACTACAGTGGACTGAAACATTGTGACCGGAATTCTTTCACGAACGCAAAAATCGACGCGACGCGGCGCGAAAAAACGCCCAAAATCGCATTGAAAATCGCGGAAGAAAAATGTACTATATTAGGCTAAAAGTTTGAAACCAAATTCATTTTATTAATGTGGAAAAATCGCCGCAAAACGTGAAAAAACTAAAAATCGCATAAACAATTCGCAAAAAATTCAAAAATTGCTGTACAAATTTCGAATGAACTTTATTGAAAAGAGGACAAAATTTACAATATTGTGCTAAAACCGGATTCTTTTTACTAATGTTGAAAAAATAAAAATAAACTCGCTAAAAATCGCATAAAAATTGCTAAAATTTCAAAAATCGCAGAGGACAAAATTTGCTACAGTAGACATTGTAACCGGAATTAGTTTATAAATATCAAAAATCGACGCAAAAGGCAAAAAAAAAACCCTGTAAAAATAGTTTTGAAAATCGCGGAAAACAAAATGAACTATATTAGGCTAAATGTTTGAAACAGAAGTCCTTTTACGAATGTCTAAAATTCGACACGAAAGACAAAAAATGCTCAAAATTGCTTTGAAAATCGCGTCAAAAAACGCAAAAACTTAAAAAAATTCGTGGTGGATAAAATTTACTATATTAGGCTAAAAGTTTGAAACCGAATTCTTTTTATAAATAATCAAAAATCGCATTAAAATCACTAAAAATTCAAAAATCGCCGAGGACAAAATTTACTATACTAGGCTAAAAGTTTGAAAATCGAAATTCCTTTCACGAATGTCAAAGTATCGCCGCGGACCGCGAAAAACTCAAAAAGTGCATTAAATAGCGCAAAAACATTCAAAAATCGCAGAGAACAAAATTTACTATAATGGGCTAAAAGTTTGAAATCGAATTCAGTTTTACTAATGTTGAAAAATCGCTGCAAAGCAAAAAAACCTCAAAAAATTGCATTAAAAAATTCCCGAAGAATTCAAAAATCGCTGTACGATTTCCGAATAAACTTTATTGAAAAGAAAAAAAAATTACTATAGTGGACTAAGACATTATAACAGGAATTCTTTCACAAATATAAAAAAATCGCAGCAAACGTGAAAAAACGCTAAAAATCACCTTAAAAATCGCTAAAAATTAAAAAAACCCAGAGGACAAAATTTACTATAGTGAACTAAACCATTGTGACCGGAATTCTCTTACGAGTGGCAAAAAATCGCCGTAAAAAGTGAAAAATCGATAAGGATTCCAATAAAAATCGCTAAAAATTCAAAAAGCGAAGACAAAATTTACTATATTAAGCTAAACGTTTGAAAAAGACATATATTTCTTTTCTCATCATTAATCTAATTTATTATCATTTTGCTTTTGTCTATTTTATAAGTAAATATCTATGACGCCATTAGATTTTCGGCAATAATAAGAAAAATTACTGTCCGATTTTTATAAAAATTTATACATCAATGTAAAATATTTTTCTACTTCACTCAGAAATTTTCAAATCGATATCTTAATTAGTTTTCTTAACTTTCACTGATAAGTAAAAATTCAATTTATTTTCTTTCTTTGCACAAATGTTGTTGGGGCGTCCGATCTGCGAAAACAGATCTCTTTTTTGATCAGTTGTTAATGAATATCACGTCCCCATTTCATTCTTTCTTTGATTTTGTATGGAAATATCTCTAGCGTCAATTAGATTTTGCTAATAAGAAAAAATATCGTCCAATTTTTAGAAAATTTTAATCACTTATGTTAAATATTTTTCTACTTCTGCTCTGAAATTTTCAATACGATACCTTAAATTAGTTTTCTTAATTTTCGCCGATTAGTAAAAATTCACAATTTATTTCGTTTGCTTTCACAAATTAGGTTGGGGGGGGGGGGGGTCGGTCAATCTGCGAAAACAGATATCTTTTTTGATTATTTTTTAATAAATATCACGTCCCTATTTCATTCTTTCTTGGATTTTGAATGAAAATATCTCTGACGCCAATTAGTTTTTTGCCAATAAGAAAAATTACCGTCCGATTTTTACAAAAAAATATACACTGGTGTAAAAATATTTTTCTACTTATGCTCTGAAATTTTTAAATTGATATCTTAATTAGTTTTCTTAATATTCGTTGATTAGCAAAAGTTCTCAATTATTTTTCATTTCAGCCCAGAAATCAAATTTTGGAATTTTGTGAAAAAGAATCGCTTTTTAATTGAGATTTTTAATTAATATCTTGACTAATTACAGGCCGATTTCTTCGAAAATTGAAATTCAGGATTTCGCAGGATTTTTCCGCGATCTTCAGCACAACTCAACTCCTCTGCTGCGTGCAGCCTTTCCCTGCGCAACGTGCAAAAAAGTTAAAAATAGCATAAAAAATCTAATAAAAAAATCCAAAATCGGGCTTTGAGGTGCATAACTACACACATAGAGGTACCTTCCTACCAAATATTGTAGCTGTGCGTCCAGCGATCTCTTCAAAATACAGTCGACAGACACACACACACTCGCACACTAACTTCTTTCCTTATAATTATAGATTTTTATTTTTTTCCAAAATGCTACACACACTTTTTATGTAACTTTTCTCCATTAAAATATAGTATAGAATCATTCTTGTAGGTTTTCGGTATTTTTCTATGCTAAATATTTATTTTTCTTAGTGGATACTCGGTTTACAATAACTTTGAGTTATTACTTCTACTAAAAGCACGAGAAAAGTTTTAACTTAGTCCAACTCGGAAGCAGTCTAGCATGACAAAGCTCATACATTTAAGCATAATATTTAAAAAGGAAAAAAAAAAGAACGTAAATCATGCATGCATTGTTGATACCCTTGGCCTTAATTATCCAATGCATGTCACTGGGAAAACAGAACATAAATTTCAATATGGTGTACACGCTCAGAAAATTTTTCACAATGAGACTGGATTATTGATTTCAGCAACAACAGCAAAAGAAACCATTCTCTATTAATCGTTTTAGGAAAGATAACTTAATTCGCTAAACTAAAAATTTAAATTCTAGAAAATAGGACAGTATACAATTTGTCTTTCCTTCTTTCACTTTTGGTATAAAAATGAACAAAGAGGAAAGGGATAATTGTTTTGCTTTATTGTATAAATTTAGGAAGAAAAAAAATATCTGAAACGAATATCTGAAAAATATCTGAAATGCTGTTTCGTAGCTACAAAATTTAGGTAAATAATGATTTAACTTAAGAGGACTTTGCATCAATGAGCTTTTGACATATTATTAAATATTTTGATGAAGGAAAATAATTGTATAAATCAAGAAGATCTAAAATTATTGTTGTAAAATTCGAAAGAAAAATTCAAGAAAATTTTAAAACGACATTTCTTCTGCTATTTTTAACTTTTTACAACTTTTTTTTTCTTTGAGCAATGCTCGTCAGCCCCCATCCAGACCCCGCATATCTAAAAACACATTAGTTTGCTCTGCTTTAAAAAGTAGGAGGGGGGGGGGGTGGCTAAAAGTGTAGTAAACAGCTATTTAAAATTTCCTTTGTGTACTGTTATCCGTAACATCAAATGCTTTTTGCGCGTAATAATTTAACTATTTAGAAGTGTTCTTTCTCGTAATAGTCACGTGTAATTATATATTTCAATTGAAAATACAGTGTTTGGAAATATTATTATTCGCGCTTTTTAAAATCTGGCGAGAGTAGATAAAAAACGGCTATTTCAAAATATTTCAAATTTTTTATTCAGATAATGAAATTTTGAATAATAATTTTTTTTAAACTTCAAATTTGACAAATTAAAAAAGTGATTGCACATTGCACACCGAAATCTAGTCAAGTATCTAGTCAAAAATGGTTAAACTGCTATGCATAGTTTTAATTCTATAAAACTTATGTAACTAAACTATCTTAACCGAATTCAACATAAAATAATGCTTGAAATAATTTTCAGTTTAAAAACTGTTTGTTGCAGAGTGTTTATTATAAACTATCAGTTTTCAGTTTTTATGCGTAATACTTTTTGTCGGATAAGCCGAAAAAATGAAAAGGACACAGTATATTCAATAAAGGCAGCGGAAGCGTTGGTAACTTTTTTGTTAGAATAGAGAGATACTTATCGGTACAGCTGTCGCAGACGCACCGATGTATCTTTTTGGCGCTAAAATGGCGATTTTATGCCCGAGTAACCCGGTGACATTAGCGAGATTTTGCTTTGTACGGCAACCCGTTAGAGCAGTTTGCGTGTGTTTTATATTAAATTAAACATTGTGTATTTTATAATAAATTAAGCATTGTGTATGTTTTTCAATAAAATAATTTATGTTTATTTATACTAAAAAATTGTGTGTGTTTTATAATAAAATAAACTGTTTCATAATCAAATAAAACTAAAATGCTGTTAAGCAAACTAGGCCTAACAAGTGCCAGAAAACGGGGTTTTTCTCGCCAAAATGGCGCAAAACAAAAATCACGCCAACCCCGGTGCGTCTGCGACAGCTGTTCCTACTTATCTTACATGTGTGCTCTATAACTGTAAAGAACAGATTTCCAAAAAGTTAAATTAGTTTAAGAGAAAATAAATAAAATGTCATGACATAATATAAAAAAAATATATTAATAATAACTATCAGCAGTTAAAACAAAGTTTTTAGCACCAGAACTTTTTTTTCTGTCTGTGATAAAGGTAAGCTAAATGCTATCGAAACTAGTTTGTGCTAGAATGAAAAGTTCTGGTGCTAAAAAACGTTGTTTTAACTGCTTATAATGTATTGCGCCAAGTATCATCTTAATTGTTAATCTAGTATATAAAAATGAAAATTTGTCTGTCTGTCTGTTTCTCTATACAAATCAACAGTTTGGAAGCCAGAATTGTGAAATGTTACGTATAAGTGTATTAAAACAGGGCCTAGTCAACTAAAGTAATCCAGAATCGAAATAATGTATAGTTAATTTTTAATTAATAAAAACCCAAAAATCTGACATCCTTTTCCTATCAAATTTAAACATTTTTCGTTATAGCAGTTGCCATCAATTAAAAATCCACAATAAAATTATTTCTACAATAATTAATTTTCTATTGAAAGATTTCCACGTAAAAAATGAACATGAAATAAAAACTTTCAACAATTGAAATAAAGATTAATATGACATCTTATTGGTAATATAATGGAAAATTTTAAACATTTCTCAGTAACATACACGGAGTACGAGTATGTGTAAGTACAGAAAGCAGGTTAATATGACGTCATTGGAGAATTAAAAAGAAAATTAATATGACGTCATATTGGAAGTTTAATGGACTTTTCCAAATGTTCGAGAATTATACAAAGAGAGTATCAATACGAGTAATAGACAAAGAAAGTAGATATGACGTCAGCAGGTGAATATAACGTCATATGAGTTTGAGAAACGCATTGTATCATGATAAAAACCCGATTATGGAAATATTGGCATATTTTAATGTTTTGAAGTTTTCTATACAACATGTTTAATTTTGAAATTGATTTTTCTACACAAACATCATTAAAATCCCGGACAACGCCGTAGTTTAGCTAGTAATAACTATGCTTAACACTTACAAATGCTAAGTACTTAACAGCTATTTAACATTTTTATTTCTGAAGAATAAACTATTAATATTACATAAAATCAATTCTTAATATTATGAAATGCACCTTATTGATTGCTCACCCCCCCCCCCCCCCAAAAAAAAAAAAAAAATAAAAAAATAAAAATAAAAAATAAATAAAAATAAATAAATATTCCAAATCTGAATCATTTAAAGAGAAATAGATGCAGTAAAAAGCCTTTTTGGTATATTTTTAACCATCGGATTTTTCAGAAACTATAACTAAATATAATTTTTAAGCAAAAAAATTAGAAAATTGATATTTTCATCATTTTTCGAAAAATGACGGCTAACGAATCCCAAATTAAATGTAGTAATTTGTTTTATATTACTATGAAATGTGTCTTATTATATGAAATACTTTTTACATCGAGGTGACTCTTTAATTTCATAATCGCAACTCTCTAGAAATCTATTATATTAAAATCTGACTGCTTGTTGGTATCTCTGAACTCCTCCTCCTAGAATATGAAACGCAATGAGATTAATACAAATTAACCACATGGATCCGAAAATGTCATATAAGCTCTCAGAATTTTAAAATTTTAATTAGTTTCCGAGATATTAATTTTTTTTGTAAGTTTTAACGAAGTTTGTCTAATAATGCCATTCAATTACTCCATTTCTGTGAAAAGAGAAAAAGATAAGTAGTGGGGCATCCTCTGCTATCCGTAATGGTGAACAAATATCTTTGTTTTGTTTCAATAAATCGATTTAATGATTTTTTATTTACATTACATTTATATAAAAAAAATGTAATGTAAAGAATATTTATATGACTTAATTCAGCATTTATTAAAACTATTAAATTATTATTAAGTAAAATTGAAAGAGTTCAATGTTACTGAGAGTTTAATATATCCGTATAAAAATAATTTTTTCTTAATTTATTTAAAACTAGCAAGCTACGCTGGTCAATTTCTCTTAACGAATCTTTAATCAAACAAAATATTGACATTTCATAATTTAATTTTATATTTTAACAGAATAATAAGGCTACTATAATTTGTGACTTGTGCGATAGCTAATATACACGTCAGGACACGTCGCCCTTATCATTATTTTTTTACGTGTGAAAGTTTCGCTATGGTAGTCCATTGTGAAATTTGGTAATTTTTGAAATTCAATATTTGAAAAACGGCATAATCATTAGATTTGAAATTTATATCAAGAATTTTTTTTTTTTTTTTTTTTTTTTTTTTTTTTTTTTTTTTTTTACCTTTTAAACGCAGTTTGTCTAACAATTTTCTGAAAAATACTTTTCGAACTATTATTTTTTTTTTCAGTAACTTGAAATGTTTCATTTTCCGAGATTAATCTGTGGATTAGCGAAAAACCCAGTAGTCAGTAATGCATAGCTTTTTATTAAACAGGATGTTAGAGCAGGGATTGTCATCATCAATTTGCCATCATCACTTTTGAAATCGGCTGTACTTTTAGAGATTCCATAGAAATTGTAATTTAGAATGTTTTTAGAACGCTTTTCGCTCATCTCACACTTTTAAATTTCGAATTTTTTTAGAATTTGTTCTTAGAGAGCATTTTTGTCTTATAAGTAAATATACCATGCCAGATTTCATGTTGCTAACATATTCAGTGTAAAAAAAAAAATTGAAATTTTAGAACGTTTTTCGCTCTTGCACCCCCTGGGAGTAGTGGAACCGACATAAAATATAGCCAATGTTGGAGTAGGGATTGTCACCTTCAATTTGCCACCATTGCTTTTGAAATCGGTTCTGTAGTTCCAGAGATTCCATAAAAATTGTAATTTAGAATGTTTTTGGAACGCTTTTCGCCCATCTCACCCTTTTAAATTTCGAATTTTTTTAGAATTTGTTCTTAGAGAGCATTTAGATCTTATAAGTAACTACCATGCCAAATTTCATGTTTCTAGCTCCTTCAATATAAAAAAAAATCGAAATTTTAGAACGTTTTTCGCTTCTGCACCCCCCTGGGGATAGTGGCACCGACATAAAATATAGCCTATGTTGGAGCAGGGACTGTCACCATCAATTTGCCACCATCACTTTTGAAAACGGTTCTGTAGTTCCTGAGATTCCATAGAAATTGTAATTTAGAGTGTTTTTAGAACGTTTTTCGATCATCTCACCCTTTTAAATTTCGAATTTTTTTTAGAATTGGATCTTAGACAGCATTTTCGTCTTATAAGTAACTACCATGCCAGATTTCATGTTTCTAACACCTTCAGTATAAAAAAAATCGAAATTTTAGAACGTTTTTCGCTCCTGCACCCCCCTGGGGGGCACCAACATAAAATATAGCCTATGTTGGAGTAGGGATTGCCACCATCAATTTGCCACCATCACTTTTGAAATCGCTTCAGTAGTTCCAGAGATTACCCCCTACAAACAAACAAACAAACAAACAAACAAACAATCTTTACTGCTTTATATAATATTAGTAAAGACTAGCTGACCCGCCTAGCGTTGCCCGGGCACCTGATAATAAATTAAAATAAACGTCAAGTTTGTATGATTTTATATCTTTAAACCGATTTTACGTGAAATTACTTTTTTAAAAGAAAAATTCGCGAAAAAATATTAATATTTAGTGATAAAAGAGCTCTCGTAAGTAAGACACTTTCTTATTTTTTCATGTAGGTTGTTTCATAATTTTTTTTAAAAAGTTGTTGTTCCCTGAACTTCTTGAAATTTCTTTGTTATAAATACAACTGTTTTACAGCCCGTGTAACAATTTCGTGAAAAAATACTGTATTTTCAATTCATTTACTTTGTAAACATTGTTTGTTGCTTATAATAAGGAATTTTAATAAAATTAATATTATAAATATTTTCTAAATGTAGAATTAAAATGGTTTTCTCCCCCCCCCCCCCCAATCCAAAAAAAATTTGAAAGATCTCATGCACTGCAAATGCAAAACATAATGTGTGTTGCTAAGCCAGCGAGTTCAGTATCTTAAAACCTCTACGTAAAATAATTAAAATATTGTTTTTTTTTTATAATATCATTGATGATTAGTTAGAATATTTATGAGAATAATCAATCATTCAAATATTTATTGATAATCCTAATAGTTCAATTTATTCGAAAATTACTATTAGAGTCTCTCCTATAATTTTTTTAATTGCTATACTCCTCTACTACACCTATGCTCATATCGAGATAAGATTTCCAGACTGCATTCTGAATTTGTAAAAGACATTGCAGGCATGCATGAATTACTATTTCCGGGCGAATCATTAGCGTTTCCGTGATTGAATAGCCGATTACACGTACAGAACATTCTAAACAGTTTCATGAACCAAGAATGTATTGATTAAACACATCTAGCGAGGGAGGGAAAAATTACTGATTACGAACATTATATTTGCACAGTACAGGTACAGCGAAAAAGACGGAAATGTCAATAAGTAGTTAGTAAGAAATGCCATCTTAAACGATATTCTCAGACAAATTTAAATATCTGATTATGAATAATTTCTTCTACTACATAAACAACAAAATAAAGAGATGATCTATGATTATTTTAATATAATTAACCCACCTACTAGTACCAGGTTTTAATTTTTGATGATCATTCTTAGTTTTGTATGATTTGAACCAGAAATTTAATTGTATTAACCCGTTATAAAGTCTAGCGCTTACATTAATGCAACACTATAGCAAACAATACTTTTGTTGTTTGCACACCAATAATTTTGAATAGAAAATTTTGCTTTCTTTGATGACCAAAAACTCCTCGATAAAATAAGACAAAAAATTCCATTCTAAAAAAGCGGTATGGAATGCAATATTTCCCTTTTTCAAGAGAAAAATAATTGTGGCGTTAATGGGTTGAACAGAGCTTCTTCCTACAAGGTGTTAATTTGATGATATTTATTAAATTAAATTATTTTTTTTCTGCTTTAACAAAAAAAAAAAAAAAAAAAAAAAAAAAAAAAAAAACCGCGAAAAATAATGGTTTCAAATACCCAGTGGTACAAGGGGAGTTACATATCAATATTTCCAGTAACACTTACTGAATTCTTCAAAAATAGTAGATAAATTCTAGATATTTTTAATAATTCTTCTTAAGTTTTCCTTTAAAGAATGTGATTTAAAAAAAAAAATTTAAATGAATTTAGTTTCTTAAAAATAAAATTTCAAACATCATTAAAATAAATATGTGCGTGTAAAATAAGAACAACAAAGCTAGAAAAGAAAGTAAAGAAATTATCTTAGTTAATACGAGTGACAAAACCATCATGTTAAAAACAGTTCATTCTCTTTAAAACTGAAGACACAATTCAATATTTTCAGACATGTATAAACGAACCTTCAAACTAAATATGGAATTTTTGCATAGTACAGAAAAAGATGATAGAAACGAGCAAATGTGAATTATAATCTAGTATAGCACACGGGAATAAAGTTTCTATGTTTAAAATAGAAAAGCGCCACTATTGTGATTATTAATATAATATTATGTATTTACGTTGGAGGATTTTTCGATAGCTTTTGACTATTTAAAACTTAATTTTTACTGTCACACAAAACAATTATTTAAACTCTGATATATAAAAATATAATAAATTTTAACACCTTATAATAATATATTTCTTATAAATGCCGAAAAGTGTATATTAACAACGTTATAGTAAAATAAGTTTTATTAGGTTGTTTGACATGTTCCGGCTCACTCCGAGCCATTTTCAAAAACAAATGAGAATATTTTATAATTGCACGTTCATTTTTAAAAAATTACGCACGTTATCTTTTATTTTTACTTGGTTGTTTTCTTTTAAATGCTATAAAGTGTAAATTAACAACATAATATACAGTAAAATAACTTTTATTAGATTGTCGACATGTTTCGGCTTACTCCGAGCAGAAACATGTAACAATAAAGTGTAACATGATGTAAAATATGTAAAATAACATGTAATAATACCATAAACAACCAAGTAAAAATAAAAGATAACGTACGTAATTAGAAAAAAACCGTGCAATTATAGAATATTCTGATTTGTTTCGGAAAATAGCTCGGAGTGAGCCGAAACATGTCAACAATCTAATAAAAATTATTTTACTGCATGTTATGTTGTTAATTTACACCTTTTAGCATTTAAAAGAAACTTTGATATAAAACTAATAGGCGCCGTCGGCGCCCTCACGGCGCCGAGCGAGCCCACTCCTCATCGTGCCCAAATCCTGAAGGATTTTTAACGCAGACCATGACTTTGTCTCGCCAGGTCGCTACGATCGATTTAGAGGGTTCGCGTTCCAGCGACGCCTCCTCATCTTTTTGCCCCAGAGTCGACGACAGAGGTCGTTACGATTCGGCGGAAGTTCCCACCATCAAAGGAGACTTCCCCACGCGACACCTGATGAACCGTAGAGACTGTCGAACGGCTTCATCGCCGAACACCCATAAGGGAGTCGGGTCATCCACCTGATGTCCGGCATCCCTACGGCCCTTGCTTTCCCGCGGAGTCCGAACATGAAATGTATGGAAGAACAAGCCACTAGTCTCATCTTCCGCGGGCAAGAAACTTTGATATACATTACTAATTTCTTGCAAAATTAGCACCCATTATTCCAGTACTCAAAGTATATTTTCGAAATGAAATGTGCAAAGGAAAACTCCCAATTAAAAAATAATTTCAAAAATTAATAAATTTGTTTTGTAGAGAAAAAAAAAATTCATTTTTTCCAATTTACCATAATTTCCTTCCTCTGTTAACTTAATTTGATTGCGATTTTATCTTTTTAGGATAAGATTTTTCCCTGGTTAGACTTACGATGAAAAGTGGATTGCAAAGATCATGTTAGAACATTTCGATATCTTTAAACAGATTATAAAAACCAGTATCAAAAATTGCATTATGTAAGAAATAACGGTTGAAGGAACACGGCACTGGCTGATCTTGATCGTAAATCATTCGAATGCTTGCTGTAAGTAGAAAAAACTTAAAACTAAGACATAATTTAGATAAGTTTTTCCGACCTTAAAACCATTAAAATACGCTTTAAATGCAACTGTGAAATGTTTTATAATGTCTTTATTTGTTTTTATTTCTCCGTTATTTTTAAATCTTGCGACTGATATTTAGGTCGTTTTTAATGAATTGATTCATTTCAAAAGATAAGTAATTCGTCCCAATGACTATGTAATGTTTTATAATTTTTTGATAACATTATTTCTAAATTTTATTTTATCTGTCTAAGTAGGGGGGAAATGGGGGTACAGCTTCATGTGGCGGCGGGAATAAGACCTTCCTCCTTCCACCACATCCCGAGATTAAATTAAACACTTCAGGAGTGTTATCTAAGAGGAGTCTTAGCTGAGATAAGGATTTCTTTTTCTGCGAACATTTTTGAAGGTATCTCTACAGGTTACAGGTTGAATTAAATTTATTATAAAATATTTAATCATTAATTGAAAGAGATTAATTTTCTACCCCTCCCCCCTTACTGTTCATTCAATTTGAATAGTTCTAACGCATTTTTCATTGAGATAAACTTTGATATAGCGATAAAATTAAGTAAATATTTTCTATTGCAATATAAAATTAAATATTCGTAGTCATCTTACATCTCATCCCCCTACCACATTCTTTCAGAGGTTGAAAATTTTGGATGTTACTACAGAAATAAGTTAAATAATGTTTTTCCCTTTTATAATTAAAATTCTACCTATAAGTTATAAAACTGATTCTTGATTTTGCTGAGACTGAGAGCTATAATTTTTAAGAAATTTTATATTTCCTCAATAATTAATTTATGAAAGAAGATACTTCATTTTTCCTTCCTTTTTATTTTAAAAAACAAAGCCGGTAAAAAGGCAGGAAGAACGTGCATGTTATATTTCTGTATGATTAGGCACGATATGATTATGATATAAAAGGCTAATCATTGAATCTTTTCTTAATGTCTTCCTGAATAAAATAATTATAATGTTACAATTTATTCAGCATTGTCGATTGTTATTTTGGTCATTAACGCTTCGTAACAAAATTACTTTCCGAACAACATAAACCAACTTCTTTTGGACTTCGAAAGCTACACTGAAAAAAAGTGTTGTGCGTGGCAGCGTATTACTGCTTATTTTACTGTTTATTACTGTTAATTTTACTGTATAATACTGGCAGCTGGGATGCCAGTATTATACTGTAAAATCAACACTTTTTTTCCAGTGTATACCTGTTTTTATCTACACATATAAACAAAATTCAAACAGTTTAATGTTTGTTTTTCACCAGAATGCCCACAAAAAACAGAGATACCAAATGATCTATATTTTTAGATTCAGTCGTACAAATATTTCTCAAAGTAGCCTTTGAATCAGTTTAAAGCCCCCCCCCCCCCCCCCCTCACCAAAACACTCACAAAAGAAATATTAAATTGGCTTGCACTCTAACTTTTACATCATTATTCTAAATGATTATTCTTTCAAGATGATACTTCATCAGATCATTAGATTTTTCTACTTCATTACTTCTTAAGATGACTTATTAAAAATAACTTGGCTATTTTTTCATCGCTCTAGCACTAAATTGCTATGAAGCTACTTTTATAGAGTTAATGCTCTTTTGCATTGTAATACCCTAACTCCATAGCGTGATTTTAAGGCTAGCCGAATTTTATTTCCTTAACTGGAAAAGTTACGTGTTATGAAAAGTTCGACCCACGGGTTCAGTATCATTATGTTTAACTCTGTGCACGATTGTAATTAGAACCTACAATTAGATGTCCATCCTGATGTTACTAAGCGACGCACAGGGGAGTATTTGATGCAAAATCTTGGCCAAAATTATTTTTCATGCGTTTAAAAGTTAAAACTATTCCTGTTGACTTACTATTATAGTAAATACACTTAATTAATGTTACATACATATAAATGTATGCATTTATTTAAAAAAATAAATATATAATATAAAGTTTACTTAACTGTTTACTGTTTATAAGAGGAAAGCCATTGTTGATAGATTTGTTTTATTTACAAGCAATGTTTATAATCAAATGGGGTTAATTTTACTACATATAAAAGTTTACATATTTATATATACATATTTATAAACCAATGGTATATAATATATATATATATATATTACTTGCATTTAGTATTTAGCAAAGTTGAGTCTCTGCAGTATCGATATGATGGTTTTTGATTGTCTTTAATAGATTAGTAAGCCCTCCAAAAACATTTATATATAAAAATGGCAACTATATGCGGATTGTTTTTTAATTGGCCTTCAAAAATATAACCAATACGATTATAACTCAAAAATGGTCCGAAAAACCTTGACATACACCTTTAAAAACGTTTCAATATTCCAAATACTACTTTCATTATACCTAAATATCTTTATTAGAGCTAAAAAGGCTTAAAATAACCCATTTTTAATTTTAACTATTTTGTATTATACTAAACATTTAACTATTTGAATGCACATATCAAAATACACATTGAAACTTAACAAAAAAGCACGTCTTTTCACAAAGAAATAACTTTCTTTTCAACTGAGGCTACGATCCGCTTGATATGACCCATGCTTCTGAAATACATAGATCGATGCACCAATTAGCCAGCTATTATAAAATATGCTTTTTGAATTTGTTGAGCATTTTTTTTATTTTGCAGTTTTAGCCAGGTTTTTGTCTGTTACTCTTCTGTGCCACGTGGCAGCCACTGCAGAAATTCGAGATATTGTTTGTTTGTCCTATATTAATTTGTGTATTACGTATTTCAGGGCTTTTGACACGCTTAGGAGGGGGGGGGGGGGGGCAGGCGTTAATTAAATGTATTTTGACTGTTATAAACAATGTTTATGTTGAATATTAATAAGGAATTGTTAAATAGTAATAATTTAAGCTAAGTAATACGGCAAATTAAATAACTATGATAACTAATGTGTCATACATATCAAATTTAATCATTAAAGTTTTGGATCGCGTGATCCCAGTTTATAGCTACATGAATAGCGCTTTTTTAATTAAATGATTTTTTTTTTTTTGTAATTCTTTTCTTTGTATATATTTAATATGTAAATAAATAGTGTTTAATATTGTAAACTTTTGATCTACTTATTTATGCATTATGTGTTTTTCTATTCTTCTTTAGGTATGAGCAACAATATTTTTTTCCTAGATAATTTTTAATTTACATTACAATGCACGCGTTGCCTGTGTAATTTTAGCTAGAAGTTTTTAATCCGAAGTACTTCGTAAAAGTACACAACGAAAGTCGTAATTAGTTTAAGCATTTTAATTTTAATTTGGAAATTCTATTCGGATGCATAATTTCCATCTACTTCTGTCATGAATACATTTAATTACGATCACTTCTTTTAATTTAATTACTATTATCTTATACGACAAAACACAAAAGGGTTGGCTTCATGTCTGGATTTTTTTTTTTCAAAACGTAACCGAATCATAACCTGCAGGAAATTCTGCAACACTTAAACACATCCTTACATACATACATACATTTTATAATGTTTTATAATGTTCCATACAACACATTTAAAATATATGCAACTTACAACATACATTACATACAATACATATAAAAGTGTTTTTCTACAAAAGAAAGACTGACCAATGACTACTCGTTTCCTTATTGCTAATTCAACTAAAATTTGATAAATATACATTTAAATTGGAGAATTTTCCAAATCAAAGTATCCTGTAATTTTTTGTAATAATGCTTTTAGGCAGTTCTAGATATATATATATAATTTTTTTTTCCCCGCTCAACGACGCAAAATTTTCTGTCACATTTTCTGACTCATTTTTAGACATAAAAGCATCATATTTACAGGCTTGATAGTTGAAGTGATTTGTAATCGAACAGTTTTTCATTTTTCTATAAATGAATTACAACTTCAGTTGCAAGCCAATTGTTGTCTCAGGACATCAGTTTTTTTTTCTTTCCAGCGTTGTCGCATCCGGAAATTCGATTCAATACGCCAACTTTGACAGAATTTTCTGAAATATCTTCTGCCTTTACCAAAAAAATGGGAAAATATGGTTACATAGTTTCTTAATAAGAGAACATGCTAATTTCATTTGTTTGAGAACAAAAATGAATTTAAAAAAAATGTGTCAAAGTCGACAGTTTGGATTTATGAACAGACATAACAGACATAACAACCACGAAAAAAAAAAAAAAAAAAAAAAAAAAAAACGAAATTACTAGCTACCTTGTCACTAAAAATGACGATGATAGAACAGCACAATATGTCTGTCATTATTTTTAACTTACACGAGTTTCTAAAAGGAGGAAGATACAACTCTAATCCAGATGAACAAACTTTGATCACCTGCGTGGATAGAGAATAAAGGAAATGTTTGAACTCTTTGGACAGTGGTAAAAAGATAACCAGGCTTAAACATAAAAATGTTTCTTTTCAAAAACCTGTGATTCTGATTGATTTCTAGGATTCATCATGTATGAGATGCATATAGTCTCTTTTGGAACTTCAATGTATTTTGATTCACAATAAACCATTAATTACAGATGAGTCAGAATTAGACAGCTTTTCAAGCACATTTTCCTTTTCTATAAAGTATGTATGAATAGATACGCTAATGAATGAAAATTTTGAAATAATACATTAGGTGAGGAGCATCAACCTGAAGCGTGACTCAGATTGGTATGCCTCTGCACTTTGCGACACATGCGAAAAGAGACTTCTGAATAAAAATTTAACACTTGCGGGCGAAAGACAAATCAGAAGATGATTCGATCTTACCTTTAGATCCCACATTACGAATAAAAAAAGTGCATATCAATAATTTTTCTCCTACGCTAGTCACGCGAACACACTCGCATGTTAATGTTAAACCATAATGGCAGCACACTTTTGAAATTTCGAGTTTGCATTTCAATATATTTAAATAAATGATTTTTTTTTTCTCTTTTTCACAGGATGAGGTCGATTTCTAAGCCTTTTCACTTTTCCACCTTTTTCACTTCTTCGACTTTGGTTGCAGATTTTCTTTTTTATGAGGTCACTCTCAGAACCTGTTTCGAAAGTGAAAATACCTTAATAAAAAACTGCATCCAAAATCGAAAAAGTATTAAAAAAAAAGGGCCCCGGTTAGAAATTGACTTCAGCTATGCAAAAAAATATTAAAAAAAACTGAAGTGCAAACGAGAAATTTGAAAAGGACGCTACCATAGGATTAACATTAGCTTGCGAGTTTTGTCGTATGACTAGCGTAGTCTCTTAGTATGAAAAAGGTAGATTGGGAAGTTTAAATAATGCTTGTGAAATACATTTTCTTTTCGAATATTCAGTTGTAAATTGACATTTTTATCAATTTGTTCTGCACAAGAGAAGATTTTCTTAAAGAATTTCTGTTCGTGGATATAAATTAAAAAATGACCAAAAGTGCTTTTAAACTTTTTGCAGAGTTCAAATCATCACTAAAAAACACCACTTAATAATCATTAATAATACTTCTGTAGTGTTTGTAAACTTTATATCAGGGCCCTTTTGTAATTCTGTAATGAATGTACGATTTTTTTTTTACGCTCAATATTATTTGCCATTTTAAATCTGTTTTAGGGAAAGATAAAAGACAGTGGATTACCCTTACAAAATGGATTCATTGTTTCAACTTCATATGTGTATTCATAAATGGAAGTAGACTAATGAATATTTCTACCTATAAATCACATGGTCAAATCAGACTTTATTTCTTTTAGGGAAAATTTGTTGCAGCTAAATGTGGGAGAAAAATATTAACTTTCTTCTGTATTAGCCGTAATCAGATAATAAAATGAAGACAACTTTATGTTTCAATTGCTTATAAACTAAAAATCAAATATTTTTAGTAAAAACATAATAATTAGCAATTTTCAAATGTTTCATTTATTACTGTGAGATGCTTGCCTTGTTATTAATTCATTCAATAAGTACTAATTTTGAAAACTAAAATCTAATTAAATACGAAACATCAATAACTTTTAACTTCATATGTAATGGCTGCAGGAAATGGCCGTGTATTTCACAAGCGTTACATAAACTTCCCAATCTGCCATCAAATATTAAAAGCCTACGCTAGTTACACGACAAAACTCGCAAGCTAATGTTAATCCTATGGGAGCGTTGTTTCAAATTTCTCGTTTGCATTTCAGTGTTTTTTTTTTCTCATTTTTCATAGGATAACTGAAGTCAATTTCTAACAGGCTATCAAAGCCTGAGAGCTATAATGTTCCCGCAGGTTCTGTATGTTACGTAACACGATAAATCTTGATAGAAATATTCGATTTGCTTCAAATTTTGTATATAGGTTCATTCTGATAAGCCGCTTCCCTGATTGGTTTTGGGAGTTCATTGGTTAAGTATAAAGGGAGAAAGGAGGGCTAACCCCCCTTAATTTAGATAAATGAGTTTTTCAAGCAGAATTATCCGATTTGCTTCAAATTTTGTATATAGATTCATTGTGATAAGGCGCTTCCCTGATTAGTTTTGGCAGTTCAATGGTTAAGTATAAAAGGATAGAATTTCGGCTAATTCCCCCCTTAATTTATTGTCAATTTCTGCATTTTTCGAGGGACATTATTTAAAAAAAATACAAGACAAGAGACTTCCATATAGTATAATATACAATTAATGTGAATAGCCTGTGAGCTCAATGTCATTAGTTTGACTGGGCACAGGTACTTTCACTTTCGAAATAGATTC
The DNA here is from genome assembly GCA_963931845.1 of Maratus michaelseni. Classification (NCBI taxonomy): domain Eukaryota; kingdom Metazoa; phylum Arthropoda; class Arachnida; order Araneae; family Salticidae; genus Maratus; species Maratus michaelseni. The sequence goes on from OZ007594.1 coordinate 327,523,919, forward strand.
CGAAATGGAAAGTGACCTCATAAAAAAGAAAATTTGCAAACAAAAAAAGAAAGAAAAGAAAAAGAAAAGGTGAAAAGGGACTGGATTAGAGATCAATCTCAGCTGTCCTGTGCAACAACAAAAAAATCATTTAAATGTATTGAAATGCAAACAAGAAATTTGAAGAGAACGCTGTCATCGGTTTATCAATAGCTTGCGAGTGAATTGAACTGCATATACTATTAATATATTTTTACCTCATTCTTTAATATTATATGAAGGTCTTAGAAATGCTCGGAAATTTCGTCTTATTTTCGTGTTTTTGATACTGATATTTATAAAGCACAAATTTATGTAATGAATGTGCATTATTATCAGAGTCGTTTAAAAGCAAACTACAATATGACGCAATTTTACCTCGCCTCCTTCTTATAATTATATAATATTTAAATATTCTTATTATAGTGGAATAGAAAATAGAATTTACAGTAAAATGTTAGCATATTCGTTTAAAAATAAAATATTTTTAATTTTTAATATATATAAAAATTTAAGAATACTTTAATTAAAATGTTTTTCTTAGATTTCAGGGGATCGTTCTATAATATTCCTATTTAGAATGTCACGTAGTAAATATTTTCCCCAGAACAGAAGTCATAAAATACAAAACTGTTTCCCTTTGTTGGTTTATAAGCATCTTATCATAAAGCAGATGTTAAAGACGTTTCTTACATTTCACATAAATTCGCTGCTTGACCATCGTAATTTAACTTCATATAATATTAAAATATTTTTACTTCATTCTTTAATATTATATGAAGGTTTTATTTACTATTTTAGAAATGCTCGGAAATTTAGTTTTTCGTGTTTTTGATACTGATATTTATAAAGCACAAATTTATGTAATGAATGTGCATTATTATCAGAGTCGTTTAAAAGCAAACTACAATATGACGCAATTTTACCTCGCCTCCTTCTTATAATTATATAATATTTAAATATTCTTATTATAGTGGAATAGAAAATAGAATTTACAGTAAAATGTTAGCATATTCGTTTAAAAATAAAATATTTTTAATTTTTAATATATATAAAAATTTAAGAATACTTTAATTAAAATGTTTTTCTTAGATTTCAGGGGATCGTTCTATAATATTCCTATTTAGAATGTCACGTAGTAAATATTTTCCCCAGAACAGAAGTCATAAAATACAAAACTGTTTCCCTTTGTTGGTTTATAAGCATCTTATCATAAAGCAGATGTTAAGGACGTTTCTTACATTTCACATAAATTCGCTGCTTGACCATCGTAATTTAACTTCATATAATATTAAAATATTTTTACTTCATTCTTTAATATTATATGAAGGTTTTATTTACTATTTTAGAAATGCTCGGAAATTTAGTTTTTCGTGTTTTTGATACTGATATTTATAAAGCACAAATTTATGTAATGAATGTGCATTATTATCAGAGTCGTTTAAAAGCAAACTACAATATGACGCAATTTTACCTCGCCTCCTTCTTATAATTATATAATATTTAAATATTCTTATTATAGTGGAATAGAAAATAGAATTTACAGTAAAATGTTAGCATATTCGTTTAAAAATAAAATATTTTTAATTTTTAATATATATAAAAATTTAAGAATACTTTAATTAAAATGTTTTTCTTAGATTTCAGGGGATCGTTCTATAATATTCCTATTTAGAATGTCACGTAGTAAATATTTTCCCCAGAACAGAAGTCATAAAATACAAAACTGTTTCCCTTTGTTGGTTTATAAGCATCTTATCATAAAGCAGATGTTAAGGACGTTTCTTACATTTCACATAAATTCGCTGCTTGACCATCGTAATTTAACTTCATATAATATTAAAATATTTTTACTTCATTCTTTAATATTATATGAAGGTTTTATTTACTATTTTAGAAATGCTCGGAAATTTAGTTTTTCGTGTTTTTGATACTGATATTTATAAAGCACAAATTTATGTAATGAATGTGCATTATTATCAGAGTCGTTTAAAAGCAAACTACAATATGACGCAATTTTACCTCGCCTCCTTCTTATAATTATATAATATTTAAATATTCTTATTATAGTGGAATAGAAAATAGAATTTACAGTAAAATGTTAGCATATTCGTTTAAAAATAAAATATTTTTAATTTTTAATATATATAAAAATTTAAGAATACTTTAATTAAAATGTTTTTCTTAGATTTCAGGGGATCGTTCTATAATATTCCTATTTAGAATGTCACGTAGTAAATATTTTCCCCAGAACAGAAGTCATAAAATACAAAACTGTTTCCCTTTGTTGGTTTATAAGCATCTTATCATAAAGCAGATGTTAAGGACGTTTCTTACATTTCACATAAATTCGCTGCTTGACCATCGTAATTTAACTTCATATAATATTAAAATATTTTTACTTCATTCTTTAATATTATATGAAGGTTTTATTTACTATTTTAGAAATGCTCGGAAATTTAGTTTTTCGTGTTTTTGATACTGATATTTATAAAGCACAAATTTATGTAATGAATGTGCATTATTATCAGAGTCGTTTAAAAGCAAACTACAATATGACGCAATTTTACCTCGCCTCCTTCTTATAATTATATAATATTTAAATATTCTTATTATAGTGGAATAGAAAATAGAATTTACAGTAAAATGTTAGCATATTCGTTTAAAAATAAAATATTTTTAATTTTTAATATATATAAAAATTTAAGAATACTTTAATTAAAATGTTTTTCTTAGATTTCAGGGGATCGTTCTATAATATTCCTATTTAGAATGTCACGTAGTAAATATTTTCCCCAGAACAGAAGTCATAAAATACAAAACTGTTTCCCTTTGTTGGTTTATAAGCATCTTATCATAAAGCAGATGTTAAGGACGTTTCTTACATTTCACATAAATTCGCTGCTTGACCATCGTAATTTAACTTCATATAATATTAAAATATTTTTACTTCATTCTTTAATATTATATGAAGGTTTTATTTACTATTTTAGAAATGCTCGGAAATTTAGTTTTTCGTGTTTTTGATACTGATATTTATAAAGCACAAATTTATGTAATGAATGTGCATTATTATCAGAGTCGTTTAAAAGCAAACTACAATATGACGCAATTTTACCTCGCCTCCTTCTTATAATTATATAATATTTAAATATTCTTATTATAGTGGAATAGAAAATAGAATTTACAGTAAAATGTTAGCATATTCGTTTAAAAATAAAATATTTTTAATTTTTAATATATATAAAAATTTAAGAATACTTTAATTAAAATGTTTTTCTTAGATTTCAGGGGATCGTTCTATAATATTCCTATTTAGAATGTCACGTAGTAAATATTTTCCCCAGAACAGAAGTCATAAAATACAAAACTGTTTCCCTTTGTTGGTTTATAAGCATCTTATCATAAAGCAGATGTTAAGGACGTTTCTTACATTTCACATAAATTCGCTGCTTGACCATCGTAATTTAACTTCATATAATATTAAAATATTTTTACTTCATTCTTTAATATTATATGAAGGTTTTATTTACTATTTTAGAAATGCTCGGAAATTTAGTTTTTCGTGTTTTTGATACTGATATTTATAAAGCACAAATTTATGTAATGAATGTGCATTATTATCAGAGTCGTTTAAAAGCAAACTACAATATGACGCAATTTTACCTCGCCTCCTTCTTATAATTATATAATATTTAAATATTCTTATTATAGTGGAATAGAAAATAGAATTTACAGTAAAATGTTAGCATATTCGTTTAAAAATAAAATATTTTTAATTTTTAATATATATAAAAATTTAAGAATATTTTAATTAAAATGTTTTTCTTAGATTTCAGGGGATCGTTCTATAATATTCCTATTTAGAATGTCACGTAGTAAATATTTTCCCCAGAACAGAAGTCATAAAATACAAAACTGTTTCCCTTTGTTGGTTTATAAGCATCTTATCATAAAGCAGATGTTAAAGACGTTTCTTACATTTCACATGAATTCGCTGCTTGACCTTCGTAATAACGAAAATAAATATGTTCCAGGCTTGTTCCGCATTTATCTTTTCTCCTTGAAAACATTTTCCACAAAAGATTTCTCGTTACGAATCGGAGAGAATGGTTAATCTCTGTTCATCGGACAACTTTGCATTATATTATGCAAAGAAACTTAAACACAGGCTTTCCGCTGATCAAGAACGGATATACTATATTATTTATGAATTAAAAATGTTAGATATTAAATTAAGATTTTCTCAAGCGATTTTCAGGTTCCTATTTTAGCAAGGGGATAGGAAATGACTTTTAAAATCTTGATTCCCCCCCCTTAGAATGCTACAGGATGACAGAAATCTAAATTTATATTATATTAAACAATAATAATATCACAAAATTTAACCTATGATAAAATTAAAAAATATATATATTCATTCAAAAAAATTGTTATTAATTCATTCAATAAGTACTAATTTTGAAAACTAAAATCAAATTAAATACGAAACATCAATAACTTTTAACTTCATATGTAATGGCTGCAGGAAATGGTCGTGTATTTCACAAGCATTACATAAACTTCCCAATCTGCCATCAAATATTAAAAGATTACGCTAGTTGCGTTCATTTCCCATGATCAAGGATAGAATTTTAAATCTCATATATATCGTATATTCCACCGTATAAAGCGCACTTTTGAAACAAGAAAATTGATTCATATTTATTGAAGTGAAAACTTCTTTAGGCGCGTTGGGCATTTTTTGAGATGGGGTAAAACCATTGAATTCGCGACAATGTTACCGACACCTCTGTATATGTTGTCAATTCATACAATGAAGCGAAAGTATCAAAAGGAAATAGTTCACGTGCAGAAAGCGAAATGATTGGTATTATGAATAAAAATAATTCAGAAAATAATTTCAAGATAAATTTAGCACGCGCGGTGAAAACAGATAAAAGTGACTCAACTCGCGAGACCAAATCAAAAGATGAAAATGAAATAACAAAACACGGAAAATATTATAATTTAACGAGCACGAGAAAAATAGACGGAAGTAATATAAAAAAAATTTAAATAATGAAATATTTCACGAAAGTTTTAAGAAACGTGGTTACCGATACGGAAATGAAGTGAAATCATTTTATAGAAAAGAAAAGTTTGTTGATAGAAATTATAGATACCGCAAACAATACGCGCAGTATGAAGATAGAAAAAAGCATAATGTTCACGAATACCGTAAACAAGACAGGCAGCAAAGAAGTCATTTTTGGAGTGATAGGAAGCGGGAATCCTATTTTGCAGATAAATGTTATTACAAAATATATCAAACTAAATCTCATGGAAGAAATGATGAATGTATTGAGAGTTGTTTAAATTGTGGATGAAAATTCATAAGTTTCATTGGTATTTATTTCAAAGAATACCAATTAATTAAATTTCATATTTCATTTATTTGTAAATTTACGTTTTAAGCAATAGATTGCAATTTTTGTATGTAAAATAATATGCATTATTTTTCATGTACAATAAGCGCATTAAATGAAAATTGTAATATAATTTTTGTAGTAGTAGTTTATAATAATGAATAAAAAAAAAAACACTTCATTTAAAAGTATTTTCTGCGCAATAAAACGTTTCCTGACAATTTAAAAAATACACAGGTAATTGTTCAAGTTTTCACTTCGGTCCACACTTCCGGAGTGCCATTATTTTTTTGTTTTTTTTTACAGATGTGCATTATAACGCCGAGTATGAAAATTAAATCTTAACAAGTAAGAAAAGATAAGCGTAAAAATTTAGAATTCGACACTGATGAACAAAAAAAGAAGACATGATAAACTGAATGAACCATAGAAAAATCACAACACTTTTGCTATGTGGCGAATAAGGTAAACAGATGGACTTTATCTTGTGTTTTCGGTACAAATTTGGGTACATATATCGCAGACGAATCAACGTACCTTTCTGGCGCCTAAATGATAATTTTTTGGGTGGCGTGGCAACGCGTGTATTAATCTTGTGTATTAATCGAAGCACTCCAGTATTAATAGCTGAGCAAGTTTCTTCTGAGTGTTCTTGACATGTGTGTATGTGTGTTAATATAAAATTAAACATTGTGTGTGTTTTATAATAAAATAAGGCGTGTGTTTATAATACAAACTGTGTGTTTTATAATAAAGTAAATGTGGGTGTTTTATAATAAAATTGTGTGTGTGTTTTATAATAAAATTGTGTGTGTGTGTTTTATAATAAAATTGTGTGTGTGTTTTATAATAAAATTGTGTGTGTTTTACAATAAAATAAAACTAACATGCTGTTTTCGCACGCTAGGCCTAAAAGGTATGTGATGAAGTTAGCTGGAAAAATCGGAGAATGCTTATCGAAGATGAAAGTGATCGTAATTTTTTTTTATACATTTGCGTTAATCGAAATAACTATAGGTTCTCCTCCTGATAGGAAAGAGTCCACAAAAATACAAAAGTTGAAACTAAGAAATTCACGTGAAAGTTTTCTTTATTCAGGACATTTAGACACATCTGGAAAGGCGAGGGTGGTCTTCTTACACCTCTAAATAATCGACCTTCTTGTTCAACAGTTAGAGAAGATCTGATATAATTTTTTCTGATGCATTATCACCAACACATAAATTAAAATATGCCAAACACTACACTTCTCGCTTGGCATTAACCGTCAAATTTTGACTGTTAGAGATAAACCAATATTGAGATTTTTGAATGAGAAATGCATGCCATATTTGGTGGATATCAATTTAGTGATTTTTAACGTACAACCCGAGGTTACTTTAAGAAAGCGAGAACATGTGTTATTAGAAATGAACAAAAATGTTGATATTGCACATATATGCAGCAGTCAATTTATGAAAACGGTGCTTGCATTTAACACAAGATACGAAAGAAAGAAAAACAACATATGTTAAAACCATCTGGATAGTACAGTAATATTCCGAATTGAAACCACAGAAAAGTAACGTACATTTAATGTTACAGTGAAGATATCTGGGAACGTTTTAAGACAGGAAGAAATGATTGCTTTTCGGATTAAAGAATGCAAAGATTTTGAATAAAGAAATTAATTCACATAAAGAAAAATTAAGATAGGAAAACTAAAATTTTAGAATAAAACATAAAATATATATATGATTCTATATCATAAAGGTATTCAAAAACGGGATGTTCTATAGCCAAAATGACGCAAAAACAAAATTCGCGCTAACCCCGGTGCGTCTGCGACATCCGTTCCCAAGTTTGATCATATTTTCTTTATATTCGTACTAGTTATTATACTTTTAAGGATCTTTATTACATTTTCATGTTAAAGAACTCGTGAAGATTTCTTTGCAAAGAAGGAGGTGCGCGCAATACGGCCAATATACCTAAAAATAGAAAATACAGCCTCAAATCAAGGATGCGCGATTTACGCCGGAATAGATGGTGTGTGTGTGTATATATCTATATCTATATATATATATATATAATAAAACTTTTGTTAATAATAACTTTTTAATATGAGGCAATTAATTTTCTACTACTTCGGAAGTAAAAATATACTATCGAATCTCAATTAAAAAACAATCCTCAAAATGTTTCAGAGAGCAAAAGTTTTTACAATCGCAGAATAATCGAAATATATCCGAAATATATTATTATAAACCTTCAGTGATAATAATGTGAAAGATCTACATGCATGTCAAACACTGCAAGTCCTAATATTTGACATAATGAGCTATCTATTTCAAAATGCTGTACAAACATGTCAAGAGAATTTGACAATACGTCCATCTACCTCTGCTCAGAATTTGATACCGCAGCTTTTACAGCGGAAAAGATGTCACTTAGCAGCACATAATAAGACAGGACAGTTTGTTTTCAATGAAATATTCGCCACTTTTTATAAGAAATGTTTCACTTTCTTATAAGACAGCGCCATGAAACAATAATGACAAAAATAAAATAATACCAATCACTAGTTCTTACAAGGAAGGTCTTCCTAAGTGCATACTTAGAAAAATTTGAAACATTTACAGAATATTCTTCTTATGAGGATATATATGTTTATAAAAAAAAATTGCTGTGGAATCTCGATATAACGTCCATAAAAGAAGTATGAAAATTTCGTGTTTTTGGCGATTTATTGTTGGATGGCGACACAATGAGAAAAAAACGTTTTTATGATAAGTACTCTTTTAGGAAAACTTTTTCTACTTTTCATACTGAACTAGTTTAAGTATGTTTAACTTAAACAAACACATTTTTATAACTACAGTTTTGCCATATACATTTATATGTATGTATAAAGAAAATTAACGATCGTATCCTAAGGTTTAGAACAAAATTTAAATTGATTAACAATACTTTAAACTAAAAATTCAAATCCGATTCTGAGCACTGTCAATTTGACTTCATTATTGTTAGTTTACAACATGTTGTAAGGAAACCGGTTATATCGAAGTCTGTATATAAAGAATAATTTCACGTTCCCTCCAGTTTCGTTATAAGCGGATTCCATTGTATATTCTATGCTTTTGTTCTTGAAATATGCCATGGAACCTTCTGATATGAATCTATTTTTGTAAAGAATGAAAAAACAGTTTTGCTTAGCCAGGTGCTAACAAAGTAGTATACAGAACGTTTTGTTTAGTGATCTATGTTTTTATCAGAACCAAGAGAATCGATAAGCCGAAATGTGCCATTCCCTCAAGTGATCTATTTTTGGCTTTGTAACACAACCTCTGAGCTCGCTGAACACTTTTTTTTATCCGGAATTATTTGCTTTCAAAATAACTGAATACAATGTTTCAATTAAAATAATTGTTTTAGTTTAGTGTAAAGTATAATTAATATAAATTAGAATACACAAAAAACTTGCTCTGCGGATGAATATAATACATGTGAAAATTTTTTTTCAAAGTTAAACAAGTACATACAGTTAAATAACCAGAAATAAATGTTTAAGTATTAAGGCTATTATAATTTACTTGACAGGATTAGAAAAAATATCTTATTAGTCTATTTTATTCATTCGCTAGAGTGATTAAAATAAAAAATACTTAATTTTTTTTAAAGTACCTTCATGCTGAATATTCCACACTTAATACATTATCTCGATGCTTATTTATATTTTTTCCTTACGTATAATGTTTACACATACATGACACATTTTACATACTAACATACATCTTGTAGCAGATGTATTTACAACAACTTTCAACATATACAACACATATATAATAACCTTTTTTTCAAGAAATGAAAGTAATATTGACTAATGAAATATTTTACATAATCGTAATTCACAACATAATAATTCCTGTAGAGGTGCTTTTATCATAAATGACAACTTTTTTGATGATTGAAAGCAATAAGTAATTTTGCTGTTCAATAATTCTTAAATGTATACATTATAAAATTTGAAGAGATGTCTGGATTGCCCATAGTGACAATTAATCGGATGTGTTGATTCTATAAATTCTTAACAATTGTTACTATGGACAAGCAATTGATTTTTCAGAGATATTAATGTCTGAATTCAATTTTACACTGAATTTCTTTTTTAAGTTTTATTTATTTAAATACAAAATTCCCCAAGAGTTACTCGAAATAGAATAAGACTCATACAGTACTTATGCTATAGTTATTATTTATTTTTAATTTTGGAATTATTTTACTGTAATGCCCAGCTGCCCGTTGTATAAACGTTGTTGTATTTGCACTGTTTATTTATTTATTTATTTTTGTGAATTATCTTTTAACCTTTATCGAATTAAAATAAATAGAAGTTTTAAGTTGCTACCCCCCCCCCCCTCCTTTTTTTTAATTTCAGAATTTTATTGCTCAAGGTATAATTTGTCTAAATGTCACAAAACAAACGAGATTTCATGCTATTCATAGTTACTACTGTTGTTGGCGCTTGGATAAATTGGGTTAGATTTACAAGGTTAACGTTTCGATGCTAATTGATTAAACCTGTGTTTCCAACGATAAATCACGAAAAATTCCATTCTAAAATATATTAATAAATATATATGAAAAGGATAAAAATAAATCCATTTTTTTTTTCATTTAAATTTAAATTTTGAATTTTAAGTTTAATCTCCAATCCCCTTTTTAAAGCTTTGAAATCCCATAGTTAAATCTGACTTGCCCTTGTTAAGTTTATTTTACAACATAGTACTTATTACTTTCATACTCCAAAATCGAACCATCTTTAAGAGAAAAAGGGCTTAGTTGGTGCTTTATGCAGGCGTTTGTGGTTTGCGGCATCAAGGTCGTAACCATGTCTTCTTGTCGTCATAAGACCTCTGACATCAATCAAGAGCTAATTGACCAATTAAATTAAATTACCCTTCCAATTTGACACCTTCGCCTTCTGCTGGAAAATATCCTAAATGCTTAACAATACTGACATGCGCCCCACGAAGAGTAGAGATTTTGCAGATTTGAGAAGCCTGTAAAAGGGTCTCTCTATATGGTTCTCTAAAAGGTAAAATAAATGGCTCGCGAAGCCTCTGCTTTTCTCAATCAAAAAAAGGACGCGTATTATACAGGAGTAAATGCGTATAATTGTAACTTTTAGTTTAAGATATTTGTAAAGGATTTTTAAAGTGAAACTTTTTTGCACACGTTGGATGTATCCGATTTCCAAATTAAATTAATGTTCTGAATTTAATAAAATGTTATTTTTTCAAACATTAATTGCCCCACCAGTGGCTGAGAGGTTCTGCTCTCAAAGCTGGTAGACGGGAGGTGCCGGGTTCAAACGCCTGTCGCGCTCGTCGACCTAACCGTTCAGAGTTTTCCATGGTTTTCTTCGAACCTTGCCGTAAATACGGGTTATGATCCCTTAGAAAGACCCCCCACGGAGGGCACTCCCCCTAGGGCCTATATCCCTCGATTAGATAATCAGCCGTCATAAGTCAACCAAATCAAACATTAGTTTGGAAAATCTATTTTAACTAACTGCGAAGTTTCTTTTCATACAAGCAAATTCCAATTAATTTTTCAGGAGTGAAATTCGTCCAAAAGTAATAAGTAACAAAATTTTTTTTTTTCATTGCTAAATTGAGCGTTTAGCCGACAGAGTGAAAAATGTCCCGAGCCGGAAATCAAACCCGGGACTTCAGAATTAGCGCTCTGAGGCTCTACCACTGAGCTACAAGGAAAGATATACCAACTGAGCATCTCTCACTCTTATATATATGTCGGAAAGGCTGCAACCGCAGCACATCAAGATGGAAACTGTCATCGAGAGCAGACAACCCTGTAGCAAATTTTAGACGACATTTTTCACAAGAAGGACTTGTTGTCTATTCAAAAGATTTTAATGCATTAGAGAAGTGTTTTTCTCTACGTTTAAATTCAAAAATCTGATTTCTACGACATCCGGAGAAATAGATAAATAAATAAATAAATTATCAATATTATATAAAAATATATATTGATGTGTAATAAATCATTTAAAACATATATATTTTAAACTTTAATTGTCAGCTAAAAATCTATCAAAAATTCAAAGAAAATAAAATAAATTAAAATTTGATCTTTATGCAGAATTTCAAACAACTAAAAAAAGGGGGAAAATAACTTTATCAAATTACATGATAAAGAGTGAAAAGGCGAACGATAAGGGAAAAATAGCGAATAAAAAAGAATTTTGTATTCAGTATAATATTTCAAAAGAACGCAATTTAACATGTCTGATTCTCGATTCTCTTTCAAAAAACAATTTTTAATATTTTCTATCCAAGAAAAATTTAAACAAAATAAATACATTTCAAAGTGAGATTTGAAAATTAATTCTTTTTTCAGTCGAAAAAGCATTTTTTTTTTCTTTTTCGGGAAACCGCTATAAAATCGTGATTTTATAGTTGAGAGTATACAGATTCGACAAAAGCGACAACATTTTTATTTGATATATTCTGCTGGTGAAAATTTTTCATTCATGTTTACATAAAGCTAAGCATTTTCTATTTAAACGAAGAAGGATAATATTTCTCTTTTGCCTTTTCATCTTTAATGGTTAAATTAGAATTAAAAGATGGAACAGGAAAAAAAATGTTTAATAAATAACTTTATTAAAAATATTACTTGTCTAAACATTAAAATAATCCACTTCTTATTTTCTACGATATAACTTTCTACAATTGAACTAGTTTAATTTATGCAAAGTTACAAAACTGTAGAGCAGTGATTAGTTAAAAATATTCTTTACTCAGGCTAAATGAAGGGATCGGGGCAAGAAAGTGCCAAGCCACATTTTTGAACTTCTGAGATATTTCAGTTTGAAAATTTGATCGAATACTCAAATCAAGATATATAACCTAAAGTTTTTTCGCCAACGTCTTAGTAACATCTGAGATATTCTGAGTAACAATTTGGTATTACTTTAATGATATTACTATTAAGTTTATTTGTAAATTAGCTATCTTCATTGGGGGCATAAATATCTGGGGCAAAAACGAAACCTGGGACATATGCTGTCACCAAGTGACGTTAGAAAAAAATATGTAGGATATTGCAATTTACAAAATTAAGCAACAGATAACAGTGTTAGATTTATTTCACCAAAAATGTGGCTTGGCACTTTCTTGCCCCGACCCCCTCATATGTGATTGTGCACTGTTAAAAATCTGCAGGAAACAGCCCAGTCATTCGACCGTTTTCAAAGACTTGGCTTGGCATTTCTTACCCCGACCCCCTCAAATGTTCTTTGTATTTTTGGTTTACATACTGAATTCTGTCTTACGGCTTTGATGTCGAAAGAAAGACGTTGGTATCTATGGAAACATGGCCCTAATTAAGCACGTAAAAAATTTTGTTAAGGTGAGCAATGAAAAATAGTTGGTATTTATATTCGGCGGTACTTATATAAAAACAGCTAATTCTGGAGGGGAAAAGTTCAATAATATTTTCAAAAGTATTGTCCATTTTTATCAAGTCTCTAGGCACAATGGGAAGAGGGGGGGCGCTTTTAAAACTATTTCACCGGTTAATAATATCATTCGCTTAGAAAACTGAAAGGCAAGAGAAAACTGAAGACATTAAGTGATTATATGATAAGCAATGTGAGTGAATCGAAAGGGTCAAACTAAAAAAAATTACGGTTTACAATTTTAGGGAAATATAATGAAAATCCTTAAAATAAAATTGCAATCATGTAATAATTAGTTTAATCACACCTACAAAGAGCTTTTTATATTTACATTCTCTCAGTACTTTTCTCAATTCTTACTTTTTCCAAAGTTTTAGGGTGCATGGTGTGGAAGTGTGTGTGTCTGGAGGGGGGGGGGGGACGGCACTTCTCTGCATCCCCTTTTTACGCCCATAGCACCAACTTGAAAACAACCTGTTCTGAGTTTTGTCCTTACATTCTGATTTCGAAGAAAGACATTAGTTTCTACTGAAACTTTTCTTTGTTGCTGTATCCGAATCTCGACATTGGCGTTGGTCTGGCTATCTAGAATTGGGCCCATTGATTTTATTTCAACACCACATATTTCAACATTTAATCACTATTAAAGGAGACCACTTGGTTTGGTTACTAGATTCGATGTTGAAGAACAAATAAGTTCATCTCGATCCGAGCTGTCCAACAAACTGCCCATAGGCCGCATGTGAACCGGTGCTGTAGTATATACAACCCGGAAGGAAATCAAAAATTTCCATAAAATATTGAGGTTTTTAATGTAGTTTTTAAAATTTGTAAGTTCCACAATATAGTTATTGGAAATAATGCTTCAAGACTATGCGAGTTGCGTTTATTGTTGAAAGAATGCGGTCATTGCATTTCCTGTATTAAACTGATAAGCCATTATTAACAACTCATATCTATCCAACTAGAGCTCCTGCCTGAAATATAATTCTGCGTGAAGAGGTAAAAAAAAAGCAAATAAGAGATTCTGAGGATATAAAGCTATAATTTTTTTTTTCAACCAGTGTAGATCTAATGGAGAAGGATTGTGACTTTAATGACGTCTATAAGGGCTAGTTTATAGTTGAGAGGCTTCTCACCATGAGTATATTTCAATCTGCCGGACTCAAACTACCTCCTAGTAAAGTACGAAAATGGAATGACCTATGTTTGAAAGTTTGTTGCAATGCCTCTTTGGACACTTATTAAGAACTTTCAATTTCAATTCTAAGAAGAAATTGAAATGTCTTAATGTTTGGGCTCATCTGCTCAATAATTTTAAATGTATTTCAATTATAAAAGTAGTCACAGATTACAAGACATTTTTGTTTAACAACTGTCGTTAATATTGGTATATCTGCGGCCCGAAACAAATTTTGTCCCTTGAAGTGCGGTCCGAGACAAGTTTTTCCCCTCATATGTGGCCCGAGAATGTCAAAAGGTTTGACATTCCTGATCTACATGAAATGGGAAATGGATAAAATAATAAAACATCCTAATCCAGTATAATTATAGATATGAAGACTTATATTTACCATATATGCGGCAACTTTCCTTGATTAAGCAAAACCGGAATGTCATGCAAAACATTGCTTAAGTTTGAAAAGCTTATTTTGTGTGAAGTTATTTCTTGTTAAAGTGAGCTCAAGGCTGTGGAATATGGCAGCAAATGAACGAGCATTTTAAAAGCCAAATACTATTTATTCTTTGGCATAAGAAAAACAGAAACTACGACTAAAACTAGTCGTTGGGGGCCACCGTAATACTTACCCATCATGGATATGCATAATGTAAAATATTAAAATAAAAATGTGTAAACTACTTATAAAATGCATTGCAATTCAAATAAAATCGTGGCTTGATGACGTCACAAACTTTAAAGGCTCGATTACTGAATTGTTTGAAAGAAACATCCTTATAACTCCAAAAACAGTAATCCTATTAACTAGCGGTTTATTGCATCTGATTAAGCGTCAAATTTCCAATTAAAATATATCTTTAAAGTGAAATTTGGATGAAATACAGGGTCATGAAAAATCGAAGAGTGTGGAAAATAGGATTCCAAATATCTCGGCAACTCATTATCCGATCGACTTCATGCTGTATGCAAAATTTATGTTTTTTTATTGTCTTTTATATTCATTTCTTAAAATAATCAATTGCGAAAATTTTTATATACCTTTTATCAGAACGAATATTTCGAGAGTCCGAAAAAAATAGTTCCGGTTAATCGAGGTTATTGAAATGAAATAGGCTTCTTCCCATTATTACATACTAAGTACATACCAAATTGCAAGTCTCTATCTCAATTTTTTCGGGAGATAGAGCGTTTACAGACACACAGACACACACACAGACGGACGGCAAATTTTTTTTTCTAAAAATATGTTTTTCGGAATCTCCAGTGTCTGAAACGTGTAAATCCGTGAAAAAAAAAATTTCGATTTTCAAAACGATTACAAGACTTACCCTATACTACGTATGATGGGTAAGTAAAAGCATTAGTGGATTGAAAGTTTAAATTAAAATTAGAGGCGTGTTTTTTAAGTAAATAACATTTGATAAAAAACACAAGGTCTTTTCTTAAAAATTTTATTTTTACATGAAAGTCTGGGCTTTAATCTACTTTTCAAATTTCTGCCTATATTAAGGCACTTATTGTATCGTACGACCAGCTTTTGACTTCCATCATCATATAAATCTGCTGCCTGCAGTGCTAATAACTGCATCACCCGCGTTTTGACGTCGTCATCGTCGCTGTACTGCTGACTGCCAAGGTGCTACTTTAAGAGCAAGAACAAGTGGTAATCACTTGGCGCTAGGTCAGGGGCTGAAGAAGTTGCTCCTAACCATGTGATACGATGAGACCTTGGGTTCAATGAGTATTGTCATGCAAAACAATCCCTCTATTAAGCATGCCACGCTTTTTGTTTTGGATTGCACGACGCAGTTTGCGATGATGACAACGTTAAAACGGCGATGATACAGTGGTTAGCACAGCAGACGGCAGATTTCTATGAGGATAGGATACAAAAGCTGGACGTACGATAAGTGCTTTAACATAGGCGGAAATTATGGAAAAGTAGATCAAGGTTCAGGCTTTCGTGTAAAAATAAAATTGGTAAAAAAATGGCCTTTTTTTCTTTTTCTTTTTAGCACTTTCCAACCTAGTTGAAAAGTGCTTATGACTTCGGTTTGTCTGGCCGTCTGGCCGTCTGTCCGTGCTCTAACTCCCGTAAATATGCTCGGATTGCTCTGCAATTTTTATATGTTATTGTCGTTACCTATGGCACGTTCCCTATTTCAACTGAAGTGTGTAGCACTTATAGTTTTCTTACAGGGACACTCAAAAGAATTCCGTTACATTGCGGTCTATGGGGAAAAATCATTTGCGGTTTATTTTAAAAATGTTTCACTACTGTAAACGCATTGAAATTTATATAGATCACTAAGATGCATTAGAAGAAGCTTAATATGGAATAGTAGGTGTATAGCACTTAGAGTTACTTTACAGGGACAGTCAAAATAATTCCGTTACATTACGTCTATGGAGAAAAATCGTCTCCGGCTTATTTAAATAATGTTCCACTATTTTAAACGCATTGAAGTTTATATATATTACTAAGGTGCATTACAAGAGGCTTACTACAGAATAGTGTGTGTATAGCAGTCATCGTTCATTTACAGGGACACACAAAAGAATTCTCTACTGTCTGTTAACAATAATTCCTGGAAGTGCGTTTTAAGTTACTAAACGCGATTTTAATCTTAACTAGCTTTTTGTCTATTACGTGGTGTGTATAAATTCTGTAGATCCTATACAGGGCAGCACAAAAGTTCGCGAACACATTTCCGTTTATAGACAGAAACTCCAGAAGGAGAATTTATACGGTGCTACGCGTTTCCTAACTAAACTAAAATTTAGCATCCTATGTATATATACAAATCTATAGATCATATACAGGGCTACATAAAAGTATTCGGATATTTTTCCGAATATTGTATATATTGAAAATTCCTGAAATTACGTTTTTAAATATGTTATGCGTTTTCCAAATTGTTTACTTAGATGTCATCTTTCAGCTTATTAAACGGTAATGATTTGTAACATTATTTTAGAAGCGTTGGAAAGTGCTACATAATCTATGCTTGACGCATGAGTTTTCGTTCTTGTTAAAAAATATCAAAACGGTACTTACTTCGAAACACACCTCATATGAGCGGTAATACAGTTTATAATTAGACATTGACAAGTTATAATAGGTGACCTCTGCTTGCACTAAAATCAAATTGTGATTTCCATTATAATTACGCGATCTTAGCGGCTGCAAATGCGGGGCTAAAATCTTACCTGAAAAATTCCAGATATAAACGTCAAAACTGAATAAGAAAGCGAAATATAGAAAATGTAAGAGAAATTCTCGAGTTTATTTTTAGGAATGTATCGTTAAGGTATATCACGAAAATATGAATATAAGAGAATAAGTAGAGACGTATAGGTGTTTCACTGGAGTTTACATGCTATTGCTACGAAGTTAAAAACTGCATTATATCCAAGATATATTTAATTTATAGTACTTTGATAATTTCATAACTTTTGCTAGTTTGAATTGAGACTGCTGTGCCGTTCTATATTTAATTATTCATCTCACCTTTCATCATATTAAAATACGAATAATTATTGTAACATTAAAACAGATCTTTCTCCATTTATCTAGCGTTTTTCTCATTCTTCTAGCATCTTTCTCCATTTACCTAGCATTTTTCTTATTCTTCTAGCATCTTTCTCCATTTATCTAGCATTTTTCTCATTCTTCTAGCATCTTTCTCTATTGTTAGCATTTTTCTCAACAAAATGTCCATTCTTTTAGTCACTGAAAACTATCGCTAAATATTTCCCAAATGATTTAAAACTGGATTAACGGTAAATAAATAATTTTCTTGATATTACAGAAAAGAAAAGTTGAGTTTGCAACTATTCTTTGAGTGGTTAAAAATAAAATCAGAATTAATTTGTCTCTAATTTTTCGTTTTTTATTTAATTATACCCTTTAAAACATTTTCCAAACTAAGGAAAAGAACGTTTATTTTTTTTATTTTATTATTTTTTTAAACTGTAATCGCATTAATAAAGTTGATTTAATTTCAAAATTGGAAGCTATTACTACGTTATATTAATATTTATGGCAATGCACAACTTTAAATTTGTGATTTTCAATAAATACTATAAGAATAAAGAATTTCATATTGTTATGCATATCACGTATTTCTATCGCATAGAAAAATTTTTACAATTTAAATCATCGCAGTGTAACTGAAAAAGAGTAAAAGAACAATTTTCAGAATTTTTCAACTATATTCTAAAGTTAATCAGAATAGTTCGAAAAGTTCTGGTGAATTTTCCAGCTATAAAAATAACAAAAATTTTATACGCACCAAAAACGTTTGATGTCTGTTCTTGTTTTGTAGCTGAGCTTTTTTTTGAATATTTTATGTTAAATATAGGTTAATATAATTCTTTGAAACCATACACGAAGCTCGAATAACCACAAATGCATGAATTTTTAAAATTTATGATCAGAATAAAATTTTAGTGGAAGTGGCGTTCCAATAAAAGCAATATTTTGAAGAGTAGAAAATATATCAAGATAAGTCTCATAAATTTTAAAATGAAAGGAAAATAAAATTGTGATAAAACTTGCTGTTAAAAAATCTCTCTGAAAAGTACGTTTGACACAATAGCTTGTAATAGTTAAGGTTTCACCCTCCGTTCTAGTTAGTTGATAAATAATTGTTTATGTCAAAAGTTTCCAAAGATTAATCTACCCTATATATATAAAATCCTAATGAAACGAATTTGTGAAACGATTTTATGAAACGAATTTATGAAACGATTTTATGAAACGACTGATTAAATGACTGATTATGTTTCAGGGCTATTTTTAATAAAATATTAAACGCTTGATGGTGAAATTAATACCAATTGTCCATAAAAATCCGCGGATGTCAAAACTGGTAATAGAATTTCGAAATTGGAATTAGTTTTCGAGATATTAATTTTTTTCTAATTTTAATGACATTTGTGTAATGATGGCAACTAATTACTCAGTTTTTTTGTGACAAAAAAGGGAAAAAAATTTAAAAGGATCCCGATAGGGATTATTGATTTCTTTTTATTCGTCATTTTCAAATTGAAATTGAATTTATCTTTTATTTGAATCGATAATGAAGACAAGATTGTGATTAAATTATGTTTTTCAGGAAAATTTGAAAAAAAAAAAAAATCACATTTCTATCGTCAGGATTCAATCGTCTGTCAGCATTTAATTTAATTTATAAACTGAAAATATTTTGAATAAATTCGTCCAAATGACGTCATTTATGTAAACGCAAAAGAAAGGGGGGGGAAAGGAATTAACAGTAATTATTATTTATTGATATCATTTTGTTATTTTTTTTGTAAAATTTAATTAAACGAATTTATAAAATCACTAATTCGGATATTTGAAACGAATATATAAAATAATAATTGTCCATCTGAACGGAAGGAGAATAAAATATCTAAGGCTCCTATAAAGCTCCTATAGGAGCTCTAAAAATATCCTGCTTGGTTTTCTTTCCAATTTTAATGAGAATATGACATCAATTATGGTAAAATGGCATTTACTCCTTTCTCTCTTTTATTGGCAGCAAGGAAAAAAATGCTCCCTATATATTAGAGAAATACTATTAAAGTTTAAAACAAATGAATATTTCAGTAGCATTACTTTTTTAATAATGAATTATATGTTTACACATAAATAACAAAGAGAAGAAAAAAACTACAAATAATTAAATTACTATACTCGAAACACACTTAAAGTGTAAATTGCGTTATATATTAAAATGATTTTTGTTTCTTTTCCAATTTAGGAGCCTTCGCGAGATACATAAAGTGACCTTGGCGATGAATTGAAATTCGGTAACATGTTTTCTAACAATCTATTAGCTTTTTGATATACACAAGCAATTATTTCGATATTTATACAATTTATTTAATATAAAGAAGCCATTTATCTATTTTTATGTACAAAAAGAGGTAAATTGAAAGACAATTATAAATGAATTGTATATATAGATATAAATACATGTATAAACAAGCATAAAAGTTCGGTGCTTTTCCAGTATATGAGGCCTTGACGAAACAGAGAAAATAGCCTTGGCGGAAAAGGAAATTTGGCAACATACTTTCTGTCAACCTATTCACTTTGTCATTTCGTATACAGAAGCATTTTTTCAATATTTATACAATTTGTTTAGCGTAAAATGTCACTTATCCTATTTTATATATAATCAGAAGTAATTTGTATAGAAAAAACAAAAATAATATACGTATAATTAAAATACGCATATAAACAAAAAAAATCGTCGAATTTGTTTCCATGGCTGTTTATGTCATTTGGCACCAAATCTCACTTTCTGATGCCCGAATTGCGCCAAGCTTTTTAAAAAAGCGTCAAGACCCCTATAATAGAAAAGCACCAAAAGTTCATTGGGTTTGTTTTCATAACTTTTGGCAACAAATCTATGTATATTAACGAATCTATCCCTTTTTGAAGCTCGAATTACGCCAAACCTAAAAGCAAAGGATCCTATACTGGAAAAGTACATCATAAAATATATCATTAATTGATGCCGAATAAATGCAGACATGCATGCACAAAATATTTAATTAATTTTGTATGACAAATAATTATTAGAATATTCGTATTTACATATTAATTAAAATAAATAATTTACATATTTAAAATAACATGAAAATATGCATGATGGTGCACTAAAATAGAGAGAAAATTAAAACCTGTTACTGAAAATGTCTATAACATAGTACTTTTCAATACCGTGGTTCTTAATGTTATTCACAAGCAGATGGAATTTTTCTCATCCTTAAACGCAAAAGAAGAATAGAATACAGATCGTTCTTATAAAAGTCCGAGAGGTAGCCACAATTTAAACCTAATCATTTTATACAAGCTGGTTTTCAAGCTGTAATTGATTTTTCTTATCAATCCCGAAAACAGTCGTCAGTTGTCTCAACAGCTGTGTATGAGGCCATGATAATAAAAAAAATGCCCCATTAAAACGTTAAAAGCATGGCAACCCAATTACAGATTTATCAATATTTTTAAAACAAAGCACGCTGTCATGTTTTTAGAGGCCTCGAAGTCTGAGTGGGGGTTGGCGAGCGTAGCTCGCAGGGGGTAGGCCCCCTAGTTCGTATATAAATATTCAATAGATATGAGCAATGAATGGTATTTTTTGTTGTCCTTTTAATTAATTATTTTAATAAATAATTGAACACGGCCAACTCAATTATATTTATATACTTTTTTTTTAATTCACAATATTTTGTGTTCTAGTTTTATTTAATAAAAAGTTGTTCGGTCATATTTGAGGCACCAATACATTGAATTTACATCATATATTTACAATTCTATAAGGGTGTTAAAAAATTTCATAGATTAAAAAACTGATTAAATCAAACCCCTAAATCCTGAACAAAAACAAAACAATGCAAAAGCAAGTTAAAATAAAAAATATATATACATTAAATTTGTATTACATACTTTTAAAAAAGGTTAACGGTTTTTGGGAAATAAACTTCTAACATTTCAGCACTAATGATTTAAAAGTCTGTTTGGCCCATTTAAAAGGAAATTTTGTAGCTTTACTACCCCCTCTTCCAAAAAAGAAGAAGAAAGAAAGTAAATGCAAGTAAAAGTGGGAATAAAATACCATATTTTAAATGAACTTTTGGTTAGATTTTCCCAATAGACTGCTGCCTTTCGAATTTTAGCATAAATTATTTTCTAAAAAATTAAACTGTTTTCAGGCATGTATATTAAATACTCTAGGACAAATTTTTCAGTTAAAAAAAGAAACAGACAAGAATAAAAAAAAAATAATAATTTTAAAAAATAAAAAAGGAAAGAAAGAAAAAAAGCAAAATAGATTTATTGACAGAGTAGACGTTACTTCTGCATGAGAGTGGTTAAGATAAAAAAGCGCTATCTAATATTTAAATTATCTTGCGTTTAAATGTTTTTCAAATACTTCTTTTGTGAGTACCTACGTTATAAAAAAGTGCCTAATTTTTAAAATTTCGTGATTTTAGAAGGAGCGATTGTGGTGGTCTTTAAGAGTCTACACTAATCACGCGACGACATTTCTAAACTAATATTAAACCAGTGCAGGCGCTCTTTACAAATTTCTCGTTTGCACATCTTTAAATCTAACCAGTTTCAATCCAATCAGTTTCAGTTTAAAATAATACAGTGTACCGAAGTATCCATCGTTTAATATTGTTCTACTAAATGCGGTATATTATATTAAGCTGTCTACACTGAAAAAAAGTGTTGATTTTACTGTATAATACAGCGCGTAGGTAGCGTATTATTTTACTGTTTATTACTGTTAATTATACTGTAAAATCAACACTTTTTTTTTGCTGTGTACATGGAAAACCAGATGCTATTGCCAATAAGGTTATCTGAGTGAATTGTGTTGACCGGTTGTCTATCCAGGTAGTTCAATAACCAGAGCGTTGGCCATTTAAGCCAAAGTGATTTGGTTCGCATCTCGGTTTGGACAATTTTTCACTCAATCAAATAAATTTCAATTCGTAAAATAAAAATGAATTTAACATTAGGAATTACAAACTTTAAGTCAGCATAATTCCGAACTTAACCGAATGGCTTCCCGTTTGGCATCCGAAGCTAAAGTTTATCGAAAAATCCAAATATGATCTGAAAATTTGGTGTTAGTATTGGAAATTTTAATGTTCGTTATAATTTTTATATGTAGATGACAACCCAAGCAAAATTTAAGTATAGCATTAATTAGAAGTTATTACTAATCGATTGGCACTAGTCATACTTTTTAAACGATGATTTGCGGCAGAGTTAATAAGGAGTGATCACTTTTTTGTTTCATTACTGTACAACAGCATGCCTTATCAATTCCTTTTCCTACGTAAAAGTTCCGTTAACCCTTTGCATCACCGCGTTGCATATCTGCAATATACCCGAAAGTCAATGTTACTTATACAGTGAGCTTTAAAAGACGATTTCATCTATTGCTACTATCTCCCAGTACCAGCAGTTAATATAAATTGTTCATTGAATTCTCAACAGACCACGATAACCAGTTAAATATTTCAAGCCAAACATTTATTTCTCAATTGAACAATTTCGCATCGTTATTGCTAAAATGAACTTCGTAATTTTTTTTTAATTAAAGAGGCTGGGAGACGTCCAAAAATAGAATTTTTACAAAGGTAAGTTCGTATAGTATAGAATTTTTTATTAGAAAATTAATAATATTTATGAAAATTATGTAATTTTCTGTTTATTGCAGATGTGAAAAAAGTACCATTTAGTGAATAAATTGTTTTTATTTTGAACTGTTTTGAAAATTATTTTTTACTTGCTTAAATTGGTGTATTCTAAACATCTGAGTAAATATTTTTCAAATCGGAGTTGTTGAGTCACAAAGGGTTAAAAAAAGGTGAAACCATATGTTTGAAATATTGAAATACATATGCAAAATGTTTAAACGTTTCCAGCCGATTTTCGAGGATCTCTCCAATGTAGGCGAAACGCGTCTAAAAATTCGAGGGCATATTTTTAACCTTCTGTTACGACTCTTAGAATAACCGAGGCAGAAAATTGCAAATTATTCGGAGGTGAGTAAAACGGTGTCGCAACACAGCGCAAACAACTGTGAAGAGAAGATAATTCCAGACTTTCCGAAGGAGATTTGCATTTTTCGCGCGGTATCTTTTGTAAAACAAGGAGGAGATAGTTATCAAATTAAACTTCCGTGGGAAATGTGTTGAAATCACTCTCCAGAGGATTAAGCTGGTGATTTTTTTTTTTCCTTTCAGTTGAAAAAAAAATGTATGTAATTACATCGTAACAGGAAAGCAATGGAAAAGATATACGCATATTATGAAATCGTGAATATTAGATTTCAAATTCAGCTTCCTAACATAATTAAAATTTATCGAAATTATAATATAAACACAACAGAACATTTTCTGACATTTTATAATAAGTTTTATATGTTTTCCCACCACAATTCTACCCCCCTATAATGTAATTAACCTATGAAACTTTTTATAAGGGGATTTAATAATGTTATAATGTGATATAATTTTATTTTTCTCTCTTTTTCATAGCTTAGATACGCCTTTTTTTTTAATCCATTAATATTCTATATTCTGTTGTCTATAGTTCTATGAATTACATGATGCAGATTTTAAAAATAATTGAAAAAAAAAAAAAAATACTAGAACGAAAAATCGTGCATCCGGAAGAGATTATGAAACACTTTCCAACACTAACAGAATTTTATTAAGAAATTTCATTTTGAATGAATACGATGATTGAAATTTGAATGAATACAATGAAATGAGATATCCAAATAAATTATTTAAAAAGTACATAACGTTGTAAAAATCCATTTTTTGCAATTGCCGTCCATATGTTTAAAAAAAACATACCACAGCTGAAAACGCAATTCCAGCAATTATTGATCACTGTCCGTAGCGTAACAATTTTTTTTTAGTGCCTCTGTAAATGAACGAAAAATGCTATGGTATAATCTATATGAAACTCATTGTAGTACATTACAATCATCCATATTATTATTATTATTATTATTATTATTTGTAATATCGTAACATTATTAAAATGCACCGCAAACGCATTTTCCCTGTAGATCATAATGCAAGTGGAATTTTCTTGTGTGTCCCTGTAAAAACTATAAATTGTTACTGTGTATTCTACACTTCTCAGAAAGCCTGTTGTAGTTTACCTCAGTAATGCACACACACACAGGAAAAATTTAGATTTTTTTCTCTCGATAATTTACACTTTTTTTCTATTCATTAATTTCCTCTTATATTGTCTATAGCACTAATGAATTTAATCTATAGTCCTTACTTAACGAGCGGCATTTGTGGGTACCTCATAGGGTGCGCAAAATCGTTGAATTTGAACACCAGTATTTTTGTGCAGTAATTTTTGTATTATCTAATCACATATTGCAACGATTAAATAAGATGAAAATTACTATTTGAAAATAGTGGTGTTAAAAAAATTTAAAGAAATATACGGGTACGCTCGTTGCGAAGGAGTTAAAAATTGGAATTAAATGAATTATGCTTATTTTTCTTCCCTTTATGGAAAGCTGCAAAAAAATGGAGATGTTGAAAACAAGCAGAAATGTGACTTTGAAGGTCAATGTCTGATTCAGTAACCGATACCTTAAAACTTGTTAATCCAGACAACCCTGGAAATCGGGCTTAAACTGATAATGAACTTGATCTTGGGTATCAAATTCTATTAAAGTACGGTATTGTTGACAGCATGACAGTAGCTGCGAGATCTGAGCTCGGATCAGAAAACAACAATGACAGCAGTTTGCATAATGGTGGAAACAAAGTGACATTGAAAAGAGAACATAGAAGGGAAGAAAGTTGATCTAACGTAATCGTGTTCTGACATCTGCATACCGCGATTACTGTAGACAACTTAGAGAATTAACACAGACAGAAAGAAAAAAAACCTGAAAAATAAAATGCTTGGAATTTTCAAAAGTTTCTTGAACCCAATTTTTAATTAGCTTAAAAAAAAAAAGTAAGTTCTGTATTCAACCGGTAATCTTTTTTCAAACATACATTCATGCATAAATGCTACTGCATCATAAATGAAAATGGATAGATTACAAGATTAAAATACCAAATCTAACATTAGGAGATCAAAATTTTACATCTGTATAATTTCCCCATCTTCTTCAGAGAATAACTTAAAATTTCATAGATGAAGTTAAATTTTTATTTAAGAATCGAAATTTTGTGACACGTTTTTATATTGTTACTGAAAACTTAAGGTGGTTGGTTCTCAAATCTTCTGCTCAACAACGAAAACTTTGACATATTTTTTTACTCATTTTTAAACGCAAAGGCATAAAATTGGCAGGTCTCACTATGGAAGCCATTTGTAATCGAAATGAATTTTCCATATTTTGATAAATAAATTACTTATCGAGTTATAAGCTCTTCATGTCACGTGACATGTTTTTCTCTTTTCTCGTGCTGCGGCATCAGAAATGCGGTTCAAAACGCCGACTTTGACAGTATTTTTTGTAAGATCTTCTGCCTTTACCAAAAAATAGAAAAGTCTTTCGATTACAAAGTTTCTGAATAAGAGCATCTGCCAATTTAACGAGTTTCCGAACAAAAATGAATGAAAAAATATGTCATAAAGCAGCCAGTTTGGATTTTCGAACAGCCTTAAAAGTTTTCTGTTTCAATATGCGAACGACACTCTAAAGCTTACTTTATTATTAAAGAATTATAAAAAACGAAATTGCCTTTAGAATGAAAATCCTTCGCTCTTTTTGTGACAATTTGGCGGGTTAGTATCATTTGTTAATATTATTATATAGTATTCTTTTTTACACGCTTTTATTTAACCCTAACTATTGCCACAACAGTTGTTGCAAAGCTACTGCGAGAAGGATAGCGCCTTCTTTTATCTTTCGATCAAGCGGCCTCACAGTAGCTATGCAACAATTTCTGTGGCAATAGTTAAGGATTAAATAAAAGCGTGTAAAAAGGAATACCGTATAATATTAACCCCTGATACTAATCCGCCAAATTGTTACAAAAAGAGCGAAAGATTTCCATTCGACTGGTAATTTTGTTTTTTTATACTCGTTTCTGTACTAATGTATACAGGACTTTTATAATCAAAATTCATCTATTCAGAAGTCTCTAGCAATGGTACTTAGGCTTCAAATGAAACAAAATTTCACTAGTGTCTGTAGTTAAACTGGAAATTGAAAGTTAAACTGTGAAAGTTGAAAAAAGTCTTAACTTGGATCATGTATTATGTAACGAAGTAATTTTGTAATCTATTTTTAATACACTTCCTGATGTACCAGAGTTCTAAAACTTACGCATAGTTGTGTGTTCTCCATGACAATACAATATTTTCAGAACTTGATTATTAAAAAAGTAGATTTTCAATTAAATTTTGATTATACGTTAAGAAAACCATTTAGAAATCCTGCATAGTTTTAATAACATTTAGGCATGATTTTTTTAAATGTATTACTACGTGACTCAACAATAAGTATTTGTTTTACAATTATATATAAAATAGCATTTACAGTATTATAAAAATGTTTCTTTCGCTCTTGTTGCCATATCTTAAAGAGAAACAGAGCTAAATATTATATGTATTATATTAATCTATTAATTTGGGACCTTTAGTGCTGGGATATCCAACGCAGCGCCCTCTTCGTGGCGCCTTTTTGAGGGTTTCCTAGCTGTTTTAAAAATAAAATTTCATTATAAAGAATGCTTTCTTTAAAATAATTAATATTTACACCAGAGTTGTTTTTTAAAACCTCTGAAAGTGTATTTCGAGCATTGAAAACCAAAAATATACTACTACTTTAAATATTTAATTATGCGTATTTTCAAGGTCTTTAGGCATTTTTCATGAAACTTTGGTGTGTTATTATAAAAGTGTAATTATACTGTTTGAAAATAGTAACAATTAGCGATAAGTTTTTACTTTCTTCTATCTATAGTAGAAGAAAGTATTGTAATCGAAATTTTTTTCGACGGATTTACACGTTTTAGGGGTCAGAGATTTCGAAAAACATGTTTTTACAAAATGTCTGTCTGTCCGTCTGTGTGTCCTTATTGTATAATCGAAAAGTGTATGAAGTTATGCTTCAAATTGAACCAAATTTGTTTTCTATGTTTTTGGCTATGGCCAGCAGGTCCTACTTGAATTTGGGGATGTTTCGACGAAAGGGAGCGCTGTGATCGCGATTTTTGTACAATTTTCACTATTGCATCATCGAAAAGTGTATGAAGTTATGCAGATAATTGAGCTAAATTTTTCGTATACGTTTTTTGCTATAGCCTGCAGGTTCCAGTTGAATGTCGATAGTTCGACGAAATAGGGCGCTGCGATCACTATTTGATTTTTGTTACATTTTCCCATTACCTGGTTGTCTACCTTCCAGACCTTTGATATTTTAGATATTTTTTCTCATTTTATTTTGAAAAATTAACTATCGAAAATCGAAATTATTTCTGTCACTATTTGCGTTCACTATTGATGATATTTTGTACCATTGTATCATCGAAAAGTGTATGAAGTTATGCAGATAACTGAACCAATTTTTTTTTATATGTTTTTGACTATAGCCTGCAGGTCCCACTTGAATATTAAAAAAAAAAAATAGTTCAATTTGAAGCATAAATTCATACACTTTTTGATGATACAATGAGGACAGACAGACATTTTGTAAAAACATGTTTTTCGGAATGCCAATCCCAGTTGTTCCCAGGACTTTTCATAGTTTAGTATAATACATCGGCTGCTCGCATCCAGGTAACCCAACGCAAAATGACAATTTTTTTTTTTTTTTTTTTTTTTTTTTTTGGCGGAGTGATAGCGAATTTTAAAGCATTAACATGTATGAGATTGAAGAAAGTTTTGGGATTGATGTATCCGACTAGTTTAACATGCTAAGAAGTTAAAATTTAGAACAATAAACGTTTCTCATCCCTCATCTGCCTCCTCCATGCATGACAGTTTTTTCTTTGTTACATTTTCCCATTACCTGGTTGTCTACCTTCCAGACCTTTGATATTTTAGATATTTTTTCTCATTTTATTTTGAAAAATTAACTATCGAAAATCGAAATTATTTCTGTCAGTGAAAGTTCTCTTTTTCGGACTATCTCTCTGGAACACACCCATGGATTGGTCACCAGCATGCCTGCCTTTGTTTTCGTACTTTTTATAACGCTAAATGCACGCCTCCAAAATAAATCAAAGTGTATTCTTACGCGCTAAAAAAACTAGTAATATTTTCTGATTTCCATATATATTTTTAAATTATACGCAAGATTCAAATTTCTGGCACCTTCCCCTACAAAATTTTTTTAGATAGGGTCCTTTGCAGAAAATTGTATATTTCGACATTTACTACGATTAATGTTTTTCCTGAAAATTGTTTTTACATGGAGCTCCTGAACCATAGGGAGTCTTATGTCTAGGTCTACCACTGCGAGATTCATTTACATTGTACAGGATTATTCAAAATGAATTATCCGATTTCAAAATGCTATATTTTCATAAATAAACAACACAATGTTACACGTATTTAGTTACACATCTTTAGTTACACGTATAATGTCAAGACGGTATGTAAATTCCTGTCAAACACGTTGTAAAGTGACATGTAGAAATGTCCAGTTCTAGACTGACGCAAACTGTCGATTTCTTTGGGCTTCGTAGAAAAGTCTCTCATTCTAACAACATTTTCCGCAAATATGCCTAGTCGCCCTGCACTTTTCCCTTTACAAAGACATTCACTGCTCTCAAACTCATGATTGATACCACCTTCGAATACTCTTAGCCGTAGGTGGATTAATTCGTTACTTTTTTACGAAATTTACGCTAAACGGTGATTACAGATACATATCACGCAAACGAAAGCACACAAAAAACTTTCTGGTCCGCGGACGCCATTATCACTTGTACTGTTGAAAAGCTTTTAAAACAGCTTTCGTGAAATAGCTTCATGAAGCATACACGAGAACACATTTATTGTTCACAATATAAAACTTCTATATTTTCCCTTTGAATTCATGTATTACTTATCATTCTGTGTTGTTTATTTTAGAAAATATGAAATTTTGAAATCGGATGATTCATTTTGAATAACCCTGTACAAGGCGTGTGTAGTTTATCGCTACTAATTCTGCGATATAATATTGTTGAATGTTTTGAGTCATGTGAATAATGGCGCCTTTCATTATTTGCAAAGTGCTAAGGTGCGCCCCTGCATGCTTACTAGAAGGTTGGATGTATCGTTTTTACGGGATGGAAATGCGACGTCAGATACAGAGCGTGAATTGTAGTTATAAAACATTCATTTTAAATTCGATATATTTAAATTTTTAAGTACACTAATAAATGAACCGTTGAAATTGAAAGTTGGACAAGTCCATTTTGTGAAATAAATTAGTTAAAGCTAAATTTTATAACAAATTAACATAAAATTTATATTTTTAAACAATTCACAATAAATATGTTTTAATATCAGAGTATATAGTTTTAAATAATAATTTATTTCAGTAATAATATTTAAAATGCGTTGAATTTTAAAATGAGGAAAGTCTTTGAATAGAATTATTTTTTATTATGCATAATTTTAACAAGCACAATTTCACTATGAATACCTTAAAAATGTTCACTATTTAAAACTAAATTTAGAAATTTAATAATTATAGGCATATAACTTATTAATGAATATTTTTTCTACTTTTCCTATAAAAAAATTTTTTTTGTAACTTTTCTAAGGAATAAAATATAGAAATAAAATAAATAACTAAAATAAAATGTGAATGTGTTTGTTATTATAATTATATAACATTCAAAGGAAATTAAAGTTTTCAACAAATTATTGCTTTTGAAAGCGAGGCAAATCCACAGGCGCATACCAAAACCATAATTTATTTTTTCAGCTAACACGGACAAACATTATGGAATATTAAATTTGCATAAAATAAGACCACGGAAAATTTAAGCATATTACTGCGCTTGCGAATAAACCCATTCAAATGGAAACCATTAAATATCTAGCAATAACATAAAATGACTTGTCCCACTTGCAAATTCAACGGCTCAAAATAAGTGTTTTTTAAAACACCATTTTTACTTTTATTTTCTCGAGCGTGCATTAAATGTTTAGCTCTTGTAATGTTAAAGAAGATGATAATATGTTATCATCTTATTATTATAAAAATCATAGAAATTGTACCTAAAGTCATGCCATCTTATCATAGAAATTATACCTCGCATTTTGAATCGATTTCAAAAATCATAGTATAAACATAGTAGTTTAAACATGGGAATTTATTAGGACATTGAAAGCCTTTCCTTAAATAACAAAAAAAAAAAATCGAGATTTTTTTTAGATTTTTATTTTATTTTATTTTATTTTATTTTGGTTACGTTAAAAATTAAAAAACTTCATACATTTAATAATATACGTAAATACAATAAAAATTAGACGTTTCTGATTCATTTCTGAATTCCTCATCGGTATACAACATCACAGAAACACAAACAATATTTTTCTAGAGGAGTGGTTTTTCACAAAATTGGCTGAATCGCCTATGAATGAAGCAGCTCTCTGATTATACACTGCAAAAAATAATTGTTGATTTTACGGTATAATACTGGCAGCTGGGATGCCAGTTTTATACTGTAAAATCAACAATTATTTTTTGCAGTGTACTTTGACTGCTTGACTTCGGTTTGATATTGTTTGTGCATCTGTAATGTTGTATACTGATGAGGGATTCAGAAACGATTCAGAAACGCCTAATTTTTATTGTATTTACATTGTATTTTACTATTTTATTAAATGTCGGAAGTTTTATCAATTTTAACGTGCTAAGTATGCAGACGTAACATGTTTGTGTGTTTTTGAAAGATAACACTTCAAAACAAACTACCAATCCGTTATATAACTGCGAAAAATTTCGACTCCGAGCATATTCGATTTATATGATTAGTATATACAAATATTTTTTAATATTAGGTGCTGGACGCGCATACACAAACCTAAGAAAATAAGCTGTAGTTTAAATGAGCTGGTTTTGTACATGTAAAAATTAATGCCCTTTAATTATTCTTTATGCAGTCGAATTTTCTGAGGTATACGGTCTAAAAATCCTTGTAATCCTAAAGTATTTACTGCAAATGTTAGATGAATTAAATTTATAGTATAATATGCCGTATCTTAATGCATTCACAAAAATGCAAATTTTTAAGACAAACTAAATATTTATATGAAGCATGGTAGTAAAAACACAACACTAGAAGTTACTAGTTAAACTACACACAGAACCCATTTGCCATTTTTCTAATCCGAAATTAGAACTTTCACTACTATACCATTAAAACATATTACCAGGTTGAAACTGGCAATTACCTTGGAAACATGGATTAAAAACTTCATTGGAATGAAAATTTCAACAATCTTATCTTTCGTTGTGTGGAATGCGAGAGCGAGACTGTGAAAAGTGCTGGAAGTCAATTTCGTCAGTATCATCGCACGTAATATCAAATACGGAGCGCTAAATATGAAGCGCCTCATTCAGCACTGTTTTGATGTGACTGGTGGGCACTTATAACACTTCTCATGATACCATTACTTTGAACACAAAATTTAATACGTCGGCTAGAAATTTCGTTAAAATGTCTTCATTATGGCTAAAGTTGCAAGCAAAAATCCAGGTTTGGATTGGACTGAGATACGCTAATTTTTTGAGAGAATTAATGCATTGTGACCCTTGTTTACTATAGAAAAATTGTTCGTTGGAGTGTGCTTTATCACATCTTAAAATGTATATTCTTTACAGAATCGCAGCAACTCCATTTGGTGGAGTCGAAAATCTTGTTACACACTGTCGGTGGATCAGTAATGATAATTGATGGCGAATATGGAACATCACCCACACCTACCCTAATTGATGGCGTCACTCATGCCTACCCTAATTGATGGCGTCACTCATGCCTACCCTAATTGACGGCGCCTAGTGCAGGGGCATCACTCTTGCTGCGGCCTGATTATTGATACTGAAACATCCTGTATATATTGTCGAACTGCATGATCTCTTTTCTTTGAATTCTGAGGAAATTTACAAAAGTGATCTTTTAGAAGAAATAATTTTGAAATTAACTATTCTTTTGTGAAGCGTCGGAAAGCAAAGAGAGACATGACGTCCCTCGCTCCACTGGGTACAAATTGCATCCACAGTTTGAGGCGCTAATCAAATCATACCTGGACTTTTTTTTTTCTCCGCTTTATTTCAGCTCATTCTAGCGAAACCGTACACTGGTTTATTGCTCCGATGACACTGTCATAGCAATCAACAAAAGTTTTATTTCACATTGAATGGCTGCTGTTGAACCGGTGGGCGAAAAAAGTTTCTCTTATATTGATTATCATTATAGTGTTGATACTGGGGGCGGAAAAAGGCCGTTGCCTCTCCCTAGATTTTGAAGAAAAAAAAAATCTGACTATTTAAAAAAAAAAAAAAAAAAACGGTAGTAAAATGTATACTGCCAAGTGATTTTAAATAATTCAA
This sequence comes from Maratus michaelseni, assembly GCA_963931845.1. Taxonomy (NCBI): domain Eukaryota; kingdom Metazoa; phylum Arthropoda; class Arachnida; order Araneae; family Salticidae; genus Maratus; species Maratus michaelseni. Next base: position 327,557,084 of record OZ007594.1, read on the forward strand.
CATTAGGATAAAAATGGACTGAACAGTTTTTGTACAAAGCAATTTTTAGTCCCCTCCTCTTCGCCCATCCCTTCCTCACGTAAAACAGATAAATTGTTTCAATTCTTCATTTTTAAGAAAGCTGGTAAAAGCTTAATTTCGGATTTTTTTTTTTTTTTTAATATCTGGTACGTTTCTGCAATTTTTTTTTTTTTTTTTTTTTTTTTTGGTGTGTGTGTGTGTTTACATATGCTTAACCCTTTCGTCACCCTGGGCCTGATATGAGGCTCCTACTTCAAATTGCAATATTTGAAAGAAAAAAATTATTTTTGTTAATTCCAGCACCTAATAGTGATAGCATATGTCGATACATTTACTATTATGACGTTACTTATGTTTCAGCATTTAATAATAATATTAATAAAAGTATTATTAATTATTAGTAAACCGTTGGCGTTTCTTTTAATTTAAACATATGTTTCACTCTTTAAATTTAAATTAGGGGCTCCTTTTCCGAATTAGTAATTTGTGATAAAAGATAAAAAAATACTACTACATTTTTTATGTTTGTTTAATCTGGTTGTAATAAGACATTTTCCAAACGTCTAAAAAAATTCTTCCTTAGACTATTTTCATCGGAAAAACACGCAACATAACTACATTCGTTAGATTTCTGTAAAGAACGCATTCGTTAAATTTCAGTAAACTGTAACTTCTGTGATTTCGATAGCTACTTTTAATTTTGTTAGCGTAAAAGTAATTTTTCCCAAAATTGAAAAAAAAAATCGGTGCCGAGAGGGTTAAAAAGAATTCTTAAACCACGAGGTTGGGGTAGGTGGGGGAGGTTCCAAGAATAAATATCGAATATTTTCGGTTATTCCCGTGCATATTGTCAATTTTGAAATGTGTCGGTAGGAACTATTTCTGAATATTTGAATTTCGTAACTGTTAATTTTCTGCATTGCTTTTTATGTTGATATATTTAAACATATTTGCACTTTCTAGTAGTAATCTTAATACTAATGTTTGCTTATACTTAAAAAATATACATGTCATTTTTCTATAGCTACCAGCATTGCAACTAAAAACGATATTAAGCTCCATCCTTTTTTTTTTTTTTAACTTGAAAGAGCATATTTTTTCGCACCTTTATTGTTTTCAATATGCCATGCTTCTGTTGCATTTTTAAAACGATTTTTTTACATTTACACAAAACCACATACGTGTGATTTATGCGAGAATTTCGTACCGAATATTTTATTTTAGTAAAGTTAAAGGTGACATGAATAACTACATAAGTTTTTTTGAAATGGATGTACATTATTTCTACGAATATCCAAATATACCAGCCGTAACAGTAATCATGAAAATCACATAAGACAATAGGTAACATATGCGCTTTCTCACATTAATAATTAACAGCCTACGAAACTAAATTCAGAATAATAAGTTGACACAAATTTACAACTTGGGTAATCGGCTTACAACATTCAAGTATCCTCTTTCTTTATTAAGCTACCACTTCTGCAATTTTCAATAAAATAAATTTGGCACCAAATTTGTTTTCCAAATAGCCTTCTAAGCAGAACCGCAGTAGGGGTAGTGCGAGGCAACAGAATCTAGGTCAGATAGGTAATTCATGGTAGCCAATATAACTATAGTCCATCCACGATAAGTTGGCCCATGAGTGACGCAAATTTAGAAGAATTTATTCATTAAGGTGTTATACTACTTAAAATTAAAAGACTTTTTAGCGAACAACATTAATTTATTAAGCGAAAACTTCACAGTACACGGAAATTTTATTAAATGACACACAATTAATTACAGTTCTTTTTTAAAGTTTGTATCGGGACGCCGGGGTTTGTCCGGCGTAAAATAGTTTTCCCGGCAACATTTTACCGTAAACATTTCCCTCTAACAAGAAGACGCGTGTCCGTCTGCTCTCTGGCAGTTCAGGATCATCTATCCCAGAAAAGCCTCCGGATCTTGTATATAAGAAGCTACGGTATTTCAAGTACATCTTAAGATGATAGCACTGTTCTCAAGTGTTATAAATTTATGGAGTAATTTCTGTCTTTATAGTGTCTCACTTGAAATTCCTTTAGTGATATATAGTTTTTATAAAGTCAAAAGCAGTCATTACAGAATGTGAATAAATCTCTTGAAAAGGTTTATGAGGTAGCATTTAAAAAGCGGTACTCTTCATTATTTAAAAGAGAGGGAGCTTTAAGAACCATATATGCACTTCTTTTATAATCCAATTAACCAAACCTAATACAATTAATAAGGAAATTATACTCAAAATATTACAGTTTCAATGACATCTAGCAAGTAATACAGTCCAGGGTTTTGATTAAATAATGAATTTTCTTCACCATATGTTCCTGTTAACCACTTTCTTTCCCCGTAGCATCGCGAACTCTTTCAAAGTCATCGGTAAACTTGTGCCAGCATTATAAGAATGCTGACAAACACCAGTTGGGGCTGGTATTTAAAGTTGGCACCTTGCCAACTTTATGATTATGCTAAAGATAGTATTGTTTTATTCATTTTAAACATTATTTTTTTATAACTGCTTATCCCATTGAGATCCCACTTTAAAACTTTCAGAATTTAAAGATTATAATATTACAAAAAGCATATATATATATTTTTTAAAACACTATTTAAAAAAATTTGTAATTTAAAATTTTTAAATTAAATTAAATTAATTTTTTTAAACCAAGCAGAGTCAACTTGCATATAAAATTAAACCTTATGAAATTCTTTTTAAAATGAGGGGTCAAACAACTCTCTAACGTCTGATAGAACTTGAGAAATTCAAAATTGAAAACGTTTATACAAGCCAAAAAATGATAATTTTTTGAAATTAAAAAAATTAATTGTATGAAAATTTACTGAGATAAAAAAATTATAAAAGTATATTCTCATTTGTACCATCAGGCAGAATGATTCCTGAAGGTTTCATTAAAATTTGAAATGGTCAGGTTGAACATTGAGATTTTTTGGTTGATTTGACGTGGAATGACCCTATAGGTTTTAAAAACGAAACATATTTTCGCAGTAGGTGGCAGCGACGCTGCTTTCAATATTACGTTTTGTTGAAGATAAAGCAGCACTTTATTAAAGCTGAAAACTACAAAACTAATTTTCTAACAACATCAGTAATGATGTAAAGAAGTATTTTTGGTCTTCTCACACGAATCGAGCTATAATTATGAAAATACGATGTCACATTGTCATGCGTGAACAAATACAATTATGCATTTCTAGTAGTATTTTATTCTTCTTAATATATATATAATTTTCGCCAGAGTCGAAAATAATGCTTAAGGTGTATACTTTTAAAATTTAAACTCTAAAACTGAAAAAGAAAAGTCTTTGCCAAGATTCAACAAAATACATTCGAGAAACAAACATTTATTTTAATATTGCAGGATCGTTAACTTCATTTTTTTTCGTCGCAGTCTGTCAGCAGAAAAATAAAAGCGCTGATCGAACTAAAAGTATGGGCAACAAAATATCACCTACTCCATGCAATTTAATTTTCTTTTAAGAAATATACCACCTATTTCATTCTACTTTCATTATTCGATTACTAGTAAAAGGTCAGTAAAAAAAAATCGAAATTCCAGTAACGGTAGTAGTTACGTTCTAAAAACATTCTGTAATTCTGAGAAAGACGACTCTTATCCTATCGATCATCAAAGGGTAAAAGAACTCCAAATAGTAAATGGAAGTACGCAATTTATGTTGCCAAGCAAAATAAGACAAACAATTTCATGAAGGAAAAAAACAATTCTTCTGATGACGACCAAACACTTACGTTTTGGGATGAAGAAGCTTTTGGTAAGGTTAATCTACTGAAGTAACTTTGATACGGACATTTTTTTTTTTTTTTTTTTTTTTGTTCAGCATCTTTTCTGATCAAAAGAAAAAAAAAACATTTATTGTTGTTTTTTCACATCAAACAAAAGTAAAATAGATATGGTTTCTGTGTACAGTATTAAATAATGTCAAAAAAGCTTATTGCCGCTATTTTAAGAGGCATTAGCAGACGAAAGGATAAAATCGTCAAATCTAATAGAGAACAAAATAAACAGACAACAACAAAATTAATTATGTATAGTTTATTTTCAGTTGAGACATTCAGAAGATTTAAACTTTTTTTTTTCTTTATTTCTTCTATACACAAGAAGAAAGTATTGGATTCGTGAAAAATTTCTTACTTCCAGTTTTCAACGGATGTATATACATGTTAGAAGATCCTGAACACAATTTGACTATTTTTAGAAAATATCTGTCCGTGAGTCCATGTGCCTGCCTGTATATCTGTGTGTCTCTCTTATCTGTATGCGACACAAGTTTTGTCAGCGCTCTAATGCACGGAATTTAATAAAACTTTACATTCATTTAGACCGTGGCATACATTGGTGCTGATTAGGTTTGGGAGTATATCGGTCCTATAATTATGTGCAGCCAACAATTAGCTATGCTACGCTACATTAACGATTTCTAAAATAGCTATATCTTAAAAACTACGTTGACCGCCCGTAAAGAAAGTTTATGTGTAAGGGAAAAATGAGTTTTACTCAAAAACTATGTGATCTAGGAAAATCGCTGTGGTTTTCCTGCAAGGTTTAAATAAATTCCTTACTACCACTATTTTTTTTTCATAATTTTGATTTCAGTAGATTCGGAAATACAGAAGGTGGGGGGGGGGGATATTTTTGCAGTGTATTTTCGACGATATCTATGAAAATATAATACCTAAAATTAAAACAAATGTATTTTTGGGTTCGATATTACGAGATCTTTCACATGATATCCCACACGATATACAGAAATAAAATTTGATTTTTGAAATAACAATTGCCCTCCCCCCCCCCTCTAATTTTTTCGTAAACATATTTGTGAATGGCTAATAATGTGAAATTGTGTGGGTCAATAAGGCTTTATAACTTTTCCAAGTTTGAACTTTCCACGTACCATAGTTTACGAGTATAAAAGGGCTCTGACAGACAGACACAAGAGTGATCTTACAATGGTTTCGTTTTTACTTTTTAAGTACGGAACCCTAAAAATTTCATAAAGGGTGAAAAAGCTCTTTTTTTATAGAGTAACTGTTAATTCTGGAATGCAGACTAAATTACATAGACATTTTAAGGCATCGAAATCCTGTTTACACTCTGATGAACTTATCAACTGGTGACCTTTCAATTTATCGGAATAAGAAGTAAAACATACAATTACTACAATGGAATTCTCAGACTCCTTTTCTAACTAAGAATGGAAATGTATTAACATACAGCTTGCATTAAAATTATCTAAAAATGCACTTGTGTATAAATATATTTTTTAGCACAATTTAAATTATATAAATTCTAAATCCCAATAAGTAAAAGCATTGAAAAATGCAAACGCAAATGATTTCGTTAACAGAACTTTCCTGTTTATTCATTTAATGTTGCCACCTCACGTCTAGAAGAGGAAGCTATTGCCAAACGATTTTTTATAAATGAGACCAGAAACATTTGAATCTTACTACGTACACAGATCGCTATAAAAAACATTTGTTTGAGAGGAATGACACTTACGTATAAGTACGTGACACGTAATACCCGACGTAAAAAAAAGTACAAATAATCAGGATTATTTATCTTTTTTTTTAGCTGAGTCTTACAGATCACGTATTCACAGCACGAGAGTTTTTCGTATTTACCTAACACAAGACATATATCCAATATGTATAGCACTAGTAACATTTTCTCTCTCTATCTCTTTGTCTCTATCTTCGATTTTTATTATGAAATTTTTAGTACTCTTTTTAGCGTGTTCAAAATCTATTATAGAACAAGTTGGAAATTGTACGTCAAACGTTACAAACGAGGTGCGTTCGTACGCACGTTTTAGAATTAAATTCATGATATCCCGTGCGTAGAACGGGTTAAACAGCTAGTTAAGTATATATTTTATGACACTGTTCATACAAATATCTTAACTAGTTATATAAATATTCAGATATATATGTATCAGCTAGTTATATAAATATTCAGATCTTGATGATTTTTAATTCTGTGAAATGAATTATATCGTCTGCAGATTAATTTCTGTAATAAAATAAGTTTCTCGGTCGCTTGACGATTTAACATCCATCGGAAGCTCCTATAACAAAAAAGCACCGATTTAAAAAAAAAATCAAATTTTTTAATAAATATTTTTATTAATATCTCCTAAAGTTTTGATTCGATTTTAATAAAATTTGAAATGTCTCGACAAAATTCTGCAAAGATAATATATTTTAAATTGCAAACCATTTGGTTGGGTAGTTTGCGTTGTTATATGCGGACAGACAGACAGACGGACGGACAGACGGACGGACCAAACGAGGACTATAGGTGCTACGTATTTATATAATTACGAACGCACCTAATAAAAAAAAATTAGTTTTTTCTTAAATTTTAGACTTTAATAAATTAAACTTTTAAGTCTTCTAGTTCACATATTAAAATAAAAAAAATACATTATCTGGAATTCGACATTTGCTGATTAACTAAGCATATATTCACACTAGCTTAACTATTTTTATTAGCATTTAACCCTTTCCGGCGCGGAGTAAGTATGTTTTTAAAATGATGAAATTATCGACTGACACCAAAAGTTACAAAAGAATTTATTATAAAATAAAAACTTGCTTATTTTCCCGTAGTTTATAAAATGAAAAATTTAATTAAATATTCTTGGTGCCGTTTGTCAGTTTTGGAATTAAAATTAGGTGTCCTTTTTTGTGGACACCGCCCGCTAAAGGGTTAACTTGTCGGACTTTAATGAGTTTTTCAGCGTTTAGCGGCGATTTTTTGGAAAAAAAAATTATGAAACGAAAATTGCTCCCCGATAAATTTTTCTACTGTCGTTATTAAATTCAAGTTGGAAAAATATCAAATAGGTCTCCATAGCAACGTGAACGACGATGCTTACAGTTTGAATGTAATCTGGATTGAAATAAAGAATCACTATAATTCAAAGTTCGCTTGATCTGATAGGGCGCAGCTCTCATGAGTATACGCTGCGGAAGACAATGAGGTCCCCAACCCTAAGTTCGTTTAATTCGAGGTTTGTTTAGGATAAACCGACCTGCGAAGCGGGTCGTGCAGCTAAGTGAATTATAATTTATATAACTAATGTTTTACTGCGCAACTTTTTTTAAAGTGTAAATTAGACAATTTTTAACATTTTCCACCGTAGATGAAAAGTGTTTATAAATTCGGTTTGTCTGTCTGCCATCTGTCCGTGCTCTAACTCACGTAAATATGCTCGTATTTCCATGTAATTGATATATGCTATTTAGATTTACTATGACTTGTTCGAGATTGAAATAGGAGTGTGTAGATTTTATCGTTTATTTACAGGGATCCTCAAAAGAATTCCATTACATTAAGGTTATGGGGGAAATTATTTGCGGTGTACGTTAATATTACACCATTTCAAACATATTGAAATTTATATATATCACTGATGTGCACTACAAGATGTTTACTATTGAATAAGGTGTATCATTCATCGTTTATTTACTGGGACAAACAAAATAATTCGGTTATAGTACTGTCTATCGATAATTTAATAATAACTGATGGAAGTGCGTTTTCAATTGTGGTACTCGTTTTTAAATTTAACTCATTTTTTGCATATTACTTAGAATATATAAATTCTATAGATCCTATACCGCGCATGCACGGCAACGTATTACTGCTTATTTTACTGTTTATTACTGTTAATTATACTGTAAAATCAACACTTTTTGTTGCAGTGCATAAATATTTTGTTCATTATTGATAGTCCTAACTGTTCAATTTATATGAAAATGACTACCTGAGCCCCCTCCCATAATTTTTGAATTGCTACGCCCCCTGCGTACTATTTTCTGCAACTTATTTGGAGCATTTTATTATCGAAAATAGAAAGCACCTTTATTTCAACCTCTCTTTTAATTTATGAATATAATATTCCTTCAAGTAATAAAAAGCTCTTTATGTAACATAAATTTCCAAAGAAAATTTTCTAATGATACTCTAAGTTTTCAATCACTCGAGGCACACATTAATTATAAAAGTAAATTAGTCTTCGAAACAAACATTAGAAAACAGGAAAGCTAAGTCTAGTGCAGAAAATGTAAATATTTGTTCTTAGCATATTTGAAACTTGGAGACAAAATAATGAGATATTAATTTGGATCCTCTGTTGACACACTGTCTAATTTCCATAAAAAAATGAATGAAATATTCGAAAATTTAAAAATTTATTTTGTGAGACATCAATATTTTTCTCTAAGCTGCATGCATACATGGTTGCTTAATAAAATAAAATGCTCTTACTCTACACTCACTTGATTACGCGTAAAACTTCTTAAAACTGCTATTACAAGCAAAGAAAGGATTGGCGAAGAAAATGCAAATATTGGTTCTGAGCATACTTGAAACTGGGAGTAATGAGATAAAACTTTTGAGTCGCCTGTTGACACACTGTCTAATTTCGATAAAAGTGAATGAAATATTTAAAAAGTTTAAGGTTCATTTTAAAAGGCAGCAATAATTTTCTATAAACTGCATGCATACATGGCTGTACAAAATAAAATGCTCTTATTCTACACAAACTTTATTACTCGTAAAACTGCTATTACAGTAAAAGAAAGATTGGCGAAGAAAATGCAAATATATTTATTTGTTCCCAGCATATTTGAAACTGGGAGATAAATTAATGAGATAAAACTCTGAGTCGTCTGTTGACACGTTGTCTAATTTCGATAAAAGTGAATGAAATATTTAAAAATTTTAAGGTTCATTTTAAAAAGCAGCAATATTTTTCTATAAACTGCATGCATACATGGCTGTACAAAATAAAATGCTCTTATTCTACACAAACTTTATTACTCGTAAAACTGCTATTACAGTAAAAGAAAGATTGGCAAAGAAAATGCAAATATATTTATTTGTTCCGAGCATATTTGAAACTGGGAGATAAATTAATGAGATAAAACTCTGAGTCGTCTGTTGACACGTTGTCTAATTTCGATAAAAGTGAATGAAATATTTAAAAATTTTAAGGTTCATTTTAAAAAGCAGCAATATTTTTCTATAAACTGCATGCATACATGGCTGTACAAAATAAAATGCTCTTATTCTACACAAACTTTATTACTCGTAAAACTGCTATTACAGTAAAAGAAAGATTGGCAAAGAAAATGCAAATATATTTATTTGCTCCGAGCATATTTGAAACTGGGAGATAAATTAATGAGATAAAACTCTGAGTCGTCTGTTGACACGTTGTCTAATTTCGATAAAAGTGAATGAAATATTTAAAAATTTTAAGGTTCATTTTAAAAAGCAGCAATATTTTTCTATAAACTGCATGCATACATGGCTGTACAAAATAAAATGCTCTTATTCTACACAAACTTTATTACTCGTAAAACTGCTATTACAGTAAAAGAAAGATTGGCAAAGAAAATGCAAATATATTTATTTGTTCCGAGCATATTTGAAACTGGGAGATAAATTAATGAGATAAAACTCTGAGTCGTCTGTTGTCACGTTGTCTAATTTCGATAAATGTCTAATTTCGATTTTAAATTTTGCTTAAACTTTCGCTAAATTTTTGAAATTTCGGAATTTTAAATTTCGTTCAAACAATTTGTTTTGTTTTGAGAAAATTTGAAATTTTGCTTGAACATCCACTAAATTATCGAGAAATTTCAGCATTTTAAATTTCGTTTAAGGAGCTTTAGTATTTTTTTATTTGCCATTTTAAAGCTAAAAATAAATCATTTATTAATTAAATATACTTTTCAGATATAAAAACATAGGCTGTTACAATTGTCTGAAAAGCAATCTTGAGTATTTTTAATTTGATTTAAAAAAAATAGCTTCCTCTAATAGTCATTTTAATATTAAATTTAATGGTGCTGCCATCTACGTTCTTATTGATAAATTGTATTGATAAGGATTTCATAATTATAAATTAATGATTTGGATTTATTAAAGAAAGGATAAAGTGTTTTGAAAGAAATATTAAACGAAACCCTTTGTGGGATCTTCTATCACACTTACCCACTTGTTCAACCATTTCTTAAAACTGTGAAACAAAAATAAAAGCATTTAAAAATTTGCATTATCAACCCAGGTTATAGCCCCATTTAAACAAACCTGAGCCTACATTATATTTCAAAATTCAAGGTTCTCCAACGAATAACTTTAAATTTGGTATCCAAGCCTTACCTTAGCATCTAAAACATGATATCAAACTTTAGAATAACGACTGAAAGTTTAAAAATTTGCATCACTTAAATATGGGGCATCCTTTTCCATCCTTTTCCAAGACAATTAGTCTTTTTAACACTTTCCAACATAGTTCAAAAGTGTTTATGATTTCGGTTTGTCTTTCTGTCTGTATGTCCGTCTATCTGACGTCTGTCCTTGCCCTAACTCGCGTAAATGTACTCGGTTTGCCAAGCAATTGATATATGTTATTGAGTTTTACTATGGCATATTCGGTATTGAAAATGAAGTATGTAGCTCTCATACTTCGTGTACAGGGGCTCTGAAAATAATACCGTTACATTATGGTCTATGGGGAAAAATTATTTGCAGTGTATTTTAATGATGTTAAACTATTTCAAATATATTGAAATTGATATTCATCGCCGAAGTTCTTACCAGATGCTTACTATCGAATATAGCGCGTGTAGCACTTATAATTAGTTTACAGGATACTCAAAAGATTTTCGTTATATTATGGACTATGGAGAAAAATCGCCTGCAGTGCATTTTAATTATGTTACACTATTACAAACATAATTGAAATTGATATCATTTTTAAGGTGCATTAAAACATTGCTTTCTATAGAATATGGAGTGTAAAGCACTTATTTCTTTACAGGACCACACAAAAGTATTTGGTTACATAATGGTTTACGGGGGAAAAACTGTTTGCAGCGTATTTTAATTATGTCACACTATTTGAAATATAATGAAATTGATATACATTACTGAGGTTTACTACAAGATACTTGTATAATATGATGTGCATAGCATTTACAGTTCATTTATAGGGACACAAAAAGATGTCGGATACAGTACTGTATCCGAAGTATTATCTATAAGCGATAATTGCTGGAAATGCGGTTTCAGTTATTAGGTATGCGTTTAACTAAATTTTTGCATACTATGTGATATATATAAATGCTACACATCATATGTAAGGCTACACAAAAAAATTCGTAAGTATTACTGTGTGTCAGCATAAATTACTTAAAGGTTCTTTTTAATTTTTTTTATGCATGTTGAACGTCAAATATATTATATTAAGAGATGTTTGTTGAATATAAATAAAATCATATGCAGGGCTAAGCAGAGAACTGGATACATGACTACCTATATATGATAATTTCTGGTAAGTGTGAGTTCAATGGTTTTCAGCGTGTTTTTGCATGAATTAAACTTCAGCTTAATATGTAGCGTGTATAAAAATTTTACGGTAGTATATAGCGCTGTACAAAAGAATTCAAATATGTTTTTGTATATTGATAAATTCTGCTGAAGGTGAATTTTTAACTGTGTTATGTTTTTTCTTATACTAAACTAAATTGCAGCTTACTATACAGAGAATATACAAATCTGCAGATTATCTACAATTAAGGATGCACAAAAGAGTCGGAGTACATTTCTGGCTAAGGCCTGTAATTGCTGAAATATGGTTTTCAAATGGGTTTTGAGTTTCCTAAAATGTTTACGTAGGTATTTTATTTAACTTATTAAACAGCAAAGGTTTGTTAAAGTATTCTGTTAGTGTTGGAAAGGGTTTCATAATCTATGCTTGATGCATGACTTTTCTTTCTTGTTTAAAATGCATGGTGTTCTTTTTTTGGCCGACTGCATAGTCAAACAAAGAATATAAACGCGTGTTTCATGATAAAAGAAGAAGCTATTATTTCTCGTGTATAACACGACAACACTTATTACCCACTTTTTCAAGTATTGCTTCGAGCTTTGATATCTAATAATAGATGAGGGTGAGAAGTAAAAATTCCCCAAAGTAAAACTTGAAACATGATGCTGGGATTATGGACTCTTAAGAGGGTATAAATTTTGCTGATATTTCTACAAAAATAACTTGAAACAAGCAGAATCACTCGCCATGTTAAAAATCAGCAGTCAAAAGAATTTTTATAATCTCTCCCCATAAGAGCTTTTCTCCTCCCTCTGCATGCCCCGCAATAATTTCAGATTCTATTCTTGACAATCCGCAGGTTTCTTATTTTTGTCATTTTCTCACACTTAGATTTATCTAGTAGTTAAACCAAAAATCTATAAATTACCTTTAAAGGTAAGTTTTACATTAATGTTTTACATGACAATATTTAAATACTTTTTTTTTTTTTTTAGAAAAATCGAACAAATATAAGAATCATAAAACTTGATACACTTTTATCAAGAGGAATATCAAGTTTTTAGAATATCAAGTTTTATGATTCTATCTTTTTGGAAAAAAATAAAAATAATAATCATCTTATATAGAGCATTAAAAGAAACGATGTGATTGGCTGAAGAGAGTACGCAGAATGATGGCAGGTGTAATCATCTAGATCAGGGCCGTCCAACCTTTCGCCCTCTGAAGGGATTTCTTTGCGCCCTTTCGAGTGTTTCCTGTTAAACGTTTTCTTTTTTTAAATATAAAATCCATTTTAAAAAATACTTACAAATTTTAAAGCATTAATGTTTGCATGATTTTTTCTATTGTAGGCAGCATTAAGGTTTTTGGCTCTTTAGTCTGCCAAAGTTTTTGAGATGAGCCCCTTTCAGGGAAATATAATTTTAAATTTACTATGATTTATATTTTATTTGCTGTCTATTTTTACATGGACATGATTATCCCTATGAAATGTATCTGCATCTTATAAGAAGTATGTGTGTGGCTTTCGAATGTTTCATGTCACTAGCTTTTTAAAATGTTTTATTTTAAAACCATATTAACATGTAGATGCTTTTCCATTGTAGGCATCAATAAAGTTTTGGGCCCTTATCCACAAAAGTTTTTGAGATAAGCTCCTCTCAAGGAAATGTAATTCTATATCTTTACTATTATTTATATTCTCGCTGTAGTTTATTTTTACATGGGCATGCTCAGGGGTCGGAAGTAGCCCGCTGCAAGTTGCGAAACTACAATAGTAGCTACTTTTCACAGTAGTTTGTAGTGTAGTGCGCTACATTTTGAATAATGTAGTGTAGTAAGTAGCGCGATACAAAAACGGTAGTTTGTAGCGAGAACCGACGCTACTAGCGGGGGAAATGTGCCATTCTGAAAATCACGTAACCGAAACATTCTTTTTTTTTTTTTTTTTTGTGCAAAATTCATTTTGCTGAAAAATTTACAAATCTCAGCTGCAGTGATAGCACTGCATCGCAGAAAGTCATAGATTTTTCCCATTGACACTTGCTGCTAAAATCAAGTCCTAACCCACCAAATGAATTAATTTTATTGCTGACAACATTTGTATATTTACTCGTTCATAGGTCTTTATGTTTTAACGCCGGATTTCTTATTTTTCTGAATTGCTGTATTTACATATTTATTTATTATTTGTATTTAGAGTTGTTTTCTGTAATTTTCTAGATTATAATATCTCTCTTAATTTTTCTACGAAATTTATAATATGCATATAAACTAACATTTTGGAAACAAACACAAAACATTTTCTTGTATGTTATCTTTAATTTTTTAATGTCCACGGTTATGTGGCATTTTTAAAATTGTATCCCGGCAGACGCGATATAACTAGTGGCCGCTTTATTATTTAATCCGTATCTTCAATTGATAGCGTGTATTGAAACCTTTAACAAAATCTTAAAGTAGAGAAGTAGTGATTACTTTCGATAAGTAATTTGTAGTCGCTGCTTTTTAAAACAAGTAGTTGTAGTTATATATAACAACATTTTCGATATAGTAGTTGTAGTTTGCTACAATAAAAAAAGTAGTTTTTCCGACCCCTGGGCATGCTTATTACTGTGAGATGTATGTGCAGCGCAAAAGAAGAGTATGTGTTGGTAACACTACCGAAGCTGAGGTGCGCCCCTGATAACTGAAAGGTTGGAGAGGCCTGGTCCAGATGACAGATGAAGTTTTGCTCCTTGTTTTAGTATCAAATGTCACTGGCAGATGGCGCTACACTAATTCAAACTGAAAGAATACTCAAATCACAATTGGAAAACGCAAATTTCTTTCTTTTTTTTTCTTTAAACAGCTAAACAGAATAAAGGACAAAAACTGAGTGAATTTCGAGCCATCTTTAAACGTTAGTGGTTAGTTTGAGCATTCTTACAGTTGCAGTGCCATTTGTCGGGAATTTTGTACTAAAGCAAGAAAGCCTACTGTTGAAATTCCAGACTTAGCCTACTATTGAAATTACAGACTTCACACAACATTAATCTTCTGCAGAAATAATTTTATTAGCTATCACTGTTTGCGTGGTATTCCATTTTAAAAACCGTTATTCCCTTTTAGGACACCCTGTATACAAACGTAATGAGTCACTTTATTATACCATTATCTATGGATAAATGGATAAATATAAAAAAAGTAAATACTCATTAATGAATCCACATAGATCAAATAAATTATGTAGAGCTACAGAGTTATATGTCTCTGGAAACGATTCGGTATCGAAAAAAATCCCTGACGGAGCGGCCTACAGGCACAGGTAGAGATTTCGAAGATGCAGACCGTGTGGAGCCTGTTTGTTGGGAATTGCGGAAGAAATGCCCTTTTTGCCATGACACGGCAGATGGGAACCGCCCACTTCGAAACCTAACTTATTTGCACGCGGAGCCGACAGGGATTTAAAAAAAAAAATTTTTTTTTTTTTTGCTATAAGGGTTGGTCCTATAAAAAACTTGTCAATATAAAAGTTTTAGATAATATTAAGAGGATTAATAATAAATTTAGGCGGATTTGATATCTTGTGAATGGACGAAGTTATGATTTTTTTTCTTCTAACCCCCCTCTTTTCCCCCCTTGGGGCCATTTTTAATGATATCAAAAATCTGTCATACATAAATTTTCTGCCCTTTTCCTAGAAGTAATAATAACTTTAAACGGATTCAATACGTATCATAATTAAGAAATTATGTTTTTTTTCTGTTTTCACAAAAAGCCCCCCCCCCCCCCCAGGTTCGATTTTGAACATGAACCAGCTTGACCGAGATTTTATGCCCCTTGATTTTATGTATTAGTTTGGAAGAGATTTATGCAGAATTTTTCCAGCTATCGTGTCCGTAAAAAAGTGACAGATAGATAGATAGATAGATAAATAAAGTTTTGAACTGGGGGTGGTTTTGGGTTCTGGGAGTCGCGATCGGCGTAGATCTGCAAAAATTTTTCAAAAATTCCAACTTAGGTGAGAATGTAATAGGTAGTATTTCTTACGAAATCTACCTAAAATTAGAGTAGTGTCGAAGATAACATTATTTTTGTCTGCTGGCATTCTTGACACCAACGTCACTCTTTGATAACAAGGCACCACTGTATATCTACAGGTTCCAAATAATTAAACTCTTTCAATTATAGTGAAACATTTATATCTAAACGTAATGCTACACTTTATTACACTATTAACTATGCATAATCACCCTATTAATAAAGACCGAATAAATAATGAAGATCAGCATGCTTATTATGCCGTGACATTCCACCATTAGCCTTTCATGTATCTATAAGATGAAATTGATATCGCAATTAAAATCCGTTAGATTATGGTAAAGGAATTCTAATGTAATAATAGAAGATTACCAGGTCTCATTAATAATTTGCTTTCGGCTGAGTTGCAACAGTGTTCCTATCCATTTTCGTCGTTACGTATTTGATTAAAATAGTTTTATGTATAAACTCAGTAAAGGCAAAAATTAAACTGAAATATAAAAGCTGGGAAAACTTATGTTTGCCAACTTTATTAAATTTGATCGGTTTGCAAAAAGTGATGCTATTACCAAACCAATTTACTTTTATTTATTAAGCATAGCAGGATGAAATAAATGCTGTCGATATAATTTTCTTTTCAGCGACAGAATTGCTTATTCCATATAGTCTGCGGTAAAAGTCGTATCATTTATGATAAAAGCACCCCGATCATGGAACGAAATCATTGTTGTAGCGCCTGTTAAGGAACAGTATTATGGAGGAATCCTCATTAGTCACTATTGCTTTCATTAGTAGAAGAAATAATTGATATGTTATCTATTGTATGTAAATGTAATGAACTCCGATTATAAAAAGAGGGAATATATAAATTCTGACTTAACTTCTGCCGAAAATATTTTATAGGTATTTGCACTGTTTGTCATAGGTAATGTTGCGAAGAAATTATTAGTACATTGAACGCCTTTATATGATCCTAGAGGTATGGCGTATAGTTGTGGGGCGGGTAATAGAAAAATCACACAACTGCGACAATCATATTAATACCCTGTAGTCGGGAAAACTATTTTGGTAGCGAACTACAAAACTTACCACTACTTTACCAAAAGTGTACTTAACTACAACTACTTGTTTTAAAAAGTAGCGACTAGCTCAAAAGTACTTGCTAATTTACTACTGACAGATTTTGTGATTTACACTTGAAAATTGAGGACAAAGTAGTAATACAGTGGCTCTCGTTGTTATACTGCGTTTGTCGGAATACAATGAAATAAATATGACAACACAGAGGGTATCAAAAATTTAAGAAAGGTAACACACAGGAAAATGTTTTATGTTATTTTCTAAAATAGTTTTGACGGCCAGTTTATAGTTATATTTTCCGAGCAGCGTTACTAGCAGAACAGGCAGAATCGCGGCCCCCTTTAAGACCGCCGGGAAAAGGAGCCGATCATGACAGATCTCATTGGAAAAATTTTAAAGAGAAATTCAATAAGTTAAAGACAGTGATTAGCGGGTTAGGTCCGGGAGGAGGGGGGGGGGGTTGGAACGAATAATAATAATAATAATAAGTAAATAGACAAGTGTTTCCAGTAAGAAAATTAATTTCTTTGATTTAAATTTTGGCACTTGATTTACCTGCAAGTGTCAATGGAAAAATCCATGACGTCCATACTATGCATTGTTAAACGTTGCAGCTGAGTTGCTGACATTTGCAAATTGTACACACAGACACTATTAGAACACATTTTGCACAAAAGAAGTAACTTACGATTACGTGACCAGAAGAGTGACACTTTTGTATGATATATATATATATATATGTAATAATAAAAAATGTTCGCCATTTTTCTTTAATTTATTCCAAATTCTTACAATTCTACTTTTTTCCCTGTCTTTTAAATATATCTTAAATCTAAATTATATTTTTATTCCATATCTTTAATCAACATATTATTTTAATTCTTATTCTAAAAATTTTAATCTGTTAAAAGCAACACTTATTTGTAAAAACCCTTAATTTATTTCTTCTTTTGAGACATTAAATATTTATTTCTTTTGAACGTCTCTTAGTATCATTTTTATTTTTATGAAAATTATCATTCGATAACCCATAATTCATTTCGACTCGCGCGTCTAACTTTTTCACTTCAAAATTATGCCGATTATAAGAATAAGTTCCACAGCCTTGCAAGCCACTCATTGGTTAACTTACCCCTGCACTGGTGAAGAATTCATACGCCTCGCTGCCTTTAAAACGCAGTTACGCAGCCCCGGAGCTCAGAATTTTTATGTATTTTCAATTGCTAAGCAAAACCCGTCACTTGGAGGAGAAGTATCTTTAAATTGGTGTAATTCTCTAATAAATGTAACATCTTCATGCTGTTTTCTACGGCGTAGCACAACTCAGTTATGAATTCTGAACTTGATAATTAGTGGAATTTTCTTTGATTGGTGAAGTGTCGATAAAAATTATTGATACTAATACAGCTTCCTGTTATTTCTACGGGAAAATTCCTAATGTATTTCATAAACATCGTCTTCCATCTGGAGCCTTCAACTACAAAACATCTGCTATTCTACAAAATCATCGCTTACTAGAATTAATCTGTTGATATAATTCACTATGAAATGGAAAAGCATATATATATATATATATATTGTAAATTGTGATACGAATGAATATAAAAATAGTCGCCATTCCTAGCCCGTAATCGAAAGGTTAATCTCCATTCAAGTAGCGAAATTACAGTAGTTGCTACTTTTCCTGTAGTTTGTCGTATAGTGCGCTACATTTTGAAAAATGCACATTATCAAAAGGTTAAGTTCATTTTGTAACATTGATATTCACAAAGCTAAGATATGGATATCTAAAATAAAAGTAATTAACACTATCTATCGGTGTCAAATTACACCTTTTAAAGTTATTATTTCTGTTTATTTTACTTGTAATTTTTAAAAATAAAAAAATATTCATTGAAAATAAGTCTTCTGTGTGTAAAAAATGATGTGATTGTTTTAATCTAAAAATCAAGAATAAAATAATCATAAAGCGGAATCTTTTAAAAAGGTGTCATTTGGCACAGATAGAAAAAGTGTTAAAGCACTAAAAAGGTATTTATTAATCTCAACCACTTTGGTGCGTCAATAAAATTTACCAATATAAGCTAGTTTATTAATGTTTTCATTTTCCTCTTCTAAAATTAAAGCTGTGTGTGAGATTCTAAGATTGATTTTTACTACGCAATAAGGACCTGTATCGAAATCGAAGGCAAATTTTTAAACGAGCCAGACAAAAAATTGAATATACTCTGAACAAACTTTTATATGCTATCATTTTAGATATTAAAAGATATTACACAAAATGGATTTATTTTACAGTTATTGTTAAATAAACATAACTTTTGAAGTAAAAATGACAACGGTTGAAAACAACAAGCAATTCTATCGCTTAAAAAAGATATTTCTACTAATTGTGAAGAAAATATTCAACGAAATAAAATTTAAGTGCAGGCATTTAATCCACGTTCCCGTAATAGCAGTAAAGTCTTATTTCGAATTAAAAAGAAGATACAGACAATATATCACTGGTAAGTATAAAGGGGAAAACATTAGTTAAATTAATTATAATATACGAAACGTACTTGTTATAAACTGCTTAGACAGCCTATTACATCATTTGTATTGTTCACCCATTTTCCTGTAACACAGCCCAAAATACCAAATCTTATCAATTACGATATCACAATAGTCATTTGTTTGTATTCTAATCTTTCCCCTTTAAGATTTTTTTCAAACTAAAAAGACAGTTAATGGCTCAGCAATGAAAATAAATGATCCAAGACTGCGACAATTGGATTATAACGACAGTCTTTTGTTTTAGAAGGAAGTTTACAAATTATTAGAATTGAAAATAATGGTTAGGTAAAATAGTTAAGGTTGCTCAATTTTTTTTTTACCTCAACCGTCAGTAATATAACCAAGAACTCTTTTTTCGGTATCAAATTAAAAGGTTTGTCAAATTTTAAGCGTTTTCGTCGAAGGATAAATACTGGGAAATACTTATCTATAATATTACTCCAGGAAAATACTTATACAATATGCCTACACTGAAAAAAAAAAGTGTTGATTTTGCAGTATAAATAATACTGTAAAATCAAGACTTTTTTTTTTTTTTTTTTTTTTTTTTTTGCAGTGTACTGTAGTCTATATTTAATAAATACATTCTTTATTGCCAAAGCTATTATCTGTTTCACATTGAATTTTTCGCCTTTTAAAGTGTAACACCATGGTTAAAATTTTCGAATATTTTTCCCGTTTACAGTACTTTTTATAGACACAAAAATCATATTTTATTAGCTAGAAATCTATATCAAAAGTTAAAGGGCAATTTTGGAGCTTGTAAAAATAGATAGTGCCACAGTAACGAAAACTTGCGACGTTTTTTTTTCCCCCCCTCAGAACACCATTTTCAAAATTGGTGGACACTATCTCCACTAATCTTCATTCAACCAACTTTAATCTTTTCAAAATTAATTATCACAGTTTTCTACACTTCATTCAAAATTAAGAAAGAATTTTAAATAAACGGGTTGTCAATTTACGCCAAGGAGTTTCAGTTTGGCGCTTTTCTAGCTTTTATAAAAATAGATTTAAAAATATTTGTTTTAAAAAAAAGTTTTTTTTTAAAATTTAATATTTAATATTTAACCAACAAGCAAAATAATTTTTACATTTAATGGATACATTAAATGTGAGCACATTAATTACACAAATTAAAAATTTATTTGTACAGTTTTTTTTTTGTGTGTGTGTGTCAAAGCAATGATCATATTTGGCTAGCATTGATTGTAATCAAAGCATTACAAAAGCTGCTGACAATTTGCACGTATTTTTATTTACTTGTTTTCTCTCATTTTGAATAGACTAAAGTGAAATACGTACGATATTTTTCGAAATATCGTACACATGTATATCACGTGTAACTAAGTAACGAAATGTAAGTTTAAGTAACAGAAATTTTAGTTGAAATTTTACATTTTGCTTTGAATCGATGTATTTTCATTAAAAATGCATATTATATATATATATATATATATATATATATATATATATATATATATATATATACTAGGGGGCCTACCCCCTGCGAGCTACGCTCGCCAACCCCCGCTCAGACTTCAAAGCCTCTAAAAACATGACAGCGTGCTTTGTTTTAAAAATATTGGTAAATCTGTAATTGGGTTGCCATGCTTTTAACGTTTTAATGGGGCATTTTTTTATTACCATGGCCTCATACACAGCTGTTGCGACAACTGACGACTGTTTTCGGGATTGATAAGTAAAATCAATTACAACTTGAAAACCAGCTTGTATAAAATGGTTAGGTTTAAACTGTGGCTACCTCTCGGACTTTTATAACAACGATCTGTATTCTATTCTTTCTTTGCGTTTAAGGATGAGAAAAATTCCATCTGCTTGTGAATAACATTAAGAACCACGGTATTGAAAAGTACTGTTATAGACATTTTCAGTAACAGGTTTTAATTTTCTCTCTATTTTAGTGCGCCATCATGCATATTTTCATGTTATTTTAAATATGTAAATTATTTATTTTAATTAATATGTATATACGAATTTCTAATAATTATTTGTCATACAAAATTAATTAAACATTTTGTGCATGCATGCCTGCATTTATTCGGCATCAATTGATGACATATTTAAACAAATTTGCTATCCGCGATAATTTTACACCGTTATGTCACTTAAATATTGTCCATAAGAAAATCGGGTACTTTTCCAGTATAGGATCCTTTGCTTTTAGGTTTGGCGTAATTTGAGCTTCGAAAAGGGATAGATTCGTTAATATACATAGGTTTGTTGCCAAAAGTTATGAAAACAAACCCAATGAGCTTTTGGTGCTTTTCTATTATAGGGGTCTTGACGCTTCTTTTAAAAAAAGCTTGGCGCAATTCGAGCATCAGAAAGTGAGATTTGGTGTCAAATGACATTAACAGCCATGGAAACAAATTCGACGATTTTTTTATATGCGTATTTTAATTATTCGTATATTATTATTGTTTTCTCTATACAAATTACTTCTGATTATATATAAAATAGGATAAATGACATTTTACGCTAAACAAATTGTATAAATATTTTTTTGCTCCTTTCTTTTGCGTTTACATAAATGACGTCATTTGGACGAATTTATTCAAAACATTTTCAGTTTATAAATTAAATTAAATGCTGACAGATGATTGAATCCCGACAACGATAGAAATGTGATTTTTTTTTTTCAAATTTTCCTGAAAAACATAATTTAATCACAATCTTGTCTTTATTATCGATTGAAATAAAAGATAAATTCAATTTCAATTTGAAAATGACGAATAAAAAGAAATCAAAAATCCCTATCGGGATCCTTTTCAATTTTTTTCCCTTTTTTGTCACAAAAAAACTGAGTAATTAGTTGCCATCATTACAGAAATGTCATTAAAATTAGAAAAAAATTAATATCTCGAAAACTAATCCCAATTTCAAAATTCTATTACCAGTTTTGACATCCGCGGATATGGACAATTGATATTAATTTCACCATCAAGCGTTTAATATTTTATTAAAAATAGCCCTGAAACATAATCAGTCGTTTAATCAGTCGTTTCATAAAATCGTTTCACAAATTCGTTTCATTAGGATTTTATATATATAGGGTAGATATATATATAAGAAGATTGTGTATTTCATTAGCTTTGGGATAAAAGAAAAAAAATTTCTTTGTTATATTTGTTCTAGGTCAAGTTGTCAAGTAGTTTTGAAATAGTACCAGTATGTCATGTAAGACCGTTGGAAAACGTCATGGAAATAACTATACAGCTGCTTTCAAAACTAAAGATGCAAAGGATTTTTGTTAGAAGGGGGGGGGGGTGTTAAATTTAATTAAGAGAAAAATGTTTAAACAGTAAAATAATATACAGTAATGTATAGACACTAAAATAAGCAGTAATACGCTGTCGTGCATGCGCGGTACCGTATTACTGCTTATTTTACTGTTTATTACTGTTAATTTTACGGTATAATACTGGCAGCTGGGATGCCAGTAATATGTTGTAAAATCAACACTTTTTTTTTTTGCAATGTAAGCTCCTTTTTCATTAAAATAATTTAAATTCTTCATGTAATTAAAATATACACGTGTTTCTGTCGTACCGCGCTTCTGTTTTCAAATATATTATTTGGAAATCGACTTACTGGTAAAGTTTCTGGCACTTCTCTACTGTCCTCAGCTTCATTCTGAAACGACAAGAAAAAAATTATTAAATTTAATGTCATTAATAAGACTTAATCAAAGCAGGTTTTAAGTGAAAGAGAAACAAGAACGAAAAATCATGCGTCAAGCATAGATTATGTAACACTTTCCAACGCTTCCAAAATAATTTTACGAATCATACTCTTTTATAAGCTAAAAGATAACATCTAAGTAATCCGAATACTTTATTCAGCCCTGTATAGGATCTATAGATTTGTATATATACTACATAGGATGCTAAATTTTAGTTCAGTTAGGAAACACGTAGCACAGTTTAAAATTCTCCGTCTGGAGTTAAATAATACGGAAATGTGTTCCCGAACTTTTGTACTTCCCTGTATAGGATCTACAGAATTTATACACACCACGTAATATACAAAAAGCGATTTAAAATTAAAATCGCATTCAGTAACTTAAAACGCACTTCCAGGAATTATTGTTAACATACAGTAGAGAATTCTTTTGTGTGTCCCTGTAAATGAACGATGACTGCTATACACACAATATTCTGTAGTAAGTCTCTTGTAATGAACCTTATATAAATTTCAATGCGTTTAAAATAGTGAAACATTATTTAAATAAACCGCAGACGATTTTTCTCCATAGACGTAATGTAACGGAATTCTTTTGACTGTCCCTGTAAAGTAAGTATAAGTGCTATGCACACCCTATTCCATATTAAGCTTCTTCTAATGCACCTTAGTGATATATATAAATTTCAATGCGTTTAAAGTATTGAAACATTATTTAAATAAACCGCAAATGATTTTTCCCCATAGACTGCAATGTAACGGAATTCTTTTGAGTGTCCCTGTAAAAAAACTATAAGTGCTACACACTTCCGTTGAAATAGGGAACATGCTATAGATAACGATTATAACATATAAAATTTGCAGGGCAATCCGAGCATATTTACGGGAGTTAGAGCACGGACAGACGGCAGACGGCAGACGGCAGACGGCCAGACGGCCAGACGGCAGACGGCCAGACGGCCAGACGGCAGACGGCCAGACAAACCGAAGTCATAAACACTTTTCAACTAGGTTGGAAAGTGTTAAAAAGGAAAAAAGCCAACAAGTGGGTTAGTATATCAGGTATTGTGAATATGCAACTAGTAATTATTGTAGAAAGGAAAAGTATTTTAAATGGGTTCAAAAATTAGAGTGATTTTTTTTCCTTCCCAGAAGAATTAAAAAGATTTTATCAAAACCGCATATTATATCAGGTGCGTTTATAAGTACATTAAAAGTTTAAAATTTCATTAAAAATAAACAAATGATGGTAAAAAATTGCGGTTTACAGGAATTTAGAGGGAGATCAGATTTTTTTTTTAATAACAAAAAAGATTAAAAAATTACCGATAGATGCCGCTGCATGCATAATGCAAATCAGGCTGTCAATAAAACCCCTCAATACACACAGATTCTTCATTCGATGCCAGCAGTATCCATTCTAGAAGAACGCACATTTACTTAAATAAAACCGTATCACTTGTAGAATCTGCAACCATAGGCGTAACTAGTGGGGGGGGCCGGGTGGGCCGTGCCCACCCCAGGTAGTTCCAGTGCCCACCCCAGAATTTCAAGTTCATGTGAAAATTTTATGACTGCGATATGGTCAAAATTTTAATTTTCAAATATTTGAATGATTATACCAATAAATTATACTATATACTTCTGATTTGAGAACTAATGTAACGAAAATGGCGCGCACGCATATGTAAATGTGTGTGTGTGAGGTATAAAAGAAGCAACAGACAAAGAAAATCCTATTAGTCTTCTACATTCTTTGCAACAGTTATATGACCCGGAGTCTATAGGGTTCCAAAAGGAACAAAGTGAAATATTATCTGAAAGCTCTAAATCTGAACGAGGGTTTTCTTTTTTGTCACGAGGTGATGGGGAAAAAATCAGTTCCAGATGTCCAGTTCCGTATTCTTTCAACTAAGTCAAAAAATATCATGTGCTGTGGTGAGAGACGATAAGAGAGAGAAGAGGATAGTAGGGGGCACAGGTGCCCGAACGGTTTTTTTCTTACAAAATAATGACCAATTTAAAAAACAGGATGTAATTGACAAATTACTGATCAATTAATTGTCTGAGTGATGAGATACGGCAAAAGTCGTAAATGAGAACATCATCGCAGGGGGGCTTTACTTTGAGGGTTAAGGTAGGGCGAATTTTTTGCAATTTGCCTGCGGCTGTAAGCGTGTGGGATTATTTCCATTTCCAAGTTTGTATGCGTAATTATCAGTGCTCAAATAAATTCTGTAGTTTTGGAAATTTTTGTTTGTATTGCTGCATGCTGCTTCATGGATCGAGGCTCTTTGCTTCATGTTTCTGAATGTACTTTTTGTGAGTAAATTTTTCCTTATCAATCTTTTACATTCTGAATAAATAGAAGGGCTTAGTAAAATAAGATGTTACGCAACAAAAATAAAATTCTGAGACAATTTAAATGAAAGCTTTTAGTTGCAATTTTTATTTTATTTTTGTTCTTGTACCTGGTATTTAGTAAGTTAACGAGTAGTACTAAGCTCTCTCAGGAAAACTTAGCAACATTTAATTATCTAATATAAAAATTATTAATAATATTTAAGTTATTTTTATTAAAATATTAACTTTTAATAAATAATATATCAGATTTTAAAGATTAATTAAAATATTGGTATTTTATCTTTACCATATGACATATAATCTCATAACACCCTCATCGAAAAAATAAACTGTATTTTGAGAAAATGTAACATAACAGGTTCTTGCTCGAACCTCTTTAATTAATGTCATTTATTATTTTAAAAAAAAAAATTATTTGGTAAAGACAGAAATTTATTTTTGAAATTGTCAAATTTAACCTTAAAATTTTTTTTCAAAATTTTAGGAAAATCCTGTATGTTTGCAACTTCTAAAAATGATCGCTCGCTGTGGTGCATTTAAAAATTTCATTGATAAATCAAAAGGAGCAATAAGTTTTTTTTTTTTTTTTTTTTTTTTTGCTGAGTTGCCAATTGAATAGAATTTTTTTTCCTTACTGACTTACTGTTTCTTTCTGACAAATAACACTATATAACAGTAAAATTTTCCTTCTATGTTCTTAAAAATTTCTTTTCAATATTCTAATATTTATTTTAAAATAAAGGAGCTCTTATAAATTTATTTTAATTTAGAGAAAGAATTATGGAATTTAACGTTTCATTAATTAATAATTTTTAAGATCATCCTCTTCTTAAAAGAAAACAAACTGAAAGCTTTTTTTTTTTTTTTTTTTTTGTGTGTGTGTGTGTGTGTAAAGTTTACTTGTAAAATAACTCATTGCTGTACTCATTCCTCAAAACACAAGTATTTGTGTTAAATATGGTGTACAATTTACTTTAAAGTTTATTTTTGAATACTTTTAAATCTTAAAATACATTAATATTAGGCCTACCGAATTTTCAGCATCTGATTTACAGATGTCGAATATTCGCTATTGGACCAAAATCACTAATCGATGCATCTCTATTAGCACCTTTCAAATGTGATAGAAATAATTTTGAAGAATACTTTTGTTTTCCCATGAAGAAAAGGTAAAACTTAAGCTTTATTTATTTATTTATTTTGGGCGAAAATTATTTTAGGTAAAAATGTTTTCCATGTGAGTTCTCTTTAATCAAATCTCTTTCTGCTGAATGCTGATGGAGCTAATTAAATTTAAAATCAATCCACTACTATAGAAATCATCGTAGTTTTACAATTATAATGTACTATTAAAATTTAAGAATGTATATATATTTTTTAAACTTTAAAATACTTCTGATTTCTTTTTCTTTCTTTTTAAAAAAAAAGATTTTATACACTATTTTATGTGATATGTCAACTTTTGAAAGGACTATTACTTAAACAGTATCGAATTTAAAAATTGTGTTCTTATAAACATATTTTGCACATATTAAAAATTGAGGATTTTATGCAATAAAACAGTGGAGTATCCACTGAATTTTAAATAAAAAACGCATCGTTTTCAATACCGGTTTCGAAGATTAAAAAAAAAAAAAAAAAAAAAAAAAAAAAAAAACCCATAAGAAAAAGTAAAATGCGGTCTATGTAGAGATTGACCTCAACTATCCAATGCAAAAAATAAAATAGAAAATCATTTTAAAAATATGAAAATGCAAACTAAATATTGGATGTTTTCGCGTAAGTGAAGTATCCCCCCACCCCCCACCCCAATCCCCTTAAGAGCTCAATCATACATCCTCCCTTTTCATTTAAAATAAACGATTTATGTGAATACTGTAAATTAAAGGTGAGTCAAATTGAAGTCATATTTTAATTTTTCTTGTCAGAATCTCAGGCTGACGTATCATTTTTACTGCAGTTAAAGGAAACATTAATTGTCTTTTGCTTATTTAAATGTATTCGTCCCTCAAAATAAAAACTAATCTTTTCCTTCCGCTCCTCAAAATATTCTTTTTTACATTCTTACATTTCTTAGAATTTTTAAACAAATTTAGAGTTTACATTGATGATTTCAAGAAAGATTTTCTCTAATTTTTCCGTTTATTCATTCTTAAAATAAATAGATTCAGTTTACTTTACCTGCATAAAATTACAGTGATCGGAAAACTTCTACATTTTAGACAGGTTTCAGTTGTATACATTTTTCAGACATGTATAAATTATATCTATATGGTATTCGTTCTATCGGAACCACAAAATTTTTCTCAAGACAGTTTTCTGTAATAGACACATTTCAACATTTTGCTGTTGGAGAAGTAGAATTCGGTAAGAATCAAAACATTCATTTTTTAAAAAATGAATTTTGAAGAAGTGATAGTTTAAGTGCTGTGTTTAAAACCGGGACATTAAAGAGATGTATTGGGACACCCAGACATTATGCCTAAAATTGGGTCTCTCTCGGAACTTCTAGTCATCTTAAAAACTTCAATGGCACAAAGAATAGCAGTGGTGACGACTTATATGGGCCCGTGGGGCTTTAGCGTCGAGCCCGCCCAATAATTTGTTCCCCTGACCCACCTAATTCCCCTTGTTTTATTTCACTACGTATTTATTTAAATTTTTAAATCTCTGAAACAAAATTTCATTTTCTATTTGTTGGACAACAAATAAGAGTGAAATATGCCAGCCCAGGATATCGTCGGGATAGCTCAGTAGGGAGAGCGTTTGTACGGCAAACCAAAGTACCCAGGTTCGAGTCCTGGGCGTTAGTCCTGTGCCTTGGATATAATTTACTTAGATGAATATACTTTCCTCTGTTCATTATGAAAATTTCATTTTGTTGACGTTGAAAAATAGCATTGACATCCGTAACAGAGACATCAAGAGCACTAAATGTTCTTCAGTACACATATAATTATTAAATTTCTCTCAACAGTTCAATTTCCTATATACTTGATCAGCAGTATTGTTGTCGTATGTAAACCAAAGGGTAAATGCTAGAATCATGTGAACTTTAATGACTATGCTATAGATTTGTTTGAGAAAGAGAATGTATACGGAGCATTTAAAAAAAAAAAAGATTCTAAAATGTATACGGCGAGTAACTTCGTATGCCCTCCACTATACCCCTTTTGATCAGTGAGTATAAATCAGTGAGTGAACATTATCTATATTTTAGTGTCCCAATCCTGATAATTATAAAGCTCATAAATGACTGAAATGCTTTGCTTCTTGTGTTTTTAATTTGTATTGATATTTATGATATAATAGTAAATATAACATTATTATGCAAAAGAATTCACGAATAACATAAGCAAATAATAAAACGTGCCGTGCTATTTTGCTTAAAAAATTTGGGCCCATACAATATATTTCAAAAGTTGGCTCCATTGATCAATGGCATTCTTAACTAATAACCTTGATAATAAGTTGTTTCTAATTTTAAATCAAAATTTTCATTAAATTAACGAGTTTGGTCTCAAAGCAGTTTTTTAAAATATTCTTGCACCTTGCACGCATCAGTGGTGCAGCCAGAATTCGGCTCTATGGGGAGGAGAGGTTGAATTGTTGATAATGGTGGTCGCTGGTTACTTGAATCACTGGCTAATCGAATCAGTTTAGCTAATGAAGTGATAATCATTTTTTTCCCTCGAAGAGTAGAATCAATAGTTACATTGATCATAATTCATTTCAGCAACGTTTACTATATAAGAGTTAGAAAACATAAAATGCACCAATGGAATAACAAAAAACTGTTAGATTAATATAGTGTTTGAAAAATGAGGAGGCAAACTTAAGAAATGGAAGGGAATAGTACAGCAAACAATTTTTTGTACAGAAAATCAGGAATCGATTTTTAAATCAGAAATACATAGGATTTCCTTCCAAGACAATCCCGAATTCTTGTTCTTAACTTTAGTAATAATAAAGCAATTTTAGCAAAATTTCCAATAGACTTTACTTTGCTTTGTGTCAGATGTAAAATAACACGAGAAAAGGTAGAATTTATTATAATCTGCGTCCAAACAATGCCAAATTAAGTATTCCATATTTTAGGATGTAGTTGACATTAAACGCGGTATCGTTGACTGAATTACTGTGCACTTCCAGCACTTTATTTGACATCTAATTTCGTATACAGTATACTGAAAATTTCGTAAAAATATCTTCATTATTATTAAAGTTCTCTAAAAATACTTGGATTCGACTTGACTTCCTATATCCTATATTTTTCACTAAATAAATGGATCGCGACCTGGTTTCCTATACAAAAATCTTTAATTGTAGTGTGCTCTACCACCTTTTACAGATTGTTCTACTTTTTTTTAAACATATTGTTTATGTGTGCTTTCTAAATATTATTTGTTTTTAACCTTTTTCATGATGTTGGAGAATATTTATCTATTAAATCACACAAAAATAACGCCTGCATTCAAGTCTAAACATACACACAAATATTATACACACATACAAGCTATAAATACAATAAACCCAACAAGTGTGAAAAATTAGCCAGAGCCAGGAGTCGAACCTGGGACCACAGCATACAAGACTAATGCTCTAACCACTGAGCTACCCCGGCCACCTGGGCCTGCAATTTATTAGTGAGAAATTGTAGACCCAGGTATTGGCCGGGGTAGCTCAGTGGTTAGAGCATGAGTCTTGTATGCTGTGGTCCTAGGTTCGATTCCTGGCTCTGGCTAATTTTTCACACTTGTTGGGTTTATTGTATTTCTAGTTTGTATGTGTGTATAATGTTTGCGTGTATGAATATTTATCTATATTTAGTTTTCTGTTAGAAACACCTATGCAGAATGAAAGATAGGTTGTACCTGCTTTCGGCCGTGGAAAAAAAAGAAAATACATTATAATAACAATTTTGAAAAAAGAGGGTACTTTTTAACTTTCTCTGCCCCTCCCTGTAAGTAAGGGCGAAAGGATCTACTTACATATACATTTATTTAAATGAAATACATTATAGCTAAAACTCTAAAAGATATTCCAGTTTTTACTTCTTATCTGATTTAAACACGACTGTAATTTTGTCCACATGAAAAACAATATGTCATAATTTTTATGATATAGAGGCAGCATTATTTAAGATTTAATAAGTGTAGATCAATGTATAACTGATTTATTACTTATTAATTTCAGTTAAAGCATAATTAGAATAAGTTTGTGTGTAATTATAGTAAATTTTATAAATTCTATGAAAATGCTTCATATTTAACGCTTTTCTTTTGAAAACCTTGCTCATAGGCATGTATCTGTAAGTCAAAGTCAATAAAATTGCAATCAGTGCTTCTTTCCTCCGGGGAACGCGTGGCCTGAAGAACATTTCGATCTACCTTACTAGCTAATAAACTACACTCTTTAAATATATAGTCCCCCCCCACCCCTCAGGAACAAATTGTTCGAATGAAACACTACAATAATCTGTTCAATCAAAAACACATTTTACATTTATATCTTTATAGCACATTTTCTTAATTCTTACTTTGTCAAAGATTTTTACCTGCATCACTCACATACCTTGGTCTTAGAAATAACTGATAGCAAAAACACAAAACAAGATGCACATGCAGAGGTCTGTTTGGGCTCGGTCCTGGCCCGAAACCGGACCAACCCACGGGCCAGTCTCCGGCCTATTTTCATTCATGGCAATCGGACCGGGCCTGGCTTCCTCTTTTCCAGGCCAGGCTGAAACTGGAATTCATTCTTCCTAAAGGTCTAGACGAGTTGAAATTTTCGGGTCCTGTTTTTAACAAGCCTATATGAAAATAATTGGCCATGCCCACCCTGACCTGACCCATGCAAAAATCAGTAAAATTTCGATCGGCCCAACAATTTTTGCAAAAAAATGCATATATTTTTAAATCGTCATTGTTCTATATTAAAATTTTTAATTTTTTCTTTTTAAAGAATAGTTCATTTTCTAGGCAATAAAATTAAAGTACAATAAAGCGTGTGAAAAAGAACCTGTCCATGCGACAGAATCCTGTTTCAAACGGAAAAATGTATTTATCCATGCAAAATGAACATAATAATACGTGAGAAAAGAATGTAATATATTTACAACCAACAGTGTATATGCTAAGAAGGTAACTTTCCTATAACGGATATTTCTGTTCTATGCGATTCCGTCTTAGAAATTTTTACTATACTATAAGAATTTTCAGGTTTTTAAGTCTCCAAGCCATGTAATACGGATTAAAGTTATTAATAACAACTTAGTCATTTGCATACAAATCGAGATCCAGTAACAAAATAAATATCTCAGCACAAAGTGTTTTTAAAAAAAAACGAAGAATGCAAACAACATGAAAAGAAAAACAAAAATAAATATTTTTGTCAGAACTCCTCTCAGCACAAAGTGTTTTTTTAAAAAAAACGAAGAATGCAAACAACATGAAAAGAAAAACTAAAATAAATATTTTTGTCAGAACTCCTCGTAGAAGACATGTCTTCTACGCAATTTTTAACAATACCAGTGTAAAAATATGTTTTTGTTGAAATTCAGGCGAGCTGGGAAGGTATAATTACGTTTTTGTATGAGCCGGGCCGGGCCGGGCTCGGGCCGAGATTCTAGCTTTTATATTGGGTCGACCCAATAAACTATGTGTATGGCCCGGACCGGATTCGAGTCTAACTTTTAGCTTTTTTTAATTTTTTTTTTTTTTTCGATCGAACTTTTAACTTTTATACCCGGCTGAGGGGCAAAAAAATTTCTACAAGTCGGGTCGCGCTCGAACATAGAAATTTCTCCGGCGCAGACCTTAACGGAAAGTCTGAAACTGAGAAAAACCTATAAACATATATTTTATGTTTTCTTTTCTTTTTTCTCCTGGAAATTGATGTCTATTATCCTTTTGAACATGGAGCAAAGACAGAAATTCAATTTAAAAACTATCAACTGTATAATACTCAAAGCGTATGACGGTCGAAATAATCATTCTTTTACTGTAAGATGTCTGAAAAATGTAATTGCTACCCTTTTTCAAAACAAATGACAGTTTTCACTTAACCAGTGCATCTAAGATCTAATATACGCTTCCACAGTTTAAATATAATATTCGCGATCTAATTTAATCACTTTGTTGAATATAATTTGATTCAACAAAGCTGCGAATTTCAAATAAACTAAAAAAACTTAATATTAACTTTAGTTTCGATTCATAAAAGCGTCTAATTTGCTTAACTAGTGATTCATATAAGCGGCAATTATAATATTTTTTTCAGCTCTGGAAGGGGTTTTACCCCTCCCCCCCCCTTTGGGCTGTGCCACTGGACGCATACACACATACAAAGGACTTATGAAGTTGGGGGCCTGTGCCCACCCCACAAAATAGCTCTAGTTACGCCTATGTCTGCAACATTTTAAAGTTACGTGAACATGGCGACTTTTATACCCAAATTACTTCGAAAGAGGATATCGATTGTTATATTTATTATTCATTTAAAAAAAATAATCGAATATTTATTTTATTCAGCAGTAATAATATCAAAATTGACCTATTTCTGCATTGATTCATCGCGTTTTCTTGATATTATTCAGTTATTCTACTTTGAAAAGCAACTTAATATACATTTGCATGTATCAGTCTTCAATTATCAATTTCCGGCTACTAGCAAGAAAATTATTTACACAATAGGCTAGAATAGCTAAATTAATGTCGACAGTCATGATAATTGTGTAATTTGCAATTGAATCGGTGATTTCAAAAACCACATAAGTCACAGAATCAGAACTTTTCAGAAATTTTAAAAAATGTATTATTCACAAGTAAACAAATTTTTATGTGGTTTTTTTTTTTTTTTTTTTTTTTTTTTTGGTCTGATTATAGAGTTTGGACTTTAAAGTTTGTAAATATCGAATATTTTTTTATAATTTAAGAATAATAAAAAAGAACAAGTGGGTAAGTGTGATTGAAGATCGCTCAAAGGGTTTCGTTTAATATTCCTTTCAACACACTTTATCCTTTCTTTAATAAATTCAAATAAATTTCAATTAGCAAAAGAATTCATGTTTTTTATAAAAAATTACCGGTTTATTTTTTCGTTTTTTCAAACATCTAAACCAGCCCGCTATTATATTCTGTCATAATAATATCCACCATGCGGACTAAATGCGATATTTAAAAAAATAATTTCAAAATTAATCAAATTGTACACCTTCAAAATGTTAAAATATATATATAAAAAAACGTATTCTAAAACTCATATATTTACTATTCTCTATTACTCATATTGATACTCGCTTTGTATTATTCTCAAACATCTGAAAAATTCGTTAAACTTCCAATAGGACGTCAGATTTTCTTTTTAATTCTCTAATGACGTGATATTAATATGCTTTGTGTACATACACATACTCATACTCCTTGTATTACCGTTTTATTACTACTATGACGTCAATCAATTTTATTTCATATTTATATTTTTTCAATTGGTGAAACTTTTAATTTCAATTTCATTTTCACGTGGAAATCGTCTGATAGAAAATTAATTATTGTGGAAAGAATTTCATCGTGGATTTTTAATTTTTGGCATCTGCTATAACGAAAAATGTTTAAATTTAATAGGAAAAGGCTGTTAGAATTTTGGTTTTTTATCTCCATGTATTAAAATAATTCGAATTTTTCAAATTTTAATATTTTGAGCTCTTTATGGCTAGTATTCGGCTATATACACAAAGTTTCAACTCTGTAAGTTATATAGTTTTTGAGAATGGCTCTGTGACAGACAGACAACGGAGCGGGAGTAATAGGGTTTCGTGAGATGAACGAAACCCTAATAAAAGAAAAACTGTTCCAGACTTATGTTGTTTTAGAAAGAAACAAGATTAGGTGGTATTTAATTTGAACAAAACAGTTATATTAAACATATTTTTAATCAAAATTAATAAAGATAGCATTTATACAGAAACATTTTTATGTTTTAATATGGTATTGCATGCAAATGTTAATATGGTAATGTAATATGGTATCCGCATGTAATCTGGTATTGCATGCAAAAACCACTTAGTTGCTGACTTTATGTCGTTTGTAATGAACGAAAATTAGAAGGTATTGTTTGAAGAGGAAGGAATACACTGACTTACCCAAATAACGGCTCCACCTTTATAAAGAAGCATTTGCGACAAAAAAGTATGTTTGGAAAAAACTTGACCTATATGGTTTTTGAAATGACCGATTCAATTCTTGACATGGTGTAATTAATACAATATGTGTTGCGACATACTTGTGCACAAATATTTTTATTTTGACTAGGGAATAGAACCCTGGGTTCCCAAATTACAGAACATAGGTGAAGAACATTATATTGTTATTTTTTTTAAATTGAAAACTAATAAGTTTTTCTACATTTAATATTGTATATTTTAGATTATCCACTATCACCAGGGTTCGTACTAGTGATGGGCATAACGATTATTTTGATTATTCGAATGACATTCGGGCATGCGCAGAAGCATATCTGTCAAACTTCAATTTTATTATTATTATTATTATTATTATTATTATTATTATTCAATTACTACTAGAAATTTTGAAAAAAGAAGAAGTTTCTGATTTTAATTAGAATTAGATTAGAGACGCCAGATAAAAATGAAAAATGTATTTCGTTAAAAAACATTAAAATCAGATACTTCTTTTTTCTTTTTTTTTTTTTCAAAATTTCTGGTAGTAATTGAATAACAAAATTTAAAGTTTGACATATATGCTTCTGCGTATGCCAGAATGATTCATTCGAATAATCAAAATAATCGTTATGCCCATCACTAGTTCGTACGGGGTCCTGGAATTTTCAAACTAATTACCAGCATTTTCTTATAGAAAAACTCACCTTATGTAATCGATCCATTATAGTAGGTGAGTTTTTCTATAAAGATAATATTGGTAATTTCTCTGAAAATTCCAGGACCCCTTACGAACCCTGTTATCAACACCAAAAGGCATTTTTATATGAAAAATATCAATTATTAATATTGTATATTTTAGATTATCCACTATCACCAGGGTTCGGCTGGTGAAGACCGCGCATGCACGGTAGCGTATTACTGCTTGCACGGCAGCGTATTACTGCTTATTTTACTGTTTAATACTGTTAATTTTACGGTATAATACTGGCAGCTGGGATGCCAGTTTTATACTGTAAAATCAACAATTATTTTTTGCAGTGTTGATGATGTTCTAACTTCGTTATGGAATATTAATCGGAAACAAATGCTGAACTATTTATACTGCTTTAAGTGCAAGCGGGTTAATCTCTCTTAATCGGGTTGCACACGATATAGATTCTTAAAAAAATGCTTGAAAATTATTTTAAAAACGTTAAAAATCGGTAAATTGAGATAAAGTTTTCAAACAAACTGCATTTGGAAGAGCATTTTTTTCCCTATTCGACGGTATAAAAATTTAAATTTGTGCGATATCTAGAAGTTAAAAAAATTGTAGTAAAAGCGAAAGGTTATTGGTCAAATCGACGCCAGGGTCGAAATCAGCGTTACTCACGGACATATTTTTGCTTTATAATATAGATGTAAAGGGGACTCGGTATCCATCATTTTCTGAAAAATGACGAAGATATCAATTTTCCAAATCTTCCTTATGAAAATGAATTGCATTTGTTTCAAATAAATTTGGACTCTCGAAGTATATTCTCACAAAGTTTCGTAAAAATGTCAAAATAATAATTAAAAAAAAATTAAAATTAAAAAGCGATTTATTTTTAACTGCTTCCATTTTTTTTTTAAATGATTCAGAATTGCAATCTTTAAGTCCATTTTTGAATTGTGTTTTTTCTATATATCAGTATTATTAAAAAGCTAAAATTTCAATATATTTCATATGGATTCAATTTGTTAATAGACGGTCTATAGTGCATTTCATAAAATTAAGAATCGAATTTTCAGTTAGATAATTGTTTATTTTAAAAAAATAAAAATTTTAAGTAAATAGTCGTTTTTACTGTATTTTTTCATATGTCACGACACTTCATTTACTTATTTTTTTCTTAAACTGATTAAGTTTTTGGAAATCTGGTTCTTTCAGTTATAGAGCACGATTGTAAGAAATGTATAATAAAAAAAAAATGTTGCGAGAAAGTTGTTGAAGTGCGGTTTTAAAATTCATTTTTATTATTATTATTAATTTTTCAAATTTTACCGCAAGAACTTCAGTTTATTTTTAATTAAATCATTTTCCTTCGTAAAACCATTTAATAATATGTTAAAACGTATTATAAAATATTAAAAAAAAATAGTAATTCAAAGAGTTCCTTTATGGAATATTATTTTCATTAAATTTAACAAAAAAGAAATTACTTAAAATTTAAAATTAGGATATAAAAAATATGCCTATCTTAATTAATCAATATTTGTTGGCATTTTTTTTTTCGCATTAAAAATAGTTTTTAATGTGGACTTAACTGTGTATGATCCCGTACTTTATTTTATTTTAAGTATTGAGATATCACCAGGATCTGATTATCACAGCGGCACCATGGGTCACGTGACCCTGCCCTTCAGTTAAAGGGGTCCCTAAAATGCATTTTGTGTACTGTCTGAAAAATACAGATTAAAGAAAACTTCTGTTTGCTTTCCGCGTATTAAAAATGCATTTCATTATTTCAGTGTTTGCATATGAGTTTAAAAGAAACTGCTAAATTCCGTTACTCCAAACATACTTATATGAATAACTTAACCTTTCAGGGTCAAGTAATTGTGTTTCTGTAATGTTGGATTCGCACAAGAATTTTCGAAAAAAACTATTTGGAAAAAAGGAAATGCAATTTTACAACTTTTTTTTTTTAAGTACAATTTTAGTCAGACATTCTGGTGAAGATCTGGTTTAAATTAAAGTGGGATAAAATATATCTCACCGCGTTAGTATTTTAATTAGCATTACAAAGACAAAATAACGCATTTTTAAAAACATAAGACAGTGTTGGAAAATTTAAACTTCACCATAAGGTCGTATATTATATGGTTGTATTGTAATAACTTTGCAACTTGTGATTATTTTGAGGAGATTGGGGGGGGGGGGGGGGATCAAATAGTATGTGTATCGAGTCCCATATGGAGTAGATCGAGCTCTGTGTATCACACATTTCTGAGTTTTTCCTTGAGTTGCATTTTCTTCGTAATGAGTTTCTTCGTCATTTACGTTTTTGTAATCAATCCTTTTTTATGTATTTATTTTCATACAACCATACTTTTCTTTTCTAGGTAAAATTGCTTTTTTTTTATATTGTGCCAAAATGTAGTACTGTTTCTGGATTTACATGAGACAGGAGACATCTTTCTGGGCAGCCGACCCATTGGGTTTAAAGCCGAAAATATCCCTAATGCCCAAGCAGAAGGATCTATTGCGGTTTTTTAAAGCTAAGCGCTTTTTTGTCTAATTATTTTCCTACTGCTGATAATGAGTGACCTTGAATGACCCAGACATGTACATACATTGGGTCTTTACTGTTTGAGCTGCATCATTCTCGCTTGTGTTGTGGCATAATTTTTATTTCAGTACTGTGCTAAGAATGGAGAACCAAATTGTTCATTTTCGTCATATTAAGACCTTTTATTTCAAGAAAGGTAAAAATGTTAATCAGACTCCTCTTAAAATTTGTGCTGTATATAGACAAAGTGCTGTTTTAGATGACTCTAATTTGGTTTTGAGAAGTTTAAGCGCAGAAATTTCAGCCTCGAAGATGATGCTCGCTCTGGACAACCATAATTTATCTGTAAAGGAGGATCTTAACAGAAGATATCGCTGAAAATCCACATTACACAGTTCAGGAGCTATCACACTGACAAAATATTCGAAAAAGAACAGGGCATGATCATTTTATAGCTTCTTTTATAAGAGGTCCCCCTTTACAGTTGATGGTTGCCCAGAGCGGGCACAATCTTAGAGTCTGAAATTTCTGCGCTTAAACTTCTCAAGCTATGTCATCTGAAACAGCACTTTGTTCATATACAGCACAAATTTTAAGAGGAGTCTGATTAACATTTTTACCTTTCTTGAAATAAATTAGCATAATATGGCGAAAATTAACTTTTTGGCTCTGCATTCTTAGCACTGCACTGAAACAAAAATTATGACACAAAACAAGCGACAATTATGCAACGCAAGCAGAAAAGACAATGTACATATCTGGGTCATTCAAGGCACGTCTTAACAGCAGTAGCAAAATAACTAAACGGAACTGCTCTTCATTTTTTGAAAAACCGCAAAACTTTTCGGATGACCCAATATCTATTCTATTCCTAACTAACCCAGTGAAGGACCAGTCTGGAAAGAATCCCGATTTATTGAAGCTTTTAAGGTTTTTTACAAAGACATTACAATTTGGGAGTTTACATACAGAATTTTGAATGTCATGCTTCCAAAGATATACAATTTTAAATTATTAACATTTACATTTTTATTATTATTTTTTTTTTGGTAAATATATTATTAAATCAGTTCATAAAGTTCATTTAACTCGTAAATTTCAGTTTAAATTTTATATAACAACAGAATCTGATTGTATCTCTGCATACATGAGAAATTATTCTTGCGGTTCTTCTGGATTTACAGCAAGAAGCTGAATATCGTATTGAAGAGTATTCTTTACCGTTTAGAATCATTCAAAGAGGTTGGGTATCAGACAACTTCCGAAAGCCGGGGTAAATTTATTACAAAAAGACAATTCATAGAAGAACTAATAAATGTGTGGCATCATAATCCTAAAATAAAAATAATGGAAAAGATTGGAACTAACAGACTGAATACAATTCCTAGTTATCATAAAAAGCAATATTAATAAATATTAATGGCTTCAAGCAATCTTTTTTTTTTTTTTTTTTTTTTTTTGAGTGCTAAATTAAAACTTTAATCTTTTTTTTTTTCGCTAAATTTAATGAAAATAAACATCTTTTAAAAAATCAATGCTACTCAACAACTTAAACCTTCCAACGCATTCACGGACCAATTTTTCAATGTAAAACCATGAAATTAGCAATCATAACAATTGAAGTGATTCGGAATCGAATAACGTTTTTCCATTTTTAATAAATCTCATCATCTTGAGTTATAGGTGATTGTTGTCTCATAATGACCTTTCTTTGGCTATCGTGTATCGAAAATTAGTCCAAAACGCCAACTTTAACATGTTTTCTGAAAAATATCTTGCTTTTATTGAAAAATGAAAAACGATATTCCCTTTTTTAAATATAATGCTTCATGTTTACATAAATCTGTATATAAAAATATAATTATCAATTATCTACATCGTATAAAATACTTATGCTCAGATATAAATAAAAACAAAAATATTAGATTTATTCGAGATCAAGCAAAAATATGTGGTTATCCAATTTTTACGATAAATTCAATTATCAACTCTTTTAAATAACATTTATTATATCATTAAATTATTAACACTGTATGTAATAAATTTTTGTTTGAATGTGCGATAACATATAACACTAGATATAATATTACAATTATAACATACATTAATACAATTATAACATATTAGGAAATTTAAAATTTGATTGAACATTATATACACTCTGTATAGTATGTGATTGTGCGTTGCCGATCACATATGTTTAGGGTGTCATTGATGAGCAGTTTTCATACATTTAAAATTATACATGGATAACATTGGTTATTATAACTCACAAACATATCTATTTGCAAAGTGTATAAATATATATATAGTTTTTTATTTTTATCTATGAAATTAAATTTAATAAGTAATTTTAATTACTGCATAGCATAAATTTGATTGAAGCACAGTAGTGATAATAATAATTATTTAATTTGATATTAAATTAATCTCTGAAATCTAAAATATAATTAAGTATAAGTATAAACAATACATTAATTATTTAATAACAAGTCTAAAATATATTTAAGTAGAAGTAACAATAAAAAAATAATAATTTAATTATAAGTTTATAATATATATCAGTGGTTTAACACAACTGGCAGCAAAGCACTTTGTTTTAAAATAATATATCTTTTACAAAATATACTTTTGTTAAGAATATCTGAAATGCTGTGCAGGATGAATAAATTCTGTGTATATTTATTCATATTGTAGAATTTTATTCGAATTTAATATTAAAACTACAAGGAAGTATTGTTTATTAAAATTTATATATTGATTAAATTTAATGAAGCGATTATGTTAATAATAATATGGATATGTAACTAAATATTAATTATGAATAATTATAATACCAATAGATGGCGACACTTTACGTTTTAGTTAGTTGATGATATTATAGATATTATTTTGAATTTAACTATAGAGGGAGCTATTGCTTGTATATTAATTTTACTTTCAGGAATTAAAATTAGATGGAGTAATTGTATATTCACGGATATAATTTTGTAATAAGAGTATTAGCAACAGCATAGTTTTGTGTGTTTTTGAATTATATTGTGTTGGGGTGTCATTGATCGAGTTGTGTTTTTAAAAACATGAGCTCTCAACTTTTCTTTCAAATCATTTCTCTCAACTCGACTCGAATGTCAACATGTTTGATACGTGCCACGTGGAATTGATCATTATGAAAAAGTTGCTATATTTTGAGGATACTGTATAATTCTTGTGAGTAAAACATTTTTTCTATAATTTAAGGGTTCAAAATTCCAATATTATTTCAAAAATGATATCTGGTGGTTATATAGTGTGGTGATTTATAAAGATTTTGGATAATCGTTGTAAGTGATATATTATATATTTCTTAATGGTTTTTTATTTACATTTTACATATTTCCAATTTTAAATTTTTCCAATTGTTGTCTCGTAATAATTCAGTATACTTGGCTGATTCTACTGTACTTAGCATCATGCCAGTAGAATTATGAAATACTGAATTATTTTTAAAACACATGTGGGTGCAGCCAAGCTGAAGAGTACATCCACATATGTTTTTTCATATCCAATTCTTGATTAGTTCTCTTGTGGTCCAGTTTTTTCCACTGAATAATGTTCATAATTAATTTATTAATCCATTTGTGTTTACATAATAGCAACTCCAATTTATAATTTTTTTCCCCTTTCTCTCTCTTTCTTTTTAAATGTTCTTCAGGTATGAGTAGATTTGGCTAATTACCATTGAAGCACATGCTATGGTAATTTTATGATTGCACAAGTTAATTATTAGCTATGTGGTATTCTGATTACACAATATCATTAATTATCTCTTAGTAGATTTTAGTAGAATGATATTAGAACTTGATATGTTTTTGAAATTCATAGATATTATAATTATATATATATATATATATATATATATATATATATAAGAGCACATTCACATTTCATGAGTCTAAGAATAAATCTGACTTCGTGAATGTGTCAGAAAGTTACTTTTGGATTGAAAATAGACTTAAATGTCACATATTACGTGCCCCTTATAAAGATAAAACGATAACTAAATATGCAAGGTAGTTTGTTTCCCATAACGTTTCTCACAATTAATTTTTAAGCTAGGTAAAATCCGTAAAGTAAGATTACAACAAGTTCAAATTGTTACCTTCATGCTATTCTAAAAGCAAAAAGATGGTGTACTTCATCTTCAATACTCCCACACTAACTATTTCTTTTTAACTTATGTTAATCCCAGATTATGCATCAATATGGAGTAGAGAAAATGCATATAAATGAATATTAGACATTATCATATCGAAAGGTAATATTATACTGTGCTGAAAAAGAAAGAAGGAAGAATTAATTTACAGAAGATATCTGTAATAAATTAAATTTTATCACTACATCTCTAACAGTATAGAAATTTCATCTTTTAAATGATTATCATAGATACATATTTATAACAGTGAGCTTGAGCTTTTTAGAAAGAATTTTTGCACAAGCTTTAAAAGGAAATTACCTTCAACTATTCAAATTATTAAAGTAGATTTTGATTTGCTTTATTAACCAATTTAAATATAAATTCACGAGATTTGTCAGAAAAGAGATTAATATATTCATGAGGTGATGACTTACTATTATAATGCTAAATGATATTTTTCT
Source organism: Maratus michaelseni (assembly GCA_963931845.1). NCBI lineage: Eukaryota > Metazoa > Arthropoda > Arachnida > Araneae > Salticidae > Maratus > Maratus michaelseni. Next base: position 327,599,312 of record OZ007594.1, read on the forward strand.
CAAAGAAATATGAATGAAGTTTTGACTAAAAGGAATGCTCTTAGGGTATTAATTTATGTCTTCTTTTCATATAACATATCGCCAATTTAAATACAGCGTGGCTCCGATTATCCGGACTACGTGTTATCGTCGCAAAACGGATTTTGCGGAAATCATGATAATTTGGGGACTAAGGGAAGGAGAATAAATCTGGTTGATGTCTTTAACTTAAGGAAAATAGCTTTTAATTTTTTCGCCACTAAATGTTTTTTTCAAACCATAAGAATATGTGAAAGTATATAAAAAAAATTGTTGTATTTCATTTATTGGTTTGAAACTACAGAGATTTTTGCACTGGTATAATTATTGTCATTTTCAGACTGCTCAACGTGATCTACCCGCTTAAGGGTGTACTCAAATCCAAACTGCTTATTTTTTGACTCATTTTTAAATTCATTTTTGCTCTAAAATGCATCCAATTTGCACGCTCTCTTATTCAGAAACTTTATAATGTGCCGTATTGGTCGATTTTTGGATAAAGGCAGAATATATTTCAAAAAATGCTGTCAAAGTGGACAGTTTGAACACATTTTCCCGAAGCGATTAGTGCTGGAAAAAAATGATCGTGAAAATAATTGTTTGTAAATCAATTTCTAATTAATTGAACGAAAAATAAAAACACAGGTCGCTTATAAATCTCTTCAAAAATCACGCTGCCAAGTTTCATGTTTTTACTTTTAAAAATGAGTCTGAAAATCTATCAAAAATTTTTGAGTTGTCGAGCGTGGAAAAATATTTTTTTGAATACCGCCTTAAGTTAAAGACATCGACCAGCGGGTTCGGAAGGGTTCGGGCGTTTAATAAATCGGACGACCGACGCCGCTTCGAACTTATTCATTGCTCTCTAAAATCTTTTTCTCTTTAATAATGACATAAAGGCAAGCTTAATGTATTTACAAAAAGGATTTCATTTCAAATGATAAACAAGAACGAAAAATCATGCGTCAAGCATAGATTATATAGCACTTTCCAACGCTTCCAAAATAATTTTACAAATCATACCGTTTAATAAGCTAAAAGCTAACATCTAAGTAAACAATTTAGAAAACGCATAACATATTTAAAAACATAATTTCAGGAATTTCCAACATATACAATATTCGGAAAATATCCGAATACTTTTATTCAGCCCTGTATCGGATCTATAGATTTGTATATATACTACATAGGATGATAATTTTAGTTCACTTAGGAAACGCGTAGCACAGTTTAAAATTCTCCGTCTGGAGTTTGTCAATAAACAGAAATGTGTTCGCGAACTTTTGTGCTGCCCTGTATAGGATCTACAGAATTTATACACACCACGTAATAGACAAAAAGCCAGTTAAAATTAAAATCGCGTTCAATAACTTAAAACGCACTTCCAGGAATTATTGTTAACAGACAGTAGAGAATTCTTTTGCGTGTCCCTGTAAATGAACGATGACTGCTATACACACAATATTCCGTAGTAAGTCTCTTGTAATGCACCTTAGTGATCTATATAAATTTCAATGCGTTTAAAATAGTGAAACATTATTTAAATAAACCGCAGACGATTTTTCTCCATAGACGTAATGTAACGGAATTATTTTTACTGTCCCTGTAAAGTAACTATAAGTGCTATGCACACCCTGTTCCATATTAAGCTTCTTCTAATGCACCTTAGTAATATATATAAATTACAATGCGTTTAAAATAGTGAAACATTATTTAAATAAACCGCAAATGATTTTTCCCCATAGACCGCAATGTAACGGAATTCTTTTGAGTGTCCCTGTAAAAAAAGTATAAGTGCTACACACTTCCGTTGAAATAGGGAACATGCTATAGATAACGACAATAACATATAAAAATTGCAGAGCAATCCGAGCATATTTACGGGAGTTAGAGCACGGACAGACGGCAGACGGCCAGACAAACCGAAGTCATAAGCACTTTTCAACTAGGTTGGAAAGTGCTAAAAAAAGGAACTTCTATTACAAACAAGTATGGAATATACAGTGCAGAATTCACATACAAAGCAGTGTTAGTCGAACATATCGAAGAAAATTAATTGTTTTACCATAGACACTCGTAAATGTTATCTCTGAAATTGGTAAAACACCAACTTAGAATTTGCCCAAATATAAACTTCTAAAGATCCAATTAAACAGAAATTTCATCGTTGGTTTAAAAAAGAATTTCTAAGAAATTATATTTTTACGAACAAATACATACATTACACATAGATAGAATTTCACAAAGTATTTTTATAGTAATTTTTCATTCCTTAATTTCGGTCCGGATACTTGGTGATCCGGATGCCTAGAATTCGAATAATTGGAGTTTTGCTGTATTTTCAAACACACTACTATTTTCAAACTACTTACCTCGTCCATTTCTGAAGCTTCATTGCAGCTGGTATGGTCCATTTCATAGAAAGCCTACAAAAGAAAAATAATTTATAGGGGAAAACTAAATGACAAATAAAGCATTAAAAAATTCTAAACGCAAAGCAACAGCAGCAAGAGAAAAAAACATAATCATTAAAACTGTTATACTTGCTTAGTAATTTCTCAACTTTTTATAAGTTAATTTTTATTCAATTTACTTTTGATTTCATAACACTTATAGGATTTTGTTTCAGTATGTTAAACCATTTAGAATTTGCTTATGGCTGTTCTCAAATCCAGTTGAGAATTCTATGAACAATTTATATTAACTGCTGTGTTGAACGATATCAGCAATAAATAAAATCGTCTTTTAAAGCCCACTGTGTCACACATTCCATGACACACATTACATGTGTGTGAACATGGACTTTTGGGTATGTTGCAGACATGCAACGCGGTGATACAAAGGGTTAAAAAACATACAAAATTAATATTTAAAAGCAATGACATGCAATTTCTAAATGACTAAAAAAAATGACTATTTTAAGTACGCATATTTGTGTATTTGGTCAAATATGAGATGTTAAACTTTTATAAAACTAGTTAAAAACTTGAGATTTAAATCGCATTCACTCTGATTTAAAATGACTCCAGATATAAATCATCAAAGAAAAAAATTAATCAAACATTGGATTTTGTTGTCTTTTTATTTAACTGATTTTTTTTTCATCATTAAAGTCTGATTTCTCCTTCAATTATCTATTTGTGAAAAGAACATGCAATTTCCCCCCTTTTCTTTTACCAGAAATTTTAGACTTATGTCATTAATCATCTTCCATACATCACACCAGTTCTGGAATATTTTGTAGTTTAGAACCATAATCAGATAACGATAATTCTTAAGCCAGAAGAAATTTTAGACCTTTCTGATTATGGTTAGACAAGTTATTAATTTTAATTATAGTAAAGCTAAAATTAAATTATAAAAATAATTACACAAATTCGAATTTTTACAAAAGTCACACAGAGTACATGGAAGACCAATCAGATTACGATACAATTTTCTGGGCGTTTTCCGGAAATTGTACATTTTCCAGCAAAAAGGAATTTTTATAATCGCGGATTCATGATGCATTCAGCAGATTATGCCAGATTATGATTGAAGACGAAAACACACACGGGTACACAGACACTATAACACACGCACAAAATTTTTAGAGCAACCGTGTGACGAAGAAGCCCTTTTTAGCACTTTGTAACTATAATACCATAATGTTCAATTTTAAAACTTACAACATCACTGAAAATACTTCAGTCAATATTAGAATTATTATTCATGTATTCGAATTATTTTGGATGGCTCTGCGTGAAAGTATAAATAATACACGTACCACATATAGTTTTTAACTTTAAAACTAATAAAGTTTAAAACTTTAATACAGCTAGAAAACACATACCATTTAAAACGTACTTATCCACCCCCCCCCCCCCCCCAAAAAAAAATAAAAATAAAAATAAAAAATAAATAAATAAATAAAATAAAATAAATAAAAATAAAATAAATAAAAATAAATAAAAATAAATAAAATAAATAAACCAAACCATTAATAAAACAAAACCTGTATATTACGGAATCATTTTTTGGGGGGAGGGGGGGGGAAGGGGTCACAGAAAAATAGATACAATATAATCACAAAACACTGTACTTTCTATGACAGACACCAGTATATAGCGGAATTTTTTCAGGCCTTTTGCCATTCTGTATTAGTAGGTATTATTATGTTAGTTTCGTTCTCTTTGAAACAGTCTGACGTCATTAAAACGCGGTTTAAACAAGCAGCGCTTACAGGCCATAATGTATCCGAATTCTTTTGAATCACCCTATATAAGAACAATAAATGTTATGCACAGCCTTTTCAACTGAGAACATACTGCAGTTAAATCAATATAACACACGTTAGTTTTGCATTAACCCATTCGCAACATTGGACGAGTAGGGCTCGTCATGCAATGCAGAAAAAACGAAGTAGGAAAAGGTGTTTTACCTTGAACCTATTCAGACATTTTAACATAATAAATTATATTTGTTTATATAAATACCTTGAAATTTTATTTATTTCATATATATTTAATTAGCTTTCTCCCTGTTTTCCTTATGTTTAAAAAAGTTATTTTTTATTTTATTTTAAGAGATTGTTGTTTCAAAATTCAGCACCAATGCTGTACCTCGGTCCTATGTATGTTGTAAATCATGTACTTTCTACTACATATACTTTTCATTAGAAAAAAAAAAGTTTTTAAAAGCAAAATTACATTAATTTAATGAAACATCATTTGTTAAAAGTAATTATAAAAGCATGACAGTGCATACAATTTTACAAAATGCCTATTGAACATTATAATGAAATTTATTCCAAATGACAATTTTTAAAGTTCCTGAATTTGAACTAAGAACTTTCAAAAATTAATTTCGAAAAAATATTTTTTTTTAATTTATTTTCGAAAAAATAAGAATTTCACCTTTATAATTTTTTAAAAACAGAAATCGATTTATAGAAGCTACAAGCATGTGAATCTAAAATTATAGCTCATTCCGCCAAGTAGTTTTTCAGTCATGCTTAAAACACTACCGTGTTAGTATTGAAAATTTCAAAGTTAGTTACAACTTCAGTATGTAGACGACCCCTCAAGCCAATTTCACTATAATAGGATTATACAAAATAATAAACAACGAGCTTCGGTGCAAAGAAATTTTTTCAGCGCCTTTTTTTTTTTTTTTTTTGTACTGTACATGCGCAACACTCTTCTCTAATTGAAATTAGATTAAATATTGTAAAAGCTAAAGTAATGCATTTGGAAACTGTCCAATTCTGTAAAGTTTAAGTTTTATTCTTTGGCAACTCTGTTTAACTATTTAATTCATATAGAAAATCGCCCGGACCCCATCCAACATTTACCGGACCATAATGTATTTTAATTATTTTGTGTGACCCTGCAAAAGATTATAAATGCAACACACAGTATTTTCAATAGTAAACATGCTATAGTAACCCTTAGTAACATATTTAAATTTCATACTAATCCAAGCATATTTACGAAATTACAATGTGAACATACATACGTACATACTACATACTACATACAGACAGAGGAACTGAAGTCAAACATAAATCTTTAAAAACCTACAAAAAATGGTATTCCTAAATTAAAAGAGAAATTTCGTGTCTGTTTAACTTAGCTTAATTCTTTATTCATAAATTTTAATTCACCGCTTAAGACTTTTTTAAGCAAAATGAACGAGTAAACTAGGAAGGGAAACACTATCGAATCATGCAGAAATGCATTGCGTTGATTTCAAACTTGACTTTGGCAAAGCACTGTAATAGTACTCTATTAAATATATAGTATGCATATAAAAAAACATGTAAATATATATAAATTAACCTGTAAAGCTTTTTGTTGACGAAAACAATAAAAATATAACAATCAAGTATATATTATCGTTAAAGACAAAACAAGAACGAAAAATCATGCGTCAAGCATAGATTATGTAACACTTTCCAACACTTCCAAAGCAATTTTACATATATTTACCGTTGACGTCTGAATAAACAAGGTCAAGGTCAAACCGGGTGGGGAGGACTACCTTTCGGCTTAAACTGAACTAGCCCCGCCCAGCAGGTTTGTTTATCTAATTATACTGAGCACTACTAAATTATACTTTGTGATATTGAGCAATAATTAGACTACGTGATGCTGAAATATAAATTCTGAAAATACAAAATTCCAAAAATGCAAAATCTGAAAATACAATTTACCAATCCTACTCAGCAGTACTAAATACTACTATGTGATACTGAGCAGTAATACTACCATGTAATAATACTGTAAGATGCTGAACACTGCAAAAAATAATTGTTGATTTTACAGTATAAAACTGGCACCCAGCTGCCAGTATTATACTGTAAAATCAACAATTATTTTTTGCAGTGAAGCAGATAATAATAATGGATAGTATTTTTGGTAATAATGATAAATACTAAATGAAAAATAATGAATGAATAATAATACTAGAGTAAATAATGATAAATTATGCTGAAAATACTAAATAACACTGTATGATGCCATTAAGAATAACTAAATTGTTAAGGTTAGAGTTTATGTAGTGTGTAAAGGTCCTTATGCATATTAGAAGTCCACTTCATCCTCATCCTCCACTAAGTCCAATGGAGGCAGCATGAATAAGTATTGCTTGCGTTCTAGCAGAAACATACAATCTGTCATTTTTTGATGCAGTTTTGGTTGTTTTAGCACGTAGGCAAACCAGGCAACAGATTCATTTGTGATGGCTTTCTAATGTGATGGTGGGCCGTCAGGGTACAATCTAGGATATAATGTAAGGAGGTACCTCTTTTCCCACAGGTGCATATATCCGAATTCTTTTGTGCAGCCTGTATAGGATCTATAAATTTGTATATATATTACATAGAATGCTAAATTTTATTTCACGCATAGCACAGTTTAAATTCCCCCTTATGGAATTTCCGTCAATAAACGGAAATGTAATCGAAGTGTTTGTGCTGTCCTGTATATGATCTATAGAATTTATACACACCAAGTAATAGACAAAAAATGAGTTAAATTTAAAAATGCTTACAGCAGCTGAAAACACACTTCCAGAAATTATTGTTAACAGACAGTACCGAATTCCTTTGTGTGTCCCTGTAAATGAACGATGAATTCTACACACACAATATTCTATAGTAAGCCTCTTGTAATGCTACTTAGTGGTGTATATCAATTTCAATATGTATGAAATAGTGAAACGTTATTAAAATAAACTCCAAACGATTTTTCTGCATAGACTGTAATGTAACGGAATTCTTTTCAGCGTCTCAATAAAGAAACTATAAGTGCTATGCACACCATATTTTATAGTGAGCCTCTTGTAGTGCACCTCAGTGATATATCAATTTCAATATGTTTGAAATTGTGTAACATCATTAAAATAAACCGCAAATGATTTTTTCCCATAGACCGTAATGCAATAGAATTCTTTTGAGTGTCCCTGTAAAAAAACTATAAATGTAACACACTTTATTTTCAATACCTAACATGCCATAGTAAACGTCAATAACATACCAATTGCATAACAATCCTAATATATTTACACTAGTTAGAGCATGGACGGATGGACAGACAAACCGAATTCATAAACACTTTTCAACTATGTTGGAAATCATTAAAAAAAAGAATCAAATCAGTTATTTAGACTCAGAATTTGATTATCGGAGTTATTAAGCGCAAATGAATGATTCAAAATGTTTGAAAAGCAAGTAATCATTTTGTACAAAAAAGAAAACTAAGTAAAATGTATGCTAAAAGCAATTAAGAACTAATATTCCTAAATAAAAAGAAAATTACCATATATGCTTGAATTGGCGTTATTCTTTATTCATAAGTTTTAATTCATTATTTAAGACTTTTTCAAACAAAATTATATTTTGTTATGGCTCAAAATATATCAAAAACATGCATTAATTTGGGCAAAAAGTAAGTAAAATGTGCGTCAAAAGTTCAATTACAAAAAAAATGACATTAATAAATTTTAAAAAAATGGAGTTTTAAGTATTGTTTATTCATAAATTTATATATATATATAGTACACGTTTTGGGATATTCCAAAATTTCTAAATATAGACTGATTTAAACAAAAACAACAACAACAACAACAAATCTAAGTAAGATGTGTGTTAAAAGTTTAAAAAAATATACAAAACATGGCCTTCCTAAAAAAAAAAAAAAAAAAAGAAAAATAAAGAAATTAAAGAAAAATGTCAATTATACTTGAGTTAGAATCATTCTTTATTTGTAAATTTTAATTCTTCGTTTAAGATTTTTATTTTCTAACAAAATTACATAAAGAGTAAAAATCATCGAATCCTGCAGAAATGCACTGCGTGCGTTTCAAACTTGATTCTCACAAAGCAGTGTAATCGTACTCTATTGAATATATTATATATTTTATTTCACACTTATGGCTTTGGTTTCGTAATTTAATATTTGCAAGGGACACTTGAATTTTTTATCAGTTTCCGATTGTCTCGAGAGTGCATTTTATTTTCATTTTGGTACGTAATATTTGCTGCTCTAAGGAACTGTCGATTTCGCTGAATTTTAAAAACTGAGTTCTTTTTAAATTGCACAATAATATCATGGGCATCCGAAACGAGGGGCAAGGGAGGGCTTTTGCAACCTCACTGAATTTTATCATTTTATTTTTCTCTCGTGAATTTTGAAAAAAGAAACCAATAAAATTTATTTTTCTGGCATAATTTAAAATATTTAAACTCTAAAAGAAGAAAAAATAAGGATTTTTCACCATCAATTTTTGATTATATTTTTCTTTTTATATTCATGTGTTTAAAATTAAATCTTAAACGACTGTTCAGGATAGACACCTGTACCCGAAAATTCCATTTGAAGTCAACCCGACATATTTCAACCCGCATCCGACACCGAACCCAAAATGAAAGGAAAGTAAATAATGTTTTAATGCAATTATGAAACGTTATCTACAATTATATCTCTATCTTTTACATAGAAAATTGACATATCTATATTCTTTAATATTCAAATATACTAAAACCTCTGAATAGAGGACATCTCGGAATTGTTGAATATAGTCCTAATTGGTTCGGGTTGTCCCTATTTTCTTTTTTCAGGTCGGGGTGACTAATTTTCTTTCTGCGGGCCAGGTTCAATCTAGAATAAATCATGCTGGTCAGATTTAGGTTCTTTACAAGTCGGGTTGTTGGGATTTTCACAAAAAGTTTGAGGAGAACTATGTTTCAGAGGAAAATAAATATGTATTTGAATGAGTATATATTCAACTGACTGTGCATAAGAAATATAATGCATATAAGAAATGTGATCATAGATTTCTTGACAGTACAGTTAAGAACCCTTTTTTCTTTCAAAATATCAAATATATTACCAGCATTTCATTTTTGATACACATAAAAACGCATGTATCGTATATTTGTGATAGTTTATGCGCACATTTAAATGTTACACGATTCTGTAGATTGGGGAGGAACTTTTTGGTTAGTTTTAAGAGGTAAAAGCGTACAAATATGTAAGTGTTAGGATTTTAAAGGTGCCCACTTTTCGGGAGTGACCATTATGCAGATTTTATTGCTTGTATAAGAATTTTAAACTGAAAAAATATTTTGTACACTATTTTGAAAAATCGGGGTCAACCCGATCAGCAAGAGTAAAAAAATAACACGAAGCCAGCCGAAACCCGACCCGCAACGAAAAAAGATAACGCCAACCCAACCCGACTCCAACCGCGCGTCGGGTCGGTGTAAAAGTGGGTAACCCGACCGATGCAGGACTTTAGTTCTGGGCAGAGTTACCCTGATGAAAAAAATAATAAACTGTTTCAATTCTTTATTTTGCAAAAAGCTGGTAGAAAATGTTATTGAATTTTTAATATGAATTATTTATTACTTTTTTGGATTACTTTTTATGTTCATATGTCTAAAACATTTCTTGCACGTATGCGGTGTTCTTACCAGAAAAAAGAACGAAAAATCATGCGTCAAGCATAGATTATGTAACACTCTCCAACACTTCCAAAATACTTTTACAAATCCTTACCGTTTAATATGGTGAAAGATGGTGTCTAAGTAAACAAGGTCAAGGGCACACCGGGCGGGGATGCCTACCTTTCGGCTTAAGCTCAACTGGCCAAGCCAAACAAAGTCAAAGTGACAGTAGTTGATTCGGCCTTAAAATCTCACAGTCAAAGGAAAGAAAATGGAGACCCGAGTACAGGATATTATAATTAAATGATCAATGGCAATCTTCCGTAATCGTTTTAGAGCCGATCAAATTAGCGTGTTTTGATAGTTTCCGGTGTCCGAACGGTGTTGACGAGTGTAAGCTCGTAGTATAGGCAGAGCTCCCTAGTAACAAAAATATCTCTGAAAATGCTACTAAAAATGCGATTAATTATACTTTCATATTAAACATTAACATTTAGATAAACAGAATATTTGGATTAAAACTTTAAAGCACTTAAGGGAAAGAAATGTTCTTTCACTTTGCCCCGCACCCCGCTGATAAAGACAAAACGTGTAATAAAAAAAATTTGTTACAATAAAACTAATTAGTAATGCCGATTTCTGATAGATTGAAGCAGTAGCTAAACATAAATTATTTAATTCAGCATTTTTTACAAATTAAGTTTGGCATCACTTCCGTTAATGTTTTGTTTACTTTTTTGCGCGTGATTTTACTAAACTTTTGCTTGGAAAAGTTATTTATAACTGATGATGTAAAGTGGCAAGTACATTTTTTTTATTTTCTTAATATGTTTTCTTAATAAATCAATGAGATTTATGTATATTAATTTCATATTTTCGATTTCACATTGACTTTATTCACAACCGGCATTTTGAGTGCTTATTTGGGGCGATAAACTATGGGACGGGGAAAGTTGTAAAGCTTTTTTACCCACATATTTTCAGATTATTAGCCATTCACAAATATGTTTAGGAAAAATTTAGGGGGCTAATTAAGTTACTTGAAAAAAATATTTCCTTTTGTATATTGTGTGAAACATCTCGTAATACCGAACTCAAAAATATATTTGTTTTAATTTTAGGTATCGATATTTAGGTACGATCAGATTTTCAGAGATATCTTCGAAAATGCACTGCAAAAATATGTCCCCCCCCCCCTATTTCCAAATCTACTGCAATTAAAATTATGAAAAAATTAGGAGTAGGAGGAGTTTATTTGTACCGTGCAAGAAAACTATAGCGATTTTCCTAGGTAACATAGTTTAAGAAAAACACATTTTTCCGTTACACACAAACTTTATTTTACGGGCGGTCAGAGGGAGAGTTGATGGGCTCTCGAGGTATGTATCGACGCAGAATCATCCAAGGATATTTGATAATGATTTTCGAAAAAAAAAAATTGTCGGTATATTTGCCGAGATAATAATTAAGTTGCTTGAAAAAAATTTTTTTTTTATAATATCGTGTATAGGTTATTGTTCAAAAGATCTGGTAACATCAAATTAAAAAATATATTTATTTTAATTTTAGGCATTATATTTTCAGAGATATCCTCAAAAGTATACTAAAAAATATTGCCCCCCACCCCTTCCTATTTCCCAATCTATTGAAACTAAAATTATGAAAAAATTAATGGTAGTAGGAGGCTATTAATTAATAAATTTAATGTACGGAACCCTTTGAGCGCGAGTTATACTCGCACTTGACCGATTTATTTTAATTACGAAATATTATTATTATTATTATGCTTTATTACTCTATCATAATTATAGGGTCGCATTGTCTAACAAGTTTTTTAAGGCTTATTCAGTGATTTTGTAGTTATAAGACAAAGTCGCCTCAAGCCAGGGGTGACTTTGTCCCACTTTTTAAAAATATAATTTAAAAAACCCTATTCTTTAAAAATACTAGATGTGGGTTTTAAAATTTTGCAATTGATATCTTAGAACTAGAAAAAAGAATTAGAAATTGTTTAAATGAAAATTTCAATAAGTTTTGGAAATTTAAAAACAACAAGAGGCAAAAAATGAGACAAAGTCACGCCGGTTGACGGTAAAAGATTTCATTATTACATGGTTAGTACACTATCGTCCTGTTCCTAATTTCTATTTGAGATAAAGCAGATGTTTAATAGAATGTTAGCTTTGAGTAACATGTTTGTTTTCTCAGCTGTTTCATAGTAAACCTACCTGTATATGTACCATAAACTAGCTTGACATCATTGGAGATACAGATGTCGTCTACAAAAGACTGAGAATGCAATGAATAAATAAGTAAGGTAGAAGTGGAGCAGCGCAGGAAAAGGTCTTAGAATCGTAGAGTATTCAATTAGATGGGAAATATTTCCTTGTTCCTTTATAAATAATAAAGCTGCAGTTAAATCTTTAATAAATAACTAAATGACTAAATGTAAAACATTTAATTGTTTAGTAAACATATGCTGTAAAAACTTTTGAATTTACGGAAGAAAAGCTGTTAATAAGGACACCATAATTTATTTTTTTTTTTACTTAAAAAATAAAAGCTGAATTTTAAAAGGCAAGAACAGCATTCGGTTGTTTGAAAGAGAAATAGTTCTGTAAAGGGCAGTGTACCTTTAAATCGACAAAAAAGAAATTTACATACACTATATGGCCAATGATGACCGGTCACTTGTAATTTTAGACGTTTTGTTAAACATCTGGAAAGATACTTGAGGAATTATCCTGAAACTTCAGGAGTGTAAACAGCATGATAGACGTCATATATTTCCGCGAAGATTTTTTTGCCGAAACCCTATAAGGAGCCGTCAACAAACTGAAGAAACACGAATATTTTTTGGATAACCCTCTAAAAACTAATATTGCAAAAGCGTTGAAACGGTAGCACATGCTTAGGAGGCTTTTTTAAAATAAACTACGTTCATTTTTATGAGGATATCACGCATACTCGTGGAAAAATTAAGGTTTTTATAAAAACAATCCCAAATTTCACCAAGTGTTTTGCTTATAATATTCAGAGTTCTTAATATAAAAGAATGTTCTTTTCAGGAACGATGACACACAACATTATATATAATACCCTGCAATCAGAATTAAAAAATAATAAGTATTGGATGAAAACTGAGCAGGTTTACTAAATATTGTTTCACTGCGCATGCGCGAATTCAATCAAAATATACTGTGCATAATATATTAGCTAAGCGTATGGACCAACTTTTGTGAAAGTCTCAAAAACATAGCTTGAAAATTCTGATAGTAATCGTCGATAGAATAAGCTCGAAATTCGCTATTCCCAAAAGGAAGCAAAAAGATGAGGGGTTGTATCCAAATATACTAGCTTATGAAAGTTGACATAATAAGAGTGAAGTGTCTCTCATTGCATACTTTATACAACCCCTCATCTTTTTGCTTCCTTTTGGGAACAGCGAATTTTTAGTTTATTCTATTGACGATTACTATCAGAATTTTCAAGCTATGTTTTTGAGACTTTCACAAAAGTTGGCCCATAAATTTAGCTAATATATTATGCACAGTATAATTTGATTGAATTCGCGCATGCGCAGTGCAAAAATATTTAGCAAACCTGCTCATTTTTCATCCAATACTTATTATTTTTTAATTCTGATTGCAGGGTATTATATATAATGTTGTGTGTCATCGTTCCTGAAAAGAACATTCTTTTATATTAAGAACTCTGAATATTATAAGAATTGGTGAAATTTGTGATTGTTTTTATAAAAATCTTAAATTCTCCACGAGTATACATGCTATCCTCATAAAAATAAATATAGTTTATTAAAAGAAGCCTCCTAAGCATGTGCTAACGTTTCAACGCTTTTGCGATATTAGTTTTTACAGGGTTATCCAAAAAACATTCGTTTTTCTGCAATTTATTGACAGCCCCCTATAGGGTTTCGGGAAAAAATCTTCGCTGAAATACATGACGTCAACTATGCTGTTTACACGCCTGAAGTTTCAGAACAATTCCTTATGTATTTTTCTAGATATTTAACAAAACGTCTAAAATTGCAAGTGACCGGTCATCATTGGCCATATAGTGTATTTCATTCGCTTATTTAAAATTTGGAAGATTTTAAACAAAACAGTCTTTATTATGTTGCGTTAAAACAATAGTTATCGTTAGAAGAACTTGATCTATCAATCATTGCAGATCATTGCATAAAAAAGTGGCTGATAACAATCGATTGACTGCTACACTTAAATGTTGCTTAGGGGGCCGTCTAAATATAAAAATTGTAACAAACTTAAAAACTTTCAACGCTAACACTTAATTTTGATATATTTGGATTCTACGGTATATTTTATTTTCGGATACCAAACGAGAAGTCATTCGGTCAAGTACTTTAGAAATTATGCAGGATTAAAGTTTGGAACTCCTAATGCTAAGTTCATTTTTAATTGTTTCAAAACACATTCCAATGCGAGTAATTTTTAAAGCATAACTCTAAAAGTACGTACCTGAATGGGATGTAATTCTGGATTACATATTTGAATCTTCCAAAAATCGATTTCTGTTTAAAAAAATTCATAAGTTAGAATTCATATTTTTTTCGACAGTTAAAAAAAAAGGAAATTCGTAATAAATTTTCAAAAAATAATTGTAACCTATGAATTTTATTTAACAAATCTAATTTTAGAAGATTCAAATATACGAATTCAAAATTACGATTCATTCGACATACTAGTTTTTATTAGCTCGCTCTCAGGGCTCGGAAGTAGCGCGCTACAAGTAGCGAAACTACAGTAGCCGCTACTTTTTCTAGTAGTTTGTAGTGCAGCGCGCTACATTAAAAAAAGTGTAGTGTAGAGAGTAGCGCGATACAAAATATCAGTAGTTTGTAACGAGCATCGACGCTACTTTTGATGCTACTTTAGGAGAAAGGAAAAAAGTGCCAATCTTCAAATCACCTGATCATAACTCGTTTCTTTTGTGCAAAATATGTTCTCTGCAACAGTTTGCGAATGTCAACGACAAATCTCAGTTGCAGTGTCATAGATTTCTCCCTAGACGACGGGCACGGTCACAAATTAACTGTCATTTTCACAGTTTGGGTGTCGGAAACTTCGTGTATTGTCATTTAAATCCATAGAAATCTTCTCAATATAATGTATTTTTATATGACTACGATTGTTTTTACCAAAATATAGTCGTCTGGCTATGTTAAAGCTTTATCTGACTAATTTCTTCTCCCTTTTGCCTCCCACCCCCAGCAAGCAAAGGAATGTAAAATCTTTATTTTTTTTTAAATCTTTTTTTTAAGAAAAAGAAAAAGAAACAGAACGGATTCATCTAAACATAAATCATCTAAATTATCCCTAACCTCTCAAAATCACGCTTCCCCCTAGTAGCATACAAAGGAGTTTAAACTTTTATTTTTATACAAAAAGTCTTTATTTTTATACAAAAATAAAATCTTTCACTCCATTTATTGCTCTCTAATGACAATAAATAAAAATTACTTCCTTGTCTCCAAAATTTACGCTTCCCTTTTTGCACCTCCTCCAGCATACAGTTTTAAATATTTAAAACTCTTTATTAAAAAAAAAAAAAATGGCCACATTCGTTTCTACCTTAATAATAATATATATGTAATCATCTAAATTGTCCTTTAACCTCCCATAATTTACTCTTCTCCCCCCCCCCCCCAGCATACAAATAAATCTCAAATCTTAAAGTTATTTATATTTTTACATTAAAAAAATCTTCTGTCCTAAATAAGTGCTCTGTAGTGACGATAAATAATCAGTAATATAAATTATTCCCCTTCTCCTAAAATCTCCCACACCTCTACATATACAAAATTTAAAACTCTTCTTCTTTTTTTAAAGTTCCGTATTCTTTGCTGTCTAGTAACATTAAATAAATAATGAATCATCGAAAATAACCTCTTCAAACAAAATTTCTGCTCGCTTCCTGCCAGTTTAAAATCGTTTAAACTCTAATTAAATATATATATATTCGAAAAAGAACAAGTATACTATATTATTATTAGAGAAAAGTGCACTAGGAAGGAATGCTTTCTGCCTACAAACAAACTAGCAGCTGAAACGTAAAGCGTCAGCAGTAAAGCATCCAGCTATTATTTGCCGGATTTGCTGATAAAACCACAAAGTACTCACTCATCAAAAAAATTAATTTTCTTACTGACAACCCTTTGTCTTCTTACTCATTATTAGGTCTAGTGTTTTAATGTGGGGATTATTCTTTTGAGACTGATGTAATAGAATGACAGACAAAAATAGTATAGAACTGCCCTGGTCGGCATATAATGAATATTTTGTATTTTAAAGTTATAGAACAACAAGAAAGTGGTAATTACTCTGCAACATGTAAATTTTGTCCAATTAATAAGAAGTTATCAGTATCAAAATCATCTGCTTACAACCTGAAGTTTCACATACAGGTGAGTTAGCATTTTCTTTATTAATAATAATTATTGTATCACATCTGGCACCGAATATCTAAATCATTAATCATTAAAATTCATAAATCATTAAAAAGAGTATTTTCGAATTAAGATACCTGGTTCAGAAAATATTCTTATCGAACTGTTTATTATCGCAACATTTTTTTTTTTTTTGATAATACGTCTTTCGATCGTTGTGAAATATTTGTCCAATGTATGTATACAAATTAATTTACTGCATATTTCCCTTTGAAGATTCCAATAGATAAAACAAAGGTGGTTGGAAATAAAAATATATTATTTTAAAAAATGCCTAACAATGCTTAATTTCATATTTATGGCTATATTTATTTTTACTTTAGCCGCACAGATTTTTTATCGCTAAAATAATTGATTTGTAATGTTTTATATTTGATTTGATATTGGTTAGCTTGGTGTTTTAATGAAATATCTGGATCTTTGTCTCCAAAATGAACTTAAAGTCCAATATGTTGATATACGGGTTTTCAAAGGGAAACAAACAAAAAGAGAAAGAAAGGAAAACAAAACCTAGGATTTAACTTATGCAAGTCTGTATGATCTTGTTCAATTTTTAAATTGCTTTCAGGAACTATATTTAAAATTGTAAAGAAATAGGACTATTTAGCTCTATTTAAAAAAAAAAATAATGTATATTCAAATTTACCAAGGGCTATCCACTCTTAAGGTTGTTCTCAAATCCAAACTGGCTACTTAATGGCATATTCTTTAATTCATTTTTGTTCGGAAACGCATGAAAATGCAAGTGTTCTTATTCAGAAACTTTGTAACCGAAAGACGTTTTCCATTATTCTTTATTTTATTTTTTGGTAAAGACAGAAGACTTTTCAGAAAACACTGTCAAAGATGGCGTTTTCAACCGAATTTCCGACGCCACAGCAGGGGAAAGGGGAAAAAACGTGACAAGAATAGCTTATAACACGATAAGTAATTTATTTATCAAAAAATGGAAAACTGATTTCGATTCCAAATCGCTTCCATAGTCAGGCATGCCAATTTTATGCCTTTGTGTTTAAAAATGAGTCAGATAATGTGTCAGAAAGTTCCGCGTTGTTGAGCAAGGAATTTGAGAACTACCTTAAGCGCTACTGTGCTATATCACTCTCATAAATTTGTAAAATTATTACAATTTTTGTTTTCAAATTTCCCCTTTTTAACACTTTCCAACATAATTAAAAAGTGTCAATGAATTCGCTTTGTTCGTCCGTCCGTGCTCTAACTCTCGTAAATATAATCAGATTGCCATGAAAGTTTTATATGTTATTGAAGTTTACCATAGAATGTTCGGTATTGAAAATGAAGTGTGTAGCATTTATATCTCGCTTACAGGGACATTCAAAAGAATTCTGTTACATTATGGTCTATGGGGAAAAATCGTTTCCGGTGCATTTAATTAGCGATGATAACTAAAGTAGCGAAAAGTAGCGAAGTAGTGACTACTTTTGAAAAGTAGTTTGTAGTCGCTACTTTTTAAAACAAGTAGTTGTAGTTAACTACATTTTTCATAAAGTAGTTGTAGTTCGCTACAAATAAAAAGTAGTTTTTCCGACCCCTGCTCGCTCTGTATGTACGTACGTATGTACGTAATGCGATAACTCTTGATAGAAATATCCGATTTGCTTCAGATTTTGAAAAAAGGTTAATTCTGATAAGGCGCTTCCCTGATTAGTTTTGGGGTTCATTGGTTAAGTATATAGAGAGTAACAGGTGGGTTATCCCCCTTAATTTAGATAAATGGGTTTTTCATAAAGAATTATCCGATTTGCTTCAAATTTTGTATACAGGTTTATTCTGATAAAACGCTTCCCTGATTAACTTTGGAGTTTCATTGGTTAAGTATCAAAAATTAGTTTGTATCAAAAGTATATCTCATTATCGGAATTTGCAGTTTTATTGTCAATTTCTTTATTTTTCGAGGGGCATTATTCTTTGAAATAATAAGAATATAATATACAATTAGTGTGAATAGCCTGTGAGCTCAATGCCATCAGTTTAACTGGGCACTTTTCTTTTTATTTACTTTAAAAACCACCCGCATTTTCTAAATTTATTGTAACACCGTGGAGTTTAGGTTCAGTACAATAGTTTAATAATAACAAAACGCATCTGTTCAATTTAATATTGGCATTTCAAACGTTTAGTAACAATGCAATGCAGTAAAAGCTACCTTACTTAAGCATCTACCCAATTAGAAGCCTGTTATAAATGATAAGATATTTAGAGTTCTTAATTTTCAGAAAGAATGTGTGTTTTGCTAGTATTATAAATAGTTAAATATGTCATTCTGAGGATGTAGGCATCTTGTAAGAATAAATGGAAAGTGTATATAAAGGGTCTAATACCGCTATCTCTCTGTATGTTTTTCTGGATCTTGATTTTGCCACGACAGACAGCCTCTATTCATTTGTTCCGTAGTAAGCAGATGGAGGTATATAAAATTCAGTACAGAGTTTATTGTAATCAATTTTTAATTATGGCGGCTCAATTAAGATACTCGTGTATAGTGAGACACAGGTTGAGATTCATTGTCTTAGTAATATACTTAACATATCATTGCTTAATATACTTTATAATATCATTGCTTATTAATATACACTATACCGAACAACAAATATTTTTCGTACAGGAATATTACAAAAACAATAGAATTATCGTTAACACGCATCTCAATTCGCGTGAATTTTTCGTATAGAGTTGGCATGAAACACAAAATTTATGCAAAAGATTTTTCAAATTCCCACTGAATTACAAACATTCATTGAAAGTGCAATTTTCAATATGTTCACAGATACAATAGATTCTGTGTTGTATATCTTAAATCATTGCATTCACAAGAAATAAACATCCCTTCAAAAAATCCATGGTTGTCCTTTTGAATGGTGTAAACTAATGTTTTCATTAAAGAATTGCGATTTGTTCTTTTGGTTAAACCCTCTACATCAATCTAATTTTTTTAATAAAATTTTCTCTATTTTATTTCTTTAAGATCAAAACTGTCCAATGCATCTTAAAGTATAATTAAAGACATGAGCCCGTGTCACTCTGTTAAAATTTGAAAGGCATCCAGTCAGATATCCATTTCATGTAACAAAAACGAGAAATTTAATATACCTCCAGTCATAATTTTTACTCTAAGTAATAGCTTGAGAATTCATGCAGATTTATTATATCAGGGGGATAATCATACGCC
The DNA here is from genome assembly GCA_963931845.1 of Maratus michaelseni. Classification (NCBI taxonomy): domain Eukaryota; kingdom Metazoa; phylum Arthropoda; class Arachnida; order Araneae; family Salticidae; genus Maratus; species Maratus michaelseni. The sequence goes on from OZ007594.1 coordinate 327,618,935, forward strand.
AAGGCACTCATATAATAAAAATGGCTGTGGTGGATAATAGTCTCTCTCAGAAAGAACATTTATTTCTTCTCATCAATTTCAGTGAAGTATGATCAACATAAAACCCAGAGTTCCTAATTTGGTAGGCAATTTATCGCATCCACAAAAGTTGGATAATGCCTTCTTGTGGATAATTTTAAAATACAAAACTATGCAGCCATTATACTCTGAATTATTGATTTATACCCTCATTTATCAATTTCAGATATCCCTTTTCTCATTTAGAGTGGGCAGGGTCGCAGAGTTAGGGTGGGTAGGGGTGTAGAGTTGGTAAAAATTACCGGGGCTCGAGTCCTTTAACGGGCTCCGCTCGGTTCCTGCTTTATAATATATATTATAAAGCAAAAAACATGTCCGTGAGTAACACTGGCTCCATATCAACGATGGCAACGGCCTGAATAATACATTTCGCTTTTACTGCAATTGCAATTTCTAAACATCGCATAATTTCAATTGTTACACCGTCGAATAGAAGAGCTAATATATTGTGGCTATCGTAAAACTTTTCTATATCAATCAAATCGTCTGTAATTAAATCACAATCTATTCGTTGTTGAGATATCCGCGGATATATTAGTAGTTATATCCGCGGATATAACTATCGCGGAAATCGTGAAAAACGATCATAGCTGATGCGACATTTCTTGGGGGCATACACCCAAACCTAATAAGGGTCTATTTGTGTCAAGGTCTAACTGAATATGAAGTTTGGCAAAATTTCTTGCATTAATAGTTCTTGAGCTATAGTTATCGTGAAAATCGTGAAAAATGCAGCACATGTTAGGTGCTTTTCACCAAAATCTAAACTCTCAGCAACAATTTATGTCAAGGTCTAACTGAATATGAAGTTTGATTAAATTCCGTGCAGTTCTTGAGATACAGCACCTACAAAATTTCTGTTACATGGTACATACAGACAGACTCACGGAGAGACATTTTTCTAAAAAACAGTCAAATCGTATTCAGGACCTTCTAAAACGTATAAATCCGTCGAAAAGTGGAAGTCAAAATTTTTCACGTATCCAATATTTTATTCTTGTAAAGATTAACAGAAAGTAAAAAAATAGAAGTTCACCATTAAAATGGGCGAACATTCTTCACCAGCGCACTTTTTGGGGAATATGGTTTTGCTAAATTGATTGAGAATATTGACTACAGCTCTCAGGTCTCCGTACATGACCGATCTCCCACAAAACCGGACAACATTTTTGAATTGATAATAAAATAGTTCAGTCAACTTATAGGCGCTGAATCTGTGGTTCTTTCTACAGCAAATACATTGGATATACAATAATTTAGTGTTGTCGGAAATATTAAGAACACATTCTCCATACTTTAGAAAAACTTAAAGTTGTATACATTTTCAGGTTTTATGGTTCCGTACTTCAAAAGGAAAAAAAACTGAACCCTAAAGTCTTGCTTTGGAAATCCCGATCATGGAAAATCACGTAATAAATAGACATAGAACAATTAATGATATTGGGATTTTTTCCTTTCCTATAAGACCTCCTTTCGTGCCAAATGTTAAGGTTCTAAGTCAACCGGAAATGCCGTAAAAGTTTTGAGAGTAAAACCTTGAGAGGGTACTTATGGTTGGCCTTGAACCTTTAAATTTGGCACGAAGGAAGGTCTTATAGCACATGTAAAGTAAAAAATTCCAAAAGTCATTAATTTATAACATACTATGCCGCTTGATTACGTGACAAACTAATGAATTCCCATCGGAACAAACGCCAAATTCACTCATTGTAAAGGAATTTTTTGTAACGGTAATATAACACAACAGTTGGGAACCCTCAGGGTGCGAATCCTGCTCGCACTTCTCCTGAATTTTATTAAATATTATTCAGACTCAATTGTCAAAAAGTTGGAAATTGTTTGTTAAACGTGACAAATGAGGTGCGTCGCACTATAACTTGTTTTACAGTGTAAAAAAAAAAAAAAAAAAAAATCCTCTATATTATTTCAGGGATATGAATTATATCGTCTGTTATGAGCGAAATGAGCAAGCCTTTTTGTTTCCCTTATTATGCGACGTTTACAGATGCGAATTTTTTTTCGACACTAGATTCACCATGCAGATCTTGCTTTGCGAATGATTACCTCCTCCATGGTTTAATATTTCTATGACTCACGATGAACGAATTGTGCTTATTAGTTACTTTAATGGATTGAGATATTCGGCTGTTAACCTAATTTCCACTGAAGTTATCTCAGACTTTATACATTTTTTAAGGTAACTCATCTCTCAAGCAAACAATTTTTTTGAATGATCTTTCTATGCAAGTTTATTCGAAAAAATTATTTTGAATAAAAATGACCACTTGCCATATCAAAAAAGAAGTGGCTATCCCGTATTTGTTTTCCCGAGTCACGTGACTTGCGCATATCTTTTTAAGTTTTAATTCGATTTCCATAAAATTTGAAATGACTCGACAAATTTCTGCAACGATTATACATACTAAATTTGAAACCATTCGATTGGGTAGTTTTTTGCGATGTTATATGCGGATGGACGGACCAGACGACGACTATAGATGCTACGTATTAAAAATTACGAACGCACCTAAAAAGGTCTGTCATCGCTTTAATCACAAGATAAGTGAATGCATGGCAAAAATGAATGCCGAAATTAATATCAGAAATATCAGGTTATTTCTCAAATACTAAAGGAAGCTATTTGAAAAATAAAAGATTGATTTATATTTCTCTCCTGCTGAAGTACGAGACATTTTAATAACATGATCTTGAACAGATTAATCTTTCAAAACGAAGACGTTTGTTGCATCACTAAATCCTTCTTAATATATTAAGAAGGCGTGTTAACATTGTTTACGTAATTATCGAGATTCCGAAAACATTTGTTTCCTGCTCTAATTCTTTTAGCGTATCGGAATAAAATTTTTACAAGTCAAGCGAGACGAACCTCGCTGAGCAGGTGACATGCTATGAAAGCTTTTCACTGAGTACCAAATCTTGTACGTGACTTTTTGACAGAATATAGGTGAGAATCTCAAAATAATGTCACATTAGCAAGGGTATCTATAATAAAAGGGATGGGAATTCATAATAGAAGCTGCATCATTGAAAGTTTAAGAATTTTATAAATAGGGAAATCACGCAGCTATAAAAAGAAAAGGGGGGAAAGGGTAAGAGGTTGGGTATCATGAAAATCGATGGTACAATTCTCTAGAAAGTTAGAGATAATGATAATTGTCTCTAAGAATTACATATGTGTATTGGGACTTCTGTAAATATTTAAAAGAAGGTACGAAGAAGAAGATTAAAAAGGAATTTAATAAAGAGAATTTTTAATTTAAGTCAAAATGACAAACACATGAGTAACAAAATACAATTCCGAGTATCTTATTAAGCAGCGCATCTTTTAACCAATTCAACTTAACTCGATATTAATTTTATGTTTTCAACATAAAAAGGAAAATTGTCTTTTCATAGACAGCTTTAGCGCCAAAGTGCTTTATCTTAGGATTAATCATATCTTAGCGTTAATATGATTTTTATTCTGCTTTTAACTTTCTCTGGGCAATCAACTGCCAATTGTTGTGTTAACTCTGCCGTTAGTTAAACGCGTTTTTCTTTTTTTAGTGCCTGGAAGCTACGAAATTTCATAAAATTAAAAGTATCATAACTCAGTGAACTCTGGCCGTAGAAGAGTATAACTTTAACTGTTATGTGTACTCGTTAGAGCATGGATATATTTTTTCTAAATATAATTTACAGGACGCAGTGGCTGTATAATTTTTTTTTTAAATGACACTTTTTGAAAAATAAATACAGGACTGTTTTAGCAACATAATCTTTATCCCTACCTTATTTTGATCATTTTTGTAACTTACATTGCCTATGTATCTCCAACAAGAAAATGATTAATGTGCATTTCAATCTTTTTGCGACGCTTTGCATTGAAAGGCATAATCCAACACACATAGATGCATGTGTATGAAGGCAATTACCAAGGATACGGAGAATAAAATACCAAAATTGACATCTTTTCAGCACAAATAAGATACCAGTAGTGTTCACTTTAAGAAAATTTTTTTGCTTATTTTTACTGTACCGTTCTTTGTTTTAATGACTGCGAATACAGTGAGTATTTGGCATCTCAATTAACTCTTTTTCGGAAAAGATAAAATGCGCCAATAGTGGACATCTCTCTGTTCTAGTAGCTGACGCGTTTAAATTATTGCAGAAAACGTCAAATAAAAGACGAAGCGGCTGGAAAATATATGTCTTGTTAATAAAAAGGTATTTCTTGTTATGTTAAGGAGTTAATACAATTAAAAAAAAACTTGTATCCAAAGCTGAAAAAAAAGAAGTCTCTAAAAAGTTTAACATTTTTGTCTTGCGGCCCAATTCAATAACAGCGTTTAAATCGCAACATTACATTGCAATTAAGTCTAAACGAGTAAATAGAATTTTAATCACAACATTATATAATAATCTTAAAAAGGCCTAGCCTATAGTCACAGCACCTAAATGTTAAACCGATGCGCTAACTCAAAAAATGGCGTCTGTCGTAATAGGCGAATTTTCTCAGCTTTCGAACGGTCTCTTGATATTGGTTACCACTACTTTAGAATAGTGATCTTCGCCTTATTTTTCTGCGATTAAATAAGGCGAAGATTACAATTCGGAAATAGTAAACTAAAGTAAACGGTTTTGTCCTCTTAAAACGACAATTTTAGGATTTATTAAAAATACTATCTCTTCATGAAATTTTAAATATATCAAATGAAAGCCCTATTCTGACAGTTAGATGCCATTTCAAAAGCTTTCCATCACTGATACAGTTCTTGTTGGTGTTAAATTCTGAGCTATTTGAGACTAAATTGTCGAATCCCTTCGCAAAAATGCATTAAACTATTGTGCACGGGTCTATTATCCACAAAATAGGTTCTCCCAATCCAGTTCATTCCTCAACTGTCGCAACGCAACATCGCATCTTGTCACCAGGATTCCAGCTTTTGGCAGCGCTTTTCACACCTGATCATGATGATATGCCACGGTATCCAATAGTGGACACCCGTAAGAAATTTAAGTTGATGCATGGTTAAAAAATTAAACATAAATTTTGCAAACACCCATTTTATTCATATTAAAGCCAAAAGTACAAAAAAATTACTTAAACGTATGAAGAAACAAAAATTGGCTTACCTTACTCCTAACTGCAATAAATCGCGATAAGTTGATTGAACGGTCGCATCGTTTGAGTTGAAATCACCTCGTTCCAAAACTCATGGCTTTAGTTAGAGTAGTTAACACTAGAGGGTTATATCAACAATTCTTATGACACTGATCTAATACACAGTACTTCCCGTAACGTCCTCACATTTTGCACATTTTCGTTGCTTTAGAGCTGTGACTAGAAATCACGTGCTTAGCTTGGAGTGAGACACCCTCTATTCATGATTGCATAAGACAATTGTGACCCTGGTTTCCTATGCAAAAAATGTGTATTTCACTGTGTTATCTATCACCTCTTACAGTTTTGTACACGACCTTTAGGCACACCCTGAATTTACATAAATTCATAAAGGTCTGCTGGGCGCAAGAAAAGAGGTTGGAAGTGCGCCCATGATGTGCACGTGCTTGGTGGCTCCTCATGTACACAATTTCAATTAATTTGCAATCTCTTCATCTGTATGTATATATGACGTGTATTCGAGAAAAGAGGGAAAGAACAGAGACAAATACAGGGTGTCGAAAAGTCTTTCCCTGATTACAAAATTGATTCATATTCTCTATATGTAAGATAGGCATGTGAAACTGGTGCCAAAATATTGTAAAACTAACCAAGTTTTTTTGCTGCAGGTTTCCGTAACGTGACTGTAGTGTAGCAGTGTCTGTGTTCAGAAAACCGGTATTGCTCACGAAAGCAGTAAAAAGCTCAGTGTGTTCTCTGGTATCACGGTCGGGTGGTTCGTGGCTATATTATCAAGTTAGCCACGCTATCTTGGATAAGATAGCCAAGATATCTGGGATAAGATAGCTATGAACCTCCAAACCGTGATACCACAAAGATCTCGTGATACCAGAGGACACAATGAACTTTTTCCTGATTTGAGAACATTTCCTGTTTAATGGATACTGACACTGCTACAGCCACGTTACGAAAACCTGCAACAAAACAATTTGGTTAGTTTTACAATATTTTGGTACCGGTTTCCGATGTCTATCGTATATATAGCGGATATGAATAAATTTTATAATAAGGGAAAGACTTTTTGGACGCCCTGTATATTTCAATTGATTTGAATTAATCTTTATTTCTTTTCCATAAGCAAAAAAAATCCACAGTAGTTTAAAATTCCCTTAGGAAAAACATGATTACTTAAATATCCTGATGAACACACTAAACTTCTCATATTGCTAATTTTTTATTCCATATAGAAGAAGAATCATAAATTTATGATAACTTTATTGATTCACATAGAGGGAATCTAATAGCAACATCATTTTTATCAGGGTGTGGTACACCTTTCGGGGTTTTTTTTTCGTACTATTACCTAAAATGAAATCAATTTATTGGCATCGAGATATTGGACCAAACCTGGACCGACCCCACATTTTAATTACCTTGTATTTTTTTTTATTAAAGTTTTTGCTTATTTAAGATATTAGTGAATAGATTTAAGCTATATATATTGAGCAAGTGCTGCAGCAATCTTTCTTCAATCTTTCCTTCAATATTATAATTCAAGCTTTTCTCAGTACAGGATTGGACCATCTTTATGGGTGAGCCAACGAAACTTGGACTCAGCCTCCAGCCACATTAGGGGGGCTCTAACAAATAGAATCCGCATTATTATTTCTTTCTTTTCTTTTTTTTCAATTTTAACATTTAAAAATATATAATGAAGAACCATAATCGACAGCATTAGCGAAACATTTTTCGTTATTGTTGTTATTATTAACTATAAGAAATTATTCTGAGCATTGCAAAATTATTTTGAGGAGTATGAAATTATTCTTTAAACATTTATCCCCCAAAATAATGATCTATAACTCTAGGATGTTTATATCCCATAAGAACTATTATAATATTAGGGGGGGTCTATCACACTGAATCCGCCGTTGTCTTGTTTATTTAATTAATCATAATTCTCTAGAATTCAATATCTTAAATCTTCTATTTAATTTTGTGATAATCTTATTGTCTTGTCAGCATTTCGCTACTACTCGTCCTAGAATGAAATTAACACTAGTTATCTGCATGTGTATGAGCATATCATATAAAGTCTCCAAAGCTACCACTTCTACGCTTAAAAACATGTTTTGAACCAGAACAATTATTTAATAAAATGTGCACTAAATTTATTTAATAAGACGTATATATTCCATTTATTAAATAAAATTTCCGGTTCAAATAAGTTTATTTGGCTTTAAACAAGCGTAGAAGTTGGCAGCCAAGGATCTGAAAATGTTAAAATTTGAATTAGGTTCAGAGATATTACTTTTTTTTTTTTTTTTTTTCTAAAATACTCCATTTTTATGGTAAATAGAAAAAAAAAGGGGGAAACAATACGGATTTTTTTTTTTTAACGTTGTCTTCTCTTTATCTGTACGTCACCCACCTTGAGGACCCGCTTGTGGCATATGGTCGGGACAAGCCCTGAGCTCAAGCACTGCAAAAAATAATTGTTGATTTTACAGTATAAAACTGGCATATGCGCGGTAGCGTATTACTGCTTGCACGGCAGCGTATTACTGCTTTTTTTAATGTTTAATACTGTTAATTTTACGGTATAATACTGGCAGCTGGGATGCCAGTTTTATACTGTAAAATCAACAATTATTTTTTGCAGTGAGGCAATCTTTATCTGTACGTGTATATTGCGTGTGTACAAGAAAAGATGGGAATAACAGACAAAAATATATATTTCATTTGATTTGAATTAAACTTTATGCCCTTCCATCAGCAAAAAAATGCACAGTGGTTTGAAATTCACTAGGAAAAACATGATTACTTAAATATCTCGGTGAGCACGCTTAACTTCTCATATTGCTATTTCTTTTTTTTTTTTTTTCTCTATGGAAAGAGAATCATAAATTTATGATAACTTTATTAATTCACATAGAGAGAATCTAATAGCACCATCATTTTATCAGGGCGTGGTACACCTTTCATTTTTTTTTTTTCATACTATTACCTAAAATGATATCAATTTATTGGCATCTAGGCAACTGGAAACCAAAGCTGGACCGACCCCACATTTCAATTACCCTGTTTTTATTAATGTGCATATTTAAGGAACTAGTTGCCGAAACGTCAGTTGAGGCTCACTGTGGCGACCCGAAAAGTTTTTGGTTTCCGCCTGTTTGTCTGTCTGTCTGTTCCGCGATAACTGCCGTAAAAAATATTCGATTAGGTTGATTTTTGGTGGGTATGTTGGAGAGGTACTCGGAATTAGCTTTATAGTTTTTGGTTACATTTGGTTCATTCGTTCGAAAAATATAGAACATTTCTTTTTAGGTCATAATGCTTTCCTATATGGGAATACAGACCATTTTCAAATTTCATTTTTAACTGAAATGAAATTCGCATATTTGAATAATGGATTTTAACGTAAAATTACGGATACTAAATTTTCGATATGGAGGTCTTAAATATATGCAATAGCTTTGAAAATTTGCCGATATATCTATTAGAATTTAGAAATTAATTATTTAAATTATTGGAAAATTTTTTGCAATTGTTCGGAAAATATAAAACATTTTATTTTCCTATTTTTTACAAATTTTAAAATGCATTTATTTTTCTTTCCTCTTTATTTTATTAGTCGCTTAGCAACCACATTTCAAAGAATATCGAAATAAGAAATGCATTTTTTTATCATTACAAAAATAAGAAGGTCATAAGAATTTCAGAATATCATTTCATAAATCATATTTAATTTAACACTTCTAATTTCTGAAACTTCCAAAGTATTTTATATGCCTATAAATATGTATGTAATATAAAAAAAAAAAAAATTAAGTTTCGGATTGTAAGATGCTAAATTATATGAAAAGTGAGATTTTAAAAAAATGACTTTCAGAGCTGACGTTGAGGCTCCTGATCTGCAGATTTACTAGTGAATAGATATAAGTGACATCTATTGGACAAGTGCTGCAAAAAACTAATTCTCCAACTGGAAATTCTTTCCTTCTATATGTAATTCTTTTCTATACTTTATTGGGCAGGGCAATGAAGTTTGGACCCAACCTGCGACTTTAGGGGGCCCTCGGATAAGTAGAATCTGCATTATTATTCATTTCCCTTTTTTTCCCGATTTAAGCATTTAAAAATACAGTCGAATCCAGTTAAGACGCGTTCCAAGGGACTGAACAAATGTTGCGTATTAAACGTAATTTGCATAAGGTTGCAGGAACTGTGCTTGTTTACACATCTAATCGTCTAAATAAACTTTAGTTTGAGTTTTCATTTTTTTTGTTTCATATATGTTTATGGTCGAAAATTGTCTTTCATGCAAATTTAGATTACAATTTAACTGTATTCGAGTTTAATTCATTGTTTGTATTTATAGAGCCAACTGGAATAATAACTGAAAATAAATATGAATTCAAATATGGCTTTATTGTCGATTAATGTCAAATATGGCTTTACTGTCCAACCAATTCCTGCTAGTCTAATTTTTTTAACACAAACCAAAAATAATAAAAAACTTTGTAGCACAACTCAGTTATTAAAATCATATTTAGTATTTGTGATAATGAGTACCCTTATATCCAGTCCTGAATTTTCAATATAATTTTAAAAATGTATTTATTAATCTTTGTATAAAAAAATATTTTTAGCATGGCGATGGCAACACTGGAGTAGAGAGAAGGAAATCTCATCTTGGTCTATGAATTCGCGTCTTAAGCGATATTTTTTGCTTCAAGGGATCGAAACTATCGCGTAATTAAGCGAGATCGCGTAATAACCGTGTATTAAACGTGATATTTTCACATTAGTCTAATGATTATGTTCAAGGGACCGGAAAAAATCCGTGAATTAAGCGGGATCTCTTATTAACCGTGAACGTCTTAACCAGGACCGACTGTATACAATAATTTTAAAGGGAAATATAATGGGTAATATATTAACAAAACATTTTCGTTGTTATTGTTATTATTAACTACTAGATGGAACCCGTCAAAACTTGACGAAAAAAAAATACTATAACAATATCAGTAAAATAATCTTCTTTATCATTTAAGAAGGGTTGCGTATGAAACAGTCTTTCAAATATTATAAATGTTTTTTTTCCAGTCAAATACAGTACTATTTCCGATGCAAACTCCAAACAAACAATCCGTAAACAACTGTGACATTATCGACTTATTCCCCATTGCAAAAAAAAAAAAAAAAAAAAAAAAAAATTCATGGACCTATGAAGAATCATACAAATAGTATATTCCTACGTTCATTTCATATTCAGTAAATAAAAGAACATAGTATATAAAGCACACATCTTTCTCTCCCCTCCCTTCCCCCTGTGATAATGCAACCGAATGAGCTCCTATGCGCATGAGCATTGCATCTGCCCAACAGCACCATCGAAATTCGATGTTAAAAAAGTTTTAAAATGTTTAAATTAAAAGTTTTAAAATGTCCTCTTTAATCATTGTTCTTTACAAATCCATATCCTCTAAAACGCGTCCATTATTTTAAGCTAAGTTTTCAAGTGTAATTTGTTTGTATGGTTTCTTCGGTTCCTTTACATAATCAGGACAATTATTCCTTTTCCATCATAGTCGGGGATATTTTCCCTCTTATACAATTGGCAAATGGATCTAAAAAAAAAAAATGCAATTTCTAGCATATTCTGATATTTGCTGGAACATATACATCAACGAATTCAGCATATCAATTTTATGTTCAACATAAACTAAAATTAGTTTTATTTTTTATTTTTATTTTTTTGACAGATTTTCGTTTAGCGCCAAAATTCTCTATCTTATGGATAATCTGATCTTGTGATTTATCACTGTTTTTATTATTATTATTATTATTATTATTCACTTTTTATGATGGTTAGGGAAATCTATTTTCAATTGTGGTAACTTTCCCAGGGGCTATTTTACATTATTGATCAAACTGGTGGTCACTGATAAGATAGAATTATGCGTGAAAATTATTTAAAAAGTCGTTAAATTAAGTGACAGTTTTCAAATAAATTTCATTCGAAAGCTAATTTTTTTCTAATTGATGATGTAAGAATTGAAATTGTAAAATGTAGTCAAATGTAGTAAAAAATAGAAATTTGTAGTACTTAGAAGTGATGTAAGCGCGATGAAAGCTAAAGCGATAGCGTCGTTTGTTGTCACAACCGTTGTACATTTCTAAAAAATTGCCACTGTATTTTGGCTGGCGACCAAAAGTAGAAAACCATTTTTTGACATCGAAAGAGGAATTCACAGAGAAAGAAATAGGACTTTGCGCTAATAAGTAACTGTTAAATGATTTATAATAAATATACCAAAATAATTCTTATGAAATATTAGTCTTACATTGTCTATTCTACCTAAAAATACAATCATTATTTCAAGTTTTTTTTTCTACCATAACATTATATTTAATAATTTTAAATTTCCTGAAATCCTTTACTTCTGTGATTTTTTTAAATTAAAAAATGAAGTTTTCTAATCTATAATTTAAAAAAAGTAATTGGTAACATGTAATCAAGGTATGCAATCAAGATGAAGCAACCAATAAAGGCTCCAGTTCTAATCTTTAAAATAAAAAATTGAAAAATCAGTTAAAAATACGTCATTTTGACACTATCATATAAATTTTTCTTTTTACTTTTATCAATGTTAAAATGCATTTCAAGCTAAGCATAACACCATTTTCACCAGCGCAAACTTTACATATTTTCCTTTGTATACGTTACTAATGCTTAAACACCATGTTAACAAATAAAAATATATTTTGTATTTAATGGTAATGAAAAAATGGCATCAACAAAGTTATAAGGCATAATGATAAAATAAACCCAATGGACAATATTCCCGTGACGTCACAATAAATATGAATTTTTATTCGCTTATAAAACACGCGGATTAATATTTTTACAGAAATTTAACTTGCAAATTAAAAAATAACTAAAAGCCACGTGCTTTTAATATTTATTATTCCTGTTTTATCCTCGGAACCACAGAGCTTAGAGAATAAACTCTGTATCTCCAACAGTGGGCGTTAACGGATTATGACGTCATTAGCAGATGTAAAAGTTTAATTGAAAATCATGGCTAATTAATTAACTTTTCGAACAAACGAATGCACGATAACAAATCTGTGACCAAATATCTTTCATTTAAAAAAAGAATGATGTAATTTGATGCAGTAGTTTGTTCTCACGGATTGTCGAAAGAAAAAGCTTAGCGTTTTAAATATATAGATAAGAAATTATTCTGAAAATAACGAAATTATTTACAGAAATAACAAATTATTCCTTAAATATTTATTCGCCAAATTATGCTCTAAACCCCTACGATTGTTTATATTCCGTAAAAATTATTATTATATTAGGGAGATCTCTATCACGGTGAATCTCCCGTTGTCTTATTTGATAATTATAACTCTATAGAATTCAATATCTTAAAAATTCTATCTAAATTTGTAACTATTGCCTTAATAACACTAGTCTACAAATTAAAAAAAAAAAATCCGAAACTTAAATCGTAATAATTGAATTTTATGCTTTTGTTAACGCTGAATCTGGAAACGAAGTCAGTTTTCCTCCATCACGCATCACGTTTTTATATTATACGAGTTTGAACTCAGGGAGCCGTCCCCATGTTGAAATTGTAACAAACTTTGATAATTTCAATACGAACACCCGATTTTATATCACATTTGAATTATTCGGTAAATTTTACCGTAGGATACCAAATGGAAAATCATTCTGTAGAGTAGTTTAGGAATTATGCAGATGTAAAGTTTGGAATTCCCAATGTTAAATTCTTTAATAATTGCAAAAGAAACTGCAATGTTGGTAGTTTTTTAAGTATAACTCAAAAACTACGGAATGAGCTGTAATATTGGATTCGTATGTTTGAAGTATCTATAAATCAACTTCTGTTAAAAAATTCGTAGGTTATGATACAGATTGTTTTTAATATTAATTTCATAAGTTATATCCTTAAAGTTGTGTAACTGGAAAACGTGACGTGATAGAGCGTTTTTAGGTGCGTTCGTAATTATATAAATACGTAGCACCTATAGTCGTCGTTTGGTCCGTCCGTCTGTCCGTCCGTCTGTCTGTCTGTCCGTCCGTCTGTCTGTCCGTCCGCATATAACAACGCAAAAACTACCCAACCAAATGGTTTGCAATTTAAAATATATTATCTTTGCAGAATTTTGTCGAGACATTTCAAATTTTATTAAAATCGAATCAAAACTTTAGGAGATATTAATAAAAATATTTATTAAGAAATTTGATTTTTTTTTTTAAATCGGTGCTTTTTTGTTAGAGGAGCTTCCGATGGATGTTAAATCGTCAAGCGACCGAGATACTTATTTTATTACAGAAATTAATCTGCAGACGATATAATTCATTTCACAGAATTAAAAATCATCAAGATCTGAATATTTATATAACTAGCTGATACATATATATCTGAATATTTATATAACTAGTTAAGATATTTGTATGAACAGTGTCATAAAATATATACTTAACTAGCTGTTTAGCCCGTTCTACGCATGGGATATCATGAATTTAATTCTAAAACGTGCGTACGAACGCACCTCGTTTGTAACGTTTGACGTACAATTTCCAACTTGTTTATTATATTTTCTGTTTTAGCATTAAAAATTTTTTATAAAACAGCCTGTGACTTATCAGTTCTGAAAATCATGTATAATAGTGTAATTAGTTTGAACGATGAATTATTCTTATAAATATTTTATTATTTATTGATAACAGTAATTTTTCAAATCTTATGAAAATGACCACCTGAGACATTTATATATAGAACAATAGTTTTTTGCCACTATTTTAAGCGACAAAGTTGTTTCTAATTGCTGTCAATCACACCGCAAAAAAGATGGAAAATTTCTTATTCAACACTGTTGCTTTAATTAAAGAATGTTACATGCAGTGCATTGATTAAAAAAAAAAAAAAAAATTATGTAAATATGTATGTTATAAGATAGATGTAAGTTGTAAATATGTAAGCTCGTTTGTAAATATGTATTTCAGCATATATAACTAAGAAAAGATTTAGGTAAAGATGGAGATAATGCATTAAGTATGGTGTATTCAGCATGAAGGTAAAAAAAATATAAATACATCTTAACAACTCATAAATAAAAATTTGCCAATAATGTAGTCTTTTATTATTGTTTTATTTTGTTCAATTATTAACAATATCGTGAGAAAACATCTTCAAGGATATTTTGTTATATTTATCTCCTTTTTTCTCTTCATTTACATTAAAAGATAAGAATTTCAAATATTTCAATTGCTTCACATACATTTTGCCACAAGCTAGAATCTATTATATTAAAGTCTGCCTTGTCTGTTTGTATTTCCCCACTACTTCTCCTAGAATATAACACTTTTTAAAATCAAATAAACGTTTTTTGAACCAAAACATTTATTTAATAAAATGTGGGCTGAATTTATGTAATGAAATGCGTGTATATATTTTATATTTATTAAATAAAATTTCTGGTCCACTATGTTTATTTGTTTTAAACAAGGGTAGAAGTGGCAGCCATGGGTCACAGGATTTTAAAAATTGAATTAGTTTACAAGATATTATTATTATTATTATTATTATATAGATTACTTCATTTTTGTGGATAAAAGAGGAAAAAGGTAAACGATAGGGATTATTAGATTTTTTTTTTCTTTTTGCACCATTTTCTAATTAAAGATGAAATTATTTTCAATTTAAAAAGATGAGAGGGGGGGGGGGGTCTCCATTAAATTCAATTTTCCAAGAAAATTCAAAGAAATAAAAACATTTTCACATATTTCAAGCTTTATGAATCAATTTAGTCTGCAGAAGTAAAAATAGTCTGTCGACATAACATTTAGAAATCATTACATCGTAGATTTTTTTTCAGCTTTACAGACAACTAAGGAGGAAGAACTGAAACTCTTGCATTTGGGTGGACAATTATTGACCGCTATTCACAAGAATTGAATTTAAAGAAAAAGCATTTACTATTTTCAATTAATTATTTTTGAAAGACGGCAGTTAAAACGTTTCACAAAGGAGGTAAAAGTAAAATGGTTTATCGGGTATTTTTTTTTTTCTTGTAAAACATTTATTCAAGAAGCCAAACATTCAAAAAGCTTTTTTCCCTTTTTGTATGTTTGTCAAAGTGACGTCATTTAGCTCGGGAACGAGGCTAACGAAAAAGAAAGGCTGCCGCGGTGCTTTACGCCTATCATTTTTTACAGACCGCCGGAGTCACGTGATGCTCGAATAAACCAATACAGGTGTACGAAAAGAGCATCACGTCACTCTAACGGTCTGTAAAAAAAAAAAAGATAAGTGGAATGCACCGCGGTAGCTTGTCTTTTTCGTTAGCCTCGGCTCGGGAATTAGAAATCAAATCTCAAAAGAACAATATACGTAAGTTTTGCATCAAAACTCGTGTAATCTGCAAAATGTATATACACTGTTAAACATTTGTAGCAAACTGTCCGGTCATTCGACCGCTTTCATAGAAAACGGTTACATAACCGTTATTTAACTCTATTCTGGCAATAATAGGGTCAGCATTGAGTTAAATTACGGTTATATAACCGTTTTCTATAAAAACGGTCGAATGATTGGACAGTTTGCTGCAAATTTTTAACAATGTATTTTTCACAATTTTAGGGGCAATTTTTTAACACTTGTAAAATAAATTCGTTTTCAAGCTTTTAGACCAATATAGTATCTTTTGTCCTCTGCAAGTTTTGAATTGCTCGCGAATTTTTTAGTGTTTTTTCGCTTTTTCGGCAAATTTTTGACCTATTTTTTTCGAAACGGAAAGAACTAACTCTGTTAAATTTTGCTTTCCTGCGATTAAATTAAAGTTGGGAGAATACAAAATCGTCGTAACGTGAACTACGATGCTCAAAATATTAAACTAATTTGGGTCGAAATAAAAAATTACAAAAATTCAAAGTAAGTTTGATTCGAGACCAGATCAGGCGTAGCCTGCACGGGTGTACGCTGTTGACAGCAGTTGGACCCCACTACCAGGTTCATTTAATTCGAGGTTCACTGGGGAAAAAAAAAGACCAAGTAAATGATGTAAGCTCCGCTAGATCATTTCATTGAAATTAATATTTTTTGAAAAAAATATAATAAACAGCACCACAACAACTGTATTTGGCGCCTGGGGAAGGGGGGGGGGCACCGCCTGCACCACCCTTGGTACGGCCCTGATAATAAATAAAAGACATTTGAAATAAGTTTAAACGGCACTTTTAAGAAGTAACTAATCATTTAAGGTAATGTGCGCCAGGAAAATTGTATGGAAAATTGCACCTTCGAAAGCAACGGTTTTGCTTAACAACGGTATTTCTGGAACGGATTACCATCGTTTACCAAGGTACAGCTGTATATTAACTTTAAAACAACTCATTCAAAAAGGCTTACATTTTGAAAAAAAGTCATAACCATTGCATCTCAAAAATGCGAAGATACTGTAGAAGATTAAGTGCTGTCAATAAAAAAATAATAAGTAAGAGAGAGGAACATATTTAATTACTAAATGAAGAAAATATTAATTATTTTTTATAATCTTAGTGATGTGTAGTTGCATTCCATTGTAAATAACTCCAGCGACAAAGCTTGGAGAAGCAGGATATTTATGACTTGATTAAATTATAATTAAAGGTTACAACAAATTAAATGAAATATATATATGCGGGGAAGCAGAACTCCCGCTTTGATACATACAACTATATTTTCTAAAGTCTACAGACGGAATGAGAAGAAAAGAAAAATACATGCAGATACTAACCGCAGACAAACGGAAAATACAGCTGACTCATTAAAATTGTCCGCAGCTGTAAGATAGTGATAGTTCAAACTTTCTTTTAATGAATGTTCGTATCAGGGTTTGCACTGCACAACACAATTTTTGCTACTAAATTCATTACTTCAAAGAAAAAGAGCTGAGCTATCTATACTGATCTGACATCTGATTAAGTAAAAAAAAAAAATGAAGAAATATAAAATGAAAATTAAAGTAATTATTTCATTTCCATTTTGGGTCCATCCAAGACAAGTCTTAATTGACTGTATCATATTTTAGAAATTGATGTTCAGAAAGTTGGGGGAGGGGCACGTGCTCCCTCGTCCCCCCCCCCCCCCCCCCCGAGGCTACGCCTATGGTTCTCAAATGACCAGCTCAACAACGCGAAACTGACACATTTTCAGACTCATTTTTAAACGTAAAGGCATAAAATTGGCAGGTGTGACTATTGAAACGATTTGGAATCGAAATGAGTTTTCCATTTTTCGATAAATAAATTACTTATCGAGTTATAAGCGATTTGTGTCACGTGACAACGGGATTTTCCCCCATTTTCGTAGTGTCGCGTCGAGAGTAGTTTTTCCATTAAATTACAACTCATATATTATTTCAAATTACATTATGGAATATTTCTAAAAGATTTAACTATGTGGAGCAATAATTCAATTAGGGCAATTCTATTAGGGCAATAATTCCTGTTATTGTAATGAACCTTTTAGAGGAATTGATGTTTAATTTTTTAAAGCATAGTAACAGAGTGAACATATATTTGTTTTATACCCAAATTGGTAATATATTTGGACAAATATTTGTTTTCTATAATATTTGCCACCAATTCAAACAAATCCTCTATACTAAAAAGCTATGCGTTGCTGACGACTGGAATTTTTATATAATCGTTGCCACAGATTAATCTCGGAAAATGAAACATTTGAAGTTGCTGAATCCTCTTTAATAAAAAGCTATGCGTTGCTGACGACTGAGATTTTCGATAATCATTGCCACAGATTAATCTCGGAAAATGAAACATTTGAAGTTGCTGAAAAAATTAATAGCTCGAAAAGTATTTGTCAGAAAATTGTTAGACTAACTTCATTAGAAAGGTAAAAAATTGTATTTTTCTTGATATAAATTCCAAATCTAATGATTATGCCGTTTTTCAAATATTGAATTTAAAAATTACCAAATTTCACAATGGAGCACCATAGCGTAAAAAGATAATGATAACGGCCATGTGTCCTGACGTATACTGGCTATAGCACGAGTCACAAATTATAGTAGCCTTAGTATTCTGTTAAAATGTAAAAGTGAATTATGATGCCACGAGTGTATGATTTTTATTTAATTTTTATATAATCATCTTAGAAACAAGGTTTTGGAATTTTTTTTCAAATGGGACTAATAAATTGGCGAATACTGTATATTATTTTGAGTTTAAAAGAGGAAAGGTGGGGGAACGCTTTATATTATTTAGGCTTTGGTTTGAAAGTTTAATATATCAAAACGTCAGATATTAAATCGGCAATAAGTATAACGATTGTCCTTCAGTTCATTTGGATGGATTTTCATTTAAAAATATAAAATCATTCAACATTGATTTTAGGTATTTTTAAGATTATTATCACGGGCCCGGGCAACGCCGGGCATGTCAGCTAGTATATAATAAATTTGAAGAATTAAAAATAATTTTTATGTGAAGAAATATAATAAAGTGGTAACACAGTTGAAATTTTGCTCATGTGCTTGACAAGAATTGGCCATTTTTTCTAAAAAATAAAAAGAAAAGTGTGGAAAACTTTCATTTTTCATAACACGAGATACTAATGTAGGTAATTAAAAAAAAAAAAAAATATATGGAAAAAAAATGAGACAAAATCAATTTCAGTAACTTTGTAACTTTTTTTTTTTGAGAATGAATATATAATCTTATAAGACTCATATAAGATGCCCGAAAATTATTCTAAGCTAACGTATGGCATTAATTACACGTATGAAAAATATTAAACTAATACATTAAACAACAAGCTCGAGAAAATACAATTAATCCGCCTCGAACTGTCTATCAGTCTGTCAGACGAAAAATGCTTGAGCAGCCAAAAATATATATATATATATATATATGTTATTGAGTTAAAACTACAACATATTTTTACCAATGAGTGAGAATGCAGCGATTTTGCCTTTGCATAAGGCCTAAAAAAGTGTGACCTCGAAGTGGCCATTCATCCTGGGGTTGGCAGGTTGGCACAAGGAGGATGGTATGGTTCAGAGTCCTCTACAAGGTGTGTTCCATAAAAACAGAGTAAAATCATAAAAAATAAAGAAATATAGGTAGAGAAAAAGTACTTAATACTTTTACAGAATATCTTCTGTCAGATAGTATGCAATGGTCCCATTGTTAAATGTATTTTTCAAAGAAAGTTTTGAAGCATTTTATGGAAGCTACTTTCCTGACTGCTACATAGATGAAATAACGTGAGTGTCTGAATTGATTTTTTTTCTCCAGAGAATTATCATTTGCTCAAAATAGCTCCAGGAACAATTTAATGAATCGAATTTAAGAATGCACATGTTTTGGGGAATCGACGATTTTTAAATACACTAGATTAATTTTGACACAATTATTCAAATTGATAAAGAAATCATATGAGTTGTAATTTTCCAACTGGACGAAAAATGTCCGGGCCAGGATTCGAACCTGGGATCTCTTGGCTGAAGCTTGGCTTGTAATCAATGCAGACACTCACATTAATTTCAACCTTGTAGAGTTCAGAAAATGCTCGCTATTTGCTTTGAAAAGTAGACTGAGCGATGAAACTACTGCATATCGTCTGAGGTGGTAAGATAAATTCTAAAAGAACAAATTAATTTTTGCTGTACCTATACTTCTTGATTTTTTAATGATTTTATAGTCAGTTTTTATGAAACTTCCTTCGTACACGTTTCATCGTAGAAATAAATATTGCTTTAATAAATTTTCTTATGAGGTAAAAGGTTTAATGTATCGTAAAAATGCATGTGATATGATATATTAAAATATACACAAAAAATAAATAAATAAAAAAACTTCATTGAAGTTTTTTTTTTTTTTTCTGCATCCATTTTTTTTCTTTTCTTTGTGATTTTACTTTAGGTTTTTATAAAACGTCCCTTGTAGCAATAATTTAAAACGAAATTGTTATATATTTTTCGCAAGCAAATTTGTTCACTTCTAATAATAAATAAGCCAGCAACAAATAAGACAATATGAAATATTTCTGTCTTTTAGCTTATATTTTATCATTAGCTAAAACTAAGAATTTCCATTAACGCATTATAAACCCTTTAATTACGTGATTTCCATTAACGCATTATAAACCCTTTAATTACGTGATTTCCATTAACGTGTATAACCTTTTATTATTTAAATTTCAATGACGTGATTAAGAAAATCGTGCAAAGTTAAAATGAATTCATTAACATTATACATATATATTTATAGAAAGATAATAGTCTTATAAAAGAATTAAAATTACCTAAGTTGCATTTCCGTACAGTCGGATCATTACCCAAACAAACACAAATGCCAACATCAAGATAATTATATCGGAGAAAAGTATTAGCTGGATTTTTATTTTTGATCTCGCTGGAAACTTCTTAATTAAAACTTGTGGTGCCACCGGAATTAAGGTTTTTGAAAGATTTAGTTACAGAATAAAGAAAAGATTTGTCCTTGAGAAAACGCCAGAAGTTCATTTAATGAATTTTCTTGCACATGAAATAAATTTAATGTTACACAACACACAGTAGAAAACTTTTCATTTTGTTTTTAGTTCTTTTAATCATTACGTTTTACTTTTAGTTCAGTTTATTATATATAATACAGTCGAACTCGTTTATTACGAGCACGGTTAAAACGAGGACACGGTTAAAATGAGCCATTTGCAAGTTAAGAATGGTTCATCATTTAAACTATATTAAGATTTTTCACGCTTTTTACAGGCTACGAAAGCAGGATCATGGCTAATACGAGCAAAATATCTGTTCATTTCAATGTGATTTTCGGCGAAAAGCAGGATAGAATTGAAAACAATATGCCTTTCTTATCGAATACTGTTCTCTCTAGATAATATTTCTACATTACAACTGTCTGTCAAAATGTAGTAGTTTATTAGTTTTACCAGAGATAATTTCTACCTTCAAGGAGACCCTCCCGCCCAAGAAATCTGAAGTCTTAAAAGCCTGTCCTGAAGTCTTGAAAGAATTACAGAAAGAAGTGACAGATAAGGACGTTTCAAATACAGCTTCTTTTTAAGATTTACAACTGAGCAATGGCAAGGAAGGAGCATAGAAGAAAACCTTTATTTGTTTCTTTCTTTAAATCCGGACTTTGTGCCATATTAACCAGCCCCTTCTTCGTATTAACCAGCCACTGTTAAAATGAAAAGAATATGTCGAACCAATAGCTCGAAAATTGGAGTATCTTATTGTAATGTTAGTCGAGATTTTCTGGGAAAAGGGAAGTGATATAGTTGCATTACTTTACGTAGTTCATGTGCTTTGGAATTACTAGTTCTTTATTTAGAAATTTTGACCCGAGTACTGTGATTTTGTTCTGTGATGAAAAGACCCACCTAAAGAAAAAATGACACTCACAAAGATAGAATTGAATATTTTATGTTGACTTTATGATATTACGTTAATTTTAGCACTGAGATAATTATAGCAATTAATACTAGTAATTAGTTTAATTACGTGTGCATTTTTAAGTATTTTATTATCTTCACGGGTATTACGATTAACGGTTAATATACTGCGATGATTATTATAATCCCCTTGCTTCTCGTATTAACCGAGTTCGAATGTATCACAATTATTTAAATATTGTTACCTTGAAAAATCTTGAAATAATATTTTGTTCTATAACTTTGCTAAGCAATCACTAAATAATTTAGAAGTTTATTGTAAAATAATAATATAATATATTATAATTAAAAAAAATTAAAGCATCGGCAGTGACAGCTACACTTCCGGTGCGATGTTATGATATTCTGCAGCTGATATTTAATGTATGTGAAAAACAAGCAATCTTTTAAATACACTTCATTGGGGTACATCATAGAACTAGGAATTTATTGTTCCTAGTTCTATGGGGTACATACTTACGTGCAGTAATACTTACGTGTACACAGATACACATACGCGCTAAACATAGACATCTATCGCGCTAAATTGTCACCAGAATTGGCTATTCGACAATATACTGTCAAATGTGGCACCAAATGAACGCGAATTTAGAAAACGTTCTCAGTGAAATCTGATTTGGACCAAAACTGAGAACCTTCCTTCTCCAAGTTAAACTGGCGCAATTTAATGATCATAATTTGGCGTAAAATGAGCTGCATGCTTGCAACCAAGGACGAAAATTTAATCTACTGTACTATAAGTTTGCTTATACCGTTTTATGCGAATTTTGTATATTACTTTTAATAAATAGTTTTACATGCAAAAATGTTAACTTCAAAACGATTTTCTTTTTGCGACATCTGTAATGTTTGTGGCAGTTTTTTGGCGTGGACTCCGATTAAATAAAATTAGAACAGAACCAAAATTTAATGAACGTGTGTGTGAGACAGTGTTTGTGCATGAAAAATTAAATTGAAAATAAATTAATGCTTTTTTTTTTCACTATAAGAGCATTTTTTTTTAATTCTGGTACAATTTCCATCGCCCTTCAAAGGATTAATTAATTAAAGGCATGAATTCTAATTTAATTGTGAATTTTTCGCTCTATTTTCATCATGTATATGATACATTACAAGCTTATTCAATAAATATAGTAATTGGAGAAAATCTCATTTAACTTATATTTAAATATTCTTTTATTCGTCATTCTCAATTGTAGTTTCACCAAATAAATACTAAAGACACGAATAATGAAAATATTAAGCCTCCTAAATCAACCATTGACATCATAATGAAAAGAAATATATTATCGTGCATTACAGTGAAATAACGCTAAGCATAAATTCTTTAAAAAGCTTCCTTTCCTCTTTTTTATAAATCATTAAGAAATACATTATCATTCATACGATAAAATTACATATCCTCTAAAAAGATTCTTTTCATCTTCTTTAAGCCCATCAATGAGATAATGAATTCTGTTAGTCAAAAGCATTATGAAAGAAGCGTAAAAGGTTTTTTTTCCCCCATACATTTATAAATGCAAAAGATTGAAATTTCGAAGAACATTCAATCAATCATAATGCAAAAACGTCCGTAAGTAAAGCTGATGTTATAAGGACGGGGGCAACGATTTAAACAATCCATTTTGCTTTTTTGCAAATTTATTGACATCTAAACCTCGCACAATTTTAATTTTTACACAGTCGAGAAGGGGGAGGGAGGAGGGTGTACTTTCAAATCCAATTTGTTTGAAAATCGTATCGCAATTTACTCATTTTTTATGGTTTTTAAAGTAATTTTCAAACATGATTTTTACAAAATGCTGTCGCGTGCAGTTCAATTATGGAAAATTAACCTTTTGAGCTTAAAACAATATGAATAGTTCAATGTTTGCTTCCGGCTGACATTACGCAACGAAATTAACATTTCATCAATAAATAAATAAATAAATATAAATAAAGACTGAAAAAAAATCAGAATAAAAAAATATCTTGTAAATAGTGACATCTTTGGAGATTTCTTCGGTTATTAACTCCTGGAATGAGGCTGATAGGAAATTATCGCTTTTAATAAATTTCAAAACTCTATTTGAATTCATAACTAGTATGTTTAATAAGCATGCATGATTATTTAAAATGATTGTCAAGACATAAAAACTTATATTTTTTAAATTATATATATATATATATATTATATATATATATATTTCTCTATCACTGCGTTTCCTTGTTTAAATTAATCTTTATATGTATACGGTAATTGAACTTCGATAGTAGCAGTAAGAAATTTTATCAGAAAGGAAAAAATATCATAATATTGTATCATGGACATTAATTTAAACATATTTAAGAAAAGCAATGTCAATTATAAAATCAATTATTAAAATCCAATACTGACATCTGTTCCATCCAAAATAATAATAATAATGATCATTAGTCAAACATGTTTTCATGTAGCGTCATCATTAGACACTAAATGAAAGCATATCGAAGTATTCTCAAATTTTTACTCGGAAAAACTTTATCGCCTCGTAGAGATTCTAAAAGTTCTTAAGAATAAATTCTACACGCATTGAAAATTATCTT
The DNA here is from genome assembly GCA_963931845.1 of Maratus michaelseni. Classification (NCBI taxonomy): domain Eukaryota; kingdom Metazoa; phylum Arthropoda; class Arachnida; order Araneae; family Salticidae; genus Maratus; species Maratus michaelseni. Next base: position 327,643,223 of record OZ007594.1, read on the forward strand.
TTAAATTAATATTGTATCAAATAACATGCTATCTTCATCTGACCGAAATAAATACATCTTGTGCTAAAAACGAAAACTTTCTTCCTTCATCCAAATACTTAATATTTTATCTACTATATACATTATATAAAAAGAAAAAGTAATATTTCTTTCTTTACCTTTTTCCGCATGCTAACATTTGATGTGCCCCGATTCAGAAAATATTCCATGAAAAAGTATCGTTCTATTAAATTATACCCATTTACTTGGATGATGAATGCTGAAATGTTGTTAACCGTTACTATGGCAACTAAGAAAGTGAAATGAAAAACTGTGTCATCAGATGGAAACTTCCTAAACTAAAACTGCACCGCGTTTTCTAGATACTATTTTTTTTTTTTCAGCGTTTTAGTTGCTTTTAAATCAAGATTAAATGTTTATGCCTCCAACGGTTAATTTACATGTATTTTTAAATGCGTTTACTTAACTTGATTTTACTGTGGTAGAAAAAATTAAGTAAGCGTCAAGTTAAACTAAATCTTGCAATTTTTTTTTATTATTTTTTTATTTTTTATTTTTTTACTTTCTTCTATCTTTACAAGAAGAAAGTATTGGATTCATGAAAATTTCCGGTTTTCGACGGATTTATACGTTTTAGAAGGTCCTGAACACGATTTGACTATTTTTAGAAAATGTCTGTCTGTGACTGTCTGTCTGTCTGTATGTGACAAAAATTTTGTGGGCGCTCCATCTCAAGAACTAATGCTCGGAATTTAATAAAACTTTATATTCAGTTAGTCCCTGATATAAATTGGTGCTGATTAGTTTTTGGTAAAAATCGCCCAGCAGGTGGCGCTGCTATGCAGCATTTTTCGCGATTTCCGCAATAGCTCTATCTCAAGAACTAATGCTCGGAATTTAATAAAACTTTATATTCAGTTAGTCTCTGATATAAATTGGTGCTGATTAGTTTTTGGTAAAAATCGTCCAGCAGGTGGCGCTGCTATGCAGCATTTTGCAGGATTTACACGATTTTAGCGATAGTCATATCTCAAGAAATAATGCAAGGGATTTAATAAAACTTGAGTTTCAGTTAGACCTTGATATAAATTGGTGCTGATTCTTTTTAGTGTATGCGAAACCTGTGTGAGATAGAAGAAAGTTTTGGGATTGACACATCCGACTAGTTTATTTACAGATTTCTTTAGAATCAATTACTTTAAAGCTTTCAAGCAGTTTTGATTATAATGGAATATTCCGCAGATTTTTGCAGAAAGATGTTCATTATTTAACATCTTTTGAATATTTCAAGTTATGTCACATGGTATTCAATAGAACTTAGAATCATAAAACCTTGCTGTTATTTTAACCACAAACTACTAAAGACAACTACGATAATGATTACTATGACTGAGAACTATGATAATGATTACTATGATTGCAGCAAGTAATCTAGGATTTTAAACAGCTCACAGACGATTTTTTAGGGTTTCGTTCATCTCACGAAACCCTATTGCTCCCGCTCCGTTGTCTGTCTGTCACAGAGCCATTCTCGAAAACTATGTAACTTACAGAGTTAAAACTTTGTGTATAAATCAGAATATCAGCTGTGAAGAGCTGAAAATATTAAAATTTGAAAAATTCGTATTATTTTAATAAATAGAGATAAAAAACCAAAATTCTAACAGCCTTTTCCTATTAAATTGAAACATTTTTCGTTATAGCCGATGCCAAAAATTAAAAATCAACGATGAAAATCTTTCTACAATAATTATTTTTCTATCAGACGATTTCCACGTGAAAAATGAAATAAAAAGTTTCACCAATTGGAAAAAAGATTAATATGAAATAAAATTGATTGACGTCATAGTGGTAATAAAACATAAAACGGAAAGATTTCTCAATAATGCAAGGAGTACGAGTATGTGTATGTGCACAAAACAGATTAATATCACGTCATTAGAGAATTAAAAAGAAAATCTGACGTCATATCGGAAGTTTAACGGATTTTTCAAATGTTTCAGAATAATACAAAGCGTGTATCAATATGAGTAATAGAGAATAGTAAATATATGAGCTTGATAAACATATTGAATCATGATAAAAATCCGATCATGGAAATATTCGCATATTTTAACATTTTGAAAGTGTACAACATGTTTAATGTTGAAATTATTTTTTTTAAATATCGCATTTAGTCCGCATGACAGATATTACAGTGAGAGAATATAATAGCGTTCTTAGACCGCTATCGTAATGGTTTAGATATTCGAAAAAAAGAAAAAATAGACCGGTAAATTTTTACTTTATAAAAAACATGACTTTTTTTTTTTTTCTAAATGAAATTTGTTTGAATTTATTAAAGAAAGGATAAAGTGTTTTGAAAGGAATATTAAACAAAACCCTTTGAGCGATCTTCGATCACACTTACCCCACTTGTTTTTCTTTGTACAATTTACATTTAATTATAAAGCATTGGATGTAATAGTAAATAGTCAGCACATTATACACATTATTTCGCATTTCCAAAGGACTTGTTTTTCTTTCAGCTGACGTACTTTGTAATTAGGACGTATTTTTATTAGTTACGGAGTAAAATATTTTTGAAATTGTAATCCAGCATTTTTTCTGGCCAGTCAGGATAGGAACAGGAACAAATCAGAATTCCATCGGCTGTTTCCAAGGAAGAATAGCAGTCTAGAAAATCCAGACCAAATCGAGTTATTTTTACCCAGTGCGATCTTTTCATGATTACGACCCCAATCTCCGACATCTTGTATAAATAAACTTAGCTAACAGGCAAAATTTGTAAGGCATATGTTAGTTTTTCCTATCACCTCCCTAATGGATAAAAATAAATGAATGTTTTTTTCTCTGTAAATCAAAGCATAGTATATGAAACGCTATTCTAAGCTGGTTATAAGAGTCGAACATACTTTGTGGACTTGAAAATACGAGTTGATTGGTTTTTCTGGAATCTTGCCATGTTATCTAGATATCTTTTTATTCTAATAAAAACATCATTATCTAAGTTTAGGACCATTTATGTATCATATGTTTCATAAAGCATTGAATCGTTTTATGCAGTACAAATACGAATTTCCATGCTTATTTATGGAAATGTTTAATGTATTGTAAAAATCTTAGTAGCATAATAAAAGTAACATTTTATCAATACTGTTTAAGCTAATACTAATATAGAATTGAACATAGTTTGGATAAAATAATTATTTTTTCGTAACAAATGCGATCTATGAAGTTAAATAGATTTTAATGGAGTAATAATTTTGAATTATGAGTGCAACTGGAAGGCACAGTCGCATAAATTAACATACAAGATAAGAAAAACACTATTGTGAAGCGTAATGGTAGGTAACGCGATGACGATCCTAATGCCTGTATTGACAAGGGGGAAGAAACTTCTCATACATGGAATATTTCTGCTTTTGAACGTCTATCTTTTTATGATCTTTCTTTTTTTAAATGTTACATGTTTACGTTTTCAATTTTGTATGAAAAGCGAAAAACGAAGATTTTGAATTCCGATTTGTACGCAGTCAAGATTCTACTGACATATTTTATTATGTTTAGACATACTAAAAAAGTTCTGAAAAGAACTGTTGTTTTAAAAATAATAATATAGGAAGAATAATAATAGAGAATAAATAATAATAGAGAAAGAATAAAATGAAGTTGTTTGAAAAGAAACTTAAACAACGCACCAATGGTCAATTTGAAGAGAATCGTCTGCCTCGAAAAGAAAAGAATAGATATTAAAAACATGGAGCATAAACTGATTTCATATACATAGGTAAATGTCGGAAGCTTTCTTAGCTTTTCTGCTGCCATTACATATTTTGCTGTAACTGTCCTAATCTTGTAAATCTATGCTGCAAGCTCCATTTTATACTTTATTAGATTTAATAAACATAATTTACAATATTTGTGCCGCGCATAATGTGTAAATTCGGTATTAAAAAAGTTACTGCATATACAATAGAAATTTCTATTTATATTTTAAGTATTTAAATAAACCACATAAACTCTCAAAATTTCCAATAAACAAAACTTTATCATCTTCTTAAAAATACTTAAAATTCAAGGAGATATTTTTTATAAACGCACTTCGTCGTCATCTGACATCTACTTCCTTACTTTCTGATGGTGCAAATTGCATTTCGATAATTATAACATTAATTATATGTTAGATAATGAGTAATCAGGCATTTAACCCGGAAGTTGTCGCGCATAGTATGACATACCTAGGGTGCGCGTACGGTTTTTACAATTGCCACCACAATATTTTAAAAAGTAATCTTCTACTTACTTTATCGCAGAATTTGTAACAATTGTCTCCGACTAAATAGGTGGCGATTATTATTTGTATTTATTGATGAAAAAGTAATAATCATTGAAATACTGGTCATGCGCGATTCCTCCCGAGTTAAAAAGTTTCAGTGAAACCCCATAAGGGAAAATATATATATATATATATATATATATATATATATATATATATATATTCCGTCGGGAGACAGAATAAAATGGGTGTGTGGATACAATCAAATAAACAATATAACTATTAAAAAGAAAACAGCAAATTTTAAAATATGGATATACGAAATACAAAAGCATCTGGTCTTATTTTTTTTTTTTTTTTAATTATTTTCGAAGGAAGAGTAAAATAAAAAATATTGGCACATAATAATAGTTTATAAAATACAATAACGTAAAGATTTGTTTTTAAACTTTACACATCAATTTTATCCAATACATACAGGGGTGAAAGAAAACTAACACAATTTTAAAACATTTAAGCCAATGTGTTCAAATGATGTTTTAAAACATTATCTTTATAGGTTTGAAATAACAGCTATGATGAAAATTCTACATCATTTAGTTCGATAGTTACGGTATAAGTGAACGTGAATGATGGAACATGTCTTATCTGAAAAATTCGGAAAGCAGTTTATCACACAATTTTACGCTCTAATGGAACAAAAAGAAAAAAAAAAAAATCAGACATTCGTCACACTTTATTGAATTGATTCAGAAAAGATTTCTTCAGAAGAAACAATGTAAGAATCTCAACGTGTACAAATTATAGCCAAGCTCGATTTACTCGAATTGGTTATTTCAATTAAATTCTAAAATTAATTATTCGGAAACCGAGTTTTTTGCGGTTTACCTGTTGCTACTTTCATAAATGAAAGTAAACATTCATAATAATGGTTTTATAGTCAGAATTTTTTACTTGAACATATTTATTCTAAAGAGTATATGTTCGGAAATTTCTCACACTTTATTATTCCTATCAAAAATTGGAACAATTTAGGCTGCTTTATGGGCTTTCTAGTTGCGATGCAAGTGCATACCCAGAGGTATATATAAAGGTGCATTTATTTACACTATGCCGTTATCCTCTCCTACGCGTTAAATCATAAGACGCAACCAATCAGCGGCGGCGTAACAACCGATAAAGCACGCTGGTTGGTTGGGTCTTACGATTTAACGCCCAGAACGGCAACGCCATAATGCACCTTAAATGTCTCGCCAATACATTAGGGAGCCATGAAAAAAATTAATAGCTTTAATTAATATATATGGCTATTAAAAATAAATAAATAAATAAATAAATTTAAGTATTAAAATAAATACATGTCTAAAGTAAAAAATAAATGAAATAAAAGTTTTAAAAATTGAATTTAAAATTAAATGACCATTAGACACAAAAAGAAAAGGAAAAAACTATGAAAGTTAAGGTGATAGCCGAAGCCACTTAACATTTCTTCTGCCTTTAAGAATGGACTCTTCATTATTAAAAAATCAGTAGTTGATATAACTTTGGTCTACACGAATTTCGGAACGGATATGTCAATGAGTGTTTTATAAAGTTTTTTTAATACTGAAACAGAAATTTTTATCAGAATTTATCTCTCGTGTCACATTTTCTAGTTATATAACTTTAGAGATCCCTGTTATGTCATTATTGGCACTTAATAGAAACGATCCGCTATCTTAAAAAATAGAGAGTCATCAACCTGAAAACAATGAACAACGTTCTAACCAATGAGTCATCCCCACGGAACTCGTTTGAAATCACTCAATCTGTCAGTGCGTGATTGTGTCGCGCCATCAAAAGCCATTCGCGGGTGCGGTTGAGTCTGGTAATCAGTGTTAAAATGTCATATACTTCTTCTAATTATGAAAGTTTAGGTAATTTCATTTTGTATATATTTTTGCATACATTTTTAAAATAAACTTTATTTTAACTTTTATTTTAACTTTTATTTTAACTGAGCATTGTAAATTATTCCTTCTTATCTTCTTCGGGATTCTAAACCAATTATGCTAACGGAAATAAACTTTTATATTCAGTTCATGGCGAGGTTTCCGCAATCTGCATTGTAAGTCAGTTAACTGTGTAAATACTCGATTATTTAATAATTTGCTTTATATGTAATGATATGAATCTAATTTTAGAAAAAAATGTAGATAAGGAACAAGTCTTCAGAAGCCGTTCCATTTTTGTTAACATGAATAAAACATTGTAGGAAAATTTTTGCCTTTCAGTTGGTAAAAATTGGCTTTAAAATATTACTTTTAGGTTGAAAAAAAAAACACGCTTTTATTCGACGCATATACTAGAATCAGATGCATTAGTAAAGACTCGAACTCGTAAAAATCTAGCAAATTTAATAAGCAGAATAGAAAGAGACTGAAGGTGCAATGTTCACTTCGCAGCTTTATAGCTTTCAAAAACCATTGAAATGTTCTTATTCGCTTTCTACACAAACTTCCTTAGATCAGCTTGGCGAGTCCACTTAGTGGACGAGGTTAATAAGATAGTTAAACTTGGCTTTACACGATCTCAGAACTTTTTACAGTAAAAGAGTCACGAGACTTGACTGCATTTTTTACAGGTGACGTTTTTGATGGGATATTAATCTACTGCAAGAATAATAATTGTCACCGTTTTCTTGCTATACGATTTTAATAACCATGAGTCCATTTTAGATATGGGAACTACCTCCACATGGGGGAACTATGGAGATTTGATTTCACAATAAAAACATTTCCAGAATATGAAAAAAAAATTGTTTCATTTTTTTCAACCATAAGCTTCATAATTATCAAATTATTTTTAAATGCTTAACCAAAATTATTTTTAAATGCTTTGAAAACAATTTATATAAAGGATAATGACCCATCATTATTATTTATAGCAAATTTTATTTGACAAAATGTAAAATTTAAAAAAAAAAAAAGAAGAAGAAGAAGAATTTCAAAATACAACTGTTTTAATTAAAAGAATCTGGGAAACTTTCTTTTATACGGATAATTGATAGAGAAAACTCAATTATCGAAAATGCTAACTGCAACGATGAAAGTTAATATCCATGTTAATTACGACGTATCTGCATATTTTTTTCAGCGAGTATTCAGACTTTACCCATAATGATGCTTCACCAAATGCGAAACTGAAAAGAATTAAAAGAAAAAACAGTATTAATGATTACGAAAATAATTAAATCAAGTAATTAAAACTTTGTTATGTTATTATTTGATGCAATTGCTTTTTTCAATGCATAGATAGTTACAAATAATTTGAAATTTTTACCATTTAAATCTTTTGTAAATATCTTTTAATCAGTTTATGAGATATGTTACATAATTAAAAAAAAAAGAAAGAAAGAAAGTAAACATTTTCATATTTTCTTTTAAATGTGTAAAGTTTGACTGCATAAGAGTCATATATTCATCATAAGTAATTTAAATACCACGACTTTTATTCAAATGTGTTTCGATGCTGTTTCAAAACCAGATTCATAAGTATTCTTTTAAAATTTATCGTGCTTTTAAAAGAAAAAAAAACTTAAATTAATTTTAGTGACATTTGAGGTTTACTCGGTTAGAATGTTTTTTTTAGCAAATTTATTTACTTGAACGGGAAGGGGCTAGGGGGTCAGACGCGTTTTTCAGCACCAAAAAACTCTGGAAATTCATAAAATTCAAAATATCATAACTCGGTAAAATTTTATAGTATAAAAATCGAGTTTTTAATGTTTCATTTGTTAGAGCATGTAGCAAGTTTTTCAAAAAATAACTTATAAGAACTGTTCTATGCTAAATTGTTCACGATTTTCACGATAGCTATATCTCAAGAACTAACGCACAGAATTTCATCAAACTTCACATTCTGTTAGATCTTGACATAAATAGAAGTTGATTATGTTTTGGTGTAAATAGTCCAGCGGGTGTTGCTGCTATGCTGTATTTTTCACGATTTCTTCAATAGTTATCTCAACACTGTAAAAAAAATTTTGTCAAATTAACGGGAAAAAACTGTCAATTTTGGAGCCAGTTTAAAACCGTTTAATTTACAGGAAATATCTGTAATTTTTTACGTGAAGTGACTGTTTTTTTACAGTTTTATACTGTTATATTTACAGAGATAAACTGTTAATTTAACAGAAATATTTTGTGGTTTTTACAGAGAAAACCTGTAAATTTTACAAGATAAATCTGTACATTTTACGAAAAAAATCTGTACATTTTACGAAAAATTTTTGTAAATTTTACGAAAAAAATCTGTAAATTTTAACAAACTTCCTGTGTTTTTAACAGTTAAATGCTGTTATATTTACAGAGATAAACTGTTATTTTAACAGAAATATTCTGTGATTTTTACAGAAAAAACCTGTAAATTTTACGAGAAATATCTGTTTTTTTAACAGTTAAATGCCGTTGCATTTACAGAGATAAACTGTTATTTTAACAGAAATATTCTGTGATTTTTACAGAGAAAGCTTGTAAATTTTACGAGAAATATCTGTAATTTGTAACAAACTTTCTGTTTTTTTAACAGTTAAATGTCGTTGCATTTACAGAGATAAACTGTTATTTTAACAGAAATATTTTGCGATTTTTGCAGATAAAACATGTAAATCTTACGAGAAAAATCTGTACTCTTTGCAGAAATCTCCTGTTTTTTAAGACAAAAACAGGACGCTCTAAAATGATTGAAACATGCTTTAATATTTTATCTGTGGGAGATTCGTAGGCAATGTAAATTACAAAATTGTTCAAAATAAGTTAGAATACAAAATTATTTTGATGAAATGGTTTTGCCATTAATTTCAAAAAGTTACATTTGAAATTTTTATCTGATACCTGGGTCTTACAAGTTATATTTAGGAAAGTATTATTCCTGTTCTGACAAGTACAACAGTCAAAATTGCATTATTCTATGACCAAAACACACAGAGTTACACTTTAGAGTTTATGAAATTTCAGAAGTTTCTGCCTCTAAACACAGACAAATGATTTTTAGTGCCAGAAAACTCTGAAATTTCATATAATTCCAACGTAGTGTACTTTGATTACAGAAGAATGGAATTATTACTGTTGTACACGTCAGAGCAAGGAGAAAATATTTCTAAATATAACTTACATGAACCAGGAGCCCTATAAAATTTTAAAGAGTCACTTTTTCAGAACTAATTCACTAATATAATCACAATTCCTACTTTATTTTGAACACTTTTGCAATTTACTTTGCATACATATCTCCAACAGGTAAAAAATTAAAGCATGTTTCAATCATTTTGGAACATCCTGTATGCTTATTTAAAAACAAATGTGCTAGCTTTTGCATAAAAAGGTGAACGTTTTGCTAAAAAAATAATTTGGTGAAAACTGCAATATATTTAAAAGCAACATTTGTGAATTTATCACTCAAGGTTGGTGAGGCATCCCCTTCTAATAAATAAAGTACAAAAATTTTTCAAAATATAGCAAGTATATCTTTTACATACTCACATTGACAATTTTTGATAAAATATTCAACACACTCACCAGTCTTTGAATTTGAGTAACTATTTCCAAATAGTAATTCTGCAACTTAATAAAGCAGAAATTACTACTTGAAATAGTGGTATAAAAATTCAAGGACATTGTGGAGCATACTCTTATTCCAAAACAAGAATTCTTGTTTCCTGACAAGAGAACATAATTTTAAAAAAGAGAATTCTCATTTCCTGATGTAAATGCAAATGTGTGAAAATCACTTTATAGATGATTTCTTGGAAATTAGATTAGCTATAGCCTGTAAATGAAAATAAGAATAGCTACAGGGTATATATATATATATATATATATATATATATATATCAGAGGTGATTGTGGGTTCATGAAAAAATACCTGAAATTTTAGCGAGAAAACGTTTCTGTATGGAGAGAGGGAGGGGGGGGGGGGGATATAAAATTTATTACATGGAGGTCAAATTATAAATTTTAATTATGTTTAGAAATCATATGAAATTTATATTTTAGTCTTATTGTATGAATTTAACTATCAGAATAAAAACAGAACTACGGTACTGTAAATGAAAAAAAAAAAAAAAAACGAATTCGGGTACATAACCCACAATCACTCCTGATATATATATGTAAAAAAATTAAAAAAAAAAAAAGATTAAACATTAAAAAATCTCTACCTATATTTGAGTTTTTAGCTGATGTTCCTACTATATACTATACTCGTACCTGCCAACTAAGGATTTTTTGGCACCAGTAATTTTGAAGAATCTTCACCTTATTTAATTGTAAAAATTTGTAATTAGATAAGATGAAGATTACTCTTCAAAATTACTGGTGCTAAAAACTAGTCAGGAGCTGGCAGTTATCACTACATTATGAAAAAACACTATGCATTAAAATTAAATTTTATTTATTTTTAAACTGAAGCTACATCTAATAATCATGTTTTATAATTTTAAAATACATAAGAACAAACAAATTAAACTAAGACATTTATTATCAAATAAATAAAATACATAAAAATCATCTATCATTTCACAATCTGTGTGAAACACAATCATTACACAAATTAAGATGTCTCAAGTTTATGCATTATTTTTCCTTCACATCTGGATTCATCTTCAAACATTGGTTGAGATTTATTCCATAAAAAGTATCTGTAAAATAAATATATTTCAGTGGATTAAAATAAAAAAGATTTTTGTCTTTTTTTTACACATGGATAAAGCAACACATTTTAGCAGAGAAATAGTCATAGTATAGATATCACAATTTACAAATTTCATTTCTGAATGCTTTAAAATCAAAATTCATAAATATACATGAAAATGCCAAAAATTTCCAATATTTTTAAAATAGCCAACTTGCTGCTGATTATAAATATTTTTTGACTGAATATAACCTAAAAACTGAAACATATTATGGTACTTTTCGGTTAGCCGGGCGCCAGTGATTATGTACATATATAAATATATATGTATATGTATATATATTCATACATATATGTGTATATAATATGTATGTACATATATGTGTATGTGTAGATATATGTGTATATATATATATTTGTGTAGATATATGTGTGTGTATATATATTTGTGTATATATACATGTATATATATCATTGGCGCCCGGCTAACCGAAAAGTACCCATATTATTAACATGAAAACTTATTCTAAATGCTTTTCTGTTTTTATTATTATTAAAAAAAAAAGTTACAGCAAAATTGAAAATCAACTAATTGAAAACAGAAACAATTTTTTAACAACTTGAATTTTTACACCCATCAAAACACAAAATATAGGATTCTGTCTAAAGTTAAAAAAAAGTTTCATTGTTCAAACAATAGAAATTTAATTAAGTTTGTGTGTTCTTTCATTCTCTAAATTACTGCACAGTTTAAACTGAACTAAACCAATTTTATAGGTAAACTAAATTTTATAGGTAAAAATTTTTGGTCTTTATCACATTCGTTACTGCCATGAAATGAAGGAATTCAATCGATTAATCTTTTTGACTGTTAATTTATTTTTGATTAGAAATAGCTGCAAGACTTTTTTTATTCTATTGGTAGAACTTTTTTCAAAAAAAAAAAAAAAATTATGACACTTCCACGATAATTTCAAGAGAAATCTACCACAAAGAATTTTTTTTTAAATAGTACAGTAGAACTCCAATTATCCGAATCAATTGGGACCGTACCCCATTCAGATAATTGGATTTTTTCCAAAAAAAGGGTCTATTTTAATTAATTACTGTATGTATGTTGAAAATGGGAGAAAAAAACTATTTTAAAAGAAAAAGAGCTTTTAATTAATTAAATGAAAAGGCAACATTTTTACATGTTAAGCGTAGTTACAAGTGTTGTACATTATGTACGTACCGTACTGTAAATGATAGTCATTGCTTGCTAAATATCTCGATTAAAGTAAGCTGTTTGACAGTCTTCATCCGTTTTCGGACAGCCAAGTCGCGCATCCACTTGACAGTGAGAAGTTGCATGTGATCACACTCGGGCTGACGCTCCATCCATTTCAACGCAATTTCAAGACCGGCAAATGCTTTACTAGCTGATGGTCCAAAATCTGCTTCAACTTCGACATTAAGGTCATCTTCTTCCTCGACACTTTCTTCTCTCACACTTTCAATAAGTTCATCATCATTTAGAATTTGAAACCCAGGATCTGGCGAATCACACACCATCCACTCTCTTATATCTTCAACACTAACTTCAGAACATCCAGGAATTCCAGGAACATTCCGGACATCCAGGTTTCTGAATTCCTCAAGTGGCATGTCATCCTCATCTTCTTCTGTCTCTTCCGCGGAGGGAAGGGCAATAGCGCGCGTAGACAGAATCATTATTTTGCGAATCTCAGTACGTTTTCGTCTTAATTTTTTTTCTGAAATTGTGTAAGCGATTCGGATAATCAGCGATTCGGATAGTCGGAGTTCGGATAATTGGAGTTCTACTGTAGTACCAAAACAAATATAAATATAGTAGAAGATATTCGATAGCCCTGCTATCGGTCCACGGGACATAAACGTCCCGTCGTAGTCAAATACAAGAATATTTTACCCATTATAATCTGCTTCTGTTTAAATTATCTGATAGAAATTGACAATTTTCACCACCATTTTTTTTAATTCCTTGATTTTTAATAACTTTCACCAACTCTCTGCTGATCATTGATCAGCAGCATTGCACACAAAGTCCATGTGAATGTACTAGAGGTTTGTATGAGCCGAAATTTTCAGACCCAGATCCAGCCCGGTCAAGAGAAAGCTATTCTGAACCGATGTAAAAGCTAAAAGTTCAGTCCCATCCTGAGCAGATCAGACCCGAGCAGACTCGATGCCTACAAAAATTTCGAATATTTATTAGCTAGTTTTGTCCTACAATTAAAATTCTTTAACAGAATATTGCACACATATTTAAAGTACATTTCTTCCATGTACATTCTTAAAGGTACTTTCTTACGTACAACATTTTTCAGTGTATGTCCGCAAGCCATGCTATACGTGATTACAATATTAATGATCACATAAGACAATTCCATTCAAATGAAAACTTATTAAAATGAAATTGTTTAGAAGGAAAGAAAAGAATGATTAAAAAAAGCATAATTTTGAAGCTCAATGAAGGTAAAAAAGGAGATAAAAAAAAAAAAATCGTTAATTTATTAAATCAAAATAAGTTTCTTAGTCAGTTTTATTTTAACAGCAGCATTAAAAGTTTAGTTAGCATTAGAAGTTTGGTTGGAAAAAATAGTTGGAATGAATCTCAACTATAATACTCCAACCATTGAATATGATTTACCTAGTTGAAAAATATATATATATACATATATATATAAGTTCCTCTGTTCATAACCTCTGTTCACCCCAACTTTCCTCTGTTCATAACCTCCTTAGATTCAGTTTCCAAATTCACCAAAAAAGAAAAAAAAATAGAGAAAGAGAAAACACCACATATTTTTAATAGCCACATTGCCGCGGAGAGATTGTCACAAGTAAATTTTGAAATAAAGGTCGTCTACATATTGAAAATTTGGCCAAAATTAAATTTGCAAATGGTAACGTCCCCTTCTAATATATTAGAATTTTTTTTAATCAAAGCAGCCCGGAAAAAAGTATGTTGTGCTCCTTTTTCTTAAATATCAATAGAGTTATAAAACAAAATGTGTTAGGAGTTTATCCATAAATTTAGAAAAACAAAACTATCTTACAAAGAGATGTATCGGGAAAATTCAATTAGTTACCAGAAAAAGTATACAGATTTTTTAGTATAAAACAAACTCACTTTATACATAAGAAAATACCATAATTGTTTTTCTGGTTAGTCTCTGACATTTTCTTTTCTGTGTATGCTTTGATAACAAGAGGCCATCGAAAAAGTTTAGGCCATCAGAAAGTAAAAATTATCTATATCCATAAAAGCAATGATTGGAATGATGAACACTGATACCACATGTTTTTACAATTATGGTTTGTTTCTTGTGAAAATTTATGGCTATCATAATGCATAATCTTTTGAATATGATTTTATTAACATGTTTCTTAATTAAAAAAAAAAGTTGAATTGAAAAAAAAAATGCTTGAAAAACTTTTGTGTCGCATTAAAAAATAAGCCTGGTGGTTTTTGAGAAGATAATAAATAAAAGTATGTCACGTGAATTAACATCCTCAAACTTTTAACTCATATAACTCCACGCAGATTTAAGAAAAAGTATAGAATCAGTTCCTTTTGACGGGCTACCTTGACTTAAGAACTAAAAAATGGTGTTAAGGCTGCTCGTCAGTAAACTTCCCGATTCCCCTAGCTAATGTTAATCCTATGGGCGTAGGATGCATTCGTATTTTTAAAATATCTCCTCAGGAAATTAATATTTTTAACTTCTGTTTTCTTTGTACTGTTCTTAAAGAATGTCTCTTTTTTTTTTTAGTTGTAAATTTTTTTCTAAAATATATAATGTGAAGTGTTAAAATTTTATTCAGTTTCACTAGGATTTTAACACATAAAATATAAATTAAGCACATATTTCAGAAAAAAATTGACAACTAAGAAAAAAAGAGACATTCTTTAAGAACAGTACAAAGAAAACAGAAGTTTAAAATATTAATTTCCTGGGGAGATATTTTTAAAATATGAATGCACCTTACGCCCATAGGATTAAAATTAGCGAGGGGAATCGGGAAGTTTACTGATGAGCAGCCTTAAAAGTGGGTGTTACCATTTTGAAGTTCGAATCAATACAATTTTCAACATGTAGATGATCCCTACTTCAAAATTTGTATTCAAATTTGAAAAGCAGACACATTTCCCAGTCGAACAGCACCTTTCGCATCTCTTTACAACAGTTTGGTGATTAAACAGTATGAGGATGTTCTCTCGCTTTTTTTTAAATGAATGTACAATATCACTAGATTACAAAGGAAAAAAAATGCAGTTCCGACTTCACACGGTAAAAATAAATTCCCGGCTCTGTCAAAATCTGCAAGAACAACCCGAGCAAAGTCCGAGTATTTTGAAAGGAAATTGGCCAGAGTCTGCATAAACCTCTACTAAAACACACAACCCCCCCCCTCCCACACACAAAAGAAACAAACGAACAAACAAAAAAAACCTAATCCTTAGAGCGCACCACTGTGTATGTCATGCGGGATTTTTAAAAAGCCTTTTGCATTGTAAGAAGTAATAATGTTCCCAATTTTGCAGATTTTTTTATTCAAAATATCTACTTGAGTTTTACTAGAAAATTCTACCAAAAATTACTATTTGAAATTTCAGGTCGACGAATAAAACAAAATGCGGTTAAATTGACAACATTGGAGGTAATAGGAGGTTGTTAACTAGATTGGAAGGAAAAGGCCTCGCAGAAGTTCTTGCACCCGGCCTCGCTTTCACTAAGAACGGCTCTGATCTGATGTAATTTTGCCAATGCTGTAGTTCTTCTGTCATATGCTATAGTTGTCAATTGTCATTCCTATATAATATTGCATTGTTCCATCTGCTCTGGTGAATGGGATTTCATAAACACCTGATAGTTGATATGACTATCAGGTCTATTTTCTTACAAACTATACTTTTTAATTTTATGGATGGTTTTGTGATAAGGCATATAATACTGAATTTGCAAAGTTTATATTTCAATCTTTCAAAGAGGCCAGGGAAATATTGTAAAGTGGATAACTTTGAATTTTGTTTATTGAAGTTTTTCTTCTCCATGCTTGTAATAATATAAACTTAGCAAATTCATATTTATTGATTTTATTATGATTTATTTAGTGATTTTATTACATGATTATGTACAGATAATTTTAATGATAAAATGTATTGATATATATCGCCAAAACCAGAAAAGATTATTTCTAGTGAAGTTGTTGAAGTAGAAACATTTAAAAATTCAGCTGCAAACATAAATCTAAGGTGTGTGTGTGTGTGTGGGGGGGGGGGGGGGGAGGGAGGGGGGAGAGAATAAAAGGTCATTGTCAGAAGAAAAGGTTTTTTGTCTACAGATCGACAGTCTATTGCAGTTGAAAACTTCATTTACACTTATTTCACATGAAAAAAAAACAAAAAAAACATGCATAGTGATATTTTGAAAATAAATATCAGATATTTATTATGACAGAAATCTATTGACATACATCACAAACCCTCTTTAAAACGTTTTTTCAGACTCTGGTACACATATCCCTGGAGGTATATGAAAGACTTATAGGGAACACGCCATGTACAAAGAGTGGTTTTGGGTGTCTGCCCTCTATCTCCCTAATTCTTGTTTTCCCCTTCAGTAAAACTTCTAACATCTAGAATATTTTTGAATGGTAACAGCATAAAATGCTGTACAGAACTGGCACATATCAGAACAATAAAGTAAAGCAGGTTGATACAATGTCACAGACTGGCACAGAATGTGTGGCATCTGCTGGCTAGGAGGTTGGTAGGTGAAAGATATGTAGTCAAGAACCCCATCTATTCTAATAGGAATCAAATCAATTGCAGAGAAACTTTGAAGTTAATTAAAAGAAGTCAGCCCTTGTAAGTCCTTGTGGTGCTTTGTCAGATGACAGCTGCCCCCTTCATCATGTGCCTTCAGGAGCTTGTGTCCTGTTTTGGTACACAAGAGGATACTTGCACCAAACTTTTTAATCTCAAATGAATTTTATTTAAGAGAATTGACATATTAAGTTGGACATGTTTTTCTCATTATATTTATACACTAACTAGTTTTCTTTTCATGCATAACTAGCAAGTCATAGATCAGGGTTGCAAAAAAGCCTGCTAAAAGTTTTTAAAAGCCACACCGGTGATTTAATTGGTCAAAATTAGCTTGTAATTTTATACTACAAATTTTTAACCTTCTCGCCATTGCAAACTGATATATCCATTCACTATGCTGTAGGTATCACAGCAATATTAGTGTTATTTAAAACCTAAATTAATGATTTATATGTGATGTAATCTTCCCAATTGGGCAAAAAAGTCCGGGCCAGGATTTGAACCTGGATCCCTTGACTGAAGTTGCCAATGCTCTACCAACTGAGTAATCCCGGACGAATATGGCTGAACTAATTCACCCAGTTAACCTTAATGGTCATAGCATCTGATCTGATATCTGAATTAGCATAACAGAATAAATCACAGGTAATGGAACCTCCAGTCCATTTAATCTAGTGTAATCACATTTCCAGCGTTTACTGGAGGTCCCATTACCTGTTATTTATTCTGTTGTACTGATTCAGATGTCAGACCAGATGCAATGGTCATCAAGGTTAACAGGCTGAAAAAGTTCATCCATGTTCATCCATATTCGTCCGGGATTTCTCAGTTGGTAGAGCATTGGCAGCTTCAGCCAAGAGATTTCAGGTTCGAATCCAGGCACGGACTTTTTCGCCCAGTTTGGAAGGTTACATCTCATGATTTTTTTACCAATTAAGAATAACTGTGTCAAAATTAATCTAATGATTTATAGTTTCAAGGATTATATTCATATACAAAATTAAGTTTTTTATATAATGTTGGAAATATGTTTTTTTAGCATTTAAAAAAAAATTATATAGAAAACAGCATTACACTTTTGCCGTTTTGCTCGGTGGTCAAAGGGTTTTAAATGTGATTTAACTTGAAAGGTTTAAGTTGTTTATTAAGTTAGAATTTAATATTATTTCAAATAATGAAAACATTAAATTTTAATAACACATAACTGTGTCATTTATAGGCAGGGTTGCAAAAAGTCAGCTAAATTTAAAAAAAAGATTAAAAATTGCTTTGCACCGGACTTTTAAATTATTTTAGGGTTATTGATGCTATTAAGTATTTTATTTTAGTAACTATTATTAAGTATTTATTTAGTAACTATTTAACGATATGATTTATTACTTAATTTTAAGGATTTTATTGAAAAGTAATACACTTTTTCCCCCTCTCAGATATTCAAAATCCTACCTAAAATCATTTTGTAAAAAAAATTCAATTTATCGCTATTGAAAACAATATTAAGAAAAACATAGCATGAATAACTCTTTTCACTACACATAAAAAATTATACTTACATGTGTTTTTTTTTTCCTTTAGTTGGACACAGCTTCTTGCCAAATCATCCATCTGTATATGAACTTGTTTTGTATATTTCAGGCCATGGCTATCCTGACAATTTCCAAGAATATTTGAAAAAAAAAATGTACAAATTAATCTGACAGTAAATATTAAATTAAAATATACAAATTTACACATTATATACATTATGTTTGTTACATTCCTACACTCTAGCATTTTTCTTCAAAATGCATTTAGATTTAGAAAAAAAAGAAAAGAAAATAGCCTTCTCAATAATATCAAAAAATAGCATCTGATATTCAGTTTTCACAAATATTTCTACTAGTTTAAGTATTGTTACCCCCTCCCCACTCTCAAATATCTCAGTTATTGTCTGCTTTCACAAACCCACCACCACCACCACCACTGTCTTTTACCAAGAATAAAAGCAACTGAGAAATGGTTATTTTAATTGCTGAATTAGAAGGAAAAAAGCCTTCCAAAAATCAATTAGAACCTGTATTTATAAATGATTGGCTTGTATTAATTTTCTTTTCATATTTTCTTAATTTAACTCAACCTTCCATGGCTTATTGGAAAAAATTTATTGGTGTTAATACAAAGTTTCCCCCAGACAGTTTCAGAAGGGTGCTGCACCCTGCCTGCCCTTTGGTTTTCAAAATAGCACACTTATTGCCCCCCAGTAAAATAATTAGCGCCCTTCTTGCCCCTCAGTAAAAAAAAATGTTCTTTCTTCTTTTTGCATTAAAAAAATTGCTTTCATAGTAAAAATTGACTCAATGTTGTCTTGAAAAGAGTGCTTTGACTTTTAAATATCAACAAAGGCTTTAAAAACCAAAATAATACCTTTAACAATTAAAAAAAGTGCCCTTAAGAATCCAAAAAGTGCCCTCAAGAATCAAAAAAGTGCCCTTTTCTCACCGGCAGCACCCTGCTTTTTTTCAAACCTGGGGGAAACTCTGGTTAATACCTTTGAGAATGTGCGACTAATGTCATCAATTATCTATACCTGAAATTTTAAATAGTTTTAAGAGAATGGAAAATAGATACAAAAGTAATACAGAAGGCTCCCTTGCATATTATCCATGCCTAGTAAGTACACTGCGCCAATAAAACTAACCTTTTCTTCTTCCTTTCCACATTGTAACTCTGCAGTTAACATTATTATCATGTAGTAACAATATTAAATGAAATTGCAGAAGCATTTATATATTATAACTATCTATAATATAGATTAGGGATACACCGAATGTTCGGTATATCCATTCGGTATTCGGCCATATTGCCGAATATAAAATTATTCGGTCAGCCAAATATCAAACTATTCAGCCTACCGACTATTCGGTAAGGCCGAATATTTCGATATTTGGCCAAACCGAATACTTCGAGAAACTTTTTTTTAAAATATTTTTAAAAATTAGTGGTGTACCAAGTAGTGCTTTGGCCGAGTAGCCAAGTAAATACAGAGTAGGGGAGACCGGTACACAGTGGACCACTTTTTCAGTTAACATTTTTTTTCTCTTTAACAGACTGACCGATCTGTAAGAAAATATTTTTGAATATTCCTTATACCTTCTTACATCCATCATAATTTTCTCACAACATAGTTTTCAATACATTTTTCAAAAAAAAAAAAATTATATACACATGTAAAGTGGACCAGTGTACCCCGGAAGCACTGGTCCACCCACCGGGGTACAGTAGACCACTATTAGGTATTATCTAAAATACAATATAAATCTATTTTTCATTAATCTAATTATTTTTTGTTGCCCCTTCACCCACAAAATAACATAGTAATATAAATTTTGAAACAAAAAATTAATTATATTTTGAAAGAGCCTGGAATTTTCAAGAAATAATTTTGGTCCGAGAGTGAGAGCCACATTATGAAATCATTGACATCAACAGCAGATTCATCTACAGTTTCGGGAGAAATAAACTGATTTCCATTCAATTTGCGTCTCATGAATCTTACTTGAATAGAATCATCAACAATTAGACTACAGGTTATATTTATCAAAGACAGCAAATACAAAACAAAATATTTCTTACTATGTTAAATAAATTATTTTTATTTGTTTACTTTATTTTACAGTTAAATCTACTTTAAAACTATCTTTCTTTATAGAAAATAAGCAATTATTAAATATTTTGAACATTCTGCATTACAGGAGCAGAGTGGATTGTGGACCACTGTACCCCATGTTGAAGTTCAATAAATAATCATATTAATATTGTTTATAGCTTTCTTTTAAACATATTAACTTTAAAGTAAAATAAAAATAAGTATCTTAGCTTTGCAAAAAAGCTGTTTTATTTTATTTATCTACAACCTTTAATTACTAAAAAAACAAAAATATGATGATGAAAAATTTTACTTTTAGAAGCTCAAAACAACCAAATCAGGATAAAATAGTTCAATCTGAGTTAAACATATTTTCTGAAGGCTATAAATAATCATTGCAGTGCCGTTGTCTATTAGGATAGAAGAGAAGCTTAAAAAAAATTTAAATAAATAAAATATTAGGGGGTGGTCCACTGTACCCATAGGTCCAGTGTGTACCGGTTTCCTCTATATTTCTAAACACTGTTTGATTATCTGAATTATATAAAACTAAATTATGTTAAAGTACATTATTATGTTTGTTTACATCTTGAATTTATTTATTAAAAAAAAACTGGTTTAAATCAATGATTTTATTTTAAAGAATCAATTGATTTAAATCAGCGAACCCTCTAACTAAGCCTTGAGAAGATTTAGAAATCTTGAATAGGTAGTTTAAATGTTTTTTTACCTTTCCTATTTTTAAATCTTAAAAAGAAAAGAAATGGAACAAAAATTAATTTTTTAACTAAATTTACAAGTTTGCACTTTCTACCAAGCATAAATAAAAGTGGTGAATTTTCCACAATCAGGGCACGTGCCAAACTCACATATTTTAACAGAAATGTTTTAGAATTACAGTCGTGAAATTAGGCAGGATTTCTAAACAGTTAATGTCTGTTCTGAATTTTTTTTTTTTTTACTTTTATATTATTAATCATAATTATTTATTTATTAGTGAAAGTCTCCAATTGCAACCACCTATTTTTAAATTTCTAATTTGTATGTGTGCACAGTGTCGATACTCTAATAAAACATACATTTTTAAAAATTAGTTTGTTGAAAATAAGATTCATATTTTCTTGCTGATTCACTCGTAATTTTATCATTAGTGAAACGAATACCCTGCAATTTAAGGTGCAATTCTCAAATGACCTGCTCAATAAAACAAAACTTTCTGATACATTTTTCAATGCAATAGCATAAAGTTGGCAGGGCTAACTATTGAAGCAATTTGGAATCGAAATGAGTTTTCCACAATTTGATAAATAAATTACTTATCGAGTTATAAGCGATTCGTGTCGTATTTCACTTTTCTCGTGCAAACAGCATCAGGGATTCGATTCAAAATGCAGACTTTGACAGTATTTTCTGAAAGATCTTCTGCCTTTACCAAAAAATGGAAAACATCATTTGATTACATAGTTTCTGAATAAGAACACCTGCCAATTTTACATGTTTCCAAACAAAAATGAATTAAGAAATATGTTAAAAGTAGTTCTTTTGGCTCTGAGAACAACCTTAATATAACAATCAAGAAACATTAATAAGTCTATTTTAAGTGTAATTTTGCATTACAAAAATTTTTTATTATGTTGGTTATATTTATTTAAGATTTTCCATATTTTTTTTTTTTATTTACACAGTGTCTTATTTTTAACTTGGTGTAATATTGGACAGTCTTTTTTTTTTTTCCCCTAACAAACATTTTGAAAATAACACAAAATATAATTTTCATTTCTTAAAGGATTCATTTATCTTTTCAGACTAATTTGGCATCATTTGGATAGTAAAAAACCAAGAACCTTAACTTATACATTGCCAAAAATGGTTGTCAAATACCAATTTTGTTCAATGTGGCCAATCGTGTTCAAAACAGTAGTTTAATATACATAAAATTATTTAAAATGATAAATAATATAAAAGCAAACTAAAGCAATACAAAACATTAATTTAGTACATAATATAAAATTGATGGCTTTCAGCCACATATGGCATTAAATATGGTAGTTCTATTTCCAGTGATTTGTTATGCCAATCAGAACAAATGTAACACATATACTATTATATTTATGTATTCTACTCTATTATATTATAGTTATAATGTGCGTATAAATATTTTTACCACTGCCTTTAATATGCCAACTATGAGATATTAACTAGGCACGTAACATAAAAAAAGCAAAAATAAATAAGCGTTACTGTAATTATTTCCGTCGCTCTTGTTGGTGCAGTGAATGTGACCTGGCCCAGATAATAAGTAACGATATTTTCTCTAGTTGATAATCAATTTCTCAAAGTATCATTTTTTTTTTTCTGTGAAAACTTAAAACAAGTCAGGGGTCGATCCAGGCAAAATTTGGGGCCTAATTAGGGCCCCTTCACAAAAATCTATTTAGTAAAACAGGCCCCTTCACAAAAATCAATTTAATAAAATGGGCCCCTTCCAAAATTCCTTTTACAAATATAGACCTTTTCACAAAATTCTATTCCATAAAATCTTAGTATTTATTATTTTGTGATGTTTTAAATTGTGTAATTTGTAAACAAACAAGTTCGCCAGAGGAAAACTTCAGCAAAAGGATTTTAAAAAGTTTTTGTTTATAAATGCTTAGTTTGAATTTGATTAACTGAATTTCAACATTCGTTACAAAATGTTATTTTTCACAAAAATATAATAAATTTCACAAACCTTTACTTTTCACAAAATGGGCCCCAAGAAAAAAAAACCTGCATCGACCCCTGCAAGTATAAATGTTTCAACTTTTATTGACTATATGACACTTTGTAGATACAGAACTTTTGCCCCTGTCAGTGACTTTTTTAGACATACCCCCTCCCCCGAATTTTTCTTTTTCCTCCTAAGCTTTATGTTTAAAGCTGAATTTTTAAATGTAGAACCAATAATTATGTGAGACAATATCAACTTAGTACAGCCATGAAAGAAAGATAAACTGTCTAATTTAATTAATCATTTATTTGCAGCTTTATTGAAAGAATCTTTTCTGGTTTTTGTTTAGCTCAGTTTAGACTGCACAATAGGTTAGAGAATTAAAAAAATGACACAAATTTACATTTACGTTCAAATTTGAATTTAAAAATATTATAATTTTGTTGTATAAATGATAAAATTTTCACAATACTTGATGCTGAAACCTTTATTTTGTTTTTCGATTAGTGCAAAAGGAAATTTTTTCTGCTTTCAATTAGTTGATCCTCACTTTTGTTGTAAGTAAGGGACAGGGGGTGGGGGAAGAAAATTTTGTTAAATTCTCATGTTAAGTGCAATATATTATAGTTGCTAATTTATATTGCCATAATTTCCGGCGTATAATCCGCGGAATAAACAATTCTGTTTCAACACAGAAATTTTATTCAACGATTTAAGTCAAATATTTACAGCGATCTAGTGACATTTTATAAAATAAAATTTCTGGGTTGAAACATGATAATTTGATCCGCGTATTATACGCCGGAAAATACGGTAAGTCTGAAAAAGTTTATAATCAGCAGTACTATTTTTAAAATATCGGACAGATATAAAAAAAATAACCGGATACCTATATATAAAAATATCGGATATTTTATATATTTTCGAACCCTGAGAGCTCTAATATTCTGCAATATATAACAACCGTACTTATAAAAGAACATTTAATTACATGCACATTTATAAGGAATATGATATTTGTCAGCTTATGTGCTTGCAAGCCAAGCAATATGGAAGCTTTCATGATTCACCACGAGGTACTAATAAACCTTTTAAATTGAAATATAATGAAAATTCTCTAGCAGATATGCTAAAGAGTTTTAATTTAGTTTGACAAGTATCATACCTTTCATTATTTTAAAAAACGATGAATTTAAACTTACCTTTTAAAATCCTCATATGTCGGCAACACGAACGGTCACGAAAATTCCGCGCTCTCAGGCTTCCTGTGTCGATGTAAACAAATCTAGCTGTTGCCAACTCGCATTTCTTCCCCATTCTAATATATGCTCGTGACGCCACTCCTATAAGGAAGTAGCTCTAGTCCACAGATAATCGACGATTGGGATTTTTACGCTTTCTGATTATTTGTAAAATCAAATGCTTTTTAAGTCATTTCCAGTATTTTGGAGGATTATGAAGATATAAGAAGATATGATATAAAAAATTAATATATATTATTAGATTATATAGAAATATTAGATTATATAGAAATTAATTAGATTATATTACCATAATATTTATTAAATTACAGTTATAAATTAATTAGATTATATAGAAATTAATAGATATTATATAAGAAACCAAGTTCAACCAGAAATGACTTAAGAAGCGTTCGGTTTAACAACTAATCAGAAAGCATGATAATTGCAATCGTCTATCCGCGGTGGACAGGGAAATTATGCGTAGCCTCTAGAGCATATAACCCAAAGACATTTAAGATACATGTATCTTAAATGATATAGATGTATGGTATAGATGGTATAGATGTATCTTAAATGTCTTTGATATAACCATTTACTTGTAAGCATTATTTGCAAAATTTGAATAGAAATTTTCTGAAAATTAACATTTGAAATCGTGAAATAAAAACATATTTAAGTAATTTCGCTAATTTATATCGACATCAGATATAATCTAATTTATTTTAACGTTATATATATTTATAATAAAAAGATAATTAACACAAAATCATTCTGATATTCTAATGTAACGTATGTTCCTCAAAGACATTTAAGATATCTTAAATGTCTTTGATGTTCCTTATATTTTTCAGATCTATTGTACATATTTTAATAATTAGTACTGGTAGAATAAAAAAATCAGTGAATTCTTCAAAAGCTTAATGCTTTTGAAATCAATTGATGCGATTTTCAATATTTTCTCAATATGATACTTTTATAGGATCGAACACTGGGGTTCAACGTTCACCCTCCCCCCCCCCCCCCCCCCCCCGCCCCCACGCACACACATATCCGAGATTTACTTTTATATTTATTTCTCGAAAGTTTTTTAATTATATTAAATTCATTGTATTAAAATTATTTTAGTATTGTGAATGGAATTAATAACACTATATTCGCATGATGAATATACTATATGAGCGCGTCCAGTACTGTCACCGGTACGTAACCGGTAAGGTTGGTAAGTTACCAAAGCGTTCAGTGCTGCTAATCGATACACAACCAACGTCGTTCAGAGGAAGTGACCGGTAACGGACCGAACTAACCGAAGAAAAATCTTGGTTAGTTGGGTCACGTGATCGGTTACTTGAAGAATCGGGTACGATGATGTGATACAGAAGTAATTACGATCATGTACAGATGGCGCTACAAGTAAATAATACCATTTTCGTTCAGTAGGTCTGTCGACCGGTTAGAAACCGGTCACTTACCGCCCTGGTAACACTAGATACCGGGCTTGCTCATTCATTATCAGGACGTCACAAAAGGTGGCTGGCCACGACGAAAGATATACAGCGATTGGCACAAAACGATGGGCGAGTCGCTTTGTACCAATCGCTGATCACGGTCAGCCACTATTTGTGACGTTATGAGAGTGAATGAGCAAGCCCGGTATCTAGTGTTGCCTTGCTTTTATCAATGTTATTTCTACTTCTGTGCCCTACAGCTTTTTCAACGTTTACTTTTATCAATGTTTTTTCTACTTCTGTGTCCTACAGCTTTTTCAACGTTTTACGGTAAAAGTCACGTGATGTGAACTGGTCTATTGGACACATATAATATAGAATTATCAAAATACAACTGAATTATTGATTTATAAAGAGCATAAATAATACAGCATATGCTATACAAAAAAATTTTAATGGTTAGGCACTTATTTTTATTATTTTTAATTATTGTGTAGGGTAATTTCAAATAACGTCACAAATCGACTATTAGAGGTCAAATAACCTTTAGAAGGTAGTTGTGATTGGTAGCTTAGAGGATTTTGGACGTGGCTGGAGGTCAACCGGGCAGTTTTGATCGATGGATGAAACGGTAATCAGCAGATTGCAACTTCCCTATACTTGACGAAAATGGACAAAAATTGCTTTTGGGTGCAATGGACCCATCTTGGTAGCCGGAAGGTTAAAATTGAAAATTGATCCCCTCCCCTCCGAAATATTTTAGAAATGGGCAGGAACCTACGATGATAGAATATTATGTCCTATTCTGTCCTCCTAGTAGTCAGGGCACGATTAACTTCTGAAACTGGGGGGAGCACAGTATCATTTTAGGGGTCCTCTTTCATTCGGTAAAAGTTTTCTAAAATTTTCATACATGGTAACTCAGCAATGATACAAGCAAGAGTATTATTCACGAGACTAGCTTAGCGAAATTCATATATTTCATTAAACAGCCTTTCTTATGTTCTTTGTATTAACTTTAAATAAAAGTATATTTAAAGTATATATAGTTTGTGGATGTTCAGTTACCAGGGTGGTTTCTAATCAACACATCAGGATAACATGATTGGTGTTAACAGCCTGTTTATTTATTTATTGAGAACATACATCTGACTTGTGTGCTTGACATCAAGTGCCCGCTTATAAGTCATCGTCAATATACAGGGACGAGATAGCCACAAAGAAATTTACACCATCAGAGAGTTATATGCGGGAGCTCCACAAAGTGTGAGCAATGGAGCTGGCGGGAGTCCAACCCGCCGACCTAACTCCTACGCTCTCAAGCGATTAGCGGAATGGTGTCTTAACCACTCGGCCACGGAGGCCCCAACAACCTGTTAAAGTCACATAAAGATTTTTCTGTTAGATAAATTTTCTGAAGTTTATGACTAGCTTTATTGCATTAGGCAAACTTGTCTTTCCACAAAAATTAAAAATCCAACGCAAAAAACTGAAAACGGAAATTAGAGGCTCTATTTTACAATCATTTTGGGGCCCTTCTTAAATTTTAGAGGGGAAGCACTTGCTTCATGTGCCTTTTGGGTAATCAGGCCCTGCTAGCAGTGCTAGATACCGGCTTGCTCATTAATTATCATGACGTCACAAATGGTGGCTGGCCGCGACCTACGTTATAGACGGCCGGTGCATGACGTTTAAAACGTCACATGGAGTGGATCATTTTTACACAGTGATTGGTGCAAAACGGTGGGAGCGCCGCTTTGCACCAATCACTGTGTAAAAATGATCCACTCCATGTGACGTTTTAAACGTCATGCACCGGCCGTGTATAACGTAGGTCGCTGGCTGGCCGTAGAGTTGCAAAGAACTGGTTTATTCCCGGGTTTATTTCCAATAGACCCGGTTTATTCCCAGGTTTATTCCCAAAAGACCTGGTTTATTCCCACAAAACCCGGTTTATTCCCGGGTTTAAACCGGGTTTTTTCTAGCCTTTGCAACTCTAGCTGGCCGTGACCAAAGACGTACAGCGATGTGCACAAAACGATGGGAGCGCCGCTTTGTACCAATCGCTGGTCGCAGGTCGCGGCCAGCTACGAGGCTAACGAAAAAGAGAGGCTACAGCGGTACTTTACGCGTATCTTTTTTTAAAGACCGCGGGAATCACGTGATACTAGAATCCACCAATGTAGGTGTACGAGAAGAGCATCACGTCACTCTAGCGGTCTGTAAAAAGATAAGTGGAATGCACCGCGGTAGCCTGTCTTTTTCGTTAGCCTCGGGGCCACTATTTGTGACGTCATGAGAATGAATGAGCAAGCCCGGTATCTAATCTTGCCCTGCTCCTAGAGCGACCTGCATTATACATGGCCGGTGCATGACGTTTAAAACGTCACATGAAGTGGATCATTTTTTACATGGTGATTGGTGCAAAACGGGGGGCGCGTCGCTTTGCACCAATCACCGTGTAAAAATGATCCACTCCATGTGACGTTTTAAACGTCATGCACCGGCCGTGTATAACGTAGGTTGCGCTCCTAGGCCGCCAAGCAGGTCTTGCAGAGGCTAAAGCCATATGTTAGGCCTCCCTGCTTGGTTGAATCTGAATCTGCTCCTAGGCAGGAACTAACTGACCATATGTTGACCGAATTTTTAGATGCAAAAATGGGGCAAATTGCTTAATGTCTTCAGTTTCTTCTTTAAAACTAAAACTGGGAATGAATCGTGATTAACATATAAATTTTGGAAAGCCATAAACAAGGTTGTAGCGGATAGCTGCCCTGGCTGGGTTTAAAAAACAGGGTATTCACAATCAAAAGGATTGTAGTGAGTAGTTGCCCGGGTACCCGCCCAGATACACGACCGGGCTGGGTTTAAAAAAACGGGTTTTTTTACAACCATAAGGGTTGTAGTGGGTAGCTGCCCGGGTATCCACCCGGGCACCCGTCCAGCTACCCGCCCGGGCTGGGTTTTTAAAACAAAACTCGGATTTTTTACAACCCTGGCCATAAATCTCATAGGTAATTACATATTTCTGTACTACTAATAGGTTGTACTACATTATGAAAAAATATCTTTAAAATGCATAACAAAAGTACTATCTCCATAATAGTTTTATATTGGCTGATTTATCTTTTCCAAATGTCATTGTCGTAGCGCTTCGCTGCGCATTGAATCATCTGAAGTTGAATAGCAAAATACCCGATAATTTTGGAACAATAAAAAACAACGGAAAATTTATTAAAAAAAACTGGGAAAATTGGGAACTTTTCGAGGAATAAACAAATTTAAGAAATTTTCAAGAAGAAAGAGCTGTTTACATAATATAAAAAAGTTTTCAGGTTTTATATATGATTTATACAATTGAATTGTTGTATTATTTATATTCTACGTTTGAGAACTAGTATCGAAATATTAACTTTTTATACAGAATGTAAGCTGAAAAAAGTAATTGTAAAGTCATTTTTGTAATATCTGTTTTCCTGCTGTCAAATAATTTATTTTTTACTATAATATCTTTCATAACATTATTTCATGTTATTATATGAAGATTACTAAACCACTAAGTATCTATGTTCTGTACGTTATGTGTTTGTAATTTACATACAGAAAATGATGACTAGTATAGCTTATTTAATTCAATTTCAATGTTTTACGTGGAAATATTTAAAGTTTGTAAATTTTTGTGAATTTTGTATGTTTATTGATATTAAGCAACTTATCGATTGATAATTTGTACGATAACAGTATAAACGTATTTTAATCAAAATGCTTTAAAATATTGATGTTAGAATATTCCTAGTTTTCGGGAATATTTAAAATTCTCGATTTTACTTTAGATTCCCTGGGGAAATAAATAGTTTTTATGCCGGAATACACTTTTCAAAAGGCTAACAGCGCTAATCTCAAATCATAGTTCTCAAACAGTAGGATTTGTCCTATATGGTGTTAATTCATTAAGATTATTCTCCAGGAAAGATTTTGGAAATCCAGGAAGGGATATTATAAGGTTCCTGGGGAAGTCGGATTTGTGTACTTATAGAATTCAACATAAAAATTATACATAAAATATTAATAGTCCATAGCATATTATTAGCATACAAACCAATCGATGCTCCGTATCAAATGTCCTACCTGAATTCATCCCTAATTCCATTGGTCAGTAACATTAACTTACATGTTTTTATATCAGAATGGTGACATACAGATTATAAAATGTGATTGGTTGAGACGATTTTGGACAAAAATGAATCGCGTGAAATGGCGAGACTGCCATTATTGCCAAATTAATGTTTTTAAACTTAATTCACATCTAATCGAACACGTCCAGGCGATTATCGCCATGTTTTGGAATCTAGGTTTGCTATAGTTTGGACAAAACCGTCTGTTGAGCATGTGCTTTGTGAGTATGTCGGGACTCTCAAACAGAGGCACGGCACACTTCCTCTGCATGACAGTGGCGACACATGAAAAACATAATTTGATTGGTCAAGAGCAATAAGGTAACAGATAAACAATTGACGTAGTTTGAAAAAGTGTTCGCTAAATAAATAAGTTTGGTATTCGAGAATGTGCGTTATGAATGTTTTATGGACGATTTTAAGGAAAAATGCACCTCAAAACATCTTGGTGAGTCTAACATTGTTGCCAAGTAATTTTTGTTTACTTGTTTCACGTAGGGCTCGGTGCCTCTATATGAGAGTGGCGACATACGCTCAGATAGAAGTTTTTAGTTCAAAATATGGCAAATCAGAACTTGCCGATACTCGCCTAGACGAGTGAAACAAGTTAATAAACATTAGCTTAGCGATACTGACAATTTCACCCAGTTGCTTGGCGATTCGTTTTTGTTCAAAATAGTCTTAAACACGTTTGTCGGCACTTTCATAAACAGGTCCCCTAGTCTCACTCGTCTAGGCGCAGTCTCCAAATTCTGGAATATGGTTTGTCATAGTTTGGACAAAACGTATATCGCCATTCTTTCATAGAGTCACACTACTACAGTGACCTACGTTATACATGGCTGGTGCATGACGTTTAAAACGTCACATGGAGTGGATCATTTTTACACAGCGATTGGTGCAAAACGGGGGTGCGTCGCTTTGCACCAATCGCCGTGTAAAAATGATCCTCTCCATGTGAGGAGCGACTAGGTATAGCGATTCCTCCTTTAAACAGCGCATGCGTCAACTGATTCTTGGGTTGCTTTCTGCCGTCGTCTTGGCGATGAAATGCCAAGCATTTTGGGGAAGTGTGTATAGCAGGCACGAGCTTTGTTGCTAGAATCGGTTTGTGGTTAATCTGGCTCAGTGGTTAAAGCAAGGGATGTTTAAGGCTGTATTAGAGTTGTAATCGTAAGGTTGCGTATTCTGTACTCGCTGAAGCTTTTAGTGTTTTGTTTTAATTTTTACCAAATCAGTTAATAAATTCAGCCGATCTTTATTACTTTTATTGTCAATTAGATAATTACATTAAATTTGAATTATAATTACGTTTAATTTTTTTATTTATTATTTATTAAATTTAAATTGTATTACATTAAATAGAATTTAATTTTAAATAAATTTCAGTAATTAAATTTTAAAATTAATTTAAACTATTTTTTGATAATTAAAATGAACATTTATTAAAATGCAATAATAAATCTCCTAAGCTTACGTTAAAAATATTTTTATGGTAGAAGTTTAGTAACAGAAAAATATAAAATTTGCAGAATTAATGTATTAAAGTTTTCATCTTTTAAAATTATCCTTGATTATTATCACAATTATTATCATTATGAAGATTTTTGATTTTTTCTATCTTTACTTATAAATTTGTTATCAGTTTTCTTGTAATTTGTATTTAAAATCAACTATTTTAAATGAAATTTTAATATTTAGTACTATTTATGAGATATTGTTAAATAATTAAAATAAAATATCCATTTAAATGCTATAATAGTATCTCTTAAAATGATATAGAAAACTGTTTTCATATAAAAGCCTCAAAAACTTATTTTTAGTTATACTGCTAGAAACTTAGCATTTATTATATACATCTGTGAAAACATTTAAAAAACTTTATACATCTTCTGATAGCAATCTCATTATTTTCTCATAACTTAACTAATTATGTCATATCAAATATTATATTCTTTTGGAATTTTTGATCATTTTTTGACTAAAAGTAAAAGTCTATTCACCAAAACAAGCGATAAATTACCAAACTAGTCGACTTCACAGAGATAAGATTATCGCCAAGCTGTGATGCATGCGCTGTTTAACTGAGGCATAGCTATACCTAGTCGCTCGTCTCCATGTGACTTTTAAAACGTCATGCACCAGCCTTGTATAACGTAGGTTGCGCTACTACAGAATACTTAAGTGATGACATTTTGGCAAAAAAAAATTATTGGTCGAGAGGATTTTAGACAAAAATGAATTTCAAGCATCATAGCGAGACTTCCATTATCGTCAAGCTATTGCTTTTAGACTTCTGTCTATTTTCTAACCAAATCCATACTCATCTAAGCAGCTATTGCCAAGTTCTGGGATCTTGATTCTCCTAGATTGGACAAAAACTTCAATTAGAGCTTCCATTCTGTCAGGGCTACACTAGATACCGGGCTGGCTCATTTATTATCATGACGTCACAAATCGTGGCTGGCCGCGACCAGCGATTGGTACAAAGCGAAACGACAAAACGAAAGGCATACAGCGATTGGCACAAAATGATGGGCGCGTCGCTTTGTACCAATCGCTGGTCGCGGCCAGCCACCATTTGTGACGTCATGATAATGTATGATCCAGCCCGGTATCTAGTGTAATCATGCATTTACTGTACACATGAGATGTGGTGATTTGATTGGTCTACGTTAAATGGTCTACGATATGATTGGCTTGCGTCGCCTGCGATGGTCGCTACGACAAAAATGTACTGATAGATTTGTTGATGGAAGTGTTTGTTTGTAAATATGTCCTTTCCTTATTGAAGACTTAAGCAGGTATACAGATAGAATATTTTACTATTTTTGAAACAAGATTAACCACCAGGAATCTGTATTCTGCAAAATTTTCTCAAAATGCGAAAATTTTGCATAAATACAAGCTTTTGATTGGCTAATCTCGCTTCTGAAATAGCGCAAAATCTTTCAGGATCCATGAATTCCGAAAATGCGCAAAATTTCCGTCCAGGCCGTATTTAAGATAATAAACTATAAGCTGAAGGAGCGTAGTATGAACGTTTTGACTCAGAATTCTCTACTTAAGAAGTTCTCATAATTTTAGTAAATGTATAGTGAAGTCCTGGTCGACCCCTTGAATGATTTTAGCTAAGATTATTAACTCTTTTAGTATGAATATGGGCAACGCCCCTTAGATAAGAAAGCCGTGAAACGTCTCACAAAAACGTCATACCACGCAGGCACGAGGCTAACGAAAAAGACAGGCGACCGCGGTGCATTCCACTTATCTTTTTTTACAGACCGCTAGAGTTATGTGATGCTCTTTTCGTACACCTGCATAGGTGGATTCGAGCATCACGTGATTCCCGCGGTCTGTAAAAAAAGATACGCGTAAAGTACCGCGGTAGCCTTTCTTTTTCGTTAGTCTCGAAGCAGGCAAAATAAAAAGAAAATTCGAACAACTTCAGGGCTACACTAGATACCGGGCCGGCTCATTCATTATCATGACGTCACAAATGGTGGCTGGCCGCGACCAGCGAATGGTACAAAGTGAAACGACAAAACGAAAGACATACAGCGATTGGCACAGAAAGATGGGCGCGTCGCTCTGTACCAATCGCTGGTCGCGGCCAGCCACCACGAGGCTAACGAAAAAGAAAGGCTACCGCGGTGCTTTCCGCATATCTTTTTCTTACAGACCGGAGGAGTCACGTGATGTTCGAATCCACCAATGCAAGTGTACGAAAAGAGCACACGTCACTCTAGCCGCCTGTAAAAAATATAAGTGGAATGCACCGCGGTAGCCTGTCTTTTTCGTTAGCCTCGAGCCACCATTTGTGACGTCATGATAATGAATGAGCCAGCCCGATATGTACACCGTTAAAAATATCGTGAAAAATTACCTCTGTTTTTAAAGGCTCTCAAATTTCTGACCAATGAGAACACTCCAAGGGCGTTTATGTAGCATTCTCATTGGTCAGAAAATAGAGAGCCTTTAAAAACAGAGGTAATTTTTCACGATATTTTTAACAGTGTAGTGTAGCCCTGACAACTTGCAAGTTTCGATTTCGATGGCTCGTGGAATTATTAACTATTAGTCGTAAAAAATAATTATTAATTCTATGAGCCAATGAAATCGCAACATGCAAGTTCGATTTTTTAAACTTTGTTTTGCCTGCTTCGAGGCTAACGAAAAAGAAAGGCTACCACGGTGCATTCCACTTATCTTTTTTTACAGACCGCTAGAGTGACGTGATGCTATTTTCGTACACCTGCATTGGTGCATTCGAGCATCACGTGACTCCCGCGGTCTGTAAAAAAAGATATGCGTAAAGCACCGCGGTAGCCTTTCTTTTTCTTTAGCCTCGTGCCTGCTTGGTATGACGTTTTCGTGACGCGTGTCACGGCTTTCTTATCTAGGTAGCTGAGAGAACTGTGGGCTGCTTATAGATCAGTTTCAACCACGTGATCACCAGCCCACCAAAAGTTATCAACCAATCATAATCGTGGATTTGTAGCCTGAATTACGAGTCAACCAATCACAATCCACCATTTTTGATGGGCAAACAAAAAACAAAGCTAGTTGCTTAGGGGGTTGCTAGGGTGTGACGTCAGTTGAAACTGATCTATATATATATATATTTTTTTTTTGAAACTTTCACCAAGATTTGTGAGGGAGGCAATAAATAAAAAAATACATATAAAGACTTGAATGGGGGTGAAATAAGACTATTTAGTACTGTACTCATCCAATATTGGACATGACAGGGCTTTTAACCGATTCCAGACGCTGCTATTGAACCCCACTCAACAGATCGAGAGGGGCCGGAGCAAGTCCGGACCCCAAGCTAGGCCCGTCGCTTCGTAGGCGAACAAATTGGAAACTTATAAAAGGTAACTTATAAAAATTCATTATACGGCTTTTGCAGAGTAAGGCAGGGTCAGAGTTAAGAGGGGTAATAGAAAAATATGAGATTGAGATTTGGCCCCAAAAATACAATTTTTGCATTTGGCTAAGGAAAGTTTTAAATGCTTTATTTCTTCAAAATAGGAAAGCTTTTTGAGGGCGAGGTAGGGCGGACGCGTGCAGTTGAAAAAAAATTAATCTATAGATTGTTTTCAACTCTCTAGATGGATAGTTCATATATACATTTGTGTGTGTATGTGTGTACTCGTCATGATAGTACTCGTGAAGGTTTGATAATAAACAGCTATTTAGTTCCATTTGAAATATATTTGAATTTTTAATTAGTTGCTTTTTAATTAATTAAGCATTGAAAACGTTATGAATTGCTATAGTGTCTAAGCAATTCCTAAAAATATAAGGCGATAGATGGCACTGTCAGTCGAACCTACTCAATAAATGAAGTGAAAGAATTTTAAGATCAGTAGTTTAACTAATAATATTAATTGAATAGACAGGGCATTTGTTTGTACATACTACAAACCTCATTTTTTTTGAAAAATATCAATCTTTAGTATTTTTTAATTTTTTTAATTACGCGGCCTTTAAAATTTACCACTAATTTTATTTTTATCAGACTCGCTCTAAAACACCGAACTTAAAATTTGCTGCATCCAGCTATACATATTTTTAATTGCTTGAATTTAATTTTATATTTTCATACATTATTAAGATAGTTTCTTTTATAATTCTTAGATGAATATTTTCCTTCTTTCTATTTTCTTTTCTCTTCTTTTTCCTTTTTTATGGGGAAAAAAATCCACATATTTTTCTTTACATTCTTGATAACGGTCATACAAAATATAACAAAAATTGTAGACCATTTCAATTTATTTAATCGATAATCACATGCAAAATTTTAAAATTTAAATATTTTAATACAAAATTAGATATTTGTAAAAATATTCTTTTATGTTATATTTTACTAATTATTAAGCATTCGAATAATAATAAAAAAAGTACTTCTCCCCCTGAAATAAAATATGACTAATTATAACAAAATATATTCCAGAAATCATTCTAGCAGCAGCAGGAATAGAACCCATTTTCTATGGAGATAACCAGTTCGTAAACCGACGCTTTAAACGACTGGGCTATCGTGACCTCGGTCTGTTAATCTCGAAAATTGAATAGGTTCTATATTTGATTTTACTTATATGCAGTTTTGTTCATGTTTGCGCTGAATAATTCGTACTTAAATTTTTAAGCTTGTACTTTAATATATACTAGATAGTACCCGTCAAGATTTGACGGTAAAGAACTTAAAAATTGCATTAGTAATATGTTTTAATTTTTAATTACAGTAAAATCTCGTTACAATGAATCTCTGGAGACCACTGATTAAATTCGCTATAATGAAATATTCGTTAAAGTGAAAATATTTTTATACTGAAATAGCATAATATGACTATTTTTTACAATCCAAATTACATTCGTTAAATTGAAAAATTCGTTAAATCGAGGTTCGTTGTAACGAGATTCTACTGTAGTTGATTTAACTTAATTAAGTATTGAAAACTTGATGAATTGTTATACTGTGTAAGCGATTCCTATAATTATAAAGCGATAGATGGTGCTGTCAGTTCAAACTACTCAACTAATGAAGTGAAAAAATTTTAAGCTTGTAATTTATAACCTATTATGCTTGCTTTTTAGCAGGAATTTAACTAAAAATATTAATGGAAATTTTCTATTGTCTAAACTTTTTTTTAACCTATCAATATTTACTATTTTCTAATCTTTTTTAATTATGCGACTTTTAAATTTTTTCATTACTTTTATTTTTACCAGCCTGTCTTTAAACGGTGATTTCTTTTATAGTTTTTATATGAATATTTCCCTTCTTTCTTTTTTCTCTTCTTTTCTTTTATTACGGAGAATAATCACATACTTTTCTTAGTATATAAACATATCTTCTTGGTAATGGTCAGACAAAAAAAAAAAAAAAGATAAAAGTTTAGGTCAATTTATTTTATCGATAACACATGCAAAATCTTTTAATTTTAATATTTTTAATATCAAATTAGTAATTATTGTAAAGTATTGTCTTAATTGTAAATTAGTAAAGTATTGTCAGGTGTTAAATTTTACTTACCACAGTCGCAATAAAAAAAAAATAATAACAATACTGAGTATTTTCTGAATATTTTTAAATCACGCAACCTTTATTTATTTTTGACTATTATTATTTATTTATTCTTTTTTATGAGTCTTACTCTAAAACCACGAACTTAAAATTTGTTGTTTGCAGCTAACGATTTATAATACATATTATTTAATTATTTGAATTTTATTTTACATTTTTATACATTATTTAATTTTATTCAATTTAATCATGGATATCAACGTCATTTTTCTTTCAGAATTCCTGTTTGAATATATTTCTCTCCTTTTATTTCCTCACCCTTTTTTTTTATATAAAAAATAATAAAATACTTTTCTTTGTATATATCTTAGTATATATATGGAATCTTGTTAATGGTCATACCAAATATAACAAAAATTGTAGATCAGTTCAATTTATTTAATCGATAATTACATGCACAATCTTTTAATTTAAACATAAAATTGGTAATTAAAAAAAAATATTGTTGGATGTTAAAATTTACTTAATTATAAAGCATTCGAATAAAAAAAAAATTACAAATTATATAACATCTCTTGAAGTAAAATAATAAATTATTGAAATTAATTATCTTATCGCCATTAAAGTAACAAAAAAAAGTCTGCCCCGAGCTAGCATCGAACCCGCGATGTCAACAGGTTAGAACCACAGATTAAAACAGGTGCCTTAGACCGCTCAGCCATCCCGACCTCACGCTGCTTTGCTCTAAAGCTGGATATGTTCTACATTTAATATTATGCATGCGCATTTGTGTCTTTTTTTGCACTGAAAAACATTGATCTTAGCTTTTCGTTTTAATATAGAGGATGATACGATGATTGATATATTATTTTATTATTATTTTATCAAGAATGGCTTTTGTGGAGGGAGGGGGGAAGGGCTCAAGGGGAAAAAATACGTATTCCCACAACAATTACATACAGATATTTTAAAGGGTATAAAATAAAGACGAACAGATTAGAAATTAAAAAAAAAAATTAAGCTCTTTCATTATCTGTTCTTTATAGAGTAAGGGGGGCAGCTTTTCTTATATGCAAGTTATTTATGTACCGCTTTGAGATAATCTATAGATTGTATTTTCTTTTTAGCCAGTTCTCCCTGCTGGCTCACCATCCTTTGAAGAAATAAAGCATTTTTTTTAAATTCTGCCAGTAAAGTATCATAATTGGGTGTTCGTTGATCAAACCTGAATATTTTATAGATTATTTTTCTTTTCTGTTGGAGCCGTCCCCCCCCAGACACACACACACACACTCTAAAAAGGTTAGACAGTGAAAAATATTATCTTTTTAAAAGTTTCTGCTTTGGTCGTCTTTATTTCATCCCTATTTAAAATCTCTGTATGTTACTTTGCATTTTTTAAATTTCTTGACCCCCCCCCCCCACCCTTTTCCTAAAGGCCATTGGTGGCATATATACTTTCTATGAATACTCTTATAAATCCCTTCTGAAGATTCTATAAGGTATTCATAGTTTTCCATTTTTTTGCTTTTTCATCCTATCAAGTATAATTCCAGCAGTGTCCATTCCATTGGATTTTATATTGTCTTATCCTTTGTTTTCACATGTGTTTTAATTTTTAAATATATATCCAATCCATGTAGCGAGTTGAAAAAATATCCATTGTATTACCATTTTAATCCCCCCCCCCCCCCCGCCAGAAGCTCCTTTTCTTCAAGAAATTAAAATTTCTTCTGCCAAATATCAAAATTGTGCGTTCTTGTGCTAAATTTCAGAGTTTTATCTTATATATTTCAATTATCCCAATCTCAGCTCTGCCTCCCCCCTTATCCTAAAAAAGCCACAAAAAAAAAAAAAAAAAAATAATAATAATGGAGAAAGCTTTCCACTTTGTTCTTTATTTCAATCTTTTAAAAATCTCTCTATGTATAATTGTTTAATTTTCTTGCCCCACTTACGCCCCCCCCCCCCTCCAAAGGTCATTCTTGGTGAAAATTAACTATTGAAAACAACAATAACATACTTTGT
Source organism: Maratus michaelseni (assembly GCA_963931845.1). Taxonomy (NCBI): domain Eukaryota; kingdom Metazoa; phylum Arthropoda; class Arachnida; order Araneae; family Salticidae; genus Maratus; species Maratus michaelseni. The sequence continues at coordinate 327,682,291 of OZ007594.1, forward strand.
AATATATATAAATATATATATATATATATATATATATATCGCTGTGAATTTAGCGAATTGAAATAATGTATATATAGTATTATCTTTTTCACCAGCCTTCGCCTACCCCCCCCCCCCCTCCTTGAAGAAAAAAAAGCAACTAAAATTTCCCCTAGTAAAATGTCAAAACTGTGCCCCCCCCCCCCCCACCAAATTTCAGCATTTTATTTCACATTTTCTGCTAGTCTATAAATGAACCCCCTTATCCTAATCCCCATTTACCCTGTAAATAATGAAAATTCTCAACTTTATAAAAATTTCCCCTTTTTTGGCGGGTGTTTAAATGACATTGACAGGCAAACAGTGAAAATCAAAATGCGGTTACAGTTCAGTATTCTTTGCATCGGTTAGAAATAATAATAATAATAAAAACAGAAAAAAACTGTTTTTTCTTTTAAACAGCTTTCTTCCCTCTAAAAAATAATGGATTTTTTCTGTAAAAATTACAAAATCCGTATTTTTTACAGAAAAAAACTGTTTAAAAGAAAAAAACAGTTTTTTCCTGTAAAAAATATGGAATATAAAAATATTTGTAATTTTTACAGAGAAAAACCATTTTTTTTACAGAAAAAAACTGTTTTTTTAAAAAACAGTTTTTTTCTGTAAAAAAAATTGTTTTTTTCTGTAAAATTTACAGATTTTTTTTACAGTGAAGAACTAATGCACGGATTTTCGTCAAACTTCAGATTCAGTTAGACGTTGACATAGAATGTTACTGATAAGATTTGGGTGTAAATAGCCTAACAGGTGGCGCTGCTATGCTGCATTTTTCAGGATCTACACGATTTTAGCCATAGTCATATCTCAGGAATTAATGCACGGAATTTCATCAAACTTCATATTCTGTTAGACCTTGGCATACGTTGATGCTGACTGCGTTTTCGTGTAAATCATATAACAGATGGCGCTGCTATGCTGCACTTTTTAGATTCTAAAGTGCATAATAAAAAATTAAAAAAAAGTTTTTGGTGTATGTGAAACTTGTATGAGATAGAAGAAAGTTTTAGGATTGGCATGCCTAAACTACTATTCCGTGCTACATTCGTTTAAATCAAAAGAAAAATATATCCCGAAAAAACCGAATCGTCTCCAATCACTATATGTAAGAAATGGAAATGAATGTTTGCTTTAATTGAAATAAATGTTAGGAATATATGGATGATTCTCGTGAAACATGGCATTTTCAAAAGGTAATTTTTTTAAAATTAACAATGGTTAAAAATATTCAAGTTAGTTATATTTTCAAACTAAGCGTTGTTTTCACTGCATGACTTCTCTTTTAAGGGGGTCCGGGACATATAATATTTTTTTATTTTTATTTATTGAGTTAGAATTTTGATTGTGATGGTTAATCATATAATTTGTAAACAAAATCAAATCATAAAACTTCTCATAATTTTTTTTACTATACTCTAATTCATTAAATTCCTACTATTAGCTCACACTCCCTATATATATATCTTGTTGGAATTTTCAATCGTTAATAAAATATTTTCTATTCATCCATTCAAGTTCAAATAAATTTTTTAAAACTTGTACTAGATGACAATTGATGTTAATACAGTTTTATCAAATATTAATTCATTAATTAAATTAAATTAATTTATTTTAATTTTATATTTCATTTCTGTTCAAAAGAATAGACTCACTCCATATTTATAGTCTCACTTTCACACATAAAAAGATAATGAGGCTGTTCACGGACGAAGATCAGGCGGCTCGCGGGCGATGGAGACTATAAATGTGGAGTGAGTCTATACTTTTGAACAGAAATGAAGTATAAAACTAAAATTAAATAATAAAATTTAATTAATTAATATTTGAAAAAACTGTATTATCGTTAACTGTAACATCGCTATGGCACTTTATTGTGAAGTTTGGTAATTTTTGAAATTCAATATTTGAAAAACGGCATAATCATTAGATTTTAAATTTATATCAAGAAAAATACAATTTTTTTAACTTTCTAACGCAGTTTGTCTAACAATTTTGTGAGAAATACTTTTCGAGCTATTAATTTTTTATATTTTAGCTATTTATTTTTTATTTAATTTTTAATACATTTCAAGAATTTCTCATATGTAAGATATTTAGCAGGATATAAATTTAGGAATAAATATCGTCAGTGGCGAAGCATGTAGATCGCTGGAAAATAATTTCTATTTGACCTAAGTAGGAATTGACTTAAAAAAAAAAAAGTTTTTATATTACTTGTTTTTAAACTATATTCAAAAACATACGGTTTAGAAATTAGCTATTGGTCAACGATAAGAAGGGACATCTTGTATACTTAAGAGTTCTGGAGGGTTATAATGAACATTAATAACTAAAATTTCTTTTATTATTATTATTAAACAGTAACCCCTCGTTATATCGCATATGCCCGGAGACAAAAATATTGCACAATAATATCCGAATGTGCGATGTAACCGAGGACATTAAAAGAATTAATGAACGATGATAATCTTGTTTATTGTTTTATATTTGTTTCCTAAACGTTAGCTTATATGCATTTTACAATTTTTATAAGAACATTAACGATAGAGACACTTTTGTAATCGATATATATAAAGTTATACTTAAAAAGTGAATTTAAAGTAGATTTATTCTATTTTTCGCAAGAGACATAAAAAAGAGCGAAATATCGACCCGCGATTTAATGAATTTACTGTATTATCATTACAATAACTATAATAAATAATTTTCAGAATTAGGTTTAGTATATTAGTATATTTTATTCCACATTAACTCAATTTTATATACATTAGTCATAGTTTTTCTGTAGGTCGATAAGACTAAAATAAGAACAGTGACAAACTATTTTTAACATACTTCTAACGAAGGAGATTATACAATTCCGCCTGTATCTTTTCTTTCTTCTCTATCTGTTTTATGTATATCCCGGAATAACTTTTGAACAAATAATCCGTTTTCCATACTTTTTTGTGGGGGGGTGGGGGGGGGGGGGTTCGTTCATCTAATGAAAATTTGTGTACTTATAGCTGATTACCTCCGATCACACGACAAATCATAAAATTTTGAAATTTCATATTATTTAAAAGAAATGAATTAATTTAATGACATCCGCCCATTTATGCGATTTAGATTTTAAAACAGAACCTTAATTTGAGTCTTTTTCACGTAGGCTAGGTGGCTCAGCAGGTATCACTTTTAATGCATTTGCCTGCTGTTTAAAAGGTTCTTGTTAGAAGCTGGCCGTCGGAGTTTGATTTTTTTTTTTTTACCCGGAATAGATTTCTTTTTTGGTCATTTTAAGATTAAAAGTTGATGAAAAATATTTTATCAATTAATTTATTATTATTATTATTATTATTATTTGAGAATTTGCAAAAGTTTAAATTTTGCTTGCACTTTTGCTAAATTTTCGAAATTTCGGAATTTTAAATTTCTTTTAAACAAATTGTTTTCTTTTGAGAAAATTTGAAATTTTATATAAATCTTCGCTAAATTTTTAAATTTTTGGAATTTAAATTTTTTTTTAATATTTTTTTTTTAGGATATCAAATTTCCTCTTTAAATCATTAATTCTCGTTAATCACTAGTGCTGCCATCTCACTTTTAATTTACTAATCTTCCTTCTATTGAAGTAATTTTTATTTTATCATTCAAAATTTAAATGATATAATGTAATGTTTTAGATGCGATTTCGTTGAATATTAAATGTAAATGGTGCTGCCATCTATGTTCTTATTGATAAAGTCTATTGATAAAGGATAAGGATTTAATAATTATAAATGAATGATTCGGATTTATTAAATTAAAGGATCAGGTATTTTGAAAGGAATATTAAATGAAAACCTTTGGGCGATCTTCGATCACACTTATCCACTATTTATTTTGCTGAAAAGGTGTCTTTTTGCAGATGGTCCAGTTTCAATATCATAAAGATCTATAAATATGTCTTGTTTATCTGCTTCCATGTTTTTACTTTATAGGCTTTAACTTTCATAAAAATTAACCAATCTGGAATTTCGAATGATAGAGTGGTGATAGGGATTTTTTTTTTTTTTAAGGACACTTAAAATTTTTATATATTATCGTGTATTGCACGTCTAAAAAAGCGACATTGACAATAATGAGATTTAAAATGAATGTGTATTAGTCTCATCAAGTCGGATAATCTAATTTTACCCGAACCCAAATCGACCTGCGGTTTGGGTCTGGTTGGCAATATTTTTTTACGTTGAGGTCTGTGTTGATTTAGGGTTGACTATTTGTTTTTGGGTTCAGATTTGACTCTTACGGGACCGTTTTTCAAAAGAAAACCCACAATATTGTTTAACCGCTTCGGGACCGGCAGCTTTTATACAAATTTTATTCGCTTGGCACCACTTTTTTAAAAAAAAAAGCTACCTTTACTTAAACTATCACAAAAATGCTCTAATTAGAGAAAGCAAATATTACTTTTGTTTTTTACTGGGTTAAAAATTACTTGTATAAACACAATACATTTATGACTTCTTGGAGAAGAATGCTTTAAATATATATATATATATATATATATAGATTAACTTGTAAGTGGTTTTAAAAACTCGTGCCCTGCTAATAGCATATCGATATTCATTGCTTTATCGATAGTTTATCAAAATAATACAAAGACAACAACAGCCTGCCTGAGATAAAGATTGTTTTCATAATTCCTGTATTTAGAGAAAACAATTGTGCAAAAGATAAATAGCGATAAGACATACACGTGTAGAAACCATTGCTTATTAGTTATTACATACATGCATTTTAGACAGGTGCAAATTTCTTCAGTCTCGTCTCGCTGATAAGATCGAAAGATATTGGTGGAAATGTAAGATTATATAAAGGCAGACATTTGCATCGATTCATCGACGAGATATGCTGACTAGCACATGTATAACTAAAAAGTGTTTGTTTGTGGAAAATATTTACTCTCAGAACATTGAAAACAAAGAATATTTTTTTAAGTCGTGGGAGATTTTAATTCCGTTTTAGAAATTAAGCTAATACAATTTCAAAGGGAAAATATGCAATTGAAACATGACCATTTTTACGGTTGATTGATTCATTAAATATTTTTGACATGTACAGAATAAAAGCAGATTAAAAAAATTAATAAATAAAAACAAAACAAAAATCTCTGCTGTACCACATAAGATACATAATTTTATAAGAATTTATATCAGTAGAGAACATTACACTCAATTTAAGAAGATTTTATGTGTCATGCCCTTATTAATCATGAAATTAGTTAATGTGTTCACTTTCAAACAGTTTTAATAATTTGCCACGACGAGGTATGATGACTAGCACATGTCTATCTCGTATTTGTTTGTGGAAAATATTTAATCTTAGAACATTTAAAACATAGAATTTTTTTTTTTTTTTTTTTAATCGTAGTAGATTTTTTAATTCGTTTTAGAAATTTATCTAATAAAATTTGAAAAGGGAAAAACGTAATTAAAACAAGGCCATTTTTACGGTTGATTTATTTATTTATTTATTTATTTATTTTTTTTTTTTTTGTGTGTGACATGTGATTTTATGGTATAATACTATCTGCCAGTATTATACCGTAAAATTAACAGTAATAAACAGTAAAAGAAGCTGCAATACACTGCCTCGCATGCGCGGAAGTGTTTTATTGCTTATTTTACTGTTTATTACTGTTAATTTTACGATATAATACTGGCAGCTGGGATGCCAGTATTATTCCATATAATCATTTTTTTTTTTTTTGCAGCGTATTATCTGTATAATCCAATGTTAGTTAAGTAGTTACCTTATTTTTTTAATAACCTATAATTTAAAATGCTTTAGTACACTATAAGGCGAAACTTTTTTTTTTCAGAAGTTATTTTATTGTATTAGTACTTTATCGTTTATTTATTCATTCCTATGAAAATTTATCAAGTTTTCATTAGTTTTAAGTAACAATCATAAAATAACATTTATGATAACATAAAATAAATAACTTGATTCAAATAAATAAAGGGTCAGTCTATAATTTCTAGTTAAGAAAATTCACAACAACAATACTCAGGAGATCGTTCGCTTACTAGATTGTTAAAACCATAAATCTTTTTTTAGTGCATGGTCTATAAATGTCTCCAATGTTACATTTCAGTTAGTTTTTACAGTATTTTTTTTTCTCCTTACGAAATAAATTCGGAAAGACATACAATAGATACATTCCCTTTTTTATTATATTCAGTAGTAAATAACTTTATACATTTCTTTGTGTAGAAATGTATTTACTCATGTATATATTTTTACGATTCTCTCTACTTTTATTGTCAGAAGAAGGATTTAACTTAAAATCAATAAAAATCTGGCTATAAGAAAATTATGCTGCAGATCACATACTGAGAAAGAAAGTCAAGAATAATAAGTCTAACTAAAATCCCTAAAAAGTAAATAACCTAAAAAAGTATTAAATAGACAGAAATTCAGAAAATAAAAAACTGCAATAAAAATGCATAAAACAAAATGCAAATCAAAACAGTTCGATCCTAAAATTCTATGCATATTTTTTATTTAAAATTTCGTAAAAAAAATATTTGACGTCGATACATATTTTATTCAAAAGCAAACATCAAGCTTCCAGCATTATTTGCTATTCTACCATCGTCATGAATTTTATTGCTTCCATCTCTGCAAATAAAATTTTGTTGGAGACAGAAAATTTCTCTTCGTTGCAACATAATTTGTCTTTGCGTCGTGAAGCGCATGCACTTGTCAAAAACAACGGAAAATCCCTGCATATTCATTATAAATTTCATTTTTAGAGCATTTTCAAAAATGGATTTAGTGTTTTAAAACTTGAGATGATTCTAAAATGTTGAGATTCATCAGCATTTTTGTTTCTCTTTGAAATAACTTTGGCCATGCTTCAATTTTTTTTCGTTCAATTCTTGTGCCGAGGAATTTATCAGCGGTCGAGTAAAATGGAAGTTATTAGTAAAATATTCAAAACAGATAACTTTCTAAATTGACTGAAACAGCAATAATAAAATGCTATACGATTAGTAAAAATTTATTTAGCATTTTAGTTAGTAGTTTTGAGTTTATGTAACATTAGTAGGGAAAATTTTTAATTTAAAAAACGTCAACGTCATCTAGACCAATACTTAATTTTAAGGTTGGGTAAAGGGTAAGTATGAACTTTTTCATTATTATTTATGAAATCTTACCCAATGTGTAATTGACAGTAATTATTTGTCAGGTATTACAACAACAACAGCATTTTAAATTGTAAAATAACCAATAACTTAAAATTGCTAGTAGTTATCTAATTGATTTTTTCTTTAGACGGTAATAAAACATTTCCTTAAATAAAAGAGATCAGATTCATTTTTTAATTTCGGCAATTATATTTTAATCTAGCTAATCAGGGCCTGTTTATGGCTTAGGCATAGTAGGCACATGCCTAGAGCACTCAATTTTTGACAGATCCTCGAAAATTCGAAAGTTTTAATCTAAAAACTTGCTTTTTTCTGTATATGCAAGCCATAATAATAATAATAAAAAAATAAAGATTATTTCAAATATAATTTTTAATAAAAACTCTACCACCTACGAGCTACGTTCGCTGACCTCCGTTTAGACCCCCCGCGACCTCTAAAAACACACTAATTTGTTTTGTTTGAAAAAGATGAAAGAAAAGGCTGAGAATGTAGAAATGCAAGAACCATTTGGAGAAACATTTTATTTTAAGAAGCGGACTCATTGACCAAAATAAGAATTCAAAGCTCTTTTAATTTAATAAAATATCATTGTTCGCTGTCCTTCCTCCAAAATAAATAAATAAATAAATAAATAAATAAATAATAAAGAAAAATCAGCTGAAAAAAGAATTATGAACGTAAAAGTTAGTAGAAATTATGCCATTTCGTGCAAGCATAATAAAATATTTAAGTTTTCTGAATAAAACTGGACTTTTCATTTTAAATATGACGACATTTTCAACAGCAGAGGGTTTAAAGTTCATGATTTATAAACGCAAATGCACGTTATCGGCTGAATAGTGCTCGACTTCACATATAAAAATAATACATTAAATCTTAATGTATTGATATCAAAACATTTTTAATCTTGCTCAGTTCCTTTTTAAAATACGGCAAAAGTTTCGACTTGCACAAATGTCACAAACCACAAGTGTTTATGCAATTTTTACCATTAGTAGATAATCGGCGAGAGGGAAAAAAAAATTGCTTAAACTTAGAGCTTACTTAAGTAATGGTTTCTGCCCCCTTCCCCCCCAAAAAATAAAAAGAAAAATATTGTGCCTATACTTAATCGGGCCCTGCAGCTAACTATAAAATAATTTTCAAGAGAAATCCCGTATGACGATAAAAATGCTTAAAAAAAATGTGTCTTATAACTAGGAACTAGTTACAGCTAATTTAAAAGGGTAATAAAGTAACACTCGCACAAAAACAATGTCCAAGAAAGAAAGAAAATGTATTTGAAATTTCCAATTCATATTTAGTAGGCTATATGTTATCAAATGTCGTAGTATATATGTATATATATTATTATTATTATTATTATTATTATTATTATTATTAATCCACTTCGGAATCCTGCTTGTTCTCTAGGTTGAGCTGAGTCCAGAGCTGATTCAAGTCTTGTCGTTAAAACTTTGGTGAAAATTTTATAAATCGTTGACAGTAAGCTGATTGGACGTTAGTTTTTAATGTTCTCCTTTTCCCCTTTCTTGTAAAGTAGCAACATCACAGCATTATTCCAATCTGCTGGTACATCTGATTTCTCGAGACATTTGGAAAAAAGTAAGGCTAGCATTTTTCCAAATTTTTCTCCTGCTTCTTTGATATGGTCAATTGTAATTCCATCTTCGCCAGGGCATTTACTTTTTTCATACATCTAATGGCTTGTACAACTTCATCTGTCATCACTGGAATATTCAAACAGTAAGAGTACGCATGGAAAAACATAAGGAATATAATTTACCTCCGCCTTGCCTTTATTGATTATGAAAGAGTGTTTGATTCGGTCTACACATCAGCAGTACTAGAATCTCTGGAGGACATTGGTATAGACAAACCTTATATCAATATCATAAAGAATATTTACAAGAAAGCAACAGCAATCCTTTTGGACAAAGGAAAAGCGAAGAATCAAACTTGGAAGAGGGGTAAGACAAGGAGACACCATTTCGCCTAAGCTTTTTACTGCTGTCTTAGAAAATATTTTTAAGAAGTTGGATTGGGAAAACAAAGGGATTTGAATAAATGGAGAATATTTAAGCCATCTCAGGTTTGCTGATGACGTTTTAATTTTCAGTAATAGCCCTGAAGAATTGGAAAATACGCTAAAAGATTTGGCAGAAGGTAGCATTAATGTGGGATTAAAATTAAATTCGGAAAAGATTATAAGGTGATGTTCAATTCATTCTCATCAAAAAAGAATATCGTCTACAGCACTGAGATTAAAGAAGTGCAAAGTTATGTGTACCTTGGAGAGGAAATATCATCAGACAACACTATCATGAATGAAATCAACAGAAGAATAAGAAATGGATGGAGCGTTTTTGGGAAGAACAATATTATTTTAAAGAGAAAATGCCTTTTTTTTTTCTTTTTTTTTTTTTTTTTTTTGAAAAGAAAGGTGTTTAACGAATGTGTTTTGCCTGCACTAACTTATGGAGCCGAAACATGGGCGCTAACAAAACGGATGGTACAAAGCTTACAAACAACACAGTGAAGTATGGAAAGATGTATGCTAGCCATAATTAGAAGAGACAGACAGAGAATAACCTGGATAAGAAGTCAGACGAAAGTTTTTGACATCATTGAGAAAATTAAACGGCTAAAATGGAAATGGGCTGGGCACATTGCAAGAAGACAATGTGCCCAGGAACACAAACACCCTAGAGTACAACCCACCTAATGGAACACAAACACCCTAGAGTGGTATCCCATAGATGTAAAACGACCAAGAAGACGACCTCGAGTAAGATGGAGTAAAGAAATCAGAAAAGTGGCCGGTGTTAATTGAATGACTAAAGCACTAGACAGAAAATCATGGGAAAATCTGGGGGAGACCTACATCCAGCAGTGGACTGAAAACGGATAATGATATTAATATTTGGAAATAATTCTAAAAAAAAAAATTAAATCATAATTTAGAATAAATCTTATAAATAATAGACAAGAAACAGAAAATAAAGTTTATGTAAAAATAATATCTCAGGAAACATCGATTTCTTTTATAATTTGAAACACGAGAAAAATTATTTATCCACCTAAGAAGTGGTAAGGGGTGCGCGGGTGGGGTCGAAGTACTGTAATGAAATGATTGTATTTTAAATTACACTAATAACTAAAAAAACCTATAACATTTAAAATAGTGTAAAAAATTAACAGTTTTGATGAAAGTTGTAATTTGTATCAAAAACTATCATTGTGGTGTTCTACACGCGTATTAACCTGTCTACAATATTTTTTAATCTTCATCAATAATCTGTCTTCTTTATGCTGGCTCCCCCCCCCCCCCCCCCCCCAACAGCTAAACAGATGGCATCTGCAGCATAAACTGGATTTGATGTAGATATGTAGACGATTACTGAAGAGAAGGGTTTAAAATAGGAAAATTTGGAAGAAACTATGTAAGAAAAGATGGATACACATATATCGGAGGTTTATAATGCTATTGTGGGTAAGTAAAGAATGTTCATACTTAATGCCTGCACTTATAAGTAAAAAAAGATCTTTTGCTTTCCAGGAATATCTATTTTAAATAATGGCATAAAACAGCCCCCAAAGTGTAGGTGATACAGGATGCAGGAATGTGAAAGATCACTGAAAAGAACGGACTACTAGAGGAGAAAGTGTTAGAAATCCTACGTAAGAAAAGGTGGATGCAATGATATCGGAGGCATGCAATACTTTAGTGAGTAAAAGAATTTTCACAATTTTGCTTGCACTTGTAATTAAAAAAGGACTTGTTTTTCCGTTTTAAATGATGGCAATAAATAGTTATCCCTACGAAGTGCAGATGACGAAGGATGCTGGTATAAGGACGATAAGTGACAGTCAACCAGAGTATAAAGTGGAGGAAACCCTACGTACGTAAAGATGGATAATGCATGTAATAATGAGAAAACTCAATAAATACTGGATAACAATAGTTTAATATTTCTAGGTTAGTGTTACGCTTAAATATAAGTACAATATTTACAAAGTTAAAGGGGAAGAAAGGACTTTTGGTGAAATCAATCAGCCATCTTAACGTCGGAGGTAAGAGAGCATGACCAAGCATTGTCCAAGGCAACTTTTATTCGAACTCTGATGGGAATTTTAACAATAAGCTCTCAAGCCAGAGCTGCTCAAAACTATGCGTATCAGCATATCCGTTTTTGGGTTTTGTGTTTACGTTAGAGCTCTGCCTTGGGAACCTGCTTAGCTAATTTTGTTGCCAAGTGTGTGTCGTGGGAATCTCTAACCACATTCACATACATATCGGAGGTATGTATTGTAGGTAAGTAGTTTTGACACTTATGCTTGCATTTATAACTATGAAGAAGTTTTGTTTTTCAGGAACAATTATTTTTAAATGGTGGCAAATAAATAGTTATCCCTCGAAGTGCAGGTGACAAGGATGCAGACATGTAAACGTTCACTGAAGAAAACAGTATACCAGAGAAAGTGGAAGAGACAATAAATAAGATAAGATGGATGCACATATTCGGAAGTATGTATTATTATAGTGAGTCGTTAAAAATACACTAAAGATACACTTTTGTCTGCATTTATAAAGAAAAATAACTTACGTTTTTCAGGTATATCTAATTTAAATGACGGTATAAATATATTAGGTTTAACTTCTAGCTAAAGTATTGGGTTTAAAAAAGAATTTTATGTATTTTCCGCCTCAAGGTGTATAACGCCCCGTGTGGTCGCACGACCTCGCTTCCCTCTAAAGCCTCTTGTAAACAATAAAATAACTCAGACATTCAGTACATATATATAAGCACTTGTCATAGTATTTTATTTCGTTTTTAAATTCGCTTCTTTTAACTTAAATGTTGTCTTGTAGTATTTATTTTTATCTACTGGTACCTTCATTACCTTCACTTTAGAAAATTATTTAATAGGATTTCTAAATCTTTTTCAGTCTCCTCACTAGTTCAATTTTTTCAATAAAATAATTTCGCTCATTTGCCGCCTTATTCTGTTATCTAAGTCCTTTGCCTAATGGTAAAAACGGCTCTGGTTATATCGATTTTGAAATGATGGAGTAAAACAAACTCTTTCCGAAATGCTGATGACAAATAGCGCATATATGTGGACAAACACTGTATACCAGAGTAGAATGTGTAAGAAACTCTTGGAAGATAAAAGTAGATACATGAATTTTGGACGAATCTATCATCGGTATTTCAACAATTTTAGCAATATTTTTCTGATCTCATTTTCACAAAAAATCGGAGAACTAAAATGTGTATAAAAAATTATAACTGGACTTTAACAGAAAAGCAGGTAGCGATTAATATATCTAATAATGATAGGAGTGAGTAAGAAAAATAGTCGAAATATCCCTTTTTTATTGATTACAGAAGCTATCCTGATTTTTGCATATAGAAGTTGCACCCAGAACACATTAGTCCGGATAAGTGGAGTTTCACTGTATATTTTCTTGAGTGGCAAATACACTGTTGTAAAACCATCTCAACTTCTTCATGCCCTCAATAATAAATTTGCCCAACAATGGACTTCAATAATGGCAATACTATTTTTTAACAATTACATGTCTTGATTCTTATCAAAAACCTTCATTGTTATTCCCCATTTCTCAACAATCATTTTCACAGCAGAAAGTGAGCGAGGAGAATTAAACAGCTAATTGTTTAACTGAACAACAATTGCTTATTCGATAATTGTCGAATTAAACAATTGTTTAACACAGAAATAAAGATAATATTTTAACTCGATAAATCATTTCATTCTCTCAGTTCTTATCTCTCATAAGCTGCTTCGAATTTCGAATGCTAATCCGTGATTTCAAATAAAATTTAATAAATTATGTAATATCTATACTAATATTATAAAGAAGTAAAGATTGTTTGTTTGTTTGTTTGTAGGGGGTAATCTCTGGAACTACCGAACCGATCTCAAAAGTGATGGTGGCAAATTGATGGTGACAATCCTTGCTCCAACATAGGCCATATTTTGTCGGTGCCACTAACCCCACGAGGGTGCAAAAGCGAAAAAGTTCTAAAATTGCGATTTTTTTATACTGAAGGATCTAGAAATTTGAAATTTAGCATTGTAGTTACTTATAAGATGTAAATGCTCTCTAAGAACAAATTTTAAAAAAATCTAAATTAAAAAGGGTGAAATGAGCGAAAATCGTTCTAAAAACATTCTAAATTACAATTTCTGTGGAATCTCTGGAACTACCGAACCGATTTCAAAAGTGATGGTGGCAAATTTTTTATGACAATCCCTGCTCCAACATAGGCTGTATTTTATGTCGGTGCCACTAATCCCAGGGGGGTTGCAGGAGCGAAAAGTTCTAAAATTACAATTTTTTTTATACTGAAGGAGCTAGAAATTTGGCATTGTAGTTACTTATAAGATGTAAATGCTCGAAAAAAATCGAAATTTAAAAAGGGTGAAATGAGCAAAATGCGTTCTAAAAACATTGTAAATTACAATTTCTATGGAATCTCTGGAACAACAGAACAGATTTCAAAAGTAATGGTAACAAATTGATGGTGACAATCCCTGCTCCAACATCCTCTTTAATAAAATCTATGCGTTGCTGACGACTGGGTTTTTCGCTAATCGTTGCCACAGATTAATCTCGTAAAATGAAACACTTGAAGTTACTGAAAAAAATAATAGCCCGAAAAGTATTTGTCAGAAAAATGTTAGACAAACTGCGTTTGAAAAGGTAAAAAATTGTATTTTTCTTGATATAAATTTCAAATCTAATGATTATGCCATTTTTCAAATATTGAATTTAAAAAATTACCAAATTTCACATAGGAGTACCATAGCTAAACCTTCACGCGTAAAAAGATAATGATAAGGGCGACGTGTCCTGACGTGTATATTGGCTATAGCACGAGTCACAAATTATAGTAGCCTTATTATTCTGTCAAAATATAAACGTGAATTATGAAATGTCATTATTTTGTTTGATTAAAGGTTCGTTAAGAGAAATTGACCAGCGTATTGGGCGTAGCTTACTAGTATTTAATAAAATTTAATAAAGATTTACAATAATCCTAGCTTTAAAAAAATTAAATGTGAATAGTTTTATGTAAAATATTAAAAAGATATGTTTATTTTAAAATCTGAGAAATGTGAGTGTCACACATATAGTGAGTGCACATATAACTAAAAAACAACTTTTCTTTTTCAGGTACAATTATTTTTAAATGATGAAAACCTGAAAATATGTCTTTGAATTTACATGATTATAGATAAAAAGCTATAACGAGTGAAAATTAAGTCATTTTCAAGCAATCATAATAAAATGTTTGAGATTAGAGAAACAGCACTTTTTATGGTCCATTCGTATTATATGCGCCAGGATTCTATACCACCAACAATGATAAATATTTTTAAAAAAATAATAATGATAATAATAATTTGTATTAATAACTTAATATATTGTAGCTTCATATTTAACCATTTCTTTACTTAAATACGTACATTTTACACCTCTCCATCTTTACATGCATATACATACATTTTGCTACATGCATATATTACAACGTAATCTTAAATTAATTTGTATGAATATTTTATAAAATGGTATAAAAATAGTTACCTTTCGAATGTGCAAATGACATAGAATCATTTGAAAGATCACCGAAAATAACAGCCTACCAGACGAGAAAATGTAAAAAATTCTACGCAAGAAAAAATGGAAGCAAAGATATCGGAGGTATGTATTACTATAGTCAGTAAGTAAAAAAATTCACACTTATGCTTGCACATATAACTAAAAAACAACTTTTCTTTTTCAGGTACAATTATTTTTAAATGATGGCGTAAAAATAGTTATCCTTCCAATGCACACATAACAAAGAATGTAGACATGTGGACGATTACTGAAAAGAAAGCCTTCCAGAAGAGAAAGTGGAAAAACCCTATGTAAAAAAAAATAATAATAATAATAATAATAAAGATGCAAAGATATCGGAGGTATGTATTACTATAGTCAGTAAGTAAAAAATTCCACACTTATGCTTGCACATAACTAAAAAACAACTTTTCTTTTTCAGGTACAATTATTTTTAAATGATGGCGTAAAAATAGTTATCCTTCCAATGCACACACAACAAAGAATGTAGACATGTGGACGATCACTGAAAAGAAAGCCTTCCAGAAGAGAAAGTGGAAAAACCCTATGTAAAAATAATAATAATAATAATAATAATAATAATAAAAAAGATGCAAAGATATCGGAGGTATGTATTACTATAGTCAGTAAGTAAAAAATTTCACACTTATGCTTGCACATAACTAAAAAACAACTTTTCTTTTTCAGGTACAATTATTTTTAAATGATGGCGTAAAAATAGTTATCCTTCCAATGCACACATAACAAAGAATGTAGACATGTGGACGATCACTGAAAAGAAAACCTTCCAGAAGAGAAAGTGGAAAAACCCTACGTAAAAAATAAATAAATAAATAAAAGGATGCAAAGATATCGGAGGTATGTTTTACTGCATGTCAGTAAGTAAAAGATTTCACACTTATGCTTGCACATATAACTAAAAAACAACTTTTCTTTTTCAGGTACAATTATTTTTAAATGATGGCGTAAGAATAGTTATCCTTCCAATGCACACATAACAAAGAATGTAGACGATCACTGAAAAGAAAACCTTCCAGAAGAGAAAGTGGAAAAACCCTACGTAAAAAAAAAAATAAATAAATAAAAGGATGCAAAGATATCGGAGGTATGTTTTACTGCATGTCAGTAAGTAAAAGATTTCACACTTATGCTTGCACATATAACTAAAAAACAACTTTTCTTTTTCAGGTACAATTATTTTTAAATGATGGCGTAAAAATAATTATCCTTCCAATGCACACATAACAAAGAATGTAGACATGTGGACGATCACTGAAAAAAAAGCCTTCCAGAAGAGAAAGTGGGAAAAAAAAAAAAAAAAAAAAAAGGATGCAAAGATATCGGAGGTATGTATTACTACAGTCAGTAAGTAAAAATTTTCACACTTATGCTTGCACATACAACTAAAAAACAACTTTTCTTTTTCAGGTACAGTTATTTTTAAATGATGGCGTAAAAATAGTTATCCTTTCCAATGCACATATAACAAAGGATGTAGACATGTGGACGATTACTGAAAAGAAAGCCTTCCAGAAGAGAAAATAGAAAAACCCTATGCCAAAAAAAAAAAAAAAAAAAAAAAAAAATTGGAGGCATATCTATAGTGGGGAAGTAAAGAATTTTCAAACTTATGCTTGCACCCATAACTAAACAGAACTTACCCTTTTCAGGTACAATTATTTTTAAATGATGGCGTACAAATAATTATCCTTCCGATGTGCAAATAACAAAGGATGCAGGCATGTGAACGATAGCTGAAAACAATAGTCTACCAGGAGAAAGGTTAAAAAATCTTATGTAAAAAAAAAATATTGATGCACGCGTATTGGAGGTATGTATTATTATAATGAGTAGTTAAAGTACTTGCACACTTATGCTTGCACTTATAGCTAAAAATAACTTTTGCTTTTAGGCATATCTTATTTTAAAGGATGGCATAAAAATAGTTATCCCTCTGTAGTGCAGATGAATCCAGGTATATGGAGGATCAATGAAAAGAAGAATCTATGAGAGGCTTAAGTGGAAAATACCCTACGTAAGAAAAAATGGATTTACAGATATCGTAAATATGTATATATCGTACTGTATTGTGGCGTATTGTGGAAGTAAAGAATATTCACGCTTATGCTTAAACTTATAACTAAAAACAACTTTTGTTTTCAGGTATATCTATTTCCAAGTAATCGCATAAAATTAGTTCTCTTCGTAGTGCAGGTGTCGAAAAATATAATTTTTAACAACTACGAATAGCTAATCCAAACCAGCACTCCAAACGTCCACCTCTCAACGTAATACACAAGACGCTTTACCTGTATGTTAATCTTTTCTAAAACTAACTTTGTTTAGCAACATCAAACCTAAATGATTTACTATTCGGTGTTATATCCACTCAAACTGCGGCATAATTTTGGAAGTGAAATGTATTTAAAGCAACATGGGTGAAACACGTTTATGTATTTAATGAAGATGAAATTTTGATTTCAGAGGACAATCAGGCATCAGAGTCAACATCCCAGACAAAAGTTACGTCAAAACTCAATAATCATCGCCTCATGTTTAATGTTCGCCAGAAAATATTTAAAAAAAAATATCTCGTAATGAAAGTGTGGGAAATGAACCGATAAAAATGGAATAAACGAAATACATTCTCAAGCTTTTCATAAAAAAAGAAAGAAAGAATTTAATGTTAAGAAGAAAGATAATCACTTAAAACGTATTTGTACTAATTTCAAATAGAATTTTCATAATTAAATAGGATGGAGTTTAGAGATAACTATCGCTATCGAATACATTATTTTAGAGCTTCGATTCAGAAAATACTAATTCCTGTCCGTTATCCGTCATTATACATTATTTGAAATCAATCTTCTTGGAAATGACAAATCACCAGCCAAATCAAAATCAATTTTAGGTAACTACAAAATTGCTTTACAATGGTTGTGCTTTCTAATCTCTACTAGCTGAAATATATGGAGATAATGGTGTTTAATGCATACAGTAGTTTATAGAACTGCTGGCATACAATTCATGTTAAATATGCTTTGATTTGTTGATTCCTTGGCATTGTTGAAAGATGAGACGTAACTTTTTTGTTGCCCCTTTTTGCTTCAGAAACATTGTCAGAAATTCGATGCGCGATAACAATGCTAAGTCCATTTACCAAAAGAACACTTTCTGAACTTTTACAGATGAATTAGAATTAAAAAGAATATTTAAAATATTTAAATATACTGTAACTGATGAAAGATATTCACTGTGACTACTTTATAAAAACCACAAAATATTGTGTTTCGAGAAGTTTTGAACACATCTTTTCACAAATTAAATATAATGAAGGACGTTCTTAAATTTTTATTTCTTCAATAAAAATGTGTTTGTCATTGAAAAATACGTTTGTTATATATTTTTTTCTTCGTAGAATTTACTCAATGCGCACTCAAATTAAAAGCGTCCAATGAAAGCATTTAATACTATAAGAAGATAAAGACTATCAGGAGTAATAACTACAGAGAGTTTATTATTCTCTAATGCGTAATATGTTGATTTATTTAAAAAGAAACTAAATTAAGTGCAAAATTTATATGAAATCTGTAAAGCTTTAAATAAAGACAAACATGAATTTCTTATAAGTTACACACATCCTTCACCCACAAGAAACACTGATAACTCCAGAAACTTAATTTTGCGTATTGTTACACTACTACACTGCAAAAAAAAAATTATTGATTTTACAGTATAATACTGGCACCCCAGCTACCAGTATTATACCGTAAAATTAACAGTAATAAATAGTAAAATAAGCAGTAATACAGTAAAACGGTAGTGTATTACTGCTTATTTTACTGTTTATTACTGTTAATTTTACGGTATAATACTAGCAGCTGGGATTCCGGTATTATACTGTAAAATCAACAATTTTGTTTTTGCAGCGTAGGTCAAACTTAGATGCATCTTTCTACAGGAAAAGTGTCATAACTGTAGTTATACGGAAAACCCATTTGCCACTACAGAAGGAGGGTAAATTTTGTGTGGGGGATACATTTACTCAATCGTCCAAACTACGTCTTCATACTTAAGGGTTTTATGCTTTTAGGCACGTTTTTACAACTGCATAAGAACTATGTGCTATAATTTTATGATACAGTTAAAAAGTGCCAAAATTATTTTGCTTCTTCTGTGAACTATTAGTATTTTTGAATTGTGTTACTTTTCTTGCTGGTAAGCGACATTTCTAAATCTACTAAAGTATCTGAAAGGTATTTATATTAGCATAGTTAAATTCAATACTGCTTTTAGTTACACTGTTGTAACGTTCTCAAAAACCAGATGGTTTCTAAGTGCTAATAAACATTCTAATTGCATCTGCCGAGTCCCATATGGACACTCGAAAATCTTACAAAATCCATCTGGATGACGTTATAAACAATTTTAACGAGATACTTATTTTCCGTGCCAAAGTGGATTGGTGACAGTTCAGAACTAAACCTTGTTAATAAGACCCCAGATATACCACGTGGTCATCCAATTAAAAAACTCAGAGAATATGAATCGAAGCAGCCCGTGTGAGATGTGCTTTTGAAACGACAGAGTTCGGTCGCTTTGGGTTTTAGCACCGAAAAGTGTGTTGGGGCGCCATGCTCCTAGAAACTCTAAGACATTAATTTTCATGTAAATATATTTGTGTGTGGTTTGTGTGTGTTTGAATGTATTGTAAAATAAAAGAGTTTAGAAAAGAACTCTTAGTTCTCCATTAGTAATTAAGATTACTGTTTAAGAAATTTTACGGTACAGTATAAACCTTTTTAACATGGCTCCTCTGCAGCCATTAAATTTCCCATTAACCCTTTACGATGATAATAATAATTATAACTAAATTTGAATGTTCCAATATGAAATCAGTCAAAGTTTTGCAGTTTCGAAATTTGCAATTTAGGAACATTTTTGTAAAGTTTCTTATTTCAACTGTTTTTTTTTTCTGTTTGTTTTTTTCTAACTCATGGTATGAAACCATCTAATGATAAAAATTGTGCCGGTGAATTTTTACAAAAAGAAGTGATCTCCAAATACATAAATTCTGTTTCGTTCATAAAAAGCATTAAAAATTTGTTGTTTTTGAATACTACTAGAATTTTCTTAAATTATACATTTTTAAGTTTATCGTATATTTCACATTCATAAATACGACACTATTCTTCGTACTTTAGTCAAGGATTTTTATTTTACTCATAATTCATTGATAATGTAACAGAAATTTATGAGCACGAAAGCGATTCCGTGCTAAGTTATGATTACTGCTTTATTCCTTTTTCCACAAGGGAAAAACCCACTGAAATATGGACTGATGCATGCGTCATTCTTTACATTAATGTTATTGATTTTATGAGTTTTTTATTGTGGCTGCTGTTATTTTTATAATTAATATTTTGATGATGAACCGAATACTTTATCTAATATTCATTCAATTTTAAGATTATAGGTATAATTCAGTATTTTAAATCAATGGTATAGTTTCTGAAATATTTATTAGCTATAATAGATCTCATCTTTTTGTTAAAACATCTTGAATATGAAGTTACAGCTTGTTTAGCTAATCATGAAATTTGATTGCATTATCTATTCTGACATATAATCGTAAAAGTGAACAAAAACAGTTAATGTGAACTTAAATGTGAAGATGACAATTTATGAAGATGTCAATGTCATTTCTGTGTAAAAAAAGATTCGTAACTGAATCTAAACTTATTTAATTTTTTATAGTAGATTTTTATTTTAATAACTAGCAAGCTTCACCCGCTACGCTGGTCAGTTTCTGCAAACGAATCTTGAATCAATGAAATATATTGGTAAATTTAACCTCTAGTTTTAAAGCAAAATGGGCCTATACCTAGAATGCTCTTCCGCATTACTAAAAACGATTCGAACGCTATTGCGCTATTATATTTTCTAATGTGTCAGGCAACATTTGGACTGTTAAAGACCAACTCTTCTAGTTGATCATTTACATTAGAATTTGGTAATGAACGATAGAATGGTATACAATATACTAAAACTATCCCTCAAAAATTATCAAACTAACAATGCAAGTCTCATCAAAATACCTCCAGTAGAACTTAAAAAGACTAACCTTTAATAATCGGGTTCACCTATCTTTTAAAAGGCTAATCTTTAATAATCGGGGTTACCTGATTATAGAACTCTCCCCCATAATTCTATAATTAAGCAAGGCCAAACGATATGTTAAGCACATTCGCTGGAAAATTATTTAACAGTGCAATTTCCGTTGAAATCCATTCAGCAAAATCTTTTTAAAAAGGCCAATCTTTCATTATCGCGTTCACCTGATTACAGAACTTTCTCACATAATTCTATAATTAAACAACGTAGAACGATATATAATGTACTCAAACCTTCCGTGGAAAATTATCTAATTAACAGCGCAAGTTCCATTAAAATCACTCAACAGAACTCAAGTTATTAACAACCGGAACAATAGTTCCATTTTATATACAGGGTGTCCACGTATAACCTGACCGACCTTTATTTTCGCAACCGTTGGTCCTAGATGCATACTTCCAGTTACAAAAATGGTTTAAATAAGGTAAAGAATTATTTTTAAAGCGATTTGGGTCAAGAAAATCATTTATTAAAAAATTACGAATTTTAAATTTTTATACGGTCCCCCGGTTCTATAAGTGATATTTAGTAAAAATTTACTGTGACACTAACAAGTAAGACATAAAAAGTCCCATTCATCTTACATTAAAATTGACCGAGTAATAGCTGTTTAAAGTTAGAGTATATCTTTTCCTGCGAAATAGGGGTCATTCACAAATGTAGTAGAAATATAAATAATCGTCAGATATATCAAAAAAAAAATAGTTGAGAGCAAAATTAATATTGCAATCTAATATAAATGTGAAATCTATAATCATTCTGACATATTAATGCAAAATATACAATTTGTACTGAACATATAAGAGGATAAAGATAACAGAATTTTTGTTAAATAAAAGGATGAAAAACAAATGCCTCAATTCTTTACAAAATGATACAGATTTTTAAATGCTTTTAGATTACACTGTTTTTCAAATTTTGGGTTGTGCCATGTTTTCTAGCTTTTAAAAATTGATTCTTATGTATTTTTTAGCCCTGAATCCGAAAATGACCTTCATTTTAAACCATCACGTCAAGATTTTTCTCAAATCACAAATTTCAGTGTTAAAAAGCTCAAAGTTAAAATTGATCCCCCCTTCCCTCCCAACCTCATCGGACCCCGAAGCTGTTTAGCTGTAAAAAAAGAAAAAATTTGAATAAATTATTGAATTAAATAAAATTAAACTGAATAAAAAAGTCTTACATTTATTTTATAGTATCAGATTTTTCACTATTTTTTAATCTTAAAATTTACGATTTGCGAAAAATCCTGACATGATGGTTAAAAGTGAAGGTAATTTTTTTATTCAGTGTTAAAAAAATACATAAAACGTAATTATAAAAGTTAAAAAACACAACCATCGCAGGTTTATGTTATCTAATCTAAAACTCTTTCTTAAACTTGTTGACGGTAATCTATCCGAATTTTTTTGTGTTATCCTCTAATATAAGTATGTATAAGATGGTAAGTGTCGAAAATCATAATAATATTACATTGTCATTGGATTTAAGTCAGTATGTAAAATTTAACTTCGATCGGACATTTGAAAATGAGTTAAAGTTCGAGTACAAATTTTAAGTTAAATGAAACCTTATGAAAATAACATAATTTTTATTAAAAGAAATCATAGCCTCAAATCCTTTCAAAATAAAACACATGCTAAAATACAATTATTTTAACTAATCTGAAACTTAACTAATAAAAGTTAACTTAATCGTAATAGTTGTACGATTTCTTTCAAAGCGCAGATACCTTGAAATAAGTTTAAGTACTTTATATACGACCTCTGAAAGCATGGCCGAAATCATCTGTTTTGAGATGCAAAAAAGTGATAAGTCATGCATTTCAAAGTTTCATAACTCGGTCAATTTTAATGTTAGATGAATGTGACTTTTTTTGTCTTACTTGTTAGTGCCACAGTAAATTTTTACTAAATATCACTTATAGGACCGGAACCCCGTATAAAAATTTAAATTACGTAATTTTTTAATAAATGTTTTTCTTGACCCAAATCGCTTTAGAAATAATTCTTTACCTTATTTAAACCATTTTTGTAATTGGAAGTATTCATCTAGGACCAACGGTTGCGAAAATAAAGGTCGGTCAGATTATACGTGGACACACTGTATATAGTAGATATTTAAAAATTCGGCATTACTAAGTCGACACGTAGTAAACTTACGTGATAATTTTACTTTAAAATATAGATTAATGTTATTACAAAACTTCACCAATAATCTATAAAATTATGTATTTATTAAAAATCTATTATCATTAGGCTAGGCAGAATCTAGTAAATTTACCATTTAAATAGCAATGTTGAACAGATTATCATTGGGGTTACTAAAATTTTGAGACGTATTTTTAATTTAGATAGGCACTAGAATTATTTCTCCTTGTATTTCACATTGTATTTGAAGATATTCTCTTTACAAAAAAATATTGATGCATTGTTTATGCCTTTGATATGTCGTAGTATCGTGTATATCAACTGAAATTGCATCCATAGGGAAGCCATACTTCACAGTTTCAGACTCAATCTTCATAACACAAAGGTGATTAAGGCAGCAGATGTTTGTTCATAACTTCCGGTAAAGAAGTAATGCCAAAAAAACCCTAGAATGAAGGAAACTATTTTGGATGTCGTTTATTGCAAACAAGTATGAAGGAATCAGCTAATAAAAAATAATCAATAGTGTTTCATGGAAAAAAAGGGTCCCGGGAATTTCTGTTACACTTCTTACAAAATAATCGAATAGTGCAGAATATAGTCTTTCGGAAACTGTGACTTACACTCTTTGAAAGATTTCTTGATTATCATCAAACTGTAAAGATGAAATATTAGCAATTTCAATTAATCTTTTATTTCCGAAATTATTAATTAAAAGGAATTCCACCTCAATAATTTTCTCTAACAATATCTGAAATTAGATGTGGAAGGTTATGTAATGAAATTTAGAACGAATGCGTCCATTAAAGCTATGACTTTAAACTGGTAGTTAATGTTTCACAAAAAAAAAAAAAAAAAAAAAAAAAAAAAATTACAATACATATTTATGAGCATTTCCCATTAAAAGAAGAGTATCAATTTCATTTCAATACGAATCAGTAATTTAAGCCTATAAAATTTTGTGAAGATAAATTTTATTAGCACTTAGAATTACATATCTTTATTTTTGGAAAATTAAATTTTATTATTACGAAATCTTTAAATCTTGAGAAATTTTAAAGTAAGCATCTAATTAAATTTCTTTTTAACACTTTCCAGTATAAGTTAAAAAGTGTTTATGAATTCGGTTTGTCTGTCTGCGGTTTGCCCGTGCTTTAACTGACATAAATGTACTCGTATTGCCATACAATCTACTTATAATAAAATCCGAAGGCAAGAAAGTGTCTGTAACCATTCCGGGCGGGACCACTCTTATCTGCGAATTGACCGTAGTTAAACGCCATATTAGGCTTAATGAAAAATCTATGGTAACATATGACAGCTAAATGATAATATCTTCTACTTGAAATCATTTCTGTTTAGCATATTTTTCCTATAAAAGATGTATATCATATCCTACTATAATGTTTTAAGTTCTTAATTAAAAATCCAGATTAAACATCGGAATCCCGAATATACACAGACGAACACTGTTGCCATTCAGTATCTGTCGCCATCTACCGGCTTTAAAATGTACTTTTCTACAATACAAACCTTTCAATAATAAAATCTTCATGCTGTTTGTTTGTATGAAGTCTTATGAAAATGGAACGCAGATCAACAATCCCTCATTTTTGGCGGAGGTTATATACTAGTTGATATATGATATTGATGTTTACTATGGCTTGTTCGATATTGAAAATGAAGTGTGTAGCATTTATAGTTCATTTACAGGGACATTCAAAATAATTCCGTTACAATACGGTCTATGGTGGGAAATCGTTTGCGGGGTATTTTAATGATGTTAAGACTATCTCAAACATAATGAAAGAGATGATTATCACTGAGGCGCAGTACAAGATGTTTAATACAGAACATGGTGTTTATAGCATTCATCGTACATTTACAGGGACGCTGAAAGGAATGCCGTTAAATATGATCTATGGGAACTTAAATAATGTTACACTATTTCAAATATAATGAAATTAACATATATCACTGAGGTGCACTATAAGATGCTTACTATTGAATAATGTGTGCATCTCATTCATCACTGCTTTACAGCAGGGCTGTCCGACCTTTCAGTAAGCGTGGGCGCATCTCATCTAGACTATGAAGGGCGCCATTATTCACATACACTGCAAAAAATAATTGTTGATTTTACAGTATAAAACTGGCACCCAGCTGCCAGTATTATACCGTAAAATTAACAGTATTAAACAGTAAAATAAGCAGTAATACGCTGCCGCGCAAGAAGTAATACGCTACCGCGCATGCGCGGTAGCGTATTACTGAATGAATAGCGTATTATTGAATTTTTTGCAGTGTAGAACAATATCACTTCACTATAGTAGGGGGCAGGGTTGCCACTTTGGCCTCCAACAGAAATTACGGAAGAAGTTTTTTTTACTTTTAGTAATGCAGAAATGTCTGCCATTAAGTAAAGCAAAATGAATGAGCGCAATTTTTCAATGAAAAAGAAGGCCTAACTGGGTACCCTCGTAGGTGAGTAACGGTATGCAGACGTCTTATATGATACACAGTGTGAGCCATAAGGCGATTTGCTATTCTGGGTTCGATGTGAAAAAAATTTACGAAAAAAAAAACATAAAGCATAGTAAATTAATAATTAACATTTGTCTTAAAGAGGTCTATCTCAAAAATTGTTGTACAAAAAAGAGCAAAAATTTTAACAACGTCTATAATTAAAAAATCATGTGGAACACTGATGATTTTAAAGAAGCATCTTTTAAAATATACTTTTATTTAAAAAAAAATCCTAGTAACAGAAAACATTCGAAAGGGCCCCAAGAAACACCCCCAAAAAGCGACATGGCGTCCGCGAGCGCCGCGTTGGACAGACCTACTTTACAGGAACACACAAAAGAATTCGGTTACAGTACTGTCTATCAATAATAATTACTGTTCAATAATAAGTTCGTTTTCAACTGTGGTACGCGTTTTTGAATTTAACTAACTTTTTGCATATTATTGGGTGGGTATAAATTCTAAAGATTCTATACAGGTCTGCACAAAAGATCTCGAGTACATTTCAGTTTATGGACGGAATTTACTATAGGGAAATTTTCAACTGTGCTATGCGCTTCCTAACAGAAGTAAATTGTAGAATACTATGTAATATACAGAGTGTTTCTAAATGAATATCGGGGTTTTAACGCTTGGTAGTATTTATTACATTAAACTTAAAATTATACTTAATACATAAAATGAAAGAGCAACTCAAACAGTTTTACCTACAAGCTTATACAAGTGTTCAATGTGAACACCTTTCGTCACACGTCACACATCAAGTTGATAACTCAGTTCTTACCAAACGTTAATTAGTGTTTGTGGGTAATTGTTGCAACAGCTGCCTCAATTTGGGGATCACATCTGAACTTTATCTGGATCGCACGTTGCACAGTAACTACAGATTCTGTCTTTACATATTCTGTACTTTGCAAACTGCAGAACACAAAATGCTTTCTGTTCACTAGTCGCCATTTTTGCTACTAGCGCTTTCTAACAGATGACGGAAGAAACCTTGTGTGCGCATGCGCATGCACAGGTACCAACAAACTGTTTGAGTTGCTCTTTAATTTTATGTATTAAGTATAATTTTAAGTTTTATATAACAGATACTACAAAGCGTTAAAACCCCGATATTCATTTAGAAACACCCTGTATATATACAAATCTATAGATCCTATACATGACTGCGCAAAAGAATTCAGATGGTTTTCCGACTATTGACGGTATTTTCTCGCATTGGGTTTTCAAATGTGTGATGAGTTTTCCAAATTGTTTAATTAGACATCTTTCACCTTATTCAACAGGAAAGTTTTTTTTTTTTTATAGTATTCTGAATGTGTCGGAAAGTGTTTAATAATCTATGCTTGACTCATGATTTTTCGTTCTTGTTTAGAATTTGTTACACGACAGTTGCAACGAATATTTTTTAACATTAGTTAAGGTTGTTTTGTTTGAAAATTTCTTGATGTAAGTCACATTTTAAGTTTATTCAAACTTTCAATCATGATCATTCAAAATTTTATTTTCTTCAATAATTTATTCATTGTTACTGAATTAAAATGTATTCCGATATTTTACTAGGTCGACTCTTTGAATTCCGGTATCTTTATCCCGAGGTAAGTGTGATTCATCAATCTACAAATAATTTTAATAAAAATTTCTCTTTTGTAGTACATATTTTTGGTGCACAACCCCGTTATACACGATATTCAGATATTGCAGCATTCTTTATAAGCAGATTTTAAAAAAAAAAAGAAAATGCTGTGATTTGATGAGAACTTTGAATTGTTCGATTTATCAGATACTTCGGTTTAAATGGCCTCATTTATCTGGGTTCTCAGAGGAATGCTTATGTCATGAAACATTACGTTCGATTGATGATATATAGTGAGCAAAAAAGTATCTGCACACACGCACGTTTTTGCATAAGTAACCATAGAAAGCGAATGTGACGAAATTGTTTTAACTATTACTTTATTTAAATTATAAACAAATAACCAAGCTTTTACCTTAAAAAATAATAATTCTCAATTAAAAAAATAATAAAACAACATTTTCTCATGCCAAAAAATATTTGCACACGAAACATTGACAGTTTAAAAAGCAATTAAACGTGAACATTATACAAATTTCAACACACCAGTTCCGCACTTTGAAGTCACATAATATAATAACTGGAACGGGGATTCTGACAGTGTCTGTTGCCATGGAGTCAGAAACGTCTGAACTTTCTGTAGCTATCTGGGAGAAGATTATAACTCTTCACGATTCTGGAAGTTATCGAGAAATAGGTAAACAGTTAAATTTAAACTTTTCCAGTAATCGTTATGTAGTAAAAAAGAAAAAAAAAAGAGACTCGTATGACAACAAATAAGCTGTGAACTGGGCGTCCAAGAAAGCTTAATTCAAGGCAAAGAAGGACCATTATAAAGGAATCTACAAAATATATATATATATATCTAAGTGCTCAAGAAAGGGCTGTTGATGCCGTTTGAACTTCAGGAACAGTAATTATACCACAGACTATTAGAATTATCCTTCATGATGCAAATATTCGAGGAAGAGCCCGCGAAAAAAAACCATTTATCAGTAAAACAAATAACCTGAAAAGATTTGCTTTTGCCAAAGCTTATGCCGGCAAATCACCGGTGTTTTAGAAAAATATTATTTTTTCCGATGAAAGTAAGTTTAATATTTTCGGCTCAGATGATAAGAAAACTGTGTGGCAAAAGCCAAATATGTCCCTTCAAATAAAAAACTTGAAACCAACTGTAAAACATGGTGGTGGTCATATGATTTAAAGATGCATGTGTTTTAATAGAGTTAGTTAAATGGCCTTTATTGAAGGCAATATGAATGCCAAACAATATATTGGTATACTAGATTAATTTTAACACAATTATCCTGGCCCGGGCATTTTTCGTCCAGTTGGAAAATTACAACTCATAATATATTAGTATATTGCGAAATAATTTATTTAATAGTGCTCTGAAATTGGGAATTGCTTGTTCAAATTATTTTCAACAAGATAATTATCCCAAACAGACTGTGAACATTACGAGGTTATAGTTGCTGTGTATAATGTAAAAAATCGATTGCAAACGCCACCACAGTTACCAGACCTCAATCTTTATTGAAAATTAGCGGCATATTTTCGATATGCAAGCACGATAAAAGAAAATTTCTAACATAGCTCATCTTAAGCAAGCTTTTAAGGAAGAATGGCTAAAAATCAGCAGCGAAATATGTCACAAATTGATCGAATCAAGGCTCAGACGATCACACTCTGTAATTGAAGAAAGGGCATGCATTCTAAGCCCTAGTACTTTCTTTTTACTTTTAAATATTTACTATGTTTTTATTCTCACTGTCAGTACTTTTTCTACTGCAAGTACTTTTTCGCATCACAAATGTTACTTTTTTATATTTTCATATTTTTTAATATAAATATCGAGTCAAATATTAAATATGTTAATTTTTTTTTCATTCGTAGTTAATTTAATATTTATTTATGCGTGATACAACAAATTCACCTGGTGTGTAAATAGTGTTTTAGCTCACTGTACTTTGATACAATAAATTCACCTGATGTGCAAATACTGTTTTTTCTCACTGTACTTTGCTATAATTTGAGAAATACAGTTGGGAAAAACTCTTTCTGTAATATCCTCAAAGTAAGTATGCTATCGAATATGGTTACTGTTGGGTAATTTCGTTAACTTATTATATTATCAAATATAAACCACCCTTTCTAAAGGAAATTATTATTAAATTTTCCTTGTATAATATAGCAAAGGCTGTTATTAAATTATTATTATTTGTTAATTCAATTTTATTTATAATGGTTAAATTTGCATATTTTCCGAAAACTACTTCCTGTATCATCACTTTTGTGGAATACTGTATATGAACTTCTCTTCCAAAGTTAAATCTCGTGATCAATTTTTCTCATTTATTTAAACGATTCATTTGAAATTCTTCTTATTGACCAAAACAAACTTAAAACAGTACTCCACTTACTTTGGGGAAGGTATTGAGACGAAGTCTTATCAATTTATTAAAAAAAATAATAATAATGAAAAGAAAGGAAAATAATGCTAATTGGTAATGTGACTATATATATGTATATATACACACATACACCATTAATAAAAATAAAAGTTCCTAACTCTTTTAGATTAAAAAAAAATCAAAATTTAAAAATTTCAATTTCTGCATACAAAATTAATTTTAAAAATCTGCAAATTAAAACGTTCAATTTGCAACACGATTTTGGATTGTTTCCAAAGTAGAAGAAAACTTAGCTCATCATTTATTTTACGTAATCCCTAGATACGTTCCTTAAAAAAACTTGTTTATTTTTTTTAAATCTTTGATACTACTTCATTAAATGTTTTTAGTTACTACATTTTTCAACGGAATGTTTATTTATACTTGCGACTACAGATTATAGCAGAATAATTGGTTCCTTTACTTTATTTATGTAAGTACTACTATTACTATTATTACAGTTATTATTGGTGTACTTTTCCAGTTCACATTCAAGGTTAGATTTTTATAATGACTTTTAGACTTCTCCAGATAAGGAAGTAATGCAAAAATTGGTTATTTAAACGTTTCCTTTACAATATACTTCTTTTAATTGTTAAAATGCGTAAAATAAAAGCTTTATAAACAGTAAAATAAGTTTTATTAGACTGTTATCAAAATGAACTAGTCGGATGTGCCAATCCCAAAACTTTCTTTTATCTCACACAGGTTTCGCATACACTAAAAGACAAAAAAAAAAAAAAAAGAAAACAGCACTAATTTACATCAAGGTCTAAACTGAATCTAAAGTTTTATTAAATTCCGTGCATTAATTCTTGATATATGTATTGCTAAAATCATGTAAATCATCCAAAATTCAGCATAGAAGCGCCACCTGTTGGAAGATTTAGACCAAAACATAGTTTCAACAACAACTTATGTCAACGTCTAACTGAATCTGACGTTTGATGAAAATCCGTGCATTAGTTCTTGAGATATAGTTATCGTGTTAATAATGAAAAAAGTAGCATAGCAGCGCCACCTGTTGGGCTGTTTACACCAAAACGTAATCAGCATCTATTTATGTCAAGGTGTAACAGAATCTGAAGTTTCATGAAATTTCGTACATTCGTTCTTGAGATACAGCTATCGTAAAAATCATGAAAAAAGTGTTATAGCAGCGCCACCTGTTGGGATATCTACACCAAAAGGTAATCAGCGTCTATTTATGTCAAGGTCTAACTGAATCTGAAGTTTGATGAAAATTCGTGCATTAGTTCTTGAGATAGAGTGCCCACATACAGATTGTCACATGCAGACAGACAGACAGAGTCACAGACAGACATTTTCTAAAAACAGTCAAATCGTGTTCAAGACCTTCTAAAACGTATAAATCCGTCGAAAACCAGAAGTCGATTTTCATGAATCCAATACTTATTTCTTCTTGTAAAGATAGAAGAAAGTAATAAGAATATTCTACAATTGCACGGTCTATGAAGTTATTTGAAACGCCATCATTTAATTTTTCAAATTAAGCACGTTATTATTATTATTTTTTTACTTGGATGTTTATTTCTATACTTGTAACCATGGAGTAACTCGAATAAAAATAAAGAATAACGTGCGCAATTTGAAAAAGTACATGAAAAATTAAATTCATAGGCCGTGTAATTTCAGAATATTCTTATTTGTTTTGATCTAGCCGAAACATGTCAACAGTCTAATAAAACTTATTTTACTGTTTATAAAGTTTTTATTTTGCGCCTTTTAAAAATTAAAAGAAGTATATTATTACAAACTGTTATAATTTGTTATATTTTTGTTTCCCTTACAGTGTTTAAATCCGTAGAATTCTTAACACATTGATATATTAAATGAGTAAAAAATTTTAAACTACTTTAAGCACTGTCGGAACAAGATATTTCATAAACCTATAAAAAGGTGCTCTGAATACATACCGATAAAAATAAAACTCATAAAAATAGATCAGGTACCACCATTACTCGCCGAGCAGGTGGGAATCACGATCCCTTCAAGACTGACGGGTAGGATGCCCAATCACGGAAGATCCCGCCAGAAGAATTTAAAAGCTAAATTCAATAAGTTTAAACTCTAGACCTCTATTCTTTTCCTCATAAAAATTAAACTATTTTATTTTTTTACATTTTTATTTTACTTCTATATAGTTTAAAGTTTTTTGCTTTAGAACTAAACCAATAAATGGCAACAATGATGGCCTCATTTTCACTGATGGCCTCTGTCACTCATTTTCCTCATAAAATAAATATTATTTTCATCTGAGTTTGCAAAGTGCCTTCAAGACAGTGTGGCCAAGAAAGTAAGAAATTTTCATAATTATTTAACTTAAACGGTTTACAATAAAAAATTCAGAATTTGTAGATCATTCTCTTGTTTAAAGCCCTTAAATTTGTGATTGCGTGAATTTAGGTTATTGATAATTAAATTGATATTTTAAGGGGGGCTAGAAATTTTAGATAAATATTTGTGAACCTAAATTACCAGTCCCCTAAAGTATATAAATTTCTGAAAAAGTGCGGTGTAATTTTGTTTGTTCAAAAGCCGAGGATGTGTATTTGTAGTGTTATTTCAACTTCTGGTCTCAAATGGTTAAGACATTGAAAAGCTGATTCAGGAGGAATGGCGCGTTTGATATGTCGCGCGTCGTCGGACGTCCATAGCGGTTTCCAGCTTATTCCTTGCTCTCATAATGTAAGCTCATAGCGTCTGAATTCGTCTGATCTTTAAGTTATTGAAGATGATTCATAAAACAGTGGCAGTGTCGTTTTCACGGATCGGCCATTGCAAACTTTGAAATTTGAAAAGTAGCAACATTTTTAGAATGAGGCGTTTGAAACATCGTCGGACGACTGCGCCATCATCCAGCTTATTTCTTGCTCTCATAATGTAAGCTCATAGCGTGTGAATTCACCTGATCTTTTAATTATTGAAGATTATTGATAAAACAGTGGTATTATCGTCTTTACGGGTCGGCTACTGCAAACTTTGAAATATGGGAAATTGCAATATTTTTATAATGGGGCGTTAGATACGTCGTCGGACGCCCGCGGCGGCCTTTTTTTCCTTGCTTTCACAATGTAAGCTCATAGCGTCTGAGTTCTTCTAATCTTTAAAGGATTGGAGATGATTCCTAAAACAGTGGCAGATCATTTTTACCTGTCAGACATTGCAAGCTTTGAAATCTAGGAAGTTGCAACATTTTTAGATAAAAGTTGCAGAGCTGCAAAAAACACCCGGTAGAAAGCCCACCCGCATCTGTAAAAGAAATATTTACAGAATTATGTTAAGTATTACACTTTCCTAAGGCATATTAAAACACTGTTGACCGGCGATTTTGTATGACATCTTTATTTTAAAACAGTAGAAGCTCCGTCCTTTTTTGAAAGTCTTTTATTAAATAGTTGTCTACATAGGTTTTTCAAATTTATGCATCAATAAAAAATCTTTCAATGTACGGATTCAATATAAAACGTCTTACAATCTAAAAAAAAATATATGGACAGCATAATAAAAATGCATTGGTGAAACAAACACAAGTTAACTCGTGACCGGTCAACAATGTTGACCTTTCATCAGGTGAGCTCCAATGTTTTTATACAAATTGACCTGTGCCATACTTTTTTTACGACACGATAGTTTCGCTATTATAAATGTAAGCTATTTCATAATAGTAATAAAATATAAGTAAAAAAAAATTTACATCTATAAATAATAATTTTAAAAAATGGTGTTAATTTCGACGCCCTATGTGGCGATAAAGTAAAAGAAATATAAAGTTTGGCATCAAATTTATGAAGGCGCGTTCCCTGAAAGGTTTTGGCTATAAGTTGTGCGTTTAGCTATCATTTTGCTGTAGGATCAATAAGAATAAAATAAAACCACCAACGCACTTCATTTTCTAATTACGCGATAGTTTATCTTCATATAGCTGAATACTTTAAAGAATAATTAATGAGTATATATTGCTTTCTGAGGGGCCTTCAAAAATCATTCAGGTGCAGGCTCCCGAATGATTTAAGACTGTATAAAAAATTATTACTCTATTCAATTTAAGGGTGTACTCAAATCCAAACTACTTATTTTGCGACTTATTTTTAAATTCATTTCTGCTCTAAAATGCATCCAATTGGCAGGTTCTCTTATTCAGAAACTTTATAATGTCCGTATTGGTTGATTTTTTGATAAAGGCAGAATATATTTCAAAAAATGCTGTCAAAGTGGACATTTTGAACCTAATTTCCCGAAGCGATAGCTCTGGAAACAAAAGAAAATGATCGTACTGTGAAAATAATTGTTTGTAAATCAATTTCTAATTAATTGAACGAAAAATAAAAATACAGGCCACTTATAAATCTTTTCATAAATCACGCCACCAAGTTTCATGTTTTTACTTTTAAAAATGAGTCCGAAAATGTGTCAGAAAATTTTGAGTTGTTGAGCGTGGAATTTTTTTTTTTTTTTTTTTTTTAATACCGCCTTAATATAAATTATAACACAGAATTTATTCAAAATTTTGAATTTGAACGAATAAACTATTAAATTTGGGGGGAAGTTTAACACATTGACTGCCAGGACACACAAATATGGGCTGAGATTTTAGCTTTTATACTGGACCGGGCCCAAAAAAAGTTTTCTACTGGTCAGTCCGTGCGCCCGTACAGACTTCTAGTCAACATGTTAATTAAGAAAATAGAGACAATCTTACCAACAATTCATATTTCGTTTTCGGCGTTTCATTAAAATTGGACGTATTAAAAAAATATATTATACTATATAGTTAATATATGATTAATAATGTATAATAATATATAATAATATGTAATTAGTATATAAAAAATACTAATGACCTGTAATAACCATTAAGAAAAACTAAATGCATAATTTCAAAATGATGACTGAATATAATTATAATATTTAATATACAAATTATATGTTGTGATACTATAAAGAACCAATATTAGAAAAAAAATATATTGTAAAACAATAATATTCTGCTAATCTGTGGATATTCAGACATACAAAATGGAATTTTTAAAAAACTTCAACAATGTTGAAAATGTTTTTAAAAAAATCTTTCCCTCATATATTTCTGTATCAAATGTATTCCAAATCCTTACTTTAAAGGATATAAATCTCGTTTTCTGAAAACTGAACCTTTTGACAAAAGACACAAAGGAACATTATTCCATTTCCCTCTGCACCTAATCTGCAACTGAAAAGACCCCAAGTAATTATATGCATAAAATTGCAGACGCACGCCTGGATGACTTTCTGAAAAGTAAAACTTCCGATGAAAACTCGTGTTACCTTGGACAATTCTTCGCATCCCACAATATATGTCTGAAGTCGTTTTACACCGTTGAACATCTTAGAAAGTCAGGAAGTACTGAAAATGTATTATATTTAGTTTCGCGAAGTATATATTTGGTTCTTTATTTATTTATTTATTAATAAGTTAATTGTTACTATAATAATAATTTATAAGTTTATTATTAATATTACTTACAAGGGAAACACTTTTGATGAAACTCGCACGTAGCAATAAGACCTTGTGCATTTTATAGCTCTATACGTGAAAGTTAGAGAACCGATAAAATATGTCTGCAAAAATCATATTTATTGATTTTACAGCAGCATATTTTTCCGAAAATGCAATGTTTGAGACTTCTTATCAGACTATTAACATATAAGTGTTTTTTTTTCTTTTTTTTTTAGCGTTTTAAAATACAAATTAGTCAATAAGAATAAAACATTGTAAAAAGTTTAAAAATTCCTTCAAAAACCTCCGAATTTCATTTTTAAAAAACACAACATTATAATTGCATTTTTGACGGCGCGAAATTGGCTTTATTCATTACCATATAAATTTCCCCGGCAACCACGGCCGAATGCCATGTCTAAGGATCCTACAATCCGGGTTGACTCACGCCGCCATTTAATAAGTTAATTGTCGTTCGTGCCTGTAGGGGACGAACGATTGGCCACGCCGAGTCGTGCCGCGTAGGCAACAATCACTGATTGGCCTCAAAATGCTCGATGATTCAGCCTGTATTATAGTAGACCTAGTCATGTCTGTGTTGTGTGCATGGAGCTATGAAAACAATGGAGTAATCATGGAATGGCGTCACTTGATTCCGTTCCTGCGTTCCGTTTGTTTGCTATATACTGTACCCCCTTCCGCCATATTTAGCCGCGTCTTACAGTGGATACTGCTGATTGGACGGCTATCGGTCAAAGTCGAATATGGTGGACGCTGGAGAGGGGCAAAGAATTCGTTTTCCGGCTTCAATGCTTTCCACGGGGAAAATTGATTTGTCTACTCCTTTCTTTTCATAGCTCCATGGTTGTATGCGAGTAGTGCTTTGGATTCGTAGCACCATATTTTGCGACTTAACTTGCTTTTGGCATGAAATTGACAATTAAAAATTAATTACTTTAAAATTAAATGTATACAAAAATATATTAAAAAAACAATTTTTGCAAACAAATTTTATCAGTTCTCTAACTTTAGCCTACAGGGCTATAAAATTCACCAGGTCTCATTGCTTATGAGCTTCACCAAAAGTGGTTATCTCGTTACTATATTTGCTAATAAGAATCGGAATATTATACATTTTCAATTGCCGAAAAATCATTCTTGTAATTTAAAAATGAATTTGGCCAGTTCTCTGTAAAGTAAGTGACGTAAGGTAGCACAGATCAGGCTATACCCGATTCAAGTCCGAATATTACATTTGAGGCTGTTCTCAAATCTAAAGTGACTACTTTCTGAAACATTTTTAAATTCCGTTTTATTCGCAAACGCATGAAATTGGCAGGTGTTCTTTATTCAGAAACTTGTAATCCAACTGTTTATTCCGTTTTTCTGTAAAAGCAGATCTTTCAGAAAATGCTGTCAAAGTTGGCTGTTTGAACTGAATTTCCAGACGCGACATTGCGGGAGGGGAAAAAAGAGGTGTCACGAGACAATAATCACTTAGAACTCAAGATGTAATAATATAGCGAAGAATGAAAAAAACAGTTCGATTACAAATTAGTTTAATAACCATGCCTGCAAGTCTCATGCTTTTACATTTAAAAGCGAGTCAGAAAATGTTACAGAAAATTTCTTGTTACTGAATGGACAAAAATATTTTTTCTAGCATCACCTTAAATTCTGAAAGTGTATAGAACAATCGTACAGAAGGACTTTATTTAAGGGGATACTTCAATTATGCAAACGTATCCGCTCGCTTACGTTAATCCTAATAAGGTATAACTTCTTAAGGGGTTTCTTTTAAAATATCTCGTTTGCATTTCAATATTTTTAAATGATTGTTTTTGCTACTTTCATTTTCGGAATCGGTTTCGTAAGAGAAAGTATCCTAATAATAATATAAAAAAACTGCAAACAAAATCAAAAAAGTAAAAAACGACCTTCGTAGCGATCAACCTTTAGCCAATGCAAAAATCATTTTAAAATATTGAAATGTAAACGGGATATTTTTTTTAAATTATCCCATAGGATCAAGATTAGAGAGCGGGTGTTTTCGCGTGAGTGGTGTAGCCTCTTAGCAATCGCCATATTGGATACAATGTTCATTTTTAGAGTAATTCCTGTTTTTTATAGATTGCGTGCCCTTTCGCGAAAAGGGTTTGCCAGTTTTTCATGACATTTTAACATCTTGTGTAGTCAATAACGTGCGTAAAATGATCTAAAATTTTGATCATCAGTTAATATTCTTAAAACATGTTAGCTTATATTTTTTTTATTGTTTCTGAAGTGGCGACTCTTTTACTTTATTCTGTCTTTACAAGAAGAAAGTATTGGATTCGTGAAAAAATTCGGCTTCTGGTTTTCGGCAGATTTATACGTTTTAGAAGGTCCTAAACAGGATTTGAGTGTTTTTAGAAAAATGTCTGATGTGTCTGTATGTGACGACAAAAATT
This sequence comes from Maratus michaelseni, assembly GCA_963931845.1. NCBI lineage: Eukaryota > Metazoa > Arthropoda > Arachnida > Araneae > Salticidae > Maratus > Maratus michaelseni. The sequence continues at coordinate 327,719,991 of OZ007594.1, forward strand.
TTGTGAGCGCTCTATTTCAAGAACTAATGCACGGAATTTAATAAAACTTCGGATTCTGTTACCCTTGACATAAATAGACGGTGATTACGCTTTGGTGTAAGTAAATTGGTGGCGCTGCTATACTACTTTTTTCCTGATTTTGACGATTGTTATACTATCTCAAGAACTAAAGCACAGAGTTTGATCAATCTTCAGATTCAGTTAGACGTTGACATAAGTTGTTGTTGATTAGGTTTTGGAGTAAATCTCCCAAGAGACGGCGCTGCTGTTCTGCATTTTTCAGGATTTACACGATTTTAGCGATACTCATATCTCAAGAACAAATTCACGGAATTTAATGAAACTTTAGATTCAGTTAGACCTTGAAATAAATTGGTGCTGATTTGTTTTTGGTGCATGTGAAACTTGTATGAGGTAGAAAAAAGTTTTGGGATTGGCACATCTGACTAGTTTATTATTGAAAGACTACAAGTTTTGTCAACCCGAAACCAATTCCGAACTTGACAAAATTGTTTTTATCGACCGGCAAACTGACCTGAACCTAACACAATTCAACCTGAAACCCACAAAGAAAGAAAATAAATGTATATTTTAGTGCATGTGGATAAATAATGTACAATCAATGTTCTAATTTGATCTTTTAGAAAGAAAAATAAATACACATACTCATTCATATTAAAATATGTATCATCTGAAATAATATTCTGGTTTTTGTTCTGGAAGATTGGGTATATATGAACAATCCTGCACAGTCTGATCAATCCTGAATCCTGCATGGGCCCGGTTGAACCCGATCCAAATCAGAAAATTCTGCTTAAAGTCAACCCGAAACCAAACCGAACCCGAACTGATATTTCCGATTTCAATTTTTTTTTAAATTAACACATATACACTCATTAATATTCAAATATATTTTTTTTCATTAAAAAAATATTCAGCGCTTCAATTAGCCCGACAAAACTCAAATCGAAACCGACCTGAACCCGAAGCGTTTAAAGTCAACCCGACTCCGAACCGCAAAGAAAACAATTAGTGTCAATCTGCGGGTCAGGTTGGGTTCGGGTAAAATCGGGTAACCCGATCTAATGCAGAACTTTAACCTGAACCCAACCCGCAAGAACAAAAAAACGCAAAATCGAAAAAAATTGGGTTACCCAACCCACTGCAGGACTTTAATATAAATTCTACTTAGAGGTGCCTAAAAGTATAAGGACTGTTCACAGGCGAATATTTTAATAAATATTAGCATGCATTACGTATTCATTTTTGTATGTTTACCTACAATAACCATTAAAAAAGCGTAGTACAATGCAAAATGATGACGGAATGTAATTATATTATTTAATATATAAATTATATGCTGTGACATTATTAAAGACCAATATTACAAAAAAAATATATTGCAAAACAATAAATGATATTCTACAAATATGATTAAATGCATTTTTATTGAATACACAAAAGAACAAAATAAAAGTATTACAAGTCATAAGTATATATTTAACTATAAATATCCAATTGGAAAAATTTGTGATCTCTCTGTAGACATGAATAATTTGTCAACTATCTTAAAATGAAATATTTCTATCGTGCGATTTGATGAAATACTCTATAAAAAAAATCAATACATGATCGTATAGGAAGTAATTTTAATATTTACAAAGTCTGAAAGCTATTTTTTTTTCACTATTTTTGAAAGCCTTTGCGAATTAAATGAATGAAGTAAAAAATGCTTTATAAATGATATTCTAAATGTTGCATGAAAATCTTCACTAATTATTAGCGTTGTCTATATCAGTGGTAAAAATGTTTTAAATATTTCATTCTTGATTATCCCTTTTCTCTAACATTAAATTAAAGCACTTTCAGAAAAAATAAAGAAAGAAACTGAAAAGAAGAAAATTAATCTGAAAGAAAAAATTAAGCTGGTCTTTTAAATATTAATTGAGATATTACATTTAATTTTCAAACAGATGGGTATGTTTTCATGACAAAAGCAAGCTGTTTCCACTGGTATTGGTGTCATTCCTATGTCATTTTGTAACCCGCTGTAGGAATAAAAAACGCTAATATAAGGAAACACGTGACATTATTCTTGACGAGCGTTTAAGTAAGAATTACTTCAGTGTACGAAGAAGCCACAAAAAGAAAAAAAAATCTTCGTGTTGGGTTTTTATCATAATGCGCTTTTCGAATTCTAGTTAAAATTTAACTGCTATTGTGTTTACATTTAAGAGGGCATATAAATGTAAAAACGAGTAAAGAAAATAAAGCAATGGTCATTGATTGCAGTTCACATGGTTCCTAATTTATTAAAGTATCACATCTATCAAAATCCAACAGTCTCAAATATATTTGCTAAAGGTAAAGCAAACTCAAAAGAATGTTGAAAAGAAAAAAAAATGCCTTGAATACGGTAAACTTTGAACATAATTAAAGTGATATTTAGTACCAAATACTTTGAAATAATATATATATATACATATAGGGTAAAACCCCAAATTGGACACTTTCTTTTTATATTGGAGTCAATTTATTCACCAATAGACGGCCAAGAACATATTCAACGAGGAAGAAACTTTTGAGAATACAAAAAGTGCCATTGTGAAGCAACCATCTTATTTCTAAAATTAAGAAGTGTTTTCCTAATCTATTTGTAACGCAGCCCTCCTAAACATTTTTCTTAAAGTTATACCAGTAGAAATTAGTTTAAAGATGCATATTATATATTAGGGTTTACAGTTATTTAATTTTGCTTAATGAGGGGGTGCCAGTTACTAGTTCCTTGAATTTCATTCCACTGTCTCTGACAAAGGTGTTAGTTATTGGTAATATTACAGAAAGTTCATATCTGTTATTTGAACTGTTTAAAAATGCATAATAATAAATTAAATATATCTTGTATCAAACACCATTAAAATTTAAGTTGTTTTACCAGTGTCTTACACCAGATGTCAGTTACTGGTTCCTAAATGTCAGTTACTAATAATGCAGTACTAAATATTACTCCTATATTACTCTTACTATATACTCTGCATTACTAATAATGCAGTACAGCTTTCCAAATCCCCCTTTTCACAATAAATATTAATGTATTTTGTTTCTATAATAAAGAATAAAGTTTTTTTTAAAAATCATTTTAAACTTTTAAAATAAAGTGCCAGTCACTGGTTCAGTTTGTGTCAGTTATTGGTGTTCCAAAATAGGGATGGTGTCAGTTACTGGAGTTTTTGATCATATTTATGAATAAAATTAATTTTTAATAATAAAATGTATAATTTTTCAAAAATTTTCCAACAATAATTTAATATACCTCTACTATCCTTTCAAAAGCAAATGCAAGTATAAAATAGATTTAAATTTTTGTAATAGTGATTTGAACAAGAAAGAATCCTTAAAGTGGCAGTTACTGCACTGCAAAAAATAATTATTGATTTTACAGTATAAAACTGGCACCCAGCTGCTAGTATTATACCGTAAAATTAACAGTATTAAACAGTAAAATAAGCAGTAATACGCTGCCGTGCAAGCAGTAATACGCTACCGCGCATGCGTGGTAGCGTATTACTGCTTGCACGGCAGCGTATTACTGCTTAATACTGTTAATTTTACGGTATAATACTGGCAGCTGGGTGCCAGTTTTATACTGCAAAATCAACAATTATTTTTTGCAGTGTGGGGGCTTCACCCTATGCTTAAATATTTCAATAAAACTGTTACAAATTATTAAATGTATTAAAGTTGAGCTTCTTGAAGCAGGGGGTGGGGGACATAAAATAAAGTAAGAGTTCATGTTACTTTGCTGAAATCTAAATTTTATTTTTATATTTTTTGAACCACGCTTTTTTTTTCAGAGTTACCCTTTCTAATACTATTTCGAAAAAGGATTAGTTTTCCCTGTGTAAGAGAAGTGCATAAAATATATATTTTTGACAAAGTTATTACACTTTTTTTTAATTTTTTTTTCTTTTAGTCTACACAAAAGATTAAGTAAAATAAATATCTATGTATAACATATTTAACTAATTAAATGATTTTAAAAATGTTGAGTCAGACATTTATAGAATCCTAATAAACAATCTAGTAGTATGTTGGTGGCCATCACGAAACCACCTTCTATGTTATTATCTTTGAACCACGAAACCACCTTTTATGTATTTATTTAAATAGCGCTGTTACACACTAACAATTACGAATAAGAAGTATAGCGCATTTATTTAAATTTAGCGTGGAGTTATCGTGATCAATGAATTAAAAAAAAAAAAAAAGAACACATCATAAAGAGCCAATATTGTGAATTCCAACTCTAGGTTCGTTAGGATATATTTTCCTTTAAAAATATATAATTCATATAAACTCGAGGGTGTACACCGCAGAAGGCAGTGGGGTCCTCAACATTAGGTTCATTTGGAAAGATTTTCATTTAAAAATATATAATCGTACAACATTGGTTTTAGATATATTTAAGGTTATTACCACGGGCTCAGGCAATTCCAGGCAGGCTAGCTAATGCTAGAATATTGTGTGTATATGAACTTGTGGTTGAACAAATGTTGTGTATTGAATATTATATTTTTCTACATTATATCATCCCGACACAAAAATAGATGTTCATAATTACCCTATAGTATTTGGGATAATTATGAACATCTGGGGTAATTGTAAGCAGACAATTTTAAGTACTTAATTAACAAGTCACAGCACCAATAACTAATTGCAATTGCAGTATAGGAGTGAAAAAAAATAGCTTTATGGCAGCTTTACATGGATCATGTACTCTTTAAAGCTGTCAGTAGTTGAAACTAGTAAAATTTGTTCACAATTACCCCCAATTGACGCTACAGTTCTTGCGGCAGTGTCCTATAACATATTAACCAAATGGGAATTCAATCAAAACATTGTTTGGACGCTACAGCGTTCACTCTCTCTCTCTCTCTCTCTCACACACATACATCAGGATTATAAAACTTTCCTTACACTATATGTGTTCGGAAAGTTAAAAAAAAAAAAAAAAAGGGAAACATTAAAACAAAAATCTTGAAAAAAGTAGAACAATTAACTAGATTGCATATACATTTATAAACTGAGTAAAACAATTATCGTGCAATTCTCTTTAAAACAAACGTTCAGCTCCTTAACATTTAATTCCATTTTTCAGACGTGCAGAACGTGGAAAGTAAATACATGTATCATTTCATTAACTTTAGAAGACATTAAAAGAAAAAGGGCAGATATTCCATTAAGATGAAATATTTGGCGAAAAGCCATGAATTCAAACAGTCTGAAGAATGTGATCTACGTCATTCCAGAGATTAATCTCCTTCTTAAGATAATTAAGTTGACAGAATAAATCTGAATAGATCATATACAGGTTCCTTCAAACTGGAACACGTCGGTGTCATAAATTTCAAACGTGGGGTATTGGGTCGTTGCAAATTAAACAGCTGATATTCATGGGCGAATGAAACTGCATGGAAGGAAAATATTTTTTACTTAATTAAGCAAAATCAATAAGGAGTTGTTTTTATTCTATGCTGCCTGTAGCAGGAAATGCGTTACGGGAGTCGTATATCACATATTTAAATAACTAAGTGAAAAGTGATAATTTCATTGTTTTCCTCTTTTTTGTAATATAACGGAAACTAATGTCATTAAGTGTTAAACAAAATCCGACCCAACAAAAATCAGATAAAGGATCAGGGTCCGCCGTGTTTTTGGTCCATGAAATAGGCTAAAACTCGAATTTGTTATACTGACTTAATGATTTCACTTTTTAATATTAGAAGGTTTATTCCGTACCATTTCAACAATAGTTTATGCCTTTTGTTCGGATTTATATGACTTACACAAGCTCCAAGTTCGTACTATTCGTAGTTTTTGATGAAAAATGCGCAATTTCTCCTAATTTTACCTCAATTATTTATATGAGCGCAATTGTGCAACACTTTCTTCTTTGCATATATTATAAAATACATCAAAATGTACAATATATGTAAAAATAAAAGTGTTGCAAAGCTGCGCTCATAGTAAAATATTAAAAAATATATTAAAAATTGAGGTAAAATTAGGAGAAATTGCGCATTTTTCATCAAAAACTACGAATAATACGAACTTTGAATTTGTGTAAGTTATATAACTCCGAACAAAATGCAAAAAATATTGTTGAAATCGTACAGGATAAATCTTCTAAAAAAAGTGAAATAATTAAGTCAGTATAACAAAATCGAATTTTAGTCTTATTTCAAGGGCCAAAAACACGGCTTATGGATCCTGATCCTTTGTTGGCTATATTATTGTTGATACTATATATAATATACTAAAGCAATAATTAAACGAAAATATTTATTCTATACTTACCAATTTTCAGAATTTTTTTAAATAAAAAATACATACCTTGAACAAGAATTTTTTTTTTAATTAAATGTGTCTTGCTTCTTTGTGGTAGCCATTTAAAATTTACTTGATTCCATTCATTAAATAAAATTTCTGGATCAAATATGTGTCTCCCGCTAAAATCGAAAGATTTGGCAAGTATGTATATTGACCGATCTCATTAACGCGCTAGAGTTACTAAGACTGGTAAATACATTTTAATTTTTAAATTATCTTCTTGTTAAATCTTCATACTCGCATAAATATTGCATATGTTTTTATACACACTTACATATACATATAGTTACAATACAGCTTCTAATATATACAGTTAGATATAACAACCTTTCTTCAACAAATGAAAACAGTAATTAATGAGGAATCTTCCAGAATCCTGATTCAACTAAAACTTAAAAGAGTTTATTTTTTATTTAGAGATGAACAGCATACATAAAAAGAAATATGTAATACATTATCCTCTACAATATAACGATGATACAATAATGATTTCTTACAGCGATTGAACCAATTAAGCAGCACTGTCTTTAAAATAAAAGAGTATTTTTTGCAAAAATTATTACACTCTTTGTTTTGCATTTATAGTTTCAATATTAAATATTTCGTTGTTGCTGTTTCATAGCTAGTTGGCAAATTTTGTCGAGAGTGGTTTTACCTATAATTAACTCTGTTTGTGACTTGTAAACAGCTATAAAGATTATTTGGCGATTTATCACCTGCGGTCGGCTAACAGAAAAATACTTTAAAATTAATTTATAATTACGTTCTAAAAATATTAAAATGTTGTATCAGAAACACGTATGTGTACATAATTTTAGGGTTCCGTACTTAAAAAGTAAAAACGGAACCATTATAAGATCATTGCTGTGTGTCTGTTTGTCAGTCTGTCAGAGCTCTTTTTTCTCGTAAACTATTGGGACGTGGAAAGTTCAAACTTTGGAAAGTTATAAAGCCTTTTACCCACACAATTTCCGATTATTAGCCATTCACACATATGTTTAGGAAAAATTTAGGGGGGGCCAATTAAGTTACTTTAAAAAACAAATTTTCTTTTTGTATATCGTGTGGGAAATCATGTGAAAGATCTCGTAATATCGAACTCGAAAATATAGTTGTTTTAATTTTGGGTATTACATTTTCAGAGATATTGTCGAAAATGCACTGCAAAAATCTGCCCCCCCCCCTCTATTTCCGAATCTACTGAAACTAAACTTATGGAAAAAATTAGTGCTAGTAGGGAATTTATTTAAACCTTGCAGGAAAATTTGATATTCTCATAAGTCACTTGAGAAAAATGCATTTTTCCGTTACACACAACCTTTATTTTACAGGCGGTCAGTAGACGGGCGCTCGAGATATCTACCGACGCAGAATTATCAAAGGATAGTTGATAATGATTTTTAAAAAAAAGGTAATTAGCTGAGATATTAAGTTACTTGAAAAAAAAAATTCTTTTTATATATCGTGAAGGCTGTAGGGTATCGTTCGAAAGATCTTGAAACACCGAACTCAAAAATGTATTTGTTTTAATTTTGGTATTACATTTTTAGATATATCGTCGAAAGTGTATATGTATACTGTAAAAATATGCCCCCCCCCCCCCCCCCCCCCACCAATTTCCGAATCTGGGTGATTCCACCTTTACGTGTGTGAGACTTTTAGATAGTGGTTTTTTTTTTTTTAATTGAGACAAATTTGGGAGTGAAATTATTTAGATAACGTTTTACTTTTTTTATTGCTATTACAGGACACATACAGAATCATTTTTGTAGTGACACCGTTAATCTAAAGTAATTTTTTTTTTCTTAAATAGTAAAGTCGTTGTTACGTGTGTGATTTTTCTGAGTCACACACGTAACAACGACTTTACTATTTTTTTTTTTAAATTGTTATTATTTTAGACTAAAGGTGTCACTACAAAAATGATTCTGTATGTGTCCTATAATAGCAATAAAAAAAATGTAAAACGTTATCTAAATAATTTCACTCCCAAATTTGTCTCAATTTGCAAAAATAACACTCTCTAAAAATCACACACGTAACGGTGGAATCGCCCACCTACTGAAATTAAAATTATGAAAAAAAGAAGGGGTACTAGGAGTTTGTCAATTAATAAATAGTAATTAATAAATTTAAAGTGTGGAACCCTTTTAGCGCAAGTTATACTCGCACTTGACCGATTTATTTATAAATTCCAGAATATCGGAGAGTCAGTTAAAAATCGATTACAAAATTCCATCTTTAGATACAAAAACAAAGTTGAGTTAAATGAAAGGCGTGTAAAAATAAAACAGGAATAGGCTTTTGAAATTCGTAGCAACAGTTTTATTTGTGCTTTTTATCACCTTCCAACATAGTTGAAAAGCGTTATGAATTCGGTTTGTGTCTGTCCGTTCTCTAACTTTCGTAAATACACTCGGATTGGCATGAAATTTTTACGTGTTATTGATGTTTACTATATTCGTTATTAAAAAAGAAGTGTCTAGCTTTTATAGCTCGTTTACAGCGGCACGCAAAAGAATTCCGTTACATTATGGGTCTATGGGAGGAAAATAGTCTCCGATGCATTTTAATGATGTTACAATACTTCAGACATAATTAAATTGATATGCATCACTGTGGTGGACTAAAACATGCTTCCTCAGCAGTGTGGAATGAGTAGCACTTATAATTAGCATTATGTAGCATTTACAGGGACGCACAAAAGTATTCCATTACACTATAATCTATGGAAAAAAATCGTTTGCCATCTACTTTAATGATGTTATGATACTTCAAACATAATAAAATTAAAAGGGGTCACTGAAGTGCACAACAACATATTTTCTATAGATTATGTTATGCGTAGCATTTATCGTTCATTTACAGAGACGCACAAAAGTATTGAAACACAGGATGGACTATAATAGATTTCACTGTATGAAAAAAATGAAATTTCTTAATATTAATTCTGTTACTGTTGAAAAATGTTTCATAATCTACGAGTAATGCATGACTTTTCGTTCTTGTTACTTTTTAATATATAATTCAAAATTTATATTTTTACATTATGTTAATTTTTAATTTCCATTTAATAATAGTCAAAAAATGAAATGCCAAAAGTCTATCATAATAATAAACTTTTGAGGTATTTAGGTTCTATTAAGATGAAGTTTTTGATGGAGAAGCCGCGATTTCAAACATTCCGAAGAATGTGATTTACGTCATTTCAGAGATTAATCTTCTTTTTTAGGGTAATTTAATTGACCGAAATGGACTTGAATAGATCATATACAGCTTCCTTGAGAATGGGACACGTCGGTATCGTAAATATGAAGCGTGAGGCATTGGGTCGTAATCAAATAAAACAGCTAAAATTTATGGGTGAATGAAGCAGTATTAAGAGAAACGGGTGTTTTCCATAGTAATTAAAAACGTTAATAATAAAGTTATCAGTAATAGTGCTAATTATTTTATGACACGCTTGAAAATCTCAACGTCTTACTTAGATGCAAAAAACTTCCTTCTTTGTTGTCTGTATTTGCATTCTTTAATTACAGTTAACTTATGTTTCAGTAAAGGCCATAAAAAGAAATGCATTTAACGGAACATTTTCCAAGCCAGTTTTTTTTTTTTTTCTTTGGTATATTCTTTGACAACGCACTTTAAAAAGTAAACAGCATCTGTATATTTAAAACATAAGAGTGAACTGTTAGTGAAATGGCCGCCATTATACACTAGAACTTGTAAAAACTGAACCATTCTATAACGGAATCGTGTATTAAACGTAAAATGTTCCTGATCTCGACGGAAGGAACACCATGAAATTATACCTGCTAATACGGAATCTTGTCTAAAACGGAATTTTTTCCAGTTATACAGAAACTTGAAACATTCGAATGTATTACTTACGGCCGCTAAACTACTCAAATAGCTACGAAATTTGAAATAGCCGAAATACCGTACAATATTTCCTCTTTCATTCCATTTTAAGATTAATTTTTTGTGTTATAATTTGAACATAACTTAATACATTGACTTCCAAAAATGTAATCCAAAAATAATCATTTTTGATTAAGATATTTCATAAAATACAGTGCGTATAACTATACACTGCAAAAAAAGTGTTGATTTTACAGTATAATACTTTCATCCCACCATGCTAGTATTATACCGTAAAATTAACAGTAATAAACAGTAAAATAAGCCGTAATACGCTGCGGTAGCTTATTACTGCTTATTTTACTGTTTATTACTGTTAATTTTACGGTTTAATACTGGCAGCTGGGATGCCAGTATTATACTGTAAAATCAACACTTTTTTTTTTCACAGTGATTATATATTCCCACTAAGGGGGAATATATTCCCACTTCTCTCTACAAAGAAGTCCAGCCCACTGAACTATAAGAAACGTCCTTTTTTAACACTTTACAACATAGTTGAATTCTGTTTATGGCTTCGGTTTGTCTGGCCGTGTTCTAACTCGCGTAAATATACTTAGAATACCATGAGCTCTGTATATTATTGAGGTTCACCATCGGATATTTTCTACTCAAAACGCAGTGGTTAGAATTTATGGTTCGTTTACAGGTACACACAAAAGAATTCTTTTACATTACGGTCTATGGGGGGAAAATCGTTTACAGGTTATTTTAATGAAGTTATAGTATTTCAAACATAATGAAACTAATATGCATTATCGTCCCAAAATAATCATTTTTGATTAAAATATTCACAAGTACAGTGCGTATAATTATTCCCACTTCTCTTTAACATAAAAGTCCAGCCCACTGAACTAAGACCGTCCTTTTCTTAACACTTTCCAACATTGTTGAAAGTGTTGTTATTGAGGTTCATCATCGGACAATTCCCTACTGAAAATGGAGTGGTTAGAAGTTATAGTTCGTTTACAGGGACACACAAAAGAATGTCGTTACGTTATGCTCTATGGGAGGGAAAATCGTTAACACGTTATTTAAATGCAGTTACAGTATTTTAAACATACTGAAACTGATATGCATTATTGAGGTTCAACGCAACAGACTTTCTGTAGAATATAAAGAGCACAGAATTTATTATTCATTTACAAGGCATACAAAATAATCCCGTTACATTATGACGTACGGTGAAAAATCGTTTGGAGTGTATATTAAGGATGTTACACCATTTCAGACATATTGAAAAAGGTGTGCATTATTGAGGTGCACTACAAGATTCTTACTATAGAATATGGGGTACATAGTACTTTTTGTTCATTTATAGTGACACAATACAGAATTCTGTTACAGAAATGTCTATGAACGATAATCGTCAAAAGTACGATAATCGTCGAAAGTGCATTTTCATATAAAGTATTGAGTTTTTATCTTAACCAAATTTTAGTACTATATTACATGGTGTGTATAAATTCTATAGTTCCTATACAGGGCCGCACAAGATAATTCGTAAGCATTGCTATGTGTATGAATTGATTTGCGATATTTTTAAATTGTGTAATGCATTTTATAGCTAAATTATATTTATTTTCCTAAGATATGTTTGTAGAATATATATAAATTCATGTGCAGAGACACGCAATAAACTGGATATATTGCCGTATATGGATATGAATGGTAAATTATGGAAGTACGTTTTTAGTTATAATATGTGTTTCTAGCTAAGTTAAATTTTTGTTTTTTTGTGGAGTATAAAACTCTGTAGATCATACCATATACAGGGGTGCACAAAAAAATTAGCGTGACCTTCTAAGGGCGGTATTTGATTAAAGTAAATTTTCAAATGTGTTATGCGTTTTATAACTAAATTAAATTTTAGAAAACGATGTGGTGTGAATATAAATCTATAAATCACAAAAACTGCTCAAAAGAATTCAAATCTTCTTTTATTTTATTAAACGGTGCAGCTTCGTTAAAGTATTCTGGAAAGTATTTCATAATCTTTGCGGGACGCATTATTTTTCTTTCTTGTTTTATGTTGCTTCGAAAAATAAGCATTAACAGGTATACTACCATGTATGTCAAATGAAAACCCCGAAATAGAATTTCTTTGAGTACTACTAATTTACAATGATTTTTTATTCAGTACTTTTATCTTAAAAACTTTTATGTATTTAACTTATTATGTATTTAACTAATTATGTATTTAACTTTCTGTAAACTTTTATCTTATTTAAAAATTAAGAGAGTGTAAAGCTTTGGGGGCTTAATATTAAAAGGTTTGAACACATTCATTTGTTAATATGATGTGTTTAAAAGGAAATTGCGATTTTCCTTCATAAAATTGAAAAGTTTTGCTATGGTTAATGAAAGTTACGTCATTTTGAAGCATCAAAATGACGTAATTTTAATTTACTTAACATTTCGCTGATATTAAAGCCACTACAATATTAAATCTTTATTTCAAAAAGTATACCGGTGCTTATAATTAAGAAACGCTTATCAAAAGTACACTGCAAAAAAAAAAAAAAAAAAATGTTGATTTTACAATATAATACTGGCAGCTGGGGTGCCAGTATTATACTGTAAAAAACATTTTTTTTTTTTTTTTTTTTTTTTTTTTTTTTTTTTTGCAGTATATAGGGTACGTTTATAGAGGTGAAAACTATGTAATTTATTTAGAAGAAAACGTACATTTCCATTCCAAAAAAAAACATTTTGCTGTCCGTCTTTGGATTAAAACCTAAGAGTACGCCATGAAAGTTACAGAAATGGCATGCAGAAAAAAAAACATTTCATAAAAATAGTTTAGTTTTATCAAAATTCACAATGTTCACCGATTTTTCATTCTTTATACTTGCTGAGAATAATACCCATGTAATATTAAGCACTTTTTCCTCTTAATTATTGTTTTCCAAATAGATCTTTCTTTCTTTGTTTTCATAGATAATTGTCCTATGACAGTTATTGATTTATCCTACAAAGATATTTTTTGCTTATGGAATCTATCTTGAAAAGAAAGAAGTTACCATTTCCTAAAACTCAGCAATCTTAATTTTAAACTTTTTTTTTTGAAGGGGGGGCGGGGCGTGTTTTAATACTTTTTTATTCCTTTGATACGATGAGATACTGCTATTTAAAAAAATAAATAAATAAATAAATAAATAAAAAATGCTTCTAACTACTAAAATACTGAATTTTTATCGGCTCAACAGATCTTCAGTAACTGGAGAAAATAGCAAATACTAATCGAATAAAGAATCTCTCGTTTCTTTTTTATATTTGGTCTTTCGTTAACTAATAACGGAAGATCAGATTATTTCGGACAAGACTAAAATAGTTTTTTTTTTCCTGCATTAATCGACGTCGTTTTTATTTATTTTGATGCTTGACTAGTTATAGTAGCGCTCGCTTATTATAATAGTTAATAATAAGACTGTTTCGGACAAGACCAAAATATTTTTTACTGTATTAATTGACGGCGATTTTGTTTATTTTGATGCTTGAATAGTTACAATAGCGTCCGCTTATTATAATAGTTGATAAGACTATTTTGGACAAGACTAAAATATTTTTTCTCTATATTAATTGAAGGCGATCTATATATTTAAAACGCTAAGCGATTTCTTTCGACAATCCGTGAGAACAAACTACTGCATCAAATTACACCATTCTTTTTTTTAATGAAAGATATTTGGACACAGATTTGTTATCGTGCATTCGTTTGTTCGAAAATTTAATTAATTAGCCGTAATTTTCAATTAAACTTTTACTTCTGCTTATGACGTCATAAAGTCGACAACTCCCACTTTTGCAAGGCATAGAGTTTAATTCTCTGAACTCTGTGGTTCGCCAATCTTTTGACATTAGCCAATATCAACTAGGTAATATTTTAACATTGAAATATAAAATCTTAAAATCTTACTTAAAATTAGCTAGAATATAATCATAATAAAATATCTAAACATAAACATATCAATATGAATAACATATCTCATGTAAAATGTTGCAATTTAAATAACTCCAATTGAAACAAGATTTGGAGAGTTATCCCTGACGCCCAGCTAACATAAAAGTACCTATTTTATTTGATTTATTTACACACATATTCAATTTTATTATAAAACACCAGGTTGCCATATAAAGCAAAAATCGTGATTTAGGCGCCAAAAATTAACCCCGATGCGTCTGCGATATCTGTCCCAATTTAATCATAATTGTTTTGGTTGCACCACATATTGCAAAATTAATTAAATCCATGATTATTGTTTCTTTCTCAGATTAAATATAAGAAAATTGGTACTTCACTATTATCCCGTCGACCACTGTTCATAACAAAATCTATCGCCAAACTGTAACGCCAAATAAACCGGAGAACGTTGCCATTGGAATATCAAAATAAATAAATAAATAAAATATAAGAATTTAAGGACACGATTGTTATTTTAATTAATGAAATAATTAATAAATCAGTAAAACATAATGAAAAATAGACGCAAATGTCGAATTAAAAACCACTTGATGACGTAACAAACACATATAATGCTTCTGACATCAAGTAAATCGGACTGCATTTTTGGCGTTTAATTTTATAGTTTGGCGATAGTTTTTTGTTTGAAAAGTGGTCGACCGGATAATAGAGAAGTACCAGAAAATTTAATGCTTAACGAAATTCAATTATTTGATCGATCGCAAATTTTGGTTCTTTTCCGTTATACCGACACCATGGCATACATGTATATGTATGCTTGGCGACAATGGTATCCGTATAACGGAAAAATACCCAATTTTTTTTTAGTTCGGGCTATACTAAAAACAAACATTTTACAGGTAACAAAAAAATCGCCAAAAATGACTGCTTCATCCGCAGTTATGACAGCAAAGTTCAATAAAATCTAATAACCTGAATTTTACAACGTTTATGCAAAACACCACAGAGAACACACGCTATTTTTATATAAGTAGGGTATATTTAAAAGAATAAGGGAACTAACAACCTTCAATAATATAATGCAGGAAAAAGTAAACAAATAAGTGATTCAGCAAATCTTAAAAATATGTATTTCTTAATATAACTATAAAATGCAGAAAAATATTCTGGTACCATCAAAAATATTCATTATCCCGTCGAAATTCCGTTCATTATCCCGTCGTCCCATTAAGAAAAAAAAACTGTATCCAAATTAGGTACTTTTCGGTTAGCCGGCGCCAGTAAAATATATAAATACAATATATATTTATATATATATATATATGCGCCAGTGAAGTATATATATATATATATATATATATGCGCCAGTGAAGTATATATATATATATATATATACTTCACTGGCTCCCGGCTAACCGAAAAGTACCCCAAATAATTCGCCAGACTGTAGCGCCCAATAAACAAACGGAAGAAAGTTGCCATTAAATCTCAAAAATAAAAAAATAATAAAAAAATAATTCGGAAAAGCCCCATTTACGAAAGTATCATTTATCACTAACTTTAAACAATAAAATTTACAATATATTAATGAAAACATAATCAAAAATAAACTTGGATATTTATTTATTTACATTATTTCTCTTAATTATGGAAAATGAATAATTATCCTGATTATGTAAAGGAACTGAAGAAACCATACGAATAAATTACACTTGAAAAGATTAAAAATCTCCTGCAGATTGATTTATAATTGTAAAAAAAAATTCTTCATCTGTACATAAAAATTGATTAGCTTAAAACAATGGATGCGTTTCAGAAGATATGGATTTGAAACGAACAGTGATTAAAGAAGACATTTTAAAAATGTTGATCAAAACATTTTAAACCTTTTTTTTTTTTAACGTCGAATTTCGACAGTGCGTTTGGGGAGATGCAATGCACACGCGCATAGGAGCTCATTCCGTTGCATTATCACAGGGGGGGGGGGGGAGGAGGGAATGTGCTTTATTTACTATGTTCTTTTATTGACTGAATATGAGATGAACGTAGGGATATACTATTTGTATGATACTGCATAGGTCCAGGAAAATTTCTTTCTTGCCGTGGGGAATATGGCGGTAATGTCAAACTGATTTGCATTTTGTTTACGGATTGTTTGTTTGGAGTTTGCATCGGAAATAGTACTATAATTCACTGGGGGGAAAACTTTTAAAATAAAATATTTGAAAGACTGTCCTTATGTAATAAAGAAACTTATTTTACTAATATTGTTATTGTAATTTTTTTCTGTCAAGTTTTGACGGGTTCCATCTAGTTTTATTTATTTTTATGCTTGAATAGTTACAGTAGAGCCCGCTTATAGTAATAGCCATTTTTGTAAAGATAAATACTAATTTTAAACGGAATAGCACACTAACTGAGATCATACTCTCACATATTTTAACAATAATTAAAACTACTAACAACATTTTTAAAAATTCAGTCTTCGCTCTATTTTTACTTTCTTCTATCTATAATAGAAGAAAGTATTGTAATCGAAATTTTTTTCGACTTCCGGTTTTCGACGAATTTACACGTTTTAGGGGTCAGAGATTCCGAAAAACATGTTTTTACAAAATGTCTGTCTGTCCGTCTGTCCGTCCGTCCGTCCGTCTGTGTGGCTTTTAATTGTACCATCTAAAAGTGTATGAAGTTATGCTTCAAATTGAACCTAATTTTTTTTCTATGTTTTTGGCTATGGCAAGCAGATTCTATCAGAATTTGGGGATATTTCGACGAAAGGGGGCGCTGTGATCGATATTTTTGTTCCATTTTCACTATTGTACCATCTAAAAGTGTATAAAGTTATACTTCAAATTGAACTATATTTTTTTTCTATGTTTTTGGCTATGGCAAGCAGGTTCTATCAGAATTTGGGGATATTTCGACGAAAGGGCGCGCTGCGATCGATATTTTTGTTCCATTTTCACTATTGTATCATCGAAAAGTGTATGAAGTTATGCTTCAAATTGAACCATATTTTTTTTCTATGTTTTTGGCTATGACAAGCAGGTTCTATCAGAATTTGGGGATATTTCGACGAAAGGGGGTGCTGTGATAGCCAAATTCAAAAGGTCAAAATAGCCAAATTCAATTTCAAATTCAAAAAGATGTGCAAAAAAATTAGAAATCCTACAATTTTTTTTCGTTAAATGTTCAGAGAATCCGGAACAATTTTTGTTTTGCCTCTATCTTAAAAAATGCCTGAGATATAGCGGTTTGAAATTTTAGGGTGGCTGACATTTTCAAACAAGACAGCAAAATTCATCCATAAACGGGTTTAACTTATGAGTTATAGTTAACATGGTTTTGGCAAATTTTCTTTCATTGTTGTAACAATTAATCCTATTATATGCTTATCACTATATATTTATATTCGCCAACGTCAAATTCTCGCCAAACTTGACGACAGTTGGCGAAATATCGCCGAATTTGGCGACCAAAATAGGTTGTCATAAATGAAGCCAACTTGGCTGTAGAGGACTAATTTGGCGATATTCTCATTCAAATTCAATGTTGACGAGAACTGGGATTGAATCTTCTTTATTTAGGTTCCACGCATTTTACCTTCGTGTTTTCCAGTAAAATTAGCTAAAATCGAAAAACCAAGAAATAGGGAGGCTATCTGTTCCTGTCGGTTCAGACCTGAAGGACTTTTCGTAGTTTAGTATTATACATCAGTTGATCGCATCCCGGTAACCCGACGATTCGAAAGCAGCTGACGTACAACGGAATAACGAAAAATATTGATTTTATTGGGGATATGATAACGAATTTTGAAGTATTAACATGACTGAGATAGAAGAAAGTTTTGGGATTGGCACATCCGACTAGTTTAATAACGAACTATTACGTAGAAAGAAAGTATTAAGCAAATTAACATATTGATCCCTCATTACACTTAGCTATAAATGCATCTTTCTTACCGCAATACTTACTTACATCTTATATAACTTCGGGGAATATAGCGCACAGTAGACAGCTTTTGTGTTTATTTTATTACTTCTGAAATTAAAATCTATTTGAAAAAATTCCTGAATATATATGTTTTAGTTCCTTAGCTTCATTTGTGTTTTCTCAAAGAATATGCTTCACATCTTAAAAGAATAAACTTTTTAAAGAGAACGGAATAAACTTTAGTGAAAAGAATAAACTTTTTAAAAATGCGTCACATTGTACCCCATATCTCTGGTACACAGTGAACCATGTATGGTGAAAGGCAAATTAAAATATTAATACAGTAGACTCTTTAAATTCACATAGCTTGGGACCAGAGGTTGTGCAGATTTTAGAATTTTGTGGATTTCTGGTCACTGTTTTGTTTACATTTTTTAAACAGTAATTTGAATGTAATAATGCACTCGAAATTATAAGGAATGCTTACAATAAAGTAAAATAATAAACATTAAGAAAGTTTTAAAAAAATGTTTAAAATATTAAAAGTAAAGATCAAGTAAATAATTAATAATGCGTAACTAAATATGCATAATAATGAGTTAATTTTTTCTTGAATTATTCAGTGAAACTCGCCTTATGAAGGTACACTAATACATATCAAAATCTTAAAATAACAAAGTTTTGTTTCATGTATAGCCATACTTAATAACCAAAAAAAGCTTGATTAATACATAAATGTATTATTTGGTACAAAGATCACGATTGCCACCGATATCAGTGCTATCTTGAATTTTTTCAGAAATAAATTTTTCATGAGAAAACATCCCCCCCCCCCCCCAGTTCAATCATATTAACCAGAATTACATATTAAAATGTGTACAAAATGATATAAAAATTTAAAAACTTTAATTTTTCATGTACATCTTAACTGTAAGTTCCATTGCTTACATCTGCAATGATGTGGAAATCTTAAGTGTTTGCTGATTTTAGGGTTGCGGATTCGAAAGAATCTACTGTACACATTTAAATGGCAAAGTATTTTATTAAAAACCTGTAGTCCTATTTTTCAATATATTCAGTACAGAACACAGCTGATTGACTACACATGCATAAAAACATGAAAAAGAATTTTTGAACACAGTGACAATATATGCATAAAATTTATTTAACAGGATTTTACTTAATTTAAAATATATATAGATACGTATTTTGCTTTTAAAAAATAGTTTCTTCTCTTGAAGTATGCTCCAGACATTTTTCCTACATCACAACAATCGCTACAACATCCCCCTCCCCCCCCCCCCCCCCCATGATCGTGGTACTTTTATCGTAAATGACTTTTTTTTTTTTTTCCAGCCAACTGAAAGCAATAAGCTGCTCTGTCTCTTAAAACATGTTAAATTAAAATAAATAAATAAATAAATAAAATCAAAGCTGCCAATTTACGGTAAAATAACAGGAGATTGCTTCCACATAATATTCTCGCATAAAACTTTTAAAAAATGTTTAAGATTTTCTCTTTAAGGTTCTCTTTAAGGGGCCCTTTTATATTTCAGTATTTTATAATACTTTTTGCCATATTTTAAATGGTTTTATGAAAGAAAACGATTTAATAAAAAACAAGAACGAAAAATCATGCACCTTGGCATATATTATGAAGCACTTTTCAACACTATCGGAATATCGTTAAGAAATGTCATTTTTGTTCATACAATGAAATGAAATATCTCAAAACAACCACAATGCAGTAAAAGTTCATTTTCAGGAATTGCTGTCCATTGCCGGTAATGTGTGCGAATTCTATATCGTGCGACCCTGTATATGAAATACACACCTCATAATACTCTAAAAATAAACATTTCAAATGCATATCACAACTTAAAACTTAAATCCAACAGTTATGGCTCATTGTCAGTTTTGTAGCCGAAATCTTTTGAGTGTCTCTGTGAATAAACGAAATATTCTACGCACTCAATAAATCTACAGAAAACATGCTGTAGTGCAAATCAGTAATGTATATCAATTTCATTAAAATACACTGTAAACGATTTTTCCCCATATATATTAATGCAATGTAATACTTTTGTGCGTTCGTGTAAACGAACTACAACTACTACTTACTCTGAACTCTATATAAATCATGTTGCCAGCCACCTCAGGAACGTATATAAATTCTCTTATGTTTGAAGCAGTGTAACATCATTAAAATGTACTGCAAACGATTTTTCCCCATTGAACGTAATGTAACAGAATACTTTTGAATGTCCCTATAAACAAATTATAATTGCTACTTATCCTTGACTCTATAGAACACATGTTGCCGTCTACCTCAGTGACGCATATCAATTTTGTTATGATTGGAATAGGGCAACTTTATTAAAATGCAATGAAAACGATTTTTCCCTATTGACCATAATGTATCGGAATACTTTTGAATTCCCCTGTAATCTAACCATAAATGCTACACACATCATTTTCAATACCAAACATGCTATGATCAAATTATAATATTAACATATATCAATTATATGGCAATCCGAGTATATTTACTCGAGTTAGAGCACAGACAGACAGACAAACCGAATTCATAAACACTTTTCAACTATGTTGGAAAGTGTTAAAAAGGCAATTATATTGCGTTTTGTTTTGTTTTTAATACCATATTTTTTAAAAAAAAAAATGAGACAATTTTAAACCATTCTCTTACAATTTAGAACTTTTGGCAACAATTTGTTTTCATACATTTTCTTTACAAGTGTATTCTCTAACTATAAGGACTTGATTTCCAAAAAAATAATTAGTTTTAAAGGGAGGGGGGGACAACTGTCATGGTCATGACATATGTAAAAATACAATACAAAATGACTATTTACTAAATATTTTATTTTTTAACAACAAACTATTTATATTACTGAAAATCCTATATTCTTAATTATATGAAATGCGTCATAAGGATCGTTCACTAAAAAAAAAAAAAAAAAAAAAAAAATATCTAGTCAATTGAAAATTATATGTTGAAGTTATAGGATTTTCATCATACTGATGTATTGAAAAACATAAAATGAGAAAAGAGAATTTGAAGATTGCAACTCTGAATCATTTAAAAGGGAAATGGCTGGAGTAAAAAGCCTATTTTCTTATTTTTCGGATCTTTATGAAACTTCGTCAAAATATACCACGGATGTCTAAATTCTTTTTAAGCAAAAAAAAAAAAAAAAAAAAAATGAAAAATTGATATTTTCGTTCTTTTTCGTAACGGAGTTGACTTAAAATGCCGTTATTTTTCTTTTTAGAACTCTCAAAAATTGCATGTAAAGAATATCTCCCTGTATTTAAAAAAAACGGATTTTAGAATGTTAAAATTGCAGTACATTATATCAGAAATTTCTGTACTTTAAATACATCTTAAACATTTTAAGATTTATTATTATAGTCTCGTCCAAAAAATGAATAATTAGAATTTGTTAATAAACTCTGAATTTTCTTATGTAACATAAAAACGAAATAAAGTAAAAAATAAGTAAATAAATAAAATAAAAAATACGGGAATAAAGATAGTAACATTTAATAACTCTTTGGATTTTATGTATAAATTCTTCGTAAACATTCTGCTGATGCCCCAGAAAGGAGGAAAAAAAAGGATAAAATCTTGAAATTAGAAACTTAATAAATAAATATATATATATACAGTGTCTCACAAAAGTGATGGGACACTTGTGCTTTATAAAAAGAAACTGCAATAAAATAAATAAACAAACATGTGCAAAAATTTTTTGGGTGTGTTTCATATTTAAAGTTAGTAACAATTATTACATAACATACATTTTGTCAAAATATTAAAATATTAATTTAGTAAAAATACAATTCTTCAGAACGGAGCAAAAAATGGCTCACATAAGTGATGGGACACTTACTTTTCCATCAAATATTTATCCAAAAATTTTACTTTTTAAAAGGTTTTAATATTTTGTTGCATTTCCTTTTACTTTTAAAACATTATTTAATCTTTTTGGGATGGATTCGACTAATTTTTTTGTGATTTCTGGAGTGATTTTACCCCATTCTTCTTGAAGCACCGATTTTAGTTGTTGTTTTGAAGAAATGGTGTGTTTGCGAATTCTTGATTCCAATTCTTGCCAAATATTCTCTATGGGATTTAAGTCTGGAGATTGTGGTGGTGTTTTTATTATTTCAGGACAGTTATATAGCAGCCAGAGTCTAACGTTCAGAGCAGTGTGCTTGGGGTCATTGTCCTGGTAGAATTTAAAATCGTTATGGAGGTTCAATTTTCGTGCTGAAGATTTCAAATTTTGCTTTAAAATATCAATATACTTGTACTGATCCATTATACTGTCAATAAAAACAAGATTACCAACTCCTGCGGACGACATACACCCCCATACCATAACTCCTCCTCCACCATGTTTTACTGTTGGTACCAAGTTCTGTTTGCGAAATTCTTCCCTGGGTTTTCTCCACACCAAGATTCTACCGTCAGAACCAAATATATTAAATTTACTCTCATCAGCAAATATAACTTTATTCCAGTAATCAGAATTCTTATTTATGTTGGATTTTGCGAAAGCTAGTCTGAGTTTTCTATTCTTTTCACTTACGAAGAATTTTTTCCTGGCTACTCTACCGTGATATCCAGCAGATCGAATTACCCTTCTAATAGTCTCAGGATTAACAATTATTCCATATAATGCTTGTAAATCAGCAGCAACTTTTGAAGCACTATTTCTTGGATTTTTTTTAATATTTCGAACGATAATTCGCTTTATTCCATTGGATAGCTTTGATGGTCGGCCAGGTCTTCTTTTATCCTGAATCATATGATTCTTTTTATATCGTTTAATGATATTGAAAACTGTTGAACGACTCAAGTTAACTGTTTCAGCAGTTTTTCTAATAGATTTTCCACGTTCAATATGCAAATTAATAACTAATTTTCGAATTTCAGGCGAAGTTTCTTTTCGTTTAGCATTCATGGCTACACAGAGCTAAAAAACACAAAAATTCCAAAACAAACTGGAGAGAAATACTGCAGACGATTTTATAAATTATTGCCAATTGCTTTTAAGTAAAAATAAAACCCCAAAAAATATTTTTATTGCTTATTTCAGACGATTTTTGTTGCATATATAATGGTGTCCCATCACTTAT
Source organism: Maratus michaelseni (assembly GCA_963931845.1). Taxonomy (NCBI): domain Eukaryota; kingdom Metazoa; phylum Arthropoda; class Arachnida; order Araneae; family Salticidae; genus Maratus; species Maratus michaelseni. Next base: position 327,743,329 of record OZ007594.1, read on the forward strand.
GTGAGCTATTTTTTGCTCCGTTCTAAACATTTGTATTTTTATTAAATTAATATTTTAATATTTTGACAAAATGTATGTTATGTAATAATCTTTACTAAATTTAAGTATGAAACACACCCACAAAAAAATGTGTACATGTTTTTTTTAATTTATTTGATTAGTTTCCTTTTGTAAAGCACAAGTGTCCCATCACTTATGTGAGACACTGTATATCCTTATATAAATACATACATGTCTTGCACCTTAAATATTATTAAATGCTCTACATTAGTTTGAGTTTAAGGTTACTTTGCCTTGATTATTTTTTCTTTCTTAACTGAGTCAGCAATGACTGAAAAACTATACGGCAGTAAAAAAGAAAAACGCAGAAACAGCAAGTTGCTTTATTTAAACACATTTTAAAATTTTGTAGAAATAAAAAATCGTACAGAGCATTTTTTTTTCTTTTATATACGTTTAATAAGTCAATCTGAAAAAAATTCTCTATGAAACAAATTTAGTAAAAATTAATTTTTATTTATTTATTTATTTATTTGCCTTTTTTGTAAGTGATTGAGAGTGAGACAATGCTGCCTTATAAAAGTCTCAAGCAAGTTTCTGAAAACAATGGTCACAGGTTACTCACAGTAACATCTGGAGGGGAATTCACAGGGGAGGGGAATTCACAGAGAACATACCTTTATCAAAGAACTCAGATAAGCCTAATCTAGGATTCTTCATGTAGCATATATTGCTTTGAAAAAAAAAATAGAATTTAAGGGAATCATATTGAACAACAATAATTAAAGCTCCTCTTACTAATGTTATTAGTATCATTATTAGTAAAATCAAGAAATCATACTGATAATTAGATTAAGTATCTCATTTTATTTTACTAAGTATCGTCCTTTTTAATGGTCATAGAGGAAATTTATGTACAGTAAAACTTGTGTACGACAGAACCCTCTGCTTTACATTGAAAATGTCACGGCGACAATAATATTATCCAATTGCAAAAGCACGATGCATCTGCTAATACGAAAACCTGTCTAAAATGGAATTTTATTTTCGTTAACTTGCAATTCCGTTTAGAACCTGACCTTTAAAATTTCTTATTTTTACTGTACTTAACTATAGTACATGAACGGATACCATTTGATAAGATATATTTCCTCAGCCGAATATTTTTAGGAAAAATAAATGAGCAATACAGATTTTATTAGAGGCTCCTAAAAAGTAATCGGTTCTAGGACCGTCGAACGCATCAAGATGGCCCTGGATACCCTGTAGAAAATAACGTGCTTAAAATGTCGGTCAAGGCGACTTTAAAATTTGCTTATCTTTCTCTTTGCCCTATTATGAAAGAGGTCTGCAGCGAAAATTGTTTTACAGGGCTGAGAAAGTCTAGCCATACGCTTGGCGATGATAGCGGCCACTGGTTGTGACTTGGCGACAATTTTAACAAGAATGAAGATAATGAATAACTGGGTGTTGTTTTTTATTAGTTAAAGTGGTTTGGAACACAAAAATCGACAAAAAAAATCACATTTTTATTTGCTTGGCATATATAAAAGAAAAACAAGTTTTAGAATAAAATGATGCAAACCGCATGTAAATACGATAATTATACCTAATTTTACGTTATATTGTCTTTAGTAGCCGCGCAGTCTTCCAGGATTTAAATCCATTTACCACAGAATGTATTTTTTCAGATTTGTCTTATTTAAATTGATGAATTTCTGTAAAAAATAAAAGTTATGAAAGATTATATAGTATTTTACAGTAATATATTCTTTGTTTTCTAGATTTTTTGCTTTGAGTGAAAATTTTAAAAATATGATTCTCGCATAGCATTGTTAAAACTAACTTTTTTGTTGTTGTTGGGGCTTTAAAAAAATGTTTAAAAGCTGTTCTCAAATCCAAACTGGATACTTTCTGACACATTTTTAAATTCATTTTTGTTCGCAAACGTATCAAATTGGCCGGTTCACTTACTAAAAAAGCTATATAATCAAAACAGTTTTTCCATTTTTCAATAAAAGCAGAGGATCTTTCAGAAAATGCTGCCAAAATTGCCGTTTTAAACCAAAATTCCGAATGCGACAGCGTGGGAGAGGATAAAAACTGCTATCACGAGACGAGAATCACTTATAACTCAAGATGTAATTAATTTATGGAAAAATGAAAAAAAAAACAATGTTCAATTACAAATCACTTCAATAGTCATTCCTGCAAATTTCATATGTGAATGAGTGTTATAAATTATATAATATAATGTTATACGTTTAGAAATGGGTCAGAAAATATGTCAAAATTTCACGTTGTTAAGCGGGATATATATATATATATATTAATACTAAAGACAAATAAATGTTCATTTTTATGTGCAAATAATGAAAATAGTATGCAAAAAAGTTTTTCTTTAGAAGATGGTATATCAAATTTTAAACATGCTAAAACTTACAATGTTTAATTCTTAAAAATTAAATCTTAACTTTTCTTAAAGATTTTACATACGAAAATGAATGTATGCATTATACATAAAAACATTTGTAAAATGAGTAAAAAATATTTATAAATAAAAATAAGTATGACTTTGTATCCCGGTTCACTTTAAGAGGCTACTTCACTCACGGGAAAACCCCAAGATATTTTTTTAAATATCGCGTTTTTATTTCAATATATATATATATATATATATATATATATATTATTGGTGGCATTTGATAATGGAGTTTAATCTCTACGCAGGCCGTCTAACTTTTTCAATTTTGGTTGCAGCCTTTTTTTTTTTAATGAGGATACTTTCACTTTCGAAACCGGTTCCGAAAGTGAAAGTACCTTAATAAAAAACAAATTTGTAAACAGAATAAAAAAATAAATAAATAAAACCGGCGATCGACCTTAGTTATCCATAAAACATTTAAAAAATATTGAAATACAAACGTGATATTTTTAAAAATGTCTCCCATAGGGTTAACATTAACGAACCAGTGTTTTCGAGGGAACAAAGGCATCTTTAGTCCTTCGAGTTGAAGTTAAAATTAGTACACAAAGTAGTAACCCTGATTTGTGAAAATAATAAGCCTTGTTTGAATGGAATATATTGAACTTTGCTTATGTGGCAGGAAAGTTCTCTAGAACGCATTTTAGTAACTCGTTTGATACAATTATTAGCACTTGTGCTGTCTCAAGCTTTAAGACAATGTGTTACTATAGTTTCTGTGGACTTACTCTGCCGAATGGTAACAGTGTTCATTTTCTAAACAACCAAGAAGTTTATAGCTGAAGATCGCAGTTTCAAATCCCGCATGGTCACGGCAAGGTGACTCTTTAAATATCAACAGTTTATTCAATCGACTGGTAGATTTTCCAAAACAATTACATGATTAGATAAGATATCCAAGCTGAAAATCTTCTGGTGATCGTAAGAACTTATCTTTTACGCAAACTTTGTAAGCTGCAATTGAGTCGCAGAATCAATATTAAGATTACTTTATTGTGATAATCAGGTATTTTCATTTAACTAAGTTAAATCTTTTAAAAGCTCCGGATAAAAAGAAATAAGTTGTTACAGCACTTAATATTTATTATTATTAAAGATTTTTAAAGCAAATTTATAAACAAGAATGGAAAAAACTACCTTTTTGGTAGCAGACGAAAAAAAAAATGATTTTACGATTTACTGTGTAAAGACTTCATTAAATTATGTGGGAATATTGAATGAAGCTTTCCATTAGTGATGAGCCGATTCGAGATCTTTTAAGAATCGATACCTTAGTTTTCGAATACTTTTCAGAATCGAAACCAACATTCGAATACTTTGTATTCAAATGTTCTAGAACTGAAAACTACTCCAGACTTTGTTCAAACTTGATGAGGGCGATATTCCAATGTTTGTTCTACGTAAAATCACCTCTCTCTCTCTCTCTCTCTCTCTCTCTCTTCTCTCTCTTTTTTTTTTTTTTTTTTTCACATGTCCGTCACAGCTGTTTTCATGTTGTTTTTGCATTCGGATGAAAATTGAGATAGTCATATTACTTTTTTTTTTTCTTAATTTTTCAATGGTGAAACTTTCCTTAGAAAATTAAATAGTAACGATTTAATGATTAATCTACTCAGAACTTTTTGAATAATCTAGAACAGGAAGCAATTTTTGTTGATTAAATCAAGAAAAACTTTCTTTTTTCAAACTGTAATATTTTACTCTCCAGCATGCGAAATTGTGTGTTTTATTGTTGTTTTTATTTTAAATGTTATATTTCAATAATAATTTTTAAAAAAAGTATGTGTCCAAATGGGTGCCATTGAACAACACTGTTTCCGAACTTTATTTAATAGCAAAAATTCTGCGATTAAATAATGCAACGATTACTATTCAGTAATAATGGTACCAGAAATTGAAGGATTGTGGGAACCATGCAATAAACCTTGTTATTCTATTCTTAATTCTCTTTATACTTGATAATATTAAGTATGGATATTTTAGAAAAGTCAGTATAGGTGTAAGCGGAATTTCGTTCTTTTTGGGGTGGAGGGGTGGGGGTGCTACCTAGTTTGTACATTATTTTATCATAAGTGCCGGCAAAGGTGCAGAGATATGGAAATTTAATTAAAATTTTCTTATCTGATTATTTAAAAATAAAAAAGAGAAAATTATTCTGATTATTTTAGTCGAATTTTTTTTTCGATCTGCGATTAAATAATGCGACGATTACTATTCAGTAATAATGGTACCATAAATTGAAGGATTGTGGAAACACTGTAATAAACTTTAATACTTAATACCCTTTATACTTGATAATAGTAAGTATGGATTTGTAATTTTGTTTTCCTTTTAACGTTCATACGTTTCAAATTTATCTTACACGGAAATTCAGGACGGAATGAGGGAAAAAAATAAAACTGTTTTATTTCTTCATTTTGAAAAATGTTGGTACAGATTTATTGTTGAATACTTAGTATTTCCGAATTGGTAAATTTATGTATTACTATTGTTGATGTGTAAAAAATTGTCTTGCACGATGAGTTCTGACAAAAAAATCGTAATTCAGATATTTTCATGTTTTTTGTTTTTTGTACTAGCTGGCACGCACTACATTGCCCGGGCCGATACTAACCTTAAATTTACCTAAAATCAATGATTAATTATTAGATATTTTTTAACGAAAATAAATCCAAACGTACATAGAGTTGTCCACCCCACTGTCTTCGGCCGCGAACACCGAACGTGCTGCGTCCTATGTCTTTAAACAAAACGAACCTGGAATTTGTATCATTTTATATTTTTAAACAAAAATTCCTCCAAACGAACATAGAGTTAGGGGAACAGTGTACACTGGGTGTGCTATGCACGCTCCGGTCTGCTTGGGTTTTATATATATTTAAAAATGTTTCAAAACAAATTTTTAAACGAAAATTCATTCAAACGTGCCTAAAATTTGGGGTTCAAAAATCGCTGTAGAAATTCCGAATAAACTTTATTGAAAAAAGAACATAATTTACTAAATCGGGGTAAAAGATTGAAACTGAATTCATTTTACTAATGTGGAGAAATCACGGAGAATTTCGATAGAAAACGCTTAAAAAAAAAAAATCTTATGAAAAAATTTAATTAAAAAAAAAACTATCTTGGATCTGCATAACTTCAGATATTACAAGTACCTTCCTGCCAAATTTTGTTACTCTGCATGCAGCGGTCTGGTTAGAATACAGCACACCAGGCAGGCAGACAAACACAAACTTCTATTTTTATTATTATAGGTTTTATTTTTTTTTTTTTTAGAACACTAGGCTATTTCCAACGAAGCAGTTATCGTTATTTTTAAATTTAACTTCGTAAATTTTGAAAAAATAGAAAGGATGAAGACGTTCAAGAATAAAATTTTTACAATTTTGTAATAAATACTTTACAATTTTGTAATAGAATAGTTACAATGTTTATAAAAAAATTTAATTTTCTGTTTGTTCCAGATAAAAAAAAAACACATTTTAGTCACTATATTTTTATTTTTATGTTCTTTTTTTTTTTTTTAATATTATTTTTACATGCTTAAAATGATGTTTTCTAACATATAAGTTGGTAATTTTAAAATCGGAGTTGTTAAGTTACAAAGGGTTAATCTTCATAATCAATAAAAATTTCTTTTTCGAATTGTACAAATTAATTTTCCACTATGAGAAATTATTTTCTGTTATATTAAAAAAAAATAAATAAATAAATAAAAAATAAAAACCCATAAAATTTGACATATGATGTTTAATTACGAATTTACAGAATTTTATGTAAGTTTAAATTCATATGCTCTTAAAAAAAAAAAAAAAAAAAAAAAAAAGTGTAGCTTAGCTGTACACATTTAAAATATTTAAGCTAAAACAGCGCCGATCATCCATCGTACTAGTCTCAAGATTCCGGAGAAATGTTTTAAACAGCGCCGAGTAAGTATTTGAATACTAACATTCACTGGCGCAGCTTATGAAAACATAAAAAACTCGAACTATAAGAACTGAATACAATCGAAAACCACAGTTTGCCAGGTGGCTTGTATTGGAATACTCCCGTCCGAATCGAGATCACTTGAGAACTTGACTGAATCGAGACCTCAGACATTTTGAATTCGAATACTGCCATTTGAATACCATTCGCTGGCGCATCTTATGAAACCGTAGAAAACTCCAGCTATGCGAACTGAATACAGTCGAAAACCGCAGTTTTCGTCGCCGACACAGATGCGAGGTGACTTGTATTCGAATACTCCTGTCTGAAATCGAGACCATTTGAATACATGGCTGAATCGAGAACACAGACATTTTGTATTCGAATACTCCCATCACTACTTTCCATCCCAGACTATTTTCTCACGCCTGGGAAAGGTTTTTCCTACGACCAAGTCGCGATGCGGTGTCTAGGCCGGTCAAAGGAAAATTGGCGTGCAGAATTTGGTTCAGTGGGAAGGTGATCGATATGATTTTTCTACAGAGACAATGAAACGAGGGAATTCCCCTAGTTCGTGACAAGACACAAATTGGCAACGAGGCGCCAAGTGAAAATTCTTATTTCCCAATGAGAGAGGTGGAACGGAGTTTATTGGGCCTTGAGAAACCGGAAAACGCCCTAAACCCCCTTCCCCCCTTCCCTCCGGAGCAGCGAAGAGCAGGCGGGAGCAAGGAGTTGGATGTGAGAGATCAACTGAGAAGGTCGGATCTTAAGACCTTCTAGAGTGGAGAATCATCTCCCGGGAGTATTATTGAAATCATCGTGCTGGACACCAAGTCCGGGGCTGAGACTCGCTGAACACCAGCGAAGGGAGGAAATATCCGAGACAGCCAGTCTCTACTGTGAAATAGTTTCAGCTTACCGTTCGAGAGAAAACCACTAAAGTGACACCCTGTCACCACTCTTAAAACTGCATTGAGTTCTAATCGCTAGCCGAGCGAGAAACCTGTGATGGCAGAGACTTTTATCACCTTGAACTGATTCTATGTGTCAATTACAAAGATGAACGGACCTACTATATATAAGTGTGTAACAATATTTTAATGTTAATTTACGACAGAAATAAAATATCATTTCTGATTTGACGATTGAGTTTTGCGTTGTCGCTACCATTTAAATATTACAACGTGAAATTGGAATTCGTCACAGTGGTGGCAGCGGTGGGATTTTGTCTAAAAGTTGACTGGCCGTAACCAGGCTGAATTAGAAGCAAGAGTGAAAGAGTGCTCCAATCACAGTTTATCCGGATGTCAGAGACGTACTCCAGTGACGGAAGTGAAATCGGAGAGCCGCAACCAGGCTGAAGCAGAAGCAAGAGTTAAAGAGTGCTCCAACCCCAGCTGAACCGGATGCCAGTGACAGACTGCAGTGACAAGAGTGCATTGACGTAAGAGTTACCGGAAAGCCCCAGTACAGAGTGCCGGATTGTTAGAACCCTCAGTACTAGAGTGCCAGGTAGCAGACCCCGACAGAGTTGAAAGAAACCAACGGAGGTGATCTGAACTCAGGAGATTCGAGGTTAGAATTTTTATTTTGTTCATTTCAGAGGTCTTTGTGTGGGTTATTTTAAAATTTTGGTCGGTAGTATATTATATTGTTAATGTAAAATTGGTAATGATTTTGTTTAGTATATTTGGATTGAGGCTATGAAACATTTTTTTCTTTAGTTTCTCAAAATGAAAAAAATAATTAACATTAATTATTAGGCAAATTAAGTGTAGGGGTATAATTCTGTAGAATTTTACAAATAATTCGTTTTGGAGTAATTGAAATTCTGGGTGAGTTAATATTACTAAATGCAAAAGGAATTTTGGCAGTGTATTAAGTGGAGCAGCCTTGTTAATGAAGTTAACGGAAAAAAAAAGTTTACCTTCAGGTATAATTTATTGTGAATTTATTTCCAATTTAGAGGGGTTAATTTGAAATAGTTCTGGGTATGTATACGAGAAAATACATTGGTAATTGGTTGAATAATGATAAAGGTTTTTTATGTTATTATTGATATTGTATTTATTGTAATGCTATTGTGAATTGATATATTGATTAAAATTGCTATATGGGAAAGTTTTTAAACGTTAGAGTTTAAGTTAAGAATTATTTTGTAGAATAATTGTAGATTGATCTATCAGTGAATATGTCTGTGTGGTCAGGGAAAAAAAAGTGCGATTTGAAAGAATTAGCAATTGAATTTGGCGCAACGATTGAAGAATCAGATAAAGTTTTCCAGATCATTCATAAACTGACTGAATCTCCAGGTTACGAAGAATCGCTAACGCTGGGACAATTCGCGATCATAGAGAAAGAGAAATTACAAAATGAAGCTGACGAAAAAGCAGAGAGAGAAAAATCGAGGGCATTTGAGAGGGATGAGAAATCAAAAGCGTTAGAACGCGAACATGAATTGGCTAAATTGAGGGTAGAAAGAGGATTAGATGAAGCTAGTTTAACTTCGAGTCAAAACGAGGGCGAATCAAAAATTGCGTTGAAATCAATTCTTCCAAAATTCAACCCAGAAAAATCCGAAATTTCTATTTATCTCAATTTATTTGAAAGACAAGTGCAGAAAGCCCAGATCAATAAAAATCATTGGGTGACACAATTATTGGGACTACTCCCTGCTGAATTAAACGAATTAATTTTGAAAGAAGACGCAGAGCAAACGGACGATTTTGAATATGTGAAAAGGATATTGCTAGAAAGATATCAGTTATCGGCAGAGGATTTCAGACTCAAATTTGTTATGTCGAAAAAACCTGAAAATAAAAATTGGCGAGATTTTGTTTTCGATATTTCTAATTATTTTGACCAATGGTTAAGCGGGCTTGAAATAACGACTTATGATCAACTCAGAGATCTAATTATTACAGATCAATTGAAACGTAACGTGAATCCTGAAATTAAACATCATTTTATCGATTCGTGGAGTTCGATGAACACTCCTTTTAAGTTGACTAAGAAGTTAGACGCTTATGACTCAGCTAGAAAAAATTTAAGACCGCCAGGGCTTCCTAAATTCCAAAGTAATAAGAAATCGTTGGAGCGAAATAAGGTGCCAGGAAAACCGAAATCTGATGGTAGGGCGGCGGAAATTAATTCGAGTTGGAGGAATAAAGAAGTTGTTAGAAATAGGAATGAAGTATTCGATAGAAGAAGAGAGACTACCTGCTATCTTTGCAAAAAACAAGGTCACTACAGGCATTCATGTCCCGAATTAGAACAGTTAGAAAAAACAGAGTCGATTCATCATGTAGCGGGCTTAGACCATTTAGAAGAGTCTTTCAAACCTTATTTAAGCCAAGGATTAATTAATGGGAAGGAAATGACCATATTACGTGACTCAGGTACTAATATTGATGTCCTTAGTGCTCATGATGTAACAGCGGATCAATATACAGGAGAAAATGTTTGGGTTAAACAAATAATGGATAATAGGTGTCGCCGATTACCTATTGCGGAGGTTGAAATATTACTAAATTCCGGTGAGAGAATGAGGGCGAAGGCCGCAGTGGTCGACAAAGATATAGATATGGATTATTACTTGTTAGGGAACAAAACCCATGAATTAATTCAGAAACAGAAATCTAAACCCCTTTCTTTTAGAGCAATGCTCACAAGACAAAGCGCGCGTCTGAAAACCGAAACTAAAGGTAGGCCGTTAGCGGGGAAGGGGGCAGATATTTCAAAAGGTCGTTTGACAAGCAAGAAACGGGCAACGCAGATAGAAGAAGTAATGGAGGATTTCGGACTTCAACCCAGCGGGATAAAATTAAGGGAATCGGGTGGTGAGGAAGATAAAGAAATTCTTCCACCCCCATTTGAAAAGGAAGATTCAGGGGTGAATTTAGCTCAGATTAGTAAGCTAGACTTGCAAACAGCTGAAAAGGCGGAAGTCACGGTGGACCCTATTAGCGAAGGAATTGCGGATAAGGCTTCCCATTTTGACATGGAAAAGGAGTCAGTAGTCAGAACAATAACGGATAATGTTTGTTTAGGAAGAGATAAATTTGTTGTTCCGTTAAGTTCGAAAAGGGGGATTTTATCGCTGGGTCAGGACAGTGTAGTGGGGCAATTAGGCATGAAAAGGTCTAGAGACGAAATGTATAAGGATTATTTTTGGCCGAAGGTTTTGGAGGGAAATGAAACACACCGAATCTAGCGACCCCTGCTTAGGTTTAAGAAAGGGAAATGCTGAAGGGAAAGAAATTCTATTGTCCAGTGGATATGTTGCGAGTATTATGACGCGCTGGTACACGGACACGGAGAGAACCGTACCCATTTTTGAAAGCAGAAATAAATATTTAGTGACAGCTCTCAGAATAGTGTTTGAAAAATGGAAAGGAGACGAATATTCAGAAAAACTAGTGACCGATTACGGGCTGGATTTAATCGCCCATAAGATGGAGTTAGCAAGCGAGTTACCAGTGAAGATTCTCTTCTATGGAACTTCACCGAGACAAGCCGAGATTCTTAGAGGCGGGATAATAGGTGAGTCAGATTTAGGCGAGGGAATTGAAGGCGCGTTCGATGCTTATTCTCTGTTGTTCTTGATGGAAACTGAGGGATGGGATCCCTTCTGTTGTTTAAAATACTCGAGGCCCGTCCAAAAAGGGAAAATAAATAGTGAAGAGCGCCAGGCAAAATTTTCGGGCCGGATATTTACACTACCTGAGTTAAAAATGGTTACGAGCGAAAAGGAATGTGCCGCGATAATTTATGTTATGATGAAATTAAGGCATCATTTGGATGACCACGATCCTTTAAGTTGGCTGAAAAATAATGATGTGTATAATCCCCGGTTGTTACGTTGGAATTTGATTCTGCAAAATTATCATTATTCAATCAAATACAAACCAGGGACACACATACCTCATTTTGATTTTTAAGTAGATTTGACTAAGGAAGTTAAGGAGAAGTGTATATATATTTTAAAATTCTTATCATTGTAATTTGAGTAAAATTTAGTTTTAAATTGGAATTTGTTTTAGAAAATGTATTTTTGGTATAAAATGTGCGACCAGGATTAAGACCTCTGATTTGAATGAAGTAAGAGTCTGACTGGATCGCGACTAAGATTTTTCAGCATGTGAAAAATCCCATCTGTGTGAGGGGGTGCTGTAAAGACTTCATTAAATTATGTGGGAATATTGAATGAAGCTTTCCATCCCAGACTATTTTCTCACGCCTGGGAAAGGTTTTTCCTACGACCAAGTCGCGACGCGGTGTCTAGGTCGGTCAAAGGAAAATTGACGTGCAGAATTTGGTTCAGTGGGAAGGTGATCGATATGATTTTTCTACAGAGACAATGAAACGAGGGAATTCCCCTAGTTCGTGACAAGACACAAATTGGCAACGAAGAGCCAAGTGAAAATTCTTATTTCCCAATGAGAGAGGTGGAACGGAGTTTATTGGGCCTTGAGAAACCGGAAAACGCCCTAAACCCCCTTCCCCCCTTCCTCCGGAACAGCGAAGAGCAGGCGGGAGCAAGGAGTTGGATGTGAGAGATCAACTGAGAAGGTCGGATCTTAAGACCTTCTAGAGTGGAGAATCATCTCCCGGGAGTATTATTGAAATCATCGTGCTGGACACCAAGTCCGGGGCTGAGACTCGCTGAACACCAGCGAAGGGAGGAAATATCAGAGACAGCCAGTCTCTACTGTGAAATAGTTTCAGCTTACCGTTCGAGAGAAAACCACTAAAGTGACACCCTGTCACCACTCTTAAAACTGCATTGAGTTCTAATCGCTAGCCGAGCGAGAAACCTGTGATGGAAGAGACTTTTATCACCTTGAACTGATTCTATGTGTCAATTACAAAGATGAACGGACCTACTATATATAAGTGTGTAACAATATTTTAATGTTAATTTACGACAGAAATAAAATATCATTTCTGATTTGACGATTGAGTTTTGCGTTGTCGCTACCATTTAAATATTACAACGTGAAATTGGAATTCGTCACAACTGGCATTCTAGTTGCCAGTATTATACCGTAAAATTAACAGTAATAAACAGTAAAATAAGCAGTAATACGGTAACCGGCGTATTGAATAACCCTAGTATTTTTCCTTAAAATATCTTAATTTTATTTTTCTGAATTTATGAATAAACACCAAACATTTTATTTTATAATTCTATGAAGATTCAAAGGCGAAAAAAAATGCATAACTATATATTTTATTTTAAAGATTAAAAAACACATTTTCACAGTAGAAGTAACATAATATTGTAGAACATTCACAGAGAAACGTTTTAACATTTAATGCGAATTTATATTGCAAAGAAATGCCGAGAGGTATTACTGGGGACTGGGAAATCATACTTATGAGTTTTTCGCTCATATATAAAGTGAGTTTATTTTGTATTTAGATTTTTTTTTCTACATTTTTTTTCTCTTTGTAATTGAATTACCCTATACTTTTCCTTGAGAGATCTTAATTTTATTTTTCTGAATTTATTAATGAACACCAAACATATTTTATTTTATAATTCTATAAAGATTCAAGGAAAAAAAAAGGATAACTATATACTTTTCCAGGCAGATTTAATCCACAACACTCAAGTTGTCTAAAGAGGGTGTTACCATTAAAAAAATTAAATTTTGTAAAAAATTTATTATGCAGGCAATCTTTTATGACAAAATAAACAACATACAATTACAAATCACTTTATACGAATTAAAATTGTGCCTTTTTTCAACACTTTCCAACATAGGTGAAAAGTGTTTATGAATTTGGCTTATCTGTCTGCCGTCTGCCCGTGCTCTAACTCGCGTAAATATAGTCAAATCGCCATGCAATTGATACATGTTAATTATGTTTGCTATGGCATGTTCGATATTGAAAATGACGTATGTAGCTTTTATACTTCATTTACAGAGACACTCAAAATAATTCCGTTACATTACGGCCTGGGGAAAAACAGTTTGCTGTGTATTTTAATGTTATACTTTTTCAAACATATTTAAATTGATATATATCACTCAGGTGCATACTAAAAGAGACTTACTATAGAATGTGGTGTGCATAGCATTCGTCGTTAATTTACAGGGATAAGCAAAAGAATTCGGTTAAAATACGGTTTAAGAAAATTATTACTGGAAGTGCGTTTTAAGTTCTGATACGTGTTTTCCAAATAAACTAAGTTTTTGCCTATTAATTGGTGTGCACAAATTCTGTAGATAATATACAGAGCAACCCAAAAGATCGTGAATACATTTCGGTTTATTAACGGAAACTACTGAAGGGGGATTTATAACTGCGCTATGCGTTTCCTAACTGAACTAAATTATAGCATACTCTATAATATATATGAAGTCTATATATCATATACAGGGATGCACAAAAGAATTCGGATACCTTTCCGTCTATTAACGATAGATGCTGGCATTGGGTTTTCAAATGTGTTATAAGCTTTTCAAATTGTTCAGTTAGACATCATATTTGACCTCATTAAACGGGGAATATCAAAGCAGTCTGGAATTGTTGGAAAGTGTTTCATAATCTATGCTTGACGCATGATTTGTGTTCTTGTTTTTTCTTGCATTAATTACAACTGTAGTTATAGCCACTGATTTTTTAACATACTTACATTATATAACATACACGTGCTGTCATCATTGAAATATTAGTCGTATTCATTTTTTATTTTGTTAATTTTAATAGCAAAAGTAACTTTATCCTTCAGGTATTTTTGCACATAGAAAAAAAAAAAGACCAAGTTTTGAAATTTATTCTCTGAGAGAAAAAAGGAAGAAAAAAAATTCCTCAAAAGTAAAGCCATTTTTCTTTGTATAAATAATAACAGCTTTTAAACAAGGATAGATTAACCATTACATAATCTAAGCATGTTCTTTAGCCGCCATGGCAAAAATAAAGGCTGGTGATTTTTTTTTTTCTCCTTCAAAAAATGTTCAGCAATTATTTTGTCGATTTATGTGTTATTTTTTAAAGACGGCAGAGGTTAAAGGATGGGGTTATAGTTGCAATAGTTTTAAAGAAATTTTTTAACAGTATTTGCTAAACAGAAGTAGAGTCACACCCCCCCCCCCTTTCCACACACAAAAAAAAAAAAAGAAAGAAAGAAAAGAAAAGAACACTGAACACTCCATAAATTTTAATCACCAAAATTGTCTTAGAATAAAAAAGGGGGAAAACCGCTTTTTTAAGTTATGTTTAAAAAAATAATAAGCTTTCGGGATCGTCTTCATACTGAAATTGTACCAAATTCGAAAATTTTCATTACGAACAACTAATTTTAACACGCTTGAAATTTTTTTTTTATAATATTTACTTCATTCAGTCAAGTAGTTTAAGAATAATAAAGGTTTGACGCTTGGTTGGTTGGTTGATTTTCTGACGGCTGATTATCTACACTAGGGATATAGGCCCTAGGGGGGAGTGCCCTCCGTGGGGGTCTTTCTACGGGATCGTACCCCGTATTTACGGCAAGGTTTGACGTTTGGAACTCTAAATGTAGATTCATTTGTAATCGTTGCAAAACAAATTGCAATGCGGGTAATTTTTTATACATAACTCAAGAACTAACTTGCGGAATGAGCTGAAATTTTAGATTCACATATTTGAAGCTTTTAGAAATCAATTTCTGTTATTATTATTATTATAAGTTATAATTTTTTCGAAAAAATATATTTTTTTAAATAAATTTTCAAAATAAATAAATAAATACAAATTGTAACTTATAAATTTAACAGAAATATTTTTCTAGAAGCTTCAATACAATGCACAATACATTAAATGGACCTGTAGTTGCATATCCAACGTTTTATTGAAGTTCCATTACCTACAATTTATTCTAATGAGCTGTTTCAGATAACAAACCAAAAGTCATTATCAAAAGGTTATCTGAGTGAATTGGGTCCACCAGATTTGTCCAGGATAGCTCAGTTGGTAGTGCATTGGCTGCTTAAGCCAAAAGGTCCTTGGTTCGAATCCTGGTCAGGACACTTTTCCACTCAGTTGGAAAATTACAACTCGTATGAATTATTTACCAATTTGAATAATTATGTTAAATTAGTGAAGTATATTTGTTTAATTTAATGTTTAAAAAGTAATTATTAACCAAGTTTATTTTCGAATGCTTTACTTAAGGGCCCACACATTCGCGTCAGCACCAGGGCCTGAAGATTCTCTCTATACGGCCCTGTCCCTGCCGACAGCTAAAAATGAGTAACTTTTTGTAGATAAAAGTGATGCGAAGTATGATGAGCACGATTACTTATAATTAAATGTAACGGGATAAGGGATTATTTTGTTGTTAAGCATTAGCCAGTTTTGGACATATTGCTGTAGGGGGGGGGGGTGCTTCAAGGAGAGCTTTTAAAAGGTAAGTGGCTTGAATTATGGTTCTCGTACAAGAAAAACCTTAAGGAGGTTTTGTCAGTCGGATATCATATTCCCTTCGCTAATGCTAAACCTGTTGGAGTGGAATGCCTTCTTATTTTTTAAATATCTCACCAGAAGCAGAATATTTTGGACTTCTGTTTTCTGTGTACTCTTCTTAAAGAATGTCTCTTTTTTTTTTCTTAGTTGTCAAAATATTTCTAAAATACATCCTTTATTTAATATTTTAAGTGTTCAAATCGTACGAGCTGTGAGTAAGATGTTTAATACTTCAGATTAAAAAAAAAAGAGAGAGAAAGAGGGTGGGGGGGAGAGAGAGAGAGAGAGAGAGAGATTCTTTAAGACGAGTACACATAGAAAAGAAGTTAAAAAACAATTCTGAGGAGATATTTAAAAAATAAGATTGCATTCCACTATCGTGGGTTTAAGATTAGCTAGGGGAATTTGAGATCTGACTGACCAACGCCCTTAAAACCTTACACAGCCGCCCTGCCTAAACCAGGATGGATTCGAACCCGCGATCATCGACCCAAGTTCATCCTTGATTTTATGGCTAGCATGCGAAGAACAGGGCTGTAGGGAGAGGATACGGTGATATATGCCGTATACCATCTGGATATTTTAAGAAGCTCCGTATGCCTTCTGTTTCACAAATAAAGCTTAACGTATACCCTCTACCTACAGTTACCTTCTGTGTGTTTTTAGGACTGCAGCACTGTGAGTGTGACCCTCTAAATTTAACAAAAATATTCTACTTTATCAACATACTTCAGGGACTATAGCATATTATGAACCGAAAATTGTATGTAATTTAACAAAATTTCTATTTTTTAAATATATAAAATTGAAAGCATTCCATATTAAAAATAATCATAATAAGAGTTTATGCATTTTTTTAATTAATAAAACAGTAAAATTTAATTTTAGTCTTAAAATTTACATATAATCATCAGTTTGGGAAATTTTCATTAAAAAATATTTAATAGTTCCAGGAAGTTCCTGTACGGAATTTTTTAAAAAAGGGTATTTTTGAGATAAAAAACTTTAAATTATTTTTTAATCATAGTTTACAGAAACTGACAGAATTTTAATCATAAATAGCCTAGTTATAGGAACCTTTTCTGAGTTCTTTTTCTTTTATGCCCAGAAAATAGTCGTTTTTTTCCTCTTAAAAAAAAAAAAAGAAAAAAGAAAAAGATATAACTGTTGTATGACTTTTTAACTTAAATATAGGCTTACTAGAAAGGCATTCATAAATTTGTCCCCTCTGAATAAACTCTTAGCTCCCATTACATTCATCAAATTTATTAAAATTTTCATGCAAGAAAAAGGAAAATCTGGCTTTATAAAATCACTTCCCCCCCCCCTCCGCACACACACACACTTACACGCGCGTGTACACATTCCTTCACAAAACCATTATAATCATTATTTTTATATACATAGAACGTTGCACTAATTACAACATGGACGAACAAACATTTTATTTATTTTCTTTTAAATAAAATGTCGTTATAATAAATAATAAATTGTAACAAATAGTTATCAATTGATAATTAATTGTTATCAATTGTTATAACTCCAATTGATAACAAAACTGATTGATAAATTGGATTAAATTAAATAAAATATAAATGTAATGTTTTCTATAAAATCAATTTCTCAAAGAGATTCATTTGTTTGTTGTTTTGGCTCTTATCTAGCCTGTTAAATAAATAACATTGAATGAACTAAATTATTACTAGGCAATTTGCTTTAGCATGCTGTTAATATTTTAAAATGTTTGTAATAATTATTTACCTTTCAAGAGTTAATTATGCGGGTAGAATTGAAAAACGCCAAGAAGTCTGTACATGTTTTTAAACATACTTTTTAGACAGACTAAAAATTTATAATTAATATTTTGACATATGTGAACCAACAAGACTGATGATAAAAATATGCATTTGAAAATCATAACTACACTTACTTCGTCAGTTTCCGTCCCGGTAATCCTGTCCATCTTTAGATTATAAATATAAAAAATGTATCACAAGAAAAAGCACCTGTATAAAATTCCGAAACAAGTATCATTATCCAAAGAACTGATAGGTATTTGCTTGGTGGTCATACAACAAATCACCATGCTGGAATTATTCACCGGCTTGTTTATCTCATCATCTTCACACTCACGTTTGTTTACTCCATGACACCTACATGATTACTGGAGAAGAAAACGAGATGAAAATCGAACAGAGGAGGAAATCGGCGTGTTTTTTAAACAGCACTGTCAAAGATCTGCCGGTGTCAGAAGGAGAAACGCTCGACAGCATCTGAAGGTAACCACCATCATAACGCTCTGACTGGGGGTTACCAGAGATGAATGCTTTGGCGAGGCTTTTCCTTTCCCGAGTTACACGAGATCGCCAAATTTGTTTTTCCATTTTTGTAAGTTTCTCCGACTTTTATTTTCGTTCAAACAAATAACACAGCACACATTTTATACTCTAAAGCAGTTAAGTTAGTTCTCAAATATTTATGCCTTGCGTATCCCTAGAAAAAATCCATGTATCTAGTTTAATGCTTTATTTATTTATTTATTTATTTATTTTTACTTCTAAGACGAATAGACAAATAAAAATATAATTATAAATGACATGGATACAAATAAAGGATTTGAGATCATGGATACAAATAAATAATTTAAATAGATAATAATAGATATAAATAATTAATAAATATGCTTTTTTTAACATTTAATCTAAGCGATAAACCTAGAGGATGTTTTTATTATTATTACATGCACTCTTGTAACTCATAATTCTGTTTGTATGTATGTGGCAGTTAAATCCTGAAATCCTGTTACTCATTTTCTCCTCCCACTTCCTGTTGACATGGAGCTTTGAAATTAGGAATATATATATATATATATATATATATATATTCCTGAGGGCAATACGTGAATTGGAGATTGATTTTTTAAAATTCGATCCCTTGGGAGGGGGGGGGGGCAACGTCGGCCCCAAACTTTCAATTTCCTTATAGAAATAACGCTGCGATTGTTTAATATTAATTGAAAAAAAATAGCTCCATTGTTGCAGCATTCATCCATTTTAACCACATTAACCGCATCATTATGACGTCAACATTGAGCGACGCACACATTTGTGCTTTATTATACAAGTTAACTTTTTTTGGGAATTTTAATAAAAGCGTGTTTATTTAATTTTTTATTTAATTTTTATTTTTTTTTACATTTAATTTCGTTAATGTAAGGAAAACGCTTGTTTAACTTTGCATATCTATCTATCTATATTATAAAGGACAAACATGTCCGTGCGTAACGCTGAAGTCGTTTTACGAATGGAAACACCTGACGATGAAATTTCGGTTTTGCGATTTTTGCTACTGCAATTTTTTTAATTTCTAATCATCGCACATTTTCAATTTTTACACCGTTACGTAGGGAAAAAAATCTACTTTCAAATGCAATTTGTTTGAAAACTGTATCGACATTTACTCATTTATTACTGCATTTAAATTAAATTTAAAGTATGATTTTTTTTTATACCTTATCTCTATCGCTTGCAGACGATTAGAAAATTTTAATCCGTTTGCACTTTAAACAATGTACAAAGTTCAGCATTTGTTTCCAGCTAATATCCAATAACGAAATAAAAACTTTATTAAGCAATAAATAAAATAATATAAATGAAACATAAATTTAACAGACATGTAATTGAAATAAGCGCTTAAAATCGCTGAAATTATCTGAATTTAAAAAAAACTGCTACAGATAACGAAATTTTTAGCGATTTCTTCGGCTATTCACTTCTGGCACGAGGCTAATACAAAATTACCACTTTTAATAAATTTCAAAATTTTATTTGAATATATAATTGACATATTTCATGTACAAATGCTCTTTGGTGTTGTTAGGGCGCAATCTAAGAAAAGTTATTAAATGTAAAAATGCTCTTTGGTGTTGTTAGGGCGCAATCTAAGAAAAGTTATTAAATGTAAAAATGCTCTTTGGTGTTGTTAGGGCGCAATCTAAGAAAAGTTATTAAATGTAAAAATGCTCTTTGGTGTTGTTAGGGCGCAATCTAAGAAAAGTTATTAAATGTAAAAAATCTATTAGAGTTTTCAATTTAAAAAAATTATTTTCACATATTATTCTCTATCCCGGGAAGCCCGGGTTGGATGCCCTAGTTTCTTTAATGTTTGGTGTTAATTAGCTGAGGCAGGATCGAGAATCATCTTCTTCAACATCTAGTTTGTCTTTAAAGTTACAGTTTCATACTATGCTATCAGTCAATGATGGAAAAAAAATTTCGCATAAAAACAAGAGCGAAAAATCATGCCTCAAAAATAGATTATGAAAGACATTGCAACACTAAAAGAATATTATTAAGAAATTTCACTTTTTCATAGAAAGAAATCGATCATAGTCCGTCCTATAACCGAATTCTTTCGTGCATCTCTGTAAATGAAGATAAATGCTACGCCCTCCTTAATAAATAGAAAACATCTTTCAGTGCACCTGAGAGATACTTTTAAGTTTTATTATGTTTGAAGTTACCATAACATCATTAAAATGTATTTTCCCCCATAGATCATAATTTTATGGAATTCTTTTCTGCATCTCTGTAAATGAACTATAAATGATACGTATTCAATATTCCTGAGGACGCATGTTTTAGTCCGCCTCAGTGATGCATATCAATTTCATTATGTTTGAAGCATTGTAACAGGATTAAAATTCATCGGAAACGATATTTCCCCATAGACTATAATATAACGGAATTTTTTTTATGTGTAAATGAGTGTTAAATGTTACATATTTAATTTTCAATACCGAACATTCTATTGTTAATATCAATAACATATAAAAATTCCATGGCAATCCGGATATATTTAGGAGAGTTAGACACAGAAAAAATAAGTTTAAAACATTAATTATTTGAGAAGATATTTTAAAAATACGAATGCACCACACACCGATAGGTTTTAGCATTAGCGAGGAGAATTTGATATCTGACTGACCAACCCCCTTAAGGGTTTTCCTTGTACGAGAACCATAATTCAAGCAACTTTCCTTTCAAAAGTTCTCCCTGAAGCAATATGTCCAAAACTGGCCAATGCTTTACCAACAAAATCCCAAATCCCGTTATATTTAATTATGAGTAATCGTGCTCTTCGCATCACTTTTATCTATAAAAAGTTACTCATTGTTTTTAGCTGTCAACTAGGCCGTAGAGCAAATCTTCAGGCCCTTGTGCTGACGCGAATATCAGCCCTTAAGTAAAGTATTTGAAAATAAACTTGTTCAATAATTACATTTTATAGATTAAATTAAACAAATATACTTCATTAATCTAACAGAATCATTCTAAATGGTAAATAAATTATACGAGTTGTAATTTTCCAACTAAGTGGAAAAGTGTTCAGGCCAGGATTCGAATCAGGGACCTTTTGGCTTAAGCATTCAAAGCACTAACCAACGGAGCTATCCTGGACAAATCTGGCAGACAACAATTCCCTCAGACAACTTTTTGATAATGGCATCCGGCCTGTTATCTGGAACAGCTCATTGGAATAAATCGCAGGTAATGGAACTTCAAGAAAACGTTTGATATGTAATTACAGATCCATTTTATGTATTGTGCATTGTATTGAAGCAAATATATTTCTGTTAAATTTATAGGTTACGATTCCTATTTTTTTATTTTTTTCGAAAATTAATTTCAGAAAGTATATTTATTCGAAATAAATTTTCGATTATATGTCAAAATTATAATTTATAATTATTATTATTATTATTTTTTTTTTTTTTTGAAAAACAGAAATTGATTTCTGGTAACTTTAAATATGTGAATTTAAAATTTCAGCTCATTCCGCCAGGTAGTTCTTGAGTTATGTATAAAAAACTACCTGCATTGCAATCAGTTTTGCAACGATTACAAATGAATCGAACATTTAGATTTCCAAACGTCAAACCTTTATAATTACTAAACTACTTGACTGAATGACTTCTCGTTTGGTATCTGAAAGTAAAAAATATCAAAAAATCCAAGTGTGTCCAAATTAGTTGTTCGGAATGAAAATTTTCGAATTTGGTAGATTTCTTCAAGAATCTCTCCTCCCTCCCTTTTTTTTCCAGCTGTCCAAATATTTCTAAAATATATACATAATTTACAAGTCTGTGTGTACTCAGAATATATACTCAGAATATACTCAGAAATACTCAGAATCTTAGGGAAACTGAGTAAGATTTTAACATTTCAAAAGCATATATTTTAGAAATATTTTGACAACTAAAAAAAAGGAGAGACATCCTTGAAGAGGAGTACACAGAAAAAAGAAGTTAAGATTATCAATTATTTTAGCAGATATTTCAAAAATACGAATGCGCCACACGCCGATAGGTTTAACATTAGCGAAGGGAATTTGAGATCTCACTGACCAACATCCTTAACATAGACATGTGTGACAATATTTTTGAATAATGTAAATTTGTAACATGAATATTTAAATTTGTAATATCCAAAGATGTGCAAAATACACCAGCGCCAGTAATTAAGTGTTAATGACTGACATTAAGTGCAAATGTGCCAAATTACGGATTTTGAATGCTATTATTTCTGAATAGTAATATTCGCCTTATTAAATCGCAAAATTAAGTGGGTAAATAAGGCAAAAATTAGTATTCGATTATAGTGGTATTCAAAATATTTAATCCTTGGCATCTATTCATTAAGGCAGATAGTCATATTCATCATCGTGTTCGACCACATTTTCTTTTTGTTCTGATGTTGTCCGTTGGAGTATATCTTTATATTGTCATTCACTAATGTAGTTTTTCCAATAAACGGCAATTTTTGAGTGGTAACGGATAAATAAAGCTGTATAATTTTTGTCTACCCACGTGTACCACCTTCAAGAATACGCTTGTAACAAAAAAATTCATTTTGAAAAAAAGTATACTTGTGTAGCTTTTGAAATTATCGATTCAATATTTTTTATTTATTTCACTCATATTAAAATCAATTTAATTTCTAACAAAGCCAAACCGCATTGAACATTTTGCATTAGAACAAAAGTGAAGATAAAAGGTCGTCACTATTGTCATTATTCGGCAAGAATGTTCATTTTTAAAGATTATTTTATACAAAATAGTTATTTGCAGCTTACGCGCACGATTTTCATGAAATTACTTCTTCTTATAGTAAGTCAACGCACGTTGAATGATCAAAAGTTTTGATCCTTCACTTAATATTTCTTAAAATATGTTTGTTTATAGTTTCAAAATGTTTCAAGTTTTCTTAGTTTTACGAAATATTTATTTTTTTATTGTTGAAAGAGTGCATATTTTGTTTTGGTAACAAGTCATTTTGATTAGGCTTTTTTGGCCTAAATATTAACAAGGAGAAGAACAAGAATGAAAAATGATGCGTATAAAGCATACATTACGAAACTATTTCCAACACATCCAGAATACTATAATAAAACTTCACAGTTTAATAAGATGAAAGATGATGTCTAAGTAAACAAGGTAAAGGTCAAACTTGGGCGGGGAGGCCTGCCTTTCGGCTTAAGCTCAACTAGCTCAGCAGGTTTGTTTACTATGCGATAAAGCCTTACAAGATAATTATTAAAGTTGAGAGAAAACAATAAATACAAAACAATACTAATAGCTCACTTATTGAACGATTAACAATTAATAAATACGATTATGTCAAAAAAAATAATCATAGTTTGAATAGTAGCATCGAGTGTATAAAATGACTTATTTGGGGAAAAACTTGAATAATTAGATAGGTGTATTTATACATACAGTAAACAGTTAACACAATTTAAGTACAGCAATGTACTAGTACTAAGAATATTAGGGAATAACATAAGTGATTGTATAGGAATATGTACATGTAGTGAAAACAATAAACACAAATCAAATACCACCTGAGATTACAGAAGTAATACTGAAACATAAATTCCAAAAATTCAAATTTTGATGATATAATAACTGAGAAAAAAATTTACTAATTATACTGAGCAATACTAAATAAAACTTTGTGATATTGAGCAATAATTATACTGTGTAATACTGAAATACGAACTCTGAAATTATAAAATTCCGAAAATACAAATTCTGAACATACAATTTACCAATCATACTGAGCAGTACTAAGTAATATTATAATACTAAGTGATACTGCAATAATACTTCCATGTAATAATACTGTATGATGCGGAAATAGTGGATAGAACTAATTACTAAACGAACAATAATGAATGAATAATAATACTACAGTGAACAAATATAAAATATAAGCAAATTAAAATATACAAGAAATTTCAATCCAGCTGGGACCAGACTTAATACTTAAAAGACATTTAATATGAATACGTGAACAAAGTTTAAACAAATTGGAGAAGATGCTAACTTAATATAAGAATTAAAGAAAATTACCTATGCTATTGAAGGGCCCAGCTGGAAAGATGTGTAATTACAGTATAACAAAAGAAAATATTTAAATGTAAACAAAATAGTTTCAATACAAAATAACTTTTAAAACGCATAACACATTTGAAAACCTAATTTTAACAATTAACATCAATAGTCGAAAAAATATCCGAATTCTTTTGTGCGTCCCTGTATAAGATCTATAGATCTGTATACTACATAGTGTGCTAAAATTTAGTTTAGTTAGGAAATGCCTAGTACAGTTGAAAATTCCCTTTCAGCAATTTCCATCAATAAACAGAAATGTACTGGAGATGTTTTCAGCAGCCCTGTATATAAGATATAGAATTTATACATACCAAGTAATATGCCAAAAAAAAAAGTTTAAAAATGCATACAACTGAAAACGCACTCTCAGTAATTATTGTCCATAGACACATAGACAGTACTGTAATAGATTTTTTTGTATGTCCTTGTGAATGAACGATGAATACTATCCACACTGTATTCTATAGTAAGCCTTTTGCACTTCACCTCAGTGATATATATCAATTTCAAAATGTTTGAACCCCACCAGTGGCTGAAAGGTTCTGCTCTCTAAGCTGGTAGACGGGAGGTGCTGGGTTCAAACTCCTGTCGCACTCGTCGATCTAACCGTTCGGAGTTTTTCGTGGTTTTCTTCGAACCTTGCCGTAAATACGGGTTAAGATTCCTTAGAAAGACTCCCACGGAGGGCACTCCCCTCCGGGCCTATATCCCTCGTGTTGATAATCGGCCGTCATAAAATCAACCAATCAAGATGTTTGAAATTGTGTAATATCATTAAAATACACCGCAAACAATTTGTCCAAATAGACCGTAATGTAACGGAATTCTTTTGAGTGTCCCTATAAATGAACGATAAATTCTATACACACCATATTATATAGTAAGCATCTTGTAGTGCACCTCAGTGATATATATCAGTTTCAATATGTTTGGAATAGTGTAACATCATTCAAATACACCACAAATGATTTTTCCCTGAACTCCAAAAAAAAAAAAAAAAAGTGTTTATTTTACAGTACGCTACCGTGCATGCGCGGTAGCGTATTACTGCTTATTTTACTGTTTATTACTGTTAATTTTACGGTATAATACTGGCAGCTGGGGTGCCAGTTTTATACTGTAAAATCAACACTTTTTTTTTTTTGCAGTGTGTATATGTAACGGTTTTTTAGACTGTAATGTAACGGAATTCTTTTTGTCCCTGTAAATTGACTTTCATTGCTATACACCTCATTTTCAATACCGAACATGCCATAGTAAACTTCAATAACATATATCAATTTCATGGAAATCCGAGTACATTTACGTGAGTTAGAGCACGGACAGACAGACAGACAAACTGAATTCATAAACACTTTTCAATTATGATGGTGGAAAGTGTTAAAAAAGAAAAGAAAAAGCTCATACGACTGATTTATGTGAATGTTTTCTTACGCTCAGTGCGATGTAAAATTAAGAACCATTAAATACACTTCATTTCTTAACCCTTTCAGGGGCAAAGTACTTCTGTTGCTAAAATATCGAAATGATTGAATGACACCAGGATTTACACAACATTTTTCTTTTTTCGAAAATTAGTAAAAACTTTTCTTTGCGTACATTTTAAAAATGAACATTTTATTTTAAAATTCTGGTGTCAATGTGGCGTTGAGAAATTAAAATTGCCCTTTAAGGGGTTAACCCTTACAAACATTTCTTATAGAATTCTATAAAAAATATTTGCACAAAACACATTATTTAATCCTATAGAATTATGGCCAGTTTTTCTATAAGCTTGTTTAACCAAATGCTAAGGAAATATCTGTAGAAGTTCAACAGAAATGTCTATAGAAGTTCAATAGAAATGTCTGTAGAGCTTCTATAAAATATCAATAGAAAAATTATAAAGATTCTATAAAAATATGTATAGAATTTCATAAGAACCCAGGTGGTCACCCTCCGAAGTACTAACCACACTGGATGCTGCTTGACTTCAGTGATCGGCCGAAAAACCAATACTTTTAGCTTAATACAACCATTGACAGTTTCGAAAATTCTTATTACACTATTTCAACTTTATTGCTTTTGTGATTTGCATTCTCAATCAAATCTCGTAAAAGTCTTGTAAATTAAAAATCTTGTAAAAAGTCTTGTAAAAATATTTAAAAGTCTAATAAATTATTATTTGTTAAAAGTGAAACAATTGTTAAATATTTATACTTCAGATTAAAATATTTTAATAAAAATGTCAATACTATTAAAATGAATAAAGTTAATTAAATTAGATGAATGGTTTTAAAAATTTAACAGAAAATTAATAAATGATTATAACATTAACCAACAAATTAATGAACGATAAACAAATTAATTAATCATTTAATTCAGTAGTTCGACTGATATGATTACATTGACAATTCAATCACAGTGTATTAGAATTGAATTAAATTATATATATATACAATTATATTAAATCTGTGGAGTACTATTATATATTAAACTAATGTATTACAAAATTTTGTTTTTTGTTTGAATTTTAATATATAGTTATAAATAAATTATGGCACACAAAAATTTTAAAAGACCAAGAAATATTTTTTTTTTAGAAAACAGAAAAATTCTATAGAATCATTAGTGTATGGAACTTAATTCTATAAGGTTTATAA
This sequence comes from Maratus michaelseni, assembly GCA_963931845.1. NCBI lineage: Eukaryota > Metazoa > Arthropoda > Arachnida > Araneae > Salticidae > Maratus > Maratus michaelseni. Next base: position 327,770,300 of record OZ007594.1, read on the forward strand.
TACTCTATAGAAAAACTGTTCTATAGAAAAAAATTCTACAGAACTTCTAAGAATTTTATAGAAACGTTTTCTTTAGAAAAAGCATTCTATAGAACTCCTAAGAATTTTATAGAAACGTTTTCTTTAGAAAAAGCATTCTATAGAACTCTTCAAAACTCTATAGAAATAGTATTCTATAGAATGACTATCCTGTAGAACTTGTAAAGAATTCTATAGAGTTCTGTACAGCTCTATGAACTATTTTCGTAAAGGAAAAAGCAAAATTCAAAAGAATAAAGTTATTTAAATTTTCTTTTGAAGTTTTGCTGATTTAGGCCTAATAATTTTTAACAAGCTTTAATACCTTATAACTTTCAAGATATCAATAAAAATGTTTTAAAGCATAGAAATCGCAGAAGAATTAGTGAAGCATTTATGACCCATCACAGTATCTGTTTCAAATAAAACATCCTTAGAGGTAAAATTAAACTCAAAATTCCAAGAATGGTTTAAAACCTTTCTTTACTCAAACACTAACTGAGTGTAAATACGAAAGTTTCAAAATTTTCTTCTTTCCTTCAAAGATTTAAGCTAATATTTAACTTCATTCGGCTGTGATTTTTCTGACACTACGTTTTCTTTTTTACTTTCTTAAACTACTATTCCGTGCTACATTCATTTAAATCAATAGAAAAATATATCCGAAAAACTTGAATCGTCTCCAATCACTATATATAAGAAATGGAAATGAATGTTTGCTTTGATTTAAATAAATATTAGGCATATATGGGTGATTCTCATGAAACACGACATTTTCAAAAGATGAAATTTTTAAATTACACTAGTTTACAAAAAAAAATTTTTTTTGTTCATGAAATTAAACATATATTATTTATGTAAGCTATGGACGGTAGTTAAAAAAATATATTTTTATTTTTTGTAGCACGTCACAATTATGAGATATGAAGGTATTTGCTTTTTATCTATCCGCAATTGTTTAAATACGTTTATCGTTTTATTTTGTAAACAACTGTGCGATTCAAAAGTCTTATTTTTATATAAAAATGTCATGTAGAGTGTGTAAACTACATCCAAACCGATTTTGTTATGTTTGTGGCAAAAATGTTCAGTTAAATCGTGGTTTTCCTATAACAAAACCATTGCAAGAAGCCTATTTACATTATTTTAGATTTCCGGTGTCAAATCAAGATAAAAATGGGGTTCCTCATGTGATTTGCACTAATTGTAGATTGGTCTTCAGCTCCTGGTATTCAGGTAAAAATAGATCACTGAAATTTGGTAAACCAATGATATGGAGAGAGCCAACTAACCACGTAACCGATTGTTACTTTTGTTTAACAAAAACTTCTGCTTTCAACTCAAAAAATAAAGATAGCATAAAATATGCAGCCGTTCCATCAGTGACTAAGTCGGTCCTTCATTCAGAGGATTTACCAGTCCCCACACTACATGGCAAAAGTGACCAAACTCACACAGATACATCAAGTAGTATTACAATGCACGAGCATAGTGGCAGTGAACAATCAAGCTCAGATAAATTTGTCGATGATGATGATGAGGACAGTCCACATTTAATAACTCAGTCTGAACTCAACGATCTTATAAGAGATTTGAGTTGTCGAAGTCAAAAGCGGAATTACTTGGCTCCAGGCTGCAACAGGGGAAATTTTCTTGCTCATAGTACAAAGTTTAGTATATATAAAGAGATTGTTGAAAATTTATTGCAAAATTACGAGTGTATGGGTGTAAATATGTCACTAAAAATTCATTTTTTGCATTCCCATTTAGATTTTTTCCTAGAAAATCTTGGTGTATGAGTGATGAACATGGTGAGCGATTTCACCAAGATTTAAAATCATTTGAGCAAAATTATCAAGGTTTTTGGGACCAAAATATGCTAGGTAGGGTGGTCCTTATTTTTGGAATTTTAAAATTCATTGCTCTCACCCTCTAAATTTGTGCCATTATATCTAAAAATAATTCTTGTAAAATTTTATCGCTAAAAACTAATATTTATAGGTAGCTCAAGGAAGCATAAGTTTCATAATTTGGAGTCATTTTGTTGTTTTCTTCTCATTTAACTTGAAAAAATATATTTAATCCCAGTATTAATATAATTATTTCAATATATTAAAATGTCACTTATGTACACTATCAAATCCATAAAAACATTTGTAAATGTAATTATTAAGTTAATTATCCAAAAATAATTCATTGATATAAAGATAATAAATGTCTGGAATTATTTGAAGAATGAAGAATGGTTAAAGAAGGATAAAGGAAACTAAAAAGCATGCATTTTCTTCAAAATTACATGACGTATTTCATATTGCTCATGTCAATGCATTAAACATAATCAAAGTAGCTGAAGATAGAAATTTCTTGATAGCATAGCAAGAAGATGGCAGACAAGCTTCAATGATTGGTATTGACATAAATAAATCTCTTGCGGAAGGAATTGATTGCTTAAAAAAGAAGAATCTTCTGAAGAAAATATTACAAAAAATGAAATGTTCACAGGAGAAAGAAACAAAAATATTGGTACTTGAATTTTCTACAGATAGCTCAAATAAAGAATATAGAAATGAATGAAAATGAACAACACGATCGGGAAATAAAACTGTTAGAGGATGCAGCATCAGATTCTGGTCAATACAAAGCTAAGAGAGGGGAGGGCGTATGGATATTATAAATCTAGATTTAGCAACAGCTCTAGACAGGACAAAAGTATCAGGCAGTATTCGTAGTTGCCGAAACTACAGAGTTTAGGATATGTATTAAAGGAGTCAGTCTGATTGTAAAATAATTGTTCATAGAATTAAGCAATCACAAAAATTAAAAGAATGGCTACAAAGAAATGCTCCTCTCATTGTTCATAGAAATGGGAAACTTTTACCAGAAATAAATGGTAAAGAGAAAACAGATAAACTACCAATTATAATTTTCGGAAAAGGAGTTTCTCAACAGGCAAATCACAAGACTTGCAATTTATAAAGTTCTGAATGCATGGGATATTGCAGATAAAGTGATTGGAATGAGCATTGATACTACATAAGAAAATACTGGAAATGATAAAGGTGCTTGTGTCCTTTTAGAAGAAAACCTTGGGAATAAACTTTTTTTTTTGCCTGCCGTCATCATATTATGTAAATTATTGGAAAAGTATTTCATAATTCTTTGTGAACTTTGTCATCAAATCCAGAAGTACCTTTATTCAAACGTTTCTAAGGGTACTGGGGATTTCTAGATAGAGACAAATTTGAAAGAGGTTTGAAAGATAATATTAGAGTTCTTGTACAAAATGTAAAAGTTAAAAATTTGGAGTTTTCTACTAGAAAAGAATCATGATCAACACCACCAGCACCTGGACCAAGAGATGATTATCAAGAATTTGCAAATTTTTTTATTATTTTCCTTAGAGGAATACCTGTCAGGGGAAGTCACTTCATGTTTCCAAGGGCAAAGGATCATGGTCATTGGATGTCTAAGATGATGTATTCTTTGAAGATATTCATCTTTAACTCCCAATTCATGCTTATCAAAAAAGGAAGAAAGAGGTCTTTGTGATGTTTGTGTTTTTATAGTGAGTGTATTTTAAAGTTTGAATTACTGCTTCAATAACTGAAACCTCACATAACAATGACTTTCAGTTAATGAATAGTTTATTAAAGTATTCAAGAATACATGAAGAAATTGCAAAAGGTGCATGAGAAATTTTCAAAGTATATGTAATATTTTTTAGATTTTTCTGGACTGTCCCTTTTCAATAGCCATGTACTTATATTAGAATCCTGAGAAGAAGATAACTGTTTTCCTTAAATATATGCATGAAAAGAAGTTTGAAGATTTTGTTACCATAGATTCTTTCAAGCTGCTCAAAGAAATGATTTTATCCCAAGGATTCTTTCAAATAGACACTGAACATTAGAACATTAATTCTGATTATAGGATTGCATTAGAAATGGTGCAATCTGTTAAAGTGGTAAATGATCATGCTGAGAGAGGTATTGCTTTGACCAAAAAATACACTGGAATCCTCCTTGCCTTACATGAACCTCAGTTTTAGCTAGTGTATGCTGTGGAGGAACACTGGAAAGCTTATCCTTACTGCAGAAAAATGGACTTAACAAATTTATATAATTATTAATATTTTCATACTTTAAATTTTTTATTTGCTTAATATAATTTATGTTATATAAAATATGAAAATAATTTATTATCGTAATAAAAATTATCATTTTGGCTTAGTTTTCTCTTATCAATAACACAATGTTTTTAAGTGTAATCGCGAAACTTCTGCAATCTTGAGCTACCTCTAAATATATTTCTTTTTCATTCAAACTTTTCCTACTTTGTTTTTTATTGTATTGGAACAAATTTTGAGGGTGAGACCGAAGAAAATTAAAAAAAAAAAGTTAAAATCGGTCATATGGACCATCCTAATTGCTAGGTGACTATTGTTGGTCTGTTGTGAGAGATACAGATGAAAATATTTATAAAAAAAGAGCAAAAATTACGCATTTTTAACTGTCTATTGTTTATTTAGATGCAGTTTTTTGTAAAAACCTCCTTAATAAATATTTCAAAAAACAGACGTGCTGGATTTTTAAAAATACTTTTTCCTAGATGTAGATACCCAAAGTAACGTAACCGTATATATTTCATTTCATGAACAAAAGTCATGTAAACTAGTGTTATCAATGGTTAAAAATATTTAAGTTATATTTTCAAACTAAGCATTGTTTTTACTGCATACCTTCTCTTCTAATGAATTGATTTTGATATTTGAATTGATGGTCAGAACTGTAAGGGGTGGTAAACATGTCAAGACAAGCAAATTTTGTCAGGGTTGCAATCCATTTATTAAATCAATAATACACGGTGTCTCACACCAAGCCATATCCACATTTTCATTCGTGACTGTAACAATAAGGAAAATATTTTAGCGATATATTCAACATAGTTGCTTTGATTGCAGTGAAACATGATGGAAGCTCAAACTAGTTGTTGGGGGCCACCGTAATACTTACCCATCATAGATATGCATAATATAAAATATGAAAATAAAACATGTGTAAACTACTTATAAAATGCATTGCAATTCGAATAAAATCCTGACTTGATGACGTCATAAACTTTAAATGTTCTGTTACTGAATTGCGTAAAAGAAACATCCTTATAACTCCAAAAATAATAATCATATTAACTAACAGGTTATTGCGTTGAATTAAGCGTCTCATTTTCAATTAAAATATATCTTTGAATTGAAATTTGGATAAAATACAGGGTCATGAAAAATCGGAGAGTGTGGCAAATAGGATTACAAATATCTCGGCAACTCATTATCCGATCGACGTCATTGGTTATGCAAAATTTATGTTTTTTTATTGCCTTTTATATTCACTCCTTAAAATAAACTTCGAAAATTTTTATATACCTTTTATCAGAACGAATATTTCGAGAGTCCGAAAAAAATAATTCCGGATAATCGCGGCTACTGAAATTCAATAAGCTTCTTCCCATTATTACATATTAAGTACACACCAAATTTCAGGTCTCTATCTCAATTTGCTCGGGAGATAGAACGTTTACAGACAGACGGAAAGACGGATGGCGAAAAAAATTTTCTAAAAATATGTTTTTCATAATCTCCAGTGTCTGAAACGTGTAAATCCGTCAAAAAAAAAATCTATTTTTAAAACGATTACAAGATTTACCCTATACTACGTATGGTGGATAAGTAAAAGTAATGGAAAATTCAATCCTCCATGTTCAAGTAACACTGAGCCAGGCTCTTCCAAACTCGGAAGGTATAGCTGACAATGCATAAGATGTCACTGGATCGAATTACAGAGAAATTCCAACATTTCCGTTGATGTCACGACATTTCATGGAAGAAAAAAGTTATGTTGAAGATTTTGCTAAAATAATTCATTATTTTTACAGTTATGAAAGAAAATGTGGAATTTTCTTGATGTGAGGCACACTGTATTATATTGATTTAATAAGTGGATTTCGACCCTGGTTTCCTATACAAAATTTGCTTGTCTTGACATGTACTACCACCCCTTTCAGTCGTGACCATCATTCCAGATACACCCTGAATATTTGACCTCTGTTTATTGTGTTGAATTCCGCATTAAATTGTCTTTCATTTGATATATAGGGATAATTACACTGCATGTAGTATAACAGTTTTTATAAGCGCATTCAAAGTTGGAAAACATTCAAATTTCTAAAAGTGTCTGTAATTTGGCCACTACTGTATGTTATATAAGATTTATGTAGGTTTGTAAAATGCGTATATGCACATAAGATATGTGTATGTAAGCATATAAGTTTAGAAAGGGTGTATGTATGTAGAAAGATAATCTATTAAGTATGGGACATTGAGTATGACGGTAATTTAAAAATTAAAAAGTATTTATTATTAACCTTTTGACTACTCAGGCACGTAAATAAAATCAAACAAGGCTTTTTTTTCAAATAATGTGATTAAAATTAAATGTAAATCCATGTAGAAATTTAAAATATGAATTCTACCTTCTTAAATCAATGTCATATACCTAACTAATAACCATATTTTTTCATGGAACTTGTGACATAATTTATTAATATCTTACAGCTATAACTATCAAGTCGATTTGCAACTGGAGATCACGTTTGTTTCACTTCAGAAAAAATTTTGGCAAAAATTTGAGACTAACATTATAAACTCTTATTATTATTTTTTTTTTTCCGAAATCAGTTGATTTTTTGTACAGCCTATGATGGGATGTTTTTAATTATCTTTTTATTATAATTAGGGAGCTCTGCCCCCCACGAGCTACGCCAATAATTCCCGTACAGACCTCAAAGGCTCTAAGAACATACTAATTTGCTCTTTTTAAGAAAGATTACTCGATTACCGAATATTGAATGATATTATCACGACCAGTGACGATCTTCTGTAATCAGGTTGTCATTCATTTCCCTTTGACTGGGGAATTTTTCGGTTCCCAAGGCCACATACTGGGAACCGAAAAATTGTCCAGTCCGCATGTATCACTGTCGCGACAGCTGGTGGCTGTTTTCATGATTGATTAAGGAAGATCAGTTACATATTTGAAAATCACCTTGTATAAAATGGTTAAGTAAAAAAGTCACTGTGTCCGGAACTTTTATAATAACGTCTAGTAGAAAATTTTCTTTTAGACACTATAAGAAAATCGTTCTAAATATGTCATTTCAAAATATACAGTTTTAAATATGGCGTAATTATATGAAGTCCCCATTTAATGCTTTCGAATGCAATATTTAATTATTTTAAAGTTTGTTTTTCTCTTTTAATACACTCGAGTGTGCAAATATATTTTTCAATTGAAAGTGTTTTGAAATATTATTTGGGCTTTTTAAATATGACGTTATTTTCACCATTAAATGCTTTTCACGCGTAATAATTTAATTATTTTAAAGTTTTCGTTATTTTTAATATTCAAGTGTAAATATGTTTTTCAATTGAAAATTTACAATCTGGTAACATTGGGTAAAGAATGGCTTTTACGAAATATGAAATAAATCTCGATTTAAATAATAAAATTTTGAATATAAATTTAAAAAAAAAAACCTCAAACAATTTGACAAATTTAAAAAAATGATTGGACACTGCACATGATAATCTAGTCACACATATGCCTGCAAAAGGTGGTTAAATTGCTATAAGCAAAGTTTTTTATCCTATAAAACTTATGTACCTAAACTATCTTGACCTATTTCAACATTAAATCGCGCTAAAAATAATTCTTCGATTTAAAACTGTTTGCTTCACCCTATTTATCATACATTTCTCTATGAAACTACCATTTATCCTGTTTTTATATACAATAGTTATATATATATATATATATATATATATATATCATATCTAATTTAAATCTCTTGTTATCCAATTTTCCATTATATTTAGTTCATATTTCATTTCAAAATCCATTTGTATTCACTTGATATCAACTCCAAATTATTAATATTTTATGGCTTATTATATACAGTGTCTCACATAAGTGATGGGACACTTGTGCTTTACAAAAGGAAACTAATCAAATAAATTAAAAAAACCTGTACACATTTTTTTTGTGGGTGTGTTTCATACTTAAATTTAGTAAAGATTATTACATAACATACATTTTGTCAAAATATTAAAATATTAATTTAATAAAAATACAAATGTTTAGAACGGAGCAAAAAATAGCTCACATAAGTGATGGGACACCATTATATATGCAACAAAAATCGTCTGAAATAAGCAATAAAAATATTTTTTGGGGTTTTATTTTTACTTAAAAGCAATTGGCAATAATTTATAAAATCGTCTGCAGTATTTCTCTCCAGTTTGTTTTGGAATTTTTGTGTTTTTTAGCTCTGTGTAGTCATGAATGCTAAACGAAAAGAAACCGCGCCTGAAATTCGAAAATTAGTTATTAATTTGCATATTGAACGTGGAAAATCTATTAGAAAAACTGCTGAAACAGTTAACTTGAGTCGTTCAACAGTTTTCAATATCATTAAACGATATAAAAAGAATCATATGATTCAGGATAAAAGAAGACCTGGCTGACCATCAAAGCTATCCAATGGAATAAAGCGAATTATCGTTCGAAATATTAAAAAAAATCCAAGAATTAGTGCTTCAAAAGTTGCTGCTGATTTACAAGCATTATATGGAATAATTGTTAATCCTGAAACTATTAGAAGGGTAATTCGATCTGCTGGATATCACGGTAGAGTAGCCAGGAAAAAATTCTTCGTAAGTGAAAAGAATAGAAAACTCAGACTAGCTTTCGCAAAATCCAACATAAATAAGAATTCTGATTACTGGAATAAAGTTATATTTGCTGATGAGAGTAAATTTAATATATTTGGTTCTGACGGTAGAATCTTGGTGTGGAGAAAACCCAGGGAAGAACTTCGCAAACAGAACTTGGTACCAACAGTAAAACATGGTGGAGGAGGAGTTATGGTATGGGGGTGTATGTCGTCCGCTGGAGTTGGTAATCTTGTTTTTATTGACAGTATAATGGATCAGTACAAGTATATTGATATTTTAAAGCAAAATTTGAAATCTTCAGCACGAAAATTGAACCTTCATAACGATTTTAAATTCTACCAGGACAATGACCCCAAGCACACTGCTCTGAACGTTAGACTCTGGCTGCTATATAACTGTCCTGAAATAATAAAAACACCACCACAATCTCCAGACTTAAATCCCATAGAGAATATTTGGCAAGAATTGGAATCAAGAATTCGCAAACACACCATTTCTTCAAAACAACAACTAAAATCGGTGCTTCAAGAAGAATGGGGTAAAATCACTCCAGAAATCACAAAAAAAATAGTCGAATCCATCCCAAAAAGATTAAATCATGTTTTAAAAGTAAAAGGAAATCCAACAAAATATTAAAACCTTTTAAAAAGTAAAATTTTTGGAAAATATTTGATGGAAAAGTAAGTGTCCCATCACTTATGTGAGCCATTTTTTGCTCCGTTCTGAACAATTGTATTTTTACTAAATTAATATTTTAATATTTTGACAAAATGTATGTTATGTAATAATTGTTACTAACTTTAAATATGAAACACACCCAAAAAATTTTTGCACATGTTTGTTTATTTATTTTATTGCAGTTTCTTTTTATAAAGCACAAGTGTCCCATCACTTTTGTGAGACACTGTATATATTTTTTTTCTTTTTCTCTCTCTCTCTTTAAATATTCTTCATATTTTTAGTATTTTTGGCCAATTACCATTGAAGCACAAGCTATGGTAAAATTATGATTGCACTTGTTAATTTATTAACTATGTGGTATTCTGTCTACACATTATTATTAATTATCTCTTTGGAGATTTAATTAGAATGTTACAAGGACTTGATTAATGTTTTTTGAAATTCAAATATATTATATATATATATATATAAACTTATTGTAAAAATTAACCATTCAAACATAAGAAACTGACCATACACAATGATATATATATATAATTATAATATCTTTGAATTTCAAAAAACATTAATCAAGTTCTTGTAACATTCTAATTAAATCTCCAAAGAGATAATTGCCGAAACGTCAGTGAAGGCTTACTGTTGAGACCCGAAAAGTTTTTGGTTTCTGTCTGTCTGTTTGTCTGTTTGTCTGTCTGTCTGTCTGTTCCGCGATAACTGCCGTAAAAACGATCCGATTAGGTTGATTTTTGGTGGGTATGTTGGTGAGATACCCGGAATTAGCTGTATAGTTTTTGGTTAAATTTGGTTCATTCGTTCGAAAAATAGAGAACATTTCTTTTTAAATCATAATGCTTTCCTATGGGATTGCAGACGATTTTCAAATTTCATTTTTAACTGAAACGGAAATCGCATATTTGAATAATGGATTTCAACGTAAAATTATGGATGTTGATTTTCGATATGGCGGTTTTAAATATATCCAATAATTTTGAAAAATTGACGATACATTTATTAGAATTGAGATATTAATTGTTTAAATGATTGGAAATTTTTTTGCATCTGTTCCGGAAATATAAAACTTTTATTTTCATGTTTTTTACAAATTTTAAAATGCATTTTTTTTTTACTTTTCTCTTTAATTTATCAGTTGCCTAGCAACGATATTTCAAAGAAGATAAAAATAATAAAAGCAACACGCACTATTTTGTTCCAATAATTTATTAGCAAAATAAATAATTTTTGTATTCTATTGACATAAATGAAGAATTTATTTTAATACAAGTTTTTTTTTTTAAATCTAAAAAGTTACAAGAATAAGAAGTTCATAAGAATTTCAGAATATCATTGCATAAACCGTGTTTAATTTACCGTTTCTAATTTCTGAAACCTCCGAAGAATTGTATATGCCTGTAAATATGTATGCAATAGAAAAAAATTAAATTGCGGATTGTAAGATGCTAAATAATATGAAAAGTGAGATTAAAAAACAGTGACTTGAGCTGACGTTGAGGCTCCTGATCTGCAGATTTACTAGTTAATAATAATGTGTAGACAGAAGTGGCGGCTCGTGGCTGGCTCTTTTTGGGGCACTAGATGCATGGCTGAAAAATTTATTCTTTTCTTACCATAATTTTTTTTTAAAGAAACCTTTTCCTTGTTTTAATGGCAGAACTCTCCTCTAATAAATAAGGCAAATATTTCCTTTACGAAATAGTGGTAAGAAAGTAATAAATTTTGCAACCGTGAATTTAGTGCTCCCAAATAAAGGCCGCCACAGAGTGGCAGCATAGCATTGGTTTTAGAATAAAGAGAAATATCATAGAGATTATACCACCAAAGGAAATTCTGTTATGCAATTCTGCAATTCTAGAATCTGTGCTTGATATAAATAGATACGTAGACGTTTAAAATATTAGCACATGTGCTCTAAGTACTTAAAAGCGCTTTGCTGGACAAAGAGTTTCATAACCGAATAGAATCTATCATTACTGTTTCCGTCTCTCTTAAGATTAAGATTTCCTCGCTACTCTATTGTTTAATGATTTCAAATCATAAAAAGGAAACGGAGTTTTAAATCTCTCTTGCATTTCCTAATCCCTTAAAGAGATCTCAGTTTATTAATTTCTTTTTTGTTTTTTCTAACAAGCAATATTTAAAAGATTTAAACAACACAGTTATTGGGTGTTTCCAGTCGCTGGAAAAACGTAGTGTCATTTATGAAAAAAACCTGATCGGGAAAAGAAACCACTTGTAGCTGTATAGCTACTGTTGTGTTGTTGATTAGGATTTGGAAGATTCATCATAAGTCACTATTATTATTTTATTTTATTTAAAAAAGGGTTGTTATATCAATTACAGTAGATACCTCTTAATGTGATCACGGTTTTGTTATCAATCATCATATATATTATTTCTCCTGTCAACATCCCTTTTTCTAAGAAAATATGAAGCGCAGAACAACGAATGAGATACCATATGAAAGGTTTTAGAACCGTCTTCTAACACAGCCCACTTAACAATTCGTTAAAACATGTTTTTGATTAAAATTTGCTGAAAATTAAAAATTAAATCGGCATTGTTTCCATAAAAGAAATGAAAGGTTTTCCTGAAATTATTGTTGCCAAAAAAATAAAATACTACATTATATGATGCTCATAGCAATTATTATAAAAAACACCGCACGGGTTCATTTTATACTTATGATTAAAAAGCGAAATTGAAATTGAAATGTTTAGATTTATATTTCTAAGTCCCATGGTTTTCCCGAAGCATCCTCTAATGCAGTCAAAATACTATTGTTAATTTTTTTTTCTCGCGCGTGCCTTTAGCAATCTTGGATCAGTTTTTAGTCTAACTTTGAGGGAATAAATTAGATGATATTCTGGCTTGACTAACAACTAAATGTTGTTTGCAGATATTTTTATCCTTGTTTTTTCTTTAGAAGTTTAAACTTGCATCTAATAACTACTACATATTGATAAAAAATGATACTTCTCTATTATCCCGTCGACCACTTTTCATAACAAAAAACCATCGCCAAATAAACGGGATAACGTTGCCATTGGAATATCAAAAAATAAATAAATAAATAAAATATAAGAATTTAAGGACACAATTGTTATTTTAATTAATAAAATAACTACTAAATCAGTAAAACATAATGAAAAATACACGCAAATGTCGAATGTAAAACCACTAGATGACGTAACAAACACGCATAATGATTCTGACATCAAGTAAATAGGACTGCATTTTTGGCGTTTAATCTTACAGTTTGGCGGTAGATTTTTGTTATGAAAAGTGGTCGACGGGATAATAGAGAAGTACCTAAAAAATATTAGATTTCAGTGCGAAATCTTCGCACGGGCCCTCTGGTCATTTAATATTATCGAAATCAGCCGGCACCAACCGCCTGTATTCAATTCTACACTAAAATCCATCGCTTTATGTGATCACTTTTTCGTTTAATGTTATCACTTTTTCAGCAGATCAGTCTCAGAAAAGTGTGCAATTGAAGCGAAGTTCTGTTATAAAATTAATCATTAAATGTAAGACATTTTATATATAAGCATAAGTATGGCTTCCAATAAAGAAACAATTTAACATTCTGGGCTTAGATGAGGACTTTTTTGGAGGTCAAAAACGACTTATCTGCAGCCGCAAAGTTGGCAGAAACTGAACATTACCAAAGTTTTCTGCGAAGAAGTACAAAATAATAATGATGAGAAGGCAGATGACGAGAGCAAATTTATTGAAAAAATATCTGCAAATATGTAAATGAGGTTGTTGATGGAAATTTTGAAACAAGGTTATACAACATCGCTTGGACAATTTTCAAAAACAATATGAATATGAACAATACATTAAGATCATTTAAAAGAAAATTTGTAAAAACAAAAATTATTGAGTTCTTTCAATAAATGTCCTCTAATTTTCCTGGAGCTCGAACCTGACGATCTGAAATCCAAGCCCAAAAAATTTTGTGTCATCGGAACCTGATACCGAATGTACACAGTAAAAAATTGTTAATAACATTTTAAAATTGTTTCATGATTAATGTTCTCATTTAAATATCTCTTCTTATCCTAAATACTTCCTCATGACCACATTAAAATAGAAAAATTGTTATTTTTATCCATCCACCGGCAGAAATCTGTGAAGTTGACAATTATTATTATTTTAAAATATAATTGTACAACTACGGCAGAAAGACATGAGTTCTGTTTTTCAGTAATTCTGGAAAAATGATTTAAAACAGAAAACGAAGATATGCGCATGTGCATTGCATCTGCCCAAAGGCGCCGTCGAAATTCGACGTTAAAAAATGTTTTAAAATGATTAAATAAAAAGTTTTAAACTGTCCTCTTTAATCATTGTTCGTTTCAAATCCATATCTTTTAAAACACATCCATTATTTTAAGCTAATCAATTTTTATGTAAAAATGTAGAATTTTTTTTACAATAATAAATTAAACTTCAGATGAGGGAGATTTTTAATGTTTTCAACTGTAATTTATTTGTATGGTTTCTTCGGTCCCTTTCCATAATCAGGATGATTATCTTTTTTCCACAGTCGGGGATATTTTCCCTCTTCCACAGTGAAATATCCAATGGATCTTTAAAAATAATAATAAAATACAATTCCTAGCATATTTCGATGCAACATATACATCAATGGATTCAACATATCAATTTTATGTTCAACATAAACTGAAAATAGTTCTTTTTTTTTTTGACAGATTTCAGTTTAACGCCAAAATGCTCTATATTATGGATAATTTGATCTTATGATTTATCAGGGGGGGGGGGTAATTATTTTTATCACTTTTTATGTTGGTTAGGGAAATTAATTTTCAATTGTGGCAACTTTCCAAGGGGCTATTTTACATTATTGAAGCAAACTGGTGGACATTGTTGAGATAGATTTAAAAAATAATTCATGCTTGAAAATTATTTAAAAAGTCTTCAAATTAACCGGCAGTTTTCAAATAAATTTCATTCGAAAGTTAACATTTTTCTAATCGGTCATGTAAGAATTGAAATTGTAAGGTATTTAGAAAAGTTATACAAGCGCAATAAAAGCGAAAGCGATCTACACAATCGTTATACTGTCACAATTGTTATACATTTTTAAAAAATGGGCACTGGGTTTTGGCTGGTGTCCAAAAGTAGACTGCCATTTTTTTGACGTCGACAGAAAAGTCCACAGTGAAAGAAATAGGACTTTGCCGCTAATAAATTACTTTTAATAAACCTAAACATGAACTTATTAATATATATAAAATAATAACATGAACTTATAATAAACCTACCAAACCAATTCCTATAAAATATTAGCCTTACATTGTTTATTCTAACTAAAAATACAATCATTATTTCAAACTACCATAACACTATTTTTAATAATTTTAATTTTTCTAAAATCCTTTACTTTTGGGAATTTTTTATTAAAAAATGAAATTTTCTAACCTATAATTAAAAAAAAGTAATTGGTAATAGGTAATCAAGGTATGTAATCAAGATGAAGCAATCAATAAAGGCTCGAATTCTAATCTTTATAATTAAGAATTGAAAAATCAGTTAGAATTACGTCATGTTGACACAATCATATAAATTTTTCTCTTTAGTTTTATCAGTGCAAAAATGCATTTCAAGCTAAGCATAACGTCATCTTCACCAGCGCAAACTTTTCACACGTACTTTATATAATTTACTTTTATGCTTAAACAGCATGTATACAAATAAAAATATATTTTATATTTAATTATATTGAAAAAAAATGGCATCAATAAAGATATTGTGCATAATGATAAAATAAAACCAATAGACAATATTCCCGTGACGTCACAATAAATATTAATTTTTATTCGCTTATAAAAATAAAGTGCACGCGGATAAATATTTTTACCGAAATTTAACTTACAAATTAAAAAATTCGGCCAAAAAGCAACGTGTCTAGGTATTTATGATTTCTCTTTTATCTTCGCAACAGTGGCAGTTATCCAATTGCCACCATTTCGAAGAAATTAAAAAAAAAAACATTAAAATTAAAATGCTTCTAATTAATAAAAGCATTGAACAACGAATGCACTATAACAAATCTGTAGCCAAATATCTTTCATTTAAAATAAGAATCGTGTTATTTGATGAAGTAGTTTTTTCTCACAAACTGTCGAAAAAAAAAAACGCTTAGCGTTTTAAATACATAGGTTGCACTCGACACACAATAATCTATGTAAGTGTGTGCCTGCGAAAGATGATGGTTAAATTACTATGCATAGTTTTTGATCCTATAAGACTCTTTTAACTGAATTATTTTGACCGATGTTAGCATTAAATATTTCTTAAAATAATTCTTCGAATTAAAAACTGTCTGCTCCAGTGTGTTTACCATAAATTTCTGTATGAAATTACCAAGTTCCATGTTTTTATATATATGTGAGTTGAAAAAGTCAAAAGGTCACAATAACTTCAATTACAGCAGCGACCGGCAACGGCTGAAGCATTTTCTACCTTTTTACTTTCTTTTATCTTTACAAGAAGCAAGTATTGGATTCATGAAAATTTTCGACGGATTTATACGTTTTAGAACGTCTTGAACAGGATTTGAATGATTTTAGAAAATGTCTGGTTGTGAGTCTGTCTGTCTGTCTGTGTCTGTCTGTCTGTCTGTGTCTGTCTGTCTGTGTCTGTCTGTGTCTGTCTGTCTGTTCTGTCTGTGTGTGACAATAATTCTGTGGGCGCTCTATCTTAAGAACTAATCAGACAGATTTTATTTTCCATTCTTGTTTATTTATTTATTTGTAAATTAGAGATTTATAGAAATGGTTTTAAATGTGCTTCTTTAGCCAGTTTTCGTGCATGAAACAAGCCGTAATAAACGAAAAGTTTCCTAAATATTTATTTTTGATTCCGTAATGCGTTTCCGCAACAGATACTAGCAGCTGCAAATAAACAAGAACGAAAAATCATGCGTCAATCATAGATTATGTAGCACTTTCCAACGCTTCTAAAATAATTTTACAAATCATTACCGTTTAATAAGCTGAAAGATGACATCTAAGTAAACAATTTGGAAAACGCATAACATATTTAAAAACGTAATTTCAGGAATTTTCAATATATACAATATTCGGAAAAATATCCGAATATTTTTATGTAGCCCTGTATATGATCTATAGATTTGTATATATACATAGGATGCTAAATTTTAGTTTAGTTAGGAAACGCGTAGCACCGTTTAAATTCTCCTTCTGGAGTTTCTGTCAATAAATGGAAATGTGTTCGCGAACTTTTGTGCTGCCCTGTATAGGATCTACAGAATTTATACACACCACGTAATAGACAAAAAGCTAGTTAAGATTAAAATCGCGTTTAGTAACTTAAAACGCACTTCCAGGAATTATTGTTAACAGACAGTAGAGAATTCTTTTGTGTGTCCCTGTAAATGAACGATGACTGCTATACACACACTATTCTGTAGTAAGCCTCTTGTAATGCACCTTAGTAATATATATAAACTTCAATGCGTTTAAAATAGTGGAACATTATTTAAATAAGCCGCAGACGATTTTTCTCCATAAACGTAATGTAACGGAATTATTTTTACTGTCCCTGTAAAGTAACTCTAAGTGCTATACACCTACTATTCCATATTAAGCTTCTTCTAATGCATCTTAATGATCTATATAAATTTCAATGCGTTTACAATAGTGAAACATTTTTAAAATAAACCGCAAATGATTTTTCTCCATAGACCGCAATGTAACGGAATTCTTTTGAGTGTCCCTGTAAGAAAACTATAAGTGCTACACACTTCAGTTGAAATAGGGAACGTGCCATAGATAACGACAATAACATATAAAAATTGCAGAGCAATCCGAGCATATTTACGGGAGTTAGAGCACGGACAGACGGTCATACGGCCAGACTGCCAGACAAACCGAAGTCATAAGCACTTTTCAAGTAGGTTGGAAAGTGCTAATAAACGGTGTAGGTAAACTTTCCTGCCCCGCAAAAATTCGCACAATAAAACTACATTGCCAGTGAAGGTATGAAAACTTGGAAAAAATTGTAGACGTTGCACGTGAATAAATAGATATGGTCTCTTGGCATGTGAAAGTATGAAATTCTGCCAGCAATTCGTTCCTTTAAACAAGAAAAATCTCATAAACTGTAGATTAATATATTTTACCTTGCCATAGAAGATTTGTGCAAAATTATAGTCTGATCTGAAGGGTTTTCTTTTTAACACTTTCCAACCTAGTTGAAAAGTGTTTATGACTTCGGTTTGTCTGGCCGTCTGCCGTCTGGCCGTCTGCCGTCTGTCCGTGCTCTAACTCCCGTAAATATGCTCGGATTGCCCTGCAATTTTTACATGTTATAATCGTTATCTATAGCATGTTCCCCATTTCAACGGAAGTGTGTAGCACTTATAGTTTTTTTACAGGGACACTCAAAAGAATTCCGTTACATTGCGGTCTATGGGGAAAAATCATTTGCGGTTTATTTAAATAATGTTTCACTATTTTAAACGCATTGAAATTTATATATATCACTAAGGTGCATTAGAAGAAGCTTAATATGGAATAGGGTGTGCATAGCACTTATACTTACTTTACAGGGACAGTCAAAAGAATTCCGTTACATTACGTCTATGGAGAAAAATCGTCTGCGGTTTATTTAAATAATGTTTCCCTATTTTAAACGCATTGAAATTTATATAAGCTTCATTGCAAGAGACTTACTACAGAATATTGTGTGTATAGCAGTCATCGTTCATTTATAGGGACACTCAAAAGAATTCTCTACTGTATGTTAACAATAATTCCTGGAAGTGCATTTTAAGTTACTGAACACGATATTAATTTTAAATCGCTTTTTGTATATTACGGGGTGTGTATAAATTCTGTAGATCCTATACAGGGAAGCACAAAAGTTCGGGAACACATTTCCGTATTATTTAACTCCAGACGGAGAATTTTAAACTGTGCTACGTGTTTCCTAACTGAACTAAAATTTAGCATATCCTATGTAGTATATATACAAATCTATAGATCCTATACAGGGCTGAATAAAAGTATTCGGATTACTTAGATGTTATATTTTAGCTTATTAAAGAGTATGATTCGTAAAATTATTTTGGAAGCATTGGAAAGTGTTACATAATCTATGCTTGACGCATGATTTTTGTTCTTTTTTTTTTTTTTTCTAAAGTCAAAATTAGGTATTTTCTTTGAAAAAAATTTAGGTTTGCATTGTTTCAATATGAAAATATACCGCTAAATGTCGGCAAAGACGCAGTAAAACGGAAAGAAATCTGTAGTCTATTTATTTTACTGAAAAATCTGTTTAAATAACAGAAAATTCGAAATAAATACCGGTTTTGGCTTTCGGGGAAAACAAATCAATAAAAAACTGTTTCTCTTTGAAAAAAAAAAATAATAATAATAATAAAATAAAACTGTTAAAATAATATTTAAACTAACTGCTTTACTACTTAAAAATTTATCTTAAAACTGTTTATCTAGCAGGGAAAAAAAATCTGTTAACTATTATTTTACTGCACAATATATTTAAATAACATCATAAAGTTCGTAGTAAATACTGGGTTTGTTTTCGGAAGAAAAAAAAATCTGTAAATTGTTTATTTTTAATAGTTTTTACTAGCGTTATGGCTGACAATTTCTTTCCTGTGAAATCAGTAGATTTTTATACTCTGTAATGAGAAACAGGTCCTTCTTTTTTTACTGTTATTTGTTTAAAACATTGTAGATAATACTTTAAAAAATAAAGGTAAAATTAATGAAACTGTCGAAATGTCATGAAAAATTCCACCTGAAAATATTTAAGAACATTTAAGATTAATTTAGATTACTAGTGACCTGGCTGACAGTTTTTCCGTAAAATCAACATTTTTTATCTATTTTATTTTATTTTACACTTTAGTTAATATGCATTGCATAATTCTCCCTATTCTTTTTCATTTTAATAACACTTCATATAATTTAATGATACCAAATAAATACAGTAGCTTCTTATTATATCTAAAAACATGATATATTCGGAGGAATTAAAAAATAATAAGAAGAAAGATTATAACACCCAAATACATGTTTTATGTTTAGCTCCAAAACATTTAGTTTCTGCACATATTGAAATTTTCTTGCAAGTAACGTTAAAGAATTATTGTATATTCTAACTGTAAAAAACGTACTTATAAAATTATTTAAAAAGTATGAGTTATGTAGAACTTATTATTTTTTCGAGAGACACGTGGAAAAAAAAAAGATATAGGCAAAACAGCTACATAACGAGGTGCGATAAAACGGAAGGGAGAGGGAGGGGGCGGCTGCTGTATTCTCATTCAAAAAATAAAATAAATAAAATAAATAAAATAAATAAAAATGTAGCACAAAAAAATATCAATATCTTCAATAGAAACAGAAAATTCTAAAAAATATTTTTTTATATAAATAAACTGTAATAAAATATAATTTTAATGGATTTTTTAAATTCTGTAATTTGTTCAGTCACAAATTTATCATAAAGCTTAAAAATTTAGAAGAATTTTCTTAATTTAATCAATTTTAATTTCATTTTATTTTTTAATTTCCTTATTTTGAAAAAAAAAAAAATACTATATTCTCTTACAGCTAATCACTCTCAGGGTCTGAGGTTATTTTATTTTTCATCAATCAATGAAATTCCCACCAGCGACTAAGAGGTTCTGCTCTCAAAGCTGGTAGACGGGAGGTAGTTGGGTTCGAACTACGGTTCTGAAAATTCTGCTTAAAGTTGACCTGAACTTGACCAAAAAATTTTCATCAATCCGACCCAAACCCGAAGTGAAAGAAAATTAATCCATATTTTAATAGAACTATGGGGAAAAAATCTAAAATTATATCTTTAATTCTATCCTTTTTTATGAAAATAAACACATATACACTCATTAATATTCAAATATATAGTTTTTTTCATTTGAAAAATATTCAGTACTTTCTTTTGAAAAATCGGGTCATTCCGAACCCGACCCGAATCCTAAAATTTAAAGTCAACCCGAGCCAAATTCTATCCGCAACGAAAAAAAAATTGTCGTCAACCCGACTTGACCCGAATCGTGGGTCAGGATCGCGTAAAGGCGGGTTATCCAACTTAATGCAGAACTCTAGTTCGAAAACTTGTCGCGCTCGTCAACCTAACTGTTTGGAGTTTTCCGTGGGTCTAACCTTACTTAGTTTACGAAAATACGGATTAGATTCTCTTAGAAAGACCCCCACGGGGTGGGAGGCATTCCCCCACCCTCGGTTTATATCCCTCGACTAGATAATCGATCGTAACAAAAACACCATTAATCAATGAAATACGAAAGTTTTCTAATGTCAATTTAAAATTCTTATTCCGGTTAAAAGATTTTCATTTAAGAGGGAAAAGGTCTTGAAAATAATATAAGGATTTCCTTTTAGCAGAATTGTTTATTTTTAAAGTGTTAATGTTAAGTGGAGAAAATGCACATTAAATTATCAAAAATGTTGTGAGTCAAATAGTTTACAATAGTTCATATCATAAATTTTCCCAATTTTCAGTGTTTTCTGGCACAGAATAAGCTGAAAATCCATAAAATTCATAGTATCATAACGTGGAAAGTTCTAGTCGGGACAAAAATGATTTTTTACTGCTTTACTTCTTAGAGCATGATAAAAAGTTTTCCAAAAATGACTTACATAATCCAGGAAACGAACAAAAATTTAAGCTTCGTAAGTTAAAAAAAAAAAAAAACTATTTTGACATAAACGGTTTTTGATATGAAGAACAACTTTTGAAACATTTTTGTGATTGAAACTAAAAATTTCTAAAGCAAGATGGGAGGGGGGGGGGGCTAACGGTATAGGAATTAACTATTGGAGAGCGATAAGAGGGGACACCCTAGGATAGAGGGGATAAATTAAACCGATTTAATTTTAGTAAAAAATATCTGGTGTTAAGGATATTTTTCTTTGAATTGCAATTACGTATAAGAAGCTGTCCCTATAACGGAAATACGTTTAAAACGAAAAAAATGTTTTCGGGCCTTTGCGATTTTTTCACAGCAGGTATTAATTTTTTACATTTCAATATTAACTAGAACTAGCAAAAGCCATGCTTTGTTTGGACTCGCGAAGCATTATTTCATAAGATAAATATTTGAAAGTAACAATATTTTTTTTAATTATTTTTACATCTTTATTAAGCAAAAACATTATTTTATGTTTTGGCGCATTTTAATTTTAGAAATGTAAATTCAGGACCACCTTTAATGCGAAAAACAGTAATAACTGGATGAACTTGGGCAATTTGATCCTCAACGAAAGTTAAGCTCGTCAATATTTCCGGTTGTGGACCTGGATCCATATTATTAGCTACAGAAAGAAATAGAAAGATATTTCAATTAAGTATATAAATTGTATATTAAATAATATGTTAAATATATAAAATATGATATATTATAATAATATAAATAAATATGAAATATAATATATATTGAATTATAATACTAAAATGATATTACTATATTAAATTAAATATTAAATCAATTTAAATATATTAAAATAATTATATATTGCAATAAATTAATATTGTGAATAATTAATACTAATAATAAGTAATTATTTATCATTGTAAATGATTAATAAATAATATAAAATTATTAATAATTTTAATTAATAATTATTTAATTATATATATATATATATATATATATATATATATATATATATATAAAAACTTATTGCAAAAATTAACCATTGAAACAGAAGTAACTGACCAAATGCAATGAAATTATTACCCCAAATAGCTATGTCAAATTACACATTATAAAACATAGTCCTAACAAATGAAGTATTTATTCAAAAAGTGAAACATAAGTAAATAAAAAAAAAAAAAAAAAAAACACAAATGCAAGCTTATAATGTAATTTACTTTTTCAAGGGCTGGGAAACCACATTATAAGCATAGAATGATTGTTTTCTGTAACTGTCACAAGCTTAAAGCCAAAATTTTGTGACAATTCCAAGCCCTAACAATCATTGGAAAAAAATTGGAAAAAAAAAAAAAAAAAAAAAAAAAAGGATACCTTTGAAAATAGAACACTACAAATCAAACGGAAGAAAATAAATCCATTTATAAACAAATAAATACAAAGGAAGACAAAGAAAATCTATACATTACAACATAAATTTGTCCAGAATCCGAAGCCAAAAATGTTTTGTGCTAAGCACATGGTAAAGTGAATAAGTGAATTCAAACGTACAAGTTAAAATTACAGTTAATTTTCTAAAAGTAGCAGTTATTAATTTAACCATTGTGATTTTAACTATTTCTAATTTAAAATATAAAAATACAAATAAATAATATAAAAACTATAAATTCATTTACTAAAAATATTTTTTAACTTAAATAATTTTAATATATATATTATATTATTGCAATATTTAAAAATTTCACTTGTATTCCAAGTTTTCAGTTAAAAGAGAAAAAAAAATTGTGAAAATTTATATGGTGCTGCCATCTGGTTTTATAATAAACAATAACTAAAAAATAATACTAAAGAATAATAGTAATAGTTTTTTAAAATCATTATATGGTGCTTCCATCTAGTTAAAGATTAAAACAATATCTAAATAACTATTAATTATTTTGATTAAGTAAATTTTCAGTATAAAATTATTTTATCTATTTATTTTTACATATGTCAACATTTAATTAATTTCAAAACATAAATAAACCCATAAAATCTAAAATATTATTGTAGAAGTCAAATTAAATTTTCATTTTATAAATAATTATATGCAAGCTTAAAAGATTTACCAATATGACTACATGCACTTATTGGAACTAACATCTTGCAAAATTTTATTAACCCTGAAAAATAAAATTAGATTTTCATTTTATAAATA
This sequence comes from Maratus michaelseni, assembly GCA_963931845.1. Lineage (NCBI taxonomy): Eukaryota > Metazoa > Arthropoda > Arachnida > Araneae > Salticidae > Maratus > Maratus michaelseni. Next base: position 327,793,718 of record OZ007594.1, read on the forward strand.
ACAATGCAAGTTTAAAAGAAATACCAAAATGGCTACACACACTTAATGGAACTAACATCTTGCTAAATATTATTTATTCTGAAAAATAAAATTAGATTTCACACACTGATAGCTAAAAATAACCAAACATTTCCAATATGTTAACCTCACGTATTGAATCTAATATCTTGCAAAAAATAAAAAATAAAAAAGCATTTAACTAAATTGTTAAATGTTCTCTACCTGGCAAGGGAAAAAAAAAAAAAAACATTAAATCTCCAATATGGCAACGCACTTATTGGAACAATATTATATTTAAAGTTCTCTCCCTAGAAAAGAAAAAAAAAATTAGAATTTACTATTTAAATTTTTTAATTAATAAAAGATATTTAACCAAAATATTCCCACTCAGCTCTCACATAAAGGAATTCATTCTTTAGCCAAATATATCAGTAATCAAAATGTAAGTGTTTTAACAGATAGAATGTGCAAACATATAAACCCCAATGAAAGCAAAATTTATATTCGTAAAATTGACTTAACTAAATAAAAGGGATAGCCATATTCTACTGCATGTTGAAGAATAAGTTTTAAATTTTGAGTTTTAAAATTATTAGAACAAAGATTGTTTATATATATATATATATACACATATATATATTATGATTTTATATTATATATATATATATATATATATGGGTTTATTTATGTTTTGAAATTATTTAAATGTTGACATATGTAAAAATAAATAGATAAAATAATTTTATACTGAAAATTTACTTAATCAAAATAATTAATAGTTATTTAGATATTGTTTTAATCTTTAACTAGATGGCAGCACCATATAATGATTTTAAAAAAACTATTACTATTATTCTTTAGTATTATTTTTTAGTTATTGTTTATTATAAAACCAGATGGCAGCACCATATAAATTTTCACAATTTTTTTTTTCTCTTTTAACTGAAAACTTGGAATACAAGTGAAATTTTTAAATATTCCAATAATATAATATATATATTAAAATTATTTAAGTTAAAAAATATTTTTAGTAAATGAATTTATAGTTTTTATATTATTTATTTGTATTTTTATATTTTAAATTAGAAATAGTTAAAATCACAATGGTTAAATTAATAACTGCTACTTTTAGAAAATTAACTGTAATTTTAACTTGTACGTTTGAATTCACTTATTCACTTTACCATGTGCTTAGCACAAAACATTTTTGGCTTCGGATTCTGGACAAATTTATGTTGTAATGTATAGATTTTCTTTGTCTTCCTTTGTATTTATTTGTTTATAAATGGATTTATTTTCTTCCGTTTGATTTGTAGTGTTCTATTTTCAAAGGTATCCTTTTTTTTTTTTTTTTTTTTTTTTTTCCAATTTTTTTCCAATGATTGTTAGGGCTTGGAATTGTCACAAAATTTTGGCTTTAAGCTTGTGACAGTTACAGAAAACAATCATTCTTTGCTTATAATGTGGTTTCCCAGCCCTTGAAAAAGTAAATTACATTATAAGCTTGCATTTGTTTTTTTTTTTGTTTTGTTTTTTTTTTTTTTACTTATGTTTCACTTTTTGAATAAATACTTCATTTGTTAGGACTATGTTTTATAATGTGTAATTTGACATAGCTATTTGGGATAATAATTTCATTGCATTTGGTCAGTTATTTCTGTTTCAATGGTTAATTTTTGCAATAAGTTTATATATATATATATATATATATATATTATAGATTATATTATAATTTTATATTATATCAATATTTATAATTATATTAATATATTTATATTTAATATAAATTAATAGCACAAATAATAGTAATAATATTACAAATTATAAATTATAAATTTAAATTATCATAGTAACATAATTTAATTATTACTATTAATTAAAAATGATTATAATTTAATAATATAAACTAAAATATTAATTATTTAATAATTATATTTAATATTTAAAAAATATTTAATATTAAAAACTATAATTAATAATAAAATATTTATAATTATAATTAGTATTAATCTTAATAAATAATTAATATTATATACATATAAATAATATCATAATGAATTATATTAAATTAATACTACATTAAATTGATAATATAATATATTAAATTAAAATACTAAATTTTATTATATTAAATATATATAAAGTATATTATAATATATAAATTATTAAAAGTAATCTAATAATTTATTAATTTTAATATGATTTTCTCTTTACTTATAATTAAAACATCAAATTACTAATAAGTAAAGAGAGATAAATGCATATTGACAGACATGAATGAAAACATCACTGATTCAGCCGATGTAAACAACCGCCTTGTTTGTCTAACCGGAGATAAGCTAATGAGTTTTTATTAAATTATTCAAATTTAAAGCACAAAATCAGAAGTTTGGTGAATTCATAATGAAAAGCGTACCTTAAACTTTGCCGAACAGTTTCTGAAAGTTCTTAAATATGAAAATTATTATTCTTTGAAGATTTTATTTTTTACGTCCATGTTATTTCAATGGGCACTTCGGTCTGTTTATGCCCAGCGCCATGTTGAAACGTCGAACTTCAGCAGAGTATGGCAAGTCTTACAAGATCCGTCAGATAGAATATGCATGTCAAACGAACGACGATGACAAATTTTCCAAAAATATAATTTATTTATTTTTGTGTGTGTGTCTGCATCTTTGAAATTTAAAGCATATTTCCGAGCACATGCATTCTCTGTCAGAAGAGATTCGTCATGTCGTCGTTTTTTATGCTGATATCTAGCCTCTTGCCTTAAAGCTAAATCATGTTTGCGTTCTTTTCGACCTTTAAAGTGTACGTTTTCTCGGTATTTTTTATAATAGAACTAATACATTCCATAAATTGTTTTTAAACGGCAAACATATTAAAAATAATACTGATAGTAATGACTTCTTAATAGCAAATATATTTCATTTGGTTCGATTTTCAACCTTCGGATATCACTTTATATAACGAATTTAACTATTAATTTTATTTGTTTACAATTCTTTTGTTGCCACTTTACAAAAAAAAAAAAAAAAAAAAAAAAAAAAAAGAAAAGAAAAGAAAAGAAAAGAAAAAGAAAGAAAAGAAAAGAAAATCATGATATAATTCTTTTAAAATGCGCAAGTATCGTCTGCGTAAATGATTTCCCATAATAAGAATAAATTGTGTATTTGAATTCTTAACACTGAAAAATACTTCTATTGTATGATTAAAAGGAAGCACCAAAATATGCGCCATTTACCAACCAATCTTAATAAAGTATTCTATTAAAATGCATATTTTCCTCTCAAATAACATACATTTTTAATATAAGAAAGTTTAGTGTTCTTTTACGGTTTGAAGTTTAAATTCTGCAGCTATTTTCAATATTTAAAGTATTTCGTTTTCGCAAAATGCAGATATATAGGTTCCTTTCCTTATTTAAATATTTTTTTTTTAAAAATGAGAAATTTTAATGCAACGATAATATTTCACGTACCTAATCATTCATGACTTTATTCATTTTTACTGACTCAATGATTCTTATTTACTGCAAGAAATACGCAGGTTTCATTATTGTTTACAAAAATGAATCCGTATAATGAAAAAATATTTTCAACAAAATAATAAAAAAATGTTTTTTTTTTTAATCATTCGATAAGAAAATAATATTGTCAGAATCTACAGATCATATTTTATTTTTATCAAGTCCAAAATTATTTATTTCCTTAATAAAATTTAAAAAACAGTTTTTGAGGTATTTTGGTTGATTTATTTAATTAATCATTGATTCTATCTACAACTAGTAAATCTACAGATCAGGAGCCTGAACGTCAGCTCTAAAAGTCAATGTTTTTTAATCCCACTTTTCATAATATTTAACATCTTACAATCCGCTAATTAATTTTTTTAAATTACTACACATATATTCATACGCATATAAAATAATTCGAAGGTTTCAGAAACGTTAAATTAAACACGGTTTATGAATAATATTCTGACATTTTTATGAACTTCATATTCTATTTTTTAGATAAAAAATACATTTCTTCAGGGGGGGGCTGCCCCCCTAAACCCCCCGTAATCTTAGTAAATTTATATCCGTGATTTCCTATTGTTTGTGTGAATGATTCTAGTATATCTTGGATTTCATTCTACATAGTGGTTTTATCAGGATAGGCAAAAATTTCGAAAATAATTTCATGTTTCCTAATACCTAAATAGCAATATTTACTTAACTGCCAACCACGAAACACTCACATCTGATAGATAAGTTGAATAATATCTCGTGTACAAAAGCAACTTATGGAAATGTAAACTGAAACTACTATATTTCACTTATATCTATTTCAGAAATCTAGTGTTATTACAATTTTTGTTTCGGAAAACAGTTTTGATGGTCATTCTATAATATTGATTTTACCTAAGTACATCCTGATCTAACTCGACGGCAATAGCATATTAAAATCTCTTCAAAATAGGCTTATTTGGAAGTTTTTAAACCTATTGGGTAATCATTCATAATCGTACTCACTGCCAATTCACTAAATAGCAACCGTGATTTGGCGCTATAAATCATTTTTTGTGATAACTTTTTATGATCTCAGTTTCCAGTAATTGTGCTATTTCAGGCTGTATGGATGCGTTTTACTACGGTAATTTCTTTAGATTAACCATCTCGTTGTACGAGATATTATATCCTATTTTAAAAATAATACTAATTTTCAACCACGAAAAATCCACATCTCTTCCAGAAAAAGGGATAATATATCATGTAAAATTGTTTCGGTTATTTTTCTATAGTAGTTAAAAGGTAACTTGTATCAAAATAAATTCTCATTTATTTCAATAAAATATTAAAATCACCCAAAAATATTTTATTTTGCGAATAAAATATTGTAGCAAAATAGTCTGAGTTATTTCAATTTTATTATTTTAATATTCTTTGAAAATAGTTGCTAGGTTACGGTTAAATTAAAGAGGAAAATAAAAATAAATGCATTTTAAAATTTGCAAAAAAAGATAAAATAAAATGTATTATATTATTAGAACAGATGTATAAAATTGCACCAAAAATTATACACCTAATTTAAAAAATCTGACGACTGTATTAACAAAATTTCAAATTAATTTGAATAATTTAAGATCTGACTTGATAAATTTTAGCCTTCATAACTTAACGTTTAAATACATTAATCAAATGTGCCATTTTATTTTCAACGAATAAAAAATTTCAAAATCGTCTGAATTTGCATAGGAAAGCATTATGATCTAAAAAGAAATGTTCTATATTTTCCGAATGAATGAACCAAATGTAACCAAAAACTATACAGCTAATTCCGGGTACCTCACCAACATACCTACCAAAAAGCAAGCTAATCGGATCATTTTTGCGGCAGTTATCGCGGAACAGACAGACAGACAAACAGAATGTCAACCAAAAACTTTTCGGGTCTCCACAGTGAGCCTCAACTGACGTTTCGGCAACTAGTAAATCTGCAGATCAGGAGCCTCAACGTCAGCTCAAGTCACTGTTTTTTAATCTCACTTTTCATATTATTTAGCATCTTACAATCCGCAATTTAATTTTTTTCTATTGCATACATATTTACAGGCATATAATTCTTCGGAGGTTTCAGAAATTAGAAACGTTAAATTAAACACGGTTTGTGCAATGATATTCTGAAATTCTTATGAACTTCTTATTCTTGTAACTTTTTAGATAAAAAAAAAAAAAAAAAACTTTTATTAAAATAAATTCTCCATTTATGTCAATAGAATACAAAAATTTATTTTGCTAATAAATTATTGGAACAAAATTGTGCGTGTTGCTTTTATTATATCTTCTTTGAAATATCGTTGCTAGGCAACTGATAAATTAAAGAGCAAAGTAAAAAGAAATGCATTTTAAAATTTGTAAAAAACATGAAAATAAAAGTTTTATATTTCCGGAACAGATGCAAAAAAATTTCCAATCATTTAAACAATTAATATCTCAATTCTAATAAATGTATCGTCAATTTTTCAAAATTATTGGATATATTTAAAACCTCCATATCGAAAATCAACATCCATAATTTTACGTTGAAATCCATTATTCAAATAGGCGATTTCCATTTCGGTTAAAAATTAAATTTGAAAATCGTCTGCAGTCCCATAGGAAAGCATTATAATTTAAAAAGAAATGTTCTATATTTTTCGAACGAATGAACCAAATTTAACCAAAAACTATACAGCTAATTCCGGGTATCTCACCAACATACCCACCAAAAATCAACCTAATCGGATCATTTTTACGGCAGTTATCGCGGAACAGACAAACAGACAGACAAACAGACAGACAGACAGACAGACAGAAACCAAAAACTTTTCGGGTCTCAACAGTAAGCCTTCACTGACGTTTCGGCAATTATTAACTCCATGATTTATTTTTTCTTCTCAAAATATACGTGTTTCCTTTTTTATTTGCAAAAATGCGTGCGTAATGGGAAAAAAAAACATGTAAAATAAATTAATTTAAATAATAAATTTTTTAAGGTTATTCTGTAAAAAAAAATAATATTGTGAAAATCTACAGATCATAATTTATTTTTATGTTTAATTTCAAGTCAAAATACTGAATAGTTTTTTTTTTTTATAAAGTGTACGACAAAATGTAATCTGTGTAGCCTGGAAGAGGATTCGCTTCGCTCATCCTAATAACATCTTAATATACGATTCATTTTCTATTTACTATTGTTTATTATTATTATTACTATTATTATCAAGGCTTCACAAATGCGGTCGCCAGGTCGTAGGGACCAATATTTTTTACTGGAGACTAGAATTTTTTGTTGGCTACCAAATTTTATGAAATTTGTAAAGTCCTTATTATTATTATTATTATTATTATTATTATTATTATTATATTTATCTTTATTCTGTCTGTCTTTCGCGTATTCCTATATCTTTTCGTGTGAATCTATAAAATACGCAAAAAAAAAAAAAAAAAAAAAAAAAAAAAAAAAAAAAAAAAAAAGGCTGAAGAAAGAATCAGTTTGGTGGTGGTGGGGCGGAAAGCACAGTTCTTTCCTTTTCTTTATTTTTCTTTCTTTTTTTTTAAATTTTTATTCGCAAGTACACTAATTCATTCAAAATATCTGCTGATAAATCCCTTTAAAATGTTTTCACATAATAATAATAATAATAATAATAATAATAATAATAATATAATACAAAATTAATCTCTGTGTAATTGCTCATTCATGACAGGAGCGCGCAGAGAAATTGTCAGGTCCGGTACAGATTATGTGCTTATGGGTCCCCGACAAGTTCTGTGCATACATAAACTGTATAAGAAATCGGCCCCTGATTGAGCCCCCTTCAACTTAGGATTCCATACATCTGTCCTACTTGTGTTACTCACAGCCGTCCTTAGGGGCGAGCGACAGGTGAGGCCGCACAGAGCCTCGCGCCTGGGATTGCCTAGCGCCTTAGAATACCTCGCGCCCGAAAAAAAAAAAAAAAAAAAGTTACTACAAATTAGCTAAATATTCATTCTTTATTTTGTTGCGAGTTATTTCTTTCATAATAAAATTTATATGTGTAAGAACATGACTATTTATAAAATGTAAAATGTTTTATCAATATAAAATTTTCTGTGCAAGTTTTATATACTCGAGAAGAGAATAGATTGTTTGAAGCTTATATTCAGGGTTTCCAGGAAAGTACTAAAATTTTATTTATAATACCACTATTTTCGTATAGTTCGACTGAATTATGCACAAAAAATTTGTAATTAACTAAGGTGACTATTTGTCCACTAAAATAGTGATATTCAAAATAAAAAATTAGTATTTTCCTAGCAACTGTGCTTACATTTAATCTGTAGGCATTGTTATACTCTAGCCTAGGCAGGGCCGGCGCAAACATCGGGCAAACGGGGCGGCTGCTCAGGGTCTCGCGCCCCGCCAGTTGGAGTCTTGTTTTAGTGCTAGTCGGGAAATGTATAGATGTGCGAATCCTGACGGTAACCATAAATGCAAAATATAAATATTTAAAATATTCCAAAGGATACAGGATTTTTAGAAATTAAAAATAACTATAGACATTATATGTGAAAGAATTTGCTTGTTATTTTTCATACATTTTACACTTTATATTATAAAATATTCTATGAGATATAACATTTAAAAAATATATTTTTATTAGTCGAATATTGCAGTTAGAGACGTTGGGCCCTGCTAAGTGATTGCCGGGGCTTTACGCGATATTGCGCCGGCCCTGAGCCTAGGCAGCACTAAGCGCTCAACAAATCTGGACGACAAGCGCATGAACTGAAAGTTGATGTCGATCCTGACAAACTGCTCCTATTATTTTAATGACTATTTGTAATGTAATAACACAGATTTACTTTCCTTCTTTTGTAATGAAGTTTCTCGTTTTATTACTCGAATATCGTTGTTCCTGTCCACAGGAATACGCTATGTTCTGTCCCTACGTGGACTCGCTGTCACTAAAGTGGGCTCCTCTAGCCCCCTCCCCCCCCCTCTCCATCCTGTGCACGCCTCTGATTCTGGATCAATACTATTATGAAATTGTATTATTAAACTAATTTGACTGATTATAAATAGCGATATTTAAAAAAAAAAATCTAACAATACTCGTCGGTTTTTAAAGGAGTCTGAGAATTTTATTTTATCTGATATGCCCCTATTGCAAAGCAATGTTGGTTATTGGCTTACCTTTGGAAATAATATCCAATGAAAGACCAATATATTTAAAAAATATTGCCTTTATATTGGAAAGGTTGGCAAGGAAATGTCAAAATATTATAATATTAATTACTAGCGTAATTATATTATAATAGTAATTAGGTAATTACATTATAATATTACGTAATAATAGTGGGTAATTATACTATAATATTAATTACCAATATTGACAAAATGTAAACACCACGATGTTGAGACAATATTTCATGTATTGACAGTATTGCCAATAAAAACAATGTGGCCCACTATTGTTTTGCTATTAGGCCCATTTTGGCGTTTACGTTTAATTCTTTTCTCATTAATATTTTGTTAACATCAATCTTAATATCAATCGTAATATTAATTTTAATATCATAGTTGACAACCTTTCTCCTTTTTTTTTTATTTTAGACTTCTATTTTCTTATAGATATTCCTTTGCTTTATTTAATTATAGCAATTCTGCGATAAATAAAACGAGGATTATTGCACGAAAAAAAAAAAAGTGGTATCAAAAAACGGAGACGTTGGAATCTATGTAATAATAATTATTCATTATTATTAATAAATAAAATTGATGAATAATAATTTTATTAATTAATAAAATTGTTGAATATGGCCCGTTTTCATTTATTTTTCTTTTTAATTTATTTTCTGTTATTTATTTCTATTCCATGTTTGTGTATTTTATAAAAGCATCGAAAATCTAAAAGAAATACCAGTTTTTGGTAGTGGTGGTGGTAGGGGAGAAAGTTTTGTATTTTATTTTTTGTTTTTTCCTCTCCGGAAATGTTTATACGCGGACAAACAAATTCAATCAAGATATCTGTTGATGAATCTCTTTAGAATGTTTTTCCATAATGCAAAAATTTCATCTCTGAGTAACTCCTCATTCATGATTTTCCTCAATTCTAAAAATTTCACTTATCGAAAACCCAAGATACTTTAAATGACTTCCGCTACTTATAAAATTTCATTTATTTTCATCTTCTCCGAAAAACGTACACCAGATCCAAAGGAAACATTATCACGTGCACACCAAAATAGAAATGTTTCCAGCCAAGTTATTCCTTCGATTTATTGAAGCTATCATCTGTCTTCATATAGACGTTCAAGATGCGAGGGATTCTTTTTTTCACATTAGGAAGTTGCTATTGATCATTGGTGAAGTATAGCATCACGTGAATCCACTGGTTGCTATAGTTACCGTGACGTTGCACTTCATTGAAGTGATGCCATACTTGCGTGTTTATCACTGTTTTGGTTTTTAAATAGCGCAATGTGTTTTTTGAAAAGGAATGATTGATTATTTGAATCGTAAGAGGATTGATTATATTCTGTATAAATATAATTTTTGTATTTTGAATGATAAATTACAAATAATAAATAACCTTTTCAACAAGGTGTCTGTTTCGCTGAAATAAGTGATGGCAATTTTTATATTTTAGGTGAGGCTGAAAAGGAATACGAACGTGAAAAGTTTACACCACCCACAGATTTAAAAAATAATAATAAATAACGGTTGCCTTCATTAGTTGAAAAAAAGAACAAAAAAATCATGCGTCAAGCATAGATGATGAAACACTTTCTAACACATTCATCAGAAAACTGTAACGAAACTTCACAGTTTAAATAGGTGAAATATGATGTCTAGGTAAACAAGATCACCCGGCCGGAGCACCAACCTGTGAGGTTTTTCGGCGTAAAACCTCCGGCGGTAGTTTCCATGTCAGGTAAACAATTTGGAAAACGCATAACAGATTTGAAAATTCAATTTCAGCATTTACCATCAACAGTAGAAAAAATATTCAAATTATTTTGTGCAGCCCTGTATATGTCCGATTGATTTGTATTATGTGTACTTACATGGTACGCTAAATGTATTTAGTTCAGTTAGGAAAAGCATAGCTTAGTTGAAAATCTCCCTTCAACAATTAATTGACATTAAAGCGGAAATGTACTCGATATCTTTTGTGCAGCCCTGTATATGATCTATCGAATTTATACACAACAAGTAGTATACAAAAAAACTATTACATTTAAAAACGCGTACCACAACTGAGAACGCACTTCCAGCAATTATTGTTCATAGACAATACTGCAACCGAATTCTTTTGTGTGTCCCTGTAAATAAACGATGAATGCTATGCACACCTTGTTCAAACTATCCAATCATTCCACCGTTTTTAAATATAACTTTTACTTTACTGTGATATTAAGCGCATCTGACCATATTATGGTCAGAATAAAATAAAATTATGGTTATTTAACTACTTAGAATAAAAACGGTCGAATGACTTGGACAGCTTTCTGCAAATTTTTTACAGTGTTATATTAAACGTAATTAAAATGTTATCATAATGTTATATTACCAAAGTAAAATTTGTTTCCATTTTCTTGTTACATATTGTACTGAGTTAACAAATCAAAATATGTGTTTATAGCTTAAATATAATTAAGATGTTATCATAATGTTAAATTACCAAAGGAATTTTTTTTTCTACTTTCTTGTTACATTTTCTACTGAGATAACAATTCGAAATATTTGCTTGTGCACTGTTAAAAATCTGCAGCAAACTGTCCAGTCTTTCGACCGTTTTAAAAGATAACGTTTACTTTACCATATTATTAAGCGTATATGAACATATTATTGACTATATTATGGTCAGAATAAAGTTAAATTACGGTGTTTCCAACTACTCTAAATTTTAGTATGCTATGTGGTTCATCTACAATTTCTTATGAAAAGCTATCCTAAATAATTGGAATGCATTACCATTATTGAATGAAATGAAATGCATATTAGTAATTTTACACGTTTTTAAACATTTTATCATATTTATAAAACTGTCAGAAATAGCTTTTGCACATATGTACTCCTGTTGCCATAAAAGTAGTTTTACAGGCACTTGTGAATAATTTGTGTAATTATTGGATGTAGACTCATAGATCGGGTCGGGTTGGCGATAACTTGTTTCGTTGCGGGTCGGTTTGGGTTGACTCGATTTTTCAAAAGAGAGTCCTGATTTTTTTTCCAATTGAAAAAAAAAAACTATATATATATATATATATATATATATATTTGAATATTAACAGTATATATGTGTTCATTTTTATACAAAAAAGATAAAATTGATATTAGAAATAAATTGTTGACAATTTTTTCATAATTGTATTAAAATATGGGTTAATTTTCTTTCACTTCGTGCTCTGGTTGAAGTGTATAGGGTTCGGGTAGCGTTTCGGGTTGAAGATTTTTTTTTTTTTTTTTGTCGAGTTCGGGGGTCCGGTTTCGCGTTGATTTTAAGCAGAAATTTCGGATTGAGGTCGGTTACAACCCGATCCGTACAGGACTCTATAGAAACCGATATTCATGTAGCATTGGAAAATGTTTTGTAATCTATGCGAGACGCATGATTTTTCTTTTGTCTTAAAAGGTGCCAATTTACGGATGAGTTTAAGATGATAACGGAAATTTTAAAGTTATTCTAAGAATAAGACGTTAACAATAAATTTAAATAGGGGGGGGGGGAGGAGGGTTGTAAACATTAGAGTTCTTTTCAATATACAACTCACGATGGGGTGATGTTAAGGATGGGAAACATCGTAAAAATATTAAATGTTAACCTCAGTATAAAGATAAGACAGTCTAACAACTAATTAAATATGGTTGGACAAAGAGACACGTTATTTTAAACTTAATTTTTTTTTTTTTTTTTTTTTTTTTTAGCTACAAATTTTATTGAAGTTGGTGTAATTTTGCAAAATTATTAAATTAAATGTTGAGTCCAGCTTGTTAAAAACATGAGAGAATAGTTCGTTAAAATGCTCAGGTGTTTTTCTAGTCAAAAACTTAAAATTCAGGCATTGAGGATATGTTATACGAAATAATAAAAATCGTAATCCTTTATTAGGACGGTGTTAGTAAAAGGTTGGTAGGATAAAAGAGAATATTAATTTAATTAATTAATTAAAATGATTAAAATTAATTAATTAAAATAAGTAATTAAAATAATCAATTAAAATAATTAATTAAGATAATTAAAATTAATTAATTAAAATGGTTAAAATTAAATTAATTAATTAATTAAAAATTATTAATTGAAAAATTAATTAAAAATTATATATGTGTTCACTTATGCTGAACTTTGATTTCGTTTATGTTTGCCACAAGGGGCAGGGTTGTGTGGTCATGAAGACATTTCCATCTTATGCTGCGTTTGCAGCCTTACCGACATATGTAAGTGACAGATGCCAAGCTGGGTGTCGTCCTCGTAGCTCAATGGTAGAGCATTGGAACGTTATTACAAGGATCTGAGTTCGATTCCCGGCTTGGACATTTTTCACTCTGTCGGTTATACGCGTTGTTTGCGATGTGTAAAAGTTCACGTATTGTTCAATAATTTAATGGCGTAAATTAATTTACAAATTAATTTAAAATTATATAGGATAAAAGAGTTTAAGAGATTGCCACGGGCAAAAGGGTAAAAAGAAACCGAGTACTGTAACAGTTTTAACACGTCACAAAGGATGAGCAAGGAATTTATGAAACGGGCAAACGGTCCGGGATCCTAGATGCCAGGAGCACAGGTGAGAAATAATAATAGTAATAAAAATAAGAAGAAAATAATTAAATTAATTCAGGCAGGAAACGGTTGGAATATGGGAAAATAACTGAAAGTAATATGTTAATTTTAAGAAGAGGTTGTTGTTGTTGCGCCAATGTTTTTCCTAGTTATTATTAAAAAAAAAATTAAAAAAAAAAAAAAAAAAAAAAAAAAACATTAAGGATCGTCGATATTTGCGATTGTCGATCGGAAAATGAGGGGGTCAGGAGAGGATAAAAAAGTTAGTGTTGCTGGTTTTCGAAGTAGTATTTCGAGTTCGAGCAGTTCTTTCAGTTTTACAGTTTTTTGTCAATTTTACAGTTTAGACAGTTTTTTAGATAGACTTAGAAATTTTCTCGTAGCAGTTTTGGAGTTTTCGTTAGTGGTAGTTATGAAATTTTAACTTGGATTATTTTTCTGAGAAAGTGACCAAGTTTCACTTCCCCCTATGGATGATCTGCTTTCTACTGTTTCTAGGTAAGCGAGTTTATTCACCATTCTTCTTTGGCAATTTCATATAAATAATTTTGAGAAAATCTCTAGGAGAAATAGGCAAAGTTTTTAGGGTAATTTAGATTTTAGGGAAAGTGAACATGAGTTTCCATGGCTATAGGCATATTGTTGGGTATTAATGATATTAATGAAAATGTTTATGTTTTAATACTATACGGTAACAAACTTAAGTACATTTGTAACTATATAAATATTTGTTCTGTTAATAAAATATTGTGCTTTAAGTTAAATATATATAGTGATTCTTTAGTCTGAGTTTTCCCTTTATCTGCTGGTGATTTAAGTATGATTGAAACATACGATACGTCTAACTATTTTAATAAACACTTGAACTAATATTTTATAAATACTTAAAACATTACTTGTTTGGTAGTAAATGATGTATATCACGCAAAATTATTTTAAGAAACCAATCCCGTGATAATCAATTTACTTAATATAATTTATGTAAAAATAAAGTATAATATAGATATGTTTAGCAAATTTAAATTAATATTATTCTAGGAGAAGGTATCCCAGCAAAGGATATCTAAAATGTTAAAGAGAGCGTTGAAAGTTTAATTTCCTGAGAGAGATGAGAGAGAGAGAGAGAGAGAGAGAGAGAGAGATAAAAGATACGCGGATTAGTACCCCAGCATAAAGTTTGATGAATAGAGGAAGAACAATTTTGATACACTGTAAAAAAAAAAAATTGTCAAATTAACGAAAAAAACTGTCAATTTTGGAGCCAGTTTAAAACCGTTTAATTTACAGGAAATATCTGTAATTTTTTACGTGAAGTGACTGTTTTTTTAACAGTTTCATACTGTTACATTTACAGAGATAAACTGTTAATTTAACAAGAAATATTTTGCGGTTTTTACAGAAAAAAAACCTGTAAATTTTACAGGAAAAATCCGTAATTTTTTACGTGAAGTGACTGTTTTTTTAACAGTTTCATACTGTTACATTTACAGAGATAAACTGTTAATTTAACAGAAATATTTTGTGGTTTTTACCGAGAAAACCTGTAAACTTTACAAGAAAAATCTGCAAATTTTACGAAAAAAATCTGTAAATTTTAACAAACTTCCTGTGTTTTTAACAGTTAAATGCTGTTATATTTACAGAGTTAAACTGTTATTTTAACAGAAATATTTTGTGATTTTTACAGAGAAAACCTGTAAATTTTACGAGAAATTTCTGTTTTTTTAACAGTTAAATGACGTTGCATTTACAGAGATAAACTGTTATTTTAACAGAAATATTCTGCGATTTTTACAGTAAAAGCTTGTAAATTTTACGAGAAATATCTGTAATTGTAACAAACTTTCTGCTTTTTAACAGTTAAATGCCGTTGCATTTACAGAGATAAACTGTTATTTTAACAGAAATATTTTGCGATTTTTACAGATAAAACATGTAAATCTTACGAGAAAAATCTGTATTTTTGGCAGAAATCTCCTGTTTTTTAAGACAAATACAGGACGCTCTAAAATGATTGAAACGCGTTTTAATATTTTATCTGTGGGAGATTCGTAGGCAATAAATTACAAATTGTTCAAAATAAGTTAGAATACAAAATTATTTTGATGAAATGGTTTCGCCATTAATTTCAAAAAGTTACACGGTACACTTGAAATTTTTATCTGATGCCTGGGTCTTACAAGTTATATGTAGGAAAGTATTATCCCTGCTTTGACAAGTACAACAGTCAAAATTGCATTATTCTATGACCAAAACACACAGAGTTACACTTTAGAGTTTATGAAATTTCAGAAGTTAGTAGTACTGGTAGAAAGATGAAACGCTGACAATAATAATAATAATAATAATAAAATACCGTGTATCCAATATTTTTACTAAAAATGATGATTTGAAACTTCTTTATACATTTTGTTTTTACTTCGTACCTCTTCGAAACAAATTTTATTGGCGTTAGCCATATGTACAAACAATGAAATCGCCTAAGCATTACTGAAAGTAGAGATCTTCGATTATTCATGTCAAAGAAGAATCAGACATCAAGCATTTAGTTTCGTGATATTAGTCTAAAGAAACCCA
Source organism: Maratus michaelseni (assembly GCA_963931845.1). Taxonomy (NCBI): domain Eukaryota; kingdom Metazoa; phylum Arthropoda; class Arachnida; order Araneae; family Salticidae; genus Maratus; species Maratus michaelseni. The sequence goes on from OZ007594.1 coordinate 327,809,594, forward strand.
TTAATATTTTTGTATCTTATATAAATTAATTTATATTTTCAAGTTGAAAAGAAAAGTTGCACTTTATTGTTTCAAACTGGTTTAAATTCGTTATTTTCTTTGTATAAAGCTTATCCACTAATATTATATTATAAATTGTTTTTGCGTAGCTATTTCCATGAGAACAAAATTAAAACAAGTAATATATATTTAAAAAAAAAAAAAAATTAAAGTCAATTCCTACTTTGGTCAAAAAAAAAAAAAATTCCAGCGATGTACACACTGACGGTATTTATTCCTAAATTTGTATCCTGCTAAATATCTTTTACAAGAGAAATTTTTGAAATGTATTAAAAATTAAATAAAAAGTAAATAGTAGCTAAAATACCAAAAATTAATAGCTCGAAAAGTATTTCTCACAAAATTGTTAGACAAACTGCGTTAGAAAAGTAAAAAAAAAAAAATCTTGATATAAATTTCAAATCTAATGATTCTGCCGTTTTTCAAATATTGAATTTCAAAAATTACCAAACTTCACAATGAAGTACCATAGAGAAACTTTCACGTGTAAAAATATAATAGGGCTGTTCACGGACGAAGATCTGAGGGCGCGGGGGCGAAGGAGACTATAAATATGGAGTAAGTCTATACTTTTGAACAGAAATGAAATATGAAACTAAAATTAATTAATTAAATTTAATTAATGAATTAATATTTGAAAAAACCGTATTAACATCAAATGTCATCCATTACAAGTTTAAAAAAATGTATTTGAACTTGAGTGGATGAATAAAAATTATTTTATTAACGATTGAAAATTTGAATAAGATATATAAATATAGAGAGGGTGTGAGCTAATAGTAGGAATTGAAAAATAAGTTATCGAGATATCACTGAGTGTTAGGGGTGTTATACTATTAATAAGAATGCAAATATAGGCAACCAGTAAAATAAAGAAGGTTGAAGTCCACTGGTGCACCATAACCTTATATGTGCCATGAATTTTTTATGCCCCATTCAAGAATGAAATAAAAGTATAGAATCGTAATTCTGAGTAAACAAAATAAATACAGATAAAAAATACAATCTCATAAAATTGCGATACTCAAGAGCATAAATTATTTATCTAGAGTTGTTCAAATGCCTATCACATTCAGATAACACGAAGAAAGGATTGCAAACATCTATAATGATAGAAGGTAGAATAATATTTTTTTATGGAGATAAAACGAGGACACTTCGATAAAAGTATATTTTTATTTGAATTATAAATGATAAGAGCATCACCAGCAGTGGTTTATCATACCTATGCAAATTCTCCAGTTGCACGAATGGAAAAACCATATTACTGGAAAGAAAGAAAAAAAAAACTATAAAAACTATGTGTTTTTTTTATGTTGTTGTTGTTGTTTTTTTCTTAATGCGAAATTATCTTAAAATTTTAGGGTATTGTGTAAATATTTCTTAATTAATCTAAATTTTAGGGAAAGAGAAAATATTGAAGTTACTAAAAATACAACTTATTAACAACATGTTTGCTGACTTTAAAAATATGAATGAAAAGAATACAAAAAAGTAATTAAAAAAATATTGAAAATATTAAAAATGTTATTTAAATAATAACCACTTGCCAGTGGACCCTGTCGAGGATTTCGCACTGCAGTCTAATATGTTTTAGTAATATCTAATATCTTTTAGATGAAGGTTTAAACTTCTAAAGAAAAATTAAGGATATAAATATTCTGAAAACAACATTAGTCAAGCCAGAATATCATCTCATTTATTTCACCAATATTACAGTAAAAACTGATTAAAGCTAGCAAAAGAAACGCGCGAGGAAAAAAAAAATAATAACAATCATATTTTAATTACATTAGAGGATGACGTCATCCGCTTCAGGAAAAACATAAAGAAAAATAACCTGAATACACATAAAATAAAATGTAATCTAATGTAACAAAGCATACCTTTTAGGTTGCATGTGAAATACCACTGCTTCGATCGATCGATCGATGGTGTCTTTTTCTTCTAAACATTTCAATTTTGTTTTTTAATCATAAATATAAAATAAACCCGTGAGGAGACATCACACTTTATCTTTTTTTGTGCTATTTATTTTTTTATAACCATTGCTGAGCATGACATATTGCGGTATTTTATCTTTGTGGCAACATTGATTTGAGAAAAACCTTTCATTTCATTTATGAAAACAATTCTGATTTAATTTTTAATTAACTGCAATTTTTAATCAAAAAACATGTTTTAACGAAATGTGAGTGTACTATGTCAGAAGTTGATTCAAAAACCTTTTGAATGATTCCTCACTCATTGTTGTACGTTTTGTAAATGCATAGAAAAAGGGATGTTGACAACAGAAATAATATAACCATTGGGCCCGTGCGAGGATTTCGCACTGCAATCTAATATTTTTTAGATGCAGGTTTAAACTTCTAAAGAAAAATTAAGTATAAAACTATCTGCAAACAACATTAGTCAAGTCAGAATATCGTCTCATTTATTCCACCAAAGTTACAGTAAAAACTGATCCAAGATAGCAAAAGGCACACGCGAGAAAAAAAAAAAAAAAAATAACAATCGTATTTTAACTGCATTAGAGGATGACGCCATCCACTTCGGGAAAAACATGGGACAAATATAAATATAAACATTTCAATTTTAATTTTGCTTTTTAATCATAAATATAAAATAAACTCGTTCGGAGTTTTTTATAATCATTGCTGAGCTTCTTATAATGTAATATTTTACTTTTGTGGCAACACTAATTTGAGGAAAACCTTTCATTTCATTTATGAAAACAATACCGATTTAATTTTTAATTAACAGCAATTTTAATTAAAAAAACATGTTTTAACGAAATGTGAGTGTACTATGTCAGAAGCCTGTTCAATATCTTTTCATATGTTCAATATCTTTTCATATCATTCATCGTTCTGCGTTTTGTATTTGCTTAGAAAAAGGGATGTTGACAACAGAAATAATATATATATGCTATATGATAAGTGAATATATAATTGAACACTGTACGATCGCCCTTTAACTCCTTATATTCCAAATGAAGAGTTGGAGGGAAGCTCAAGAGAAACAGGTTTTCCCCTACCAGATGGCGCAATCCCATGTAATCTATGGATAAATTTAAACACAGGATCATTCATTACCTAATGTAATTATTAAAATTTGGTTTTCACTATCAGAAAGCTCGCGTTCGATATCGACGTCCTGTGTTTTCGGAAATCATTTTCCTAAATTTTAAGTATTTTTGAAAACACAATAGACTTTGAAATAGATTTTTATTTGAGCAAAATTTTGAAAATTTACCATTTTTTTAAAAGCAATAAAAATTTAAGGAGGCAATTTCTTAAAACTCAGATTTTTACTCATTTTTTGTGCTAAAAGCTAAAGTTTGATAATTGTATTAGAAAGTGGGTACTTACGAATTATCCGGGTCAGGTCAGATTCGACTGCACCAAGCATGGCGTCAATTATATTAATTACAGTAACCATTATTCTTTGACAAATATAGTTCATTTATAAATTATACTTTATTAACCATTGGGAAAATGGTTGTTGAGAATGGACCTCTTGACGTCGTCATTTTATTTTTTTAAGCGTTTTTAATGAAATTCTGTAACTTTAGAAGAATTTTTCTTTGAATAGGCAATAGAAATGCATAAAATCGTTACAAAAATGTTAAAGTTAAAAAAAAGGATAGATGCAAACTATCAGATATGAAAAAAAAAAAAAAAAAAAAGCCGAATTCAAAAATTGACGTCGGATGAGAAATCGTCTTATAAAGCAAAAAACGTGGTCTTCAACTTTATTTTCCTCAAAATACCTTTAGCTCAGACATCAGTCTAAACAAGAATTAAAGCAATACTTAAATTTTGCTTAGAGGATGGTCTACTAATAGAAACTGTACCAAACTTTAAAACTTTCAATGCTAACACCTAAACTTGGCATCATATTTGAATATATTCTACCTTCGGATACCAAACGGGAAGTCAATAGGCAGGTGGTGGCGGCAGTGCGGTGGTAACACCGCCTGCTGCCGAGATCATACTATAGTAGGTGGGCGGAATAGCTAGCGTGGGGAAGCTATGTTATAGTGGTTAAATTAATAAAAATTTTAAATGTCTTATAGTACAAGGTAACGGTTATGGTATGGTCCGAACACTGCCCCGCTATCCCTCTGCATTTTCCCAATGGTTGTTGCAATTTGTTAAATTAAAATTTTTTTAATTATAATTTATAGTTTATTTTTTTATTATAGTTTATAGTTTTTTGTTATTTATTTATTATTGTTCATTTATTATATTTTATTTATTTATTTATTTTATATTATTTACCATTTTTAATAATGTTATGTTATACAAAGGATGTTAATTATCACTACACAGCGTACAACTAACAGAGTGAAACAATGTCCAGACCGGGTATCGATCCCGGATCCCTTGGTATTTTTTCTGGACTTTTTTTCACTTCGTTGGTTGTATGCTGTGTAGTAAAGTGATAATTCACATTCTTTGTATTTCAGTAATTTACAGCGTAATTTCAGCTATGCTGAAAAATTAATTAGTAGGGGAGGTGGGGGATGAATGGGACAAGGGATGGATGGGACGTTCTCAATATTTCAGGCAGTAAACTCTTTTTTTTTTTTAGTTGCTTCCTATCCTCATAGATTTCACTACCATAGTGTGCTTCAGAACCAAAAGCAAGAGCACATGGCTGTTTTCAGTTTTATTCAAATTTGCATTTCTTGAAAACTCTGCTTAAAAGTAATTTTTTTTTTTTTACATTTGAAGTTACTTAAATATCTTATGCAATATAAACATTTAAGAAATGTTGTACTTTTTTATTTCAAGGCTCAATATTGGTAATTAAAATGAATGCATATTAACCATTGTGACAGTATAATTTTTTAGACAAAATGGCTGACAATTGAATATATGCATCATGGGGATGATTGGGACATTTCAAATGGGATGAATGGAACTGTCTCATTCATCTCTAGAGGATGCTGAAAAATATATTTATTAACTAAATAATATTATATAGGCTGATAAATTAATACTTTATGGTAATTATTTTTTTTACATTTCATCCTCATTGTAGCCATCGTCTTCAGCCATTGAATACTTCCGTTTATGGGCCTTTTAAGGCAAAACTGAGATAATCAACAAATAATCTAACAAATAATCCTGGATATCATATTACAATTTATAATCTCTCAGCTTTTGCCAAGGAGGCATTTTTGTCAGATTTTAGTCCTTAACATTTAATACGGGGAGGGAAATGTTTGTGTCCCATTCATCTCTGCTGTGGGGATGATTGGGCTTTTTTTTTTTAAATTTAATTTAAATTTCTCTATAATAATAATCTTGAACAAATATTGTGCATACGATGTAGTCAAACACTTAATGTATGACATGTGATATATAATATTGATAACAACTTAAATGAAATATTTAAAATAAATATTTTTGTGAAAATGTCCCATTCATCCCCCATCTCCCCTATATAAATGTTATGTATATTTAATAATGTTAAATTACTGTTTTGAACATTCTTCCAATTTTTATCGTAAACGTAAATATATCGCTGGTTTATCTGTAAATAAACATTTACTTTTAATTGTAAAATTTTCCACAGCATAAAAATTTATTCATGCGTTGAGAAAATAACCCTTTTTAATACTTTCCAACATAGTTAAAAAGTGTTTATGAATTCGATTTGTCTGGTCGTCTAGCCATCTGTCTGTCTGATGGTGCTCTAACTCGCGTAAGTACACTGCAAAAAAAAAAAAAAAAAAAAAAAAAATGTTGATTTTACAGTATAATACTGGCATTCCAGCTGTCAGTATTATACCGTAAAATTAACAGTAAAATAAGCAGTAATACGCTGCCGCGCATGCGCGGCAGCGTATTTTTCGTAGATTTCGTAGGTTTCGTAAGATTTCGTAAGAAATACTACCTATTACATTCTCCCCTAAGTTTGAATTTTTGAAACATTTTTGCAGATCTACGCCGATCATGACTCCCAGAACCCGAAACCACCCCCAGTTCAAAACTTTATTTATATACATAATATATGCCACTTTTTTATGGACACGATAACTGCAATAATTCTGCACAAATCTCTTCCAAACTGATACATAAAATCAAGGGGCATAAAATCTCGGTCAAGTTCGTTAATGGGCAAAATCGAACCAAGGGGGGGGGGGGGGATTGGGGCGCTTTTTGTGAAAACAGTAAAAACCCATAACTTCTTAATTATGATACGTATCGAATCCGTTTAAAGTTATTATTACTTCTAGGAAAAGGGCCGAAATTTTATGTATGACAGATTCTTGATATCATTAAAAATGGCCCCATGGGGGGGGGGGGAAGGTGGGGGTTTTAGAAGAAAAAATATCATAATTTCGTCAATTCACAAGATATCAAATTCGCTTGAATTTATTATAAATCCTCTTAATATTATCTAAAACTTTTATATTGGCAAGTTTTTTATAGGACCAACCCTTATAGCAATAAAAAGAAAAAAAAAATCTGCCTGCTCTACCTGAAAACAAGTTAGGTTTCGAAGTGGGCGGTTCCAACTACCGCATCATGGCAAAAAGGTCATTTCTTCCGCAATTCCCAACAAACAGGCGCCCCACGGTCTGCGCCTTCGAAATCTACATGTGCCTGTAGGCCAAGCCGTCAGGGTTTTTTTTTTTTTTTTTTTTTTGATTTTTTGGTAAAAAGAGCAGACAACGCCATCTCGGAGGCCCCGATCAGATGAGGACTATCTTAAAGGTAGAAAAAAAATCGAATATTTTGTTTTTTTATCACCAGAACCAAGGTGGTATATTTAAATGTTCATGTCTACTTATTCTTTACATGTATCCCATATTGAAATTACTTTTTCCTGTACAACATGTATCCGCTAGCAGAGTTAAAAAATAAGCTTTGAAATGAATTTCTATTATTAACACTACACAATGCATCGTGTAGCCAATTGGCAACACTTTTGAATGTTTTACTATTGACTCAATTTAACCCTTTATCTACTGACGGTACTTTTAAGTACCATCAGAGAAAACTTTGTATAAAATTTCTTTAATCTGTCTAATAATGATAATAAGGTTTTGTTTTTATACAAAATACTTTTCTGGATCACATTTAGAAAGCATAGCAAAACAGTGAAAGCTAAATATTTTATAAAGTGATATTTTTCTCAACCTTTTACATAAGTGTAGATCTTCTCTTTTTAAAAATTGTTATATGAAAATTTTGCAACTATAAAAACCTTTCTATCTAATGATAGGATCACAATACGTTTATTTACATTGTTCCGATAAAGAATTGTGATATTTCCTTAACAGCATTTTCTGTTAATTAATCTAATTATTCTTATAAATATTTCACAAAAAGAGCTATTACTACTGCATTATTAAATCAGTTTTAATGAAAAACCTTATCTAAATTTCATATTATTATAATAATATAAATTGTCTAATATAACTACCTTCAGACATCAAGGAAGGTAATTATTGAGATTGAACAATTTGTTGATTCGCATAATTCGGTAAATAAAGGGTTAAAGTTCCCCAAAGTCAACGAAAGGTGTTCAAGTATAATTTTAATACGCTTTATTGAAATCGTTTACACAATGGCCAGTAATATGGCAGCATAAACCCTGCATTTTGCTTCAATTTGGAAAATTGAGAAAACGCTACAAGACATAACGCGGCAAGACATATTTCTAACACTTGAATAAAGATTTAAAATTTATATCAGACTTCCACAAAAATTTTACTAGGTAAAATATAGCATTTAACTTAGGTATAGTATTAATATAGTATTTAATTATAGTATTTAAACTGATCCCTTTCACAGTCTATAGCCATGTGGCACAGTTTAAAATTCTCTAAAAAAAAATTCATAATTTGTGTTAAGAATTTTTTTAATAAATTTACCTGTGTTATGGGACCAACTCATTTGTCGTAAACACTTTTTTTTTTCAGAAAACTAAAAATTCATGCATTCTACGGTTAAATTCAGAAAAAGAAAACCCCATCTCATATTAAACTTTGAGCTATTTAGAAGTAACCTTGGTAATGTTTTTCTTAAAATATTCTGCAACGAATATTTCATATCTTTTTGTATTTTTATTAGCAAAATATTCATCTTAGAAAAGATTTATATCCAATATAAAACAGGTAGTATATAATTTGCTTATTGTTATTCAAATTAAATTGACTTGAATAGCATGTTTTTTTCCTTAATGTCAAAGAGTTTTCAAGCAGAGTTGAAAAAAAAAAAAAAAACAGGTTCGTTATACTTCTATTAATCATACTTACTTACTAATGCATTATAAGTAAATTCCTACCCTCTATGGTTATGCTGGAATGTAATTATTCTTATAACCTTGAGGTGTCTTTTCCTAGTATAAAATTCTGTATTAGTAGACTATCGATGTTTTATATCACACTGCCTACGTCAGGGTCAATTTTCAATTGTTTTCCTCTTAAGCAAAAATAAGAAATTTATAAAATGTTAACTTTTAATCAAAACTTTTTTGTAACAATATTTTTTTGCTAAGTGAGTTATTAATTTAATAATTCAAAAAGGCATCGCAACCCATGAATATTTAATTGAAATCTGATTCATAGTTCATTATACATGTTTGCGGGTTTTTTAGCTATGTTTGAAATATATCACTAAGATACTGATTTAAAAAGACATACGTGAGTTGAATGAAAATTATTATTTGGCAAAATATTAATTAATGTAATATAAAATTTTTGTTTTATAAATAAAATATTATTTTACCTAGTATTTAGAAAACATTCTGGAGAAATTGTAGTTTACATGCAATGCAAATACCGGGTTATCCAAAAGTGACAAAAGAAACAATAATTCAAAAAGTATAGGTGGTAAATGTGCAGAACGACATGGGATTTTTTTAAATAACAAACATTTTATAGCCAAAATAATTACATTTGCCACCAACAAGTAGCATTTCTGTTGTGTTAACAATTTATGTAATCACAGTTATATATATATATATATATATATATATATATATATATATATATATATATATATACACATATATATACTATATATATTTACCGCTAACCAGGCCTCTACCTGCCCGGCATGAGTGCCTAGCTTGACGAGTTAGTACCTGGGAGCGAGGCGGAAATCGCCTGATCACAGCATGGCTGTGATCCACCTGACTATAGCTTTGTTGGCATCGCTGCAGTGCTTGCTCTCTAGTGGTTTGCTACAATTCTCTTTGCTTGTCGGTTCAAGGTTTCTATTTAACTTTGTTGAATTAGCAGATTTAAAAAAAAAAAAAATTAAGGAAGTGAAAGTAATTGGTCTCGTAATTTAGAACCTTGGTCAGGTGACGAGGCCTTCACCTGACTAGGCACCCCCAGAGGTATAATTCACAGGGAACTTAGCTTCCCGACCATTACAGTGCTAACTATAGGTGACAAATGCAGGTATTGTGGCACTCATGGATTTTGCTATCAAATAAGGCATTCTGCCTTCGCAATCGCCGGTCTCCATGACTCAACGTTTGTGACTCGTACGACTGTAATTTTAGGAATTTTACTATCGGACTAATTGTACGGCATTCTTAAAAGCAGTGGCGCGACGAAAAGGTGGGGGAAGGGGTTAAAACCCTTTCCAGAACTAAAAAATTGCAGTTATTGCCGCAATTGGTTTATCAAATAAGCCGCTTTTATGAATCAATCAGTATAAGTATTTTTTCCTTAGTCTGAATCCATCGCTTTATTGAATCAAATTATATTATTCTACAAACGTAATTCATTAAAACAGCGGTTAACTACCAAAAAATGGAGGAAACGCATAATAGATACCTGTTAAAACTGGTTATTTTAACCCTTTCCAGCACAGACAAATTCTGTTCGTAAAATGTAAAATTACTGACTGACACCGGAATTTACAAACGACTTTTTTAGAAAATAAGAACTCCTTATTTTAAGCTTTCATTGTAGAAGCAAAATTTTATTAAAATATTCTTGGTGCCGAATGCAAGTTTGGAATTAAAATTAGGTGTGCCCGGAGTGAGACCAGTGTGCCGGAAAGGGTTAACTAATTTTTTTCTTTACTTATTTTTCCGAGATGAAACTAAATCATCGAATTCCGCGAGGAAAAAACTCTGAAAAAACTCATGATAAATTTTGGACGTACAGAAATGTAATTTGAATTGTTTTACTTGTTAAAGCAGAGGGAAAGTTGCTCTAAATACAGAAAACCCTTTAAAAACGGAACCAGTCTATAAGGGAATCCTGTTTTAAACCAAAATACTTTGTGGTCCCGACGAAAGGAAAACATATAATTATACGCGCTAAGACAGACATTCTTTTTCCCGATCAATATCAATTCCGTTTTCACAGGCTTAAATAAATTGTGAACTGGCATTGTAGTTATGTCTGGGACAAGTCTTTTCATATATATACCGCTGACCAGGCCCCTACCTGCCGAGCATGAGTACCTAGCTTGAAAATTTAATACTTGGCCGCGGGGCGATATTAGCCCGATCACCGCATGGCTGGTGATCCACCTGACAAGAGCCTTGTCGGCATCGCTTACAGTGCTCTTTAGTAGCTTGCTACAGTTTTCTTTGTTTGCCTGTTTATTTTCTCCATTTAGCTTTGTTGAATAGGCAGATTAAAAAAAAATAATAATTAAAGAAGAGAAAAGGGGGGTGGAGGACTCACTCTTGCACAACATTCGCACAACCGCCTGCATAAGCCCGTACCACGGCTAGATTTCAGAAAAACCGCGCTCGTTCTCGCACTGACAATCTTGAGGGAAAACGCTGGTCTCTTGACGTTTTAGTTTTGACATTTAGTTTTGTCTTTGTTAACACTTTCACGAATAGTTGTCTCTGTTATGGGAGTTAGTCATTTGGGGGTGTACATATATAAAGTTATAAACTTTTTAGTAATTTTTGGATCCCCTCCCCGCCTTACGATATCTTATGTTATCATTTCTCGAACCCCCCCCCCCCCCCTCTTCCCTTAATGATATCGTTATCAATCTCTAAAAATTCTTTTTATTTTTACATGTGTTTTATTTTTATACGTTTGCAGTGATATACAGATATGGTTATACATGTATTGTTCGCATAGTTTACTGATTCAAATGAAGATAAGAAGTCAATAAAATATCACTATTATACATGAAATTACTTTACATCAAATAATACCTAAAAAAGATAGTTGTTATTTAAAAAAGTATTTAATAATAGCTTATTGTTACATAATGCATTCAACAGTAATATTGTCTTCTAACACTTGTCCCCTGCACGGGTTGGGTTGGGTTGATTATTGACGGCCAATTATCTACACTAGGAATATAGGCCCGGGGGGAGTGCCCTTCGTGGGGGTCTTTCTAAGGGAACCTAACCCGTATTTACGCATGGATAAATCCACGGCTCGAAGAAAACCACGAAAACTCCGAACGATTAGGCCGACGGGCGCGATTGGGATCGAACCCAGCACCTCCCGTCTACCAGCTTCGAGAGCACAACCTCTCAGCCACTGGTGTCCCCTGCACGGAGACAGTGGATACTTCTTATCAACAAAACAGGTGGACAACATTGTTTAGCTTTTCTTTACTCGCAAACACAATAAGTAATCATTAAAAATATACTGATTTCTCCAACACCAGATTATATGCGCATATGGGCAGAATAGGTTTGCAGAACTTTGGGGTATTCCATATTTTAGAATGAAATGATTTTATAATTATTTATACTAGTTTTAATAATAACTTTGTATTTTTATAAAAATAGATAACAGACTAAAAAAAAAAAAAAAAAAAAAAAAAAAAAAAGATTATTTTAATGTGAAGTTAAAAAAAAAAAAAAAAAAAAAAAAAAAAAATTTGGATTAGAAATGATAACGATATCAAAAGACAACTCCCTACCCCTCTCCCACCCTTCCTCTAGAGATATCTTACGATATCAAATGCCAGACCCCCCCCCCCCCCCCCCCGAAAGTGATATATATGCACAGCCCTTTTCATTAGACTCGGGCCGGCGGGGTCTTGGCTTGCTTTTTCTTCTATAGATTTGGCTCGGGACTGGTGCTTACTTTTTTCTGCAGTATCGGATTGGTCCGATCTCATTCTTTTCAGGCCTGGGTCGTGTCTAAGAAAAGAAAATTTCCGCGATCTTGTGGCAGTTTTTTTGTAAAAATAATGGTGATAAAAATTTGCTTAAAAAATCTGTAGAAATTTAATTTGGTTTAATAGATATCTTTCGTGATCAGGTCTGCTATCGTCCCGGCCGGTAACTGGACCTCTGATCCTGACGGTTCCGCGAAGTAGCGGCGGTCCTTTTTTTCATAGAGCTTTAAAATTATCATTTTCTTTAGCCAACTTTTTCTTTTATTCCAAACTTACATTATTTTTTCAATACGTGTTCATGTAAATCCATTGTCTCTAAATAATCATTAATATTGTTATTCCGTATTCCATAGATTGCGGACATATAATCTGCTGTACCTTAAAATGTTTGCATACACATGTATGCAACATTTTGTTAAAAGTACTTTAATTATAGGTTTATATTGGTTAAGAAATATCGGCATGTATTGCATAAATTGGGTCGGACTGTACCCATAAGTTAGGAAAGAATAAACAGCACGAGCCAGAACCGGGTCCAATATTTAGCTTTTGGAAAGGGCCAAGAGCAAGGATCCGGGTTAAACTTTTAGGTTTTATAATGGACTGGGCCGAGTCGGACCCGGCATTGGAAATTTCGATCCGTGCAGACCTCTTACTCTTCCAACCAGAAACATTTAATGCTTATTTTGAATTTAAAAAAAAAAGCCCAACGTACTCAAAAAATTAACAGTACACTGCAAAAAATAATTGTTGATTTTACAGTATAAAACTGGCACCCCAGCTGCCAGTATTATACCGTAAAATTAACAGTATTAAACAGTAAAATAAGCAGTAATACGCTGCCGCGCAAGCAGTAATACGCTACCTCGCATGCGCGGTAGCGTATTACTGCTTGCGCGGCAGCGTATTACTGCTTATTTTACTGTTTAATACTGTTAATTTTACGGTATAATACTGGCAGCTGGGGGCCAGTTTTATACTGTAAAATCAACAATTATTTTTTGCAGTGTACCACACAAAAATGGCATTGTGCAGTCATAAAATGGCACAGTGTGTGCCATTAAATGTGCAGTCATATAATCACAAATATTTTATTTTACTTTTTCTAAGGGAATAAAATATTTGTGATATACAGACTGTTAAAGGAAAAAAAAAAAAAAAAAAAAAAAAAAAAAAAACAGAATAAACTGTGAGAGATGATAGAGCAAACTACAACAAACAATTTTTGTCTAGGAAACCAGGATATCAATCAATTTACTCAAACGAAAATATGCGGTTAAACTACAAGCCGAGCTCTGATATTTATGCAAGCATTTAACAGTAATAAAGATATTTTAACGACATTTTACTTACCTTGCTCACGATATCATGAACAAGTGGGTAAGTGTGATCGAAGATTGCTCAAAGGGTTTCGTTTAATATTCCTTTCAAAACACTTTATCCTTTCTTTAATAAATCCAAATAAATTTCATTTAGCAAAAAAAGTCATGTTTTTGATAAAGTAAAAATTTACCGGTCTATTTTTTTCTTTTTTTCGAATACCTAACCAACCGATAGCGGGCGAAGCCCGCTATTATATTCTGTCATAATAATATCTGTCATGCGGACTAAATGCGATATTTTAAAAAATAATTTCAAAATTAAACATGTTGTACACCTTCAAAATGTTAAAATATGCGAATATTTCCATAGTCGGATTTTCATCATGATTCAATATGTTTCTCACACTCATATATTTACTATTCTCTATTACTCATATTGATACTCGCTTTGTATTATTCTCAAACATTTGAAAAATTCGTTAAACTTACAATATGGTGCCAGGTTTTCTTTTTAATTCTCTAATGACGTGATATTAATCTGCTTTGTATACATACACATACTCATACTCCTTGGGTTATTGAGTTTCCGTTTTATTACCACTATGATGTCAATCATTTTTATTTCATATTAATATTTTTTTCTATTGGTGAAACTTTTTATTTAATTTTCATTTTTCACGTGGAAATCGTTCAATAGAAAATTAATTATTGTAGAAAGAATTTCATTGTGGATTTTCAATTTTTGGCAACTGCTTTAACGAAAAATGTTTAAATTTAATAGGAAAAGGCTGTTAGAATTTTGGTTTTTTATCTCTATTTATTAAAATAATACGATTTTTTCAAATTTTAATATTTTGAGCTTCATAGCTGGTATTTAGCTAGATATACGCAAAGTTTCAGCTCTGTAAGTTACATAGTTTCCGAGAATGGCTCTGTGACGGACAGACAACGGAGCGGGCGTAATAGGGTTTCGTGAGATGAACGAAACCCTAAAAATGCTGGAAATGCAGAGTAATTCGATCAGTGACATTGTATGGCGCCCAGTTTAGCGCTGTTTGGACGCGGATAATAATAAACTTCAACCACTTTTTATGATATCTTTACATTTGACATAAAGTCTATTGAACATTTTGTTGAAAAGCTTCATTATTATTAAATTTATGAACAACAATTCGTGTTCGGCTTGGAGTGAAGCACCCCATATTGTTGATTGAACAAATGCTTTGCAAGCTTTGTTTTCTTCCAAAATTTATTTTCTGATGCTCTTCCACTCCTTAAAGTTTGTCTCGTCTTTGTTGAAACAATTTGTATAAATGTAACATCAGTTTTGTGTTATTTCATTGGTACATTTTACGTTTTGCAACTCTAAGACAGTAAATATTATTTAAATAAATCATGTCTAACATATATATGTATGTGTATGAATTTAATAACTGGAAAAAAGTTGTATTATGATTTAATTTATTGAAAAGGCTGATTCGAATAACCAATGCTTCTAATAAGCTGCGGCTACTGGAGTAGCTATAACTCAAACCCACCCTCTAGAGTCGAATTCTGGTTGCACCAGTGTTAAAAGTTAAAACATTATTTAAAAAAAAATAATAGTAGAAATTACATTATTTCGCCTTTTCAAACCTTTCTGGATTACCTTAAGCTATTTCATTATTATTATCTGATGGATGTTTGCTAGATTATCTTTTGGCTCCATACGTACCCTACAGATGGCAGCACCATAATAATTCTTTGTCCCTCTAAAATTTTTTGGCTAGAGTTAGTTCTCGAACTAACGCTCTCTTTCGCTCCTCCCATGTTGGAGCAGCGTGAGCGCTGATTGAAACTTTCCAACCAATAATCACACTTCCTTTTGAGTTCGCATTCGTTTTGTAGGCATGTAGAAAAAACAAGAACGTAATTCATTCTATTGAGAACGGCTCGAAATCATTCCCAAGCCAAAATTCTCTTCCTCTCTTCTGATTTTCATGAATTTTAAAACAGCTAAAGGTAAATAGCAGCGTTGTATTTTAGAAAGGATATCAAATATATTACAATGTTTATTTGTGTTTCAGACATTATAAGACATTTTTTTCATATGTTCTTTTAATAGATACTTTTTTAAAGTTATGAAATTCTAATTGCAATTATACACTTACCATGTCATTTGAAAGCATTTGTAATTTTATAGGTTTAATATTTTCCAATAATTTTATCATTTTGTAAATTGCCGGTTTTAAATAATATGCTACTGATTTAAGATTTATTTAAAGGCTATTTTAAAGGATACTGATTAAATAATTCTATGAAATCATTCATTATTTTAGTTATGATAAACACGTATTTTAGCTGAACGCTCCAAGTATTTTCCTAATCAAAAGTTTAGAATAAGAACAAGATCGGTTTTCTACGGATATAAAGTTTGATTCGTTTAGCAGTCACCTTCGTCATAATTTAATTGATCTTTTTTTTTAATCTTGCAATTTAGGGGAAGTGGTTGTACCTTGGGTCAGCATATTATTCTCTTTTTTAATAACAGGTGGCAGACCAAAAATACATCCTATTTCTTCATTTTAACTCTAAATGGCACTGTAGGTTTGTTTTATTCTCATAGCTTATGTAGATGCTGAGTAGAGAGACAACAAAGGATTTTACCACCCAAAAGTAAATTTTTATGTGTTCATGCTTTTTGTTATAGTGAAAAGGGTTTTTACAATATAGCTAAAAAGAAATAGTAGGCAAGTAGTACATTTTTTGTTCTTTATTTATCAAACATCTATGTTTTTAAAAGTTAATTTTTAAAAACAGTTATTCTTTGTTTAAGCTTTCAATACTTGATGTTGTACCTTGGGTCACTAAATTGTGTTGTACCTTGGGTCATTCAAATGAACAAATTTTAAAATACAAAAAAATATTCAACAGTTAATACTCTTTAGAAAATTATAATATATTTACTACTTACTATTTTTAAGTCATTGTTATCATATGTACAGGTGTGCACAAGAGTAACGGGGATTGGGTTGTGGGTCCTATACTTCCTCTGTTGAATTTTTTAAAATCAAAACTAAGCATTTTTGCACTTAAAAATATATTATATTAATCTGAACTATAAACTTATCCTCTCTCCATAGATATTTTCTGTGTAGGCTTATCACTTATCAAATATATGTGTAGGCTACCAGACCACTGTTACCATATATTTTATAATAGGTCTATTGTCTATTTTAATAACCTTAAGAATGTATTTTTATTTTGTCTTTAGAACAGTTTTTGAAAAAATTCCTATAGCCCCAAAGCTTTCACGAGATGAAATTATGTTACTTTAAGATAGTAATAGCTTATAATAGGTAGCCTACCTATCATTGCACAAAAACATGTCATTTTTATTTCCTTTATCCAGTAGCAGCAGAAGGTATTTTTCTAAGGGAAAGGGGGAGGCAAGCCCTTATTATCACATGGGCAATTTGGGACTTTGCCCAGGGGCACAACATAGAAAAAAAGGCTTCACGTAGAAGGAAACATGGTAAAATTAGAATATTAACAGACACACCAGAGAAGAGAGAAACAGAACAGAGCAAAAAGAAGTATCAACCAGTCATAAAAAAAAAAAAAAAAAGTTTCAAGAAAAAAAATTATTGCATCGAGTTCTGATGAAGACGATTTTGATATAGCTTTTGCAGATTCCAGTAATAATAATGAAACCTTGGATAAAATTACTGAATATAGAAAAGGAGATGAAGACATGGAAGATATATCAGCAGGAAGTTTTGTTTTAACTAAATTAGCAGAGAAGAAGAGTGTTTCATATTTTGTGGCACAAGTCATAAAGGATTTGGGAGAAGGTGAATTGGAAGTAAAATATTACAAACATTATGGTGATACAAATTTATTCTAGAAAAAGATGATGTTTATATCACTGATATTGATAACAGAGAGAAAACTGCCTGCACCAATTACTACCGGACAATCTGAACGACAAGCTTATCAAATTTCTTTTCAAGTGGATTTCAGTGTATATAACGTTTGTTAAATGAAATATGCTTAACATTTATGACTCAAAACACTTATTTCAGAACCCTTTAATGATCATCTTTATTAGTAGTATATTTCTTTGTATCCTATATTGTGTGAAATACAGTTGTTTTTACATTTCATCGATTTTTTTACTTTGACCCTAGGTACAACACTATGTTGTACCTAGGGTCACTTTCCAATCCTGTGTTTTATTATTTTTTACACGGTTATTTTTGGAATTATCTTTAAATGAAACATAGTGTTAAATACACAGATGTATAGGTAATAATTTAAAAAAACAAAAACAAAATCGGAGTTAAATTGAATTTTTAAAAAATTTACAAAAAAAAATTCCAAACTCTATGCATTTTTTCTTTCTTGTTATTATCTTTTTTAAACTGTCTTCAATTGTTCTGCAGTAGTGTCATTTGTTCTGTGATGTAGGGGAAACTGGGGTACAATGGAGCACTTTTGTAAATTTTGACTGTTTACTCTCAAAGTACTGGTTTATGGTGTTTGAAAAAATGTGTGTATATTATGTATATATTAGGGTTTAAGTTGCACTCACTTAAAACCAATAATTATGCTTACTTTTTTTAATATATTTTCTTAAATAACAAGTGACAAAGTGGACCATTGTACACCCCAAGACCGGGGTACAATGGTCCACAGCATGGGGCTCTATGGACCACAAGTATATTAAGAAAAACTAAACATTTATATAGTACATTCTTTAATGACACAAAACATAGAATGTATTATATTTGCTTATTCGTCGCTTCAGTTAATACATATAAGATTAACGAATATTAAAGTTAGCAAATACTAAAAGATTTTTGTGTTGCTGAAGGTATGCCGTTTTCTTATAAATCTGTAGAGTTCGGGAAACTTATTGTCCCTGTGGCAGAATGTACGCGACAGTGCGATGGGTGTCACAGACTTTTTAGGGCACCTGCAGACTAAAAACATACAGCGATGCCGCAAATGCGCTATAGCGCATAAATTACGCGAAAAACCGGCAAACTTCATCGAAGGATGACGAAAAAACGGCGAATTTCGTCGAAGAATCGCAGAAAAAATGCAAAATTCATTTAAAGAGTGACAAATGGCTAATTTTATTGACAGATCGCGAAAAAAAAACACAAATTTAGTCAAAAGGCTGTAAAAAACGTGAATTTCATCAAAAGGCCGTCAAAATAACATGAGTTTCGTTGAAGGATCGCGGAAAAATGCGAATTTTGCCGAAGGGCTACGGAGAAAACACCAACTTCGTCAAAAGATCGTGGAAAAAACTTAATTTCGTCAAAGGATCATGAAAAAACGGTCAATTTCGTCGAAGAAACGGCAAATTTCGTCGTCGGATCGCAAAAAAACACGAATTTTGTTCAAAGGCCAAAGAAAAAATGTGAAATTCATCAAAGGATCTGGGAAAATGGCTAATTTCGTTGACAGATTGCGATAAAAACACAAATTTCGTCAAAGGGCTGCAGAAAAACTTGATTTTCGTCAAAAGACTGTAAAAAAAAAAAACATGAGTTTCATTCAAGGATCGTGGAAAAAATGAAAATTTCATCAAAGGGCCACAGAGAAAGCGCAAATTTTGTCAAATGAAAGCAGAAAAAAATGCCAATTCGTTAAATAATCGTGGAAAAAACTGCTAATTTCGTCAAAGAATCACGGAAAAAGTGAGAATTTTATCGACGAGCCACGAAAAAAAACTTGCATTTCATCAAAGGATCGCGGGGGGAAAAAGAAACGCTAATTTCGTCAAAGGTTCACAAAAAAACGTGAATTTTTTTGAAATAGTCCCGGAAAAGATGCAGCATTCCTTTAGAAAACAGCAGACACACAAAGTTCTATGCTTATTAATATAGGCATAGTTTTTATTCTGAAACAATATACTGAACTAACTTTTGAAAAATCGGGTTAACCCGAACCCAATTTGCAAGAATCTACACTCAGCCTGAAATCGACTCCAATCAAAAGCAGAGTTAATCCGACCTGCAACAAGGAAAATTATTGCCGAGGGGATTTTCTCCCATTCCCCTCCTCTGCTGTAACCTTTCAGAATATTTGCTGTGAATTTCAGAATTTTTTTTTACTCAGAAAGGCTGATAAATGTTGATGCCTTAATTAATTAGCACTACACCTACAACAGCAGCAAGAATAGATTTATATGATATATTGTGTATTGCAGACTATTTTTGAAAACATTATTAGCGTTGCAGACATTTGAAGTTAGTTCTGCCACTGGGCTTATTGCAATACTTTGAACATTCACAAGAGATTCATCAACAATATCAGAAAAAATTAACATATTTGGATTAGGTTTTCACCGCAGGAATCTCAAAAAACATAATCATAATCCTGTTACCAAAACATCAACAACAAAAAAAAAGAGCACTGTCTTTTTTGTCATAAATTTGACAAAAATATAACTGCCAACTTTTATTTTGTTACAAATATTAGCATTACGCTGTGAAATAATTTACTCATCTTTTTATTCTGCATTACTATAAATGGACAGTCATTCAAACTTTTCTGATACATAATTTTGCTTTTTTTTTTTTTTTTTTTTTTTTGCCTTGAAACATGTGATAGACCTTAAATTTTATCATCCTCCTCTGTAACAGAAACCAACATTGTTTCTCAATTCTTTTTAGCTCTAACTAAAGCGGCTTTTTTTTTTTTTTTTTTTTCTTCCTTTTTTTTTTGCTTTTTTAATAATCTTTTTCATTGCTGTATCAGTCAGAATTATTAATGTACTTTTTGTTTAATTGTAGTCATGCGCAAACAAACTTTTGGTATGGGATGCAATTCTAAAGATATGATGTTTAGCGGATGATTTTTCAACTAGTGATAATTGATAAGCCACATATGTGTGCTGATTGAAATTTGGCATTGTCAAAGACATTTTCATTGTATGGCCCATATCTCTGTTACTCTAGAGACTTTCCTTGGTGTAGCTAAAATAAATATGAAAAAAGTTAAATATATCCTTTTTATGTATTAATGACAAATAAAGTTAAATGTATACTTATAATAACAGAATTATGCTGTTATTAACAATTTTTAATCCAAATAAAAATTATAAGTTTATAAACTCTTAAATTATGATTTCCTGTATTATAAGTTCAAATTACTATTCGTAATAATTTGTACAATTATATTTTAAATAGTTCATACAGGGCTTGAATTTGAGGGCGGGATTCGCGCTGAAAATTTTGAAATCCGCCCAAAAAAATATCGTCGGTGGGAGCTTCCTGCCCAAAAAATGTCACCTTTTTCCAGAGAAATTTGCGTTATTTAATTTACCTGCAACCTAACGATAAATTTCGTGATTTTGTTCCCGCAACTGATCGACCTTTGTGTTTTTTTTTCCGCGACTAATCAATGAACTTTGCGTTTTTTCCGCGACTGATCGAAGAACTTTACGTTTTTTCCGTGACTGATCGACGAACTTTGCATTTTTTAAGCGACAGCTCAACCAACTTTGCCTTTATTAAGTGACAGATTGACGAACTTTGCATTTTTCCCGAGACTGATCGACAAACTTTGCATTTTTTCCGAGACTGGTCGACGAACTTTGCATTTTTTTCCGAGACTGATCGACGAACTTTGCGTTTTTTCCGAGACTGATCAACGAACTTTGATTTTTTTCTGCGACTAATCGATGAACTTTGCGCTTTTTCCACGACTGATCGCCGAACTTTGTGCTTTTTCGCGACATATCGACAAACTTTGCGTTTTTTAAGCGACAGATCGACGAACTTTGTGTTTTTTAAGCGACAGATCAACGAACTTTGCATTTTTTCTACGACTGATCGACAAACTTTGCGTTTTTTTCCCGAGTGATCAACGGACATTGTTTTTTTTCCGTGACTGATCGAAGAACTTTGCTTTTTTTCCACGATGGATCGAAAAACTTTGCATTTTTTCCGCGACTTATTGATCAAATTCGCGTTTTTTCCGCGATCGATAGACAAAATTCGCGTAATTTCTCGTTTTTTTTCTTTGGAATGATTGACGAAGTTCATGATTTTTTTTCCAGTGTCCGACTGACAAATTGAGATTTTTTTTTCTGCATTCAACTGATGAATTTCATGATTTTTCCCTGCGACCGACTGATGAATTTCACAATATTTTTCCTTGGCTGATTGACAAATATCGATATATTTTCTGGCAACCAATCGACGAATTTCGCGATATTTTCTGGGGAGCAATCGCCAATTTCTTTTCCTTGACCGACTGACGAACTTCGCGAATTTTTCCATAACCGATTGGCGAATTATTCGGTTTCTTCTGGCAACAGATTGATGAAATTCACTATTTTTCTTCTCGCGCCTCACGGAAAATTTTCACGATTTTTTCCATAACTGACTGACGAATTTCGCATTGTTTTCTTGTGACCGATTGGCAAACTTCGCCATTTTTTCCCGAAACTGATCGATGAATTTAACGATTTTTTTCTATGAATATAGACATAGATAAGGACTTCTAATAAAATAGCCTTTCGAAGAAGAAAATCATTTCTCGAAAAATGTTTCAAATACAATGTCTGTGTAGCACAGTTGTATTAGTTCGTCTACTTTTTCAAATCGTCTGCTTGACAGCCATCGTCTGGTAGGTATAATATATTTATTCTATGGTATGTATCTATATTGTTGTTTGTAGGTGGCGTTACCTTAGCACAGCTGTACACTGGCCGCCATGTAGTTCCAAAGTCACAAATCGATATTAACACTATTTCGTTAAAAGATCTTTTCTATTTCTATGTTCAAATATAAGACGAATTTCATTATTTTATTCCAATTGACTAAATTCCAAATGACTCAACTAACTGACTAAATTCACAATTTTTTCCTACGACCATTAGACGTATTTAAAGATTTTTTTTTTTTCCTGCAACCAAAAAGAGGGAAAAGAACAAAAAAGGGCAGTGAGAGGACCAGTCGCTGCACCCTGTCAAATTGGCCTAGAATCAGCACTAACAAAAATGAGATTAGAACTGCAAAATCTTATTACTTTTACTCCTTGAGGTAAAGGAGTAAACCTTTTTAATCCTTGTAGAGGAGTAAAGGTGTACCTTCTTGTGAAAGAGGCTTCAGCACCCTAAATCAAATAAAATCTAAATTCAGAAATTCATTTAACAACCTAATTGTTAAGGGCCCCTACTATTTGGTGAAAGTCAGTGACGGATCTAAGGGGGGGGGGTTAGCCAGGGCAGCTGCCCCGGGTGCAAGACTTGGAAGGGCGCAAAAATGAGGAATCGTAAAAGATTAAGAATAAAGGAAAATTAAAAATTCACATGAAAATATATTCAATTTTATTTTGTTCAGCGGCGGTTTACTTTCGTTGCATAAAGATCAGAAATAAAAAATAAATTAATTTATATTACATTATACAAAATATCACATTGCCACCATTATTTTTAAGAAATTTTTATTTATTTAAAATTCAAAGATTTTGCGTTATCTTTTTTCTGACACTGTTCTATGTTTTTTTACAGCGTATACAGTATTTTATTTCGGTTATGTCTAAAAGACATTCGGGTGATTATTACAAAAAGAAGTCTAAAAAAAGAGAAGAGTAGGATTCACAGCTTGCTGTTATCTTGGCTGTTATACAGCACCAGTAAAAGATTCATTATATTGTATTCCATGTAAATTATTTCCAAGCATGTTTCCTGAGCATAAATTGTCATTTTTAGCAAAAGAAGAAGGGTTTACTAAGTGGAAAAAACTTAGTGCGAGAATTCCCGAGCACGAAAATTCTTTGTTTCACAAAAGAAACTTTTGTTCGTGGAAAACGCTCGAAAATTCACTTTCTAAAGTTGGTGGTATTGATAAAGATTTTCAAAATAAAATTTTGGAAGAGGAGAATCATTGGAAATCCGTTCTGTATGTAATAGTCGATGTAATAAAGTATTTGGCAAAGATAGGTTGCTCTCTAAGAGGATCACATGAAAATCTTGATTTCTCTAATCCTAAATGCGGGAATTTCTTAAATATAACTGAGCTAGTATCCCATTATCATGCAGATCTTCGCGATCATATTAACCGTCATAAGAGAGGTCAAGTTAGTTACTTTTCACATGGCATTCAAAATGAATTTCTAAAGATTATTGTTGCGAAAATGAGACAACATATTTTTAGTGATATCAAAGAAGCAAAATACTTCACCATCATGTTCTATTCTACTCCTGATGTACGCCATTTATATGAAATGACACAGGTTATTAAATATGTAAAGATGAGTGAAAATGGTCCTGAAATAATCGAAAGTTTTATTGACTTCTTCAATTTCAGCCAGAAAACAGAAGAAGCCCTTACTGAACTCATTTTACAGAAATTAGAAAATGATGGTCTAGCTATAAATAACTGTAGAGGCGAATCCTACGACAATGGCTCCAATATGTCCGGAAAATATAAAGGAGTCCAAACCCGAATATTGCAAGCAAACGATTTAGCATTTTTTGTTCCTTGTGCTACTCATACTCTCAATCTTGGTGTAAATGCTGCCAAAATTGTATCAGAAGCTGAGACTTTTTTTGATATCTTAAATTGCCTTTACAATTTTTTTAGTGTCTCAACAAGTAGATGGGACATTCTAAGAAAACATGTTCCTCTTTCACTAAAATTACAAAGTACTACTCGGTGGCCATCAAAACGTGAAGCTGTAAAAGTAATTTATAAACATATTGGAAAGATCATAAATGTTCTAAAGGAATTACAAACTGACCCATTAGCAACTCCTGAAACAAAAACAGAAACTTCTTCACTACTCTTTAATATTACCAAATTTGAATTCATAGTGATGACATGCTTCTGGCGTAAAGTGCTGACTCAACTCGATATAGTGAACAAACTTTTTCAAAGGGAAGACATGACGATTGACAGGTCTGTAAAGTAAAACACGTAAATGGTCTCATTAAAATGTTAGATTCAGAAAAGGAAAGTATTGCAACTAATGCAATACAGGATGCAAATGGCATTGCTACTGATATTGGTATTGAGGCAAAATTTAGGAAAACGAGGAAGACAAAAAAGTATAGGTTTTTTGTTGAGTTTTGTGAAGATGAAAGTAGTGCTATTTCTGATGAGGAGAAATTCAAACTGAAGATCGTTGATGTAGTGGACAGAATCCTAACTGAATTAAGAAACACATTTGAAGCTATTCAAAATCTCAATGGCCTGTTTAGTTTTCTTCATGGAAGGCATTTCCTAAAAATGTCAAAAGAAGAATTAATAAGCGGAAACTGAGCAGTTGGCAAATATGTATAAAAATGATATAGATAAAGAGGAACTTCTTCTGGAAGTCGAAAGATTCAGAAGCACTGGAGTTAGACCAAAATATGAAATCAAGTTCGGCTATTGAATTGCTAAGAATGATAAATTTATATGGACTTCATTCAGAATGCTTATTCAAATCTAACTACTTGTCTAAAAATATTCATAAAACTACCTGTATCCATCGCTTCTTATGAAAGAAGTTTCAGTAAATTAAAATTGATTAAAAGATAGCTAAGAAATTTAACAAAAGAACAACGATTATCCAATTTACGTATAATAAATTTAGAAAATGAGATAGCTTGCAAATTACCTTATGACGACATAATAAAAACTTTTGCATCAAAGAAAGCTCGCAAAGTAAATCTTTAATAGGTATTGTAGATGGTAAAACCGGTATATTTTCTGTAACTTTCGTATTGTACAATATTGTACGTTTTATATAGAAAAAATGCATAGTAAAAATATAGATTTTGAGTATTGATATTGAGTATTAATATTACTTCCTTAAGCAATTGTTTACGAAGATTATATTTTGATATTCTTGGGTGTAGGGGGGGGGGGGGAAATCTACAATCTTGCCCTGGCTAAAATTTAGTCTAGATCCGTCTCTGGTGAAAGTTGAAAAATACACTGCATATATAAAATTTAGCTTTCTCCCTTTTTTTATAATAAAAATAAACATTTTACATAATCATTCTGAGTTGACTTAATTTTTTTCAATGGTATTTTGTAATGTCTGCACTTAAGTAATTCTTTAAATAGCACATAAAATAATAGTGAGGTTTAAAGATATTTTTTTTCTCTTTCCCAAACATTACAACTCCCCTCCATTTAAAAATGCTGGGAGGGAGACTCCCCTTCGTTGGAAAAATTGAATTTCAAGCCCTGTCATAGTTCGTAAGTATCTTTCATGTTTTCTATTTAGTCAACGGATGGCGCTATCAGCACATCAAGAAATAATCTGTGTTTTTTCAGATTTGAAGGTCTAGTTAGGGACTAGAATTGCACTGGCAAAAAAAATTGCCCTATACGCCGGGATTCCATATACATAGCACAATTTTATTTTAAAATTGTATACACCGCGGCTTATCTACAGGAAATTACGGTACATATGAAAACAGTTTAACAGACATCCATTCACTTTTATTTGCTTAATTTCTAAGAAATATATATTTGTTTTATCTATGCTTAAGTGTGACATTGTCACAGAGGATGCTGAATGAAAGTTTTTGTATAATAATAAAAGATCTAAGTAGTATGCACATAAAATATTTCTCATATTAGCTCTAAAATACCACATTCACAGTTTAGAATCAATTGTATATATGATTGATTTTTAAACTGTGAATATGAGTTAATATGAGAAATAATTTTATAATATGTATATTTTTCACATTATATTACAGTTTGTCATGTTTGAGTTTGCGAATTTTGAAATAATCAAATAACAAAATTTTTAGTGTATGTAAAGAGTGCGAGTAAATAAAGTGTAGAAGGGCAACATATGTAATGAACTTATGTGTGTATCTAAAATAGGTGTATGTTCAGTTCATGGACAAACATCATTTTTAGGGTTTCGTTCATCTCACGAAACCCTATTACTCCCGCTCTGTTGTCTGTCTGTCACAGAGTTTGAAAAAAAAAAAAGTAAAATTTATTCTATGCAACCCATTAACTTTTGTGTGCATACTATGGTATATATACTGTAGCGTTTGTTACATATTTGTATATATTTTTAAGACTGTTGTTATTTTGTTAAAATCCAGTCATTTCAATTTCATGTTTTTTGCACAGTATAAATTTAACATTTGCTAGGTTTTCCTGAAATATAACCCTAAAAATTGTTCAGGTATTATTGTATATGTTTAATCTTAGTTTATACATAATTTCTGTAACTTTTTTAGTATTCATTTTTAAACTTTATTGATTTATGGTATTTTCCTTTTTAGGTAAAATCTAAAAAGTTTTGCATAATCTGAGAATGTGTTATTTTGTTTAGGAAATTTTAAATGGGGACTTAATTTCATATTTACAGTTTACGAATTCCAAGACCTCATTTTATGCCTATTTTTAAAATTTACACCACCATTCATCCCATTTCTAACAAGGAACTTTTAAATTTGCATAATTTAAAAAAATAAGTAATGTGATCCAGTTTTTTCTGAGAATAAAAACCAGGATGCAAGATGGAAATGTTATCTCCTCCCCCCCCCCCCCCCCCCCCCCAGCTGCAGAATATAAAATCTCTTCTTGTTCCTTGTCTTCCCTCCAAAAAAATTGCAGTTGTTCTTTTTAACAATTTTTAAATACTGAAACAAATTTGTAATTTATATTATTGATTTCCAAAAACTTTTCTCAAATTTTCTGTTTATTTATTCTTAAAATAAACACTTAAAATAAAGATTCAGTTTATTTTATCTTTTCATTTCATGTATTTATTTATACTACTTTTCTGCATATATATACAGGCTCATGTTTAGTTATTTTTAAGAAAATCCTTTATGTAAAAAAAATGGTACTTCTCCATTATCCCATCGACCACTTTCCATTAAAAAAAAAAAAAAAAAAAAAAAACTTTCGCCAAACTACAACACCCAATAAACAAATGGAAGAATACTGACATTGGAAAATTGAAAATATACAAGAAATTTGGGAAAGCTTTACGCATTAATGTCAGATATCTGTATCGGTAGCTTTAAACAATAAAATATACAATATACCAGTGGAACTGTGCTAGGATTTCGCACTGCAGTCTAATAATTTTTAGCAATATCTAATGTTTTTTAGATGCAGGTTGAAACTTCCAAAGAAAAATATAAATAAGGATAAGAATAACTGCAAACGACATTAGTCCAGCCAGAATATCGTCTCATTTATTACTAACAGTAATATCTCATTAAAGATAGAAAAATGCATGCGCCAAAAAAAAAAAAAATTAACAATTGTATTTTAACTGCATTAGAGGGTGACATCATCCTCTTCAGTAAAAACATGGGACAAAGAAAAATTAATTGAAATACATTTAAATTACAATTTAATCTAATGTAACAAATCATACCTTTTATGATACACATGAAATAACCACTGCTTTGATCAATCAGTAATATATTTTTCTTCTAAATATTTCAATTTTAATTTTGTTTTTTAATCATACATATAAAATAGACCCATTGGAAAATGTCACATTTTATCTCTTTTGTACTATTTATTATTTTTTAATAATCATTGTTCAGCATGCTATAATATGGTATTTTATTTCTGTGGCAACATTGATTTGAAAAAAAAAAAACTTTCATTTCATTTATGAAAACAATGTCGATTTAATTTTTAATTAACTGCAAATTTTAATCAAAAACATGTTTTAACAAAATGTGAGTGTACTATGTAAGAAGCCAGTTAAAAAACTTTTCCAGTGATACCTCATTCATTGCTGTGCGTTTTGTAAATGCATATGATGTTAAAAAAGGGATGGTCACAACAGAAATAATATATATGGTTAATGAAGACAGAACAAAAATTCTTGGATATTTATTTATTTATGGTTAATGAAAATAGAAAAAAATTCTTGGATATTTATTTATTCACATTACTTTCTTTAATTATCCCTCTTAGTTGGTGGTAGTGACGTCAGTTAAAACTGATCTCTTCTACGTAACTATGTATCACAATATTTTTTTCAATGCTTTTTTTCTCTAACATCATGATGTCGTTGTTTCATGTCGTAATTTTTAATTTTAATTAACAAAATAACTATAAATCAGTAAAACATCATTAAAAAACAGATAAACAAATTAAAAATCATTTGATAACATAACAAACCTGTGTAACGCATCTGACATCAATTGAATGTTTTGCCACAATCATGCATTTTTGGCATTAAATTCTTGAGTTTCGCAATAGTTTTTTTAATGGAAAATGGTTGATGGGATAATGGAGAAGTACAAAAAAAAAAAACAAAAAAAAACTAGATAATAGGTTCTTTGGTGATTTCAGCTGTTTTGTGACATATCAGATCTTATTTTTAAATTTAAATTTGTGAAAGGTTCAGTTTGGAGATAGTAAAGTTTTGTGAAAGGCTTATTTTTAAGACAAAGAATTTTGTGAAGGGTTCTATTTCAGGGTGAAATATTTTGTAAAGCGTCTTTAAGGGACCAAATTGTTCATAAACAGATCCCTAAAATGATCCATTCCTGTAAAAAGAGCTTTAAAAATCTATGTATTTTTAGGAATTATGAATTACCACTGATATCACTTGTACAGAATCAATTTTAACCTGTGTGTAAATAATTTTAATCAAATGATTTTAAAAAAAAAATCAAATTTATGCATTATTTTAAACATTTTTTGTATATTTTTCTAAATTTCTACAAGAATATCTGACTGAAAGCCACGAATGTGGCAAAAGAAATGCCTTCAATGTTGGAACCCGTTTCAGTGGCATTAGATAAAATACAAAGAATAATATTGAATGTTGTCAATGTCTCACAAAATCTGAAGGAAACACTGAAAAATTATGGCAATTGCTGCAAAAAATTAGTTAATAAACGATACAAACAAGCATTAACACCAGCTCATTTTTTAGGTTACCTCTTGGATCCTAATTCTGAAGTGGAATGTTTTAATAACAAATGAAAAAAAAAAAAAATCAAGCTTTAAACTTTGTTAAAGAAAAGTATAACGATACCTCCTTATTAAACATTTTACTAAAATTCATTGTGTGCTCTCCTCTTTTTAATGGAATTCTGTTTGATAAAGAAGTTCTAGAATCCTTAAATATCTCTAAGTGGTGAAGATCAATAGCAAATAGCACTTCTAAAGAACTTTGTAGATCAGAAAGAACTTGATATAATACAGTTGTGTAAGTACTACAAAAAGAACTGCAGTGATAGTGAAGATGTTTTCCACATTTGGACTCATACAGAGTAAATTGCGAAACCAGTTAGGTGTAGAAAAAGGCAGCTAAAATAGTTTTTGTTTAAATCTTTAATTTTAAATAAAACTAATTAAATTAATGTTTAACTATTTTGAAATTGCAGATAGTTATTATATATTGTAGATAAAAATTATTATTTTCTTTTTTGATTTTACTTACCCATCATACGTAGTATAGGGTAAGTCTTGTAATCGTTTTGAAAATCGGAAAAAAATTTTTGACGGATTTACACGTTTCAGACACTGGAGATTCTGAAAAACATATTTTTAGAAAAAAAATTTTGCCGTCCGTCTGTGTGTCTGTAAACGCTCTAGCTCCCGAAAAAATTGAGATAGAGACTTGCAATTTGGTATGTACTTAGTATGTAATAATGGGAAGAAGCCTATTTCATTTCAATAACCTCTATTAACCGGAACAATTTTTTTCGAACTCTCGAAATATTCGTTCTGATGAAAGGTATATAAAAATTTTCGAAATTGTTTATTTTAAGAAATGAATATAAAAGACAATAAAAAAACATAAATTTTGCATAAAGCATGGAGTTGATCGGATAATTAGTTGCCGAGATATTTGGAATCCTATTTGCCACACTCTTTGATTTTTCATGACCCTCTATTTCATCCAAATTTCACTTCAAAGATATATTTTAATTGGAAATTTGACGCTTAATCAGATGCAATAAATTGCTAGTTAATAGGATTATTATTTTTGGAGTTATAAGGATGTTTCATTCAAGCAATTCAGTAATCGAGACTTTAAAGTTTGTGACGTCATCAAGCCACGATTTTATTTGAATTGCAATGCACTTTATAAGTAGTTTACACATTTTTATTTTAATATTTTACATTATGCATATCCATGATGGGTAAGTATTACGGTGGCCCCCAACGACTAGTTTAACTTGAAATCACTTTGTTATTGGTATTGGTTGCTTATATTTTTTTTCACTTTTTGTTTTTAAATTATTAAAAAATATTTTATTGACAATGATTAGCAATGTTAAATTTGAAAATGTTTACTTCCTATGTAGTATCCCATTAGTAACAATAGTATAGTATAGAACTTTAAATCTATGGTATATACAGTTGTTTATATTGCACAAAATTGAAAATTTAAAAAATCATGATTGAAATTTTAAAAAAATCTGATTTTTTAAATTTTATTTTAAAATATGATTTTTTTACACCCTGCTTTTAAAACCCTTTTAAAGGTGGTGGTATATTATTTATACTACTTAATTTTAACTAAAATTTCTACCAGATTTTTTTTTCCCTTTTGCTTTTATAGCTTACATGAAAAGAAAATTACTTCTTTATATTCAAATGAAATTTTTTTAATTTACTGATATGAATTCAACATTACAGCAGCACAATTACAGCCCTGAAAAGACTAAAGTTATGTGGGAAGTAAAAATTATTTTTTTTTCATATTTTATAAAATTGTAATATATTAACTTGCAAAATAGCCCCCTTTCCATACAACGACTCATAATTTATTTAATGTAGATTTAGTCTAAATTTCATTAAAAACCGAGACATTTAAAAGAAATGCTAGAAATTAAGTCTAAAATCGGGATGTGTTTTAAGAACATTGGATTAAACTTTATGTAAATGCTTAGTATGAAAATTTATGTTAATTATACCATAAATTCACATCAGATGTAAAATATGAATACTATAAAATAGTTTATAATAATTTTTAAAATTCCTTTAAGCCATCAGCATATTAAAATTAATCATTTATTTCAGATGGCACCAGGACCTAAGAAAAGAAATTTTCATACACCCCGAAATACAAAAAATATACAGCCATCTAAAGGCACTACCGATAGAAAAAGTGCAGAACCACAGGAGGAAGTAATTAAAACTGTAGATACCAATAGCAATGTATCGACAGATTCAGATATTTCTCAAAAAGATAAATATTCTAAGAGAGGTGTTGAAAGTAATTGGGTTAAATATGAAGAACCACAGGCTGATCCTCATGCTGATTCATTACGTGGCAATGATTTCAATGTCTTATTAAGTTATTCTGGTGGTTCAGGATCCCAACTTAAATTACAGGATGAGAAGGAATGGGATGATGAATTCACTAATGATCTATCTTTAGATATTCAAGATTTAGTTTGTGCAATGAAGTGTATACCATTTCATGAAAGAATTGCTCTAAAAAATGTTTTTGATGATAAAACCATAATGAATTTTGTATCTGTTGCTAAGAATCATGAAATGTCTTATAAGTCACTGTCTAAGTCTGAAATTCCTGAAAATATAGCTACTAAAGAATTGCATGTAGAGCCAGTTCTCGATATTATGGAAGAGCAGGGTTTGATAGAATCCGATGATGACAGTGTGCCCATAAAAACTATTACTGTTCAAGATA
The DNA here is from genome assembly GCA_963931845.1 of Maratus michaelseni. Taxonomy (NCBI): domain Eukaryota; kingdom Metazoa; phylum Arthropoda; class Arachnida; order Araneae; family Salticidae; genus Maratus; species Maratus michaelseni. Next base: position 327,841,677 of record OZ007594.1, read on the forward strand.
AAACTGAAGATATAATTAATTCACTTGCTTCAAATTTATCTTTCAAGACATTTTCAGAAAAAGTTGATGAAAAATCACCTGAGTCGCCTGTAACTGAAAATAAAAATCAAGAAGCTGCTTCAAATGATTTAGATTTCTTATTGTCATTGAATATTTCTTCCAAAATTCCTGCAAAAGAAGAAAGTTCTTCTGTTGCTAAAAGCACAAATGTTGATGATTGGCTTAATAGTCTTCTTGATGATTAATGAATATTTATTATAAAATGTTGAAATTATTTTATGTTCTTGATGTGTTAATATTAAATGTTATGCAGATTGTACAAATAAAGCATTCTGAAACTTATTTCTATTCTTTCTTTTTTTTTAGTCTAATTGATGCTGTTTCATTATCATTTAAATAAATGACTTGAAGGATAGAAGTACTTGTAAAGGAAAGATTTATTGAGAATATCAATACATTAGTACAATAAAGGTACATGCATTTTTTGATTTGACAAATAAGCATTAAACAATCAAGAACCTTTTATGTACTTGTTACAATACAAAATAAGCAGAACCATATCCTGAAATAGAAATCTATACTAATATTATAAAGGAGAAAAGATTGTTTGTTTGTAGGGGGTAATCTCTGGAACTACCGAACTGATTTCAAAAGTGATGGTGGCAAATTGATGGTGACAACCCCTGCTCCAACATAGGCTATATTATACATATTTTATGTCAGTGCCACTAATCCCACGGGGGTGGAGGGGCGAAAAACGTTCTAAAATTGCAATTTTTTTTATACTGAAGGAGCTAAAAATTTGAAATTTGGCATCGTAATTACTTATAAGATGTAAATGCTCCCTAAGAACAAAAAAAAAAAAAAAATCTAAATTTAAAAGTGTGAAATGAGCGAAAAACATTCTAAATTACAATTTCTGTGGAATCTCTGGAACTATAAACCGATTTAAAAAGTGATGGTGGTAAATTGATGGTAACAACCGCTGCTCCAACATAGGCTATATTTTATGTCGGTGCCAATAACCCCAGGAGGGTGGAGGGGCGAAAAACGTTCTAAAATTGCGACTTTTTATACTGAAGGAGCTAAAAATTTGAAATTTGGCATTGTAGTTACTTATAAGATGTAAATGCTCCCTAAGAACAAAATTTTAAAAGTGTGAAATGAGCGAAAAACATTCTAAATTACAATTTCTGTGGAATCTCTGAAACTATAAACCGATTTAAAAAGTGATGGTGACAACCGCTGCTCCAACATAGGCTATATTTTATGTCGGTGCCACTAACCCCAGGGGGGGTGGAGGGGCGAAAAACGTTCTAAAATTGCAATTTTTTTTATACTGAAGGAGCTAGAAATTTGAAATTTGGCATTGTAGTTACTTATAAGATGTAAATGCTCCCTAAGAACAAAATAAAAAAAATTCGAAATTTAAAAGTGTGAAATGAGCGAAAAGCGTTCTAAAAACTCTATAAATTACAATTTCTGTGGAATCTCTGGAGCTATAGAACCGATTTAAAAAGTGATGGTGGCAAATTGATGGTAACAACCCCTGCTCCAACATAGGCTATATTTTATGTCGGTGCCACTAATCCCAGGGAGATGCAGGCGCAAAAAACGTTCTAAAATTGCAAATTTTTTTTGTACTGAAGAAGCTAGAAATTTGAAATTTGACATTGTAGTTACTTATAAGATGTAAATGCTCTCTAAGAACAAATTTTTAAAAAAATTTGAAATTTAAAAGGGTGAAATGAGCGAAAAATGTTCTAAAAACATTCTAAATTACAATTTCTATGGAATCTCTGGAACTACAGAACCGATTTCAAAAGTGATGGTGGCAAATTGATGGTGACAATCCCTGCTCCAACATAGACTATATTTTATGTCGGTGCCACTAATCCCAGGGGAGTGCAAGAGCGAAAAACGTTCTAAAATTGCAATTTTTTTTTTATACTGAAGGAGCTTGAAATTTGACATTGTAGTTACTTATAAGATGTAAATGCTCTCTAAGAATAAATAAAAAAAATTGAAATTTAAAAGGGTGAGCGAAAAGTGTTCTAAAATCATTCTAAATTACAATTTCTATGGAATCTCTGGAATTACAGAATGGATTTTAAAAGTGGTGGTGGCAAATTGATGGTGACAATCCCTGCTCCAACAGTCTGTTTAATAAAAAGCTATGTGTTGCTGACGACTGGGTTTTTCGCTAATTGTTGTCACAGATTAATCTCGGAAAATGAAACATTTGAAGTTACTGAAAAAAATAATAGCTCAAAAAGCATTTATCAGAAAACTGTTAGACAAACTGCGTTTGAAAGGTAAAACATTTAATTTTTCTTGATATAAATTTCAAATCTAGCCTTTTTTTAAATATTAAATTTCAAAAATTACCAAACTTCACAATGGAGTACCATAGCGAAACCTTCATGAGTAAAAAGATAATGATAAGGGTGACATGTCCTGACGTGTACATTGGCTATAGCACGAGTCACAAATTATAGTAGCCTTATTATTCTGTTAAAATATAAAAGGGAATTATGAAATGTGAATATTTTGTTTGATTAAAAGTTCGTTAAGAGGAATTGACCAGCGTAGCGGACGTAGCTTGCTAGTAACCTAATAAAACCTAAAATAATTTGGACAATAGTACAGTGATCTTAAAATCTATTGTTTCATAATATGCAAAACATTGTTTTTGTATTTTTTTATGCCTAAATTTAAATTTCAATGTTTGCTTTTGTTCATTTTCTTCATAATCAGTGTTTATTTTATGTATCATAATTTCTCTGTAAATACACATACAGATTTTAAAATATTTAGGATGCATTAAAAAAATTTAAAAAATTTAATATGATTGGTAAAATAAAAGTCAGAGATAAACTTTTGAAAAAAAATATAACATTTTAAAAATAAATTTTCCGATATAAAGTCTGGTTTGTTTTAAATCCTGTACATCTTTTATATTTATATTATTATCAAACAATAAATTATAAAATATAATTTATGAACCATAATATTATCCAAATTATTTTATTTATTATGTTATTTCTATATATATTTCATTATCACTAGATAACTTCTACTTTAAGTTGAATGAATAGATTAGCCAATAAATTATTTTATTTTGATTGTATTTTTCTTAGTCATTAACTTCCTTAATCCTGAGACCACAAAATCCATTTTTAAATGACTGTTAAACAGCTCCAAACATGTTTTTATTGATAAATGAAAGCCTATAATATGCTCCCATCTATTGATAAGGTCTAGAAGTAATTTCCACAAATCTAGAAGCAGTTAGATTAACTTAAACAGTGTTGAAATACAAAGGATGTGAATAACCACTTTACTAAACAGCGTATGGCCAGCCAATAGAGTGAAAAAATGTCCAGACCGGGGATCGATCCCAGATCCCTTGGATCTTTTGTATTTCATTAATTTACAGCGTAATTTCAGCTCTGCTGGAAAAATTAATTAGTATTTAAACAGTGGTGTTTAGTGTCTCTCATGGGTGACATCAGGACTGAGAAGGATATTTATTTATATGCTAAAAATTTGGGATATTCAAGAAAATATATAAGGAAAATGAAAATTATCTCATGCTAGCAATGATATTCTTTTTTTAAAAAATATGGAGATAGTGCAGGTCTTTTTAGTTCCTGCCTTTTCGTAAACTATCATATGAGATTGGGAATGTTGTCATTTTCCTTACTCTATTTCTTTTGCTACAGACCTTTGTATCATTTATAAAATATAATTTGTAATATATCAGAATATCACATGAAAAGTTATTGAGGTTTATAACGTTAATTATTGGCTTGAGTGAAAATTGAAGAGCTGCGATTTCAGGAGATGTGCTTTATAAACACATCAAAATAATCTGGAACTAAATTGTAAATTAATTATGAGATAATGCAAGAAAGAAGCAGATGCGTCAGAGAAGCACACATTCTATTTAATTATCCAAAGTAGGTTTATTCGGCAGTTGAGACAGTAAACAGGTTCGATTTACAGGCAATAATCATTGAAGAGGAGGTCCACAGATTAAGATTTAATTACAATGAAAGCAGAAGAGAAACTGATGCAAAAATTCTTCAAACGTATTTTACAAAAATTCTTCAAACATATTTTCAAATTTATTTTACCACCAATGTACTGTGAATTTGGTGAGAGTCATGCAAAGAACAAAGTATTTTGGTGAATTAAAGTGAGTTCTCTGAAAAGTGGCAGACCTGGCATTAGATTTGTGGGAAGTGAGGGTTGTACAAACTTTTTGTAGATAATGAGGTGCAGGAAGGAGCCTGGGTAATTGAATTGGAATGCATGTACGTTAGAACATAGACAATAATGCATGCTAAATTTAGATATGGTTGCATATAAAAGATGAAAAATCGTTAGGTTCAAAGGCGGCCTGGAATTAAGTATAGAAAGAGAGTAGTTACTTTATCTTTCTTTATTTTTTGTGAATGCCGGCTTGCATGTAGAAAAGGAAGAGAAATTCGCAGTATATGGGTATGATTACATTCTTCTTTTATTATGAAACAGACATGTTAAGATAAATGCGCAATATAAATTCAGTGAAACTGCACTGAATAAAACGAACATTAAAAATCTAATAGACAAAAATAGAGAAGGATAGAATAAAGTTAATTTTTAACGTTTGATAAAATAGAAAAAGTTAAATAAATTTTGAAAATTAGAGGGAGGTAAATAAATTTTAAATAAAAAGAGAATATGTAATGTGGAACATCATTACAAGGTTAATTATCATAATTTATATACAGGGTGTTTTATAAAAGATGCGCAAAATTTTAAGAGGTGATAGTACACATCTAAACAAACAACTTTCATCAAAGAATGCATGATTGGAAGTAAAACATAAAGGTACTGGTGCATTTGGAAACTTAGACCATGCAAATGTTAAAGCTCCATTCCTGTTGCGAGTTATTGGGAGAAGAACGACACTAATAACATGCAAATGTGATATTAGAAAGAAGAACGACACTAATAACATGCAAATGTGATATGAGAAAGAAGAACGACACTAATAACATCCAAATGTGATATGGGAAAGAAGAACGTGGATGCAATTCGCCTTGATTAATGCATAAAAGCCGCTGATCTGAGTGTGCAACTGTGAATCGTGGTAGGAACGTATCAGAAGATGTTGCCCTTCACTAATAGGGAAAAGGCTGATATGCATTGTATCTATAGAACTGCAAATGGAAATGGCTCAGAGACTCGATGATTATATGGAGAGCGGTTTTCCAACAGGCAATTGCCCAACCGTAAAACATTTGAGTGCTTGCACCGATAGTTGTGTGAGACAGGGTCTTTTCTCGCTTCACGCTTGGATGCAGGTCATGCATTAAAACAGGCGGAACGTTAGTTGTGGAAGAAGCCATTCTGGATATGGTTGCTGATCAGCCAAGTACAAGTACACACGCAGTGGCTAGGCAATTACATATATCACACTCCACGACATGGCAAGTATTGAAGGATGAATGTTTGCATCCTTATAATGTTCAACGAGTCCAGGAACTGACTCAAAGATATTATCCTCATCATGTGGAATCCGCCAGCTGGTTTCTGCAGCAGAACTCGGTAAATTCAGATTTTGGGGCAGCTGTGCTTTTCACTGATGAATGTACCTTCACATATGAAGGTGCATTTAACACCCACAATCACCATGTATGGGAGGATGTAAATTTACATGCTCATCAGCGATGCTTTTCTATCAATATTTGGGCAGGAATAATCGAAGACCACCTACTCGGACCTTATCTTCTGCCAGAATGCCTTGATGGAAAAAAATACCTCATGTTTCTGCAACAAGTGCTGCCAGACATGTTGAATCCCATTCCCTCACACATTCGGTGGGTAATGTGGTTCCAGCAAGATGGAGCACCAGCCCATTATGTATGAGACGTGCAAAACTATCTAGATATAACATTTCGCAACTGATGGATTTGGCAAGGTGGTCTTGTAGTTTGGCCACCATGCTCGCCAGATCTTGCATGTCTCGATTTCTTTTTGTGGGGACAGCTGAAGGCTCTTATGTATGAGATCCCCATTGAATCTGCAGAACACCTGGTCGCCAGACTTTCGGCTGCTTCAGGGGAAGTGTGCGATATGCCTGTTGTTTTTCAGAAAGTTCGTCAATCCTTTCTTCGTTGTTATACCACAATCATAGACACTGTTTTGAAAAACTTATTGTAATCACATGTCATTAAACTTGCTTTTGTCACTTAATTGTTCTTTGTGTGTTTTTGCCTCGTATGACAACATCATCTCGGTGCCTTCTAGCACCTTTCCGTTTTAATTTAGACCATGCATTCTTTGATGAAAGTTGTTTGTTTGGATGTGTATTATCACCTTTTAAGGTTTTGCTCATCTTTTATGAAACACCATGTATATATAAATGTGAATGCAGCAAATTTTGTCTACAGTTTATGAGTGTTGTTTTTTAGTGCTACTTACCCAAAGAAATAATTGTTGTAGTAGCATTAAAATGCTATTTTATGCAAAATGACATAAGATTTTAAAGGTAAAACTTGAGAGATTATGTCATAGAATCACTCTTCCAAGCGCGCAAGCACCTTCAAAAAGAATTAGGTCTGGTGACTTATCTGGTCACACCATATAATAAATAACCTCTTCACAAATTCCAGAACAAGTTAAGCCATGTGGGATCTGCTGTTTACTCCTTAAAAATGAAATTTATTCATTAGCTTTCCAATAAACTCGCATACAATAGAGCCTCTATGCATCGTTCCTGCATCTTTTATTTTCCTGAATTCATAGTATTAAATTCAACAGCCCCAGTACAATTTCAACAAATTCTATTCATTCATCATTTTCCTGATCCATCGTTTTCTTCTTTTTTTCAATGTCCCTGTAAGAAACTCTGAATCGAGATTCTACTGTATAAGGTTCTTCATCCCTGATGATCATGGTGTCTGTAAATAAGCAATATTAGCAATGCATATATGCAACATCTCCTCCACCAAGTTTTCCTTCTGCCAAAGTAGTTTCTCAAGCTAAAATTCTCCTCATATTTAGGGATGATGACAGTCAAATTCAGTATACAGATTTTCAATCTAGTTCAGTGTTAATGTGTCAATAATTAGCTACAACAAAATGAATTATACACATTATTGTGAAATTATTGTTGAACAACATTAGATTTTCTCTCTTTCCCAGGTCATTTGAAACAAAGAATTATTGCAAAAGTTTTTTGATAGAGAAATGGCTAACTTTAATATAAAACTAAGATGACATAATATAAACAGTAAATTTTAATTTCCCACCTGTAACTGCTCAACAGGGCCAGCGCAATGTCATGCAGGATCCTATGCCCCTAACTGCAATATTGAAGATCTCTAATTATATTTATTTTTGAGTTATGCATATTATAGAATGCAAAAATGATTTAAAATAATGCTTGTTAACATATTTGGTGATATTTCAAAAAAGTGTAGTTTTTACACTTACATTTTATTTTTATTTTTTTTCCTCTACTGAAATGTATGAAAAATACCATGTAACTTTTGCATTTAATGTGCATAATTTTTATTATTATCAGTACATAATAAGATTTATTGGGGTACAGTCAGTTTAAATTAATGCAAATTTGGAGTATCAAGTCATGTAATAAAATAAATATCTTTGTTTTGGTGTTTTATGAGAAAGAATAAGTTTCAGCTGACAAAAATTTTTACAAAACTTTTAATATTTTGGGAGAATTTTTAAAGTTTGGAAATGTATACAAATTTCCATGCATATTTCTGTGTAAAATTTGTCATTTTCATATGTTTAATTGCTGCAATTATGTTAACGAGTGCTTTTCTTTTTTTTTCTTAGATTTAACATGAGAATCAGTCGTCAAGATGTGCTAAAATTGTACCGTGAATTGATTAATTATTCCAAAATATTAAAGTATACAGATAAGAATTATTATTTGGATAGAGTAAAGAGTGAATTTATTCAAAATAAACATCTTGAAGGCGAAGAGGAAATTTTACGTCAGTATAATGTATGTATAATAGTCTTACTCCTATTATCTTTGACATAGGTATCTTTATAGAGAATTTTCCCTTCTTTTTAAATAATTTGTTTAAAATCTCACTTTTTAATAAGTATGACATTAACCTTAAGAAATATTTTTTAGTCTAAATAATTTATTGAAAAATGTAAGGAAAAAGTCACCAACTTAAAAATTCACTTATTTCAAAATTTTTGCAAATTTGGGAACTGGAATGACCACATCCTGCAATATGCAATTTTTTCTTAAAAACAACAATGTTTAAAATTCTTCTTAGTTTCACAAACATTTTGTAGCTGTTTAAAATATGCATCCATATACAGGAAAATAATTTCACAAAAAGTGTTATTATTTTACTTTATCCAATATGATTGATAATTAAAAAATATATAAACATCAACCTACCATGTTTGTTATGAAATAATACCAATCTGTTATTTAAGAAATCCATCTATAAAACTTAAGAAATGTTAGTCATTTAATCATGGAGCCCCCATATTGATACTTATGCTAGTTCTTATAAGATTAGTTCATAATTTGACCATCATAAAAAGTAGGGGACATTCACTCTATAACTTTGCTCGAACTCTTGTAAGAAGAATAAGGATACTATAGATTTGACATGCATATTTATTTCTTTTACAAATAACTTAATATTGAATCTACAATCTTCAGGTTATGAGGTCAAAATATGAATTATTATACCCTTATAGCCAATTGGAAATAATTTTTGTAAATATTTTTCACAGAACTCAGTTTAGAATAAAATTATATAATTATTTTTCAGCTAAATTTTTATGTCAAAACTGAATTGGCAAATAAAATTCAAATGATGTTAGGATTGTAAAGAATAGAATGTCAGTATTATGTAAAATAGAAATGGAAAGTTAGGTAATTTGATTGAAATTAAGTATGCAGATAATTTAAATATATAATGTACTCAAATTTAATCTTTTAATAAAACAGTATTGTTCATAAATACACCTTTTAATCACAGTCCTATCAGCTTTTCTGAACTTTTCATTATTCTTATAAAAATTTCTTAAATTTACATTTTTATACTTGTATTCTTTTTTGTTTTAAATTATCTACATGAAAGATTATTAAATAATAAGGTAAACTTCTGAGTTTATTTTATTCAAAACTAAGAATGCCAGAAATTGACACACACACATATGTACAGTCAGCAAAAAAAAAGAATTCACCCCATACATTTTAATCTCTAAATTGTCTCAGAAAAAAAAAACAGAAATAGCTGTGCAACTAGAAATTGTCTCTTTTTCATTTTATGTACTAAAAAAATAAGCTTATGTCGTCTTCATACTGAAATTGTATTAAGCTCTAAAATTTTCAATCTGAACACCTAATTTTCATAGGCGTAACTAGTGGGGGGGCCGGGTGGGCCGTGCCCACCCCAGAATTTCAAGTTCACGTGAAAATTTTATGACTGCGATATGGTCAAAATTTCAATTTTCAAATTTTTGAATGATTATACCAATAAATTATACTATATATTTCTGAAATGAGAACTAATGTAACGAAAACGGCGCGCACGCATATGTAAATGTGTGTGTGTGCGGTATAAAAGAAGCAACAGACAAAGAAAATCCTATTAGTCTTCTACATTCTTTGCAACAGTTATATGATCCGGAGTCTATAGGGTTCCAAAAGGAACAAAGTGAAATATTATCTGAAAGCTCTAAATCTGAACAAGAGTTTTCTTTTTTGTCACGAAGCGATGGGGAAAAAATCAGTTCCAGATGTCCAGTTCCGTATTCTTTCAACTAAGTCAAAAAATATCTGCTGTGGTGAGAGCCGATAAGAGAGGGAAGGGGATAGTGGGGGGCACAGGTGCTCGAACGGTTTTTTTCTTACAAAATAATGACCAATTTAAAAAACAGGATGTAGTTGACAAATTACTGATCAATTAATTGTCTGAGTGATGAGATACGGCAAAAGTCGTAAATGAGAACATCATCGCAGGGGGCTTTACTTTTAAGGGTTAAGGTAGGGCGAATTTTTTGCAATTTGCCTGCGGCTGTAAGCTTGTGGGATTATTTCCCTCTTCCAAGTTTGCATGCGTAATTATCAGTGCGCAAATAAATTCTGCAGTTTTGGAAATTTTTGTTTGTATTGCTGCATGCTGCTTCATGGATCGAGGCTTTTTGCTTCATGTTTCTGAATGTACTTTTTGTGAGTAAATTTTTCCTTATCAATCTTTGATATTCTGAATAAATAGAAGGGCTTAGTGAAATAAGATGTTACGTAACAAAAATAAAATTCTGAGACAATTTAAATGAAAGCTTTTAGTTGCAATTTTTATTTTATTTTTGTTGTTGTACCTTGTATTTAGTAAGTTAACGAGTAGTACTAAGCTCTCTCAGAAAAACTTAGCAACATTTAATTTTCTAATATAAAAATTATTAATAATATTTAAGTTATTTTTATTAAAATATTAACTTTTAATAAATAATATATCAGGTTTTAAAGATTAATTAAAATATTGGTATTTTACCTTTACCATATGACATATTATCTCATAACACCCTCATCGAAAAAATAAACTGTATTTTGAGAAAATGTAACATAACAGGTTCTTGCTTGAATCTCTTTAATTAATGTCATTTATTATTTAAAAAAAAAAAAAAAAAAAAAAAAAAAACTATTTGGTAAAGACAGAAATTTATTTTTGAAATTGTCAAATTTAACCTTAATTTTTTTTTCAAAATTTTAGGAAAATCCTGTATGTTTGCAACTTCTAAAAATGATCGCCCGCTGTGGTGCATTTAAAAATTTCATTGATAAATCAAAAGGAGCAATAAGTTTTTTTTTTTTTTTTTTTTTTTGCCGAGTTGCCAATTGAATAGAAAATTTTTTTCTTACTGACTTACTGTTTCTTTCTGACAAATAACACTCTATAACAGTAAAGTTTTCCTTCTATGTCCTTAAAAATTTCTTTTCAATTTTGGAATATTTATTTTAAAATAAAGGAGCTCTTATAAATTTATTTTAATTAATTAATAATTTTTAAGATCATCCTCTTAAAAAAAAAAAAAAAAAAAAAAACTGAAAGCTTTTTTTTGTGTGTGTGTAAAGTTTACTTGTAAAATAACTCATTGTTGTACTCATTCCTCAAAACACAAATATTTGTGTTAAATATGGTGGTACAATTTACTTTAAAGTTTATTTTTGAATACTTTCAAATCTTAAAATACATTAATATTAGGCCTACCGAATTTTCAGCATCTGGTTTACAGATGTCGAATATTCGCTATTGGATCAAAATCACTAATCGATGCATCTCTATAAGCACCTTTCAAATGTGATAGAAATAATTTTGAAGAATACTTTTGTTTTCCCATGAAAAAAAGATAAAACTTAAGCTTTTTTATTTATTTATTTTGGGCGAAAATTGTTTTAGGTAAAAATGTTTTTCATGTGAGTTCTCTTTAATCAAATCTCTTTTCTGCTGAATTCTGATGGAGCTAATTAAATTTAAAATCAATCGACTACTATAGAAATCATCGTAGTTTTACAATTATAATGTACTATTAAAATTTAAGAATATATATATATATATTAAACTTTAAAATACTTCTGATTTCTTTTTCTTTTTTTTTTTTTTTCAAGATTTTATACACTATTTTATGTGATATGTCAACTTTTGAAAGCACTATAACTTATACAGTATCGAATTTAAAAATTGTGTTCTTATAAACATATTTTGCACATGTTAAAAATTGAGGATTTTATGCAATAAAACAGTGGAGTATCCACTAAATTTTAAATAAAAAACGCATCGTTTTCAGTACCGGTTTTGAAGATAAAAAAATCCTCGTAAGAAAAAAAAAAACAAAAGAAAAAGTAAAATGCGGTCTACGTAGAGATTGACCTCAACTATCCAATACAAAAAATAAAATAGAAAATCATTTTAAAAATATGAAAATGCAAACTAAATATTGGATGTTTTCGATTAAGTGAAGTAACATCCTCTCCCCCCCCCCCCCCCCCCCACACACACACCCCAATCCCCTTAAGAGCTCAATCATACATCCTCCCTTTTCATTTAAAATAAACGATTTATGTGAATACTGTAAATTAAAGGTGAGTCAAATTGAAGTCATATTTTAATTTTTCTTGTCAGAATCTCAGGCTGACGTATCATTTTTACTGCAGTTAAAGGAAACATTAATTGTCTTTTGCTTATTTAAATGTATTCGCGCCTCAAAATAAAAACTAATCTTTTCCTTCCACTCCTCAAAATATTCTTTTTCACATTCTTACATTTCTTAGAATTTTTAAACAAATTTAGAGTTTACATTAATGATTTCAAGAAAAATTTTCTCTGATTTTTCCGTTTATTCATTCTTAAAATAAATAGATTCAGTTTACTTTACCTGCATAAAATTACAGTGATCGGAAAACTTCTACATTTTAGACAGGTTTCAGTTGTACACATTTTTCAGACATGTATAAATTATATCTATATGGTATTCCTTCTATCGGAACCACGAAATTTTTCTCAAGACAGTTTTCTGTAATAGACACAGTAATAGACACAATTCAACATTTTGCTGTTGGAGAAGTGGAATTCGGTAAGAATCAAAACATTCATTTTTTTTTAAATTAATTTTGGAGAAGTGATAGTTTAACTGCTGTGTTTAAGACCGGGGCATTAAAGAGATGTATTGGGACCCCCAGACATTATGCCTAAAATTGAGTCTCTCTCGAAACTTCTAGTCATCTTAAAAATTTCAATGGCACAATGAATAGCAGTGGTGCCGACTTATATGGGCCCGTGGGGCTTTAGCATCGAGCCCGCCCAATAATTTGCTCCCCTGACCCACCTAATTTCCCTTGTTTTATTTCACTACGTATTTATTTAAACTTTTAAATCTCTGAAACAAAATTTAATTTTCTATTTGTTGGATAACAAATAAGAGTGAAATATGCCAGCCCAGGATATCGTCGGGATAGCTCAGTAGGGAAAGCGTTGGTACGGCAAATCAAAGTACCCAGGTTCGAGTCCTGGACGTTAGTCCTGTGCCTTGGATATAATTTACTTAATTGAATATACTTTCCTCTGTTCATTATGAAAATTTCATTTTGTTGACGTTGAAAAATAGCATTGACATCCGTAACAGAGACATCAAGAGCACTAAATGTTCTTCAGTACACATATAATTATTAAATTTCTCTCAACAGTTCAATTTCCTATATACTTGATCAGCAATATTGTTGTCATATGTAAACCAAAAGGTAAATGTTAGAATCGTGTGAACTTTAATGACTATGCTATAGATATGTTTGAGAAAGAGAATGTATACGGAGCATTTAAAAAAAAAAGATTCTAAAATGTATACGGCGAGTAACTTCGTAATCCGTCCACTATATCCCTTTTGATCAGTGAGTATAAATCAGTGAGTGAACATTATCTATATTTTAGTGTCCCAATCCTGATAATTATAAAGCTCATAAATGACTGAAATGCTTTGCTTCTTGTATTTTTAATTTGTATTGATATTTATGATATTATAGTAAATATTAACGTTATTATGCAAAAGAATTCACGAATAACATAAGCAAATAATAAAACGTGCCGTGCTATTTTGCTTAAAAAATTTGGGCCCATACAATATATTTCAAAAGTTGGCTCCATTGATCAATGGCATTCCTAAATAATAACCTTGATAATAAGTTGTTTCTAATTTTAAGTCAAAATTTTCATTAAATTAACGAGTTTGGTCTCAATGCAGTTTTTTAAAATATTCTTGCACGCATCAGTGGCGCAGCCAAAACTCTGCTCTATGGGGAGGAGAGGTTGAATTGTTGATAATGGTGGTCGCTGGTTACTTGAATCACCGGCTAATCGAATCAGTTTAGCTAATGAAGTGATAATCATTTTTTTTCCCTCGAAGAGTAGAATCAGTAGTTACATTGACCATAATTCATTTCAGCAACGTTTACTATATAAGAGTTAGAAAACATAAAATGCACCAATGAAATAACAAAAAACTGTTAGATTAATATAGTGTTTGAAAAATGAGGAGGCAAACTTAAGAAATGGGAGGGAATAGTACAGCAAACAATTTTTTGTACAGAATATCAGGAATCTATTTTTAAATCAGAAATACATAGGATTTCATTCCAAAACAATCCCGAGTTCTTGTTCTTAACTTTAGTAATAATAAAGCAATTTTAGCAAAATTTCCAATAGACTTTACTTTGCTTTGTATCAGATATGTAAAATAACACGAGAAGAGGTAGAATTTATTATAATCCGCGTCCAAACAATGCCAAATTAAGTATTCCATATTTTAGGATGTAGTTGACATTAAACGCGGTATCGTTGACTGAATTACTGTGCACTTCCAGCACTTTATTTGACATCTAATTTCGTATACCGTATACTGAAAATTTCGTTAAAATATCTTCATTATTATTAAAGTTCTCTAAAAATACTTGGATTCGACTTGATTTCCTATATCCTATATTTTGCACTAAATAAATGGATCGCGACCTGGTTTCCTATACAAAAATCTTTAATTGCAGTGTGCTGTACCACCTTTTACAAATTGTTCTACTTTTTTTAAACACATTGTTTATGTGTTAAGTATGTGTGCTTGCTAAATATTATTTGTTTTTAACCTTTTTCATTATGTTGGAGAATATTTATATATTAAAACACACATAAATAACGCCTGCATTCAAGTCTAAACATACACACAAATATTATACACACATACCAACTATAAATACAATAAACCCAACAAGTGTGAAAAATTAACCAGAGCCAGGAATCGAACCTGGGACCACAGCATACAAGACTAATGCTCTAACCACTGAGCTACCCCGGCACCTGGGTCTGCAATTTATTAGTGAGAAATTGCAGACCCAGGTATTGGCCGGGGTAGCTCAGTGGTTAGAGCATGAGTCTTGTATGCTGTGGTCCTAGGTTCGATTCCTGGCTCTGGCAAATTTTTCACACTTGTTGGGTTTATTGTATTTGTAGTTTGTATGTGTGTATAAGGTTTGCGTGTATGAATATTTATCTATATTTAGTTTTCTGTTAGAAACACCTATGCAGAATGAAAGATAGGTTGTACCTGCCTTCGGCCGTGGAAAAAAAAGAAAATACATTATAATAACATTTTTGAAAAAAGAGGGTACTTTTTAACTTTATCTGCCCCTCCCTGAAAGTAGGGACGAAAGGATCTACTTATATATACTTTTATTTAAATGAAATACATTATAGCTAAAACTCTAAAAGATATTCCAGTTTTTACTTCTTATCTGATTTAAACACGACTGTAATTTTGTCCACATGAAAAACAATATGTCATAATTTTGATGATATAGGGGCAGCATTATTTAAGATTTAATAAGTGTAGATCAATGTATAACTAATTTATTACTTATTAATTTCAGTTAAAGCATAATTAGCATAAGTTTGTGTGTAATTATAGTAAATTTTATAAATTCTATGAAAATGCTTCATATTTAACGCTTTTCTTTTGAAAACTTGCTCATAGGCATGTATCTGTAAGTCAAAGTCAATAAAATTGCAATCAGTGCTTCTTTCCTCCGGGGAACGCGTGGCCTGAAGAACATTTCGAGCTACCTTACTAGCTAATGAAGTACACTCTTTAAATATATAGTCCTCCCCCCCACCCCTCAGGAACAAATTGTTCGAATGAAACACTACAATAATCTGTTGACTCAAAAACACATTTTACATTTATATCTTTATAGCACATTTTCTTAATTCTTACTTTGTCAAAGATTTTTACCTGCATCACTGACATACCTTGGTCTTAGAAATAACTGATAGCAAAAACACAAAACAAGATGCACATGCAGAGGCCTGTTTGGGCTCGGTCCTGGCCCGAAACCGGACCAACCCACGGGCCAGTCTCCGGCCTATTTTCATTCATGGCAATTGGACCGGGCCTGGCTTCCTTTTTTTCCAGGCTGAGCTGAAACTGGAATTTATTCTTCCTAAAGGTCTAGACGAGTTGAAATTTTTGGGTCCTGTTTTTATCAAGCCCATATGAAAATAATTGGCCCTGCCTACCCTGACCTGACCCATGCAAAAATCAGTAAAATTTCGATCGGCCCAACAATTTTTGCAAAAAATGCATATATTTTTAAATCGTGATTATTCTATGTTAAAATTTTCAATTTATTCTTTTTAAAGAATAGTTCATTTTCTAGGCAATAAAATTAAAGTACAATAAAGCGTGTGAAAAAGAACCTGCCCATGACAGAATCCTGTTTCAAACGGAAAAATGTATTTATCCATGCAAAATGAACATAATAATACGTGAGAAAAGAATGTAATATATTTACAACCGACAGTGTATATGCTAAGAAGGTAACTTTCCTATAACGGATATTTCCATTCTCCTATGCGATTCCGTCTTAGATATTTTTACTATACTATAAGAATTTTCAGGTTTTTAAGTCTCCAAGCTATGTAATATGGATTAAAGTTATTAATAACAACTGAGTCATTTGCATACAAATCGAGATCCAGTAACAAAATAAATATCTCAGCACAAAGCGTTTTTTAAAAAACGAAGAATGCAAACAACATGAAAAGAAAAACTAAAATAAATATTTTTGTCAGAACTCCTCGTAGAAGACAATTTTTAACCATACCAGTGTAAAAATATGTTTTTGTTGAAATTCAGGCGAGCTGGGAAGGGATAATTACGTTTTTGTATGAGCAGGGCCGGGCTCGGGCCGAGATTCTAGTTTTTATACTGGGTCGAGCCAATAAACTATGTGCATGGCCCGGACCGGATTCGAGTCTAACTTTTAGCTTTTTTTTTTTGTGCCAGGCTGGCCTAATATACATACATATATTTTTTACGATCCGGATCGAACTTTTAACTTTTATACCCGGCTGAGGGGCAAAAAATTTTCTACAAGTCGGGTCGCGCTCGAACCTAGAAATTTCTCCGGTGCAGACCTTAACAGAAAGTCTGAAACTGAGAAAAACCTATAAACACATTTTTTTTTTTCTCCTGGAAATTGATGTCTATTATCCTTTTGAACATGGAGCAAAGACAGAAATTCAATTTAAAAACTATCCACTGTATAATACTCAAAGAGTATGACTGTCGAAATGATCATTCTTTTACTCTAAGATGTCTGAAAAATGTAATTGCTACCCTTTTTCAAAACAAATGACAGTTTTCACTTAACCAGTGCATCTAAGATCTAATATACGCTTCCACAGTTTAAATATAATAATCGCGGTCTAATTGAATCACTTTGTTGAATATAATTTGATTCAAGAAAGCTGCGAATTTCAAATAAACTAAAAAAACTGAATATTAACTTTAGTTTCGATTCATAAAAGCGTCTAATTTGCTTAACTAGTGATTCATATAAGCGGCAATTATAATATTTTTTTTAGCTCTGGAAGGGGTTTTACCCCTCCCCCCCCCTTGGGCTGTGCCACTGGACGCATACACACATACAAAGGACTTATGAAGTTGGGGGCCTGTGCCCACCCCACAAAATAGCTCTAGTTACGCCTATGCTAATTTTGTACTCATGTTTGGCTGATTTGGTAAATTTTATCTTTAGTATACCAAGTGGGAAGTCATTCAGTCAAGTAGTTTAGGATTTATGAAGGTTTAAAGTTTGGAACTCCTAATGTTAAATTCATTTGTTGTTGTTACAAAACAGATTGCAATGCAGGTAGTTTTTTAAGCATAACTCAAGAACTACTAAAAGGAATGAGTTGTAATTTTGGTATCCCATATTTGAAGCCTTTAAAAATCCATATCTAGTCAAAAAATATATTTTTTCAAAATAAATATGAATTTTTATCTTTGAATTTTTAAAAAGAAATTTATTTTTAGAAACTTTAAATAAGCGAATATATATATATATTTTTTAATTATCCTTATCTTGTTATAATTCCAAAATTTCATAAAAATCCTATTAAATTTCGCACTGTTACCATCGGTTGTAACACATATAATAAAAATGCAAGCAATTTACTACTTAATATTTTAAAGCAGATATATGATATAACGTTAAAACATAATAACCAACATTGCCTAAAAAATAGTTTTCAACTCATTAATAAAATACATAATATCAATCCGGTAAAATTCATAAAAACATTGGATTTTAATGATTTATTTAATAACATTGATATAAAAGACTTACATAAAACAATGTGTATATTATTTAAAGAATTTAAATCTCAATTAAAATTAAAAGAACATATTTCAGTAAATTTTTTTAAAACTTTACTAAATTTTACATTGCATAATAATTACATTATATATGACAATATTATCTATAAACAATGCCAGGGAATTCCGCAGGGCGGAACCGCATCTAGTATTCTCTCTGACCTTTACTTATATTATTATGAAAGAAATATAAGTCTGAACAATGATTATGTATTTTATCGCTATATTGATGGCATTATCATATTTTATTTCAATGAAAAAAATTGCACATCACCACTCAATTTTTATCCTACTCAACTTAAATTAAGCGAAAATGATTTAATTAATAATAATATAAACTTTCTTGACTTAAAAATTAATATTACTAATAATTATAAATTAATTTTTGATATTTATGATAAGAGATTTGATTTCCCATTTAAAGTAAATATTTTTACCAATTTTGCTTCATGTTTACATAAATCTGTTTATAAAAATATAATTATCAATTATCTACATCATATAAAATACTTATGCTCAGATATAAATAAAAACAAAAATATTAGATATATTCGAGATCAAGCAAAAATATATGGTTATCCAATTTTTATGATAAATTCAATCATCAACTCTTTTAAATAACATTTATTCTATAATTTAAATATAAACATGGTATGTAATAAATTATTGTTTTAGTGTGCGATAACATATAACAAAAGATATAGAAAATAATAATTATAACATACATTATTACAATTATAACATATTAGGAAATTTAATATTTAATATTTTTTTGAACATTATATACACTTTATATAGAAAATTACAATTATAACATACATAATTACAATTATAACATATTAGGAAATTTAATATTTGATTGAACATTATATACACTTTGTATAGTTGTGATTGTGCGTTGCCGATCACCTCTGTTTAGGGTGTTATTGATGTGCAGTTTTCATACATTTATAAATTAATTTATACAATAACAAATTAAATTATACATGGATAACATTGGTGATTATAACTCATAAACATATCTATTTGCAATATATATAAATATAAATATATATAGTTTTTATTTTTGTCTATGAATAATTAAATTTAACAAGTATTTTAATTACTGCATTGCATTAATTTGATTGAATAACAGTAGTAATAATACTATTAATTATCAATTTTATAAATTTTGAGATATTTTGAATTGTTTATGAATTATTTAATTAGATATTTAAATTAATCTATGAAATATAAAATATATTTACAATGTAGTATAAATTAAACATTAATTATTTAATAACAAGTCTAATATATATTTAAGTAGTAGTAAAAATAAAACATTAATTATTTAATAATATGTCTATAATATCAGTGGATTAACACAGCTGGCAGCAAAAACAATTTGAATTAAAATAATATCTCTTTTACATAATATATTCTTGTTAAGAATATCTGAAATGCTGTGCATGTTGAATTAATTCTGGGTAGATTTATTCATATAGTAGTATTATATTTTATTTGAATTTAAAGTAAAACTACAAGTTAGTATTGTTTTTTAAAGTTTATTTATATAATTAAATCTAATGAAGCGAGTATGTAACTAATAAAGTGGATATCTAACTAAATATTAATTAGGAATTATTATAATACCAATAGATGGCGACACTTTACCTTTCAGGTAGTTGTTGATAATATTGATAATATTATATTTAATTTAACTATAGAGGGAGCTATTGATTGTATATTAATTTTACTTTCAGGAATTAAAATTGGATGGAGTAATATATATTCACGGATATAATTTTGTTATAAGTGTATTAAAACCAGAATAATTTTGTGTGTTTTTGAATCATTTTGTGTTTGGGTGTCATCGATGGGGTTGTGTTTTAAAAAAAGTGTGCTCTCAACTTGTCTTTCAAATCATTTCTCTCAACTCGACTTAGTCAACATGTATGATGCATTGCCATGTGGATGTGAATATTATGCAGAAGTTGTGACATTTTAAGGATTCTGTATAATTATTGTGAGTAAAATATTTTATCTACACTTTACGCGTTCATATTTCCAATTTTATTATTTCAGAACTGTTATCTCGTGGTAATTTCGTGAGGTGTTAAATACAGTTTTTGGGATAATCGATGTGAGTGAAATATATTGTATATTCTTAATGGTTTTTTATTTCCTATTTAAATATTTCCAAATTTTAATATTTCCAATTGTTGT
This sequence comes from Maratus michaelseni, assembly GCA_963931845.1. Lineage (NCBI taxonomy): Eukaryota > Metazoa > Arthropoda > Arachnida > Araneae > Salticidae > Maratus > Maratus michaelseni. The sequence continues at coordinate 327,862,137 of OZ007594.1, forward strand.
CTGGTAATAATTCAGTGTACCTGGATGATTCTACTGATCTTAGCATTATGCCAGTAGAATTATGAAACACTGAATTATTATTTAAAACACATGTGGGTGCATCCAGGCTGATGAGTACATGTGCATGTGTTTTTTCATATCCAATTCATATTTAATTCTCATGTGGTCCAATTTTCCATTGTATATGGTTCATATTTAATTTATTAATCCATTTGTATTTACTTAATTGCAACTCCGATTTATAATTTTTTTTTTTCCCTTTCTCTCTATTTCTTTTTTCTTTTTTCAATATTCTTTAGGTATGAGTAAAATTTGGCCAATTACCATTGAAGCACAAGCTATGGTAATATTATGTTTGCACATGTTAATTATTAGCTATGTGGTATTCTGTATACACAATATCATTATTTATCTCTTTGGAGATTTAAGTAGAATGATAATAGAACTTGATATGTTTTTTGAAATTCATAGATATTATAATTATATATATATATATATATATATATATATATATATATATATTCTACTATCTAGCCTCTAACTGTCATGAAAATTGGTCAATCACTGTGAAATTTGAATATATTGTTAAGGTACACTTTACTACTTTTCATTTTAAAAATTGCCATTGTATCATACACAGTAAATTCCAGTTAATTGGGATTGCTGCATGATTTGTCCCAAAAATGCAGCTATTCCAATTATTGGAAGTAAAATTAATGATATTTTTGACTTTTTATCCAAATTAAACAGTGTCCAAAATAACCTCAATCTACTGTATAATTTTTTGTTGTTGTTGTTTTATAGATGTGTCAAAATTTTTTATTTATAATTGTCTATTTATTGCATGTCAAACATTAAGCAATGTAGTTTAAAGTTAATGAATGTGAATAACAATAAAGGGTTGTCCTTAAAAACATTTTATCGTATCAAAAAACACTCTTGCATCAACTGGCATGGAATAAGTAAATTAAACTTAAATATATGCAACTTTTTACTCTTTGTACAATTGTAGCCAAGTCATGGGTTAAGAAACAATTGCTTGATGTTAATTGAGTGAGAGCTAAAAAAATTTGATTTAATGTAAATAAAATAAATTTTTAAATTATTACATTTTATCTTATTTTCCAATAATTCATAAACATTTATCGGAACTTTAGTTTTTTGAAGACACTTAAGAGCTAAGATAAGCATCTCTAAAGATTTCATGTAGTAAGGCAAACAATTGATAGTTGTTACAACTGTAACAGATGTTCTAACAGAAATATAGTTCTGTTTTAACACACACACCATCACATATATTTAGACAGTAAAGTACCTTTTATATGTTGCTGAAGGAGAAGATAGAAAAGTGTACATAAAAGGATTAATAAAAATATATTGAGAAATGGCAATTCATAATGTATTTTGTGCTTGTATAGATCAAATGTTTTTTGCTCTGTATTTTGACAGATAAAATAGTTTTTGGAGGTCATCCATACTTTTCACTTTTCATTAAAATTTGATAGTGAGGCTATTTCCTTGACATTATACCATGCTGAAAGTTGGATTCAGTACCTGCTAAAACCATAAAGGAGGGATTTATAAGTAGAGTGCAGATTCCATTGTTTCCTCCTGCAAAAAGCTGAAGCATTCATCTTCCCCTTTCCATTGCCAAAAAGGGTGCCGTTTTTTGGCAACTTTCTGTTTCCGTTCTCACATTAAAAAAAATGTAGATCTAGAAACGAAACTGAAACTTAACTAAAAAAGCAAGCTGTTGTGTTGACAAGGAAAAAACAGTTTTAACATTTTATTTCAACTAGCCTATGAGTCTTTTTGAGTCAAATCCACATCCAATTGAAAGATAAAATTGGAGTAACCAATTTATCTGTTATAATAACTTAATTTATAATCCATTTTTAGGTGCGTTCGTAATTATATAAATACGTAGCACCTATAGTCGTCGTTTGGTCCGTCCGTCTGTCTGTCTGTCCGTCCGTCCGTCTGTCTGTCTGTCCGCATATAACAACGCAAAAACTACCCAACCAAATGGTTTGCAATTTAAAATATATTATCTTTGCAGAATTTTGTCGAGACATTTCAAATTTTATTAAAATCGAATCAAAACTTTAGGAGATATTAATAAAAATATTTATTAAGAAATTTGAAATTTTTTTTTTAAATCGGTGCTTTTTTTGTTAGAGGAGCTTCCGAAGTTTAATCGTCAAGCGACCGAGATACTTATTTTAATACAGAAATTAATCTGCAGACGATATAATTCATTTCACAGAATTAAAAATCATCAAGATCTGAATATTTATATAACTAGCTGATACATATATATCTGAATATTTATATAACTAGTTAAGATATTTGTATGAACAGTGTCATAAAATATATACTTAACTAGCTGTTTAACCCGTTCTACACACGGGATATCATGAATTTAATTCTAAAACGTGCGTACGAACGCACCTCGTTGGTAACGTTTGACGTACAATTTCCAACTTGTTTATTTTACTCTATGACTTGTAATTTCAAAATTCTCCAATGGGCAAGACCGATTTTTTTTTCTCCTTTAAAGAGGTCCTGGCACAAGAAAGGTTCTGAGGCCCTAATTTATTTTGTAAAAGAACCAGGAAAAAAAAAAGATAGTTTTATCTACTGGGTGGCAATATTTTTGCTGCTCTAATTTTTTTATTCAAATGATTAAAAAGGGCCTGGAACTGAACAGGGCCTGATTACCAATGGGGCACACTTCCACCAGCAAAAAAGAATAAAATTTTTTTTCCTTATTCATGGTAGTAATTTTGCATGAATAGGGCGTTTTAATAAGATGAAAATTTCTATTAAATTTTACTGGTGGAAGTGTGCCCCATCAGTAATCAGGCCCTGGGACCAAACATATTATATACATTGCGGACCAAACATATTATATACATTGCACTCCCCCCCCCCCCCCCCCTTATATAATGCAAGATACTTCAGAAAAAATATCTTTATTAGTAAGATAGTCCAAAATGGTTTAAGATTTCTGTTTGAAAAGCAAAAATTTGACAAAATCATTTCATACAGTGTTGAATTCAGTGATGGCTCGGGTGTGAATCCCCCCCCCCCCCCCCCCCCCCCCCAATGTTGGAATATATACCATTTTATGCTTATCTATGGTCTAGAAGTGCGAGCTGCAGGAATCCTTCCCGGAGAAAAATGCCTGAATTCAACACTGATTTCCTGAATTATCGGAATATTAATTTCATATCTAACATTTTTAAGGTGATGAATTTCATGGGATAACTGAATATTTTAGAATTATGGAATAAAATATTTTAGGAAAATGTAAAATAGGATGAATTTTTTTTTTCTTTTAAAGTTATTCTGAGATCCAAAATGGATACTTTCCAACACATTTCTGAAATAATTTTTATTAATTAATACATTAAATTCAGCTGGCAAGGACGGGTCACATAAATTTATGTTTTTCCATTCTGGTTTCCTAGGATGAGCCATGTAGAATTATATGAAACACATATCTTTTGGATATATGTAATTCTGTTCACAGGCAATACTTTTGCATTTCGTGTGTTACATTATTTTTCAAAAAACATACTCAAAATTCGTAATTTTACAATTAGAGTACTATGCATATAGGTACTTCGATTAGAAACAATACCATTATTATATACATTCATTTATAATATAAACACCAACAGAGAACATATTTTTGTTAAATAATGTAACATGCAAGTATAACATCCATAGGCCTGTTTTAAATAATAGTTCCTGTTTAAAAGATGAAAACTACCTGTTCACAATATGTTAAAAAATGTCCGGAAACCAAGAAAGACAGAGAAAAAAACAACCCATCTGTTAAATGTTAATATATATTGGAAACTATGTACATATTATAGATGAGTTTGGGATCTTTTTTTTTGGAGCCCGATACCAAAAGTACACAGTAGAAAATTGTCCATAACATTTTAAAATTGCTTCAGAAATAATTTTCTCATTTAAAAATCTCTTTTTACATAAAAATCAGCATTAATCCTAAATACTCCCTCATAACAATGTTTCGTGATTTTCATGGCCCTGAAAATCTGTTCATAATAGTAAATTTGTTACTTATACCCAACTAATGGCAGAAAGACATGAGTTCTGTTTTTCAGTAATTTGGGAAAAGGACTTTAAGCAGACAGTGAGGATAGACAAGGGATGTCCTACATCTTCTTTGTGTTACTAAAACTGACCATGCAAAGGCATCAGAATCAGATAGAATATTTCTTTTTATATCCCATCAATAACAATTCAATTCCTTTTCAAACTAATTTTTAAAGTGTTGTAAAATACTTTAAGAATCTTAGACTACATTCTTGTTTCTTAAATAGTTTCATGTTTTTTATTCTTTTTTTTTTCAATTTATGAAAAATAAAATTTTTACTTTGAACCCAAGCCCAAAGACTCATTTACCGTAAAATACCGTTAATCCGCCCTTCCCGATTAAGCGCCCCCCTCCCACTTTGTAAACAAATTGGAAAATTCAAAAAATCCCGAGAAAGCGCCCTCCCCCAAAAGAAATTTTGCCGGCACGTCAGGATCAACACCAAAAACTTTATCTCCCGAGTGTTTTTTTTTTTTCCGACGCATCAGAAAGGCGTGACGATTCTTTGATATATCTCAAACATGTGCAAACACATTGTCGATCTGAAAAAGCAATATAACCAAACATTAATTTTGCTGTAAATTTATTTCCATGGTGATATGAAGGTAATAAAAATATCGATAGTGAAAGTTTCTCATGAAATAAGTTAAAGAAATGTGTATTTGATACTGTGTGGAAAATATTTTGATTAAAAGAGAATCTATTTATTTTATTAAAGAATTTATAGTTGCATTTAACATTATTATGGCAACCAATCGCAAAAAAAATATATCGATTGATAGATCAGATCAATCGATTTGTCGATACACAATCGAATTTGTAGCGTAATTTATGCCATCTTTGTGGTAGTAATGTTTTTTTCTTTTAATAATCTGGCAACACTACCAATTCGTTCTATATGTTCTCAATTTTTGTGATTTGTATTATTTATTTAGCATTTATAGATACAAAATCATGTTTTAAAAAAAAACGGTTATTTAATCTTCGTAACTTACAACAGATGGCGACACCACATAAAATGTTACTAGTTTTTGAAATTACTTCAGGATATTTTCAACTGCAATTTCCCGGTGTTTTTTAATTATTTTAAATTATTAAGTTCCTTTTATTTTTCTGTTACCATATTAATGTTATTATTTATCTAAATGCATTCCTGTTTCAAAGCTTCTGAAATCCAGAATTTTCTATAATCTGAAATTGCCATTAATCGTGAAGTTATACTGTTTTTCTATTTTGAATATAATTTTTTTAATTCAAAATGTTTTTCTTTTGTCACTTTATTAAAATAATGCATACTCTGCGACGATCGGCCATTAGCATCTCCGCCCCCAACCCCCGCCACCACCACCGATAAATATCATATACTACAATTTTAATACCGTGTAAGCGCCCCCCCTGATTATTTTACGATTTTTCGTCACGTTTAGGGGGGCGGATTAACGGTATTTTACGGTAATAAAAATTGAGCCAGGGCTCCATATTCCCTGACTTTTCCAAGTCATTTTCTATGATTGTTCTACTTCATTCTCTCATGCCATAAGTTGTTAATTGCAATATTGCATTTAAAATTTGCATGTTTCAATCAAAATTTCTTGATTTTCTAAGGTTTTAATCATAATTCTCGGACCTTTTCCAGTGCTGTTAAATTCTCTGGATCGAATTTTTCCAGCTTGGCTGGACACTTTGATATATACACATATAGGATTCAAAATCATTAGCTTCATAAAATTTTGAAATTTACCCTTTTTACAAAATAAGCGGGTAAAATAATACAAAATCTTTGAATTTTGATGCTGAAAATTGTTAAATTTCAGTTGATATACTTCTTTTATATGATTAATATGTAACAACAACTTTGTTCTTTTCTTCAGTATATATATTGAACAAATTATTTTATGTATATTATATTTTAGAAAGGAAAGAATTTTCTAAAAAATAAAAGGCTTGTGTGAAATTAAGATATGATTCCAGTGAAAAATTTTAGACCTCTTTTCAAAGCCTTCAATCTTCAACCTGTGTTGTACAGTTTCTCTCGAAATAAAACAGATATAGATTATTCAAGATTTCCAAAACTGAATGAAGAAGAGGTAGAAGAACAGTTTATTAGTGGTCATGGTCCTGGTGGATCTAATGTAAACAAAAGACGCAACTGTGTCCTCTTAAAGCATTTACCAACAGGTATATTTCTTATTTCCATGCATATTATGTACAAAATAATATTTCACTAAAATTAAATTATTGAAATTGGCACTAAATTAAATGCACCTCATTGTTTAGTACTTTTTAGAATTAAAAGGTTTTCTTATCTTTATTATGTGAATTATATTTCATCTTTTATTTTTAAATATTTATATAAAATCTTACTTTTTTTTGTCTTGTTTTTCTCCTTTATTTATATTCTTTTTGTCCGTCCTTTCTTTTTTTAAGCACAGGAACGGTAAAAGTAATCAATAATTTAATTTAAAATAAGGATTCTTACATCAGCCTAAAAAGATTACCTTATTTGTTTTTCAGTGTAATTTCAGTGCCGGTTTAAAAGGAAAATATACACATCCGCCACCCTCAGTGCCAATCACCATTGCACCAAATCACAACAAAACAAAAGATTAAAATAGCCAAATTGCAAGAGTGACACTCTCTATATTATTGAACAATTGAAATCATTAGACAATTGTTGCTTTTTCATGTAACTTATTTGTATTTTTTTTTTTTTTTTCAGAATTCATTCACATTTTTTAAACATTTTATTAATTAGTTAAAAAAAAAAAAAAAATACTAACATGCTATCACGAATCCCAAGTTGACTCTGATTTTTAGGTGCGTTCGTAATTATATAAATACGTAGCACCTATTGTCATCATCTGGTCCATCCCTCTGTCCGCATATAACAATGCAAAAACTACCCAACCGAATGTTTTGAAATTTAAGATATATTATCTTTGCAGAATTTTGTCGAGACATTTCAAATTTTATGAAAATCAAATCAAAACTTTTGAAGATATTAATAAAAATATTTATTAAGAAATTTGAATTAAAAAAAAAAAAAAAAAAAAATCTGTGCTTTCTTGTTATAGGAGCTTCCGAGGTTTAATCGTCAAGCGACCGAGATACTTATTTTATTACAGAAATTAATCTGCAGACGATATAATTCATTTCACAGAATAAAAATCATCACGATCTGAATATTTATATAATTAGCTATAGTATGAACACACCTCATTTGTCACGTTTGACGTACAATTTCCAACTTGAGAAAAAAATTCTAACCAATTTTATGAAACACAACTTTTCAAAGCATGTATAATACACTTGTTTTATTAGTTTCTGTAGCCGATAGTTCAATTTTAATCAATAACTGCTCTAAAAATAATTTTTAAAAATTGGAACACACAGGGACATAGGTACCGTGGAAGCATATTGCTCCAGGGGCGAGAATCATAAGGGTACAAAATTGCAAAGGAACAAATTAAATATATTTGTATAAATATTAATTCGTCAGGTTTTTTTAATAAAATATACAGTAAAACTTGTAAAAGTGGAATCCTGTCTTTAACAGAAATTTTTCCTTGTCTCTATTTGAATATACCTGCTAATACCAAATCCTGTTTGCAGCGGAATTTTTCTCCAATGCTTTGCAATTCTGTTTTAGCAGATTTTATTGTATTAAAAAAAAAATTAGATAATTGAAACTACAGTATTCTTCGAACTTGACTCATCAAATTTTTTATTTCACATAATATATATTATAAATCTAATATTTTATGCCTCTGAATTTGTAAAAATAAAGATTGTTTAAAAGCACAACTAAGGACACTTATTACAAGTTCTATTTTTCAGCAAAAATATTATATTAATTCAAAATAAGTACAGTGAAGACTGCTAAGAAGATGGAATTGCAAGAGACTGGGAGAAATTCAGTTTAAACAGGTTTCAGTCTTAACAGATATAATTGTATGGCATTCCTTCTATCAACATCTTGAGAATTTTCCACTTTTTTTACAGTTTAACTGTATTATTTATGTATGTGTTTTAAACCTCAAAACAAATTTTCGGAAACCTTTTCCAGTAGAGAAAGGGATGCAGCTATTTTACTTGCTCTGGGGCACGAATATGCAGGGTGGGTTTGAGTTAATCTGCCAAACGAAAGGAGGTGGTATAAGAGCCCATGTGGATCATAAAATACCATAGAAATCATGTCCTATCTCTAACCGTTTCCAAGTTATGGTGGTTAGAAAAAAATGCATCAAGTCTGAAAAAAAAACCAAATTCGTGGTGTTTCTGTAAAACCTACACACAAAATAAACATATATTTGGAAAGAGTAGACAAATTCCTATAAAATGACACCATTTCCATCAGAATATCTTGATTTAACAGCAAGCTACAAGAGCTTAAAGATTGGCTTAAAGGGCAAAATCTTTAACTGGCAATATCGCAAACACCTTTCTAGTTACAATCGGTCAAATTTCCCAAAAACTTATCCATTCTGCCAACTTGCGAATAAGCCTACAATAAACCAGATTGGTTCTATAGTTCAGAAGAAATTTATCCTTTTATTTGAAATGCATCATTGAAATCACTCGGGATAATACATTAAATTTACCACATTTGGCATCATTACGCCCAACAAAATCCATTGGCAAGGGCAAAACTTATCTTTCCAGACATGACTCAGCTTAAATGTTTGGCTTGGAATGGCTGGAGATCGCTTGAAGATAAGTTTTGCCCTTGCAAATAGATTTTGTTGGGCGCAATGATGCCAATTGTGGTAAATTTAAAATACTATCCCCAATGATTTCAGTGATGCATTTCAAATAAAAGGCTAAATTTCTCCTGAAGTAGAGAACCAATCTGGTTTATTTGTAGGCTTATTCGAAAGCTAGTAGACCCGGACAAGTTTCTGACAAATTTGACAGATTGTAACCAGAAGGATGTTTGTGATATTGCCAGTTAAAGATTTTCTCCTTTGCCAAACTTTAAGTGCTTGTAGCTTGCCATTAAATCCAGATATTCTGATGGAAATGGTATCATCGTATAGAAGTTTATCTGCTCTTTCTAAATATGTGCGTATTTTGCATGTAGGTTTTACAGAAACATTCAAAATTTGAGTTTTTTCAGATTGACACATTTTTTTCTATCCACCATAACTTGGAAACAATTAGAGATAGGACAGGGTTTCTATGGTGTTTTATGATTCACATGGATTCTTATATCACCTCCTTTTGTTTGGCAGATTACCTCAAACTCACTCTGTACAGCTACACCACTCTGGGAAGATATATTGAAAAAAAAAAAAAAAAAGAGGGTATGTTAAGGAATTTAAAGTACAATTTTAATCAATGTTTCACAATGAATCTATTGCTATCACTATTTTCATTTGGCTGTAGTTTTTGTTGGATGATTAGTCAAAAGCCAGTAAGAACTCTGCCCACCTTTAATTTAAACAAAAACTATCTGCAATAATTATTTATTCACAATTATTTAAATTCTTTAATTACCTTTTAAATTTTATTTTGGAATCTTAAATCGAATTGTCCCTTCTGATTTATCCTGTCACACTCACTACTAAATAAAATATAAGAAATGTGATACATATCTCAGCATTAATCTTTGGAAACGATGTTATAGGAGCATTTAAACAAATTATTATATTCAAACTATCATTTTTTTTTCTTCTAAAATATGATGTTTTAATGAACTTCTGTATACTTTTGTGCATTTTAGTCAAATAAAATTTTCATGAAAATTGAAGCTGCTCAAATTTTATTTGTAAAACAATTTCTTTAACAATGTTAAAATTTTTAAAAAACCTATTTTTGAACAAAACTCTGCTTGCAGATATCAAATTATTTATTTAATTGAAAAATAATGCATATGTTTTATTTTATTTGTAATAGTAGGATAATTTATTTGTCTGACAATTTGCTTAAAATTTCCTCAGTTTAGTTGAAAAGTTATTTTTTAATGGATTAAATTAAGAATTTTTTTTATATTCTTTCTTCTAATCGAAAATTTGCATTTCAATTATTAAAAAGTTATTTGTTTGTAAATTTTATAACTTTATGTTAATCATAAATTTGTTATATAAGACATTTCACTGAAATTCTTGTAAATAAAAAAGTTTGATTGCTAATTGTCAACCCTAGATCACTAAACTTAGAGATAATAAAAAATAATACAAATTGTAATCCCCTCCCCTCAACTCTTTTATTTATTGTAGTTTAGAAATATTCATTATAATGTCAGCAGTTACTTCTAAATAATTTATTTAATCAGTAAGTATTATGAAAGGAATTACAAAATTTAGGTGAAAGGCCTGTAGATTGTTATATGAATATTTAGTTATGCTTTTTGCATGAATGGATATTGAAGTTGGTTGAAATTTCTTTTTACTTTGAAATTCAATAATGATGAATTTTTTTATGTTAGAAGTGTTTAACAGCATTTCTTCTTAAGATTTAGTGGAAATATAAAGAACATAGAATTAATTAATTAAAATACGATATAAATGATAAAAATATGTAAACTGTGTGATGATTCTCTGTATAATCAACTTTGGATTTTCTTTATAGTTAAAGTTTTCTTTCTAAGCAAAATTACAGAAATACCTTTCAAATAATTTTGGTTTTACAAATATCCAAGAATAGTTATTTGTATCCCAACATTTTTCTCTTTTAATAACAAAAGTATATTTACTTCTATTGACTTAATAAAGTATTCTATTAAAATTATTATGAAGTTAAATTTTCTGTTACCATTTAAATATTCTTGTCAAAATCACAATTTTTGTAACTGAAAGTATGGCTAGTCTCAAACTGAGACATTTGTAGTAATAAAATGGATAAAAACAGTACAAATATACATTTGATAATTAATCATATTCTTCAAAATCAAACAATTGATTATACATTAATATTTGTATTATTATTAGCTTAATTATAATTTGTTGAATTTAAATATTAATTAATTGGATTTTTTGTCACAATTTTAAAAGTGCTTATCATATTTTCTGCCTTAGGTATTGTAGTAAAATGTCACGAATCAAGGCTATTACAAGATAATCAGAAAAAAGCTAGAGAAATACTACTACATAAACTTGATGATTTGTATAACGGTGATACAAGTGTTTCAGCTCAGAAGGAAAAGCTTGATAAATTAAATTTAATATCAAAACAGAAGAAAAAAGAGAAACTTAACGAAATGAAAAAGAATTTCCAGCGTATTTGTGAAGAACTTAAAACTCAGTCATGATGTAAGAAAAAGTTAAGAAATGGAAATTCATAAAGACCATAATATTATATTTTAAAATATAGGTTGTATAATTACAAACCTTCATGTTGTGATTATTAAAATAGTTTTCACAAATTTGCTATTTTATATTTTTTATCTTGAATTTATAGTTTTCAGAGCTGAATGTGGTTTATATTAATCAGATATAAGGTTTAGAATATTTTCAGATTAGTTAACATGTTTATTTTTTAAAAAGTGACATAACTCAAAAAAATTAAATTTACACCAAAAAAAGTCAAAAAACCTTTTCAAGCATGATTTTTTTTTTTTTTTTGTATTATTATGCTTGTTTTATATATGTATTTAAAAAAATTGCTTTATAATTAGTAATTACTTCTGTTGGTATATAATAACAGATAAGTGGCTTCTGTATGTTAAATAAATTGTACAAATATTTAAAAAAATTGCTTGTCTGTATGAAACAGTGTATAGGTTGCCATAAAATAGGTCCGAAAAATTTCCTTCTCTTGCCAAGACCCATGTAACAGAAGTATCCCGTATTTTAGGTGCATTCATAATTATATAAATACATAGTACCTACAGTCGCCATCTGGTCTGCTCGTCTGTCCCCATATAACAGCGCAAAAACTACCCAATCGAATGGTTTGATATTTAATATACACTGCTCAAAACAATTAAAGGATATTGCAGTTTTAGGTGGATTTTGTATCTGGGAAACTTTTTAGCTGATTGATACATGGTCGACAGACATAGTAGGTTATATGAGAATAAATTACACATGTTTGGCAGAAAAAAATGCAATTTATTGCGCATTTGTGTACAAAAGGAAAAAACACAATTTGTGCATATGAGAAAAAAAGAATAAGAAAAGGTGTTTTCTTCAAAGAAAATCATTTTCAGTAGGGGGTATGGTTTCCACGGGCGGCCAGTAACGTTGAACACCTTTGAGGCATGGACTCAATGAGGCTATTAATGACGAGTTGGGGTATTCTGCCCCACTCTTCCAGAAGAGCTCTTTCCAGTTCTTGGAGAGTTTGTGGGGGTTGTTGGCGGCCAGAAACTCGTCTTCCTAGAGCGTCCCAAACGTGCTCGATTGGATTCATGTCTGGAGAACACGCTGGCCATTCCATTCGAACGATTCCTTCCTCGAAAAGGAAATCCTCCACCAGGTTTGCACGATGTGGCCTGCAGTTATCGTCCATTAAAATGAAGTTATCTCCGATTGCTGCAGCGTAAGGGACTACAATAGGTCTGAAGATCTCATCCCTATATCGGCGACCAGTCAGAGCTCCATCTCGAATGATGTAGAGGTCAGTGCGCCCGTCAATGGAGATGCCACCATACACCAACACTCCTCCACCGCCAAATCTGACACTTTCGTGCACGAATGCAGGATTATTCCTACTGCCCCGGTCCCTCCAGATGAAAATACGCCTATTATCCGGATGCACAGAAAAACGGGACTCGTCAGAAAACAGAATATTGCTCCGTTCATTTCTCCTCCAGTTGACATGCTCGGTTGCCCACTCTCTGCGGTCGCGACGATGCCTTGATGTTAATCTAACACATACCATCGGTCGGCGAGCATACAGACCTACAGCATGGAGCCGGTTTCGGACAGTCTGAGTTGAAATCGTGGTGCCTGTAGCTGAGCAAAGGTGTTGTTGGAGAAGAGTAGCGTTCATGTTTCGGTGTCTCCGAGCTGTTAACGCTAAATACCGATCTTCATTGGGCGTTGTTGCCCGTCTACGACCTTGCCCTGGTCTTCGGCCTGCACATCCACTCTCCAAAAAACGGTTCCAGATCCTGGAAATGACACTTTGTGACACTCCAATGGCTTGCGCTACTTCGGCTTGAGTTTGGCCCCCTTCTAACCTACCAACAATTCTCCAAGCTTCTGAATCTGTCAAATGACTTCGTTGAGACATCGTACTCATCGAAACAAAGCAATCACTGAATGCCGATCATCCTTGTCTTCATTCTCTTTTATCCAGTTGAAAGTCAAATTTCATTCGCTGCCGCTGAAGCGACGTTTTTGACGTCGAACTCAAAATTTGCATACTCCACAGTTTGAAAACCAGAAAAATTTGCATTTGTGATTCTCTTCTTCTATTTTCGGCAAAAAAAAATTCGTTTATATCTTTATTTTATATAAAACTTCAAATATCCTTTAATTGTTTTGAGCAGTGTATATAATCGTTGCAGAAGTTTGTCAAGTCATTTAAGATTTTATGAAAATCGAATCAAAACTTTTTCTCGTGAATTCTTGGAAGTAAAATTTTACCAACACAATGCACATATCATATACTACTTATTTATATAGTGACACAATTCCATTTTTTTTTTTTTTCTTTCTTTTTTAAGATATGGTTAAATACTTACTTTTAAAAATGACAGAACTGTAGCAGTTTTAACCATATTTTTAATGACAGACGAATGGAAAAGTACGCTTGTGATTCACTCACATTAATATCTAAAAGAAAATGTTTTTTGAGTTGTGTTACTATATAAATAAGTATGTGATATGTGCAGTGTATTAGTAAAATTTACTTCAGAATTTCATGCAATTAAAAAAATAAAATAGTAAATGACATTTTGATTCATTTTTTAAAAATTTAATTGCAGTCATTAAGTGTATTAAATCAGTACATACAGGATCATGATATGATGATTGTATGAAAAAAAAAAAGAGTCTCCAAAATGATACTTAATTGCATCTAATTTTTATTAAATGTAAAATTGTATAATAAATGGTAGCAAAAACTACAAAAATACTTATAAAATGTTACACATATTAAAATTTTGAAAATTACATTTATAATATAAAGTTCAATAAATTCTGCTAAAAATTAAAAATTACATATAAAATTTTATAAAAGTATTTTTTTTATAGTGCTAAATATTTAAAATTTCCACATTGTATACTTTTACATTCTAGAAATATGAATACTTAAACTTACAAAATTTATGTACACTCATAAAAAAAGAAAAAAAAACTTTGGAATTTAAATTAAAGTTTTTCAGATATGGAATGCATGCAGTTGTTTTAAATGCACTGTACAGTTTACTTTTATTATCTGCGTTGCATTCTAGCTAATTGTTTAATAAATATTTTGAATAATTTTTTTCAAAACAGTTTATACATCTTGCAGGTTAAAATTAAAATTAAAAAAAATTAAATTAAATATATGCATTGAAATAAATGTTTATCAGTAAAGTTTAAAAAATGGAATAATATACTCTTACATAGCTTGATTTTTTTTTACATACATAATTTAGGTTTAGTTTTATTTATTAAATATATTTATAATTAATCAATCTAATGATTGTGAGACAACTTACAGTAATTGTTTTTTTTTAAATGTTGCATTAAAAAAAACATTTATATAATTAAGAAAATTTAATTTAAAAATATTATCAAACAAATTTCTATAATGCATGTAAAAGAAATATCAATTAACCAAAAGTAATAAATTTCTTCTGCAAAAAAAATTCATAAAGCTGAACATAAAGTCGCTAGCACAATGCATACACACTATATTGCCAAAAGTCACTGGACACTTGATTTTAAATGTTTTTTGTCAAATATTTACAGAAATGCTTGAAACATTCTTCACGTATATAAAAAGAACATGTTTGACTTAATATTTTGCGGTGAAGGTTTATCACGAGGCAATTAAAAGAGCATTAAATTAAATTAAAAAAAATAATTGTGATCATCCTGTAAGAAAATAAAATAAAATACTTGAAATGATCAATAGCGCATGACTATGTGGATCTTGCACAGCTTTTGTGTATGACATGCATGTATATACAGGGATGACCACCCCAAGAAATCCAGCCTAAGCTTTTGAGTTGAAGTGCAACCCTGAGGGGCAGACATGAATCTACAAGTAGCTAGGCCACAGCCAGGAGGCTGGACCATGAAATCAATGAGGGTAACCCCTGCCGAGTCCAAGAGGTAAATGGTTAGTCTCCCAACTGTTGGCGAACATTTATTTTAGATTCCTTGAGTTTACAATAAAGCACAGTACGCTGCCAGGTTTCTTAATTTTTTGTTATTTTTTTTAATAGTGTGAAGGGTTTTTATCCAAATTTAATGCCACTTTCAGGAAACGTGACAAAGTACAGTAGAAACAATTTACTACAATTAGAATATTAATATATTAAATGATGAAATATGAGGTATAAAATATTTTTTAACTATACGAATGATTTTTTGTTGTTGTTGTTTTCATAATTTAGTAGTCAACTATATAGGGCAACTCATAAAAAAGACCAGTCGAATATTGTGAAAATTCAGAAAGATATTGCTGATATACTAAGCTGGATTTCAGTTGTTTTCTAAAAGTAATTGAATGATAAGGAATTTTCCACAAATTGTCTTTTTTTTTTTTTTTTTTTTTTGGCTTTATATTTCCTTGGAAGAATCATCAAAATGAGCTCATCTAAAAAAGGAAAAAGAAAAGGAAGAATTATCAAAATCAAAGCATCTGTTCCAAAGCTACACATGGACATACGTTAAGTACCAACTCCTTTTACGGAATTGAGTTAATAAAAAATGACTGTGAGAAATCTTCAGCTACATTTTATAAAAATAACTGAAATTAAGGTCACTATATTGCAGATATCTTTCTGAATTTCCATATATTTAACTAGACTTTTTATATGACTGGCCCTATATAGTTGACTACTCAATTTTTTTTTTTTTTAACTGCACAGTTAAAAATTACTTTATACAAATGCTCCTATTTTATCAAATATTTAATCATATATATTATTTCTACTGTCAACATACCATTTTCTAAGCAAATAAAAAACACAGAACAATAAATGAGATATCATATGAAAGGATTTTGAACAGGCGTCTGACATAGTACACTCACATTTCATCAAGACATGTTTTTTGATTAAAAATTGCAGTTAATTAAAAATTAGATCAGCATTGTTTTCATAAATGAAATGGAAAGTTTTTCTCAAATCAGTGTTGTCATAAAAATAAAATGCTGCATCAATGATTATTAAAAAAAAAAAAAAAAAAATGTTCAATAATGTGGGACATAGTTGCTGCATGGGTTTATTTTATATTTATGATTAAAAAGCAAAATTTAAATTAAAATGCTCAATTTATTTTTCTTTGTCCCATGTCTTTTTTTTTTTTTTTTTTCTCGAAACATTTCACCCTCTTATGCAGTTAAAATACGATTGATATATATATATATTGTGTTTGCTATTTTTGGTCAGTTTTTACTGTAACTTTGATGGAATAAATTGGATGATATTCTGGCTTGACTAATGTGGTTTGCAGATATTTTTAGTCCTTAATTTTTTTTTTTCTTTTTAGAAGTTTAAAGCTGCATCCAAAAAATATTAGATATTGGTAAAAAATATTAGACTGCAGTGTGAAATCTTTGCATGGTTCCACTAGTATATTTATATTCTAAATATAGTACATTGTTTTTACCATACTTTGCCAAATTTTCTAAAACTGGCTTTAAATTTGGTTGAAAACATTACATGCTATAAACAAAAAACATGCTAAAGTTTCTTGAATTAAAAAAAAAAAAAAATCTTTATTTCTATGCATAAATGTGCTATTCTGACACAAATGTTAAGATCCACATAGTCAGGTGCTACAGCTATAGATCATTTTGAGTATTTTGTTTTACAGAGTGATCTCAAATATTTTTTTTTATAATTCAATTTGTTGTTGGCCTCCTAATCACCCTCGTGATCAAACCTTTGCTGAGATTTTTCAGGCCAAACATGTTCTCTATATTCTCTAAAGTCCTGAAATCATCAAGTATTGCTCTAGATATAAGACTCAATGTCTAAAATCAAAAGTATATGGTGACTTTTGGTCATGTAGTGTATGTTTAAAATCTAATAAGACACATAAAAAAATATATCAAAACAAAGGACAATAAAATGACAAATGTAAATGTATATAATAAAAATGCATTAAATGCTAGAGATAAAAGTGTATAAAAGTATTTTGAATTAGTGTTTATCAGTGGTTCAAGGATTGTTGCAAACAACAGAAAATTCTTTCTTCACAATTTTTTTCTCTACAATATTTTGGAAATATCTACACAGGTTATTCAACATAATGAATTTATTGTAGCAAGGAAATTAAAACAATACTGATGCCAAGAACTGTAACTCAACTGAATACACTATAACTTTCAGGCATGGCAAAAAAGTAGAAAAATACTTTGAAAGCTCTGCAAGAAATTTAACAGAAAGGTATGTTTTTTTTTTTTTTTGTTAGAATATTGCTCTAAATTGTAGATAAATGAAACTTAAATATTAACTATTATTTAAATTTTAAATATAGTCTCTCTAAAAGTTTTCAAATTATTTCTCTTGGATCCCATTATAAAATTTCTGAACTAAAGAAAGGAAAATAAATAAATGACAATGGATGAAAAAAGTTTTTTTTTTCTTGTATGTCTGTAGTTAAAACTAAATAGACATGAAGTGATCAGCTAAAAACTATAATATCTACATCCCCCACCCTCTTTCTTCTTAGTGACCAGCTTGTACTCAAAATATTTCTTTTGTTTTTGCCAGACTGCCAATATAAAAATGTTAAAAACACCAACTTAAATCGATCTTGTCACTGTTCAAAAATAAATACACCATTTAAATATTTTGCTGCTAAAATAGATGATACACTGCAAATCATAAAATATACATTTGTTGTAAAACACTTTTTTTTTTTTTATAAAATGAAATGCATACAAAACAAATAAAATATCTAAAGTTTAAATTTTTAACGTAGGTATAAATAAAACATTAAAATGCACCATCGTTAACTGCTAAAACAATTTATTAATTTAGAAACCTAATTCTAGTTTTGTGTGTGTGTTAACCTGTTAACTGGGTATGATGAAATATTTTGTCATACATGAACTACTAATGTAATATTTTGAATGGATTACTTTCACCAGTAAAATTTTAATAGAAATTTTCATCTTATTAAAACGCTGTATTCATGCAAAATCACTGCCATGAATAAGGAAAAAATTTCTATTCTTTTTTACTGGTGGAAGTGTGCCCCGTTGGTAATCAGGCATATCAGTTAAACAAAAGTTTATTCCCTGGTTAACAGGTTAAGTTTCCATTTAAAGATTTTTTTTTTCCTCAAAAAGTATTGCAGCTTTTTGGGACTTTGTTTTAATAGTAAAAGTTGCATATTAGTTACAGTTTTTGTAAATTTACTCTAAAAAAAAAAAAAAAAAAAGTTAGATAAATTTAAAATTACGCAATTATAAAAGGCAGTACTCAAGTTAAAATAGACAAATGTTTAGTCATACATTGCTTACATTATTTGTTATTTTGGCATAGTTTTCTCTTTCACCATTTTGTTAAACAGATATTAATCTGTTCATAATTCTTGGTTTGATACTTGTGCTTTTGCATAATTCTGCATTTGAACGCTTGGGGAAAAACTGTTTAAAATAGAGATACATTTCGATATGATTTTATCAACAAGTCTTAATTTTAAAACATATGTTTATTGATTTTGGAATGATTCTTGTTGTTCAGTTGAATCTTCTTTCTTGGGCACAAGAACGATTTTACCGATGTTTTTTCTCTCAACCATGCACTTTGTAGCTTCAATAACCTATGTAAATGGAAAATATTTTTTACTTTATTTTTAGCATAAGAGATAAAATTGCACATTATCAATTCATAGTTTACTATCATATAATTTAAAACTCTTAACATCAATTAGGATAAATCAAAATATATAATGAATTACAATTTCTGGCAATCAGGCACAGCACTTTAAGATTACGAATTGTACTTTGAGATTTAGAATATGTTATGTGTTAAAAATCCAATAGTTAGTAAAAAAACAAATAAGGGTTATTTTAGAGACACCATTGGAATTTTCTTGGTGTTGCATACATATTTTGTGATAATGTATATTCAAATCTGTGTGTAATCAGGAGAGAAAATTCTTTTGTTATTCGAAATATGCTGACGTATCTGTAATACCAAGGGTCAATCCAAGCAAAATTTGGGGCTTATTTAAAGCCCCTTCACAAAAATCAATTTAATAAAATGGGCGCCTTCACAAAAATGAATTTGATAAAACAGGCCCTTTCACAAAATTAGATTCCATAGAAACTTACTATTTATTAATTATTTAATAAGTTTTAAAATGTGTAATTTGTAAACAAACAAGTTCACCAGAAAGGAAAACTTCAGCAAAAGGATTTTAAAACTTTATTAAGTTAAATGCTTGGTTCAAAATTTAGTAACTGGATTAAAACATTCATTATAAAAGGTTATTTTTCACAAAAATAACCTTCACTTTTCACAAAATGGGCCCCAAGAAAAAAAAATCCTGCATCGACCCCTGAACACATAAATAATTTTGATTGTGTTTCATTATAATTTTTTTAACAAAACATATACAGTAGTTTACTGATAATTGGGATATGTCAGTTCTGTGCGATTTATCCTAATAAAATAATTGTCCAATTAACAGAAGTAAATTTAATGTTGGCGTGTCAGAGAAAGTGCCAAGGCACTTCTCTGAAACAAAAAGGGAGTCTCAAGAGAGGTTGGACTTCTAGAGCTGGTCTTCTAATTTTGAACCAATTCCAGATGAGAGACCTGCACCTGGATTGGCATCCCCAGAGGTAACACTTATACTAAAATTGGAGGACATTGGAGCCACGAACAAATTTTACGTGCACCAGCTCCCATTAACATACACGGTCCCACACCAGCAGCTGTCGAGAGAGGTTGTCACCCTCCCAAGCATTGACCTTGGTCGATGCTGCTTCACTTTCGATGATCTTACGGGAACATAGCTTAACCGTCCGCGCTACTGTGGGATTAAATTTACAGTGAAGGATTAAATACATTGGATCTAATGCTAACTGATATAGCACAGCAGCTGAAAGTGAGCAAACACTATGGATGAATAAATGTTTTCTTGGTAGTTAAATCTTGTAACAAGAAAGCATCATTTTGCAGGAAAGAAAACATTGATGATAATTTATTTCTCCTAAGTCATTTAAAAATAGTGTTTTTCCTAAAATATTATGTATAATGCACATAGCATTATTATGTATGAATCTTTTTTTTTATATAATTTTATATTTAAGCCTCATTTTGCTCCTGAATTCACAAATTAAAATACTATGTAGTTCTAATATTTTACAGACACTTCTTTAATTTCACTTTATTGTTTGATCTGCATTATCTAATATTTTTGAAACATACTCTTTTCAAAGTCTGATTTAGATCACATAACCATAATTCCAATATATTTAGAAAGTAGTAAAAAAAATAATAATAATAATCAAATCAAAGTATAAAAACTCTTAAAATAATTAATACCTCTTCAAAAGTCCAGACAGAATCAATTCTTGGTTTTATTTTTCCTGCGGTATACAATGAGAGTACACTTTTAATGGCTGACTTAAACAAATTGGGATCATTCTTAAAGATGTTATCTATGCTAAGCCCACATACTGCATGGTTTTTTTGTATAATATTATAAATACTTATGTTTTTGGTCTGCCACCATACTTTTAAATTCTTCCAAATGTTTCTTTTCTCTCCACTGATCATGCTGCTAATTCCTATAAAATAAATTTGTTTATAATTTTATTTGTTACATTTAATCAACAATAATTTTAAATAAGTAAGAGAAACACATAAATTTTTCAGAAATATACTTTTTTTACTTCAATAATCAAGCATGAAATATTACTTTAGGCATTAATCTTACCAATATGGATAATACGTCCAGTATCTTTCAAACACTTTTGTGCTCGCATAAAATCAGCTCCAGAAAGGCAGTCTAGTATGACATTTACACCTGAAAATGAAACATACACTCTGTAATTAAAGAAAAATAAAAAAAAATGTAAATTAAGAATCAACCTGTGAATGATGTATAGCAAGTAGGTTGAAATGGGAAACTTTGAATTGCACATTTGATACAGAATAAAACTGTCAGATAAGCAGAGACTACTTTTGGATATCAAAATCCATACTGTTGCTATTTATTTCACACTCCAATCTCAAATATTTTTACATAACACAACTAATCGTCTTCATTTCCCAACATCTTAAATAGTGTTAACAAAGTATATACAATTATATTGTGCATACTGTTACCTTTGTGCAAGATTTCAAGATGTGTCATTGGTGTATAGCAGATAAGCGTACATCCCATTAGCAGACTGAGTTGCCTTTTCACTTTACATGAGTGGACTCATAATTGGATATAAAAAGTCTTATCAGGTTGTGCCTAGAATACTTACTAGTACAGTGGAATGAATTGAGACAGACAGCTCGACTGGTTATGGTTCTTTTTACTGTACAATTGAGCGTGAAATCTCGCGGTAGGAATTTTATTTCCTGATTTTGTCAGAATTTTCTGGGTATGGAAAAGCTTGAATTAAGCATCTAACTTTAACTTGCTTATGAGTGCAAAGCTGTTTATTTGAGACTTTTGAAGTCTGATAATAATTATCCAACAGATTTTAGCATTCTAATACTGTCTGACTGTAACTGGCTACCTGTAAGTTTTGTTTGTTGAATGTTTATTTATCTCTGTGAATTTTCTGGAATATTCATAAAATAAATATAGAATGACATCTAAAAGGACTGTTTTTCTTCGACTATCAATCACACGAACCAGAATTTTGTAACAATACTTTGTTTTTTCACAAACCATTTTTTTTTTTAAATAAATGCAATGATTAACATGTATTTCTCAACTGTTTATATTATTTTCATAATAACAAGTAAAAGCAAAGGAAAAATAGTGCCCAACAGGAAAAGTTTGTTTTGTTATGTAAAAGACCATTTATGTCTTGTTTTGGCAAGACATTTACATCAGTTTCATTTTCTTTTAACATCATCAAATAAACAGAAGATAAAAATTAGGTATTTTAGAGCACAAATTACTTGCTGAGACAGATTGGATACTTCTATCAAAATCTGACCAAGGAGCACATCAGTGTTCCTAATAATAATTTAATTAATTAATCCTTCATATAACAAAATTAATTAGTCTGTTGAACATCTATTCCTAATTATTATTCTATGAATCTCTATTCTTATCTTATATTTGTTTTCATTTATTTTTCTAATATGGCAAACAATGTTAAAAAAAAGAGAGAGAGAGAAGAATAGCGAGTTATTTTGGTTAAAAATGTTTTTCTTTTATTTAAATGTGGGAAAAAACAAATTCTTTGTTTTTCAAAAATATATTTTATCTTATAATTTTACTTACACTTATTCCTTGTGCTATACTCTTTCATTGTATAGCTTGTCAGCTGCTTAAATTCAAAGTCTTGTTCTTTGTATGCAAGTTCTTTGCCTTATTTTTAGACCAATATTGATTGAAAATTAAATATCCTTTTTAGAGTATATATGGCCAAATTTTACAGAATCTGTGAAGCTGTTATAAGACTGATCTATGAAGTAATAACAGTCATAATTATGATTTGTTGTTATTCAAATTTCTAGTGGAAAAAAAATGAAAACAGTTAACTAATTTATTACTATTCATTTAATGCAATTTTGAATCTGTGAAGATCCATGTTTAATTATATGCCCAACATGTATTTTGATTCTTTTTAAGATAGGAATTGTTGTGTTTTACTACTCTCATTAAACTTACACACAACAAGATAACTAATTTACATAGACATTCATTTAAATTAAACCTTACTCAAATATTTAATTAAATTACTTCTTCAAGTACCTTATTCCATTTTATTACTTACTCTTAAATTATCTTATTTACTCAAACACTGAATTTACTTTATTATTTTACATTATAAATTTTGACTATTTAGATTGATATTTACATTTAAATAAAATAAATTATATAGGCCACAATTATAAAATAAAGTTAATCACTAAAATTTATATGGAACTGCGTTGTGTTCAGGCTCCCATAATTAAGTTATATTAACCCCAACAATAACTCCAAGTGTGTGGTCAAGGTGAATCAAGTCTTAATAAAATCTATGCTTAATTGTAAATTTTCTCTCTACTTAAGAGTTAGCCTTCCTCCCTTCTGTCATTCATTAATTACTAAGAAATGAGACAATTTTAGTTCAATAATTATAAATCTCAAACAATTCTACTAAACAATTTAAAGGTAAAAACAAACAGAAAATTAAATCTAAAAATGCAATTTAAACTCCTACGAACTTCAATGGTCTCATTTCATTAGTAAACTCAAAATTAAATCTTCTAAATTATTAATTTTCTTCATGAATCAAATCTTATATCTGAAAAATAAAAATGTGTCCTTCTGAAACATAACACGATGGAACTAGTTGATTCAAAAATGTATATCAAAAGATAAATTTCCATTTTCTTACAATATCATCATATCAAAAATATCTCACAATTCTCCATCATTAATTAAAAACCCAATTTACCTCAACTCCGTTTCAAAACATATACATTATCCCCATATCAACCAGTTCCAACGGTTATTCTCTAAATTCTGATTTACTGAATACAGACAACTTCTTAATTGAAATTCACTCGAGAAATAATTAAAATTAGACTGTGCTAAGTTTACATTCTTACTATCAAAATTATACTTAAGAATTAACAAAAATTAGACTTTACATAAGTTGTCTGTATTCCCTCAAATGTTAAAAATTCATTTCTTCTAAAGCTGAAATAAAATAAATAAAAAGGGATGCACTACAAGGTAAATGAACACAAATCATTGATGTAATTAAATTTAGTTTATTGTGATAAACATATATAGTTAAGTACCATTTTGCCGTCAGAATTATTTAAGGAAATCTCTTTCCAACACAAAATTCGACAATACATAGTCGTATGAAACATTTCTGTATTTCATTTAACATACTGTATTTATTTTGGAGCTGCTGGTTTTTCTTTATTTAAGATAACGAATCATAATTTAATTAAATCAAGCTTAATGCTTGAAGATAGATTGAATTTAAGTGCACATAAAATAAAATGAAAATATTAGGGAGCATGCAGAAAATTAAAGAAAGGAAAGTAAAGTAAAGAACTTATCATGATGGGGCCCCGGGCCACTAAGTACTGTCAGATAAATTTGAGACCTTTCCAGCTCTACTACATCGCCGTCGCTATCAGAATCAAGAATGTCTCCACTCCTCTTGCTCTTCCCAAAACTCCTCACTTGTGCCTGTTCACTTACTTTTGATCTCTATGCGAGCAGGGTAAATAGTTACATAAGTGTCTTGAGGGAAAACTTTAATTATGATGAGCTATTGTTAATAACTATATTAACTTGATTAATAGAGCATCAGATTCTTAATTGTATTTCATCATTTTCTTTATTTTGATTCATTTAAGGTGTGTGATAAAATATTGCATATGTAGCCCGGCGCACACATGTTAAAAACATCTTCCATTCCCTTCTTGCTCCAACGGAAGTCCGTGACGTCAAAGATCACATGGTGACGCTAAAGGGTTAGTCACTCTTTTTGATTGCTTTTCCATCAGGGCTCGCTCCGGTGTTCAACGATTTTGTAAACAAGGGGGAAAAAGGGAAAGAGAGAGAGAAAAACAGAGTTTTCACCACATGCAAGAAAGTAATTGAATAATCATTTATATTTAATTAAACCAGCAGCCTCCATAAAAGCCTTTTAAAATACCAGCAACTCCTTTCAATTAATATTAAAAATACAACCACATATTTAAAAATATATCTGCTAATAATGGAGAGTATGATCGTTCCAAAAATAAACATTTTCAAAATTAACGTTAAACAGGTTAAAGTGCGCTTTAATCAACCGATTAAAGGCCAATTCCAAAAACATTATGTTAATAAACAACCATTCAGCTCAAATAATAAATACAGAATTAAACCATTATTTATTTAGAAACTATTGAACTTAGTGGACAGTGTGAGAATTATAAATAAAATTCTGTGCCAGAAGAATATAATTAAAAATAAACAACTTCAGCTATTAAATCAACCTGCAAACCATAACTGCAATATTAACTTTAACTATGAAAAACAACAATTAGTATTAAAACAAACAAAACATCCCATAATTACACAACATTTTAAAAGTTAATAATTAGACAAATTAGAATTAAAATACATTAATTAATATTTAAATTTAAGTTTTGTTAGCGACACAACACAATATAATATGTTTATTTTGTGCTAAAAACACTTAATGGTATCTTATGTGATAATTTTTTCACTCATCTATATCACCAACCTTTATTGAATCTCTACTCGAAATAAATTTTTATTTAATTAGCAATAAATTACTATTAAAACAACACTTCATGTGCAATAAAATGTATCAATAGTCACAAAAATTAATGAAAATGTGTTAATCTATATTTTAATATAAATTTACAAAGAAAATGTTTGTATAACATTCTTATTTAATAAACTACAATTGTGTTAAAGAGTTAAAAAAAAAAGTTCCGATTTCTGCATAATTTCAGAAATTGCATTTCAAAATGAAAGTGACAACACATTACAAACATAGATAATATATAAATTGTTATGATTTAAAATTCTCAGTTTTCATTAAATTCATATATTCAAATTTCTTAAATTTAATTTATTCATTTATTTTAATAAATTCATAAAATTTATCTTATTTAATAATATTTCATCAATTAATAATTTTAAATCAAACATTCTTTTCATTTTACAACGTTTGTGCTAATTAAATTTAATTTCAAATCTCAAAATTTAATCCTGATCACTATTTTTTATAATATGAAATAATTTCTTATTAAATTTAAATAGTAAAAAATTAAAGCACATTTACTTCATTTATTATTATCATAATTAGTATTTTGTTACTTCTATTCATCTCAGTAAGTTGTGTGATTTGTTTTGTCATCCTAGGATTTCTTATTTCAAATTCACGATCTTTGAGATTTCAAATTCACGATCTTTGAGATTTCAAATTCACGATCTTTGAGATATTTTCAAAGTCCAAAAATTACTTTTTGAAATTCTTTAATTCAAATATTTTTACTTCCAATTCATGATAGATGGAAAAAACTTTTTATTTTAGTAAGTTTCCTAAAATTTTATTTGTTTTCATTCATAAGTTTCTGACTTATGGATTTTTCATTATTTTCGTAAGTTCTATTTTGAAATGGTACAATTTCGCTAAGAGCGGCCATTGACAGATATTCAAGCGTCTTCATGTAAACAAGATCACTTTTTCCCGCGTATTTGCCCAAGGTCGTTTTGGCAGCGCTGCAAGGTCGCGATCGAATGTTCGAAGAGCGATTTTAATGCTGTTGCTAGGGGTAGTCGCGTTAATAAAACTTTTAGCTGTAACTTTGACTACGGTCTGTTGGGGCTTGTTCACTGACATTCAGACGGTTCGGATTTTTTCATTGGTTGTTCCGTAACCGCCGTCGAGTTTTACCTGAGTGGGAAACTGTGAAGACTCTTTCAGTTCCTGAAAAACTTTGTATGATGTAGCGTGGGCTAGATGTTGCTCTTCGGAGCTTAAGCCATTTTGGCTTGCGGTGAAAACAATGAATGTCATACATCAAGATATATTTCTTCCTTAAATTATTTCTTCATTTTTATTAAGTTCATTCAACTGTAAATGTTATAGCTATCATTGATAATGATCAGGAAAAAGGTGCTCCTACAAATCTTTAACAACTTAGCTTTTGGTTTCAAGATATATACAACATATTTTTAACTTACTTCTAGCGTCATGGTGAATTCAAGTGCTCTTGTGCTGTTTACAAATATATATATAAGAAGTCAAGATAATTAGATAATACGCATTTTTTTGCACATCTTCAGAATGATTATAGCCTTCGAATGGATGCTTTCTCCTTCATTTTGATCTTGATATCTTCGGCAACTAAGGATATCTACATCCGATTGATGCTTCTTTACAAAGCTGCTGAATGAAATTTTGTCATCATCGTATTTCATATACTGGCGGCTGAAAATTCTTCATACAGTGAAATTTAATCTTTAACTTCCACAGCTCTACTATTTACCCTCAATTAACTTTAGAACTAATGTGTCGAATTCATCTTTATGACTAAGGAACTATAAAAGAAATTTAATTGATCTTAAATTGAACACTGAACTTAAGCAAAAATAATTTAAATTCAACTTTATAATATTTCATCATTAACATATATGAATTGATAATAAGATTAACTATCTCAAATATAATAATATACCACCCAGGAGATACAATATGTTTATGTAAAAAAAAAATAACGATGTGATTAATGTGGATATCTAATCTTAAAATTTTTAAAGAAGTAAATATATATTCATTGTATAAAGTGTAAAAAGAAAAATTTCAAGTGGAATTTGTGTTTTATTTATTTGAGTGCACTTGTGAATAAATGACAGTTGTACTTTGATCTTGGTGAGTTATCTTTTCTTTCATTTATATTTATGTGTTTCAGCTCTGTTTGAAGTAATAGAAAAAGTTCTATTTCCTAATTTATATAAGTATATTTTAACTTAAGAATTAACTTTATGAATTTAACGTAATTTTAAACTTATCTTTTATGGCTTCGCTTCGTGTACTTTCATTCACGCCTATAATGGTATTTGGGGGAAAGTGATGAATATATGTTTTGTCAAAGTTGTTTTAGGTATTCGGAATCACTCTGGTGCTAGTCGCTGGTGATTCACCCCTTTTATTAATCTTTACTTTATATTCATCGCAATCCCCAAATACCGTTATATAAATAATAGCAAACATGGCATTTCTGCTGTTTCTGTTTGCTGCCTGTCAGGGTAGTTCTCGCAACGCTTAAGTACCATGCAAGCTTATGGAAGTGTCCCATCTGTCATAGTAAGTAATATGTGTTTTAGAGCTTCAAACTCACCATGAGTCTTAAAACGAGGGTACAGTAGACTCTCTCAAATCCGCAACCCTAAAATCTGCAATTTTCTAAAATCCACACATTGTTTCAGATGTAAACAGTGAAATTTACAATTAAGATATAGGAGGGAAATTCAAGCTTTTTTGTTTTTATATCAATCCGTCCTCATTTTATTATGTAATTCTGGTTAATATCATTGAACTCTTGCTTTGTCATAAAGGAAGTATATATTTATTTCCGAAATTTTTCAAGATAACACCGATATTAGTGGTGATTGATCTTTTTATATAATACATTTATGTATTAATCAAGCTTTTTTGTTTATTAAATCTGGCCAAACATCAAATAAAATTTTGTAATTTTATGGTTCTGATATAAATTACTAGTGTACCTTTATGAGGCGAGATTCATTCAATAATTCACGAAAAAAATTTCTCATCATTATTATGCATATTTAATCATGTATTATTAATTATTTATGTAGCATTTACATTATTTCCCATAATTATTTTAATATTTTACTTTATTGTAAGCATTCATGATAATTTTGAGTGCATTATTGCATTCAAATTACTGTTTAAAGCATGTAAACAAAATAATGACTAGAAATCTGCAAAATTCTAAAATCCGCACAACCTCTGGTCCCAAGCTGTGTGGATTTGAGAGAGTCTACTGTACTATGTTTACAAAAGAACACTTTTTATAAAATACATAGAAACCCAATATATATTTTTTTATTATCATTTATCTGAATCTTGTTTGCTGGGGAAAATTTAAAATGAGATTTGCTGAGTAATCTTATTTGCTGAGTTTCTAGGGCTCAAAGTCTACTCTACAACTTAAAGAATCTGCACAGTGCTAAGCTAAAAGAAAACTAAATACTGTAAAACTGTATTTAATGTAAAATTTTAAATGAGAATAGCTATTAACACTCTAATAATATCACATCTTAATGGCATGAAAGTGCTTGTTTGCATCTTATCTTGCAGATGTATCATCAAGTTTTGATTTTTATTTCCATAGACTTGTTTATTAAAATTTAAAAATATAAAACAAATTAAAACCTTTCAGTAGCAATACATTAATAAAAAGGCTAGATACCAATAAGAAATAAATACAACTATTGAATAAGTCAAAGGCAGCACAATTAAATATCAAAAACATCTCTTAGATGCAACTGGCAAAGTAGTCAACATAATCTTAAAAAAAATTCTTTTAATTAGACAAAATGAAATGCTTATAAATTAAAATTGATGCATCTCAAATAATTTATAACATTACCCTGGGGTGCAACTTTTAATATTTCTTCAACAAAATCTTCTTTTTGATAATCAATTGTATAAGTCACTCCATTTTCTTTAATAAGCTCATGTTTGGTAGATGATGCTGTTCCAAATATCTCCACATCCTCTACAGATTTGGCTATCTGAGTAGCAGCCCAACCTACACCACCTATAATAAACAACATAAATATGTAAATGAAACAATACTATAGGTATTTTATACATTCATAATTTCTTTAATTTAAATTATGCATAATTCAGAAAGCTCATTACTTTTTTAGATATCATACTAGAGATATTGCTGAATTAGACAAGTATATATAGTATTGGATTTTAAAAACTTTTCTTAAAAGTGCAGTAAGAATATTTTTTGTAAATAGTTTTCATTAGAAATATCTACTTTTAATACAAACAGAAAAAAAGCTATACTGTATAAACCTTATATTGTTTTGCAAAAATATTAATATAAAAAAATGTATACAAATTCAAGTAAAGTACCTGCTGCAGATTGGATAAAAACACTTTGGCCAGGTCTTAAATGACCAAAATCCATGATGGCAAAATAAGCTGTCACATAATTTGTGACAATACTTGTAGCTTCTGAAAATGTCATAGCCTCTGGCATAAGATAACAGTGAGATTGATGGATTTCAATGTATTCACCCCAAGTACCATAATCAAATTTCCAACAAAGAACTCTGTCCCCAATCTGTAGAAAGTAAAACATTTTAAATTATTAATTGATTGCAAAAAGAAGTCTTTATAAGTTTAATATACAAATAAAAAATAATATAATAAAAACAAATGTATCCAAATAGTTAACGTAATAAATAATAAATAATGAAATAATAACTGCATATATATAGAAAAGAAGAATAAACATAAAGCAACATGGATCTACAAAGTTTTATTTTTAAGGTAATTTTCGATCTAGCTCTTTCATTTTTCTTTATGCTTTCATACATATTTTTAAAATCTAAAGTCCTTCCGGCCTGTACCGGGAGGAAAAGGTAGCTTTCCTATATCTTCGTTTTAAAATTTTAGCTAATGTTACACGAAAACAGCAAGTTAAAATGCAAAGAAAACGTTTACAAAAGATTCGTTAATACTGATTTTGAAGAAATTTGCCAAATTGGCTTCATTTATGAAGACTTATTTTGGTCGCCAAATTTGGTGATATTTCGCCAAGTTTGGCGAGAATTTGGCGCTAACGGATATGAATATATAGTTTTATGCGTATGATTGGGAAAATTATTACAACAATGAAAGAAAATAATTTGCGAGTAATCGTGTTAATGTGCTGTTTTGTTTCAAAATGTCAGCCACCCTAGAATTTCAAACTGCTCTATCTCAGCCATTTTTTAAGATAGAGGTAAACCAAAAAATGCTCTGGAATCCTCGTATCAAGGCCTAACACTTAATTAAAAAATAAATTTGAATTTTTAACTTTTTTGTATATTTATTTTAGTTTTAAATTTTTAAGTGGCCGCCATCTTGAAACAAAATGGTGGACCAAGCTGGCCAACGAACTCGGTCGAGACATTGGTGAGCTTAATACACACAACATCAAAATTGATTAATATGAGCGTTATGGTATGACATAGGTCAGATATATATATATATCTGACCTATGTCATATATATATATATATATTTATATATATATCCGCCATTTTGTTTCAAGATGGCGGCCACTTAAAAATTTAAAACTAAAATAAATATACAAAAAAGTTAAAAATTCAAATTTATAATATTATAATTTATAATAAATTTATAATTTATTATATATATATATATATATAAATCAACATTTGAACGGAGGGTGGTTTTGGGGTCTGGGGGTCATGATCGGTGAAAATATATCGAAATTTTCCGGAACTGCTTTCCTCCGAACGGCTGCAATAGGTAGCTTTATACTTTTTTGTATTGAAAGCTACCTAATAATGCTGGCTCCATTTTTCCTCATGTTTCATATGCACTCATTTTAAAAGATAAAGTTTGTGAAAAATTAAAAACTTCTTATCACTTGAAAAATCTAAAATTTTAATCTCTATAACACTTTAAAAAAATTAACACTCCACAAAATGCCTTTAAATTTTCATTTTCTTTCCATATAAATGAAAGTTTCATGTTACGTTGATTTATTTCTTTTTAAAAATAACTTAATTGTAATCAATATAAGCTCATAATTCTTCATAAAAATGTCTAATACTAATTCTTAGCCATGAAATACAAGCAAGGTTCTTGACAAAACAGACCTGGAACAGCGTACACTTACTGTTTGTCGACCACAAGAATAGCTCCCGCCAAAAAGTCTAGTTAGTGGCGGTCGCTATAGTAACAAGACCTATCCATTTCGAATGGGGAATACGCGCGTGAGGAATTGGCGGAATAAAAGGTTACCCTACGTCATTCTTCTTCTCGGATCAGCAGTTGCACGCGTTATCTTATTTTTGATTTAATTTTGCTTTTGCTTTTTAAATTATTTGTTCCCATTTGTTTAAATAATTTTGCTAATTTGTTAAATTGGAAAGATGCCCTTTCAGCTTAGGAAAGGTGAAGTCTTGAAATCGCAAGCACGTGAAATCGTACATAATGTTGCGGAATTTTGTTCCAGTGAAGCTTCATCTAAAGCTGTATTAATTCCTCTCCCGAACAAGTGGAGTTTCTGAAGCTACAATAAAAAAAATTTAACAATAAAAAACAGTTTTAAAATCACCTGGTAAACATCGTAAAAGACATAGTGAAAAAAAACTGCGAAATAGATGACTTTGACAAATGCGTTATAAGTCAAACGATTCAAGACTTTTATATAAGAGAAAGAAAAGTACTATTTCTCAGAAAATTATTACCCGTGTTGAAAGAAAAAATTGGATTTTCGTGGAAAAGAGACACATTGTTCAAAGTCTTACATTCAATGAATTTTCGATGGAAAAAGTGCATGAATAAAAGAAAAGTTCTCATGGAAAGACCAGATATTGTGTTTTGGAGACACAAATATTTGAGAGAAAACTTATCTTTGAGGTTACTTCGGCAGCGCATTGAAAACACGTGGAAAACGTTGAAAATAATTACTGGGAAAAAGATGGACTGTTAAAGAATTTATTGGACGAAGTGTCATTTAACATTAATACCGGCGATTCTGATTCAGAAGAAACCGAGACTTCTGAGAGTGATTTAGAGCACTTTCACATGCTTGAATAAAATTCTAAAATTTTAGAAGGTATTATTATTATTTATATTTCTAATGATAAAAAAATTTATCCATCCTTACAAATTGTTTGAAAATATACATGCTGAAATTTATAATAATCACTGAAGTTCGGTCGTTGTATTAATAATTTAAAGTCATTGATAATTACTAATGGCTATGAAAATATTAATTTTGAAACAATTAAGTTAATTTAATTTAATTTTAATGTAATAAATTTCATGATTAATTCATAGTGATTCATATTTTATTTTCATTTGTAAAATCTAAATATTATCATATAAATAATATATGAAACAGTTTTCTCTCACTCGATGAATCGATTAAAATAATTACCAAAAAAAAGTAATAATAATAAAAACATCGCCAAGACCCCCTCAAGGCGCTGAGTAAACCAATGTGACCATCTTCTCGCTTTCCCTGTCGAAAATGGAGCGAGTCTTGTTTCCACGGCAACAGACAGGCCCAGACTTCTTGGCGAGAGCTATTCTTGTGATCGACAAACAGTATAAACCCTGATACATGCCTAAAGCTGTGTTTATTTTCACAATCTAAGCAAGTCTGCCTGAAGACCAATAAATTTTACAACTTCCCATTCTTTTGCAAAGGGTCTGTGATTATCAACAAAATAAAGAGGTGGTGTCCGACCTGTCAATGGAGTCCGCTACTGACATCTGACCTTTAGACATGCTAAGAAAGTCATAAAACATCAAAAAGACACTGAAAAACCACAACAGACATTCCGATCAGGAGAAACGCTGTCTGTTCGAACCTTAAGAGCCAATAATGTATAGAAGTTTTCTTAAATGGGTTGCTGGTGGTGATGGGGCCCCTTTCAGCCATGTGCCCTATACAACTGTCCCCACCCAGTTCTTAGCACAAGGAGTAGATGCTGTAAAGCTTTCTATTTCCTTTAGTGCTATTGAAGCCACGCAATTTGTCTCTAGAAACTTTTATGGAATAAATTATAATTAATCCTGTAAAGAATGTATTTTCTACTAACTAGCAATATACAGTGTCTCACAAAAGTGATGGGACACTTGTGCTTTATAAAAAGAAACTGCAATAAAATAAATAAACAAACATGTGCAAAAATTTTTTGGGTGTGTTTCATATTTAAAGTTAGTAACAATTATTACATAACATACATTTTGTCAAAATATTAAAATATTAATTTAGTAAAAATACAATTGTTCAGAACGGAGCAAAAAATGGCTCACATAAGTGATGGGACACTTACTTTTCCATCAAATATTTATCCAAAAATTTTACTTTTTAAAAGGTTTTAATATTTTGTTGGATTTCCTTTTACTTTTAAAACATGATTTAATCTTTTTGGGATGGATTCGACTATTTTTTTGTGATTTCTGGAGTGATTTTACCCCATTCTTCTTGAAGCACCGATTTTAGTTGTTGTTTTGAAGAAATGGTGTGTTTGCGAATTCTTGATTCCAATTCTTGCCAAATATTCTCTATGGGATTTAAGTCTAGAGATTGTGGTGGTGTTTTTATTATTTCAGGACAGTTATATAGCAGCCAGAGTCTAACGTTCAGAGCAGTGTGCTTGGGGTCATTGTCCTGGTAGAATTTAAAATCGTTATGAAGGTTCAATTTTCGTGCTGAAGATTTCAAATTTTGCTTTAAAATATCAATATACTT
Organism: Maratus michaelseni; assembly: GCA_963931845.1. Lineage (NCBI taxonomy): Eukaryota > Metazoa > Arthropoda > Arachnida > Araneae > Salticidae > Maratus > Maratus michaelseni. Next base: position 327,896,530 of record OZ007594.1, read on the forward strand.
GTACTGATCCATTATACTGTCAATAAAAACAAAATTACCAACTCCAGCGGACGACATACACCCCCATACCATAACTCCTCCTCCACCATGTTTTACTGTTGGTACCAAGTTCTGTTTGCGAAGTTCTTCCCTGGGTTTTCTCCACACCAAGATTCTACCGTCAGAACCAAATATATTAAATTTACTCTCATCAGCAAATATAACTTTATTCCAGTAATCAGAATTCTTATTTATGTTGGATTTTGCGAAAGCTAGTCTGAGTTTTCTATTCTTTTCACTTACGAAGAATTTTTTCCTGGCTACTCTACCGTGATGTCCAGCAGATCGAATTACCCTTCTAATAGTTTCAGGATTAACAATTATTCCATATAATGCTTGTAAATCAGCAGCAACTTTTGAAGCACTAATTCTTGGATTTTTTTTAATATTTCGAACGATAATTCGCTTTATTCCATTGGATAGCTTTGATGGTCAGCCAGGTCTTCTTTTATCCTGAATCATATGATTCTTTTTATATCGTTTAATGATATTGAAAACTGTTGAACGACTCAAGTTAACTGTTTCAGCAGTTTTTCTAATAGATTTTCCACGTTCAATATGCAAATTAATAACTAATTTTCGAATTTCAGGCGAAGTTTCTTTTCGTTTAGCATTCATGACTACACAGAGCTAAAAAACACAAAAATTCCAAAACAAACTGGAGAGAAATACTGCAGACGATTTTATAAATTATTGCCAATTGCTTTTAAGTAAAAATAAAACCCCAAAAAATATTTTTATTGCTTATTTCAGGCGATTTTTGTTGCATATATAATGGTGTCCCATCACTTATGTGAGCTATTTTTTGCTCCGTTCTAAACATTTGTATTTTTATTAAATTAATATTTTAATATTTTGACAAAATGTATGTTATGTAATAATCTTTACTAAATTTAAGTATGAAACACACCCACAAAAAAAATGTGTACATGTTTTTTTAATTTATTTGATTAGTTTCCTTTTGTAAAGCACAAGTGTCCCATCACTTATGTGAGACACTGTATGTATTCAAAAGTTTTTGTAGTTGGGAACACAGAAGGAATATTTAATGAAATCTTAAATCTGAGGAATTCCCTTTCTTTTTCTAATTAGAATAGAAGATTTTTAATATCACTGAAACTATAACAATATATATGTATCTGAAACAATAATTTTGTTTATGAATAAATGACGATAAATAAGCATTTAAACATATATCTTCTTTAACGTTAGAGAAAACATTTCTATTGCAACTACCGTGTGTCCTGAAATGGACTGACTGATTTTAAAATTCAATAACTTCCAAACGGTGACAGATATTAAAAAAATTCTTTCAGGAGAGTAATGTATGATGTCAGGAGTTTCTTTATTACGATTCCTGATTTTAGTTTGAATTATCAGCAATAGATGGCGCTGCAAGCAATAGACATCCAATCGAGACAAAGGCAGAAAACATCCAGCATTGATGTGAAGAAAGGAAGTTTAATACATGGAGTGAGTCTTATTCACCAATAAAATCTTATTCAGAATCGGGCCCTAAGAACAAGATTGTATTAGCGAATGAGACCCACTCCATGTATTGAACCTCCTCCATTCGCATCAGTGCTGGCTGAGTGATTTTAGTTTTGGCCTGGATTGCACTCCTATCGCCATCTATTGCTGGTTATTCGAACTAAAATCAGGAATCACAGTAAAAAAAAACCTGACATCTTACATTACTCTCCTGGAAGAATGTTTTAAATATCTGTCACCGTTTGGAAGTTATTGAATTTTAAAATCAGTCAGTCTATTTTAGGACACCCGGTACCTTAACTGAACTTGTCAAAGAGTATGAATTGTTAAGTAAAAGATATAAAAATGTGTATAGTATTTACCATTGCACTTTCCTGTTCTTCATGCATTCAAATAAAACAAACTATTTTGTAACTAAATAGAGATTAAAATTATGATGACTTTTTTATTAACTGTTTTAGATATATTAATATTGATTTTCAAATATTTCAGCTAACATTATTTATTTTTCCAAAGTAATTGTATATGAAAGATCCATTTAGTTGGAAATTTTAATTGATGGTTCTATCTGTGAGATGAATACAGATTATGATACAGAAATGAAATATGTTATCACACTCCTGAGTACCACTACATAAAAATTCAGGATGCAATACTGAAATCTATACTAAAAACAATTACAGTACACTTTGCAAGGAAACTACTCAATAATGAAATTTAAATGCAATATAATTAAAAATAACATTTAAATTTGTTATTAATCATTGTCTTTATTGACATTTTTAGATATATTTTTTAATATATGCCTAGATATACAGTACACATGCATACTGCATACTTTATTTGTAAAGCGGCACAAACTAAAAAAAAAAAAAAAAAAAAAAAAAGTGATATTTGAGATATTAACATGAATGTATTGCAAACACACTTCCCTACCTGTTATTAAGTACATTTAAATATCGTTAAAAAAGCCCAACTTAGAATGACTTTATCATTTTTACTTTCTTCTATCTTTACAAGAAGTATTGGATTCATGAAAATTTTTTACTTCCAGTTTTCGACGGATTTATATGTTTTAGAAGGTCTTGAACATGATTTGACTGTTTTTAGAAAATGTCTGTCTGTATGTATCAAAAATTTTGTGGGCGCTTTATCTCAAGAACTAATGCACAAAATTTAATAAAACTTTATATTCAGTTAGACCTTGATATAAATTGGTGCTGATTAGTTTTTGGTGTAAATTGCCCAACAGGTGGCACTGCTATGCTACAGTTTTCATGATTTTCAATATAGCTATATCTCACAAACTAATCCAAATAATTTCATCAAACTTCAGATTCAGTTAGACCATAACATAAATAGACGCTGATTATGTTTTGGTGTAAATAGCCCAACAGGTGCACAGCTATGCTACTTTTTTCATGATTTTCACGGTAGCTATAGCTCAAGAACTAATGCACAGAATTTGATCAAACTTAAGATTCTGTTAGACCTTGACATAAATAGATGCTGATTACGTTTTGGTGAAAGCAGCCCAACAGGTGCTGCTGCTGTGCTACTTTTTTCATGATTCTCACGATAGCTATATCTCAAGAACTAATGCACAGAATTTCATCAAACTTCAAATTCAATTAGAGGTTGACATAAATTATTGTTGATTAGGTTTTGGTGTAATTTTCACAACAGGTGGCACTGCTATATGCTGCATTTTTCATTATTTATGCGATTTTAGCGATAGTCATATCTCAAGAACTAATGCACGGAATTTAATAAAACTTTAGATTCAGTTAGACCTTGATATAAATTGGTGTTGATTCGTTTCTGGTGTATGTGAAACCTATATGAGATAGAAGAAAGTTTTGGGATTGGCACATCCGACTAGTTGCATCTGGTGTAATACACACTGTTTATAAAACTTCTGATAATGGGCTGTAATGGGGTTTGTATAGAAATATATATATTACTTTTTGATCATTTACTTAAATTTATATAAAAGTTTTTAACTAATTCTGTTCATTTTAAATAAAAATTAATATATGCTTTTCAAGATTGAAAACATTTTATGCCTGTTATGAAAAAGAAATCACTTCTGAATAATAATTCATTCTTTAATTTGCGTCACTATATGAATAAGTGTGTGATATGTATATCTATAATACCTGCCAACCTTACATTTTTGTTTTCCAAATCAAATAAAATCAGAAATTTTATTAAATAAGTTAATAAATAACCATGTACTAACAAGAAACATTTCATGAAATTTTTTTTCTAATTCAAATTATTTAAAAAAAAAAAAAAAAACTGGAAGGTTGGCTATTATGACATTTACACATACGTATGCAATAATAGTACATTAAAAAACCAAACAACAACAACAGAAAAAAACTTAACTTAAATTCGTTCACATTTTTTCCAACTTCGGAAACGACTCCAGCTCCATCTAATCCAAGAACAAACGGTGGTTTTAAACCTTGGAAAGTAAAAATACCTTGTCTGGTGTATAAATCTGAAAAGTTCATTCCACATGCTTTCATTTCAATAATCAGATGTTCTTCTTTTGGCTCAGGTATTGGTTTGTCCAGTAATTTAATTTTGTCATATCCACCAAAGCCAGTTAGCATAAGAACTTTAGTAGTCTTAGTTGAATCAGTCTCTTGTGAGTCTGCAATCATAAAAAATCTTTTTAATGAAGATTTTTATATTTATAAAACATAATAGTTAAAATTTTTCTAAAAGTTATAGAAATATGATTTTTTTTTCAATCACATTGCAATAAAAATTCTTATTAATTAATTGCTATATAGGGGAGACCGGTACATACTGGACCTATGGACACAGTGGACCACCCCCTAATATTTTATTTATTTAATTTTTTTTTAAGCTTCTCTTCTATCCTAATAGACAACAGCACTGCAATGATTATTTATAGCCTTCAGAAAATATGTTTAGCTCAGAATGAACTATTTTATCCTGCTTTGTTGTTTTAAGCTTCTAAAAGTAAAATTTTTCCTCATCATATTTTTATTTTTTTAGTAATTAAAAGTTGTAGATAAATAAAATAAAACAGCTTTTTCGCAAAGCTAAGATACTTGTTTTTATTTTACTTTAAAGTTAATATGTTTAAAATAAAACTATAAACAATATTAATATGATTATTTATTGAACTTCAACATGGGGTACAGTGGATCACCCACTCCTGGAGCACAGTGGTCCACAATCCACTCTGCTCCTGTAATGCAGAATGTTCAAAATATTTGATAATTGCTTATTTTCTATAAAGAAAGATTGATTTAAAGTAGATTTAACTGTAAAATAAAGTAAACGAATAAAAATAACAATTTATTTAACATAGTAAGAAATATCTTGTTTTGTATTTACTGCCTTTGATAAATATAACTGTAGTCTAATTGTTGATGATTCTATTCAAGTAAGATTCATGAGACACAAATTGAATGGAAATCAGTTTATTTCTTCCGAAACTGTAGATGAATCTGCTGTTGATGTCAATGATTTCATAATGTTGCTCTCAGACCCAAAATTATTTCTTGAAAATTCCAGGCTCAATCTGACTCATAAGTACTTTGGAATTTCATTTGCAAATTTTAATGTGCGCTGATTTTTTTGTACTTAAGTAATAACTTCAACTATATTGCAATTGTTCCTGTATTAATTTGTTATTATTTTCAAAATATAATTAATTTTTTGTTTTTGTTTCAAAATTTATATTACTATGTTATTTTGCGGGTGAAGGGGCAACAAAAAAGAATTAGATTAATGAAAAATAGATTTATATTGTATTTTAGATAATACCTAATAATGGTCCACTGTACCCCGGTGGGTGGACCAGTGTACCCCGCTTCCAGGGTACACTGGTCCACTTTACAAGTGTGTATAATTTTTTTTTTTTTTTGAAAAATGTATTGAAAACTATGTTGTGAGAAAATTATGATGGATGTAAGAAGGTTTAAGGAATATTCAAAAGTATTTTCATACAGATTGGTCAGTCTGTTAAAGAGAAAAAAAATGTTAACTGAAAAAGTGGTCCACTGTGTACCGGTCTCCCCTAATTAAAAAACACTACAAGGTTTAAGACTTGAATAATAAGAAACCTTTTCTAGATTAGAGTTAATTAAATGCACACATGATAGTTTAAGATGCTGGAAAATATCTGTCATAGTAGATGTAGCATAAATTGTTATCTATAAATCAAGTATGATATAAATTAATAATATTTATGCAATATTGGGCTTCACTGAAATAAAGATTGATGATAAATGTATAAATACTTCTTTACTTATAAATGGCTGGGGAAAGTAATCCATTTTAAGTCTGAAAGCTTTCTTGTATTTCCATAAAACGACTCATAAAGTATTACCCAATGAAAAGTTTGTTTAGTGTTTTGTTGTTAAAATAATATGCATATTCATTCATCTTAGATACTTATTAAAATAATATTGTGTTAAAATTATTTTTGCTAGCAAACAATGTAAGTTCTATTTAGGAAATATAAAATTACAGTACTGTTCATCTCAAAGGATTAAAGAAGACATAACTGCTTTTTTGTTAGTTTATTGGGACTTAAAACGGCCTATAGAGGCGCTGATCGCAGCCGTCGGTACAGGAAAATTGTCCCTTTAACTAATGCTAAAGTGCCATTGAAACCATTATTGATTGTAAACACGTTTGAAAGTGTTTGATATTCAAATTTGGATAATTTTTACCTTGCCATAAAAAACAAAAAACACAAATATCACATGAAATCTGAAATTGTACAAAAATATAATCATTATGAACAAAATAAAAATGCATGTAATGCAATGGGCTTGGAAGGGATTTTCCTGAAGCGAGAAATTTTATCCTTTTCCACAGCGTATTCGAGCGTTTAAATTCCCAACAGGGGTAGGGATCTTAGATTGATTCTACTTACCATTCTACTAAACTTAGTTGTTCTGATACATTAGTATCACCAGAACAAAATATATGGAGGGACATGCCATCTCCTCCACTCTCCCAACTTACTTTTTTTTTTTTTTTGCAGAGTTGTGTGTTAAGCTGATGCATTATTATAGCTAAGCATAAATAAAGACATTTTTATTCTCAACCATAACTTTGCTGTATGTTAAAATAATTAAAGTATTTATATTTCAAATCATAGGGGAAAAAAAACTATTTTTTTTAAACTATCAAAGATAATGTAATTAAAACTTTAAAATCCAGGTAGGAGCCACCCATGGCTGCCTCCTTTGCAGGCACCCACAAGTAGTTTTAAATGTTCTAATCTATCTTTTTAAAGATTGGAACAGATAACTAAAATTGATATACCGTAAAAATCCCAATTGTAAGTCCCCTTTTTTCAAAACCAAAAAGGGTTAAATGTGGGAGGGGGCTTATAATCAAGATTTTAAAAAAATCATTTAAAAACCCATTTTTATCATTAATTTAGAAGTAAAAAGGGGCGAGAATCTTCTGTATTTCGGCAGATTTTCACTCAAAAATAAATAAACATATAAAATCTAAATCCCCCCCCCCCCCCCCCCCCCACAAAAAAAAAAAAATTAAATCTTTAAAAATCTTTTTTTTTTTTTTTTTTTTGTTATTTTATTGTAACAATAAATAATCAATCACCTAAATTCCCCTAAAAATTACTGCTTCCTCCTTTGCCCCCTTTTAGTACCAAAACCCCATAGTTTAACCTTTATAACTCTTTAATTTTAAATTTCTTTTCTGACTTATTTAATACTCTATATTAACAATAAATAAACCTAATCTACCACCTAAATCAACCCTTCCTCCTAAAATCTCTGCTTTTCCCCCCCAGCCTCATCCAGGGCCGTAGCTAGGGGGGTGCCAGGGGGGCTCAGCACCCCTGAAAAATTTGGAGCCCCCCCTGGGAAAGTTGCCAAGGCCGCCAAATGAAATTTTGTTTCAAAAATCCAAATGAAACTCTGTTCCAAAATTGAACTTAATTTTGGGGGCTGTTTACAGTTTTGAATAAATACTAAATTGTATAGTATTTGTTTAAAAATTGCAAATAAGTGCTTCAACAGGCGCGCATCCTATCTGCACATGCTTAGAATTAGCAACCTGTTGTTGATGCAAACATTGACTTTTTTTTTGCATTAGTTATGTACTGAAATTTTTCATTTTGAAGCATTTTCCATTATTAGCATAAAACAAAGTTATTCTAATGAGTTATAGCCAATTTAAATACAAGTGGTTTTAGCTTTTGACTAGACACAAAAATAATTTTAAAATGCAAAATACACACTTTATTATTCTAATGTTTTTTATCATATAATAGCATAACTTTAGAATTCTGAAGGACAGGGAATAGTCAGAAAAAAAAAATAAAGGTTGCCACTCTTTTGAAACATGTGAAACAGCTTTTTATTTACTGTTTGACATCATCATTTATTATTTCACTAGTATAATTATACACTGAAAATTTTCATTCTGCACCCAGTCATGTATTAGTAAAAAAACCAGAGAGCATACGCTTTAGGCAGAGGGTATAACCTAAAAAGTATATGCTATAGTGTTTTTGAGAAGAGGGTATACGGTATTCTTTAAAATTATCCAGAAGGTATTACATCCCTGTCTGCAGCTTTTACTTTTCTTAGCATCAAATAAAGTTATTATAAACAATTTAATAAGAAACATAGTGCCTACACTATGAATATGCACTAATTTACCTTTCTATATAATACTTTGATCATATATATCTGTGTATGTGCGTGCATGTGTCAGAGAGAGAGAAATATAGTATGAGCCCCCCCTACATTTTCTTGAGCACCCCCTATTGTTTACTTCTAGCTACAGCCCTGGCCTCATCTCATGAAGCTCTCTCCCTGCAAATGCATAAATTTTAAATCTTAAAATTCTTATTTTGTTTTCTGCTCAATTTGTGATTTTTTGTAACAATATTTAAATAACAATCTAAATTATCCCCCCCCCCCCCCCAAAAGAAGTTCTCTTTACTTTTATTTTTTTGCCTCCCCAGTAATACTTTAAAGTCTTTATATTTTTCCCCCTACAATAATTAAATAATAATTTTCAACAATAATTAAATAATTATCTAATTTGCTCCTCCCAGTACATACTTTAAAGTCTTTATATTTCCCCCTCCCATTAATTAAATAATAATTTTCAACAACAATTAAATAATTATAAAATTTGCTCCTCCCAGTACATACTGTAATGTCTTTATATTTTTTTCCCTGCAATAATTAAACAATAATTTTCAACAATAATTAAATATCTAATGACAAAGCTTTGGAATTGCCTGCTGTCTGCCATCTTGTTTTTTAAATCAAAACATATTTGTTTTGTTTCTCATTTCCAAATTAAATAACATGTTTATAATAAGTAAATATAGATGAAAATTATTTTGGAAATGAGAAACAAAACAAATATGTTTTGATTTTAAAAACAAGATGGTGGGCAGCAGGCTAATTCCAAAGCAGTTCATTTTTATGTTGTATCTTAAAATTCTTAATTTTTTTTCTGCTCTATTTGGGATTTTTTGTAACAATATTTAAGTAACAATTTAAATTATTCCCCTCCTCCCCCCCAAAAAAGGTCTTTTTTATTTTATTTGCCTCCCCAGTACATACTTTAAAGTCTTTATATTTTTTCCCTACAGTAATTAAATAATAATTTTCAATAATAATTAAATAATAATTTTCAATAATAATTAAATAATCATTTTTGACAATAATTAAATAATTTGCTCCTCCCCCCCCCAAAAAAAAAATCTGCTTCTCCCTTTCTCCTCCCCCTCCCCAAGCACACAAACCTTAAAATCTTTAAATTAATTTTTTTTTTAAGATTTTTATGTTGCATTGTTACTTTGTAGCAATAATAAATAAATGATCATGTAACTCTCCCCTTAATTTCCATTCACCATCCCAGAAAAAGGGGTGAATTTCTAGACATGGAGGGGAGGGGGAAGGCAGAGAGAAAATTTTAGTCTTTTTTGTAATTTGACTGTTCTCACAGCTGATATTTTGTTAATGGGGGGTATTTTAGAGAACATATTTATTTCAAAACATAAAATATACCCATGATTCATGGAAAAAGAACAGCCAAACTGCAAAAAAGATGGAAATTTTTACTTTTCTATTATCACATATTTAGAAATCCCCCCCCCCCCTTCCCTCGGAAGAAAAGGACAGAGCAACAATTTCAAAGGGGATGATTATTTTAGATGAGTGAGACTTATATGAGATGAGTTACCTTACTATAAAATAAGAAATAGAACAGCATTTAAACAAATATATATTAAATATTTTAGAGTATTTGCTGAGTGGCGGGACAGTGGGGGAAATGGAACTTTTGGGAGAAAGGAGAGTAATTTAGATGATTGATTATTCATTAATTGTTACTAAAGATAAACAAATACAGTATATTTTAAATATTGTATGTGTGTGTGGGAGGGGCTCAGATCTCAGTGGGGAGGGGAGAGTTTAACATATATTTCAATCTAAGAATTTTATATAAATACTGCATTAATATTACACAAAATACATATATTTTTTAGTTTCATTGTATCTATAAAATTCAGAAATCAATTATTTACTCGAAAATGGCATTTAAATTTCTTATTATTTATAAAAAATATTTAAAGTAACTTTTGTAAATAACAATGACTTACCTCCCATCTTGTAGCTTTGCTCGGCATGTGACAGTTGCATGGGATGGGTGAAGCGAAGCAGCCGGCGGCTAAAAATTCCTGAACTCACGTGTTTCAGTTTATTTTTTAAAAAACAAAACTAGGCGGTTTCCGCTCCGTCTTTTTGACTAGACGTTAGTAGCCGGGAAGCTGGGATCGCAAGCAACCAATTGACACGCCGAAAAGCTTTCGAGCTCGAGCAAGAATTTTTTGTCTGTACAACCGCGCAGGACAATTTTAAAAACATAAAAACTGAAAAACAGTAAAGAAATTTAACAATTAAAAAGTATAAATGCTATAAAAATAAGTCTCTACCAGCATTTTTCCAAAAGAAAAGTTGAAACAGTAATTTTTCTCTTTTAATCAGGGAGGCAGATTTAAACACATAGAAAAAAAAAAAATTCAAGGGTTCTGGCAAAAATATTTTATTTCATCTTAAGTGTTTAACTATAAATGTAGAAAAAACAAAACAAACTAATCCTTAGCGGACTTTGATTGGTTGCTTGCGAACTAAGCTTCTTAGTTGCTAAGCTCCATCTTTTTGCCATCATAAGGAATTGGCGAACGCCAAAGAAATTAGTTGGCGAACTTTCAGGAACGAAAATTTAAAAGTGCCGCTCACTATTTATTAAAGCCTTTCGCATGCAGCGGTACTTAATCTGATTGAGTAATATGAGTCAATAAAAAGTTTCTTAATCTAATGCTGATCACTAGACACGTGGTTAGGAGTTTCTTTCGCGCTTCTAGGATATATAGGTCAAAACCACAATTATACTTTCCCAGTTTTGCAAAATTCACGTCTTATTTGTACCGAACCATGGCGTACAGTATTGTAGAAAGAGGTTGTCCTAATACTTTAGGGTACAGATTGTATTACAGTACGTATAAATATACATATTTTTTTGCTTTCCTATTGTAACTTGTCAAATTTCGATCAATAATCTCGTCTTTCATTATATAATTGACCTTCTCTTTAGCTTTACAAGTTTCATGTGACATTTATGTTATTTTGTTATTCAATTGCCCATTTAATGAAATATTTCTTTCGGGTGTACTGTAAGATTTTCTAGTTGTACATTTTCTCATTGAACCTTAAAAACTTCGCAGAACAGAAAAATGATTTTTTATTCATTGACGCCGGCAAAAAGGGGAAGGGGGATATTTGAGAGGAATTTTGTGGTATGATGCTTTACTTCAATAAATAAAAGCATTTTTACTCCTGTTTAATTATTACAAGTCACCTGGGATATTTTTTTTCTTTTTTATTATTTAAAAATCATCAACAGTAAAAGAACATTTTATTAAAATTGAAAAAAATATCTGAATTCAAACATATTTTCTCTCTGAGCCTGGAAATGATCCTATACTGTATGTTTATATAATATTCAATTGTGTAAATACCTGTCATTTTAAATAACTTGCAAATATTCAATATGTTGTTTTTAAAGATTTTAAATTTTGGCAGAATTGCAATGCAAGAATATTTTTATTATTATAATTACGGTCTGACTAATTCCAGTTGGGGGAGGGGGGGGACATAACATTTTTGCAAGGCCAAAAGTACTTATGTTTTGGGAGGGGTCCCCTTAAATATGGATGCACTTCCCATAATCTGTCCCCAATTATAATTGCCAAATTAGTAATACTTAATTTTTTGCTATTTAACATTCTGTTAAACAATTTCAGTTTGAAAAGACTTGTTGATATTTATTATAGTGGAATATTAAAATATACTTGAAATTCAAGGTACAATTTTCCTGTCAATCACTTTCTATTTAAAAAAAAAAAAAAAAAAAAAAAAAACCTTTCCAAACAATGGAATTTAATATCAAAAATGCATAAGCATGACATCACATTTGTTACATGTTCATTTCTGCCAATAACTTTGGCCAAGCTCCTTATCTGTGTATCCCAACTATGAAATATTGTCGGGAAAGTGCCATGTCAGAAAAATCATAGGCATGACTCCCTTCCTAAAAATCACAGGAAAAAGCTGTTCACATCAAAATTCTTTGTTTATGGTTTTAAATACTCCTGCTATAGTTAAGTTTTCTGGAGGGATTAATAAACATAAATAATAACAAAAGTTTGAAAGGGACAGATTTACTCCTTATTTAGGCAGAAAATGTAAACAGATATAACATATACCTACAACAATAATAAATAAGAGACATATAAATTGTACATAAAAATTAGATAAAGCTTTGAAATTATGAGCCAAATTTGTTTTTGAATTGTTGAACCAAATTCCTTTTATAATCGATATTCGCTTATCCACAATTCTTAACATTACATCACCATTTGAAGTCTCATCATGTGCATTGATGCACATTTTTTTTTTTAATGGCAGAATCCTATAATCTTGAAATTAGTTTCTCGCATCAAGTTCTGTAGATAAAAGTTCCCAGACCTTTATCTTTTTTTTTTTTTTTTTTTTTTTAAACTGTGGGATAAAACAGAGAAATAGCAACTAATTTATATCCTTCATTGGAAAAATTAAACTGGCTTTATCTGTAAATTAATTAAAAATGGTTATGTAGGTCGTATGCTAGCACTGCATTTGAAATCAAACTTGACATACTTTTTAACAGTTTCTAACCAAACTGAAAAGTGTTTATGACTTCGGTTTGTCTGTTCGTGCTCTAACTCGCGTAAATAAACTCTGATTGCCCTGAAATTTTTGTATGTTATTGTCATTTACTATGGCATTGATCCTTATTGCAAATGAAATGTAGCACTTATAGTTTTTTATAGGGACAGTCAAAAGTATTCTGTTACATTACAATCAATGGGGAAAAAATCGTTTGAAGTGCATTTTTATGATGCTATGCCATTTGAAACATGATGAAATTGATATACAATTATTTAAGCACACTAAAACATGCTTTTTGTAGAATATCTGGTGCAAAGCATTTATTATTCATTTATAGGGTCAAGCAAAAAATTCTGTTACACATTGTTCTACAAGGAGAATTCGTTTGCAGTGTAATATAAGGATGTTTCATTATTTCAAACATTATGAAAATTATATGCATTACTGAGGTGCATTAAAAACTGCTCGCTTAAAAGTATGGTGTGCATTCCGTTTGTCGTTCATTTACAGGAAGAGGCAAAATATATAGGTTGTACAGTATAATTCCAATAATTACAGTCTATGTGTGATAAGTGCGCTTTCAACTTTGGTTTGTGTTTTTAAGTTTAACTAAAAATTTTCATAGTATGTGGTGTGTATAAATTCAGTTGATCATATACAGGGCTGTACAAGGGAATTAGTAAGTATTAGACTGTGGGAGTGAATTGCTTATTGTAGTTTTTAATTGTGGTATGCATTTTCCTGCTGAACTATAGTTAGTAGACTTATTGTTTGTGGAAAATAAATAAATTCATATACAGGGCTACTCAAAGAACAATGTACATTGTCGTTTATGGTTGGTAATTGCTGTTTTATGTTGCCTTATGCATTTTGTACCTGAATTGAATTTTAGCTTGATATGGGGTGCGTACAAAACTCTTTGGATAATATACAGGGTTGTACAAAAGATTTCGAATGCATTTCCATCGATGGCGAAAATTGCTAAAAGCGATTTTTCTAACTGAACTAATTTTTATCATGCTATGTAGTATATATCCAAATCAATAGATCATATACAGGGCTGCACAAAATATATCTACTACATTTTTGACTATGGATGGTAATTGCTAACACTGGACTTTTAAATGTGTTATGTTTTCTATATAGTATACTTACCTCTTTCACCTTATTTAACGTTGAAGTTTTGTTACAGTTTTCTGAATGTGTTGGAAAGTGTTTGATAATCTATGCTTGACGCATGATTTTTTGTTCGTGTTGTATTACGGACATTAAATCACATTGCTTTTTTTTTTTTTAAATATAGAAAGTGGTCGACGGGAAAGTTTACAAATACCACATTCAATTTTAGTTCTAATCTTAAATACTTTTATCATCCAATTTTCTTTCTTTATTAAAAAAATATGCACTGTTACACTAAATAATGCTGAATATTTAGTATTAATACTTTTTTATAAATGTTTTTTTTTTTTCACTGATATGCTTTTATTAGTCATGCTTAACCCCTTTGCGACGAGCGTCCTTTACGGAATTTTTAATCATTCACCACCGGTTTTTTAAAACAGAAATTTTCGCCTAATTGAATTGCTGAAATGCTACATTGACTAAGGCAAAGCTTACACTAAAAAATAACTGGTGGGAATAATTGAGGATTCTGAGCATCTTATGTGTCACGTATAATGTGTCGCTCGTCCCCAAGGGGCTAAGAGCTGCACCAAAATTAAAATTTTTGTGGATGATAGCAAAAAGAAAAGTCTGAACAGATGGTTTACATTCACGCAGCGTTGTTTGCCGATTTTTTGGTTGATGCGATTTTCCAGCCCACACCAAACCAATAACTTAATACAATTGCTAGATTGCCATTAAAGGAAAAAATCCCCTAAATTTGGGGACTTTTTTCCTTTTTATAACTGATTTAAAAAATAATAAAAACTGTGCGTGAGTGTATGACATTATAGCCGAAAAGTCTTTAAAAATATTTTTTACTTTAGTTGTATTTAGGATTAAAAATTAAATAATTATGTTCATGCAATTCTACCAAAAATTTAATTATTCAGCTATTTGTCTAATTGCTATTATATCATAATTAATATTTCAAAGTCAACAATGAAAAAAAGAAATTTATGTTTTGATTTATCTAAGCTCTCCAAATAAGAACTTTAATTTTTATTAATGTTTTAAATTTAAAAGTTTTAATTTAAATGAGGATGTCAAATTATTTGAGGATTTTTTTCTTATAAATGGTGGGGTGTTTATTCTATAAGAAAGAGAAATTTTATTGTCTAAATGATGTTATTGTTTGAACGAAATAACAGTGTGTTTTTCTCAAAGTTTCCCAGGTACAAGAAATATTTTTGGCAGGGTCTTGCACTATTTTTAAAGGTTAAAAAAAAAAGTTTATCACCTGAAGGAAAGATATGAGCCTGAGCATATTTTCCAACTGCTATGATATTTCATCACCAGAGTTGTATAATATAGATGCACGTCGTGCGCGGAAAATTTTCTAAAAAATTCGGAACTTTGCAGATTTTTTTTTTTTTTTAAATACCAAAAAATAAAAAATATTTGAAATTTTATGTATGATTTAGTCACTGTTTGCGCACAATTCAAAATTTAAAGATGCAAAACATTGTTGTGATATTACAGACGCTTGCGAAGAGGTTAAAATATTAAGGACTGTGTTGTTTCTAAATGCATTGACAAAATAATTGATGAGAATTCAGCTCTTCCTATCATGAATTTTTAGCTTTATTATTATTTTTAACCAAAATAATTATTCTTTAATTAATATTAATTTCAAATGGTAATTATTTTAAACTACTGTTTTTAATTTATATCGTCAAATTAATACAACACGTAATTTTATTAAACATTAAATTATTTTGCAGAAAGTTTTTGACTCAATATTTATGTGCGCAGAAAGTTTTTGGTTTTATACATGTCTGTTCATCACCAGTTATTCAATATCGAAATATTCGACTTGTTTAATCACAGATTACTGCTATTAAATAATGCAGAAATTTCTCTTTAGAATTACTGATACTGAAAAATCATATTGGTTGGTAGCAATGGAGATTGAGTCAAACATTTTCAGGACAGTAATGTTTTTTTTTTTTTTTTTTCAGATTTTTTTTAAAAAGGTCTTTTAGTTTTATTGGGGGCCCTGTAAGCATGGCTCTCAATTTGCCTTGCAGTACGATTATATTGCATCTCTCCCACTTCTTCTGGCTGCCCCTGATTTACATAGTCATTGTAGAAGTTAATAATTTAAAAAAAAATTCATCATATATGTCAGTAGACAAAAATCTACTCTGAATTTTATCATATTAATAATGGCAGTTTGTGATAGGAATTGCATAGCAGCAGTCCTCCATCCCCAAAAGTTATTTCCCTCTACATTTGTATTTGTGAAAATTGTTGTTAACCGGCCACATAATTTTATTTTGTGCATTGTGAAGGACATGATAGGAGTCCCTGGGACCCAAGACTTGTCAGGGTCAATGCAGGGTTTTATTTTGGGGAGGGGGTCAATTTTGTGAAAAATAACATTTTGTAACAAAGATGAAGTCCAGTTACTCAAAATTGAACTAATCATTTATTAATTACTAGCATGCTACGCTGGTCAATTTCTTTTAACGAACCTTTAATCAAACAAAATATTGACATTTCATAAATAACTTTTATATTTTAACAGAATAATAAGGCTACTATAATTTGTGACTCGTGCTATAGCCAATATACACGTCAGGACACGTTGCCCTTATCATTATCTTTTTACGCATGAAGGTTTCGCTATGGTACTCCATTGGAAAATTTGGTAATTTTTGAAATTCAATATTTGAAAAATGGCATAATCATTAGATTTGAAATTTATATCAAGAAAAATACAATTTTTTACCTTTCAAACGCAGTTTGTCTAACAATTTTTTGACAAATACTTTTTGAGCTATCATTTTTTTCAGTAACTTCAAATGTTTCATTTTCCGAGATTAATCTGTTGCAACAATTAGCGAAAAACCCAGTCGTCAGCATCGCATAGTTTTTTATTAAAGAGGCTGTTGGAGCAGGGATTGTCACCACCAATTTGCCACCATCACTTTTGAAATCGGTTCCGTGGTTCCAGAGATTCCATAGAAATTGTAATTTAGAATGACTTCAGAACGCTTTTCGCTCATTTCACCCATTTAAATTTCGATTTTTTTTTAAATTTATTCTTAGAGAGCATTTACATCTTATAAATAACTACAATGCTAAATTTCAAATTTCTTGCCCCTTCAGTATAAAAAAGTCTCAATTTTCGAACATTTTTCGATCCTGCACCCCTTTGATGTTAGTGGCACCGACATAAAATATAGCCTATGTTGGAGTAGGGATTGTCCCCATCAATTTGCCACCATTACTTTTGAAATCGGTTCTGTAGTTCCAGAGATTTCATAGAAATTGTAATTTAGACTGTTTTTAGAACGCTTTTCGCTCATTTCACCCTTTTAAATTTCAATTTCTTTTTTATTTTGTTCTTAGAGAGTATTTACATCTTATAAGTAACTACAATGACAAATTTCAAATTTCTAGCTCCTTCAGTATAAAAAATAAAAATAAAACTGCCCAGTTAAACTGAGGGCATTGAGTTCACAGGCTATTCACACTAATTGTATATTATACTCTTATTTCAAAGAATTTGAAATAAGCCCATCGAAAAATAAAGAAATAAACAATATATTAAGGGGGGGGGGTCATCCCCCCGTTACCCCCCTCATAGTTAACTAATGAACCCCTTAAACTAATCAGGTAAATCTCTAATTACAATGAATATATATACAAAATTTGAAGAACATCGGATAATTCTGCATGAAAAACCCCTTTTATATAAATTAAAGCGGGATTAGCCCCCTCTGTTCCCCCCCTTTATACTTAACCAATCAATCCCGAAAATTAATCAGGGAAGCGTCTTAACCCAATGAACCTATAAACAAATTTTGAAGGAAATGGGATAATTCTGCATGAAAAACCCATTTATATAAATTAAGGGGGGATTAGCCCCCCCCCCCGTTCCCCCCTTTATACTTAACCAATCAATCCCGAAAAACTAATCAGGGAAGCGCCTTAACACAGTGAACCTATAAACAAAATTTGAAGGAAAACTGAATAATTCTGCATGAAAAACCAATTTATATAAAATAAGGGGGGATTAGCCCTCCGTTCCCCCCTTTATACTTAACCAATCAATCCCGAAAACTAATCAGGGATGCGCCTTAACACAGTGAACCTATAAATAAAATTTGAAGGAAATGGGATAATTCTGCATGAAAAACCCATTTATATAAATTAAGGGGGTATTAGCCCCCCGTTCCCCCCCTTTATACTTAACCAATCAATCCCGAAAACTAATCAGGGAAGCGTCTTAACCCAATGAACCTATAAACAAATTTTGAAGCAAATGGGATAATTCTGCATGAAAAACCCATTTATATAAATTAAGGGGGGATTAGCCCCCCCCCCGTTCCCCCCTTTATACTTAACCAATCAATCCCGAAAACTAATCAGGGATGCGCCTGAACACAGTAAACCTATAAACAAAATTTGAAGGAAAACAGAATAATTCTGCTTGAAAAACCCATTTATATAAATTAAGGAGGGATTAGAGCCCCGTTCCTCCCTTTATACTTTGGTACTTTTGAAATGAAATTCAAAATTTAAAATGAATGAAAATTTTGGTACTTTTGGCATGAAAAACCCATTTATATAAATTAAGGGGGGTGGAATTAGCCCCCCGTTCCCCCCCCTCCTTTATACTTAACCAATCAATCCCGAAAAGTAATCAGGGAAGCGTCTTAACCCAATGAACCTATAAACAAAATTTGAAGGAAAACGGAATAATTCTGCATGAAAAACCCATTTATATAAATTAAGGGGGGGGGGATTAGCCCCCCCCCCCCGATCCCCTCCCCCTTTATACTTAACTAATCAATCCCGAAAACTAATCAGGGAAGCGCCTTAACTCAGTAAACGTATAAACAAAATTTGAAGGAAAACAGAACAATTCTGCATGAAAAACCCATTTATATAAATTAAGGGGTGTGGAATTAGCCCCCCGTTCCCCCCCCCCCTTTATACTTAACCAATCAATCCCGAAAACTAATCAGGGAAGCGCCTTAACACAGTGAACCTATAAACAAAATTTGAAGGAAAACGGATATTTCTATGAAGAGTTATTGCATTATGTACGTGCATACATACATACAGAACCGGCTGGCAAGCTCTCGGGGCTTGATAGCCAGTTTGATAGCTAAAAAATGGCAATTTTAGAACGTTTTTTGCTCCTGCACCCCCCTGGGGTTAGTGGCACTGACATAAAATATAGCCTATGTTGGAGCAGGGGTTGTCACCATCAATTTGCTACCATCACTTTTGAAATCGGTTCGGTAGTTCCGGAGATTACCCCCTACAAACAAACAATCTTTACTCCTTTATAATATTAGTATAGATAACTTCTTAGTAAGTCATTCTGCAAAAGTTCTCCTCTCTGATTATTTTGTTTTGTCTGCAAATTACATATTTTAAAACTTAACAAAATAAAAATAATTAATGAAGAGTATGTTTTTATGAAGTTGAATTTTGTGAAGGAGCCTGTTTTATTAAAAGGAGTTTTGTGAAGGGGTCTGTTTTATTAAAATGAATTTTGTGGAGAGTACTGTTTTATTAAAAGGAATTTTGTGGATGGCTCTGTTTTATTAAAAGGAATTTTGTGAAGGGACTTGTTTTATTAAATGAATTTTTGTGAAGGGGCCCCAAATTCTGCCTGTATCGACCTCTGCTTGGATTTTGGTTAATTTAGTACAACTAAATAAATGTGTGTGCATCTATCATTCAGATGGTTGCATGCAGAATAGCCATTTGTCCTTGTTGGAAATATTTTGGAGCTTTCTCGGAGAGGAAAAAAAAAATCTTATGTTTCTTTCATCAAGTAATATTTAAATAAAATATGTAAACTTGTTAATAAAAGAAGTCAAATAACATACAACAAGTTTTCATAAAATGCAAAATATCATGTTAAAATTTCTGCGTTAATGATATATGAAGGAGGTGGAGGAACAGGAAAACTCTTTTACTGCAAAGATTTTTTTTGTGAGCTATTTCACAGAAATTAAATATGGTTCTGTAACACTGATAATTACTATTGTTTGATAAATTGTGGCTGCATTTCTATCAAATCTGCAAGAAATAACTATCTTTATCCTTAAAATTTGTTCTTTCACTGTTACAATAAATATTACAGAAAAAATTATAATTTATAGTTATAGTTGTATATTGTGTTTTTTCTGATATTTTCAATAAATTTAATATAAACAGGTGATGAAAATGGACCAATCTCTCCTTTTCATGACATTCCTCTTTTTGTTGACAAAGAAAATAAAATTTATAACATGGTTGTTGAAGTACCAAGATGGACCAATGCTAAAATGGAGGTATTTATATATTTTTCTCAAACCTTTATTTATTTATCATATTCATACATAGGTAATCAATATACTTGCTTCTTTTGATTTAAAAAAACCTGATCATGATTGGCTTAAACTTTTATTTAAAATCTGTATGCAGTGCTATAAATTAGGCTGTTTGCTGAATCTGAATGGTGAAAAAATTTTGTGAGAGAACTTAGATCAAAGTTTTGATTTTTGAACTTTCTAATTGCAAGTACATGTGTATGCTAAATCTGTGGAATAGAAATATACTTGAAGATTGGCAAGTGAGAAAGGGATATATAGAACCAAGTGCTAATTTTTTAAAATATAATTTTGAAGGGATTTTTTTTACAAGATTTTTAGGCTTGTTAATGTTTTGATTGCACTTATCTTTGCTTCTAAATATTGTAGAATTGCAATAATCTTTTCGAATGATTTCTAGAGGTCCACTTGCCTGAGTTATAGTTTTTTGAGTGTAAATCATGTGTTTATATGTGCAAGGAGAACTTTTTGCATGTGTTTTTAGATATATTTGATACTTTATATTATGGCCTACAGATACAAGCATATGTGAAACTGTCAAAGATAACGGATAAAAATATTCAGCAATAGAGATGGTAATGCTTGGGGAAAAAAGTCCCCAATCCAAAGAGGTTTCTTTCCCATTGGGAAAGGTTAAGATTTTATTTATAAACTATTAATGTATTCAGATTTTCAAGATAGCTTGATTTTGATTCTTTTTAATTAATATTTTCTTCATGTATGTCTCCCCATCTGAAGCAAAAATATTCACATCTTCTCATACATAAATTAAACTATAAATTTGTTAATATGAAAACATTAACCTCAGAAATAATCTGTAACTGAATTGAATGCTGTTTTGTTATATTTTTCTGCAAAGCAGACTACTATAAGTTTAAAGTCTGCGGTAAAACTTTTTTTTTTTTTTTTGTGTGTGTGTGTGTATATGTGTGCCATTATAATTTTAAGCATGGGCAATCTGTTTAAATCTTAACTTTGATTAAGTTTTGACAAGAAGCATTAATATATCACTTTTATTGATGCAGTATTATAATTAATCATAAAATCACCTGCATTCTTGGGGCAGATGAAATAAAAAAGTTATATGAAACAAAGAACCAAATATGCTCTTTTGGATACACAGGCTGAAAATTGGACTTTAGATGTGATTATGAAATGGAAATTTCTAGACTATATGTGGTTAGAGTAATAGGAATATTTCACTCTCATAAATGCTTCCTTTGAAAATTATACTATGCAATTTTTTTTATTTCTTTTTTATTTTATATATTTTGTCACAAATAAAGAGTGCAAAAATTACATGAATATTTTTGTCAAATTTTTCTTTTAAAGTAGGGGGTGCAATTTATGTGAGTAAATATGGTAATGACAGGTCACAATTTATCTCATTTCACTGGCATTTGTATACTTTAAAATACATAAATGGGATATACTTGTACATTCCTATTAAACTTGCTTTCAAACTGTACTATATTACTTGGAACTTTCACAAGTTTTTTTTTTTTTTAATTTTTTTCAAAATTAGCTTTAACATCAATTTAAAATGGACTATACAATAATTGAAGAATGTTATTAATCATAATATTAACCAGAAGCAGCAAATGAAGAAATTGAGGCTCAAAGGCTAAAATTTTTTATTGAAAATTCCTGTTTTCTTTAATATATTCATCTAGGTTAAAAAAAAAACAACCTAGTATGTGTATGTAAATATATTTTTTAATTTGTATGTATTATTTTATATTCCCCAAGATAGTAAGAGAAACATTTATCATAAAAAAGTGGGAGAAAATGGGATGCAGAAGTTCACTGAAATTTTGAGTTTTTACTCAGCATTTAGTATCAAATATTTTCATAAAAAATAAAATTTCACATTATTTACAGCAGTTAATAACATAAACAGCATCATATTAAAAACTTTAGACAAGATGCAGAAGAAAAATTTATTTGCTGCGGATGCTATTTTATTTAGCTTGTTTTTTGTATTTAAAGAGGGAATTTTGTAGTTTATTTTTCACTCATTTCCTGATATGCCAAAATTATAAAAATTCAGTGTTTTTGATGACAACATAACATTTTAATATTTTTAGGAATAAATTCATTTTAATGCATTTTTACATTAGACGGCTGCAGGTGATAAATCAACAAATATTTTTTATACTTATAACTGTTTATGTGTTACAAAAAGAATGAAGTTGATTATGCACCAAATTACTCTCACCAAAATAGGTCAACTGGCTGTGAAACTGCAACAACAAAATATTTTAAATAGAAAGCATAAATAAAATAAAAAATGTAATATTTAAAAAAAAACTTTTATCAAGTTTCATACTAATTAAAATATGATTAAATGTTGAGAAAACAATAAATAAATCCTGAGTAAATAGTTTAAATAATGCTTTTTCTACTTTCCTGTTGCTGTATCTTAAAAAAATAAACAAAGCAAAAATTATTATAATTTTTTTAATAATTTCACTAGCTCACACTTTAACAATCAGGACCCATGCCAAATTAATGTATTGCAACTGATTTTTTTTGGGTTAGTCATGAAATAAGGTGTGCTTTTCAGATAAACATGGAATGCTTATAAAAGTGTTTAAAAAAAAAAAAAACTTTTATTACTTTTATGAATTGAAAAAAGCAGATATGGAAGATATAAAGTTGAAAATAGAGATATTAAAAAAAATTATGTCTGTGATAAAATGACAATAATACCAGCCTGCATCTCTTATCTGCTGAAGTTAACTGCCAAAGATATTTAACTTGGTTATCATTGGAATAAAAATAAAATGAAATATGGCAATGTCATCTGATAAAACAATGTTTTCGCTAAATAGATATGTCGGCTATTTGGGAGTGTTTGTTATGTAAGTTTTACTGTATAATACAGCCCCCTAAACAGTGTTTCCATATTTGGAAAATTTTGAAATATTTCACCATTAAGGCCAGAATTAGAACATCTCAAAGATGCTTTCATGAATACAAAATTAAAGAGAGCTGTTTATTAAATAGGTAGTTTTGTGTTAGCTGTGTGCCAGTGATATATATACATATATTCAGGGTTGTGAAAA
Source organism: Maratus michaelseni (assembly GCA_963931845.1). NCBI lineage: Eukaryota > Metazoa > Arthropoda > Arachnida > Araneae > Salticidae > Maratus > Maratus michaelseni. The sequence continues at coordinate 327,919,894 of OZ007594.1, forward strand.
ACCTGGGTTTTTAAAAGAAAACCCAGCCCAGGCAGTTACCCACTACAACCCTTAGGGTTGTAAAAAACCTAGTCCGGGCAGGTAGCTGGGTGAGTACCCAGGCAGCTACCCACCACAACCCTGCATATATTTAAAATGAAATCATCAGATGTGTAAAAATCAAAGGTGTATATATATATATATATATATATATACAGTATAGAACCATTTATCCGGAATGGTCGGGGCCAGATGTATTCCGGATAACTGGTTGGACATTAAAACAACATCCATTTGATGAGATTTGTAAAATATATGTGGTTGTAACATTGTTACTGATTTTAAATTATTAAATTACTGTGATTAATGCTCAGATCCTATCAAGATCAAAGATTGATTATAGTTTGAAAGAAGGCAATTTCTGGCAATACCTTGGAAACAATAATACTGCATAAAAATCAAAATGTTCAATATCTGACTAAATAGGCTTTCATTTCAAATACTAGATATTGGTCAAGTTGTACAATGCATATGGTAATCTGTCAAGCAATGCACATGTCAAACTGCCACTGCATGGCACTTTTTTCTGGAAAGATTCTGAAATCAGTCAGTTGGAAATATCATTCTGGATAACTGGTTTTCCGGTCAACTGGATTCCGGATAAATGGTTCCATACTGTAGTATAGTATATAATATCACTGGCATCCGGTTAACTTAAGTATAATTAAATATAAACATTTGTCAATGAAAGCCATCTGTTTTAAAATTATATCTTACAGTAAACATGTTGAGAATAGTGCATCATTTGTTTTCAAATATACAAAACTTATCATCAAACTGACATTACTTCTTTCTACTGTATCATGGAGAAAAGCCTTTCAACTCAAAAGAGGTGACTGTGTGGACATGGACATACTTATAAGATTTTCTTCAGAGGACTTTCTTTTGATATTCTTAAATTGCGAAACTTTCTTTTGATATTCTTAAATTGTGACATATATTTTAATGTCCATAAAAACATGGGATTATTGCACATTGCACTTAATTTTTTTTTTCCCTAAAACTATTGGTAAAATTTAAAAAGAAAACATGTTTTTTAAAAATTACTCTTAAAATTTATAACATATTCCTAACTTTGAAATAAAAGAAAATACTCCCAAAGTTATTTTTGTGACTCATTTTTCCCCTAAGCTTTCCCTACCTGTGGTAGCAATCTTTTAATTTTGTGTGCAATGATCATTTGCTGGCATGGGACTTTAGTGCAGTCTACCTGTCATAATATTTTTTTCCTGACATTTTGTGCATTATTGTAAATAGAATATTTTTCATGTAATAAATTAGTTTTTAATCTAGAAATATTTCATTCTAAGTCAATAATTATGTTCTTTATAAATAAAAAGGTAAACTGTGTTATTTTATTTAGTATATTAACTACATTTTTCTGCATATTTATTTACTCATTGCATATAGAGTTATATGAAAGATTTTATATTTAAAATATTTACTTACAGATTGCAACTAAAGATCCATTAAATCCCATTAAACAAGATGTGAAGAAAGGTAATCTACGCTATGTTCATAATTGTTTCCCTCATCATGGATATATTTGGAATTATGGAGCTCTACCTCAGGTAAATCTTAAAGATTATTCTAAATTTTTTCCAACTAGCCTTTATATAAACTAGGGAATCGAACCCGGGCTTTCCAGTTTACAGGGCATACTTGAAAAGCATTTTTCTCTAACTCTACTATAGATTTTTTTTTTTTTTATATATATATATAATAAATATTTTTAGATTGTCCATTAACAACACCAAAAAGCATTTTTATATTAAAAATATCATAATGTCATCAAATAAAGTCTTGAAATTTATTAAAAGTGATACTTTTGTACTAGCCGCATGCCAGGAGTTGATAGTCGAAGAAACCGCCAAAAGTTTCGCTACTTACTGCAGCATTTTTTATTTTAACATTTTCAACTATTTAAGCTCACAGTTCGATTACATGCTTGTAAATTTTGTGTTTCATTTATATTATATTATTTTTTGTTTATATATTGATGAAGTTTAAATTTCGTTCTAGGAATATTAGCCGGAACCAAATGCTGTTTATATTGTTTTAAGTGGAAACGGATTAATCTTTCATAATTTCGCTGCACAGGATAGAGAAAATATTTAAAAGTAATTTATGCTTGAAAATTATTTAAAAAACCATAAACAGTCAATAAACTAATATACAGTTTTCAAACAAATTATATTTGAAAGTACATTTTTTCCCCTATTTTGCAGTGTTAAAAGTGAAATTGTTTGATTACATATGTTACATTTCTGTTTTATTTTATTTTATTTATTTATTGATGAAATTTTAATTTCGTTGTGAAAAATTAGCCGGAGATCAAGGCTGAACTATTTATATTGTGTTAAGTGCAAACGGGTTATTGTTGTTCCGTAATGAAACCTGCACGCAATGGGGTTAGATTAAAAAAATTCATGCTTGAAAAACACAATAAATGAGTAAAGTGCGATACAATTTTAAAGCAAATTGCGATACACTTTTCAAGGAAATTGCATTTAAAAGTACTTTTTAAATTTTTGGGGAAATGGCTGTTGCTTTCGGTCGAGAATGGATCAAATGATGTTTGCATTTTATTATTTTAAGCTTTTTTTTAATGAGATTCTGTAACTTTAGAAGAATTTTTCTTTGAATAGACAATAGAAATGCATAAAATCGTTACAAAAATGTTAAAGTTACAAAAAGGATAGATGCAAATTATCAGATATGAAAAATAAAGTATAAATTTGGTACTTTCGTGTTATAGTGGCCCCCAAGGATGAAATATTTTGTTTCTGTTTTCATTAATATATTGTAAATTAGGTACTTTCATGTTATAGTGGTCCCCAACGATGAATTGCCAAGGGACCAAGATTTATCGCCAAATTATAAAGCATGTGTGACATTATAATAATATATGATGTATATATGTAACATTTCTTGACGTACGTGGCCAAGTTATAGTCATATATGATGTATATATATGACATGTATATATAATATATATATATGACATATAAGACGTAAATAATATGTGTATAATGACATATATGGCACATATAGCAGTGTTTTGAATATATATATGCGTATATGGTATGCATATATAAGCTTTGAGATGATCTTGGCGAAATCATAACTGCAACCTTGCAAGGGTGCCCATATGGGGGAGCAAGGGCTTGAGCCCCCCCCCCCCTAGATTTTGGTTTTGTCAATTTTTTTTAATATAAATCAGTTGCAAGATATGAAAATTTTAACTTTACCTTGTAAAAACAAAGCATAATAAAATATGCCTCGACAACATTAGACGTCACCGGAAGAAATTTCCGTTTTAGACGGGTTTCCGTCTTAGCAGGTATTAATTGTTAGGAATTCATTTTGTCATAACCATAATTTGTTTTTCTTTTAAAGCTGGATTCTGTTTCAGACAGGTTCTATTTTCATATATTTTTAATTAGTCCTTTCGAATAGTCTGCTTCTTACAAAGAGGAAAAGCACAAGATAGGAAATAAATTCCGTTTCAGACAATTTTTATCTTAGCCGGTGTTACTGTGTGGTTTTTTTCCTACAAGACGATAACACTTTTTCTGCATAAGGAAGGATTTTGTTATAGACAGGATCCATTTTCACAGGTAAAACTGATTTTGTATGAGCAAAACGCTGAGAAATTAGAGAGAGACTTAATAATAAGTTGTGAACGGTACAGTGCAATTTTTAATTGAAAAATTCTTTTTCCCGAATCTAATAAAAATTAGAATTCTGAATGTGTCAGATTGTACGCAGCCCGAACTCAAAAATTCTATCTTAAGTCTACAGAACAAGACAAAAGAAATTTTCGTCGACCTGGAACCTTATAATTCTTGTGAATCACACTTTCCTGGTCTATGTGAAACAATGTGGTCCGAAAAGTATAAGTCCACACCATATTTTTCTAATCATTTTGCCACTGTTAAAGAAAATCTCTGTAATCTTTCTCTAGACAGTAGTACGAACCAAGAAACACGCTCACATGTCATTCATTTAGATACTGCAACGTCATCTATAAAGTTTATTGTATATCTCAAAATAATTGCTCGATATGTTTTCTATCTGGAGCCAGTTGTAAACAAATTATAATCTGTAGATTAAGATTTGCATTCGGTTTATCAGAACATAAAGATGGAACTTCTTGAGATTTTTCTTATGCACAGAATGGAATCAGAAGAAGAATTTTTAGAAATTTTCATGGAGCTAATGGAGAACTGTAATTGTAAGAAATCGATATCAAAATGTACAGAACGTCTACAAGATAATTTTACCTTCCTATGGCTACTCCTCTTGAATATTACAGAGCAGCATTTCTAAATCCATACTTAGACTCTTTAATTATATCCCTTCAATCAAGGTTTTTGAATCGAAATGAAACGTCATTCAAAGCAATTTTACTTCATCCCAATATGATGAAAAATGTGGAAAAAAATGTTTTTGTCAAAGAAATCAAGGAACTATATCATTTTTATAATATTGAGAATTTGGAGTCAGAAGCAAGAACGTGGTTTGATTTGTGGAAAAGCAAAGAATGTGGCGAGAATGTCACGATAAATGATCTCCTCGCAGAAACTACATTTCCCCATTTATTTAAGACAGCCATATTAAATTATAGACAATTCTGCCAAAAATTTGCACTGTAGGAAGGTCATTTGAGGGGTTCACAACCATAGTATACCAAGTCCACTTTGAAAAAAACAAGAACGAAAAATCATGCGTCAAGCATAGATTATGTAGCACTTTCCAACGCTTCTAAAATAATTTTACAAATCATTACCGTTTAATAAGCTGAAAGATGACATCTAAGTAAACAATTTGGAAAACGCATAACATATTTAAAAACGTAATTTCAGGAATTTTCAATATATACAATATTCGGAAAAATATCCAAATACTTTTATGTAGCCCTGTATATGATCTATAGATTTGTATATATACATAGGATGCTAAATTTTAGTTTAGTTAGGAAACGCGTAGCACAGTTTAAATTCTCCTTCTGGAGTTTCTGTCAATAAACGGAAATGTGTTCGCGAACTTTTGTGCTGCCCTGTATAGGATCTACAGAATTTATACACACCATGTAATAGACAAAAAGTGAGTTCAATTTAAAATCGCGTTCAGCAACTTAAAACGCACTTCCAGGAATTTATTGTTAACAGACAGTAGAGAATTCTTTTGTGTGTCCCTGTAAATGGACGATGACTGCTATACACACACTATTCTGTAGTAAGCCTCTTGTAATGCACCTTAGTAATATATATAAACTTCAATGCGTTTAAAATAGTGGAACATTATTTAAATAAGCCGCAGACGATTTTTCTCCATAGACGTAATGTAACGGAATTATTTTGACTGTCCCTGTAAAGTAACTCTAAGTGCTATACACCTACTATTCCATATTAAGCTTCTTCTAATGCATCTTAGTGATCTATATAAATTTCAATGCGTTTACAATAGTGAACCATTTTTTAAATAAACCGCAAATGATTTTTCCCCATAGACCGCAATGTAACGGAATTCTTTTGAGTGTCCCTGTAAGAAAACTATAAGTGCTACACACTTCAGTTGAAATAGGGAACGTGCCATAGATAACGACAATAACATATAAAAATTGCAGAGCAATCCGAGCATATTTACGGGAGTTAGAGCACGGACAGACGGCCATACGGCCAGACAAACCGAAGTCATAAGCACTTTTCAACTAGGTTGGAAAGTGCTAAAAAGAGAGAGCCCATTTAGAAGGTGCATAAAATCTGTTTTATCCATTCCCACACTGAGCCAAATCTGTTTTCACTTTCTGATATATGCAGGGCTGACACAGGCGACAATTTTTTAATTCTACCTCACACCACTTTCTCAAAAACAAAATTATTGAAATAAAATTCGAGAAAATTTTCAAGAGAAATATACTACAAAAATCTGTTTTTTTAATAGTGGTGCGAATAGAATAGAAAAATATTCACCCGCGGCAGCCCTGTATATGTCATCTGTTTACAGATTATGTTTACTGTGAGAGTGGATAAAACAGATTTTATGCACCTTCTCAATGGACTATCTCATTTTTTTTTTCAAAATGGATTTTGTCTACTATGGTTGTGAGCCCCTTATTCAGTACCTTCAGGCCAGTGGTGAAGGTGATTATGTTCCGAATTGTCTGAAAATTTAAGGCATTCGGTTCCGAAAATTCGAACATACAATATATCACGGAAGAATATCACAAATTTTGACAAATGGCCACAAAAAACACCAATTTCGTGAATCGATCGCAGCAAAAAATCGCCAATTTCGTCATCGGATCACAGGAAAAAAACAAATTTCGTCAAAAGATCGCGTTAAAAACGTAAATTTTGTCAAGCAATCGTGGAGAAAACACAAATTTCGTCTACAAATCGTGGAAAAAATGAATATTTTGTCACAGAATCGCGAAAAAACACAAATTTCCTCAAATGATCACGAAAATAATGCAATTTTCGTCAAAGGATCGCAGGAAAAATTTCGCCAAAGAATCGCGAAAAAAAAAAACGAAATTTCGTCAAAGAATCGTTTGGAAAAACGCAAAATTTGTAAAAGAATCTCAGAAAAACGTAAATTTTGTTCAAGGATCACGAGAAAAATGTGAATTTTGTCAAATAGCGGAAAAAACACAAATTTTGTCAAAGAACCGCAGAAAAAACGCAAATTTCGTTAAAGATTCGTAGTGAAAAACATAAATTTCGTTAAAGGATCGTGAAAAAACGCAAATTTCGTCAAAAGATCGCGGGGAAAAAAACTCTAATTTCGTTTAAGAATCGCAAAAAATACGAAATTTCGTCAAAGAATCGTGGGAAAAACTCAAATTTTGTCAAAGAATCGTGGGAAAAACTCAAATTTTGTCAAAGAATCGCGAAAAAAACGCGTATTTAGTCAAAGATTCGTGAAAAAACGCAAATTTCGCCAAAGAATTGCAAAAAATGCAAATTTCGTCAAAAGATCGCGGGGAAAAAAACTCAAATTTTGTCAAAAGTTAGTAAAAAAACACAAAGTACCTTAAATATGTACTAAAATGTATGATAGCATTGGTGGAAGTTGAGATTTTTCTCAGCCCCCCCCTTAAAATTAATCATATGGGCACCCTTGCAACCTTGGCATAATCATAATTGTGGGAGCCACTATAACACGAAAATAGGGTAATTATTATTATTTTTTTTAAGCTTTTGGAACATTTTCCCAATGGTTATTGTAATTTGTTAAACTATATATATATATTACCTATACTATGCTGTAAAAATTGAAAATGTGCTATGCTTTGAAATTACAAAAATTGCAGTAGCGGAAATTGCAAAACCGAAATTGAATCAACAGGTGTTGACAATCTAAAGAAATATGCTTGAAAATTATTTTATATAATTCATAATAAATCAGTCAATTAAGATAGTTTTCAAATAAATTGCATTTGAAAGTAAATTTTTTGCCCTATTAAACGGCATAAAAATCGAATATGTGCAATGTTAGAATTTAAAAAAATTGCAGTACCAAAAATCGCAAAATGACGTCAGCACTACACATGTACACATTTGTCCTTTATAATATATAGACTAGGGTATCCAACCTAGGATAAAGAATATATGTGAAAACTAATTTTTTTTTATTATTGAAAACTCTAATAGATTTTTTACATTTATTTGTTTAGATTGCCCCTAACAATACCAAAGAAAATTTTTATATGAAATATGTCAGTTATATAGTCAAATAAAATTTTGAAATTTATTAAGAGCGTCAATTTCGTATTGATCTCGTGCCAGAAGTCAATAACTGAAGAAATCACTAAAAATTTCGTTATCTACAGAAGTTTTTTATTATTATTCTGATAATTTCAGCGGTTTTAACTTATTTCAATTACATGTCTGTTAAATTTGTGTTTTATTTATTGCTTAATGAAGTTTTAATTCCGTTATTGAATATTAGCTGGAAACAAATACTTAACTTTTTATATTGTTTAAAGTGCAGATTTATATTTTGTAATCGTCCGCAAGCGAGAGAGATAGATTTTTAAAAAATCATGCTTTAAATTTAATTTAAATACCATAATAAATGAGTAAATTGCGATACAGTTTTCAAACAAATTGTATTTGAAAGTTGATTTTTTTTCCTATATAATGGTGTAAAAATTAAAAATATGCATTCTTTAGAAATTAAAAAAAATTACAGTAGCAAAAATCGCAAAACAGAAATTTCACCGTCAAGTGTTGCAATTCGCAAAATGACGTCAGCGTTACACATGAACACGTTTGTCATTTATAATATAGATAGTGAATTAAGAAAAAAAATTTACACTTTTTATGAATATATTTGAAACAATAGCATGCAAATTTATAGCAATGAGTAATAGAATATGAAAATACCTAAAAGCTTTTAAAACCAAAGTACCTTTTCTATGTACTCTAGAACAGAAATAATTTCTCCTGTTATTTGATAAAGATTTTGAATATTTTATTAAATATTAATTTGAACATTTTATTTTATTTATAATTATTTTGTCTTTGAAATTAAAAAAAAAAAATACATTTTAACGTTTTTTTCATAAATTATGAATTTTTTTTTTTTTTTTTACTTTACTCTGTTTAGACATGGGAAGATCCAAACCATACTGATGAAGCAACTGGTTGCAAAGGAGACAATGATCCCATAGATGTTTGTGAAATTGGCTATAGGGTATGTGATTAATTTTCATATTATAAATTCTTTTAATGTGGTGCTGATATTCAATAATTATTAGTATCTGATATTAGCAATTATTTTTTTATATAGTTTTCCAAGATTTTAATCATTATAGAATTTTTAAACTGGTTGTAAAAAAAATTCTATTTTATTGAGATTATCTCTTTAAAACATCTTTGTGTTGCTTATTACTTGATCTAAAAAGAGTTTGATGTGTTTGCATTGTATGCATGTATTGTGGAGTGATACTACATGTTGGATGAGTATCGTATAGTGGCATTGAGCACCACGTGCGTTGTCAACGAGGCCTATGCACATGGCGTGGATTAAACACTAATTTAAGCGTACTGCTGAAAAATGCAAATAACCAATTCAAGTTCACAAATCGCTAAAGAGTTCTCTCAAATGGTCTTGACGAAGTTTCACTTATAAAAGGAACGGATATCTCTTACCATGATTGCAGGAGCATGCTGGACCCGCGCGATCATTGTTGATGTCTTTAGTCATAAATCGATGTTACTTGAAATCGTATACAATGTGTAGTTGAATATATATTATGAAGACAGAGGCCATTTCATTAAGGTTGAATTAACTAGTTTATTAAAATACTTATTTAAAAGGTAAGGGGGGAATCCTAGTGACGGGCATCACGAAAACGGGAGCGATCCGAAGACCGACCACTCTACTGCACTGAACCAACGTAACTGCCGATCGGCGCTTCAAAACTACCGGGCTTCCCTACGCTTGGCAGCGGAAACCGGAAGATCGCCAAACAGTGAATGAAAACGGCGTGCACGCTCCGCGCCAACAAGCGATACGCTGTTCCGCTGGTACAAGATGCGCGCGCAATCTATGGCTGTGCCGGGAAGAAAGAGCGGCAACCGCTACGGTGAAATGAAAAGCCAAAGATGGCTAAAACGTGGTTACTGAAAACGGGAAAGATACGCGACGAAATAAATAGAAAAATACGGTCGTCGTGACGTAAGGTCAAAACATGAACGAACCGTTGAAAATGATTAAAAGAGGCGTCAAAAGAAAGATAAAAATATATGCCGAATAAAGGAAATAAAAGATTAATTAAATTTTAAATGAAAATTATTAAAATAGTTAACTTATAGAATTTAATGAGCGCAACCACGTGTAATCGCAAAAGATCGCGATTGAGATTAAAATATGTCGTTTTCTCAACACGACATATTACACCCGGACAAACGGAAATTTGAAAAAAAAATGCCAAAAGAATACCTATAAAATGAATAGGAAAAAAAATGCAAACCGTAAGAAAAAATGGGAAGAGTACTCGCCACCAGGAAATACATGGGGTTAACAAAATGACTTACAATAAGTCATATCATAGACAAACAACCTATTATAAATTTAATACATATTAAAGTATATTTTAAATAGCATATAAATGATTAATCAATGATGAATTTCCAAAAATTACTGCAATAACATATGATTACATACACACACTACGTGATAAATGTAGTACATACTCTACAAGTGAAAAAAATATATAGCTCAAAATTAGCATATTATTATGCTACCTACTGGCAACAATAATGAAAAGTTATGTATTCAATACTCAAACATTACGATATACCAATATCAATAGTAAACCATGTTATAAAAACAAAATAAGACATATAACACAAACCATTACTAAAAGATTACTGCAACACAATATTGAGAGTGAGTGTATGTACAGATTGTAAAAATGTATGAATAGAACCAGAATACGTGTCAATTAAAGTAAAAGTTTAGTATGTAAATGTAAGAAAATTGACAGAACAATTAGTTGAACTTAAAATGAAAAGTGGTGTGCAAAATGTCAAGATCACATGTACTTCAACGACTGAACAGGAAAACAAATGTAAATAATGTAAATTTTATACACTGCTCAACTGACACTTGCATGAATTATGCCACAAAAGTGATAAAGAGTATAGTTGAAAACATGCAACACTTGAATAGGAACTTAAGAGTTCAAGTACAATGAATGTACAGCAAAAAATAATACACGAGCAAACTCGCGTTGAAAACCCTGAATGATAAATAAATATATATAACTATACAGTGTAAACCCTGCCAAGATTATATGGAAAGAGCTGCAATGAACTCAACAAAAAATTAAGTATTGAAAATACCCTGGAAAACATAGAAAGTAATATTGAGTTGATTGAAAAAAATGTTAGAATGAAATTCATAACAGATGTAAAGTTACAGTATAGAATTGTGAAAATGAAATACATAATAAAATTATGAATTTATCAAGTTTAATTAATGAATTTTACCAAATATGTGTGAAACGTGTGTGCGTAAAAGAAATGTTAAAGTATCGTCATTTTAAATCATTGATTATATGCTGTAAAAAAACAGATTTTGCAAATTTTTACCATAAATGGATCCTACCATTTTTTTTTTGCAAAACAAATGTTAACTTCACTTTAGTGAGATTATAGCTATAGCAATGTATTTATATAAATGCATAAGATATTGAAAGAAGGTAATGAAATAATTGCATGGTAAATTTTAAAATATTTCATATTTGTAAAATGAGTGTACACATGTTTGAAAAGTAAATAGCTAGCATAAAGTAATTAATTAGGTACCATAAATCAATATATGTATATACAAAAAAATTTTATCAAGCGCTTAGTATAAAAAATACATAGGACAAACACAAATCAAAATGAAAAAGGACGGGGGAAAATAGGGAGCTTGGAATTTAAGAGTTGCAACTCATGAGTAATTAAGGGTTAAGGAACTGGGAACACAAATAACACTTGAAAAAGTACCAAAAATTGTAATGAAAAAAAATCTGTCGAAAAGACAGGTGCCAATCAAAAAGTAAAAATATTGAAAAAAATGTATACATGACAATATTTTGTCTTACTTGTTTTGCATGTCAAAGTTGACATATTTGTTACACCTTTTCAAGTATTGAAAAGAAATAGTTGAGAAAAAAATTATATTTACAAATAAAAACACAAGTATGGTTATGACTTTAAAAAAAACTTGTAAATTTACAGATGTTCTCAGCAACCACATCAACAGGGAAATGTTTAAAAATTGAAATTTTAGAGAAAAAACTTTTAAATGAACTATTTTAAGACAGTTCTCAATGAAGATGAAACAGTTCTTTACTTGAAGTGTACACAAAATGAAAAGTCCAAATAGAGAATGATATAGTTCATATGAACAAGATTACTACAGGATTTACATTGAAGAACTAGATGTTATCACTAGATTGAAAAACTAGATGTGCATATATCACTGCTGTTATGGATAAAGGTAAGGATTTAAATTTTTGATGTGTAATTATCTGACAGAAATCAACAAATGTCAAGAGATTTATCTTGACAGAACCACTCCATTGGGTTCTATAAGAGATTATCTGCCAGGCATAGCAATTATGAAAAAAAAATATTGATGTGAATCACTGAACTGTAAATAGCTTAAGTTGTATACTTGGTGTTTAATCGAAGACGTACATTCATGATATAATATCGCAGCGCTTCACAATTTTTCGCAAAGGCTGGATGGTTTATATTGAAGTTGTGTCCGTGTAACCGATTGCTATTGATGCAATTGTTGCACCGTGGAGGTTTAGAACATTTCTCTTCGGTACTGTGGTGTTCACTGCACCAACCACATATTTTATTTTTATTGCATGATTTTGCAAGGTGATTAAATCCCTGACATTTGAAACATCTTGTGATACGAATAAATCTTTTAATTGGATATGCTTGATTATTGATTTGAAGAACTCTCTTGCTGGTTAAAAATCTGGAAATGTGAAAAGGGAGTTCAATTAAGTAATTGTAGTTATCAGAATTTTTACGTGGGTAAGTTTTAATGAAATTGATGGATGGGATGGGTTGGTCAATAGAGCTGGATATGGCTTCGATGATGTCTGTTGTATTAATATCAGGTTTTAAATTGTAAATCATAACTTTGGCCACTTTTGATACGTTTAAATTAAATGAACAGTCCATCATGGTTTTAGAAGTAAATGAACAATTAATTGAAGAATTTAAGGTGTATTGATGTGGGGTACTACACACATCCAAGTCATCACAAGGATGAAATTTCTCTGTTTGGGTTGAATTGCAGGAAGTATTTTGTTGTATGGGTAAACTGGTGTCTTCTACCTGAGTAGATTTTTCACAAGTGCTTACAGTGGGTGTTTCCTTCTGTTTCTGAAGCCTTCCAATGAGTTTTTTGTTGACCTCTTGGAGGTTTTCTTTATCTTTAAGTACTTGTTCAAATTCTTTCTTCACATTGGCAAATAAATCAAAAAAGTCTTGGATGTCAAAATTTATCAATTTTGAAATTTCACATGTGAGTTGTGTCAAAGCTGGATTCTCTTGAGTACTGTATTGACTAATAGAATATTTTATTGACTTATCAAGCCTTTCAGGAAGATCTGACAACATCATTTCAAAAAATTTGAACTTTGGTGCATTCTGGCAAGGAGTGCTCAAATCTGGAGCAGCATTAAAAGACATTCTGAGTTGTTAAATAAATAAACTTTAAATAATAATATGTTTGAAAAAAAAATTTGATTGGCTTTGAGTTACGTTGCTCAGGCCTGTAGTGAAAAAAATTTTGGCGACGTCACAGGATCCAAAAAGAAATATAGTTGTTTGTGGGAAAAAAAAATCTTGATATCAACTTAAATGTAAAAAATTCTTCAAAGATAAACTTCATTTTATCAATATAAAATACTTTTTTGTTATCTTGAGAAATTCCACTGTTACAACAATCTTCTTGTCACAAAAAATGTAAATTCACTAGTATAATATTTTTAAACACTTGGAAAAATATCTTTTTTTTTTTTTTTTTTTTTAAATTTTAAAAACGATCTTGTAATATCTTGAATGAAATTAAAATGTTGACATCGTGCAAAAATAATTAAAATATTGATACTATGCAGAAAAATTTAATAAATACTTCATGTGAATATTGTAGTTATAATTTATTTCATGTTATATTTGAGAGAAAGTGCGAAACTGACATCGGCACCATAATTTATTGTGGAGTGATACTACATGTTGGATGAGTATCGTATAGTGGCATTGAGCACCACGTGCGTTGTCAACGAGGCCTATGCACATGGCGTGGATTAAACACTAATTTAAGCGTACTGCTGAAAAATGCAAATAACCAATTCAAGTTCACAAATCGCTAAAGAGTTCTCTCAAATGGTCTTGACGAAGTTTCACTTATAAAAGGAACGGATATCTCTTACCATGATTGCAGGAGCATGCTGGACCCGCGCGATCATTGTTGATGTCTTTAGTCATAAATCGATGTTACTTGAAATCGTATACAATGTGTAGTTGAATATATATTATGAAGACAGAGGCCATTTCATTAAGGTTGAATTAACTAGTTTATTAAAATACTTATTTAAAAGGTAAGGGGGGAATCCTAGTGACGGGCATCACGAAAACGGGAGCGATCCGAAGACCGACCACTCTACTGCACTGAACCAACGTAACTGCCGATCGGCGCTTCAAAACTACCGGGCTTCCCTACGCTTGGCAGCGGAAACCGGAAGATCGCCAAACAGTGAATGAAAACGGCGTGCGCGCTCCGCGCCAACAAGCGATACGCTGTTCCGCTGGTACAAGATGCGCGCACAATCTATGGCTGTGCCGGGAAGAAAGAGCGGCAACCGCTACGGTGAAATGAAAAGCCAAAGATGGCTAAAACGTGGTTACTGAAAACGGGAAAGATACGCGACGAAATAAATAGAAAAATACGGTCGTCGTGACGTAAGGTCAAAACATGAACGAACCGTTGAAAATGATTAAAAGAGGCGTCAAAAGAAAGATAAAAATATATGCCGAATAAAGGAAATAAAAGATTAATTAAATTTTAAATGAAAATTATTAAAATAGTTAACTTATAGAATTTAATGAGCGCAACCACGTGTAATCGCAAAAGATCGCAATTGAGATTAAAATATGTCGTTTTCTCAACACGACAGCATGTTAAATTTCATTTTGAATTTTGATAGTCAAAACTAGAAAAAATTCCTAATTTACTCCTTAGTTACTATAAAATTTTATTTCTAACTAAGGAGGTGTCAATTTTTTTTTTTTTTTTAATGATCTATTTCAACTACAAAGCTTTCTTGCCAACTTAGGCCTTTTTAAAAGAAATAGTGGACGATGACATAATTTTTTATGGTGACTTTTAAAAAAGAAAAGAAAATAATAACAATATGATTATTTTCAAAATTTAAAATAGTGTGTACCTTAACAATTTCCAAATTTCATGGGCAACAGATTATTTTTGTGAAAGTTAAAGAGCAAAATAACAGACAAATAAATAAACGCATGATATTCTTATACCCTAATAAAATTTATAAGAGCTATCAGTATTCCTTTTTCAAAATTAGAGCATTTATTCCAGAAATATGCCAACATACATTTTATATATACAGGGTGTCCTTAAAAAAGTTGTTACACAATGTATTTCTGTAAGTATAAGCGATAAATAAATAATTTAAATTAGAAAAATGTTCATAGGCAGGTAGAGCATCCAAAGAGTGCCCGTAGGAAGCATGCTCCATGGGAGATGCTTCCTACAAAATTAATTTTTTTTTAATCCGACCCCCTATATGAAAAAAAATATATTCCTTGCCCTGACTTATAAAACATACACAAAAAAAAAGGAGTTATCTTTAATATTCAGAGATATCAACATTTGAAAACTGAATGTTGTTTTAAGGGACCGTATAAGAAATAAGTTTGTAATTTGTAATGAAACAGATTCATAAATAACTTCATCATGTGACAGATATTGACAATAAGTGCCAAACGATTTTCTAAATATTAAAAAAAGTTTTTCATAATACAGTAGAACCCTGATTTAGCACAATCCAATATACTGCAGATTCAAGTACAGTAGAGTCTGAATAATTCGAGGTAGACAGGACCGAGCTTACCTTGAACTATCGAAAACTCGAATTATCGAAATCATAAAATTTAATTAATAAATAAATAAAGATAAAGCAATTTTTAAATTTCAGTGTATATTTAAATGAAAAATGTACTTGCAAATTATTACATTACTGCTGATAGCAACAGGTTAAAAATATCTTAAAATAATTGTCAATTGTTTTTTGTTTTGACACATTGTCCCATTTCCGTGCAGCAATATCACGCCATCGTTGAAGCAGCAATATTGTCGGCTGGAGTCGACTCAGGCTATTGCTCCACGTATTGCATGGCGGACTATAGCGCAGCCCCTCGCTGTGACTCATTAGCAGTGTGGAATCTGTCGGATTCTGGCAGAATCCGTAAATTCTAGTTGTTCGTAACTATTTATCCATTCCTCTATAACTTCTGGCACAAAAACGTAAAAAACAGTTTTTAAATATTTCTTGAGTCATCCAAGCACTTTTTGGTTCCTATACGTAACTGGCAGTGAAGATATTGAGACATGCTTAAATGCTCTTGGCTTTGCAGCTTTTCTGATAACAAGTTTAATCTTGTGATTTCCTGAAGCATTTGATGCAGCAAGAAGTGTTAACCTCTCTTTGCTTTTATGTGACCTGGAGTACTTTTCTCTTAGCTTGAAGCGATTGTTTTAGATGGTAGCATTTTGAAATTAAGGCCAGATTCATTGCAATTATAAAGCTGGTCGTTCGTAAGGTTTTCATTTGTCATGACTTCCTGCAATTTCTTGCAAAATTGCATGGCGACGGCCTCAGGATCTTCAGATAGCTTCTCTTGACAGATCTCTAGTTGCCGGATACGATATATTTTTTTCAACTTGTCAAACCAGCCTACACTAGCAGTGAAGTTTTCATCACTTTCTTAAAATTCTTTTCGAAACAGCAAAGCTTGTTCTTGAAGAATCGGACCTGAAAGAGGACATCTTTTTTTACTTTGCTGTATAAACCACATATAAAGTGGCTCACCAGTTTTTTCACTCACTTTTTAAAAGATTTTCTGTCCAAGGATAAATCAGGGCAGTTGTTGGTAGGAAACGCTTCTAGTTTATTTCTGTTCTGATACGTTCGTTCGTAGTAGACAAAAGGAGTGAGTGAGGTGATAGCTCATTGAACAACTATTCTCTTATTCTCTCAAATTTCACCCGGCATGATGCCCCCGCACATATAGGAAGAATACACCCATTTTCTGTAAGTTGCTTCGGGCTGCGCAGTTGACATATGACCCATCAAACAACAATAAAAACCAGATACTTGAATTTTGTGGTGCAAAATAATTCTTTCATGTGTTGCATATATGTTGGTCATTATATGGAAGCTAAACTGATTTTTTTCACAAACTCAGATTTATGGGAAACCTCGAATTATTGAGACTCTACTGTATAACAAACTGGAAAACATGCTCCCCAATTTAAAAAATGTTAACTTCAGTGCAATTTTACTTTAAAAATATTTAATTTTACTGAACTGCTCCTGTTTATACACATTACTCGAGATCTTTTGTGCTGCCCTGTATATGATCTATAGAATTTATACACATCAAGTAATAGACAACAAATTAGTTAAATTTAAAAATGCATCCCGCAACTGAAAATACACTTCCAGCAATTATTGTTAATAGACAGTACTTTAACCGAACTCTTTTGTGTGTCTCTGACGATGAATGCTACACACACAATATTCCATAGTAAGCCTCTTGTAATGCACCTCAGTGATATATATTAATTTCAATATGTTTGAAATAGTGAAACATTATTAAAATAAACCACAAATGAATTTTTCCCTTAGATCGTAATGTACGAAATTCTTTTGAGTGTCCTGTAAAGGAATTATGAGTGCTATTCACACCATGTTCTATAGTAAGCCTCTTATAGTAAACCTCAATGATAAATATCAATTTCAATATATTTGAAATAGTGTAACGTCATTAAAATAAACTTTCTTCCCAAAAAATATTGTTTAATTTTTAGCATAATCCTATTTGAAAGTATGAATTTTTTATTTTAAAATTTTTGAAGATTAGTACTTTTAACACAACTTATTACATGATGCTAATTTCATAACCTTCTATGCATAGGTAGCAAAACGAGGGGACATTTTACAAGTAAAGATTTTAGGCGTCATGGCTTTAATAGATGAAGGTAATATAGTATTTTTTATACAATCTCAATAAGTATTGGATATTTCTTGTCATTTTAATTGCTTAGTTATATGATTAATGAAAGCAATTAAAATGATTATTTCTTAATTATATGAAAGCATTAAGGAAATTTTATGTAATTTCTGATGCAAGTGAATTATTGTGCAGATAATTTTAAATTTTATGCAATTTTTTATGCATAACACTTTGAGCATTCTGTATGAATATGACATAAAATTTTGTGAGGATTTTGTTATGTTACTTTGAATAGAAATTTTCCAATGTAAAATCTGTTTCTCCACACATTTCCTTGCAGTCTCAATTTTGCTCTTTTTAACAAACTTTAAGATTTTTTGTTTTCTCATATTATTTCTGTGATCTTTTATATATCTTATTTTCTGTAATTTTTCATGCATTTTTTAAAAACTCACAACATCGGCTCCTTTTAACATTAATTATGAGATTGGGAAAACTAGCTTATGTTTACTGGCAGTAATGTTACAAGCCTAAGCATTGATTAGAAGAAAAGTTGCACTTCGTTATTTTCTGGGATTATTATTACCAACACATAAATATTGATCTTTATTTCTTTATCATAAATTCATGTTTTGTCATGTGTAAAGTTGCTGATTACATTTTTACTTTTTTTCATTTTTTGTTTTTCAAACATGAATTTCCAGCTTACGCATTGTTCAAGCAGTTAATTTTGTCTGTGGTGACAGAAAGGCATTTGTAAAAAGTAACATTTCTGTGGATTTGAACTTATAGTAGTTGTCATATTGCTGATATCAGGGATATTGCGACTTATTTTACCATTATTGATGTTTTATACTGAAACCTTTTTTCAGTTTCTTTTAAGAATGACATAATTTGTTTATTTTAATATTGCTTATCTTAAGTTGATATGTTTATAACAAATATGATGTTTATGACTTTAAATATTTCACACATCTGGAGATGAATGTATTCCATTTCAATATTGCATTGTCATGCTGATGACGTCTGCAAATTTCTGATATGACTTTAGTTGCTGTATATCACACAGTATGAAATGCATGTATAATTATTCAAAATGATAATATATATTTTTTGTAACTTCATTTCAGCTAGTACTCTATGTTATGTTTTTTAACATTGAAGTGTCCATGTTATCCGGTTTGTTAAAATAAACAAGATTTTTGCTGATTTATGTGGTTCTGTAATTAATCTTGTAAAAAAATTTTTAACTTGTTTTAATAAATATATTAATTTTCATCCCTAATATTAAGCGCGGTAAACGTCTGTGTGTGTGTCTGTGCACTCTGCCTTTGTACCCGCAAAGGCTCCTGGACTAATCGACGCACCGACGGCGGACGCGGACCGAAAAATTCGCAAAAAAGGCGCGACGCTCAAGTTTCGATCGGGTCGGGATTCCGACCCGGACCCGGGGAGTTATTAATGAGCGAAAGTGTTTTAATTACCGACCGAAACCGAAGTTGGAAGAGAAGTCAAAACAGCGAAAAGTTCGCCTTCCGTTTTGATAATCGCAGACATCCAAATCGTCGCTTTTTAACGCATCATCGAATAAAAAAAAATGTACCGGAGGTATCGATCCAAAAATCGGGGTACACACGCGGCCGATTTTTGTCGTTGCAAAACGTCAAATTTTTTGAAATTCGGACCGTAACTTTTCTTTATTTCGGCCAAAAACTGACCAGACATCCAACATCGACCCCAGACGTAAAAAGAGGTTGCCGTAAAGAATACAGGTCGACAGATCCGAGATCGAATCGCCCCAGTCCTTTTTGAAACAAGTGGAAATAATGACTCTACATTCGCGAAAATTTGCTAACACGTGTATAAAAAAATCGCGAATTCAACAAAAAAAAATTCGTAAAAATCGACCAGTAATTTTTGAAGATATCAATTAAAACTCATTAATGACACGGCAAATGAATTTATTTCTATTCCGAAGAGACAGCTTCTTTTTTATTTCAACATTCAACGGAGACAAATCGTCTGTGGATAAGTCATTTCTGAAAGAGATAAAATAGTCAACTGCGTTTTTTCAGAGGGGGGGGGGCATTTCCGAATCTAAGGGGCGCATTAATTTCAAACTTTGACAGGGCGACTCAAAATGGATTCTGCTTTCAGAATATCTAAAAATTATTCTCATATCTTCATTAGGAGCCGATATATTATTTTATTGTATAATTAATCATCGTTATTTGTATAATTAAAGCAAAAGAAAGATTTCTATTACAGTGCCGGCTAGATATTACGATTTTAAGAAGTAGGCCGCGTCTAAAAACTGCCATAACGAGTATCTTAAGTTTTTGTTTTAGAGTGGCAACCAGATATTATGATAGGAAAAAGCGGGCTTCGCCCGTTATCGATTTTTTTTTTTTTTTTTTTAGTTTTAAGTTTTTCTACAGCTCACTGCCTTTGAACTAGAACACAGGTAGTCTACATAAGTTGTTTGAGGAAAAGCAGTGTCATCGCCAACCCCCCCCCCCCCCCCCCCCCCCCGCTTTTTTCTTTTAACTGTGGTCCGTTTCTATAACTAAGAAACTATGTTACGGATGTCCACCAAACTGATTCCAAACATCATAATTAAAGTAATAAGAACCCCCTATCCAGATATTATGATAGGGAAAAGCGGGCTTCGCCCGTTATCGATTTTTTTTTTTTTTAAGTTTTAAGTTTTTCTACAGGTCCCTGTCTTTGAACTAGAACTCAGGTAGTCTAAATAAATTCGACTCGACATCGATAGAGCTTACCGATTTTATTTCGTTTTTTCACCACTAGGGGGCGCTTTCCTATCTTCGGTTCTACGGGCATGAAAACGACGGGGTATGGCTCATTCGACTCGACATCGAAAGTCTTAACGATTTCAGTTATGATCATATAAACAGATTGCGCCACCTGGTGGCGGAAGGTGGAACTAACGTATACTGCAGCGCGTGCGCAGCACGACTGCTATACGGTGCCGCAGGCAGCGGGGACCCGAGCCGCAGGTTTTCGTTCAGTTAGAGGTTTATACTATTCCATGTGCAATTTAAGGGATTATCCGGTGCATGCGTAGCACGACCGTCATACGGTGCCGAAGGCAGCGGGGACCAGGGTCGGAACGACTGCTATACGGTGCCGCAGGCAGCGGGGACCGAAATCACCCACTCGTGGACAGCCACCCGTGAGGTATAGGAACAATAAGTCCACGAGGGGAAAAATAAACGCTACCCGACACCGATAGCACCCATCCGTTCCAACCTCCACTGCAGGAGGCGCCTGTTTATTAGATTTGAAACAATGAATATAATTACATAACAATAATAAAATATAAAAGGTAAAAAATAACAATTTTTTGCAAATTGA
This sequence comes from Maratus michaelseni, assembly GCA_963931845.1. Lineage (NCBI taxonomy): Eukaryota > Metazoa > Arthropoda > Arachnida > Araneae > Salticidae > Maratus > Maratus michaelseni. Next base: position 327,941,112 of record OZ007594.1, read on the forward strand.
AAGTTAAATATAAAATATTTTCGAAGTACTATAAGTTCATGATGTCCTAAATTTATGGTATTTTAGTTCAGAAAGTCAATGGTCAGTTCAGTCAATTTTTTTTAAAATTCTTTCGTAATGAAAGAGAAATTTTTATTGAGAATATTATAATTCTCTTTTAACTTTTGCCGAGCCGGAGGTTCGTTCAGTTAGAGGTTTATACTATTCTATGTGCAATTTAAGGGATTATCCGGTGCGTGCGCAGCACGACCGGTATACGGTGCCGAAGGCAGCGGGGACCGAAATCACCCACTCGCAGACAGCCACCCGTGAGGTATAGGAACAATAAGTCCACGAGGGGAAAAATAAACGCTACCCGGCACCGATAGCACCCATCCGTTCCAACCCCCACCGCAGGAGGCGCCTGTTTATTAGATTTGAAACAATGAATATAATTACATAACAATAATAAAATATAAAAGGTAAAAAATAACAATTTTTTGCAAATTGAAAGTTAAATATAAAATATTTTCGAAGTACTATAAGTTCATAATGTCCTAAATTTATGGTATTTTAGTTCAGAAAGTCAATGGTCAGTTCAGTCAATTTTTTTTTTTTTTTTTTTTTTTTTTTTTTAATTAAATTCTTTCGTAATGAAAGAGAAATTTTTAGAGGTTCGTTCGGTTAGAGGTTTGTACAATTCAATGTGCTAATTAAGGGATTACCCGGTGCCGAAGGCAGCGGGGACCCGGGTCGGCGGTTCGTCCGGTTTGAGGTTTTACAAGATTCGAGATTTTCTACAATTCGAGGCACCGATGTAAATTAGGGGCCCGCTGGCGGGCGAAGCCAGCTAGTCCCTAATATTAAGCGCCGTAAACGTCTGTGTGTGTGTGTGTGTGTCTGTGCACTCCGCCTTTGTACCCGCAAAGGCTCCCGGACTAATCGACGCACCGACGGCGGACGCGTACCGAAAAATTCGCAAAAAAGGCGCGACGCTCAAGTTTCGATCGGGTCGGGCCTCCGACCCGGACCCGGGGCGTTATTAATGAGCGAAAGTGTTTTAATTACCGACCGAAACCGAAGTTGGAAGAGAAGTCAAAACAGCGAAAAGTTCGCCTTCCGTTTTGATAATCGCAGACATCCAAATCGTCGCTTTTTAACGCATCATCGAATAAAAAAAAATGTACCGGAGGTATCGATCCAAAAATCGGGGTACACACGCGGCCGATTTTTGTCGTTGCAAAACGTCAAATTTTTTGAAATTCGGACCGTAACTTTTCTTTATTTCGGCCAAAAACTGACCAGACATCCAACATCGACCCCAGACGTAAAAAGAGGTTGCCGTAAAGAATGCAGGTCGACAGATCCGAGATCGAATCGCCCCAGTCCTTTTTGAAACAAGTGGAAATAATGACTCTACATTCGCGAAAATTTGCTAACACGTGTATAAAAAAATCGCGAATTCAACAAAAAAAAATTCGTAAAAATCGACCAGTAATTTTTGAAGATATCAATTAAAACTCATTAATGACACGGCAAATGAATTTATTTCTATTCGGAAGAGACAGCTTTTTTTTATTTCAACATTCAACGGAGACAAATCGTCTGCGGATAAGTCATTTCTGAAAGAGATAAAATAGTCAACTGCGTTTTTTCAGAGGGGGGGGGGGGGGGCATTTCCGAATCTAAGGGGCGCATTAATTTCAAACTTTGACAGGGCGACTCAAAATGGATTCTGCTTTCAGAATATCTAAAAATTATTCTCATATCTTCATTAGGAGCCGATATATTATTTTATTGTATAATTAATCATCGTTATTTGTATAATTAAAGCAAAAGAAAGATTTCTATTACAGTGCCGGCTAGATATTACGATTTTAAGAAGTAGGCCGCGTCTAAAAACTGCCATAACGAGTATCTTAAGTTTTTGTTTTAGAGTGGAAACCAGATATTATGATAGGAAAAAGCGGGCTTCGCCCGTTATCGATTTTTTTTTTTTTTTTTTTTTTTTTTTTTTTTTTTTTAGTTTTAAGTTTTTCTACAGCTCACTGTCTTTGAACTAGAACACAGGTAGTCTACATAAGTTGTTTGAGGAAAAGCAGTGTCATCGCCAAACCCCCCCCCCCCCCCCCCCGCTTTTTTCTTTTAACTGTGGTCCGTTTCTATAACTAAGAAACTGTGTTACGGATGTCCACCAAACTGATTCCAAACATCATAATTAAAGTAATAAGGACCCCCTATCCAGATATTATGATAGGGAAAAGCGGGCTTCGCCCGTTATCGATTTTTTTTTTTTTTAAGTTTTTCTACAGGTCCCTGTCTTTGAACTAGAACTCAGGTAGTCTAAATAAATTCGACTCGACATCGATACAGCTTACCAATTTTATTTCGTTTTTTCACCACTAGGGGGCGCTTTCCTATCTTCGGTTCTACGGGCATGAAAACGACGGGGTATGGCTCATTCGACTCGACATCGAAAGTCTTAACGATTTCAGTTATGATCATATAAACAGATTGCGCCACCTGGTGGCGGAAGGTGGAACTAACGTATACTGCAGCGCGTGCGCAGCACGACTGCTATACGGTGCCGCAGGCAGCGGGGACCCGAGCCGCAGGTTTTCGTTCAGTTAGAGGTTTATACTATTCCATGTGCAATTTAAGGGATTATCCGGTGCATGCGTAGCACGACCGTCATACGGTGCCGAAGGCAGCGGGGACCAGGGTCGGAACGACTGCTATACGGTGCCGCAGGCAGCGGGGACCCGAGCCGGAGGTTCGTTCAGTTAGAGGTTTATACTATTCTATGTGCAATTTAAGGGATTATCCGGTGCGTGCGCAGCACGACCGGTATACGGTCGGAGGTTCGTTCGGTTAGAGGTTTGTACAATTCAATGTGCTAATTAAGGGATTACCCGGTGCGTGCGTAGCACGACCGGTATACGGTGCCGAAGGCAGCGGGGACCCGGGTCGGCGGTTCGTCATGTTTGAGGTTTTACAAGATTCGAGATTTTCTACAATTCGAGGCACTGATGTAAATTAGGGGCCCGCTGGCGGGAGAAGCCAGTGACAGGTTTATACTATTCTATGTGCAATTTAAGGGATTATCCGGTGCGTGCGTAGCACGACCGGTATACGGTGCCGAAGGCAGCGGGGACCAGGGTCGGAACGACTGCTATACGGTGCCGCAGGCAGCGGGGTCCAGAGCCGGAGGTTCGTTCACTGACAGGTTTATAGTATTCTATGTGCAATTTAAGGGATTATCCGGTGCGTGCGTAGCACGACCGGTATACGGTGCCGAAGGCAGCGGGGACCAGGGTCGGAGATTAGTTCAGTTAGAGGTTTATACTATTCGATGTGCAAATTAAGTGATTATGCAAATTATGGGATTATCCGGTGCGTGCGTAGCACGACCGGTGTACGGTGCCGAAGGCAGCGGGGACCCGGGTCGGAGGTTCGTTCGGTTCGAGGGGGATGCGAGCCGGAGAATACAAAAGTTTCGAGGCACCGATGTAAATTAGGGGCCCGCTGGCGGGCGAAGCCAGCTAGTTTTTACTCTGACTTATTTCTGCATAAATACAATTCAATCCATTAATTCTACTTTAAGTTGTGACTTCTTAATTTTTAAATTTTGCCCAAGAAGGCCATTATTTGTTAAGATTTTCCATGTGATGGTCAAAAGTTTAAAACCTGATTCATTTGATAAAAGTAACATAAGTTTTATAAAAGATTTTGCCCTTTATGGATATTTTCAGCTGTTGCTGGTTGTTGCATCATCCAGAACAATGACCAAGATAGTTTTTTCGGTTAGCCGGGCGCCAGTGATATGTGTAGAAATATAAAAACATATGTATGTATATATATATATCTGTCTACACTTTATTACTAATTATCTCTTAGGAGATTTAATTAGAATGTTACAAGAACTTGATATGTTTTTTGAAATTCAAAGATATTATAATTATATATATATATATATATATATATATATATATACACACACACATATGTATATATATGTGTTATGTGTACATGTATAAATACATGTATGCATATCACTGGCGCCCGGCTAACCGAAAAGTACCGTTTTTTTCTATTTGGAAATTTAGAATTTAGCTTCTGATAGCTGATTAATTAAATATTTTTAAATAGTGCTATTATTGACTAGTTTTGTTGATTTGCTTTCAAATTTAAATTCTTCAAGCCTTTGAAGTTTTTCTTACATTTTCATGAAATTATTTATAAATATAAGTTAATTAAAATATTATTTGGAAGTTTAATTTGTTTCATTATTTTAGATACCTGCTGGAAATGCATTAAAAATGATTTTTTCAGCTGCTTTATATTTTACTTATGTTAACAAAGATTAAGGTGTAGCTGTTTAATGGGTTTTAAATCATAAATATTTTAATTGATAGGATCGTTGTTATAGGCAGTTATGTCAGAACAAGTACTGTATTTCCATGTCCATCCCATTGTATTTCCATTTTCATGTACATCTAATGTTAATAACTTATGTTTTCTGTGTATATTATATATATAAAAAAAAAACATTTTGTTTAAACAATGTCCATATGTAAATTTAGTTTAATATAATGCATTTCTAAAAACGTTTTTTTTTTTTTTTTTCTGAAAACTCTCCTTTTTGACTACTTGATCTATTATTTCCTCTTGAAGACATCTTTTAGCAAGATGATTCTTCAATCTGGATTCTAAAAGTTTATTTTACTTCTGAGGGGATAATATGCTGTCTTAATCAGCAATATCCCTAGTATGTTTCCCATTGGAAAGATATAGACATTTCCCAAAATAAAATCTAAGCAATTGCAATAACCAACAATAGATACTTTAATAATTGCATAAAATTTGAGAACACTGATCTACAGTACATATATAAAGTCTTAGAAAGAATACCCGAAAAGGCTTGTTAAAAGTCAAAAGTAGTTGCATTAAATATTGGGATTAATTTTTGTTTATAATGAAATTATTCATGAGTGTAATGTTTGTAAATATTGAAAATATCATTATTATATGATAAAATTGTGTTAAACTTAGACTTAAATACTTCAAAATTGACATTTTAGAAATCCATAATAAATTGCAAAATACTATAGTAATTAACAGTATTATTTCATCTTAAAACTTGATGATTAAATCTGATTTATTGATATGTATATTTATTTTTAAATAGGTGAAACTGATTGGAAACTTCTAGCTATAGACATTAATGACCCTCTAGCAGAAGAGATGAATGGTAACTCCTCTATTTTTCCCCCCTCTCTCTCTGCTAAAAAATTAGTTTGATATAAGATTTCATGACTGTATTAATCTCATAGACACATTTTAAGTGTAACTTTGTGGTGACATAAAACAATTAGCCATGTTTTACCCTAAATTATCTCTATATTCTTAAATTTAAAATTCTAATATTTCAGTACATTAAAAAAAAAAAATTTTTGTTTTTAATTTTAGACATTGAAGATGTTGAGAAACACATGCCAGGATTTTTAAGAGTAAGAATTTAAACTATTTATTTTCAATCAATAGTTCTACTGTAATATTGTATCATACCAATATTGTAAATTACATGAATTGAGACTGATGATGTTGATGAAATTAATATCATAGCATATTAGAATGGTGATAGAAAGATATACCAGTACACAAAATATCAAAATTGTGTTAGTATATGCTGATAGTTCAATATATGTTCTTTTACAATTCAGGCATGCAAGTTGTTCACTTTTCTCATCTTTAGTCACTTTTTTTTTTTTTTTTTTTTTTTTTTTTTACAATTATAATCATTTTGTCTTTTTAAATAGATATGGTACTTTGCTTTTCATGATTTGCGATTATATGTGCAAACTAACTGCTTACTAGACTTCTTGTGAACTTCTCTAGAAACTTCATGAAGCACTTCTAGTGACTTAACCCCTTAGCGACAGGTGCCCCAGTTTAGCCTTTTAGCACCGGTATTTCCAAATAAAAATCATTGCTTAATCTAATTGCAAAAGTTGTGTGATTATATAAGATGAAAATATCTATTTGAAAATACAAATTAAGGATTGTATGCACCTTGCCCTATATCTCACATGTATGTGATGTTTGTTGCAGAGAGGTTAAAAATATGTGTGAAAAAATTGATTTTTTTAAATAAAAATGGTTTTTTTTATTTAAATCTTATTTTTGCCTTGTTAAAATGTTGAATGGTGACTAAAAGTTATAGGTTTCCAAAATAATTTGTCTTCATACTTTATCTATTCTTGTGAAAATCTTGCCTAATTTAAATGTACTTTTTAAAAAATGTTATTTTAAAAAGAAAAGCTATCATAATGAAGACAAATTCTCGAATTTTTTGGGTTGGTGGAAGTAGTTTGGCAACATATAGATCATTTTAAAGTAAACTAAGACAATATTTTGGTAAAAAAAATTTTCACTTTCAAAAACAATTTTTCCAATTTTACACACATAGAAAAAAGCTTTTCTTTCAGATTTTTCTGTAGCTTTTCTTTTAATATAACTAAAATAACATAAATGAAATTGGCTCTTTGTGTCAGCTCATATTTAGTTTTAACATAAAGCATTTTGTACATTCAAGAAACTTTTCAACTAATTTGTATTTTATTTATATTTTTAAATTTGAGGCAAGAATCTTTCTAAGTTTATTTGTATACCTTAATTTTCTTTTAGCACTTATTTTTTTTAATAGAGGCATCGGTGTATGTCTTTGTACAATGTTACAATGATCATGTCTTGCTTTAAGTACTTTATTAAGATGCTTTAATAAATGTATCTCTCTCTCTGCGTGTGTGTGTGTGTAATAAAATTTGAGAAATCTTATCTATTTGTTATCAAAATAATTAACAAGTTTTTGTTCAAGAGAAAAATATTCAAAATTCTTTCAAAAATAGATCAGCTATAAGCATCTCTAGACTAATCTTCTATAGCTTCTATATACATCTGTAGACTATAGCCTTCCTTATCTTTATTCTGGTTTTCTGTGCTATTACAGTCTGTGACATAACCATAGATAAAACAGTTGTAAAATATTTTAAAATAAGTTTAAAATATTAATTTGTCAATCAAATTACAAAATGTCATCTCAAATAGCATTTAAGTGATGCATATTATGGTAATAATGGTCAAATGATTTGTGTGCCACTTTTGTTCTGGAAATGACATCAAGGGTATCACTCCTGTGATGAATACTACTCTACAGATAGCTACAATTGTGATTGTAAAAGAGTCGTTTTTAGGCATTTTTTTTTCTCTCCTATTTTCGTTTATTTGATCTAAATAACAAGTAGATAAATTTCATTAAATTTCATTGTGTTTATAAAGCAAGGCATGACTACATAGTCCAAAATAATAAAATTTCAATATTGATTTAAATCATTAATTTAATCAGCTTTATTTCAATCTGTGTATCCTAATATCTTAAAACCTTTAGAAATGCTTTAGTAAAAACCTCAATATTAATGACACCGGGTATTGATAATATTTCCACTAAAATCATCCTCAGGGTGATTCATATTATAGTTGTTGCCAAAGCAATTGCACTAGACATTCTTAATAATAAGTTTATAGATGAATGTAAATCACTACAGCTTAAATTTGATGTGTTTAAAAAACTGCGCTGACTGATAAGTAGTGATGCCACTTGTTAGCAATGCAGAATGCAACTGGTGATATCAAATAGTATAGTAAGCAAAGTTATTAAATATTGATGATAATGGTTATATCAATAGACAGTTTTTTCATGTAAAGTGCTCACAGGAGTGCACCAACGTCCGCTCAAGTAAGAGAGGGGTAGGACACCTCAAAGTTTTCAAACTCCGAGCGTGGCCTGCAATCTGGAACCCCAAAATGAACCAATCAAAAAATCTGTTGTCAATTGTGAGAGAGCATACTCTATCTTCCAACTCCAAAACAAGAACGAAAAAAAAAAACACGCAAATATACTGAAATTGTGAATTCACAACGATGAAAGAATTTTTAAAGCATATTTGAAGATGAGGGAGACGGGTAAAGTGCATTGATAACGTGTGATACTGTTTTTGCGTTTAAAAGGGAGTCTTTTTGAAGAAGAAAAAAGGAAATATTTGAATAGGCTAGTGTTAACTTTTAAAGGAATGAATAAGAAAGAGAATTTAACTGAGAAAGGGAATATGAAAATATTTATGATTTGAATAATATTTAAGAAAAGTAATTTTACATTAAGATTGGGAATCTGAAAATTAATAATTAAGTTTACAAGAATATTTAAGAAAGGAATTTTAAAATGAGAAAACTGTAAATTTAAGATTGAAATTAAAAATATTAAATGATTTAAAATTAGAATAATTAAATTATGAATTTTAAAATAATTAAATTAATAGAAACTTTGTCCCATGATGTAACACATGCTAATGTGGCATGCTTCCTTAATGTCTAAATTCACACCTTTTTTAAGCTGCAGGAAAAAAAGAGTACAGGATCACTTCCAATGCACTCACTCAGTTTTTTTGCAAGCAAACCTCAAATTTGTATGATTTTATTTTTTAACCGAAAATATCTGAACGAACCTAAAGTTCGAGGCCGAGGTTAAAAGAAAAAAAACAGATTCTTTTTATAAATGTCAAAAAATCACATAAAAGACAAAAAATTAAAAAAATCCTTATTATTAATGTTCGTATCCGTCTGTGTGTGTGTGTGTGTGTGTGTGTGTGTGTGTGTGTGTGTGTGTGTGTGTGTATCTGTACCCGGATAAACTCTGCGAGCGTAGCGAGTAGCGACGCGCTTTTTGTGTCAAAAAATTCAGAAAAATCCGGTCCTCCAGGAATTGCAGTTTCGAAAAAATCGGCCCTTAATTAAGGGAGTTATTAACGAACAAAGCTGTTTTAATTGCTTCAAAAGAAACCTATGTGGAAAGTTCTCCGGGCATGCGCAGAAGAGCTCAATCATCATCTTCCGCAAAAAGAAGAAGGAAAGATCGCTTCGGCCGGTTACGTTTTACGACTGCCTAAACTCGCCGACGGCGAACCGACAGAAATACGAAAAAAACGTCAACATATTCTCAAAGAACGTACTTTTACGTCTCTAACGATCCTGTCGGTTCGAAAAAATTTCGATATTAACCCTTTCAAAAAAAATAATCAAAAAGGGTCGAATTCGTGTTTTTTATTGTCTCCCTTCTTCCGAACCTCGCATCCGCCGGACTAAGAAAGATTCGGATAAACGGATTTCACCAAATAAAAGATCGGTCTTTGTCCTCTCCAATGCCAGCTTGCATTAAAAAAAATACGTCAGTTAACCCTTCGAAAATGTATATTTTCCGTACACAGTTTCGCGATTTCGGCAATTTGGACGATTTTAAAAAAATCGCAGCGGCGGTTCCAAACAAGTTAGAGAAAACTAAAAATACCAGACGAGATCTACATTCTTTTTCCTTTCGAAATCTGCGATCCTTTTTGAAAAATACAAATATTAACCTCTCGAAAAAAATTCGCGCGCAGACTCACTTTTGCAAATTCCGATTCTCTGCGATTTTTAAAATCGCGCATCGGCTCTCTGAAAGAACAAAAAAACAAACAAACAGACTCATGTACATTTCCTTCCTTTCGAGATCACTATAAAACCTTTAGTTTAAAAAAATATTTCAGTTAACCCTTTCGAAATCGTTTTTTTCAGTAAGTCTCTTTCGGTTTTTCAGCGATTTCTGCAATCTTTAAAAATTCATTTCTGGGCTTCTAAACAAGATACGAAAAATAAAAATACCGAGCCTAATCTACGTTCTTTTTCCTTTTAAAATAAGGTATCAGTTTTGAAAAATTCGTTTTTTAACCCTTCTAAAAAAATGGTTTCCGAAACTCACTCGCGTGAATTTTCGTTTTTCGGCCCATGTTTAAAAATCCGCATCGACTTGGAAAATGTGAATAGAGACAAATAAAATACACCAGATCATAGCCACGTTCTTATTCTTCGAAACACATATTTCAGTTTTTAAAAATATGTACATTAACCCTTTAGAAACCGATCGTTCCCGTACGTCACTTTCGTGTTTCCTCTAATTTGCCAATGTATACCCCCCGCCGCAGCTATTTTTTATCGAATTACATAAATTCCTAGAGAAGAAGCTAAAAGTGCATACATTCAGCTCTAGAAAGACACCTTTCAGTTAAAAAAATTCGAGTATTATCAATTTAAAAAAAATTCTTTTGTGAAACCCGTTTCTAGAAATAAGCGTTTTTCGGCGCAAGCACAGATTAATCAAAGTGTAATAAGTGACTTTGCTTTGGAAGTAATTATCTAATTTATTAACGATTTTATTTAAAAAATCGTTGTTCATTTTGCGTACAGAATTGAATGGGCTTTCCGAATATATGATTTATTTTGAGAAATAATTATATTTTCATAGTTAAAATTCTATTCTACTAGGATATTTGTATTCTCAAGCAGCCGATTGCACTCCAAATACTTGATTTGTTTACTTTTTTCGGAAGCTCCAAAATTCGCATCCTTTTTTCATTTCGTCGGAAAGAAATGTTGCCATTTGAGTTATAGAAACTTTCTATTCGATGGATCAGAGATTATACACTATGTAAAGAATCAACTTCATTTCGATCGTAGTAAAATAAACCAGAGAGTCAACACAGGAACATCACCGCCAAGGTGCGCTTTCGGAAATCGCGTTCTATGGGCCCGATTACAACGTGGTTTGGCTCTTTCGACTGGATTTCGATAGCTTTACAGATTTCGGTCATGTTCGTATAGAACAGATTGCGTCCCCTGGTGGTGGAAGGTGTAATTAAAGGATTTTTCATCGAACTCGGGTTCTATGGGTCACATCACGACGCGGTTTGGCTCAATCGACTCAACGTCGATAGAGGATACTAGAGCTTATCGATTTTTGCTCCGATTCTCACCACCAGGGGGCGCTTTCCTATCTCCGGTTCTACGGGCATGAAAACGACGGGGTATGGCTAATTCGACTCGACATCGAAAGCCTTAACGATTTCAGTTATGATCGTATAAACAGATTGCGCCACCTGGTGGTGGAAGGTGGAACTAACGTATACTGCAGCGCGTGCACAGCACGACTGCTATACGGTGCCGCAGGCAGCGGGGACCCGAACCGGAGGTTCGTTTAGTTAGAGGTTTATACTATTCTATGTGCCGGTGCGTGCGTAGCACGACCGGTTTACGGTGCCGAAGGCAGCGGGGACCAGGTTCGGAGTTTCGTTCAGTTAGAGGTTTATACTATTCGATGTGCAAATTAAGGTATTATCCGGTGCCGAAGTCAGCGGGGACCAGGATCGGAGGTTCGTTCGGTTAGAGGTTTATACTACTCAATGTGCAAATTAAGGGATTATCCGGTGCCGAAGGCAGCGGGGACCCGTGTCGGAAGTTCGTTCGGTTCGAGGGGGGTGCGAGCCGGAGAATACAAAAGATTCGAGGCACCGATGTAAATTAGGGATTTTATCGATTTTAGTTATTGATGTAGATTAGGGGCCCGCTGGCGGGCGAAGCCAGCTAGTCCTTATTATTAATGTTCGTATACGTCTGTGTGTCTGTCTGTGTGTGTATCTGTACCCGGATAAACTCTGCGAGCGTAGCGAGTAGCGAAGCGCTTTTTGTGTCAAAAAATTCAGAAAAATCCGGTGCTCCAGGAATTGCAGTTTCGAAAAAATCGGCCCTTAATTAAGGGAGTTATTAACAAACAAAACTGTTTTAATTACTAAAAAGAAACCTACGTGGAAATTATTCCGCGCATGCCCAGAAGAGCTCAATCCTCATCTTCCGCAAAAAGAAGAAGGAAAGATTGCTTCGGCCGGTTTCGTTTCACGACTGTCTAAACTCGCTGACGGCGAACCGACAGAAATACGAAAAAACCGTCAACATATTCTCAAAGAACGTACTTTTACGTCTCTAACGGTCCGGTCGGTTCGAAAAAATTTCGATATTAACCCTTTCAAAAAAAATAATAAAAAAGGGTCGAATTCGTGTTTTTTATTTTCTCCCTTCGTCCGAACCTCGCATTCGCCGGACTAAGAAAGATTCGGATAAACGGATTTCACCAAATAAAAGATCTGTCTTTGTCCTCTCCAATGTCACCTTCCATTAAAAAAAATACGTCAGTTAACCCTTCAAAAACGTATATTTTCCGTACACAGTTTCGCGATTTCGGCAATTGCGACAATTTTCAAAAATTCGCAGAGGCGGTTCCAAACAAGTTAGAGAAAACTAAAAATACCAGACGAGATCTACATTCTTTTTTCTTTTGAAATCTGCGATCGTTTTTGAAAAATACAAATATTAACCTTTCGAAAAAAAATCGCGCGCAGACTCACTTTTTCAAATTCCGATTCTCTGCGATTTTTAAAATCACGCATCGGCTCTCTGAAAGAACAAAAAAACAAACAAACACACCCAAGTACATTTCCCTCCTTTCGAGATCACTATAAAACCTTTAGTTTTAAAAAATATTTCAGTTACCCTTTCGAAAACTTTTTTTTCCGTAACTCTCTTTCGCTTTTTCAGCGATTTCTACAATATTTAAAAATTCAATTCTGGGCTTCTAAACAAGATACGAATAAATAAAAATACCGAACCTAATCTACGTTCTTTTTCCTTTTAAAATCAGGTATCAGTTTTGAAAAATTCGTTTTTTAACCCTTCTAAAAAAATGGTTTCCGAAACTCACTCGCGTGAATTTTCGTTTTTCGGCCCGTGTTTAAAAATCCGCATCGATTCGGAAAATGTGAATAGAGACAAATAAAATACACCAGATGATAGCCACGTTCTTATTCTTCGAAACATATATTTCAGTTTAAAAAAATATGTACATTAAACCTTTAGAAACCGGTCGTTCCCGTACCTCACTTTCACGATTTCCTCTAATTTGCCAATGTATACCCCCCCCCCCCCTTCGCCGCAGGACTTTTTTATCGAATTACAGAAATTCCGAGAGAAGAGGCTAAAAGTGCATACATTCAGCTATAGAAAGATGCCTTCGACTTTAAAAAATTCGATTATTATCAATTAAAAAAAATTCTTTTGTGAAACCCGTTTCTAGAAATGCGCGTTTTTCGGCGCAAGCACAGTTTAATCAAAGTGTAATAAGTGACTTTGCTTTCGCCGTAATTATCTTATTTATTAATGATCTTAAATCAAAAATCGTTGTTCATTTTGCGTACAGAATTGAATGGGCTTTCCGAAAATATGATTTATTTTGAGAAATAATTATATTTTCATGGTTAAAATTCTATTCTACTACGATATTTGTGTTTTGAAGCAGCCGATTGCACTGCAAATATACTTGCTGTGTATTTTTTTTTTTTTTTTCGAAAGCTCCAAAAGATATCAAATTAATTTTTTTTTCTATTTTTTATATATCGGAGTCTATATAGTTTGTTGAACTCCCGGTTTATGATTCAACACAGGAAAATTTATTTTTAAAACTTTTAGAATTTTTTAAATAATGGTCATTTTTGTATAGAAAAAAAAAAAGCTAAGGAATTTGCTATTTCTTTTCAAAATATCTCCCTTCGTATGGGTCCCATCGCGATCTGGTTTGGCTCATTCGACTCGACATAGATAGAGCTTACCGAATTTAGTTCCGAGTTTCACCACCAGGGTGCGCTTTCCTATCTCTGTTTCTATGGGACGGATCACGACGGGGTATAGCTCATTCGACTCGACACCGATAGAGCTTACTAGAGATTATCGATTTTAGTTCCGCATTTCATCACTAGGGGCGCTTTCCGAACTCTGTTTCTATGTGCCGGATCACGACGGGTTATGCCTCATTCGACTCGACATCGATAGCTTTTCTAGATTTTACAATTAGGGGCCCGCTGGCGGGCGAAGCCAGCTAGTCCTTATTATTAATGTTCGTATACGTCTGTGTGTGTATCTGTACCCGGATAAACTCTGCGAGCGTAGCGAGTAGCGAAGCGCTTTTTGTGTCAAAAAATTCAGAAAAATCCGGTCCTCCAGGAATTGCAGTTTCGAAAAAATCGGCCCTTAATTAAGGGAGTTATTAACGAACAAAACTGTTTTAATTACTAAAAAGAAACCTACCTGGAAATTATTCCGCGCATGCCCAGAAGAGCTCAATCCTCATCTTCCGCAAAAAGAAGAAGGAAAGATCGCTTCGGCCGGTTTCGTTTCACGACTGTCTAAACTCGCCGACGGCGAACCGACAGAAATACGAAAAAACCGTCAGCATATTCCCAAAGAACGTACTTTTACGTCTCTAACGATCCGGTCGGTTCGAAAAAATTTTGATATTAACCCTTTCAAAAAAAATAATCAAAAAGGGTCGAATTCGTGTTTTTTATTTTCTCCCTTTGTCCGAACCTCGCATCCGCCGGACTAAGAAAGATTCGGATAAACGGATTTCACCAAATAAAAGATCGGTATTTGTACTCTCCAATGTCACCTTCCATTAAAAAAAATACGTCAGTTAACCCTTCGAAAACGTATATTTTCCGTACACCGTTTCGCGATTTCGGCAATTTCGACTATTTTGAAAAATTCGCTGCGGCGGTTCCAAACGAGTCAGGGAAAACTAAAAATACCAGACGAGATCTACATTCTTTATCCTTTCGAAATCTGCGATCGTTTTTGAAAAATACAAATATTAACCCTTCGAAAAAAATTCGCGCGCAGACTCACTTTTGCAAATTCCGATTCTCTGCCATTTTTAAAATCGCGCATCGGCTCTCTGAAAGAACAAAAAATCAAACAAACACACCCAAGTACATTTCCCTCCTTTCGAGATCACTGTAAAACCTTTAGTTTTAAAAAATATTTCAGTTAACCCTTTCGAAAACGTTTTTTTCCGTAAGTCTCTTTCGGTTTTTCAGCGATTTCTGCAATCTTTAAAAATTCAATTCTTGGCTTCTAAACAAGATACGAAAAAATAAAAGTACCGAGCCTAATCTACGTTCTTTTTCCTTTTAAAATCAGGTATCAGTTTCGAAAAATTCGTTTTTTAACCCTTCTAAAAAAATGGTTTCCGAAACTCACTCGCGTGAATTTTCGTTTTTCGGCCCATGTTTAAAAATCCGCATCGACTCGGAAAATGGGAATAGAGACAAATAAAATACACCAGATCATAGCCACGTTCTTATTCTTCGAAACATATATTTCAGTTTTAAAAAATATGTACATTAACCCTTTAGAAACCGGTCGTTCCCGTACCTCACTTTCACGATTTCCTCTAATTTGCCAATGTAAACCTCCCCGCCGCAGCAATTTTTTATCGAAGTACACAAATTCCGAGAGAAGAAGCTAAAAGTGCATACATTCAGCTCTAGAAAGACGACTTTCAGTTAAAAAAATTCGAGTATTATCAATTTCAAAAAAATTATTGTGTGAAACCCGTTTCTAGAAATAAGCGTTTTTCGGCGCAAGCACAGATTAA